>CM051831.1:45153079-46380579 GCA_028451465.1 Erethizon dorsatum | reverse complement strand
AACTGCAATATAGATACAATCTTACTCCCAATTCTACAACTGAGAGACAAGAATTTAAGAGTTGCCCCAGTAAAGACAGGGTTCAAGTCAAAGCTGTAACACTGTAGAATTCGTTCCATTAAACCTCTGTATTACACTTGCTGACCACATTATACAAAACGTGTCATAATTTCATCATTATTGTGGATAAAAAGTGACACCTGTATCCACCCACCCACCTTCATCTGAAGATGAGAAAATGAACACTTACTGTCACTCGGTGTACCCTGTTCTAACAAAAACTGCTGTCCTTCACTCCACTGCCTCTCCAACAGCTGCTCTATGCTGGCCGCTACTGGAGGCAGACTGTCCAAACCGCTGCTGCCGGGCTGATCATAGCGAATCTGCAAGCTACTTACAGGGGACCTGTGGAAAACAGGAACACTCAACTAAGAAAAAGGGAAGTACTCTTAGGGAGAGCACAGCAGGATTTCTTACCTTGTCCTGATTGCTGGTTCCTGCACAAGCTTTCTAACACCAGGTGGCCCATGCCAGAGGGACTGGGTTCCTGGGTATATAAAACCATAATCGACCCTAAAATTGAGTAATTATCATTCTTCCTCCCTGCATTATAAAACCAAAGGCATGAATGATGTACTAAATAATTAAAACCCACTAGAAAATACAGGCACACCACCAATAATCTCTGCAACAGGCTGTAACAGAGGTTGGTATGGCTTTATCAGACAAAAGGAAAAGACCGAGATTAGAAAGACTTTAAAAATAAGAGTTCCACCTTTCTGCCTTAATAGACATGCTATCAGAATAGACTACAATTACAATACCATGGAAGGCATCTGAATTTCCAACCAACAAAATGTCAATCAAATATGAATGAAAAGAGTATTTTCACAATTCTCTTAACTTTTGTTTATTGAGACAGGCTCTTGCTATGTAGCCCAGGCTGGCCTCGAACTCACGGTGATCCTCCTACCTCAGCTTCCCAAGTGCTGGAATTACAGGTGTGCACCACCATGCCCAGCTATCTTAATAATTCTGGAGCAGTTTTTTGTTATAAATTAAAAACTATTTTCAGTACTAAGGAACATTATTCAAACCAAAGCAATGTGTAAATCCATTATAAAAATACTTCTAAAATGTCAGGTCTGTACCTCAAATGATAATTAACCCTTCCAGAACAAATTTTACTTCTTTTAAGATGAACATGTAAGTGACTTCAGTTAGTAAACGGGGTCATTTTTGCTCTCTGGATTTCCTGTAATGCATCAGGAAAGAATGTCAGTGTCCAGGTTCCAGGGTTCCCAAGGAATGACGGGACTGGTGCTACTCCCCAGGGAGAAGCGAACACTGAGCACAGGCCTGCCTTCTAAGAAGGAAACAGCACAGGCTCCATGGCTCCCCCAAAGTCACTGCTGGTGCGTGGCAGCAGCTGCAGCACACCCAGGCCTCCTAACGACCACTGGCTGGCATTCTGCTCACCACCTCAGCGGGCTTCTCTGCAAAACTCTCTTACAGAAGAGCTTCAGCAAAGAAGGCTTTCTGCCCCCTCTGTCAAGTACCACACACGACATGCAGTGGCCGTCAGCTTCCAGCACGACATCGGCCAGATAATCCATCACATTGCAGGCTGACTTCTGAACAATTCAATCGTTTTAAACAATTTAGTCAACGAAACCCAGTATTCTCACTAATACTCACTAATAAAAATATATCATTTGAATTTTTTTAAAAACCACCACTCATGGCCCAGTGTGGTGGCCATGCCTATACTCTGGGAGCCTGAGGAAGGAGGATCCCAAATTCAAGCCAATTCTGGTGATTGAGCAAGATCCTATCACAAAAATAAAATTTTTAAAAGAGCTGGTGATGTAGCTCAGTACAAAGGCCAGTACTGAAAAAACAAACCAACTCACTAAGCAAAATAGCACTAAGAAATTTTAAATAATTTCTGGGCAATGTGTGCAATATTTTAACTTTAAAGTGGGAATAAAATAAAAATAAATATAAAATAAAGTGGGGATAAAGAAATGCTTTCTCCACTAAATATATGAGCAAAATTCCACTAACTTTTGTTTTTTTGGAAAAGAAAAATTTAATAGGGGCTGGAGTGGTAGCACACACTTATAATGCTAGCAGTCTGGAGGCTGGGGCAAGAGGATCACCATGAGTTCAGTGCTAGCCTAGACTACATACTGAGCTCAAACCCAGCCTAGACTATCTGGCAAGACCCTGTCTCATCCTCCCACCCCACCCCCCAAAAATAACATCTGGGCATGGTGGCACATGTCTATAATTCCAGAATTCTGGGAGGCTAAGGCAGGAGGAGCTCAAGTTTGAGCCCAGCCTGGGCGACTCAGCAATATCCCCACATCTTGAATTAAAAAAAAAATTAGTAGTTCAGAATGTAGCTCAGTGCAAAGGACCTGGGTTCAATCCCCAGTACCACCAAAAAAGAAAAAAAGTTCAACAGTATGGAGGTACGCAGAATCACAGACCACTTTAGATCCCCAGTTTCCAGAGAAGGGAATTTAATCTTCTGCAGAGGTCAATCAGGAAAAATACTACTACTTTTCATTCACCCAGGAATTACATAGGAAAAAGGTAGTACTACTACCATCAGAAAACAGAAAAATGAGAAGTTACTCAACTAATGGCTACGATGGTGAAGATGTCCTTAACAGACATTACTCAACTATATCCGCAGCACGTCAACACCAATACTCATGATCTGTCATCACACGGAAATCTGAATTTTTAACAGAATGTCTTCCACACGTGAGGACCCTAGAATGAGCTTTTTCCTCCTACTCTCTATTCTCATTCAGTCCAGTGTTTGAAGCAGAATTTGTAAAATTAGAGAACAAGAGAAAACCATCTAGAAGAAGGTGCAAAGTTGAAAAGTATAATGAAATAACAAAATTTCACACCACCATCTTGCCATGTGGAACAGAGGGAAGATACAGTTAATCACTTATCGGCCAAGCAGGCACCTGAGCATTACACAGTGTCCACAGCCATTTCACGAAGCTCCCTGCACAGTGCGCAGCTCTGCCTCCACAGTGAAGGCTGAGACGGATCCTAGAGACCTGCCGTCAGAGCCCCACCACCAGAGCCAAAAGTAGAGGCTGAGGAAAGAGCACTGCCAACAACCCCACGACTGAGCTAAATGGAGTTTACAACTTTAAGACATTTTAAAACTACTTTATGAGCAAGAACAATCACCGAAGTTAATGAATAGTAGCAGCAGCTAAATACATATACAAATGATAAAGGGTTCAAACTGATTTGAAACCACGAAAAACATATTCCTTCAGCTTAGGAATCTAATCGTGTTTAAATTAATATGCGGGTTAATCTGACTGCCTAGACATGGCCTCTGGTCTACAGAACACTTCGGAACCTTGCAGACTCGCACTGCACAGAGATGGCAATGCAGTGTCCAGACGCGTGGGGCTGAAGGCACTCACCTCGGGGACAGGCTTCCTCGGGGCGAGCTTCCTCTGCCGACCAGGCTGCGGCTGTTGTCTCCCAGGTCCTGATCTGCAGTGTAAATATTTCAGAGCTGATAAACTGACTCTCACTGGATAAGAGGCTTTAAGCTCTGGCCCTCATTCCCCTAAAACACACACTGAACCTTTAGCACTATCGTGCCAGTCACGAGGAAAGTAGGAGACCCAGCATGCTGCTAGCTGGTAACCACTGAACTGTGGCGTGTAAAGTGTTGCCCCTGCACATTTCCGTGGGTGTCGAAGGCGATGGACTGCATTCTTCCCTTCCTTTCAATTCCACAGCGCAGAAGCGTGGTTTGAATTTGCAGTACCCTCCCCTCAGCCACTTTTAATTTCTACGGTTGAAGTAATGAATCACAGCTGTGGACAGCTCATCTGTATGCTTATCACAACAAATCCTTATGCTTTGTATTTTTTAACACTTTGCATTCCAAGACAAGTCATAAAATACATTTACGTAAGAGCCTCATGTGAGACTAAAATTATGTTACATCAATCCACACACCAAGCATAAATTTTCAAATTGATAAAAACAAGTAGAAACCCAAAGTTCAAAGAAAAAAATTTAATCCTTCTAAACACTCCAAGAGTATCTATGCTTGAAAAGTAACTTGCATTTCCCATGCAGCTAGCTCTTAATAACACCACCCTATCTCTCAGCCTCTTTCAAGGCTGTCCTTCCCTTTTTCTGAGTCCAGTAACCTCTGACCCTGAAGGGTGAGGACAGGACTGATCCATTCTTGGTGAACTGCTAAACCTATGCCCTGCCCCCGAACAGGCATGACTACTTGGACATGTCAACCAATTCTTAAGAGGGGAATGAGACAGAGCAAATCCAGGGGCTCATTAAAACGGTATGAGAGGCAAATGCTACAAAGTGTCAACTGGTCAAAATTCACAGAATTACCAAACACTGCAGAAATTCTCTAACAGTATTTTTTTAACCAAGTTTGTGTAATGCAATTTCATGAATTATGCAAATAAAGGTCCAGGCTATTCACAGAAAAGCCCAGTGTTACATTACTCTCATTGCACAGAAGCGAGACCTGAGCACATCAATCACGGAAGTCACAGGAGACATTTGCATTCCTGCCTGCTGATGGCTCCGCTTAAACATTTACATCTCAGACAGTAAAAAGCGCGGAAGCACATCACTATTTCGCAGCACAACATACTATTTACTTCCTTCCAACTGGGATTCTTTTGGTTTTAAAAGGAGGGTCGGGGTAGCGATCCCTCTATTAACGATACCTCTACCTCTAAATCTTTTCAATGAAAATGAACCAACAGAGAAAATACTGCACTGGGGAGATAATTTTAGAGCTGAATTCTTGAAACCTTACCTGTTTGATTGTTTTCAGACTGAGCTATGAGAGCTGCCACTGCTGGGTTTGGATTTGATCTGCTGCCATACACATGAGACGGTGCCTGACTAAGAGAAGAGCCAGACAGGGTATTTGCCTAAACGAAAAGAAGTATCATGACAAATGAATTGCATTTGAAAATATCTTATTGTTTTTCCTCCTAACAGACCTACTAACTATTCTCTCTAGCCTCAGAACATAAGCAGACATTCATGAATTTCTGAAAAGCAAGTTTCATTTTTCCTTGCTTTACCATTCCAACATGTCAATTTTTGAAGTTATGTAACTATTGTATACTTTTAAAAGACTGGCAAATTCTAAGTATCTAGTCAACACTAAAAACCAGTAGTATAATAACCATGTGAACACATGACTAATTATTTAAACTTACTAAATCATTTCTAAAATCAGAGAAGGTAGACAACAGATGTCTAACAAATCCTTCAGTCCTTTACATCACAAGCTGGCTAAGGAGGTCAAAAGGTCCAACTCCTAACTTCCAGCATTTCAAGTACGCAGACCCATATTTCCATTGCTTAACTCTGTCATTAGTAAAACCTGCACACTGTTTTGTTACTTCCTATTTTGATAGACTTGGAAGCCTGCTGCTTTTTCTGTTTTGTTTTGTTTTTATTTTAAAAGAAAGCAAACAGGCATCACAAGTATGCTTTCTATACAATGCAGGGCTCAACGAATCAGAGCTTTGCCCTGACCCCATATAAGGCACTGTCTTTTTGGCAGGAGGCCAGCTCTACTAACTGAAGAGCTCGTCCAAAGTTTGTAATTCATTCATGTTGCTAACCACAATTCTGAAGGCCTCTACTGGGAGCTGTGCCAAACAAGCGAAAATGAACCCTTAAACAGATGAAGCTGAGGAGGCTGGCCGAAGTATTGCACAACCCAGTGTAATAAAAATGCCTCTTTGATGTGCATACTCTCTCCTACTTTCCAAGAATATCATAACCTTCGAATGTGCCATTTTTGAAGCAAATCTTTTGTACACAAAATACTGTTACTCGCAGAAAGTTATTAATGACCTGAAATGATTTTCAGATTTAATAGAACCACAAATTTTAAACTAAATTTTTTTTCTTGAAAGAAGTTTGAGTGCAATCAAATTTAAGCTTTTATAGAGTAAAATCACTACTCAGTCAGTTCAGAACAAAACTCCTGACCATAACTTCAAAAAAAAACTGAACCACTTCTAACAAAGCTGAATAACAGCAGAACAAAAGATGTGGAACATTTAGACATGTACAACAGCACACAAGAGCCGATGACCACACAGTAGTCACAACAAGCAAAACATTACAGAAAATAAACTGTGTTTCTGAATGGACTTATAACCTGACATTGTATCATGGTCTCTGGCCAACTTATTAAGCTGGAAAATCTACTTTCACAATTCACAGAAACAGTCTTCACGATATCGAGGACTTGCTTTCCATTGCCCTTGCTTTCCACTGTTTCAAAGGGTATATTTAATGGATTACACTTTAGTCTGCAAATTCAACCTGTTGATTTTGGGTTTTTTTTTTTTTCTTCCTTATTAACGATAAGCATAGAGTCAGTAAGTATGTGCTATAAAATCCTGTTTAACAATCAGCCCTCAGTAAAAGGTAAGTCACAACTTCAATTTAAAGATATCTGCCACTTAACATGTAGTTAATAGTATAGGATACATAAAATACACAATTCATAAACTCAAATGTTGTAAGATTTTGTTACCTTTCCAAAAGTTAACTACTTGAGCATCTCAGCTACTCATAAAATAAATGAGACCAGGGAAACTACAACCAAACCAACAGAAAAACCAGACGTTACCATGTTTGTTAAAGCCTCAGATATCCAACCCTTAAAAATGCCTTTCAGAGGGGCCGGTGAGATGGCTCAGCGGTGTAAGCGCCTGCCTGGCAAGTGCGAGGGCCCGAGTTTGACTCCCGGAACCCACATTCGAAAAAAGGGCCGGTGATATTGCTCAGTGGCATGGGCGTCTGCTGGCGCACGAGGTCCTGAGGTCGACCCCCGGTACCCACACACAATAAAAAAAAAAAGCCTTTCAGAGAACCAATTTACTCTTAGACACAATTCCAAAAAGATCAACTAAGCATATTATAGATAGAAGTAGACAATGAATTATAAGGAGGAAGAATAGTATTTTGAGACAGTTTTTTGGAAGCAAGAAGTAACAGTTGACAATAAGAAAGAGAGTATGAACGAAGCAGAATGAGAGCGTATTCCAGCATCCTGGTGAAGTGGTCCTCAAAGAACAGAGACCCCCAGATGCCTGAGCACCCACAAAGGAAGGTAATGTTCTTAGCCCTCCGACATTCCATTTTTATGCAGTCATCTATGTTATACCGTGGCTAAATCACAACCAATAATTTACCAGCTGGAATTCCTTTTTAGCTCTAATTATCAGTCTCATGAGTTGCCTCAGTTGCTTGATAAGAATATCAAAACTATAGCACCCTTTTTTAGGAAGGGTTCTTTCTGCCAAGGACTTCATATTTATCCTTAGCAGCTTCAAATTTTGAAGCATAGCACTTTCTTGATCTAGTCTCCAAATTTTCTTACTTTTCCTACCATCTTTCAGGCCCACTACAGCAAAGATCAAAATAGAAACCAGTGCAGCATAACACTAATCTGCATAATGACATCACTAGAAAAAGAATAGGAAAATCTATTTTTATAAAAGGTGGCTGGCAAAAGTTAATAACAATAAAGTAAAAGAAGAATACTATCCAAAATGACCAACTTCTCAAACTCTCTGGATGACTCAGAAATACCCGAGAGTACTGTTTTTCCTTTAAAAATAAAACAAAAATCAACATTACCTTAAAAAAAAAAGAATCTCAAGAGAGAAATAAAAACAAGTTATTTCAGACAGACTATTTTCGGTATATTAAAATGTCTAAGCCACTCTACACTGATTTCTGTTTTTAAAAACTCAAGTCGTGACATCATTTTAAAGTGGGCAACCTGAATTGACAAAGATTCCACAAAGGTCTGCCACAGCTAAGGCAGTACACTAACAGTGTCTGGAATGTGTGGCAGTGGGAACCCTTGATGACCCTTTCATTGGTACTTCCAGGCAAAAAATTAAAAAAAAAAGAAATAAAGAGAAAAAAACTACAAAACCCATATTAGAGTGAAATGATTCACAACTTAATAGCAGAGAAGATGGATAAGTGAAAGCGTTGGGGAGAAAAGACAACTGAAAAGAGTACACACACAGCAACTGGCATTTTGTACACTCAAAAAATCTTTTAAGAAATGCACTGAAAGGAAATTACTAAAGTACCATATGTCTGCTTCAGAAGATCAGATATGCAAACTAGAAATTCTTTTTTGGAAGGATACCTATCTTGACCTCTCAGCTTTATTCTGCCCAGGAAAGGACAATGGCTGCTGTAGAGAGGTATTCTCCTCAGATCTACTGGTATTGCAAGCGTATGATTCTGCAGGGTAGGAGAGCTGGATATTCACAACATATAATGTGAATACTGTAGTGCAGGGATGGCGAACCTTTTAGAGCCTTCGCTGATACAAACAGCCTGCTGTGGCACATGTGCCATAAGTTTGCCACCACCACTCAGTGTTCTTACAACTTTTCTGTACATCTAGAATTATTTCAAGGTAGGTTAATACTGCCATGATAAACTTCTGCTTTAACTTACAATAAGATATCTTAAAGAGGCTTCCTTCTTTTGAGATTAATTAAGAAGCACCACTTTCACACTCAAGGTGTTGTAACATTTATTCTAAACCCTAGTAAAAACCTCATTAAGTGTAATTATTTTTCAAGATGGTCTCCAAAGATCAGTAGGTTAAAAAGAGATTAATTACTGAAGTCCAAATCATTTTTAAACAAAATATGTCTGGCGTTTTGAGTTAAGGAACAGTTAACAAACTCAGAGTAACTTATCTAGAAAAAAAAAGTCTCTATCAAGGCAGTATTCAAACTCAAGTCAAAGAGATGGTAGTATTTCCTAGAATGACATTATCAAAAACTTAACAAGATTAAAATTACATATCACCTTGAAATTTCTGTTAGCACTTCACCTCTTGTGTTTCAAGTCTGCTTATAGCCAGAGATGTCTGTAAAGTAGTAATGCTAACACATTCCAAAACTGTTAGTTGTTCAGTGGAAAAAAAAAGTCAGGCTACATGCTCAATTATTCAAATGTAACATTTAAAAGTGGGTTTTGATTTTGGTAGATATTTGCCCCACGCTACTGTTGATAAAGCCAAAATTAAAGAATGAACAAGAAAAATTAGGTATGAAAGAATAATACCTATGACAATTTCACCTTTGCAAAGTACTGTAATAATACATTGCTAGAGGTGGGTTTGAAACTTCGTACTTCAGTCATACAGGAACAGGTTATAGCATGCATTTTTTTAAATGTACAATTAGCCTGTCAATAAACATTAAAGTCAAATGATTCGAACAAGCTATAAAATGTAGTAGAGCTTTTTCTTCAAACTCTGTAGCACTAATACAATTTTAAAATGCATTCTTCCAAAATCTTGTCAGACTCAGTCATTTGTACTTTTTTTTTTTTTTTTTTGTGGGTACCAGGGGTTCAACTCAGGACCTCATGCGCCAGCAGGCGCCCGTGCCGCTGAGCGATATCACCGGCCCTATTTTCGTATGTGGGTTCCGGCAGTCGAACTCAGGACTTCACGCCTGCCAGGCAAGCGCTTATGCCGCTGAGCCATCTCACCGGCCCCATTTGTACTTTTAACAGAAAAAAAACTTTATTGTCATCATATCTGCCACAGGCTAAGTTATTTCACCTTGGGCAAGTTACTAAACTAAGTAAACTCTCATCAATTTCTATCTGTAAAATGGGAGTAACATTAGTACCCACTTCACAGGAATACTGCTAGAACTGAGTTAATATATGTGAAGGGTTTAGGAGAATACTTGGCACATGGTAAGCATTTATATTTTAGCTTGTCATTTTAGAAATTATTATGGTTTCAACTTTTCCATTAACTTCATTAAAGAATGTAGTTTCACAATTATAGTCTAATACTAACCTGGCATATTTCAAAGATTAAAACCTATTTTTCAAAGAAATATTAATTGGTATGCCTTATTATGCCTCTATGTGTGCACGCGTATGGTGGGGGTAACCCAGGATCTAGTGCATGCTAGGCAGGCACTGTACCACAGAGCTGCGTCCCAGACCCTGCAGTAGTATTTTCATCTATATAACTGTACAGTAATATAGCAATACTGCAAATACAACGTAAGAGTTCAAATGTCGGGCTGGTGATATCTCTCAGCGGCACGGGTGCCTGCTGGCGCGCGAGATCCTGAGTTCGACCCCCAGTACCCATCAAAAAAAAAAAAAAGAGTTCAAATGTCTTAAGATACAACTTATATTTTTGAATTTGCAAACAGATTAAAAAAAAAAAAAAAAAAAGACAAAATGTCTCCCTATGTAGCCCAAGCTGGCCTTGAACTCACTATGTAGACCAGGCTGACCTCGAACTCACAGCAATATGTAACATAAAATCTACCACTGTATCTATTTGAAGAACACCATTTTATTTGTTTGTTTTTTTGAGACAGGGTCTCACTATGTAGTTCAGGCTAGCTTTGTACTCACTATGTAGCCCAGGCTGGCCGAGAACTCATGGCGATCCTCCTTCCTCAGTTTCCCAAGTGCTGGGATTACAGGCATGCGCCACCATGCCCAGCACCAACAATATGGATCAGGAAGGTTTCCAGGAAAAATATGAATAAATATTGGACAGGGACTGGAGAACCAATTGTAAGTTTCTCCAGCTCGATTCAAAGTTTGTACTATGAAACATATTCTGATAACAGAACCTATTTCTGTGGCGGCTACCACCGGTAAGGCTTTAATTCTCAGCATGTGATGAGAGATGAAACCAAGTGTGAACAACTTTCAGGTCTCATGAGTAGGCTAACTGTTGAAGCTGTCAGATTCAATTGCATCATTCCACATTATTCAATGCTCCAAACTGCTCCCTAATTGTTAGGATCTTAATGTATTCAAAACTATTGTTTAGGCTAATGCTGAAATGTTCCACAACTGAGTTTCCAAAAACTAGCAGGAGGGATTAAAGTGTAGTTAAACCACCAGTGAACACTCCTCCTTCACCACAGGACTGTATAGAATAACCAGCCAATTCTAAGAAGGCTTCTTTTTTTTTTTTTTTTTTTTTTTTGTGGGTACCAGGGGGACGACCTCAGGACCTCGCGCGCCAACAGGCACCCGTGCCACTGAGCGATATCACCGGCCCCTTTTTCGTATGTGGGTTCCGGGAGTCGAACTCGGGCCCTCGCGCTTGCAAGGCAGGCGCTTACGCCGCTGAGCCATCTCACCGGCCCTCTAAGAAGGCTTCTTAATTGGTTAGTATGTAATTGATACGTCTCTTAACTTTGGGGGAAAAATATGTCTCTAAAAGACAGCTACTGAAATAATTTTAGACCTGGAAAGACCTTGATCCACTGTTGAACCTAAATTAATATATCTACGTAGGCATGGAATTATAAGTTTTAACAGAAAGCATTGACGCCATTAATAATAAAGCATCTCTGTACCATTTCTTTTCTCACTGGTTATCGGGCAATTCTATTAACAGTTGGAATAAGGATTAAATTCTGATGTACTTTATGATCTGCATTTGAACTTCAAAATATACCTGTAGAGCAGAAAGGACAGGCATTTAAGATGTTCCTATTTTACATATGAGAAAAAAAAAACCCGAGGTTCATAAAAATTTTAAAAATCTAACCAAGGTTATACTACTGAGTAGGAAACCTGGAACCCAGGACTTCAGACTCAAAATTTCTGCTATTTTACAATGGACATGGTAAAATTCTTAGCAATGTTTTTCAAAGAGACACTTCTTAGCATAAGAGGCAAATAACTGAGAAATTCACTTTTATAGTAATTAGTAATTAGGGAACAGGCTACCAAGTCAGACCTTCTTGCTTCCAAACTAACTTTCACTACCATCATTCAAGAGCAAGTGGTATCATAAAACATTTATAAAATCTTATTTTAAGGAGGGAGGGCCGGGGATATCGCTCAGTGGCACAGCACCTGCCTGGCAAGTGCAAGGTCCTGATTTTGATTTCTGATATCAAAAACAAAATCCCCCCAAAAAACAATACAAAACAAAAAAACAAAAACGAGGGACAGGAGGAATGGCAATTAAAAAAAAAAATCAAGGTATGTTTTGAGACGTACCAACTCCCCATAAGGAATGTAATCATTACATACTACAAACGTGTACTAATGTTTAAAAATTGTTTAATCTTACTTTGCTTAGAAAAGTAAATTCTTTAAAATTATAAGCCACTATAAAATTATTTGAGACAGATGAAACTTTCCATCAAGTATAAACACAATTAAGCTCCCCCTCCAGTCAGTTGAATCTGCCCAGGAAACTGAAACATTTTCCCAAATAGAATGAAAGTATCACCATCAGATGACATGTGAAAAAAAATCAGGGTGACATCTACAACAATTCCCCCAACATGCATGCATATGTGTGTGCAAACATATTACAGCATTAGGAAACAAAATATTCCAGTTCATCGAGGTCAAAATGTTACCCATTCTGTCACTAAATTTGTGCCTTGTACTGAACAGATAAGTATGTACTTATGTGTGTACTGAACAGATAAGCAAACACTGGCAATTTATTTAACATTAAATGATTTGGAGGGGGTGGTACGGGGCTGGAACCCAGGAGCACTATATCACTGAGCTACATTCCTGCCCTTCTATTTTTTATTTTGAGGTGGGGTCTTACTAAGCTGCCAAGGTGGGGCTCAAATTTGCACTCTCCCTGCCCTAACCTCCCAGAGGGCTGGGATTAGAAGTGTGAAGCAACCATGCCAGGCTTCCATATAACCATTATAAGAATGACATGGCTTAAAAAATCATTTAAAATTAAGATGGGTGTGATAGTACACAGCTGTGATCCCAGCAGTCTGGAAGGTTGAGGTAGGAGAACGACATATTCAAGCCCAGCCTGGGTACTTAGTAACTCAGTGAGACCCGCTCAAAAAAATAAAAATGGGTGGGAATGAAGCTCAGTGCAAAGGCCCTGTGTTCAAACCCCAACAATACAGCAAACAAACGAACAATAAACCACACACAAAACACACAAGTAACATGGGGTAGGATAAGGAAGCATGATTATCATGATCATCTGCATGACGACCATATCCAAAAGCAAAACTCACAATGCAGACTGTGACAATGCAAGTATTTTTCATTACATTCAGTCTTACATTATTCTATTAAAAAATCATCCTTTAAACAAAAGCACTTGCATTCTTCCAAAGACAAAAGCAAATAAACTGGGGAACAGTGAGGTTTAAAAGGCAAAATAAAAAATTAATGGCACTCCTCCAGAAATTAATTAATACTTCTACTCACGACCCAGCAAGGGGAGAATACATCATTAACAATCTCACAGGCAGGAATTCTACCTTCCAGTAATGTTAAGGAACTACAATTTTAACTATATTATTACTATATCCTAATATATGGTAATACAGGTTTTCCATCAATTATTTGTGAAAGAACAATTACAAACAAGTACAATATATCAAAGAAAACAAAAGGATTAACACTAAACAATATGAAATTGGGTTGCCAATGGTTTTTAAAAATTTTTTTTTCCAAACTGGGCCACTAATCATCAGACTTCCATCCCTCCCCATAATTTTACGGGTCCCCCCACACAATAAAAGCCCAAATCAAGCTCTTCACACTTTATAATTTCTATTAGCCCTTCCTAGTTTTACCTCTCTGATAACACTGGTCAATAGTTAAGATAGCAAATAAGCCTAACAAGAGGTCTATACGCTTGCTTGAAACAAAGGTCAGAAAAAAACAATGCCTGGATTTTTATCCTGAGGGCACCAATCCAAGCACTAAAATTTACTACTGAATCATTAGGTTTTTGGAGGAAGGGGTGGCAAAACATGGTTTAATATTTCTATTCTCTTCATATTTTTAAAGCATTTGCTTGTTACTGTGATAGTTTTCTTAATTATCATGAGAAGACATGTAGAATTACATTCAAAATATTGACAAATTCCATTTACCATCTGTCTTACCACATTTCTATGTTTTAAATCAACTGCCTACCTCTAAAGCATACTAAGATGTGACTACCTAAACACAGTGAATTGTATGGTCTGGAGGCAAATAAGATTTATACTAAGGGTTAGACAGAAATGAACTGGTCTTTCGGAGGAAAGAATATTCTACTGCCAATTTTAAGAATCCCATACAGTTCCACCTCGGTGTTTTGTAACCCTGCTCTTGCACACTGCTTACAACCTTTGTCAGCTCAACTGAGAGGTCAGCATGCCTCCGTGGCCCGGAGACTGGCCGAGGCATCTTCAGTCTCCAGGCAAGAAGCATGTCCTGCTAGACAGAAAGACAATGCAGTTGTCTCGGTGTGCAGCACTTGAGCCCAACTAGATGCCTGTATTTACATGCTACCCATCGTACTAAGACATGAAAAGAGGACAGATTAAAAAGTCAAGACGTTAACTGGACTCAATCCTAGATTACCTGCAACTATGATTTCTTTGTTCTTCAGCTGAGTCCCACGTGGAATGTAATTTTCCCTCTAGCTATAAATTTCTCTGTGCCACTACTCTCCCATCCACCTCTCCTTAATGCCAGCCCTACACCCGCAAACACAATGAATAAGAAGAAATGACGTTTCTGCTCCTCTCAGCCTAGAACTAACCGGAGTAACTAAAACAGACCTTTATAAAGATAGAAAATGCATGCAGAAAATGTCCAATGTGAGACTTGGTCCAAGTATATAAAGCTATCAAAAGCATATGGTTATACTTAATTAGAAGAGAGAAAACTATTTATGAGTGCCCCTCTTTCATTTATCCTCTCACCCTCTCTAACTCCAAGCACCATTATTATGGCTACCTCACTTATCTAGTGAAATAAGCTAAAGAAAAACCCTCCTCTTACTCAGGCTGAGAAGTTGACCAAATAGTTAGCTTTCATCATCAAAGATACTACTAAATTTTCTGTGCTGAACTATCCCAGTGTTCATTCTAATGTTTCGCCTAAATGAAAGGTGATTTATGCACTGCACCACTCACACACATGCATTAAAAATAACCTAGTACTGTGCTCTGATGTACAGCTTACAGAAAATACCAAAAAGGGGCTGGTGAGATGGCTCAGCGGCACAAGCGCTTGCTGGCAAGCACGAGGTCCTGAGGTCGACTCCTGGTACCCACATAAAAAAAAGAAAGAAAATACCAAAAAGGTGTACATACATATTCTAAGTCTCATGAAATGGAAATTATGCATACATATCTAAAAGCTCAAGTTTACAGCAACTTAAAAACACCTACTTAACAAGTTGTTTGTAATTAGACATATACAATTACAACTACAGTCATTACTACAATTTTCTAGAAATGTTACACGACATACTGCTAGAATTTGGGAGAGATGAAAATAAAATTATAAAGAATCACAAATAAAAAATACATACTTCAGAAATCTTTATTTCCTTTGGGTAAGTCAACAAGCATGTACACATGTGTACAGCTTTACCCATTTACTGTCCTATTTATACAATTTGAGATCATGATTTTTCCTATTTGATGCCTGCTTATAAAATATCTCTATACACTAGGTCATTTGTCTAACTGCAGCTCTAATAAGGTAAAAGGTATAAACAAACAGGAGAACCTACAGAGCCACCGTTAACACTTAGGAACATCTCTTGTCTCCCACTAGGAAGAAAACCAAAGCAGTACTTGAAGGAATCATTCACTCTTTATCCTACATTCACCTATAGCGGTTTTTAAATTTTTAGAAAGCAGATTCTCACACATTTACATAATTTTAATGATTATTAAAAAATATCATCAAAATCCTGAGCTACATCCCCAACCCTTTCTTATCTTAAGACAGAGTATCGCAAAGTTGCTCAGGCTGATCCACAACTTGCAATAGTCCTGCTTCAGACTTCCAAGGAAACGGAATTACTGCTTGCACTGCCACACCCAGCGTTTCAAACTTTTCTGAGTTCTACCTTCTCTAAAGAAAACAATAAAACCTCCCCTGAAATTACTATTCTAAATCATCAGGACAATATTGAAAACCCAGAAACTGGAAAGAGTCAGTTGCTGCCCACATACTCATTTGTCCTCTCTCATGAATATCGGGTAAAAATGTCTATTATTTTCACTGACGTGTTAATACAAATGTAAATGTTTTATAAGTTTCTATAGAAAGCTCTATTTCAACCAAACTTACTTTAAAGAAAGACAAATCTACCAGGCATGGTGGTGCATACATGTAATCCCAGCACTTGGGAGGCTGAGAGAGGAGGACTGCTGCGAGTTCAAGTCCAGCCCAAACTACAGAGCAAAACCCTGGCTCAAAAATAAAAAAAAATAAAGAACAAACATGTCTAAATGTCACAGGATTCTAGTAACATACCTGAGTTGTAGCCACAGCAGGGTTTACAGCTGATGCAGCTGAGGGGGAGAGAGCTCCCACCTGCTGCAAATGCCCCGAAGGCTGCGGAGGTAAATGCGAGTTGGAGACGGGAGTGCTCGACCCTGAGCCAGACACTGCATTGGGAAACGACACTGCTGCGTCACTATTATAAATACCTACAAGAAAAGAAATGCTATGTAAGTATTTTAAAACTTAGCAATCAAATTTGACACATAATATTAATCAACAAGTTAAAATACATTTATTCCTGAGACCTCTTCCACTTATAATTTTATTGCTGATATTATTAAAAATATATTAGTAAGTAAATAAACACTGGCTTTTCATAAAGTACTTGTCATTTTTCATTTGGCAAAATGTTAAAAGACAAAGACCCCAGTAGAAAGACTTTTGTGAAAAACGTATTAGGGGTTGTAGGAGTTCATAAAAGCAATGAAAGGTTTCTGAAATAAAACAATGAAGCAATTAAGAGTTCTATAAAAACCACTTGGTAAGCCTTTCAAAAAGCATATGCTCAGACTCTAGGAATCATGCCTGAGAAGGTCTGAGATGGGAAAAGACCTGGTTCTATAAATGAAGGAAAATCTGGACTTTAAGGTCAGAGGGCATCAAAGAGTCTGACGGCCATCGTTTGGCACTGGTCTCTTGAGACATTGAGAGGGCAGAAGCAGCATGGGCTCTGGACTGACAGCATGGGGCGCTGGCAAAGAGGCGCCAGGCCTGAGGCCGACTTGGCGCCACTTGCTCCAGAAGCACAGCAGATAAAGATGATGGGGGCTTAATGACAACATGTTTAGCTGCTCCGCAACGGTTAAAGCCAGAAAGGAAAGTAGAAATGATGAAGTAGAAGCTATTCATTCTACAAAACTGGATGAGAATAAAAGGGGGAAGAGAAAGGAGCCTAAGAGGAAATAAGTAGTTGCTGGGGGAAAACAAGGCAAAACAGTCCATTTAAGCTGCTACCAGAAAGGTACCAGAGGAGAGGCCCGCTGAGGATGAAAGAAGAGATGGACCATCTACAAACCAGCAGTTTTCCACCAGGGGAGATTTTTCCCTGTTAAAGGGTACTAGGACGCCTGGCTCTGTCTGGAGACTTTTCACTGCCCAAACTGGGGGATGCTATTGGTATCCAGTGGATAGACTACAAGGACACTGCACATGACGGTCGCCATGACAAAGAATGTGGCCCAGAGTGTCAAGAGCATGGCACTGAGAGACCAGGGAGGGAGAGAGGAAGGACCAAGAGTGCCTGGCACCTAAATAGGAAGAAAGCCAGAAACAATGAACCTAAGTGGACTGCAGTAAAATAAAAGAATTTTTAAAGAAACTCTAGTCCTAGAAAGCAACACTAATTAGTGTGTAATACCCACAGTACAATTTATTTTGTTCTAAAGAACATAAATATTAACGATTCATATTTATAAAAACACCTACAACCTTCTTCAAACAAGGGAAACGAATTAGGACGTTTTAAAAGGCCTTGCAACTATAACTGAAGCTCTTAGATCCTTTTTATATCTATAATTTCTCCAGGAAAAATGATTTATTCATTCTGCAAATACACGAGAACTGTTTGCCAGACACCATCCGAAGTCCTGAATACATTATTCAAGATCTGTGGTCTCTGCCTTCAAGAAGCTTAGTGGGAAAGGCCATGGGACTTGGAGACACCCCCGGGGGCAGGGGTGCTGAGAAGGGGCTCTAACCAGACCTGCATGAGAGGCGCGGGAGTCAGAACACTTTAAAGGTAGTTGTAATGGCACCACAGAACAGAGTGGAGGAGAGACAGTCTGAGAAGAAACGCGTAACGCAGAGCAGCGCAATCCCAAAGGCCCAACTTACCATCTCAATAAACTGTAATAAATTTGCAATAAATGAGGCAAAAGAAGAACCAAATCAAAAGAATATTCAGAGTTAAAAATTCTTACAGTTTGAAGACAACAGGAACCACTGAAAGATTTTTAAGCAAAGGTTCATATTAGAAATGGAAGAAATTTCGCATTAGAAAGTCTAGACTTCTGTTTCTCTTGAAAATTTGAAGATCTGTGAATACTGGATACTGTATTCTGAAACAATAACAATCTGCTGGAACTGTAAGACACAGACGTGTCCCAGAGTCCCGTACCCTCCTGTGTCACTCACCTCCTCACTTGCTTCTGCTACCCGCCTGACCCAACGAGAGTATTTGGTTAGTGCTCCTGATGATGCACACCGGTCACAGCCAAGGAACGAAAATGGCACCACCCAAGGAAAGTTCTCAGCATGATCAAGAGAAGAGGACCAAAGAAAGAGCCTTAGGGACTAGCACACAGCTTAGAAAAAGACATGTATTTTTTTAAAGTTGCTATTCAAGTAGCTCATTTAACAAGTATTTACTGGCTTTCTATTATTTGAAAGAAAAGTACTGAAGAAAAAGAAAGAAAGAAAGAAGAAAGAAAGAAAGAAAGAAAGAAAGAAAGAAAGAAAGAAAGAAAGAAAGAAAGAAAGAGAAAAGAAAGAAAGAAAGAAAGAAAGAAAGAAAGAAAGAAAGAAAGAAAGAAAGAAAGAAAGAAAGAAAGAAAGAAAAGAAAGAAAGAAAGAAAGAAAGAAAGAAAAGAAAAGGAAGGAAGGAAGGAAGGAAGGAGAAAAAAAAACAGAATTCTGTCTTCAAAGAACTTAGGAGTCTCCTTGCAGGGATAATCAGTATTCACAAACTATTCACAAGACAGTGGAGAGAAATGCTAGGTATAGGAAGAATACAGAGGAGCCAGGCATGGTGCACACACCTGCAACCCCAGCTACCTGGAAGGCTGAGGCAGTAGGATCCTGAGGTGAAAGCCAGCCTGGACAACTTAGCAAGATGTTGTCTTAAAATAAAAAACAGCTCGGTGTGATGGCTCTGGGTCCAATCCCCAGTACCACAAAAAACTACCTAGGAAATAAAGGATCAGAGGAGGATCCAGGTGGAGAGTGACAGAAATACTTGGAACTGTTTTTTCAAAGATTAAAAGATAAAATGCTGATTGCCTAGTTATTTTAACAGTGAGAAGTCTGCTATGCACAAGTCTCCAACTCTTAAAACTAAAAGATAAAAAGCTGGAGAGGCACCATGCTGAAATTAAAGCAGCACAAGCCTTTGACTCAAACTTGGGTTGAAATCATGACTTTCCCCATTACATGATCTTAAAACTATTTATTTTTCAGAGAAGCCATATTATTATCTATGAAACAAAAATAACAGGTACCTTAATTTGAGACTATCCACTGAAAGGCTCCAATAGTACCTACCCAACACTAAGTTTCAATAAATGGTAGCTGTAGCTATTTCAGTATTTTAAGTGCTAGTTAAAAGTTTTATCTGTAAGTCAAACAAGTACAGTGTTACAACTATCACATCCTCTGATGTCCCTACTATCCTTTAAAAGCTGCCATTACCATCACCAAATGCAGGAATGAATCACGGAAGTGTAAAACTGAGGAGTACACTATGGCGACAGAGGACCTTCAGTCTAGAAACTTAAACCCTGTCCTGGTATTACATTCATGTGAATGTTGAAGTGAAAGGAACTGACAGCTAAACATGCAACACAGGGGTCACATTTGAACTGTATGTGGCACTAGCTTCTGTGATAAAATACAATGAAGCAAAATTTCCTTTCAGGGTAGGAGAGCTTGAGTCTCTAAAAATAATTTTTTATTATAAGTTTATTGGTACAGTTTATTAAGTTTATATACATAATGATCACATTCATCATGGGGAACTTGTACCCACAGAATACACCCTTATTCTTATTCCCCCCCTCCCCTTATTTATAAAAGCTTTGTTTCCATTTAATCTTTCTTTTCTCCTTTTTCTAGTTCTTTTCCCTTCCTTACTTTCCCCATCCCTTGTGCCCCTTCCCATTTGAACGTTTTCTTCCTATTTTGTGATATCTATTGTATACTTTGGTCCTTATTTACACTTTCAGTTTCTCACACCAGAGAAACAATGCGATATTTACACGTGTGTCTGATGTATTTCACTTAAGAGTATACTAACAACATACCTCACAGAACTGGAGAAAACATTACTAAAACTCATTTGGAAGCAGAAGAGACCCCGAATAGCAAAAGCAATTCTGGGCAACAAAAACAAGTCAGGGGGCATCACAACCCTTGACTTGAAATCATATTATAAAGCTACTGTGATAAAAACAGCGTGGTACTGGCAAAAAAACAGACCCGGGGATCAGTGGAACAAATTAGAAGATGCAGAAACAACTCCAGACACACTCAGCCACCTTATCTTTGACAAGAGGGCCAGATACCCTCACTGGAAGAAAAATAGCCTCTTTAATAAATGATGCTGGAAAAAAATTTTCAGCACGATTTATCCAGCACCAAATAAAGCCGGCTAATTTCCCTCCACTCCCTCATGCTTATTATGGCTAACAAAGCGACAGTGGTCTAAGACCTCTAGCTCTTTCTGCAAAGACAATCCTCCTCAAATTGTATCTGCCTTCTATTTAACATTCGGTTTCCACCTTTTACAAGTCACACACTATTCTAACCCAGATCAAGGAGGTTTTTATTGAGTGAAGCAGAAATAAATAATGTGCAAGCTCTAAGAAAATCATCTGAAATGCACCTGCTCAGAACAGAGAACAGAAACAAAGACACCAAATGACCAAGCGGGATGACAGTGCATACTGACTCATACTCATTATTCCTCATACCTGTCTCACTGAGTAGCTGCCAGGTAATAGGCAATGTACTGGGAACAAGGAACACCATAGGCAAGGTAAGGCTTTCCTCTCCAGGAATTTACAATTTAATCTGCAGGGCAAACATTAAACAAATACAAGAATATAAATTCCAACCCGCAACATGATCAAAGAGAAAAAGGTGGCACGAGAATGAGAAATGAGGATGCAAAAAACACCTAAGAAGTGATCCACCACGTAAGTCAAGATCTGAAGGTTTAGTAGGTGTTAACCAGACAAAGAATATGTCATAAAAAAAAAAAACTCTGTTCAAAAGCCTTGAAATATTCATTCACTGGTGCAAACTAGATATTGCAGAGAACGCTGTGCAGTAGAGAGTGGAGGGGGAGGAAGCATATCTCACAAAATCTTGTAAGCCAGTGAGATGCTCAGAATCTATGCTGCCATCAACAGAAAGACACCAAGAGGAAACGCCATGACTTGAGGTTTTTAAAGAGATCCATCTGGCAGCTATGCAGCAACTGGACTTAAAGAGGGATGAGCAGGAAGAAAGAGCTTTTGGGGACCCTAGTCCATAAATTAAATGAAAAATTGTGCCCCTGTGCACATAAACATGGATCTGAAGTGCATCTGGGAAGATGGGTGGAATCATCCAAATTTAATGATAAACTATATTTGGTAGGTAGGAGAAAACTTATTAAGACTGAGTAACAGGTTTCTGGCTAGTGATTAAACGTCACTTACACCAGGCGTGGTGGCACACACCTATAATCCTACCACTCTAGGAGGCCGAGGAAGGAGGATCACAAACTGAAGCTTGGCTCAGGCAATTTAGCCACTTAGCAAGACCCCGTCTCAAAAGAAACAAACAAAAGGGCAGAGATGTAGCTCAATGCAAAGGCCCTTGGTTCTGTTCAATACCAATAAGTACTGCAAAACCTGAAAAGAGTCACTCACTCCGGTGGTGAGAACTGGAACATGGGGTTTGGAAGTTAAAAGCTGGCCTCAATAATGTGGCAGCTGTAGTCCTAGCTATTAGGGAGGCTGACAGGGGAAGGCCACTTAGGCTCACAAGTTCACGATCAGCCTGGGCAACACAGACAGATCTTGTCACCAGAAAAGTCGGCTTTAGACTGAGTCTTGAGTACCTCCAACATTTTAGGGACAGTTTATGAAAGAGGAATTCATGAAGAAAATTGAGACTAATAAGCAGAAAACCGTAACTGTGGTGTTAGTGAAGCCAAGAAAAGACATCTGTACCGGATGCTGCTGAGAAAATACAGTGAAAATACAGATTGAAAAATGCCCGCTGCATCGGAAACACAGAGACGGACGATGATCTTATGAACAGTATGAGCTGGGCATGGTGGCACATCCCTGCAGTCCCAGCACTCGAGAGGATGAGGCAGGAGGATCACCACAAATGCAAAGCCAGCCTTGGCTGAGTTTCAAGGCCAGCCTGAACTACATAGCAAGATCCCGCCTCAAAAAAACAAAAATAAAAGCACAGTACGGGTAAAAGCCAAAAGCCAAGAGAACACTGTTTAACCCCAAGTTTTAATTATTATGCCCAATGCAATTATACATAATTGATGCGTTAGGCAGAAGCAGACCTGCTGAGTGATAGAAATATTAGAGTTCACCAGCCTTAATTCCTGCTTGCCAGTTCTGATGTGCCTAGGAGATCATTATCAGTACCATATTAAGTTGCTTGTTCAGAGAAAGAACCAGAGTAAACGAAGGGAAATATTTTAACAAAGTAAATGATTAAGCCTGACAAATTATCCTCATTCCACTCCCTAAAAGACTGGATATTCTTTTTTAGAGAATTTAGTTTGTCTGTTTGTTTTTTGAGAAAATAGTTAAATGTGCAAATCCTTCCCCCTCACACACTTCCTACCCCTCATCTATAAAGTAGGGATGCCGACCGGCTGGTGTATGTAGAGCATGAGTAAAATACCATCCACCACAGAGGAAGCATTTAATTACTACGTAATGACTGTATTATCAAAAGTAAGAGGGAAATTGTATTCATTAACGTTGCCCCTTCCCCTTGGCAACTAATAAACACAATACTGTTAATTTTTTGCCTTTTCCTTTCTAGACTGTGGAATGTCTCCAAACAACGAGAACATTCGTTACTCAGAGAAGGTAAAACAAATTTAAACTAGAGCTTTGCTTTCTGAGATTCTTGGTCATCTTGACAGAATACAGGTATTTTTAAATCTACTTAGGCAAGCACTAACTATTTCTTAGCTGCTCTATTTTAACATAAAGATGAATGACTTTACTCATTAGGTATTGCTTCTTTTAACATTATCTATAAAAATAATATATTGTTATTAAAAAATTGAAAACACAGAAAACTAGGAAAAAAATCATCCACAAGCACTGTTGACATTTTCAAACTTCTTGGTGGTTTACTGGGCTTTTTTGCCTATAAATTGAATACAGAATTCTTAAGCCTTTATACATCCATTAGCTCCCTTTTATCCACAGAGATATGTCCTTAGACCCCAGTGGATGCCTGAAACTGCAGATAGTACCAAGCCCTGCATAAGCTGCTTTCCTCTATACGCCCCTTGGCAGTGGCACACAGGACCAGATTCACCCATCCTTCCATGTGTTGTGCCCTGGTTGCCACATCTACGTCAGTACCCATGGTGCGTCGGGGGCATTATTAAGTGAAACCAAGGGTTACTTGAACACAACCACTGTGAAACCAATCTGACAATGAAGATGGATACCAACTGTTATGGTTTGTGTCTAGATGTCCCCTCAAAGCCTCATGCACTTTTAGATGGGGTTTTTTTGGAGGTAGCTGAATCTAGAGTTTGTGACTGATTCATGGTTCAATGCTGGGATTAAGGGTGGGTGACTGCTGGATCCGTCCACTGATTGGACTGGCACTGCCCTAATCCCAGCTGTCTAGATAAAAGGGAAGAAAGAGACTTGTTTTGTTCTTTCTTTCCTTCCCTTCTCCCCGCCCCCTGCTGCTTTTGCTGTCTTCTGCCACCATGAACAGCTGCTCCTCCGCCACGCTGCCCTGCCTTGGAGTCAGCCAATCATGGACTAAAACCTCAACAAACTGTTAGCTAAAGAAAACCTTTCTGCCTTTAACTTTGCGCCTTCCTGCCTTTAACGTTTCCTCAGCAATGAGAAAAGTAACTAAGACACCAACCAATGCACAGGCATGAAGTACAGACATTCCTCGTTTAACCAAGTGTTACTTGAACACAACCACTGCAATACCAATCTGACAACAAAGATGGATACCAACCAAGGCACAGGCATAGAGTACAGACATTCCTCGTTTAACGACCTGCTGTTTAGTGACTGTTTGGACTTACAACCTGCCCTTTTTTTGGTACAGTACACCTTGTTTATACAGTACTATAATTTAGCTGATTTACTGTACAATACAGTACTATAATTTTATGTTCTATTATACATTACAGTACTGCATGTTAAGAGCTATGCAAATAAAAAAGCAAATTGATCAAGTTGAAGTTCCCTTCAAGAATTCCTTTGTTCTAAGTATTGTAGGGTATATTTGATTCCTCATTCAGTGGCCAATTCATTTAACAGGAACTGACCTCAGTCACTAAACAAGGAATGTGTGCATATCCAGGCATCAATCTGCTGGACGAAGGGATGATTACCATCCTAGGTGGGACAGAGTAAAGATAAAGTAAGATTCCATCATGCTAGTAACATTAACGTGCAACTTAAAACTTACAAATTTATTTCTGAAATTTTTCACTTAATATTTTTGGACCACAACTAACAGCAAATAATGATACAAAATGAAACCATGAATAAGGGAGGGCTACTGTACATATTTTCCTATTTTGCTACATAATGTTTCAATGTCATCCAGTAGACTAGACCAATAGGATACCCCATAGTAATGCAACAACACAAGCATGTAAGAATAGAAGAGGAGTCAGGGGGAGATGTGGCAGAAGGGAAAGTGAGGAGATATGCAGCAGAAAGGGAAGTCAGAGAGCTTCTGGTACGAAAGGGTTCAACTTATCTTGGCTTTCTGTAATGTGGACGGACACACACGGTTCTTACAAAAGCCTCTACAACAATTTCCCAAAATGAATGTAATTATTTTGTATCACAAACATATATCAGGGCCGGTGAGATGGCTCAGCGGCTTAAGCGCCTGCCTTGCAAGCGCGAGGGCCCGAGTTCGACTCCCGGAACCCACATACGAAAAAGGGGCCAGTGATATCGCTCAGCGGCACGGGCGCCTGCTGGCGTGCGAAGTCCTGAGGTTGACCCCCCGGTACCCACCAAAACAAACAAACAAACAAACAAACATATATCAATTAAATTTTTTCAAAGCTAGAGCTGCATCAATCAATCCATCAACCTCCCCACGTTAAAAGTGGCTCCCAGCTGAAGGTTGGCAGGTAACTGGCAACCTCAGTCTTGCAAGGGCAGGGAGGAAGGTGAGTTTGCCAGCCCCAGGAGGGAGGACACACCTGGTCCACACCTTCACTTCAGTTGTGCTAAGACCAGAAGCAGAAAAATAAGTGAACTTAACCCAAACTTCTTACAAATGAAGTTAATAAACGTGTGCGGTTTAAAGCTGCCAAATCTGTGGGGTGGGGGTGAGGGGTTGCCACACTGAGGATCAAACCCAGCACCCATCATACTGAGCTACAGCTCTACCCCGCCTGCCTTTCACTTTGAGACAGGATCTTGCTGACTGCTAAATTGCCAGGCTGGGCTCAAACTTGGGATCGTCTTGCCTCAGCCTCCCAGAGTGCTGGAATTATAGGCCTATACCACCTTTGCGATAATTTTTTATGGTAGCAAAGTGAACTAATATACTTACTGTGTCAGAAAGAAAGCAAAGAATAGTAAGAATATATAAAGGGGACAGGGAGCCAGCTCAAGGGGGCTCTCCACTGACAAAACTGTGTATAATATTTGAGCACCACAATAAATCATGAGGGATAGATTATAACCTGTGCTAATCCATAAATCTATACTGATACAAACTGAAACTGTGATGAGGAGTGGGGTTTTTTAGATGGTCTCACAATTTATTCCACAAAATAATTACTAGTTATAAACAGAAAAATAAAACCTTTACATTTTCCAATTTGATTTATGTGCCAGCTAATACTGTGCAATAAAAAGATCATTTCTATGCTATTTCTGCCCCCAACACATGACCTGAATCTAATAATGAAAAAACAAAATCCAAAATAACTAACCTGTGATCTTCAGAAATACTGAAACAACTGCTGAGAAGACTCAACAGCAGCAACAAAGCAATGTTAATGTCGCGCTCTGGATAAGCTATAGCGTGATTTTTGTAGAACTTCCTTGTTCGGAGAAAGTAAATATTCAGGGCTGATGGGGCATTATGTCTGCAACTTACTCTCAAGCAGTGAATAAAAACAAAGTTTTTGCTACTAAGAATCGAATTCAGGACCTTGTGCTTGCCAGGCAGGCGCCTGTGCCGCTGAGCCATATCCCCGGCCCCTATTTTTTTTTAAAAGAAAGAAAAACCCAAACTAGATCCATTTTTAAAAGACTAAAGAATTTCTAAAAACTGAAAAACACATTTACTAAAATTGTTTATTCAATAGGTGAAACAAGCTGAGCTGATAGGAAGAAGAGGAAGAAGAGGTAGAGGAAGAGGAAGAGGAGGAAGAAGAGAAGAGGAAGAGGAGGAAGAGGAGGAAGAGGAGGAGGAAGAGGAGGAGAGGAAGGAGAGAAGAGGAAAAGGAAGAAGAGGAGAAGAAGAGGAAGAGGAAGAAGAGGAGGAATAAGAAAAAGAGGATGAGGAGGAAGAGGAAGAAGAAAAAGAGGATGAGGAGGAAGAGGAAGAAGAGGGGAGGAGGAGGAGGAAGAGAAGAGAGAAAGGAAGAAAGAAAAAAAAGAGAAGGAAATTACCCAAATCTAGAGTAGAGAGATACAGAAATGGAAAATGTAAAAAAGAGGTTAATGCAGGGCAGATAGGAAGTCCAACTATGTTTAACAAAAATTTCCCTATGACAGAATGGAAAGGATAAGCAGAAACAATATTAAAAATACAATGGCTAAGACTTGTGTCCAGAACTGATGAAAGACACGAATTCTCTCTACGTGTGAAGTCACACATAGACATGTCACAAAAACAATCTCCTGTGAGTGAGCAGAAGTTTGCGGAGTTGGCACACCACCAGGAACACAGTGCTAGAAGAGTTTGGGGCTGGTCTGGGGACTTTGGTGGTTGCTGCTGTTATGCTATCAAGAGGTGAGGTACCAGAATATGGTTACATATACAAAAGATGGAAGAAGGTAAGAGAAGTTGAGGAAGCTAAAATGACAAGGTCTGTAAGAAGGCAGAAAAGGAAGAGATCCAGAGCACGTGTAAGGACCAGGCTTTAACTGCAAGCAAGACTGGAAGGAGGGAAGGGGATGAATAACATCAAGTAGGTTTGCAGAACTGGATTAAGATAAAGAGGCACCCTCCCACAAAGTAAAAGAAGAAAAATAGCTAATATATTAAGGATGGGGAAGGGGGAAAAGGATTAGGGGGAATATTTAAATTAGCTACAGAGTCATGGCAAAAACGAAACGTTTGCTAAAGAAGTGTATTAAATATTGTGAAGTAATTTAAATGTCAGCTTAAGTAATCAAGAATCTATAATGATATGAATTTGTACTACATGGTAGATTTTTTTCCGCTTTAGAACCACTTAACTCAGACGAAGTATAAACATATGGGTAGTCAGGTTAATGAAGGAGTATTTCAATTAATAAGAGATGAAACATCAAAATTAATACCAATCATGAATCCAGATGTGAAGAAGCATCAAGAAATGCTACAACACAGTGATTCTTTTATTCCTACTTCTTTAGTCTAAGGAAACTGGAATATTTATGAAGACAAAAAAGTGCAAACCAAAACGAAGACCATAACATATCAGCTATTAGAACAATTTATCATCCTTCATGAATATTTTCCAAGTTTTATATAAAAACAGAGAAGCAATGACCACCTTCAATTTTAGAAAATAGAAACAAAAAAATTACTCTGAAATCTTGAATTGTAACATAACCACTATAATTTTATCTAACACTTTATTCTGTAATCATTTATATTTCTGAATCTTCTAACCAGAAATCTGAGTACCATAAAAACAGTGACCATGCAGTAAGAATCTGAGAGTTCTTTATTATTATGTGTGTCATCTATATAACTGTTCTAGGTGTTCTGGGTTTGGTGCCTACTATCTATCATATGTATGTAGGCAGGCTGGAGACTGAAGCCAGGGCCTTCACACTGAGCTACCTCCCTAGCCCTTTTTTATTTTGAGACAAGTTGCTAAATTGACCAGGCTAGGATTGAACCTGCCATCCTCCTGCCTCTGTCTCCCAGGGTGCTTGGCTCCACGTTTGGATATTAAATGTCCTCCAAAGCCCTGGGTGTTGCACTGTAGCACCCAGGTAAGACACTAGAATGTTGATAAAAGCTTTAAGAGGTGGGGCCTAGCAGAAGGTCTGTAGGTTGCCTGGGTTGTGTCCTCAGGGGATAATGGAAGCCCTTTATCCCTGCGGCTTCTGGGTCCTGAAGCTTGGTCTTGAGCTGCTCTGCAGCATGCTGCCCTGCCACAGATCTGAAAGCAAAAGAGCCAACTGATCATAGACTGAAACCTCCAAAACTGTGAGCCAAAAATCCAGCCAGCCAACATACCAACCTTTTGTCTTTATAAGTCGATTACCTCAGGTACCTGTTATAGTGACAGAAAGCTGACTAGTAGTATCCTAGAAGTATCACAGAAGTACTTCCAAGTTACTGAACAAACTTCCTAAATATCCCTTGAAAATCAAAGTTTGCTACAAGAGTTGCTACAAGAAATAAATACAGACCAGGGGATATAGCTCAGCAGCACAAGAGCCTGCCTGGCAAGCACAAGGTCCTGAGTTCAATTCCTGGTGCATATAATTATATATATATTTGGCATATTGCATACATTTGCTTATGACAGAAGCCACTTTTTTTGTCTACTAAGTTCCTTTAGATCTCTCTCCCCCAAAAGACACTTCAGTATTAATAGCTCCATGCTTAAGAATCCTCTCCTTCTCTTTTTTTTTTTTTTTTGGTGGGTACCGGGGGGTCAACCTCAGGACCTCGTGCACCAGCAGGCGCCCGTGCCGCTGAGCGATATCACCGGCCCCTTTTTTGTATGTGGGTTCCGGGAGTCGAACTCGGGCCCTCGCGCTTGCTGGGCAGGCGCTTAAGCTGCTGAGCCATCTCACCGGCCCTCCTCCTCTTTAATATTCCTAAGTACTTTTTTTTTTTTTTTTTTTTTTGGTGGGTACCAGGGGTCGACCTCAGGACCTCACACACCAGCAGGCGCCCATGCCGCTGAGCGATATCACCGGCCCCTTTTTCGTATGTGGGTTCCGGGAGTCAAACTCGGGCCCTCGCGCTTGCCAGGCAGGTGCTTACGCCGCTGAGCCATCTCACCGGCCCCTCTTAAGTACTATTTCTATAACATGTCTAGGTAAGGATTTTCCCTTAATCTTTTTATCTTTGGCACTCTATGGGCTATTTAAATCTGGTCTGGTCTAATCTCGCTCCACCTCCAAGACTTTACCTCCACTACTGCTTAGAATTATTTCCACCTCTTTTCACTGCCTTCTTCTTCTCAGGCTCCTGTCACCTGGATTCAACTTGTGCCTCCATTCTACACAGTCCTCCTTTTACACACAAACACACAGGATCCTGCATTGTGTGAGACTCATTTCCTTCTTTCTAGGGTTTCCTTCATCTGATTTAACCATTAATTATTTCATTTGTGTCCACTGTGTTATTCATTCCATTTATTGTGTCATTACATCAACTACGATAGTTTTTCGTACCTAAAATTTCTACTTGTCTTTTTAATATTTTGTTTCAAATTACTATTATTTTTGTTGGTGTCTTTTATTATGTTTATTACACTGATTTGTTTTCTTTCTTACAGTTCCTTCAGGATTAAACTAGGTGAAAAATTAGATTTTCTATTATTGCCAACACAGATGAAAGTTTTTCTGGTTTCTTCAACCGCAAATAATTTTTAATATAAACTTTTAAAAAATGAGAATATAGTATTAGATGTTCCTAATATTATAAGCATGATAGGGGAAAGTCCGAGAAGCAGAATTCTACATATTTTGCTGTCACATATTGTCAGGAAGAGGTACATTAATACATCCAGAGTTCCTGAAATAAAATGATCCCCTGAGTGTGGAACAAGTTAATATCAGCCACCTACAGAAACAGCCCTCCTTAAGACATGATTGGTAATCAAGGTGATGGGGGCACAATTTCTACAGAAGCAGGACTGAAAGTTAATGTGAAAAGCAATTAACTGCATTACACAGAGAAAAAAAGAAAATTATCAACATGGTGATAATCTTTAAACTGATCTGTCTTTATTCTGATGTCATAATAAAGCACTTTCCAATTATAATTTGTTTTCCCAAGATGACTAAGGAAGAATAACACAAACAGCATTTGATATTCTCAACAGTTACATTTTTAAATGACATACTTCCCTACCTCCATTTCTGAGATACTGGGTTGAGTCAGCTCACCTGATCAACTCTAGACATATTAACAAAAAAAGGAGATTATTATAATCTATGCAAGACATGATAAGGATTTTAACCAAAACAATAGCAATGAGAAAGAGAAAAATGGTTTTTTTAAAAATAGTTCTGCAGGGCCAGGGATACAGCTCAGCGGTACAGCGCCTGCCTGGCAAGCACAAGGTCCTGAGTTCGATTCCCAGTACCAAAAAAAAAAAAAAAAGTTCTGCAGATTAAATCCAGACAGCACTGAACTACATACATGCCCAACCCTTTTTTAAAAATTTCTATTTTGAGACGTGTGTTGCACAGCCTGGCCTCAAACTTGCAATCTTCCTACCTCGGATGCCTGAACAGCACAAGTCACCATGCCCAGCTGGAAAAAAATGGATTTTGAAAATAATAAACTGAATATAATCTAGAAAGCTCCAAATTAATTAGTTAGAAAAAAAACTATTTAGAAGGTAGTACTGATTTCTAAACAGGAAAAAAAGATGAGAGACAGGCACACACACACTCTAACTCCTTAACAGAAGTACAGTATTTCACACAAAAACATTAAGAGGAAAAGAGGGAGAAAACTCAGAAGACACAGAATTACAAAAGAAAACACAGCTCAGAAGAATCATCTTAACATACATAAGCATCATGTATTACTCCTATCATTATAGCACTATTATGAAGAACACTAAAAGGACTTTTTTTTTTTTTTTTTTTTTTTTGGTCTTTTTGAGACAGGGTCTTGCTATGCAGTTCAGGCTGGCTTTGAACTCACTTTGTAGCCCAGGATGGTCTCAAATTTGCAATGAACCTCCTGCCTCAGCCTCAGCCTCAGCCTCAGCCTGAGTGCTGGGATTACAGATGTGCACCACCATGCCCAGCTAGGACAATGACTTTTGTAAACTTATACAACTTAGTATAGTATATGTACCTGAAATTTTGGTGGAAATTTTTATTTTTAAAATTTCTACTAACTTAAACTTTCACTAAACCAAAATTATGGAGGCTTTTTTTTTTTTTAAGAAATGAAGTTTAGTTTTAAAATACTAATGTTGCCACAGCTATTCCCTCTAACATCCTTTCAAAATGACTGAATATTTTACTTGTCTCATCTCTTCCCATCTGTTCCAGATTCCTGGTCCATCAAATACCCCTCTCTTGATCTTAATTTTTTATTTCCCTAGAGTCTTCCCTTCCACCTGTTACAACTTCCCTATTTTAAAATAAATCTGACCCAGTCTCTTCCTCCGTCACATTTACCAACACTTCTCAGCTGTGCCCAAGCCCCTCTTAAAACTCTACACACTTGCATGCTAAGTATGTGGTAAATAAAGAGATTCCTCCCCCGCTCCAGCCATTCAGTTCCCTTACTCCTACTACTGGTTCTTCTGAGTGCTGTCCATCCACCGCTCACAGTCTGATTTCTGCGACCCTTGTGCAGGCCTTCAATATATTTGTCCATAACAAAATTCTATTTGGTTTTCTGTTCCACACAAACTCTTCCCAATCTTATATGCCAGATGAACCCTCTTAAAGAACAGGTTTTAATGTCTTTTTCCTAACTCAAGACCAACTACTTTTGATTTCCTGCCCCAGTAGCTAAGGCTGTTATTTTTCAGGTATTTCCTTTCAAATCATCAATACTGGCCCCTTTACTCAGCCTTGCATTACACTCTACGCTTCTGAGCCGCTGCTTGTGCTGTGTCTGAGACTGGGCATCCAGCTGTGCTCCTCACCACCAAGAGCAACAGTCTACAGCATTCTTTAAGCCTCAGGTTGAATGTTACATTCTCTGGACATCCCCTTCCTTCAACAGAAAGTAATTTTTCCTGACTCTGAATTCCTTTTGTACGGCAGAGCATGAAAGAAATTATAACTATATCCCTTGAAATTGCTATTACTGAACATTTCTCTTCCTTCTAGATTGTATGTTCCCCAGAGGCAGATAGTTATAATATATATATACTTATTTCCCCAAAGCAACTAATGAGGATCTTACATATAGGAAGAACTTGAGAGGCTAAGGCAGGAGGATCACCTCAAGTTCGATCGAGGCCAGCTGGGGCTACACAGTGAGACCCTGTCTGGAAAAAAACACACACATACATAAACACTTACTATATGCTTATCAAATGGGGAAAGGCTGAGTTTTGAGAAGGAAAGTTCCATACCGCAGGTTCTCACAGCCTGTAAGATCAGTGAGTGCTGTCATACATCATGCAAAGAGTAGTGGATTCTAGTCTCTAATTCAGAATATACATGCTCACTGTCCACTGATCCAAGTATCTAAGGAATACATTACAGAATAGAAAACTCTTACACACCATACAATAAGGTCTCCTATTCTTCCTTCTCTCATCAACTATGTACGAACTGCTCTAAATAATCAGAGATCTAGTCCCTTAAAAGGTGACAGTTTTAGGAATCCTAAAATTCACCTACTATGTCTTAAAGCAATATGACGAATCCAAATATGTTTAACAATAAGAACACAGTGGCCAAGTGTGGTGGCACATGCCTATAATCCCACTACTAAGGAGAGGCTGAGGCAGGAGGATAACCATGAGTTCGAGGCCAGCTTGGGCTACATAGTGTTTAAGGCCAGCCTGAGACCTTGTCTCAAAAAAAAAAAAAAAGGGGGCCGGTGAGATGGCTCAGCAGCATAAGTGCCTGCCTGGCAAGCGCGAGGGCCCGAGTTCGACTCCCAAAACCCACATACGAAAAAAGGGCCGGTGATATTGCTCAGCGGCACGGGCGCCTGCTGGCACGCGAGGTCCTGAGGTCGACCCCCAGTACCAATAAAAAAAAAAAAAAAAAAAAGAACATGGTAACAATTCATCCCATCTCCTATTCAAGATTATGAAGAAATCCTTTCAGGCATCATTTTTTGTAACTACAAACTTCTAATACTACTCTTTAAGGAAAGCCTTCCAAGCTACCCCTAAGATTAACTTAGTACTATTAACTTGAGAACCATACTTGAGTGTGGTTGGTGCACACCTATGAATTTAAGTTCCTACTTTGTTAAGAGTAGAACTGTCGGGCTGATGAGATGGCTCAGCGGTGTAAGCACCTGCCTGGCAAGCGTGAGGGCCCGAGTCCAACTCCTGCAACCCACATACAAAAAAAAGGGCCGGTGATATCGCTCAGCGGCATGGGCGCCTGCTGGTGCGTGAGTGAGGTCCTGAGGTCGATCCCTGGTACCCACCAAAAAAAAGAGTAGAACTGTCATCTCTATCTGAAGAAAAGATACGCTTTACTTCTGGCTTTTTAAAATAACCAGTTTCTAAAAATTACCATGACAGACAAAGTGAGGAACTTACAGACATTAGTTGAGAGTAAAGGGGAGATCAACAGACTCCAAAAAACACAACCCTATGTAAATTTAAAAAGTCATCAGAAGCACTCTAAATAAAAGATTAGGGCCGGTGAGACAGCTCAGCGGCATAAGCGCCTGCCTGGCAAGTGCGAGGTCCTGAGTTCGACTCCCGGTACCCACATACAAAAAAAGGGCCGGTGATATTGCTCAGCGGCACGGGCGCCTGCTGGCGCATGAGGTCCTGAGGTCAAACCCTGGTACCCACAAAAAAAAAAAAAAAAAAAGATTAATGGCATTATCCTATAACTTAATTTAGAAGAAATTCTCATACCATTCACTTCCATTTACACTACTTCCCTCACTGAATAGGAATTTTTCAGGCCTGCCACTCTTGCAGTTCAATGAGACACTTGTAAATTCATTTGGCTTTATAGCAGTTAACATACATAATGAAAAATACTACTACTCCCCAGTGGCTGCCTCACCAACAAAATGAATGTTAATATCTTACTGTCTTTATCACAGTTAAACTTATCTTCCAGGAACCAAAGGTGACAATGTAGTCTGAATGCTTTGAAATGGAAAAAATCTTACTATCTTATCTATAATATATGTTATACTACATATTAGCAGATTGTATAATACTGACAAAATTGTTTCCTACACAAGCTTAATCATGACTGTGCCCCCAGCTTCACGCCATTTTATCATGTGTTCTAAGTTCCTCAAATTTACCTCCTTAAGAAGTTATAACCATATCCTACCCACTGAAATTGCTATTAAAAACATTTTTTTTTTCTTTTTAAGATGATGATTCAAAAGGGCGATTCTAAAGTCTGGCTTTTTTTCTTTCAGGTAGCTCTCTTTGGGGTTTCATTCCAAACCTCTGCCCCAATTATCCCTTCCTAGGTATGATTCACAATCTGTATACATTAGAACAAAGTCTAGCATTTATAATACCCTAACATGGGACTTAACAGTATAAGCATATAGAAATATGCTATAGAAGCACTTCTTAACCATTCTTCCAAGAAGAAAAATAACTTTTGTGATTAAAGAGAAATATTAGATCTAGAATGACCTAGATCGGTGGTGGCAAACCTATGGCACGTGTGCCACGGCAGGCGGGCTGTATCACTGAAAGGTTCGCCACCCCCGCCCTGGATCAATAGTTCTCAAGCTCCATGCTCTTCACAGCCCGCGCCGGCAGTGATACTTCATTACACACAGTAAATCTCGAGTGGACTGCACACCGCATACGGCCTCAGGGGCTACTTATCTCTTTTTTAAGGATTCCAACCCATTAAAAGCTTGAAATAGAAAGGGGACACACAGTGAAGAACAAAGATCCAGTTTCCTACAAAATAGTCTTGACAACCCTGAGTAGGATCTTACCCTTGAGGAAGAACATTTACATCTAAAATCAACTAGCACTCACACTGTACCCACCCTGTAGAAGACATATGAACAGCTGGTTAACATGACTTTACCAACTCAGCAAATAAGATTTGTTTAATTAGAACAGTAATAATAAACCTGAAGTATCATAATTAAAAAGAAATTTAAATGTACAATAAGTGAAATCAAACAGCAATATACTGCTGTCAAAATAAACCTAAGTTCCTTAGCTACTTCAGTCTACTACAAAATTGTTTCAAAGTAAGAAAAGCTAAGACAGATAAATAAAACAGTTCTATTGTTGCAGCAAAGAACCAAGTTACTATCCTGAAATATAGAATGCCTAATGCAAAATTTAATCCCAATGAAAATGAACATATTATCAAGAATACTGGGCCGGTGAGATGGCTCAGTGGCGTAAGCGCCTGCCTTGCAAGCGCGAGGGCCCGAGTTCGACTCCCGGAACCCACATACGAAAAAGGGGCCGGTGATATCGCTCAGAGGCACGGGTGCCTGTTGGCGCGCGAGGTCCTGAGGTTGACCCCCCGGGTACCCACAAAAAAAAAAAAAAGAATACTAAAACTTGCTGGGCGTGGTGGCGCATGCTTGTAATCCCAGCACTAGGGAGAGGCTGAGGCAGGAGGTTCGCTGCAAGTTTGAGGCCAGCCTGGGCTACACAGTGAGTTCAAGGCCAGCCTGGACTACACAGCGAGATCCTGTCTCAAAAAAAAAAAAAAAAAAAAAAAGCCAGGGATATAGCTTAGCGGCACAGCATCTGCCTGGCAAGTGCAAGGTCGTGAGTTCGATTCCCAGTACCAAAAGGAAAAAAAAAAAAAGTCACACAGAGAAAGATCAAAATGTCTACTTAAACCTCAATTTCTGTGATTGTTCACAGTTCTTTGATCATTATACTTTTATTCGTTTCTTCAGAACAATGAAGCTTTTTCAGTGAAGCAATAAATTTTTATTTTATAAAGTTTTCTAGAAAAGAGTAATGATGAAAATAACCCAGAGTCTCAACTGTCTTTTAAAAGGTTCTTTTTAAAAATTTCACAAATGTGAGATAAATATGACTAATATATAGGTCACGGAAAAATAAATGATTGGAAAAATAATAAGAGACTGGAGAAAGTATTAGAACAACATGTACAAGAATCTAAAAGTATTTTTTAAAAAAGTGTGTTACTGGACCAGTGAGATAGCTCAGCAGCATAAGCGCCTCCCTCGCAAGCACGAGGTCCTGAGTTCGACTCCTGGAACCCACATAAAGAAAAAATAGGGCCGGTGATATCACTCAGCGGCACAAGCGCTTGCTGGTAAGTGCAAGGTCCTGAGTTTGACTCCCAGTACCCACATTAAAAAAAAAAAAAAAAAAAAAAAAAAAAGAGTGTGTTACTATCAAAAGGAGTCAAAACAAACTTTGCAGGAGATAAAACTGTCCTTTGTTTTATGGGTTCAATCCCCAGTTCCGCCAAAAGATAAAAAAATAAAAGAAAAAAGACAACTTTTACTAGTCACAAAAAGTCAGCAAGCCACAGAGCATATATAACCAAACTTTAGGTTACATATTTTGCAGATACTAGTATAGCATATCAGTAAATTACAAGTAGATTACATGGATGTAGTGTGAATTTGGAGGGAGAGATGAAACTAAAGAATCAGGTAAGAGTCAGGTATGGAAAATTCCACGTGCTGTTTTAAGTACCAGAAGATCTTATCCCCCAAGTACCAAAAGATTCTGTAAGAAAGTGTGACACAGCTGTCTGCATTTCAGATAAACTATCAATTCTGGTGGCATCTAAGGAAGAGACAGGATAATAAAGGTTAAAACTTGCTGGAAAAGTTCAGATGACACAATATGCAAGACTTGACCAAGAAACACATGGAAATTAAAAAAAAAAAAGTAAAAAAAAGTAAACTGATAAAGCATAGGGAAAATCCTTTATAAAAAATGATCAAGAAAATGAGAGGAGAGCATTTAGGTTAACTTCCTAGTGTAAGTTTGGTTTAGATGAATGAGAAGCATACAAAGATAAGGGACACAAAAGGAGCAGAATTAAGACTGGGACTGTACGAACCGAAATTTATTTGGCTTTTGGAAATATGAGTCTGGAACTTGGGAGAAATGTCTAGGAGGCACAGGCTAATGAACAATGAATATATCAAATATAGGTGACATCTGAAGCTAAAAGCAGGCAAAAGGTATTTTCCAATGGAATATGCTAGGGACAGGAAGTAAAAGAGAAGAAAATAGTAGGGGAAAAATAATTAAGGAGTAGCCAAAGAAATTATAAGAAACTGAGACAATCTCAGTAATGTGTAGCTATAAAGGCCTACTTTCAGAAAGAAAAAAAGATCTCAAATCAGTAACCTAACTCTGACCTTGTGGAACTAGAAGACCAACAACTAAATCAACGTAAACAGAAGAAAGGAAATAACAGAACATTAGAGCAGAGATAAAATAAAGAACAGAAAAATGATAAAATGAACAAAACCTTGTTGGTACTTTGAAATATCGCAAACAAAATTAACAAACCATCAACTAGACCTCTCAGAGACTCAATTTTCTAAAAATCAAGAATAAAGGGCAGGTGATATCGCTCAGCGGCAGGGGCACCTGCTGGCGCGCGAGGTCACCTGCTGGCGCGCGAGGTCCTGAGGTCGACCCCCGGTACCCACAAAAAAAAAAAAAAGAATAAAATGGATTACTACTATCTTTACCAAAATGAAAAAAGTTGTAAAAGAATACTATGAATAAATGTATGCCGGCCAGGGATTTAGCTCAGTGGTGCAGCGCCTGCCTGGCAAGCTCAAGGTCCTGAGTTCAATTCCCAGTACCAAATAAATAAATAAATAAATAAATGTATGCCAACTAACTAAGCAATATAGATGAAATGGCAATAGAACTACAAAAAGTGACAAAAGACACAAACACCAAAAGACCTAAAACAAACATTTTATCAGTAATCAAATTTCCTCAACTTAATAAAGGGCATCTAAAGCAAAACCCATAGCTAACGTCTTACTTAATGGTGAAAGACTGAAAGCTTCCTCTGTGAAGAGTAGGACGAGGGCACATGCTTTCACCAGATGGGGAAATGGAGTTACTGTTTCGCAGCTACAGCACTCAGTATGGCAAGATGGAAATGTTGCGGAGATTGGCTGCACAACAATGCAAAAATGCTGCACATTAGTGACCTTAAAAATTAAGATCAATGGGTACTAAGTTACAGTCAGGAGCAAGAGGTTGTGTTGGGCTACTGTACAGTAGGTTAACTACCATACAAATAACAATAATGGGCTGTATATACCAAAAAGCCACAAGAAAGCCAGGTTCAACTGAAGATACGTGTCTGTAATCCCAGCACTGGGAAGGCTATGGCAAGAGGATCGCAAGCGAAGGTCACCCTGGGCTACATCATGAGACCTTGTCTCAGACCAAAAAAACCCAAAAAAACAAAACAAAACAAAAAAAAAACACAAAACTAGAAAAAGGGATCTTGAAACTTTCAACATAAGAGAAATGATAAATGTATAAAGACATATGTTTAACCTGATTCAAACATTACACAATGTATATATGTAATGTATACATAACATTACTCCATTAATAGGTATAATTCTTATATATCAGCTAAAATACAAAACTAACTTAAACTTTATTTTATTTTGCTTTTGTTAAAGTCTAACTTCTACGAATGAATGAAGAAATAACCTACAAGCTAAATATCATTCACTGGGTATCAACCTTACACTTGTCTTTGCAACTAGAAATGTAAGTTCCATTTCTTTTCTCTATTCTGTGACTGAGAAAACACAAGCATCTGAATACACTAATGTAGGAGTTGTCTCTCAAACACAATCTTCTAAAACTCAAAATTTTAGAGTCTGCTTTACTCCAAGTATACCACCTTCTAAATACTAATAGACCCATAGTAAAAGAACAAGTCTAAATTTATCTACCTAGCCAAAAAGATATTAAATTTCTTCAGCTTTTATACTTCTTTATCCAATAATGGTAACATGTTTAGTTATTCTTAAGAATGCTTCAATCCCTTTTTCCTCTAGATACCAACTATTCAGGAGTTGTTATCTCAGTCTTAAAGCTCCTGCAAGTACAGCTTGTATAGGGAAGAAACGCATTCATCAATGACATTATCACTTAGGAGGTTCCCATCTTGACCACCCCCCCAAAGCCATGGGATGGGAATACATCTATCTGAGCCTGGTCATTATGCCGCTGAGCTCTTGCTACTGCCAATGCTGCCAACATCTGACAATATACAGTAATCCAAACATAATGCAAGTCAACTATGAACTACACTACATTCACAAAACAGGCAAACTTTCATGAAGTAAAAAGTACATATGTAAAAACTGCTTGGAATCATGTAAAGTCTTGCACAAATAAATTAGTTAGATCAATTAATAATTAAAAAAAGAAATCAACAAAAGCAACAGTAGGCTCAAAGGAATATTTCTGAAGATCCAAGGATTAAGGAATTTCTTGGGAAAACTGAAGAAATCTTCACATTTTTGTAAGAATGTTCGTCACTGTAATTACAATGCACAAGTGAAAACTGGTAGCATTTGCCTTACATACTGATTCAGAATCCAACACAGCAAGCAATGCAACTCCACTGTAACACCTGGCTCCGAGCTAGGTGCAATTTAAAAGGCTATTTTCCATTTATTCATTAAATGAAATGTAAAAGTAAAATTATGTGTTCAATACATTAATAAACTAAAACTTTAAAAAATCAAATTCAGGGCCAGTGAGATAGCTCAGCGGCATAAGCGCCTGCCTGGCAAGTGCGAGGTCCTGAGTTCGACTCCCAGTACCCACATACGAAAAAAAGGGCCAGTGATATCGCTCAGCGGCACGGGTGCCTACTGGCGCGTGAGGTCCTGAGTTCAACCCCCGGTACCCACAAAAAAAGAAAAAGAAAAAAAAAGGAAAAAAAAATCAAATTCATATTCCAACTAGCAAACTTTTCATGTAGGGACTAACAACTAAGTACAGTGGCAAAAGAGCTCAAAAAACTATAGAATGTATTTGCGAACACAGACGTTCAAAAACTTGGAACAACACTTAACATTCTGCTTAACAAAGAGACAATAAAGCCAAACTGACAGACCTATTATCCTCTTGTAGGCCATCTACCAAGTTTTCACTGAGGTGCTGAATGACTGACTCACTGCAGCACTTGATTTCATCTAATCAACAGAACTTGCTAGCTTTCAACTGGCAACTTTTGTTGTGATAAATGAACCACCAGAGAAGATTCTGATAAAACTTACCATTGTGTATTGCATTCAGCAACTCTGAGAAAGCTTTTAAGTAAGGAAAAAAGGACTTCAGGTTAAGATCATTTTCAAACACAGAAAAGAAATACAATGGCATAGGTTGATCAGTATAATAAAATTTCAAAAAGTCAGGTATTAATGCTTGAATTATTACATTACAAGCTTCACTTAGTTTTTACACAGTATAAATTTCTAAATATTGTACTCCATTTGCCAATAAACACAATTATCTACTAAATATATTATCTATTAGATATATATTTTTAAATTACTTTTTAAAAAGGTGCTCAGTAATCTATGCAATTTCTTGCATAGGATGTAGTCTCTACAGGATGTAGTTCTACATTAGTAAATTTACCTTAGGGTACACTTGACAGTATTTACTAGAAAGAAAAAAACAGCACTATCTATCATCTAACCCTCCCAAACATTCTCATTTCCTAGACTTCAGTATAGGTTTCAATATACAGAGAGATCTAAGCAAGAAAGCTACCTAATAGCAATACACAAATATTGAAAAATTAACATTAAGACAATGGAAAACAAAATACTGAAAATATTATTTCATCAAGGGGCAGAAGTAACAATTCTACAATGGAAGAGCTATCCTAAAAGGCCAACAATGATTACAGTTTTCCCATGATTTGACAATAATACAGATCCTGAACAGAAGACAAAGAAGTATGTTAATGTATCTTCGTAGAAGAAAGAAATCTATTCAATTAGGAATAAGCTACATTTTGGGAAATAAAACTTAGACGTTCAAAAGGTGGCATAATATACTAGAAAAGGCACTAAAGTAAGAATCAAAAAGCCCAGATTACCAACCCAGTTGGACAACTTACTAGTTGTTGGACAAGCTCCATCATGTCGATACTGTGTGGAAATTTCTGTTGGAAGGGAAGAGAAAGAACATCAGCAAAGAAATGGCCATGACACAGGGAAGAAAAAGAGGTTAGAAAAATGGGGGAGAATCCACCTTAAAGTCTAGTTGACTGGTCCAAACTATCATCTATTCTGAATAGCTGGGATGTGAAGGGCAGGAGGAGAGCTGTACATACATCATGGAATTGTCACAACCCTTAATGGGATGGCGTGAGAATGTATGTGTGTATGTACAGAGTGAGGAGAAGACCTAAGGGCTTGCAAATGGATTTGCAGAACAAATGTCTGAGAATAAATGGCTTCATTAATAAGAGGGACCAAGAATTTGAGGCCAGCCTAGACTACACAGTGAGTTTAAGGCCAGTCTGAACTAATAGTGAGACCCTGTCTCAAAAAACCAAAACATATTAGTAATAATTTTTAAGACAAAAATTATAATTTTTAATGGGGGGGAGTGGTGAGACAGGGTCTTGCTATGTAGTTCAGCTAGGCTTGAACTCATTATGGAGCCCAGGCTGGCTTCCAGCTCACAGCAATCCTCCTGCCTTAGCTTCCCAAATGCTAAGACTGCAGGTATGTATCACCACACCCGGCATAGAAATTACAATTTTTAAATAATGACATAGATATAAATATATACAGATAGATAGATAGATAGATAGATAGATAGATACAGATATATGAATAAACCCACTATGACTTATATAACAGTATAAAAGTCATTAAACTACACCCAGTTCACTTCCTTGTAAACCTCATTTTTGTGAAGACAATAAATAGTATTACTCTGTTTTATTTCCCCAAATGAGGAATACAGACTGACCTGAAACAATAAAACACTGCTGGGGGCCAGTGAGATAGCTCAGCAGCATAAGCGCCTGCCCGGCAAGCGCAAGGTCGTGAGTTCGACTCCCAGAACCCACATATGAAAAAAGGGCTGGTGATATTTCTTAGCAGCATGGGCGCCTGCTGGCGCATGAGGTCCTGAGGTCAATCCCCGGTACCCACAAAAATAAATAAATAAATAAAAATAAAACACTGTTAAGAAGAATCTGCTTAGAATGTGGTAAATAAATTTCTATATGGCATTGTAAGGGAAAGAAAAATAATTGAGGGACCGGTGAGATGGCTCAGCGGCATAAGCACCTGCCTGGCAGGCACGAGGGCCCGAGTTCGACTCCCAGTACCCACATACGAAAAAAGGGCTGGTGATATCGCTCAGCCGCACAGGCGCCTGCTGGCGCACGAGGTCCTGAGTTCGACCCCGGGTACCAACCAAAAAAAAAAAAGAAAAAAAGAAAGAAAGAAAAATAATTGATAAAACCTGGACCAAGACTGTGATTCAAAGGCCCTGGCTTACTGCAAGGACTGGGATTCCTTTGACAATAACACTGTAGGCAAACCTTCCTTACTAGGAGAGCTAGCTGGGAATTCTCTGCATGTTACTTAACCCAAAACATGCCAACCAGGAACTGTATGTAGAACAGAGCCTCCCAGGAAACCACTACAGTACTCATACAGGTAGCCACATATAGACCTAAAAAATCTAGTCCAGTAGTGGTCCCACCCTGAGGGTCTTCATAACGTAGAAAGACAAAGCAAGGCACAAGCCAGCGCTGTAATGTAAAACAAACTACACTAGGTGCTGCTTTAAAAACACGAAACAGTCCAGTTTATAAGAATCATCTAGAAACAACAGAAAGGACACCTGAAATGAGACAAACTGGGAAATTCTCCACTTTAATGACTCATTAACAAATCAAACACAATTGGTGAGATTTAAAGCCATGGGCAGCTACTAAAGAGACTGACAAGGTACATTATAGACAAATGGTATGATAGCTGTTTGGAATGGTGGGGAAAAAATTTCCTCAATGAGAAAAAACTGGAATATGGCTCTTCTGATCTTTCATCTAGCACTTTTATAGAAATACAGCCATGATATATGGCCAACAAATATTCAACTCGTCAAAGACCAAAACAGCACTCGGGAGGCTGAGGCAGGAAAATTGCCACAAGTTTGAGGTCAGCCTGGGCTACATAGAGAGTTCAAGGCCAGCCTGAACTATAACGTAAGACCCTGTTTCAAAAAACCAAAAAACAAAACAAAACAAACCAGAGGGTTTTCCAAAAGAACAAATTCCAAGACATAACCTGGTCTCAGCAGTATACAATTCTCTGTACAATTTCATTTATGACCTCAGATAATCAAGGTACACGGTTATGAACCTGAATCATTAAGAAATGCTTACGGTATGCTTACTAAATGTACTTTCTTCTACTCTATAAGACTTTCTTAGTAACTCTATTATTAACAGTTTATTAGACTAATATTTGTACATTTATGGGTTTTTTTTTAACAGAATCACTAGCATTAATGGAAATATTTTACCAGAGAGACATTTCTTTCATTTTATCAACCTAACACATATAAATGGTAACAGAGTTCTGTTTAGTAAGAAATCTTTGATAGATATAAAGGGTCAAATTAAAATTTTATACACTTTAATTTCATTAGAAGGGGGGAGACTTCTCTGGAACTAATCTATTCATATAAACTGGTCTCTTTGAAACTGATCACCACCAGAAAATCTTTCCAAAATCCCCTTTTGTAGCACATTTATCACCACTAAGGAATCTCAGCACCGAGACAGGTTTCCACTTATCTTACGTTAGGAATGGTAAGGCAGACAGCATTATATTTAAAAACTTGAGACACTTTTTGAAATGGGGAACCATATATTTTGAAAAGACACAATATGGCACAAAAAAGGAAGTTAAGGCTCAGACAGGGAGACCCTGTTCAAGTTCAAGTGATGCCTAGACTACTTCACAAGAACCCAAGATAAAACCAAGATAAAGGGGCTGGTGAGATAGCTCAGCAGCATAAGCACTTGCCTGTCAAGTGCGAGGTCCTGAGTTTGACTCCTGGTACCCACAAAAAAAAAAAAACAAAACAAAACAAAACAAAAAACCAAGATAAAAACAAAAAGGGCTGGGGATGTAGTTCAGTGCAAATGACCTAGATTCTATCCCTAGTACCAAGGGAAAGAAAAGAGAAAGGTAATGTTAAACCATCCATTTTTTGGTTTTTGCAAAGAAAAATATGTTGTCAAGCTTTCGCTTTAGTAAATAATAAAATCTTTATTATGTGGAGATAAACAGGAAAAAGGAAAAAGAAGTTCAGCATGGCAACTCTTCCAAATGCTGTAGTACTAATTTTCTATGTTGAAATGCCAGGTACCGAACATTCAAATCCAAAAGCTGTATATAGGAAAGAACTGAATCAAAGGTTTAATATAGGGGCTGGGAGTATAGCTCAGCAGCACATCGCTTGCCTGGCAAGCACAAGGTCCTGAGTTCAATTCCCAGTACCAAAAAAAACAAAACAAAAAAAAGTTTAATATAATCTATAAGCCAAAAATTTACAACTGTAGCGGTCATTCAAAACATTAATTCTGGGGCCGGTGAGATGGCTCAGCAGCGTAAGCGCCTGCCTAGCAAGCGCAAGGGCCCGAGTTCGACTCCCGGATCCCACATACGAAAAAAGGGCTGGTGATATCGCTCAGTGGCACGGGCCCCTGCTGGCACACGAGGTCCTGAGGTCGACCCCCGGTAACCACACACAAAAAAAAATTAATTCTGGGCCGGTGAGATGGCTCAGAGGCACGGGTGCCTGTTGGCGCACGAGGTCCTGAGGTCAACCCCCGGCACCCACAAAAAAAAATAATAATAATAATAATTAATTCTGCATTTTGTATAACTCACTGTAAGTCCAGCAGTGATGCAACCTTTTAGAGCTTCCAATGATACAAACAGCTAGGTTTGCCACCACTGATCTATAGCCATACCACCCTGAACATGCCTGATCTCATCTGTGTAACTCACTGTAAAATACTAGGACATTTATCAGGATGTATTTCCATTAAAATAAAAATCTTGCAATCCAAATCCTTGAACAGATAAAACTTCCTTATCTAATCAAGGGGTTTTTGTTCTAGTTTGATTTGTAGCTACTAGAACAAATATCTATACCCTGCTACAAGTTTAACATGTCACCAGAGAATTCTGATTACTGTTAAAACTCACAGTTCTAATAATTTCACAAATCACATTATTAGATTACTGATTTTAATGCCAAGCATGGTGACATTCACTATAATCCCAGATGCTCAGAAAAGTGACAGAGACGGATCAAAAATTCAAGCCTGGGCTGAGGATGTGGCTCAGTGGTGGTGTTCTTGCCTTGCATGCACAAGGCCCTGGGCTCGATCCCCAGACCACAAAAAAAAATTTTTTTTTAAGCCAAAATTAGACCTCCCCCCTAAATTTAAAGACCCAATCCAAAAATGGCCATTCAAGAAATGTGAATTAAAGCAACACTGAGATTCCATCTTACTGCCAAAAGAATGGCCATCGTTATGAAAGCAACCAGTAACAAACGCTGGCGAGGTGGGAGGGAGAAGAGGAAGACCCTTGTCCATCGTTGGTGGGAGCGTAAACTGGTACAACCACTACGGAAATCATTATGTACAGTCCTCAAAAAACTAAAAGGTTCCATCTAGCTCTTCTCCTCCTAGGTATCTTCCCCAATTAAAGACATCACATCACAGGGGGCCGGTGAGACGGCTCAGCGGCTTAAGCGCCTGCCTTGCAAGCGCGAAGGCCCGAGTTCGACTCCCGGAACCCACATACGAAAAAGGGGCCGGTGATATCGCTCAGCGGCACGGGTGCCTGTTGGCGCGTGAGGTCCTGAGGTCGTCCCCCCGGTACCCACAAAAAAAAAAAAAATTAAAAAAAAGACATCACATCACAATGATCCATGCACACACACGTTTATAGCAGCACAACAGCTAAATCTTGGAAGCAGCCTGTATGTCCACCAACAGATGAATGGATAGAGAAAATGTATTTATATACAATGGAGTACTACTCTACCATAAAGAAGGATTAACTTGAGGCATTTTTAAGTAAATGAGTGCATCTTGAGACCATAATCTTAAGTGAAATAAAGCAGGGACACAAATTGGTTTGTTTGCTTGCTTGTCTGCTTGCTTGCTTGAGACAGGGTCTCACCATGTAGTTCAGGCTGGCCTTATACTCACTATGGAGCCCAGACTGGCCTCAAACTCACAGCGATCCTCCTGCCTCAGCCTCCTAAGTGCTGGGATTACAGGCATGAGCCACCACGCCTGGCTCAGGGACACAAATTTAAACATTATATTACTTCACTTCTGTGAGAAATCCAATGTATAAATAAGGAATGAAACGGGGTAGAGAGATACTAGGATATAGGAAGAACTTGTTCAAACGGGAAGGGGAACAAGAGATGGGGGGCGTTAAAAAACTGAAAGAAAAAAATGGAAATAGAGTTTTTGTAAATGTGGAGGGTTAGAAGGGTTGGAGGGAATGGAGGGATAAGGGACAAAAAAAGAATTAAGATGTGCTATGTACATGTACACATTCACACATGATGAATGTGATTATGTACTGGGTATATGTATTAATAGCAGGGTGAACGCCTGTAATCTCAGCACTCAGGAGGATCACCACAAGTTCAAGGCCAGGCTGGGCTATATAGTGAGACCTTGTCTCTAAAGAAAAAAAAGTACTAAGAAAGCTCAAGGCAACCTGGGTGTGGTGGTGAAAGCATGGACTCTCAACACGCTGGAAGGCTGAGGCAGAAAGATCCCAAACAACAGCCTGAGCAACCTAGTGATACCTTGTCTCAAAACAAAATGGGTTGGGATGTAGCTCAATGCAAAGACCCTAAATTCAATCCCTAAGCTCACCAGAAATAAATAAATAAAAATAAAATCAAGACGAGTCTGAGCAATTTAATGAGACCCTGTCTCAATATGATTTGTTTTGTTGAAACCAGGCCTCACTACATAGCTCAGGCTGGCCTTGAACTCACAGTCCTCCTGCTTCAGCCTCCCAAGTGCTGGATTACAGCTATCTTTGAAATATGTCAGATATGTCGGAAGTGGCCTGGAGTTTTGGCAGGTGACTACAGTTAAGAAGAGGGGGGAATGGTTTAACTGCACTCAAACATATGATATTACCATTAAGATGAAAGAGCCGATTTTTTTCTTTCCATTAAAGAAATTCTTTAACTGGGTAAATTACCAGAATTAATTCCCAAATGCTTATTCTAGGAGAAAGACCATTACAGTATTAGTCTGATTTCTTCCGCGAGCATTCAACTCTCCATGAAACCGCCCTATTGCATTTAATCACTGTGACCTCCAACTATGCCAGAAGCTTAAGTGTCTTATTCCAATTAGGCTTATCCCTGAAATATAAATTTACTTCTTTTCCTGGTAATATTATTGAATTTCTTTTACTGTTTATTCTGGAGTAGAATTCAATGTCTCCAAGGTCCTTTTCAACTTAAATACCACTTCTCATCCTCACCTGGACTGTAATGCTATATCAGAAGCTTTACAAATAAAATAATTTTGCTTACAGCCTAAGTATAAACACTTGCATGGTGAGTACATAAATAACACAGTATACTACTACCTACATGATGTACACTCAGTACTTAATAACAATGTTCTTTTTCTTTTTTTTTTGTGGGTACCGGGGGTCGACCTCGGGACCTCACGCGCCAGCAGGCGCCCGTGCCGCTGAGCGATATCACCAGCCCCTTTTTCGTATGTGGGTTCCGGGAGTTGAACTTGGGCCCTCGCGCTTGCCAGGCAGGTGCTTACGCCACTGAGCCATCTCACCGGCCCCACAGTGTTCATTTTTAAAAAGAGATGGGTAGCCTCTATGTCCGTGGTGGGGAACAAATAAAGCCCCACCCTCACAAAGGCAGTACAGCATGCAAACACGTGCTGCAGAAGCTCACCTTCACCGTTCCTAAATTATCAAACCCGCATTAAAGCAAATCAATCTTTTTTTTTTTTTTTTTTTTTTTTTTTTTTGTGGGTACCGGGGGGCGACCTCAGGACCTCGCGCGCCAGCAGGCGCCTGTGCCGCTGAGCGATATCACCGGCCCTTTTTTCGTATGTGGGTTCCGGGAGTCGAACTCGGGCCCTCGCGCTTGCCAGGCAGGCGCTTATGCCACTGAGCCATCTCACCAGCCCAAATTGATCTTTTAAAAAGAACATCATAAAAAAAATTCTTCATGTAGTACAACAGTATACATTTTATCCTTCCTACTTTAGTAGTTTCACACTTTTGCAGTTACTAAGCAATTTCTCAATTTCAAATTAGTCTAAAGGAAAAATTAACATTTTCGTATCAGAAGAAAATGTAATTGTGGAAACTTAAAATAAATGGTTCAATTTGCTCATACCTTCCCTTTGCTTAAAGTAAAACGAGTGTACTTTTAGACCCTCCTCAGCAAATGTCTTGAATTTCATAACTAAATCACTCTCAGATCAGGGGAAATGCACCCCGCCACCACTCAGCATGTGCCATTTCTCCCTCCGGGTCTTTTTCTAAACAGCCAGTCCTAGCAGTTTTGTCAGCGCTTGATACAGTATGCAACACACAGCAGTTAGCGATTCTTCACACGTGCTTAGGAAGCTTGGTTCCTATACATCTGTGACATTTAGCCAAGATGAGGGAACTTTTCACTACAAAGTTTATTGCTAAGAAAATGAGCTACTCATAAAACTTTTATTAAAATGCATAAAATTAAGAATCTATTATCTCTAACAGTTGAGAATAATCTAATTCCATATTTTAGAAACTATGATTTTCAGAGTGATTTTTAACACCATTTCTAAAATAACCTTACTGATAAGTTAAATTTAACTCGCTAATATCCATGAGAACTTTCCCCTGAATTAATATGATCATCTACGAATAAGGTAAAAGAAACACAAACCCAATTATTTCAGCTACTGATGTGCCATAAAAACTGCCCTCTGAGAGTAATCATCCCATAAGGAACATTATTTCCCATGCCTGAAATCTCCCCCAAATCTATATCAGGAAGTAAAATCCTTTCAGGCCCCGTAAACCAGTATTTTAATTCCACTAATTTGAGGGTGTGTTTCAAATAAACATTTAAACTGAACTTCTGAAATTCAGGAATTTTCAGACTATGCTTCAAAACCTGAGGCTAGAATTCTACAAGAAATTTAGAGAAGACCTAACGCCCCTACTTCTCAAACTTTTCAATGAAATTGAAGGGAAGCAATACTCCCAAATTCATTCCTGGAAGCAAGCATTACCCTGATACCAAAACCAGAGAAGGACCCAACTAAGAAAGAGAACTACAGGCCAATCTCCCTAATGAACATAGATGCAAAAATCCTTAATAAGATACTGGCAAACAGAATCCAACAAATCATCAAGAAGATTATACACCATGACCAAGTTGGATTCATCCCAGGGATGCAGGGATGGTTCAACATACGTAAATCAATAAATGTAATACAGCATATTAACAGAACCAAAGACAAAAATCACATGATCATCTCAATAGATGCAGAAAAAGCTTTTGACAAAGTCCAGCACCTTTTCATGATAAAAACCCTACAGAAAATTGGAATAGAGGGTCTTTATCTCAATCTGGTAAAAGCTATCTATGACAAACCAACAGCCAATATTATACTAAATGGCCAAAAACTGAAAGCCTTCCCTCTAAAATCAGGAACAAGACAAGGATGTCCACTGTCCCCACTCTTATTCAACATAGTTCTGGAAACTTTAGCCAGAGCGATTAGACAAGAGAAAGAAATAAAAGGAATAATGATTGGAAAGGAAGAAGTTAAATTATCATTATTTGCAGATGACATGATACTCTACACAGAAGACCCCAAAAACTCCACTAAAAAACTGCTAGATTTAATAAGCAAATTCAGTAGTGTAGCTGGATACAAAGTCAATACTCAAAAGTCAATAGCCTTCCTGTACACAAATAACAAACTTACTGAAAGAGAAATTAGGGAAACAATACCTTTCACAATAACATCCAAAAAAATGAAATACCTAGGAATCAACCTCACGAAGGATGTAAAAGACCTCTATACTGAAAACTACAGTACTCTGAAAAAGGAGATTGAAGAGGATATCAGAAAATGGAAAGATATCCCTTGCTCCTGGATAGGAAGAACCAATATAGTGAAAATGGCCATACTTCCAAAATTGTTATACAGATTTAATGCAATTCCAATCAAAATTCCAACAGCATATCTCACAGAATTAGAGAAAACAATCCTAAAATTCATTTGGAATCAGAAGAGACCTAGAATAGCAAAGGCAATTCTGGGCAACAAAGGCAAGGCAGGGGGCATCACAATCCCCGACTTGAAATTATACTATAAAGCTACTGTGATAAAAACAGTGTGGTACTGGCAAAAAAACAGACCTGAAGATCAATGGAACAGATTAGAAGATGCTGAAACAACCCCAGACATACTAAGCCACCTTATCTTTGACAAAGGTGCCAAACACATTCGCTGGAAGAAAGATAGCCTCTTTAATAAATGGTGCTGGAAAAACTGGCTCTACACATGCCGAAGATTAAAACTAGATCCATATCTTTCACCATGCACTAAACTAAATTCAAAATGGATCAGAGATCTAAATATTAAAACAGAAACATTAAATCTGCTGGAAGGTAGGATAGGTAAAACCCTTGGAGACATTGGTGTAGGCAAAGACTTTATGAATAAAAACTCAACCACACGGGAACTATCCCAAAGAATCAATAACTGGGATCTCATCTTATTAAAAAGCTTTTGCACAGCAAGAGAAACCACCAACAGAGTGAAGAGACAACCCACAATGTGGGAAAAAATGTTTGCCAGCTGTTCCTCAGACAAAGGATTACTATCGAGAACATATACAGAACTCAAAAAAATCAGACCTCCCAAATTTAAAGACCCACTCCAAAAATGGGCATCTGAGATGAATACACATTTCTCAGATGAAGAAATACTAATGGCAAACAAATATACAAAAAAATGTGCAACATCACTAGTCATTCGAGAGATGCAAATTAAAACAACACTGAGATACCATCTCACCCCAGAAAGAATGGCTACTATTAAGAAATCAACTAATAACAAATGCTGGAGGGGCTGTGGGGAAAAAGGAACCCTTCTTCACTGTTGGTGGGAGTGTCGACTGGTACAGCCACTGTGGAAGTCAGTGTGGAGATTCCTCAGAAAACTAGGGTTGGAGGTATCATTTGACCCAGCTATTCCCCTTCTGGGCATCTTCCCAGAAGAATTAAAAACATCGTACCACAGCGATATATGTGCACCCATGTTTATAGCAGCACAATTTGTAATAGCCAGATCTTGGAAACAACCCAAATGCCCATCAACTGAGGAATGGATAAGAAAGATGTGGTATTTTTATACAATGGAGTACTATTCAGCCATAAAGAAGGATAAACTGGAGACTTTTATAGGTAAATGGATGCAACTCGAGAAAATACTCATAAGTGAAATAAACCAGAAGCATATGTGTAAGCATCGTATTATCTCTCTAGTATGAGAAACTGAAAGAGTAAATAAGATCCAAAATGTACAATAGATATGGTGAATCAAAAAGAAACTGGTCAAAAGGAAAGAGAGACTGGAATAGGGAAAAGAAAGAAGGGAAAGGGAAAAAAAAATTGTATATATATATATATATATATATAAGATGGTTAAGATAGATACACTACCATTTTTACTTAGTTCATTGAAGAGTAAGGTTTGTGCCAATAATGTCTGGACAATTGAATGCTAATGTCTGGTGTCCTGAATAACTAACTTAAAGATAGTAATACGTAATGTATTAACCATTGTTACCCTCCTATTATGTTTGTTTGAAAATTTGTTCTTCTTTTGATTTGTTTTGTTTTTTCTTCTCTTTAAAATAAAAAAAAAAAAAAAAAAAAAAAAAAAAACCTGAGGCTATCACTGATCTCTCTCCATAAAAGCAGATTTAAACCAGGTGTGGTGGCACATGCCTATAAATCCCAGCACTCAGAGGAGGCTGAGGCAGAAGGATCACTGCGAGTTCGAGGCCAGCCTGAGCTCCATAGTGAGTTCAAGGCTAGCCTGAACTCTACAGAGAGACATTAACTTAACATTTTAGTTAAGTAACATCAGATAAGTGCCAAATATTTAAACATCAAAAAGATTTAAGATTTTTTAACAAATGAAAAAAAAGTGAAGCGTCATGTTGTCACTTGGTAAATCAATGCTTTATCGTAACGACTATATGGAACTTTCTCCAGGGCAGAGGAAGGGGGCTGGCAGTGGGACTGAGGGAAAACAGTAATGGGTAAATCCCTACCTGAACCAACAGGAGAGGAGCCAACGCTAAGACTCTGTAAACTTCCATTCCTGAGCAGCGTGGGAGACTTCTGAAGACTGGAGCTTGCGACACTTCCTGCAGCTGATGCTACTGATGACGTTGGTGAAGCAGAGGAAACTGAGAGATGAGAGACATTCTCTTGACTTTTGTTTCCTTTGGGTCTACCAGGCCCATGCTTGCTTTGTTTATTTGCTTTCCTTTTCTTTTCCTTCACAGTTTCTTCTTCTATGCCCGAAGTTTGAGCCCGTTTATATCCTGCTGTAGAAAGGCTGGAACTACTCAAATCTCCAGGTGAATTTTCAAAGCTTTTAGGCTGTGAAGTAACAGCTGAGGTCGCAGGGTGACCAATTAAGGAACTAAAACTATTTCCCCCGCCTTCCTGGCTTCCAGATTCTCCTTTATGTACATCTTTGGTTGATGATGACTGCTGGGAGTGAGTATAACTGTCATTGCGCAGATCTGAGTCTGTGTAGCTCAAGAAATCCTGGGGAGACTGCACTGAACTTCCAGAAGATGATTTTACACTGCCTGGAGTTCCTGAAAAACCGCCTGTAGTTTAAAAAAAAAAAAAAAGGGAAAAGAAGAAAGTTCCCATGAGCAGTGGATGCGATAAAATCATCAAAAAACAGCTACATCTGAAAAAGGTTACCACTGAAATCGAAGTTTATCCTGAAATTATCTTTTTATATGTTTTTCATTTTATAGGTACTATTAAACATTTCCTCTTGAATTTCAAGCTATTATTTATCCAAATACTAAGATATGTGCTTCTAAAAACCATCTTTTACCATAGCATCCTTAGTGCCCCTAACACCCTGTGTGTGCTTGAGGAAGGACTGAGGGGCAGCAAAGTCTCCTTTTGATGGCTGTGCAAGAAGACCTGACAAGACTACGAGTTGACTCGCCAAGTCTGGGGAAACTTCTTTATCAAATACTAAAAATATGCTGACAAAAGTTCCCAATATGTAATAAGAAACAAGACGCATTTCTTAGGTTGTTATAAGTTCTAACGTTTACTTTTAAAGACAGATAAGTGATTTCTGTGATTCAGTGGGATACGACAAAATGATGACTCCATGTGGCCGCTTTCACAGAGCTGCATGAACCAGCCTCTAACATTCTCCCATTGCTTTCATGAAGAGGCAGTTCTCATGAATCTCTTTCAGAAATGCTTGTTTTCCCTCATTCTCATCAAAGAACACCAGCAGCCCACCACACCATCATGCAAAAAACCTCAAGGTTGGTATTTTGTGAAACCCTTCCCATGCTTGCCAAATGAAGTTAACAAGTGTACAGGTTCAGTTGTGGCCACACATTTAAGTTTCATAAAACTATACTGTATTTTTGTGTGTGTGTGTGGGTACGGGGGGGTCGACCTCAGGACCTTGTGCGCCAGCAGGCGCCCGTGCCGCTGAGCGATATCACTGGCCCTTTTTTTGTATGTGGGATCCGGGAGTCGAACTCGGGCCTTCACGCTTGCCAGGCAGGCGCTTAAGCCGCTGAGCCATCTCACCGGCCCCCTATACTGTATTTTAACCAAAGCATTTTGGAAACAAAAGTTGAAAATAAAATTATTTTACTAAAGTGGAAAGGGAATTAACTGTAAACCAAGTGTTAAATTTTTTTTTTTTTTTTTTTTTTTGTGGGTACCGGGGGGACGACCTCAGGACCTCGCGCGCCAGCAGGCGCCCGTGCCACTGAGCGATATCACCGGCCCCTTTTTCGTATGTGGGTTCCGGGAGTCGAACTCGGGCCTTCGCGCTTGCAAGGCAGGCGCTTAAGCCGCTGAGCCGTCTCACCGGCCCCCAAGTGTTAAATTTTATTGCAGATTATATTCATAAATATGTAAATCCACCTAGATATTTGCAATGATTTTTCCCTCATACTCAAAAATTTTATTGGGCCGGTGAGACGGCTCAGCGGCATAAGCGCCTGCCTTGCAAGCGCGAGGGCCCGAGTTCGACTCCCGGATCCCACATACAAAAAAGGGGCCGGTGATATCGCTCAGCGGCACGGGTGCTTGTTGGCGCGTGAGGTCCTGAGGTCGACCCCCGGTACCCACAAAAAAAAAAAAAAAAATTTTATTTACAATTGCCTTCTCAAGGTCTGATTTTTAAGGTTTGTTTTGTTTTGAGACAAGGTCTTGCTATGTAGTTCAGGTTGGCCCTGGACTCACTGTGTAACCCAGGCTGGCCTTGAACTCATGTTGTCCTCCTGCCTCAGCCTCCCAAGTGCTAGGATTACTCCCATTACAGGCATGCGCCACCACGCCCGGCCTTTTTTAAGTTTTAACCTCTTCTGAAACAGCTTATTTCTAAAAAATATTCATAATTCTGAAACTTAACTCTTTCAAGAATATATCTATTATATTGGATTTTTAAGTTATTTGTTCTTAACTGGGCATTTTCAGGCATTTATCTAGAAAAACAAACACATCTCCTGGGAGCTCTGCATCCCTCAGGGAGCCACACCCTCCAGGCACTGGTCTCTCCTCCCCCTTGCTGTCCTTCTGTGCCTCTGCCTCCGTCCAGGCTGGCCAGCTTCTCCGGTCCCCCACGGCCTCTAGCCTCTGAGGGTTCCCACTCCCAGACCCAGGTCCCATGCATCCCTCTCACTCCATCCTGCTGGAGCATGTTCTCATTCAACTCTCTACCCTAGGAGGTGCAAGCAACTCCCATTCTGCCCAGTACCTAACCTTATTGAAATAAAAATGAAAATTTGCCCTCTGAGAGGAAAAAAAAAAAAAAAAAGGCATTTACATTGCATTAATTGTTTGAGATAACTGCAATTTGCCATATAAATAGCAGCTATAAATAAGTTCTTATTGTCCATTCTGATTTGTCACCATGTCTTTATACTTTCCTGTTGGTTTGCTTTGGGGGTGAGGGTGGGGGTAGGGGGTTTGGAGATACTCACTATGTAGTCCAGGCTGAACTCAAACTCACAGCGATCCTCCTGCCTCAGCCTCCCAAGTGCTGGGACTACAAGTATGCACTGCCTATATTTTTCTGTTTTTATAGTTAGTGTGAAAAGCTTACTATGGTACAGCAAATACTTTAATATATTTAGTGTGTGCAGTAATTTAAATGTGTCTTTTCTTAAAATCATATACTACCTGCTATAAGAAAAATATAACCAATTCTCTTAAAATGCTTTATCTTTAAATTTAAATGTTTAAAACTTCTATGGATTATTTCAGATATGAAAACACAGCACACTTTCTACCATCTCTTAAAAGGGGCTGAAAAGATTCTTCAATATTGAAAAGTTCTAAAACATGGGAGACTGCTTTCCCAAATGGATTAGTACTTCATAGTTTAAAAGCTTAAAAATGTAACTTAACAGTGAATAATGAGGCCTTAAAGCCAGGCATGGTAGAGCATATCTGTAATCCCAGCACTCAGGAGGCTGCGGCAGGAGGATCGCTGCAAATTCGAGGCCAGCCTGAGCTACAAAGCTGAGTTCAAGGCCAGTCTGAACTGCATAGCGAGACCCTGTCTCAAAAAAGACAAAAATAATAATAAGAAGAAGAACAATAACAATAATAAGGCCTTAGAGAAACACTGACTGAATTGTTAATGCCACTGTCAAAATGTAAATTAAGTTACATTTAATGCTAGTTAAAGTTTCACTGCTTTATAAAGTTGTATAAAAATAACAATATACATTTTAGTAAGTTTGGCATTTAGTTTCTTTTGCACATGTCTAATCTTTTGTTACATAAGGGACAGGGACAGACAGACAGACACATATCCACCCCTGGGAGCTGAAAATCTTCAAGCCCAAAAACACGTGTATAAAAAATGTGGCTATACTTTTAAATGAGAGGTCAGCAGACTCAGCATTCTACATATTCAAATGATGCCCTGCTGGATTTCTGAATAAAGTTTATTATTAGCAGAAGCCTCAACGGGGGCAAAGAGAGAAACTTCTCTTTCCTCATTTACTCCTAGGGAAACAAAGGGTATAAATGGACATTTTCACGTATTTTACTAGCATATTTTCCTAAAAGTTTCAGCATTTCTATTCCTCACAATACTTATGTTCATATTAAAAGTCACACAAAGCAACCACATACCATTATGTAATCTAAATTTTAGCCAAGGTATCTATTCTCCATAAAACAGGGCTGCCTTATACAATAGGGTATGCACAATTAATTCTGAATTTCAGTTTAACAACAAACAGTATTTGGAACACACTTACACTAAAAAATAATTACCTGAAATTGAAATTTAACTGAGCATCCTATAAATACAGCAGACTGACCACATATAAAGGCTGGATGAAATTCTATTTCAAACTTACAATTATTACCTATTGAGACCTAGGTAGATTCCCTAAAGACTGCTAGGCACTTGTTCACCTACTAAAAATATGTACCTTAAATGTTTCAATGTTCAATTAGGAAATGCGAATAAAAATAATACATAGAAAACAATATTCTATAAAGCAAAAAGAAAACTCCGCTTTTGTTTTTCTCCATTATCTTTTCCTTCCTTCCTTCCTTTTTTTCAGAGGGAGACCAGGTCTCATTATGTGGTTTAGGATGGCCTAGAACTCACTATGTAGCCCACATTGGCCTCGAACTCCTCCTGCCTCAGCCTCCCCGGTACTGGGATTACAGGGGGACATGCTCGACCATGCCTGGCTTCTCCCCAAACATAATCTTTTATAGCTATTTAAAATTATAGTTTAACTTTGGAAGCACAAATCATAACAAAAAAGAAAGTAAAAGTTCCAGAAATGATTCAACAGAAAATACTAGTCTTTAAAGTAATCTTACTACATCAGCTAATTACATAATGATCTAGAATGGCCCATTCATTAATTAATTAATTATAAATTTAAAAATTCTTTTACACAATTATGATTGACCATTATCAAAGCAAGTATTTTAACTAAATCCCATAATTAATACCTTGTGGAAAGGGACTAGCTGCTGACACAGTCACTCCTGGATTTCTTCCACCACCAGGCTTCCTTCCCCTCTGACCTGAGCTGTGAGCTGAAGACTTCTTCCCTTTGCTCTCTGACCCTCTAGGCTCGGAAACATCTTTTCCACTGGAGGTGTGTGCAGAGACTTCCTGGAAATTTGCATTTGTAAATCTTGCTGTAGTGTCTTCCAAGCGCTTCAGGGATCCAGATATAGAGCTGTTGCTAGTGCTTGTGTAAGTCTAGCATTTTGATTCAAACAAGGATTTAAAAGGTGAAAAAAACTGATTATGTTTGGCCACAGAAAGTAATAAATTGCACATTATTAATAATTACTGAACTTGTACATAAACTTTTACAAATAAGTCACTCTACTAAAAAAAAAAATCATATAAAAACAGTTATTTTTAACTCTCCAACTATTTTTTTTTTCTTTTTTGTAGCCCTAGGGTCCAACCCAGAGCTTCCTGCATGCTAAGCATGTGTTCTACCACTGAGTTACATCCCTAGCCCTACCACTGCTTTTCCAAAGGCAGTATAAATAATATATAGAATGGCTGGTTGGAGGGTCAAACTACAGCAATTAAAGTACCTGTTAGTCAAATACAATAAGTGAACCAGAGCAACTCTGAAGGTACTCATTTCTCAAGCATAATCATTTTCAACAAGAACATACTACTTTTTTTTTTTTTTTTTTTTTTTTTAATGTGGGTACCGGGAGTCAAACTCAGGACCTCGCGCTTGTCCCACTAAGCAATATCACTGGCCCCTTTGTTTTCCTTTATGTGGGTACCGGGAGTCGAACTCAGGACCTCGTGCCTGCCAGGCAGGCACTTATGCTGCTGAGCCATCTCACCGGCCTCAAGAATATACTACTTTCTAGACACAAAATTATGATAAACTTTAGTGCTCAAAACAGGAAGACAGGCCGGTGAGACGGCTCAGCGGCTTAAGCGCCTGCCTTGCAAGCGCGAAGGCCCGAGTTCGACTCCCGGATCCCACATACGAAAAAGGGGCCGGTGATATCGCTCAGCGGCACGGGTGCCTGTTGGCGCGCGAGGTCCTGAGGTCGTCCCCCCGGTACCCACAAAAAAAAAAAAAAAAAAAAACAGGAAGACAGTAATTTAGAGAAATCTAGGGTGCTGCAAGTGTACTGACGAACCATATCCATTAGATTATAAGGCTCTTGCATAGGATAGAGCAAGATTTTCTGAAGAATTCAGGTGGAAACTCCTTTTCCAAAAAGAGTGATTTAAAGCATTTGAAAGAGAAATCATTTCTTCCAAGTATTAGTTGGAGGAAAGGCTACATATTGCACTCAAGATGTTTATTACTACCCCTAAAGTTGATTCTCAATAACCCCAGGAAAAAGCAAGATAAAGACCTATTTAAATAACTAGTTTCTAGTTTTCAGTAATCATTTTAAATATAAGATCTATCCAAATAGTATCAAATTAAATAATTATGAAAGTGTCTCGCAACAGATATACATTAATCAACATGCTTGCAAATGAAAGCTTTTTAAGGTCCACAGGGGCAGGGCCTCTTGATATTGGGTTTAATTTTCTCAAGTATCTGGGATAACTAGAGCATTTAAGTTCTTTGGGTGCCTTGAACATAACTGGCATTAAGAATGTTGAATAAATATTTTTGTAATGCATCCATCAGTAATCTCTGGTGTAAAAATGAAAATATCTGAAAATAAATGTGAATTTCCCACATATAGCCGCCATTCAATATTAACAAGCAGATAAATTTGAAAAATAAAATAGTAAAAATAAAATCAAGTTTCAAAAGTGCTGGCATTTTTAGCAAAATTAATGTTCAAAAGGAGAAATAAGAAGAGATCTAATGTCTCAAAAACCAAATCTTCTTTACCAGCACTTTTCTGTTCATTTTTTCCTGTTGCTACCTCAACTTCTTTCAGTTCTCTGCCAGTAACAGAGTTTCGTCATCAAATATAAGAAACATTACCTCATAAAAACAAAATAGTCACTATTTCAACAAACTGCAATCCACAAGCAAAAACAAAGTTTTCAAAGTCAGTTTAGCAGGAAAAAAAAAAAAATCCCAGTTAACAAACCAATCATGTAAAGCTGCTGAAACTTCACGGCTTACTTTAGAAACATGAACCTTTTCCATGCTGGGCAGATCAATTTGGAAACTACCCTACCTCATTTTTCAAACATTTTTTTCCAATTACTTGTGCTGATCCTGAGGTTCTCCATTCCTCTCACATCTGATCCTTGTATGACCTAATGAAGTTTTAAAAGTCATCTAAGAAAACACAGTGGTGTTCTTCACTCTTGTATTTTGTTCAAGTATCAAAAAATCAAGAGAAAGCTAGTGAAGTACCGTGAATGAAAACGTACAGGACACTGTTCGCTTTTACAAAACAATCTCAATCAGGGCTGGTCAATTTTCCCATTTATTTAACGAAATGTCCTTACTTCCACCTTCAATTATAAATCTGTCCATAAAACCAATAAAAACAAGATATTCAGACTGGGTGTGATGGTGCACGCCTATAATCCTAGCACTTGGGAGGCTGGAGGATTGCTACAAGTTCAAGGCCAGCCTGGGCTACAGAGTTCAAAGCCAGCCTCTGTCTCCAAAAAAAAAAAAAAGATATTTGGAAGAAAAGGTATTACAAAGAAAGCAATAAATGAAATGACAAAATTAGTGACAAAGATCACGTTAAATAAAACCATAACTGAACATTTCTGTTTTGGTTTTTTTTTGTTTGTTCTTTTTGGGTTTTTTTTTTTGTGTGGGTACCAGGGATCAACCTCAGGACCTCGCGTGCCAGCAGGCGCCCGTGCCACTGAGCGATATCACCAGCCCTTTTTTCGTATGTGGGTACTGGGAGTTAAACTCAGGACCTCGCACTTGCCAGGCAGGCGCTTATGCCGCTGAGCCATCTCACCGGCCCTATTTTTTAAAAATTTACAGACTTTTGAAGTTTCCAAAGATATCAGAGACTTAATAGGGTAAAATTTTAGCTTAATATGTTAACAGTTGAAAAAAATATAATAAATCGTCCTCCCAATGCTACACAGGTTTAATTCAGAGACTCTGACCTTAAAGTGAGCTTAAACAAGACCTTCCAGTTTGAAAGTTAATTTTAAAATGGAAGGGAGGGAGGGAGTTCAATAATGTGCTGCTGACACAATACAGTATTAGGGTATCCTACAATAATCAACTCAGATTCCAGGAGGAGAAAGTTGAATAAAGACAGCAAAGGGACGTGGGAGAGTGCGGAAAAGATACAAGCGTAAACTCAAGACTAAATGTATGAAGCTGTTTTCTCAGATTCTCACCCTACATGCCTCTCATAGCATAAGCACCTCATTCCTGCGTGATCATAATGTATAAAAATACCTGTCTTTCATGCAATTTGGACCGTTAAATGCAAACCCCCTCCATTAGTGCCTGTTGTACTCTGGATAGGCATGTATTCAAGGCTTGTCTGCCAGTCTGCACCACTACTGAGAAGTGGTAGAACCATTAAAGGGGTAAAGCGGAAAGTAATTAGGTCACTGGGGGGGTACACCCTGAAGGGGATACTGCACTGGAACCCTAACCCCTTTTCCACTCTCTTTTTGCTTGCCAGACACCATGAAGTGAACAGATATCCTCTACCATTTGCACCTGCTGTTATGTAATGTGTCACAATATAACCAAGAGACTATGGACTGAAACCTCAAGTCAAAGTAAATCTTTCTTCCAAATGGGTTGATTACCACAGGTATTTTGTCACACTGATGGAAAGCTGACAATACAGTACTCAATTGAAGAAAATATGATCTTTTTATTCTTTACTACTAGAGATAAAAGTGAGTATTTGAGTCTCTAAATTCATATATAAATATTTTGGTCTATACTGTAATTTATAGGCAACTTAGTAATTTAGAATGTGTATTATTTTTGTTCACAGCTAACTACAAATTAATCCTCTGATAAGATGCAACACTAATGACCTATTCAACAACACTGACTGCAAACCAAAAAATTTTCTAATTTCAAACAAAAAAATTTCCTTTTTTTTTTTTTTTAATACGCGGGTACCGGGAGTTGAACTCAGGACCTCACGCTTGCCAGGCAGGCGCTTATACTGCTGAGCTATATCACTGGCCCTTTTTTTTTTTTTAATGTGGGTACCGGGAGTCGATGTCAGGACTTCGCGCTTGTGAGCAAGCACTTGTGCCGCTGAGCGATATCACCGGCCCTTTTTTTCCTTTATGTGGGTACTGGGAGTCTAACTCAGGACCTTGCGCTTGCCAGGCAAGTGCTTATGCCGCTGAGCTACCTCACTGGCCCTGGCCCTTGTCTTTTCGAGACAGGGTTTCGCTATGCAATTCAGGCTGGCCTTGAACTCACTTTGTAGCCCAGGCTGGCCTCGAACTCTCAGCAATCTTCCTGCCTCAGCCTCCCAAGTACTGGGATTACAGGCATGCGCCACCACGCCCAGTCAAAAATTTCAAATTACACTTAGAATTAAATAATGATTCTGGGCCTGTGATATAGCTCAGCGGCATAAGCGCCTGCCTGGCAAGCGCGAGGTCCTGAGTTTGGTTTCCAGTACCCACATAAAGGAGGAGAAAAAAAAAAAAAACAGTTTAAAACGCTGAAGGTATAGCTTAGTGCAAAGATCCTGGGTTCAAGCCCAAGTACCACAAAATATACATAATATGTGAATATACATATATATAGTATATGTATATACTATAAATATAATCACATTATATTCAAATTCTCTAAACACCCTGATAAAAAGAAAAAAATACTGCAACAATAAATTAATAGATCTCACTATAGATAGTTCTAAAGAAACCCATTTATAATATGAAAATACAGAAAAAAATACAGAGATAATAAAAGTATGGGAAAAGAAATACCAAGCTAGCTAAATCAAAAGCAAGCTGAATTTGCTATGTTAATATCAAAGTAGATTTCAGAACAAAGAGTATTAACAGAACAAAGTGGTTTATTCATCAAAAAGATACGAAAAATCATTAATGTTTCTGTACCTAGCCAAGTGTGGCACTGCATGCACAACCATAATTCAAGCACTCAGGAGGCTGAGGCAGGAGGCAAGTCTGAGGCTGGCTTGGGCTAGACTTTCAGGCCCTCCTGAACTATGCAGTGAGACCCTGTCTCAAAAAATCCAAAAAGCTTCTGTACCTAATAAAAGATCTTTAAAATAAGCAAAAAATTACAAAGGGGGGAGGTTAATATAAGGAGGGTGTCCATACCCATCCCTCACAATAATTGGGGAAATAGGGAAAAAAAAAAAAAAAAGAGAGAGTAAGGACATAAATCAAGGCGGGTGTGGTAGTACATCCTTGTAATCCCAGCACTTGGGAGGCTAAATCAGAAGGACTGCCTTGAGTTGAGGACAGCCTGAAACACATAGCAAAATCCTGTCTCAAAAAATAAGTTGGGGTGAGGAGTTGTGATATAAATTAACTTGACCTGACATTTGCAGGAAAATTTCATGCAAATAGAAATACACATTCTTTGGATAAGCACAAAGACCATTTAACAAGATAATCCACGTCCTGTGTCATAAATGTACCAATAAATTTAAAAGGAATGATATCATATAAATGTTATTAAACTAAGAATAAGATACATAGAAAAAAATTCCTCAAATATTTCAAAATTAAAGAACATACTTCTAAGTAACCTAGGGATCAAAGAAGAAATCAAAAGAAAAACTGGAAGATTTTTTTAAAAAACTAAATAAGGGCCGGTGAGATGGCTCAGCGGCGTAAGCGCCTGCCTTGCAAGCGCGAGGGCCCGAGTTCGACTCCCGGATCCCACATACGAAAAAAGGGGCCGGTGATATCGCTCAGCGGCACGGGCGCCTGCTGGCGCGCGAGGTCCTGAGGTCGACCCCCCCGGTACCCACAAAAAAAAAAAAAAAAAAAAAAAAAAAACTAAATAAAAGTCCAAATACAACATATGGAAATTTGTAAAACAGTACTTAAAAGTGTGTACCATTGAAAGAATAAAAAAATAAATAAAAAACCCAAAGAAGAAACAGAAGAAATTAATTTTTTTTTTTAAAGCCTTCATCAGGAGTTCCAGTTTCCAGGCAAGGAGCTTAATAGTCTTCACTCTATCCTAAAACAAGTAAAACATCTAAGCAAACAAAAGTCACCTATTCTTCTTAAGGAGGTCACAGAATAAACACCTACACCAAAATTGGACAGATTAATACAAAGACAGGGATAAAGAACCTCACTGACCAGAAATCTACAAACAGAAACCTCCGCAGGAACCAGGACCACAGAAAGAAAGGAAAGCTGTAGCTGCTGACACTACAGGCTCAGTGTAACAGAATCTGGGAGGAAACTCCGCCGGCCCCAGGGGCCCCAGGACCCAGTCGCAGTGGGGCCCTCACATCTGTGAGTGCACCTGAGCTCACCCTCCCCAGCCATCCTGTCTCACCTAAGGAAAGGGTTTAAGCTGAAAAGGACTTATGAAGCTCATAGTCTAGGGACACAGACTCATTTAAAGACCAAGGTCGAAAATGATAGGAATATGGAAAGCTTTCTCTTCACCCATACCTCGCCATTATATCACTAAATGTCCGTTTATGATAGCTTACTTTACCAGGGCACCATGTAGATGCTTTATTATTTTTAATTAATTTAACAAATAACAGTTTGCTCAAAATAGCAATAAAATACATGATTATTTATATACACATATATATAGCTTATGCACGTGTGAAATGAATGGCAGCAATCATATAAGGAACTGAAGAGAAGATATCAGAAACATGTTATCAGAAAGTGCTTGCCATTTAGTGTTATTTCAAAATGGACTTGGAGGGCCGGTGAGATGGCTCAGCGGCTTAAGCGCCTGCCTGGCAAGCGCGAGGGCCCGAGTTCGACTCCCGGAACCCACATACGAAAAAGGGGCCGGTGATATCGCTCAGCGGCATGGGCGCCTGCTGGCGCGCAAGGTCCTGAGGTCGACCCCGGGTACCCACAAAAAAAAAAAAAATCTTTCTTCCTCCCCACTTCCCTGGCCAGTTATCTTCTATTCCTCTTTCTAGCAAAGCTCCTGAAAGCAGTCATTCACACTCACTCTCTGACTTTTCTTCTCCCATTCTGGATTAAACCCAGTTTTTGTCCCCACTAATAGATTAAAACTGCTCATCAACATCACTAATGATGTCCACTTGACTAAATCTAACAGCTAGCTCTTCTTGTGTGACACAGTTCGCTTACCCCATCCTTTCTCCAGCTGACCTCCCAGACTGCCACGTCCTCTTGGTCTTTTTCTTCATCTCTTTGATGATTACACTTCTCCCAGATCTTTCAATTGTAAGCCTTCTCTTTTTCTACCTCTATTCACTCCTCCCTAGGTGATATGATCCAGGCTCACAGTTTTAATACTTCCATATACACTGAACTCCCAAATCTATACCCAGTTTGGATCTTTTTCCTGAATGGCAGATTATGCATCCATGTGGCCAGTCAGTACCTCTCTACCTAGCTGGCTAACAGATACCTCAAACCTGCAGTAGGAAGAACAGCCCACCAAGATAACCACATTCCAAACTCTGAAATCTGTTACATGGCAAAAGGGACTTTAGGGATGTAATTAAGCTCACAAACCTTAAAACAAGGAAATTATTCAGATAGGCCCAACCTAACCACATGAGCCCTTAAAAGAGAATTTTCTCTGACTAAAAGCAGATGGGATGTAACAGAAGCAGAAAGAGAAATTCAAACCTTAAGAAAGATTCAACATGTCATTGCTGGCTCTGACAGAGACAGAGGGGATCATGTGGCAGAAGACCCAAGGAATTGACAGAGGTCCTAGCTCAGGGTGGGCCCCAGCTGACAACCAAGATGGAAGTGGGCACTTGAATCCTACAAACCATGAGGAACCAAATTATGTCACCCTGAATGACCTTTAAAAGCAGATTCAGATAAGAACCCAAGCCACCCAACACCTTGATTTTATCCTTTACCCAGAGTACATGAACCAGTTAAGTCCACCCAGACTTTCTGGCACACAGAACAGAACAGAAACGTAAGTGTATCTCGTTTTAAGCTGCTAAATTTGTGGCAGCAATACAAAACTAACACCATATCCAAAACTGAATTCTTCACCTTCTCCCCAACCTAGACAATCTTTCCTATCTTTATTTTGTTTTGGTTTTTTGTTTGTTCGGTTGGTTGGTTGGTTGGGTTGAGACAGGATCTTGCTACTAGACCAGGCAGGCCTCAAACTTGCAACAATCACCTGACTCAGCCTCCCCAATGCTGAGATTACAGGTGTGCACAACCACACCCCGGCCTCATATCTTTGTTAACATCAATTTCATTCCTTCTACCTAACCGGACCGAAACCTTTGGTATCGTATGTGACTCCTCTCTTTCTCTTACGCCTCTAACTTACCTGTTTAAAAAACAAAAAACAAAAAAACACAGATTCTACCTTTAAATGTGCTCAGAATGTGCTCATCTCTCATTACCTGCCCACTGTGACTGCCATCTAAACTGGGTGACTGCAGCGACTCCTGACGTTATCAACCCCTGCTCCTAATCCACACTATCCACAACAAAGCAGCCAGAGTTCCTTTCACCATTCAAACCAGATCATACTATATCTCAGTTCAGAACCCTCCAAAGGCTCATTTTTCACTCAAAGTAAACACAAAGCCCTTGCACTGGCTTATACAATGCTTCCTCACTTGCTTACTCTATTCTGACCACTTGTGGCCTGCCTCATTTTCACCGTAAGCGTGTAATAATCTACTAATACTTAACATTTGCTAAATAATACTATGAATCCAGATATCACTCTACTTGTTTTAAATGTATTATTCCATTTCACTATTTCCACCACTTTACAGGTAATGAAACTGAATCACAGAACGTTAAATTAACTGTTCAATCGGTAAGTGGTGAAGCCAGACTTCAAAATCACAGATTGAGTCTACCCCACAGCCCAAATTCTTAATTTCTATAGTGCCCCTCACTTGTTAGCCTTATTTACTCCTTGGAGACCCACTAGAATAAACAGAAGGTGCCACAAAGGATAAGAAGTGGGAATCCTAAGTGCTTCATGTATGGTTAGAGGCAGGAAAAATTAGAATTAGGACACTGGGAATAAAAATATTTCTCAGAGGTATAACTCAGCACCTAGCTAGTTATTAAATAAAATATGTTACTTAACACTTACTTTTTCTGTTGTAACAGTCAGTGATGGAACCAAAGCAGGTGATGGTTCTGGTTGTTTCTTATGTTTTTGTTTGTGTTTGTCCTTCTCTTTGTATTTCTAAAAAATGAACAAAAGTAAAATCCAACTTAAATTCAAATTATAATCCATTTATATGCAATAAAGATTCTTTTTATAACTAGAAGTTTCAAACTTCAACAAATACTTCTACCAAAAAATAACTATAACTTAATCCTATTATCATGGTACCATTTTATATATAAAAAAGTAATCTATTTTAAAATGACATATCCTCCCTTACCCTTGATCAATCTAAAATAATACCAAAAAACAACCAAAATCTGGGACTGTTTGTTACATTTATATTTGGCAAAATATATATATTTTTTTTAAACACCAAGCACTTTTTTATAAACAGCACTTTTGAAGTTTATATTGCATTCAGCATGTGATCGCACTCGAAGAGTACCATATTCTCCACCACCATGCCTTGGATTCTGCAGCCCAGAAACCAGAGATCAGGGCACAGGAACTTAGGCAGGAATCTTTCCCAGGTTTACCCACTAAATGGATAAACTGGTCATCTCTATCAACAACAACATCACAAGTAAACAAAGTCAAGTGTGTTGCTATGAAGTACTAAAATTAGTAAACTAAATTTAAAAAGCAATTTGATTAAATAAGAAAATAACTGCGGGCCAGTGAGATAGCTCAGCGGCATAAGCACCTGCCTGGCAAGTGTGAGCTCCTGAATTCGAGTCCCAGTACCCACATAAAAAGGAAAAAAGGGCTGGTGATATCTCTCAGCGGCACAAACGCTTGCTGGCAAGCGCAAGGTCCTGAGGTCAACTCCCGGTATCCACATAAAATAAGAATAAGAATAAGAATTGCATATTAGAAGCCCTACTTGGCTTAACATGAAGGAATTTTAACCAAAATGTTCTCAACTGTTTGAACCAGACTGGTTAAAAAACAGTATTTTAGGGCCGGTGAGATGGCTCAGCGGCTTAAGCGCCTGCCCGGCAAGCGCGAGGGCCCGAGTTCGACTCCCAGATCCCACATACGAAAAAGGGGCCGGTGATATCGCTCAGTGGCACGGGTGCCTGTTGGCGCGCGAGGTCCTGAGGTCGACCCCCCGGTACCCACCAAAAACAAAAAAAAAAAACAGTATTTTGGAGCCCAGGGTGCTAGCCCATGCTTGTAATTCCAGCTACTCAAGACAGTGAGGCAGGAAGATCACAAGTTCAAGGCCAAGGCCAGACTGGGTAACTTAGTGAGAACCACCCCCTCATTTCCAAAATAAAAAGGGCTGGGAATGTAGATCAGTAACAGGGTGCCCCCAGGCTAAATCCCCAGTACCACAAAAGGAAAACAGTGCTGGGTATGAAATTTGCTACTGTGTCAAAAGCTGAATTTATTTCACAGTGTTTAACTATTCAGAGGACTTACCTGCTCAAGGCAAGAAAGACTAATTTCCCCATCTCTACTCTAAAAGAGATTGCATACCAGCAGAACAAAGAGCATAAAAATTAAGGATACATGTTTTACTATAATACTACAAATGCTTCCCTTTTTGCTTTTAATTCCTGGTCTAAGTACTTAAGACGTTTTTTGATTGACTGTTAATACTGTTGGGAAAGAAAGTAAATGAACAAGACACTTTTTACTCAAACTCTGCAGCAAATTTTCTAGTTACTGTGTCTGTGGCAGAAGACTACTCTTCTCAGCACCGCTGCTCCCATCGTCAGACGTCCTCTTCTCCACTCCCTTAAACCGGAGCTGGTGTACAGGTTCTAGACACCAGGGTTTTAAGAAAGTTAGCAGGGCTTCCACCTTTGCTCCCGTGGATCTGAGCCACCATGTACGGAATCGTTTCAGATCCTCCTAACAGGCAGGCCAAGTGGGGAGGGTGGCCACCCGGGGAAGAAGGGAGGCATCTGCCACAGGAAGCAGTGCTCAGCCCCAGGCATGTGAACAGGGCAACAGTGACCACCTGGCCAGCCACTAGCCTAGTGCAGCCTCATGAATAACCCAAATGATGTATCACATGGAAGAAAGATGCAACTTTTTCCACACTTGAAGAAGGTAAGGACAACTATACAAGAGTTTTTAATTCAAGTTTTAAAAAGTAAAATTACCGAAAGGACAGTGTTCAAACTAAAGCGGCTAATAAAATTTGTTCAGGAAGCAATAAAGGGGCCACGAGTGTGGTGCACATCTATAATCCCAGCTACTAGGGAAGCAGAAGCAGGAGGATCAAAGCCTCAAGGCCAAGACAACTTGTCAAGATCCTTTCTCGAAATAAAATGAAAAAGGACTGAGGATGTAGCACAGTGGTAGTGTGTATAAGGCCTTACTTGGGTTCACTCCCCAGTAAACAAACACCCCCCCCCCAGCCACTCCAAATATACCATTAAGTGCCATCTTCAGGCCCAAAGGAATTACGATAGCTCAGGTTTTTTGAAGAGTACACAGGTAGTCAGGGAACCACTGATAAACCTTTCTGCCAAATTAATAAGTGAATTCCAGAAGGAATGCAGTATCAACAGCTCGAAGTTCCTTCTCAGAAAAACTCTAAAGTGAACCAGCAACGGTCTGCTAACATACAGAAAAGAATTTCGTTGTCACTAATTAGGAATGACAGGCTATCAGGAAGCCCAACGTTAGAAATTAATACTTGGCCACAAGGTAAGAATGAAAAGGAAAGCATGAGTTATTTTAAGATAACTCAATTTTTTTTTTTTGGAATTGAGTGTATTTTTAGTAAGAAAGGAATATCTTTATTCAAATAATGAGAAATGTTCTTTCAAATATAAAACACAACATCTCCAGTAATGGTATGGAATTGTTTTTTTAAATATGCGCGTACCAGGAATCGAACTCAGGACCTCGTGCTTGCCAGGCAGGCGCTTATGCCGCTGAGCTATATCACTGGCCCTGGTATGGCATTTTAAAAGGTAGTTTGAAATCATAAATTTTTCCAATGTTAACGAATTTTTAAAAAGTTAAAACAACCAACCAAATCAACCAACAAGTAAACAAAATTGGGGACAAGAGCAGATAATAATACATTAAAAACTGGCAAGCAAGGGGTGATACAAGATTTTGGAAAAGCCAGGCATGGTGGCACACAGCTATAGTCCCAGCACTTGGGGGCTGAGTTGGAGAATTGTAGCAAGTTTGAGGCCAGCCTGGGCTACATAGTGAGTTTCAAGGTCAGCCTGAACTACAAAGCAACAGCCTGTCTCCAAAAAAAAAAAAAAAAAAAGAAAAGAAAATAGTGGAAACTGTCCTAGGCTGACCTTCAGGATTCAGCTCTTAATCCTGTCTTTAATTCCCTAAAATTCTAAGAATATAACTAAAACTCCAAACTCTACAGAGAGCACTCTTCCCTCTTACTTCCCTGCCTATTTAACTTTTTCTGCCTAAAGAACAGTGCTGTTTTGGCTTCAGGTGGTAAGTAGGAAACTAAAGAGGAATAAGGAAATAAGAGGTGCTGACTCTTTCACAATGCAGTATGAAGCCTAAGAATGAATGAAGGAATAGATATAATCCCATAGAGGAATGAGATATACCTACACAGCAGAGGTTTAAACAGGGTGACAGTGATGGCAAACCTTTTAGAGCTTTCAATGATAACGAACGGCCTGCGGTATAAGACACCAGCGGTATAAGACAATGAATAAAGTTCCAGAAAGGAGAATCGGCCTGTGGTTGTGCCATAAAGTGCATGCTGCTCAAAGCTAAGCTTTTGTATCACACCACTCCCATTCCTTCTGCCTTCAGAAAAACGCAAACTATGGAGCTGGGCTTAGTGGTGCATGCCTGTAATCCCAGCACTTAGGCAGCTGAGGCAGGAGAATCTCAGCGGGTTCAAGGCCAGCCTGGGCTACAGTGAGACCCTGTCTCCAAAAAAAAAAAAAAAAAAAATTTGCAAGCACTTACCCCTCAAGTCATGGTCTGAAAAATGGTGAACATTTTCAAGAAAGTACCTAAATTCCAGTGGAGCAAATATACAAAAAGAACAAGATCAAAAAACAAGTGCAGGCTGGGCATAGTGGCACATGCCTGCTATCCAGCACTCCGAAGGCTGAGAAAGGAAGACTGCTTCGAGTTCAAGGCTGGTCTGGGCTACACAGAGAGTTCAGGACCAGCCTGAACTACACAGTGACACCCTATCTCAAAAAAAACAAAATAAATGTGCAAGACTGAAACAAAAAAGTTGCAAGGCAAAGAGATGATAACGAGGGCCGGTGAGATGGCTCAGCAGCATAAGCGCCTGCCTGGCAAGCGCGAGGGCCCGAGTTCGACTCCCGGAACCCACATACAAAAAAGGGGCCAGTGATATCACTCAGCGGCACGGGTGCCTGCTGGCGCGCGAGGCCCTGAGGTAGACCCCCGGTACCCACAAAAAAAAAAAGAGATGATAACAAAAAATAATATAAACACTATAATGTGACTAAGATAGCAGCCTAGGAGTAAATTTCACTGCCTGAAGTTATTTCCCAAAACTGCCCCACACTACATAAATAAAACATTACAGAATTAGCAAATTAAATTGAAATGGCAAAGAAATGATGCATTGTTAAAAATAAACATACTACTTAAAGAATTGTGGGGGGTGGGTTTGAGACAAAGTATCACTAGGTAGTTCAGGCTAGCCTTGAACTTGCTATGTAGCCCAGGATGGCCTGAACTCTGGGCGATCCTCCCATCTCAGCCTCCCAAGTGCTAGAATAACAGGCATGCACCACAACACCCAGCTAAAAGAAAGTCTTGAATGAAAATTTTTTTAAAAGACATACTAGGGGCCAGTGAGATGGCTCAGCGGTGTAAGCACCTGCCTGGCGGTCACTAGGGCCGGAGTTGGACTCCCGGAACCCACATACGAAAAAGGGCCTGCGGGCGCGCGAGGTCCTGAGGTCGACCCCCGTACCCACAAGAAAAAAAAAAAAAAAAAAGACATACTAAAGCAGTTGACAGGAACTAATAGCTATAGAAAACAAAGAAAATATAAAGTTAACTTGTGTCCCTAGAGTCCGATAAATGTGGGACAGAAGGTGTATTCAAACATAAAAGTCTGCAAAAACGGAAACTGCATTCTGAAAATCCTGTTGTGTACTGTGCAATATCGAGACACACTGTAGTTCAACTAAGCAGAAGGCAAGGTAGGGAAGATGGCGGAGCTATCTCCACAGCAACAGAAATATTCTTGACCCACTGCCTAAGTTCATACAAGAAAAAAAAGTGACCCAATACACAGACAAGATACAGTCCAAAAATAAAGGTCTTTTAAAACACACAAGCTGGGCATGGTGTCACACAGCCATAACCAGCCCTGGGCAGGCTGAGGCAGAGTTAGGAATTAAAAGCCAGCACGGGCTCCACAGTGAGTTCAAGGCCAGTATGGACTATACAGGGAATCCCTGTCTTCAAAAAACAATCCAAAATGTTTAAAAACACAAAACACAAAAAACATGGATAGCAAGGAAAATGAAATGAGCATGGGATACTGAAGGCCTTTTTTTCAAAAAAGGAGCTAAAACAGAGAAATGAAAACATGTCATTAAAACACTACATAATAGTCTGAACCAAAAAGTACCTGCACACAAGTTCCTTCCTTGTTGACACTGGTTTGCTTGACAAAATCAGGACTTCCCTCTCATGTCCTAAATAAATGTAGCTCTATTCTCCACCTCAGAAGTGAGCACAGATGGGCTTAAGGCAATCAAGACAAATCCATTTTCTATAGCCACTGACTGCTTTTGGCCTGGGATAGGTTTACTTCAGGACAGTAAAACAGAAGGGAAAATTTTCTTGGTACTGCTAAGATTATTCTCACTCAAAAAGGTTCTCCCTTCCGGGCTTTAGATGATGAAGTGTTAGGCCACGACCCCTGCAAAACTGCAGTAACCTGGCAACCACAACTGAAAAGCCAAGAGAATCACAACAAAGTCAACAAAGCCCTGTCACCATGGAACTGGCTATTATTAAATTAAGCACATCTTAGAAAATCCTAGCCTCTGAACTTACGCAAAATAATAAACTTCCAAGTGTTTTAGCCACTGATTTGAGTACTCCACTACTTGCAGCTAAAAGCCTTCCAACTGGAAGAACAATCTCGCCTCTTCAATGTCTTCTGTTTGTTTGGGGTATTAAATAATAACTTAAAAGTACCTTTAAAAAATAATTCTCTCTTGTGTTAAGAAAATTTGGGGGGCCGGTGAGATGGCTCAGCGGCATAAACGCCTGCCTGGCAAGCGCGAGGGCCCGAGTTCGACTCCCAAATCCCACATACGAAAAAAGGGCCGGTGATATCGCTCAGTGGCACAGGCGCCTGCTGGCGCGTGAGGTCCTGAGGTCAACCCCCGATACCCACAAAAAAAAAAAAAAGAAAGAAAATTTTGGGCTGGTGACATAGCTCAGCAGCATAAGCGCCTGCCTGGCAAGTGCGAGGTCCTGAGTTTGATTCCCGATTCCCAAAAAAAGATACACAGAGTGGTACTTTGTATAAACACCACATTTTCTTTATTATGTGTGCTGTAACTAGACACTGCCCAGCTGGTCTAAGCCAGAGCGATCTAGGTGCAAAGGTGTGCGACGTCTAGGTCCACTCCTATTCCTCTGGGTATGTAGTGTCTCTGATGCTTCCTTTTACAGGGATTAACACAAATAAGCACTGGCAACCACAGAAGCAGAACTTTTTTTTTTTTTTTTTTTTTTGGTGGGTACCTGGGGTCGAACTCAGGACCTCGCACGCCACCTGGCGCCCGTGCCACTAAGCGATCTCACCGGCCCTTTTTCGCATGTGGGTTCCAGGAGTCGAACTCAGGCCCTACGCGCTTGCCAGGCAGGCGCTTACGCCGCTGAGCCATCTCACCGGCCCAGAAGCAAAACTTTTAAAGAAGGCAGACTCAGAAAAATTTTATACCAGTGATTGGCAGCTTAGAAGACAACTGTCAATCAACAATACCTATTTTGGACTTAGCTGTAAATAAAAAGCAAGCATGGCATAAAGCCACTCAAAATTAGAGAATTATGTCTTAGGAGACAACGCTACAAACATCTAGTTTCTGTATGTCTTTCAAGGGAAACAACAGTTGTGCACTGTCTGGACTTTTTCAGGCTGCTTTTAGTGAATATATAGCCTAAGGAGAGAGCAGAACTATCTCAGAAGTAAAGGGCAGCCATACTTTATTGTCCATTGTAAAAGATTCAGGTGGCCTCACCTCTGGGTGTCCCTCCTTCAATGCAATACATGGCATGAACACGTCATCCACCCTCTCTGCTCTGCCCTATGGGAACTGGGTCTTGGGGAATGGTGCAAAAATACTGACGCTCTGCCTACTGCTTTGCCATAAGTAACAAACTCTCCTTCATCTCTGACCCAGAAGTCTCCTGTGGACACTTTACCTCTTTCAGAGTTCGGGACAGTCCAGGGATGAGACTATAATGCAAGTAGGGATGTGACTTTATGGAAAAGGATGAGGGCCTCATAGGGCAATAATGGGATGAGGGAAATCTATGGAAATGAGTTAATAATATAAGTGAGAGAAGTTGTATGGTCAACTAGTAATAAATGAACTTCCATTTTATTACCTGCTAATGAGGAGGAATTCAATAGCTGCTTTCAGGTTAGGCACCAGGAATGCCCACTACAGTAACAACAAGGTGACCTCAGTTACTTTAAGAAGAAAAGTTATGAAGAGACAAAAATGAAGCCTCTGTTCCCAAGAAAAATCAACGGCCACACGCACCCATGCAAATATGCTGAGGAATTCGACACAAATTTTTCCTGCTCTCTTTGATGCAGGTGCCCAGAACACTATCCTCCTTACAACAATAGAAGATGGCAGCCCCAGGATTCAACGCACAGGACTCGCACCAGGGCACGGAAGCTAGCATGACTCTGCAGGTGCATCCTTTGGGTAAATGTACTTTCGCTACTGTGTGTACATCTGAAGCAAAGCAGGAAATAATGTACGGAGTCAGCAAAGTGACACCCAAGCTACGAAGGAATTTTTGTATTTTTACAGGATTCTACCAAAAAGAGGGAAGAACACGTGACAGAGCTGACATACAGTCTGCAAAGCCCAAAATATTTACTATATGGTTCCTCAGAACAAAAGTCTGCCAACTCCTGTGTCATCTGCCTATCTCTACCCATCTCACACATGTAAAAGTGTAGAATCCCAATCAAGAAGAGCAGCACATACAGAAATACTAGTGAGATACACAAATCGCTCACTATAACATGGCCCTTTCCCAGGCGGTCAACAAAAACAGTGAAGAATTCCAAGAAGACAAAGGGAAGCCAGTTTCAGCAAAAGACTTACAAGTTGCAGAGGTAGTTAAGAGATGCAGCATCTTGACACAAAAGCCCTCAGAGGCAATGGAGAAAGGCCAAGCAGAGCTGGGGGCTTACAGTGGATTATTACTGAGTGTAGTTACTGCTCTTGCAACCCCAGCTGTATAGACTGAATTCACTACACAGACTGACGGTGCTTGGCAGGTTGTCTTAGACATTTCCAATGCCTCTTTGCCATACCACTCAAACCCAAGGCCAGTCTGCACACCTGTGGGCAAGGCCTCCAACATATGTTTGAAGTGCTTTCCCAGAAGGACCTAAATTCCCTAGTCATCTGCCCACAACCAGGTTAGTGCAAGTGCCCTATCCTCTGACTTCCAAAACTTTGACTACTTGTTTCTAAGTTAGAAGCCTCAAGTTCAACAGATCTAACAGTGATGACCTATGATAGCAGGATTAACTGAAAAACCCCAATAAAATTCAAATATCTGAAAAACAAAGTTTACAGGAACTATGTGAACAGGTTCACAGTGTCAAATTCTTTTGATCATCAAAGAAAAATGGTGGTCTCTTCAGATTCCCACCATCAAAAAAGGAGGCTGAACACCTTACTGAGTTAGAGTTCTTCAGATACTCTAAGGAGGCCCTTCACATCTCACCTCAGTATTCTACTTAGTTCTGTCTGTCCGCTCTCCTGCAGACATGCATCTTCTGTGAGAGGGCCACACCACCAGTCTGCCCCGGAGGCTGTGCAGCACCTTGTAGCACACTCTCTAACTCAAAGACCCACAGTCCTCATTATGCTTTTGAGGTGTGACTTTTCGTACTGATAACTTTACCAACTGGATCCTCTGGCAAAAGCCTCTACACACACACACACACACACACACCCCTATTAAGGTTCTAAACACATGGTCTCCCTGATAAGGCTAGCAAGGGCACTCCTTTTTGCAAAGCAGCTATTAGGCCTGCTGTTGGGCTCCTGATGAAACTGAATACCAGACCCAGGCAGGCTGCCTGACTCTCCAGCCTAAGATTCTTGTTTTTTTTTTTTGTGGGTACCGGGGGGTCGACCTCAGGACCTCATGCGCCAGCAGGCGCCCGTGCCGCTGAGCGATATCACCGGCCCCTTTTTCGTATGTGGGTTCCGGGAGTCGAACTCGGGCCCTCGCGCTTGCCGGGCAGGCGCTTAAGCCGCTGAGCCATCTTACCGGCCCTAAGATTCTTAATATAAAGTGAGAGTTTCAACATTGTAAGAAGGGCCCCCAAACCCTCACTTGTCAAATGACGCTAATATATTCTGGTCTTGCCCCCACAGCATCTCAGCACTATAATCACAAGCGGCACCCTTCACGAAGCTGTTGGCTTAATGAGCACCTCAACACACAGAGCTTCCCCTAAGTGGGGGGTTCAGCTCAACCAAGCTGAAATCTGAAGGTGTCCACTGGATTGAGGTAACTACCCAACCTTCTGGACTCAAAAATACACTGGGTACCGCGCTGGCTACAGAACTCCAAGTGCTCTCAGGACGTCACACAAGACTTTTGTGGGGAGCAAAAAGTGGCACCCAAGTATGTCCACATTCTAGTTTTCCAAATCTGCAAATATGTTTATGTGACTAAAAAGCACTTTGCAAATGTACTTAAGGACTTCATCATGAAATTACACTAGATTACGTGTGTGAACCCAATGCAATCACAAAGGTCCTTAAAAGTGAAAGAGATAGAAAGAAGAGAGTCAGAGGGGCATGTGACTATAAAGAGTGGCCAGAGAGATGTCAACATTGCTGGCTTTAAAGAGAGGAGGAAAAGACCACAAAGCAAAGAAAGTGGGTGCATGCAGAGGCTAGAAAAGCCAGGGAAACACTTAAAGTAATTAACAACTATTAACTTAATGTTCACTTTACCGTCTTTCTCCCTTATTAACAAATATATCCAGTTCAACACTTATTACTGAAACTTTCTCTTCTTCCAAGGATAAAAGTCCTTTGCTTCTCTCAATCCCTCCCCAAAAAGTATCAACCTTTCTTAACTTCAGTAAACACTCCTTACTCCATTATCATCTTCAGCTCCTGTTTCATATTCCTATTTGCATATATATATATATATACACATATATATCCATTATATTCAATGCAACCAGAATTTTAAAAATTTCAAAGACCAGTTCTTCAGTTCTATGACCCCCACCTGGCACTGGGGATTGAACCCAGGGCCTCTGCACTGGGCTACGTCTCGTCCCCAGCTTTTCCTTTTCCCTCCTCTGAGACGACAGGGTCTCACCAGGTCACCTAGGCTTGGAGGCATGACCCCCACCCTCCGCCTCCCAAAGACGTGAGGTCACAAGTGTGCGCCACCACACCTAGATCAGGTCGACTCTTTTTTTTTTTTTTTTGTGGGTACCGGGGGTCGACCTCAGGACCTCGCGTGCCAGCAGACGCTCGTACCACTGAGTGGTATCACTGGCCCTTTTTTCGTATGTGGGTTCCGGGAGTCGAACTCGGGTCCTCGCACTTGCCAAGCAGGCGCTTATGCCACTGAGCCATCTCACCGGCCCTAAGGCTGACTCTTCAGTATCAGAGCTGTCAACAGTGCCACCTCCATGCTGTTACTCCACATCTGAAACTCTTATTATTATAGAGAGAAAAAAGTGAGCATGTCACATGGTTTCATTGGTTCAAAAAACCACATTAAGCATCAGGGAAAAACAACAGAGCCTGAAAATTAGGATTCAGCTCCAAAACACAAGATAACCTGGCAAGTAGACAAATACATAATAGTAAAAGTGAAATGAAAATGTAAGGAAAAAAAAAAAAATGTAAGAAAACCAGGTAAAGACATCAAAGCTAGAGAAAGAGTGAATCATTCAAGTCCAAGGCTGTCTAGATGCCAGCAGGGCAGTATGCACATGCCTACACTCCCAGCTACTGGGTAGGATGAGTCAGGAGGGTCACGTGAGCCCAGGAGTCTGAGGACAGCCTGGGAAACACAGTAAGACCCTGTTAGGAAAAAAAAAAAGGAAAAAGTAGGAAAGTGCTGGATTTGGTTTCAAAGAAAATGATACATAATATACATTCAACATGTGTAAACATCATATTGTCTCCCTAGTGTGAGAGGTTGAAAAAGTAAATAAGATCCAAAATGTACAACAGATTTTGTAAAACGGGAAGAAACTGTTCAAAAGGAAAGAGAAACCGGGATGGGGGAATGGAGAAAAGAAGGAAGGGAGAAGCAAAAACAATAATAATTATTATACATATATATAAAAGATACTTCAAATAGATACACTAATTTCTCTTAGTTCTTGAAAAGTAAGGTTTGTGCTAATATTGTTTGGACAACTGAATGCCGATTATCTTGTACCCTGAGTAACTAATTTAAAGATAACAATACACAATGTAATAACCACTGTTACCCTATTATGTTGTTTTGAAATTTTATTCTATTTTTTCTCTTTAAAATGAAAAAATATATATTTTTTTTTCCAAACAAACTGCGTTTTCCTTTAACGTCAGATGTTCCAATACATTAGTTGCTACTCCAAGCACAGCCGTATCACTTAAATTATCTGATAGCTTTTTCTTACCAAACCAATCTCCTAATTTTATGAGCATTTAAAATATTAATTTCATTTATTATTACATCAAATATACATCCAGCCTGACCCATTTTGAGCTCCAGATTCACATATGTAAGTGCACTGAAAATTTTCCCCATTCTACTAAATCTTTATTTTTTTGTTTTTGTTTTTTGAGACAAGGTCTTGCTATGTAGTTCAGGCTGGCTTTGAACTCACTATGTAGTCCAAGCTGACCTCAAACTCATGGAGATCCTCCTGTCTCATCCTCCCAAGTGCTGGGAATGTTTGCCTCCACAACCAGCACTACCACTTAATGTGACTGAAATCAGACTTGTCAGCTCTTTTATAAAAAGTTTTATAAATTCACAAAGTTCACAGGAAGCTCTGAGTCCCTACTTATATTTATGATACCACTCTCCTAAGTGAGACAACCTATACCATCCATCACCTACAGCACACCCTTTCTCAGGTCCGCCCATTACCAATGAGGTTTCGGCCATACTGATTTTATTCCTTCAGCAACGAGGACAGTGATGGCAAACCTTTTAGAGCTTTCAATGATAAAAACAAACAGCCGGGCCGGTGAGACGGCTCAGCGGCTTAAGCGCCTGCCTTGCAAGCGCGAAGGCCCGAGTTCGACTCCCGGAACCCACATACGAAAAAGGGGCCAGTGATATCGCTCAGCGGCACGGGTGCCTGTTGGTGCGCGAGGTCCTGAGGTCGTCCCCCCAGTACCCACAAAAAAAAAAAAAAAAAAAAAAAAAAAAAAAAAAAAAAACAGCCCACTGTGGCTCACATGCCCTAGGTTCACCACTACTGACCTAGGATGTCATTTCTTCTGTCTTTTAATTCATCCAGCTATTAATAAGTTCAGTTCAGGTTTCATTACTTTTAATCTTATTCAGGTGGACATGCTTAATTAAGCAACATAATACAGTGGTTAAGAGCAGACTGAGGAGCAGAACTACCACGCTTCAATTTCAGCTTCATCTTACTAACTACATATTTGTTTGTTCAAGCTATTCACCACCTTCTGTGCTATCGTTTTTCCCTTTTTTAAAGTAAAAATAATGCTATCGGGCTGGTGAGATGGCTCAGCGGCTTAAGCGCTTGCCCAGCAAGCGCGAGGGCCCGAGTTCGACTCCCAGATCCCACATACGAAAAAGGGGCCGGTGATATCGCTCAGCGGCACGGGCGCCTGCTGGCGCATGAGGTCCTGAGGTCAACCCCCCGGTACCCACAAAAAAAAAAAAATAATAATAATAATGCTATCTACCCACCTGTTTGTGGGTGAGGATTACAGGATGTAATACACGTGAAGTATTTAGTCCAGTATCCAGCATACAATAAGTACTAACATACACACTAGTTTTGTTACTTCTGTTGTCCTCATGGTCATCATCATGAAATTCTTTCCACAAATCAGTCTTCCCATTTCAATCATTAAGTAAACACCTCATACAACACTCGCCAAGTAAACTTCAAGTGTGGCTGCAATCATACCACTACTAAATGCAAACTCAACTGCAATCACCCCAATCTGTATTTTCATGTTTATCATTCTCGGCTTCTTATCAGGTCAACAAACTGAACCTTCTCTATGTTCAAAATATTCTAAATTTTTACAATTTTAAACTCTAAAAATATTGTGCATGTCATTCACAATACGAATCACTGACATTCATCCACTGAGTACTCCTACCACCTCACAGGAAGTGCTGGTCAAATTCTCATAAGCCTGTCATTTTCTTCTTCCTAGCTCTACCTCACTCAGGCTTACCTGTGTTTGTTTTATCCATTCACCCTATCCCAAGTTAGCAGTTCTCAGCTTCAGAAACTCTACTGACTTTACACTTTAAAAAAAAAAATAAATAAATAAAACTATGGGGCTGGGGCTGGGGCTGTAACCCAGTGATGGAGTGCTTGCCTAGCATGAATGAGGCTCTGGGTTCAATCCTCAGTACAACCACCCCCTCCAAAAAAAAGTTATGGCTGTACAGTATGTGAGAGTTTAGATTTTGAAAAAGGCCTATAGAAGAATCTAGTCGGTAAAACCATTAATTGACTTATTTTACTACCCAAAATCATGTTAGGGTATATATCCAGTTGCTGAGCAGATTGTGCTAACAGTTAATCAGTTAATAATAAACTATTAAGTTATCATCAAGAGTTTTTTTTATAAAAACAATGAATGAACGCTAGCAAGGATGGTGGGGGAGAAGGAATCCTCCTATATTGTTGGTGGGAATGTAAACAAGTATAACCGTTATGTGAAATCTGTATGGCGATCCCTCAAAAGATGCAACACAGAAGTACTATTTGACCCAGCTATACTATTCCTAGACATATTCCTAAAAGAATTAAGGTTTGCTTTCTATAGTGATCCATCCATACTCAATCCACAATAGCTAAACTGTGGAGATAGCCTAGATGTCTCTCAGCAGATGAATGGTTAAGAAAGAAGAATGAAAACATGTCATTTGTAGCAAAACAGATGGAACTAGAAACCATCATGTTAAGTGAAATTAGCTAGACTCAGAAATTAAATATCACATGATTTCTCTTATACAAGAAACCTAAAAAGAAATAAAGAATTAAGATAAAAAGATGATAGGAATCCAGATGGTAGACTTCTAGAGAAGGGACAGGGAACAAGCCAGAGGAGACAGGAAAGGGAGAGATGGCAGAAAGGGAGAAGACGGAATGAGTGAAGCTGATTACGATATGTCAAACACACATACCAACTTCGTGTAATACGAATAGGCACCACAAAAGACAGACAAAGAAAACAGAAAGGAGGGGAGGAGAGGAGGAAAAAACTATTAGCTGGGCAAGGTGGCACACACCCATAATTCTACTTACTGAGGATGCTGAGGCAGGAGAATTTTGAGTCTGTGCCCAGCCTGGACAACTTAGTGAGACTCTGCCTCAGATAAAATTTTAAAAATGACTAGGGGTATAGCTCAATGGTAGAGTACCCCTGGATTCAATCCCCAGCACAGAAAGGAAAGGGGGGTGGTGGGGGGGACAGGTATATCAACAACAAAAAAATTCAGCAAAACACTAAAGCCTTTAATAACTGCTTTGTGCTGGGTGTGGTGGCACACTGACTACAATCCTATCACTTGGGAGGCTGAGGCAGAGGAATGCAGTGAGTTCAAGGCCAGCCTGAAGTTAAATTCCTCCTTTAAAAATTTAAGTGAATTAACTTTAAAATAAATCAGTGGCAAACTACCTCAAAATAGTAAGATGAAAAAACAACAGTTATGGGTTTGGGGGCACAGCTCAGTGGTATAATGTTTGCCCAGCACGCATGAGGCCTTGAGTTCAATCCCCAGCACCACAACAACAACGACAAAGTAAATCTTTTGTATACACAGACAACTGAAAACTAAAATAGAGACCTGGGGATTATCTTGTCACCAGTTCAGACTGGGGAGGTTCACTTGGGATTCAGGCAGCCCAAAGAAGAAACACGGAGCCGTGGACTGGGTTAAACACCTTTTATTCAGCTAGTTAGCCACAGTCCATCCACCAGCCGCTCTTGGGACCCCAGCCTCTGTACGCTCACAGCAGTCCTTCGCTCTCATCCCGCGTGGCAGTCTACATTGATACCAAACTACACAGTAGTGGCCACATGCCAGTACCAACCTTGGTTACACTGTGTGTTATTTCTGCGAGCCAGCACTGACCTTGGCTACAGAAGTTAATGGCACTGGGTATCGGAAGACTTCTGTTGACCAAGAACCCCACTGCCTCCCAGCTCTCTTTCACCTCACAGAACTGCCTCCTAAAACCTGCGTGCTGTCATCACCCAAAACACCCTGACGAAATGCTAAACCACAGTGATCTACTTTCCCCATGACCTGAAGTAGCATTCTTACTGTACTTGTTCTTTGACCCCACTGAGTCCTCCAGGCCCTTCCTCCAATATTTCCTCCAAATCTACATGCCTCTGCACCCCTAATTTCACCACTGTATTATCCGGCTTTAATCTTGTTATTTTAAACACTTTAGAAAACAACCGATTCACCTCCTCATGTTTACACCAATCTGCCTAGCCATTCTCTCTCAGAACGTTCTATCCATACCTACTTTCTCTGATCCTTTATTCACGTAATCTAGTTATCTGCTTCTCTACATACTTTTCTTCCTCCCCACCCTAATCGGAATCCCAAAATGTAAAGGGTCAACTGTACACATTTTCAAGACAAAAGATGCTGAACGTATTTTCAAGACAACCCTACATAAGTGTAAAAATGTGAAAAAAGAGAAGCTAGGCACAGTGGTGGGGGCCTACAGTCTCACCTACTCAGGAGGCTGAGGCAGGAGACTTACTTTAGCCCAGGAGTTCAAGGCCTGCCTCAGCAACACAGTGAGATACCCATTCTCAAAAAAAAAAAAAAAAAAAAAAAAAAAAAGCATAAGAAATAGTGAAGAGGGAGGGAGACAGTCTATACAACCTCATCCTTTCAAGTATAATAGCACTTACCATCATACCACACATTTTAAAAGTCCTGCACCAAATATTCATAAGGCAAGCAAACAAGTCTAATGAATTTACAAGTATGTTTACTTCATTCATAGTATGCTTACTTCATAAATTAAGATAAACTTCTGTTGTTCAAAATAAAATACTAAAAGCCATTTTAGGCTTGACAACAAAAAGTCAAGTTGTAAGTTTAGTATATGCTAAAAGTAAAATCCATGGGCCGGTGAGACGGCTCAGCGGCTTAAGAGCCTGCCTTGCAAGCGCGAAGGCCCGAGTTCGACTCCCGGAACCCACATACGAAAAAGGGGCCGGTGATATCGCTCAGCGGCACGGGTGCCTGTTGGCGCGTGAGGTCCTGAGGTCGTCCCCCCGGTACCCACAAAAAAAAAAAAAAATAAATAAAAGTAAAATCCAAATAGTACTTACATACATCTAGAATCTAAAGCTAAACAAACTTGACTAAATGCAATGCTTTTAAAATAGCATTCAACAACAACTGCTAAGAATTCATAAAATGCAAATTCTAATTTATTCAGGCAAGGACTGATAAGTGCATAAGCATCAGCACTATATTCAACATTTAATAATTGTCCTTTGACTAACACAACAAGACACCAATATGATCATACAGTGAACACCTCTAAAACCAGACACCACTCATGATATGGCAGAGGTCCATTAATATAAGATTTCCCCCTTCACATTTTATAATGAGCCCTTACGCTTAAGAATCTTCAGTTCCTGATTTTAAAAGCTTAACTATGGGCAGGTGAGATAGCTCAGTGGCGTAAGCGCCTGCCTGGCAAGCGCGAGGGCCCGAGTTCGACTCCCGGAACCCACATACGAAAAAAGGGCCGGTGACATTGCTCAGCGGCACGGGCACCTGCTGGCGCGCGAGGTCCTGAGGTCGACCCCCGGTACCCACAAAAAAAAAAAAAAAAGCTTAACTAAAATCTCATGGTGTCTTTTACTACAACTGCTGATTAGACCATATCTTCCATTTTTCATCAGCAAACCAAACAACAAATGCAAGTCAGACCCCTTATTATTGTCACTTTATCACAAAGTACCTCATAAGTCAAAACATATATACTTCCTGCTTAAGATATAAAATAAAAAAATATATATATATTGGGTGGGTACTGGGGGTCGACCTCAGGACCTCACACGCCAGCAGGCGCCCGTGCCACTGAGCAATATCACTGGCCCTTTTTTCGTATGTGGCTACTGGGAGTCAAACTCAGGACCTCGCACTTGCCAGGCAGGTGCTTATGCCGCTGAGCTATCTCACTGACCCTAAAATAAATATATTTATATTATATACCTAACTGCCCTAAATTTGAGCATAAAGTTGTACCTACTACTTCACTAATAACAAAAAATTCAGTATCAAAACTACTTAAATTTTTTAATTATTTACCTTGGAAAATAAACTCAAATGCTCTTTAATACATACTAGCATTTCCCAAATCCTAAGTACTCACAAATGTGAAAATACTATATGATCTTATTCCTAAAGACAATCTACAACAAAACTAGTTTCTTTTCCATTTGAAGAGGTTCTTTTATCCTCACTTCCATTAAAAGAAATCATGGTATCTTTTTACTACACTAGTAATAGTTTCTTAAAGAATTACAAGTATGAATAATTATACAATATTCATTTTTAGTCTATTAAAAATTAATCACATCCTTTAAGTGAAAAATGTAAGCAGAAAACAGGTAAGTCAAAAGAAGACAGATTAGTACTTAAGCAAGGTTTTAGTGTTTTAAATTAAAAGACAAAGTATTCTCAAACAAATGGTGTAACATTTGGCCATTAGAAAAATAATATACCATTAGCACCACTGAAAAGAAAAATCAGCCAAGACTACGCAGAACTTCAAAACTGTTCTATATAAAAGAGAAAAGCTGATGAGATCATTACTTACATGAAGTAATCAATTAATGATATGTAGCAAAAAACTATTACTGCTGAAGTCACCTAAAGATTTCACAGATGACAACAGTTAACACATGCAAAAAAAAAATCACTCCCATGATTTCAAATTGCATTTTATCAGTTGTAATGGGTAAAACCATATTCACAAATATGGCATTATTTTAAACCCACTTAGAATTAATACTCTTTATTAGTCAAAATTTTTCTGTAGTTCCATGCCTCCTTTTATTTATCAAAAACTTAATTTTACCTAAAAAGCCAAAAATAACTTTTAAATTAGTATCTATAGTTGATGTGCTACATATTTAGCAATAACAAATCCACTTACTTTTTTCTCTTTCTCATGATGTTTATCCTGAGAGTGAGAAGAGGAATCACTTAAACTTTGATCATATGACCTATTAGATCCCCGTTTGCTCTTTTTCTAAAAAAGAAAATATATATACATATATGTATATGTATATAAAATTTTTAAAGAATTCTCTGTTAGGTTTAATTAATTCAACTGTGAAGTATTTTCAAATGTCTACTGAAATTAAAAAGTCATTTTTTCAAATGATATCCAGTTTAAACATCATCCATCGCAATATAAAGAAAAAACCCTAAATTTAAATATTAATGCCATATTTTTATATATTTATCAACATGTGTGAAAACAGAATATCTACTTCCTGGGTCTGCTTTTGGGGGCAAAAAACTATTTGAACCAAAACAGAAAATGCCATATTAAATAAGGATGCCAAGACTAGAAGAACAGCAAAAGTAAATATTTCAAGAGTTACTTTATGCCACTAATAAAGCAAGCTTTTAATCTTATACTTTCAGTATTTCTGCAGTTCATTAGGAAAAAAATTAAAGGAAATGTCAGTATTAGACCCATGCATTTTCAAAGCATTGCTAAGAGCATTACACACTGCTGTTTAAATTCTTACACCACTGCAGAATGAAGTACGAAGATGAGAGTTATGTGGGATGTTTAAAAGTTACTGGTGGCATCACATCTAATTAGTTTAAACTACGTTAAAAATTACTATAAAAGATGTTCAAGATTTATGCAAATCCAGTTTATGCAATCTTGTTATTAAACAGACTCTTTCCCAACTAGTAAAGGAGTAACATTCTGTCAATAATTAGCAGTAAGAAAATTCTACTTGCACAAACTTCAAAATCCATCTCTTTATTTTATATTTTACAAGTATCATCACTCACTTAGAAAATTAAAACTCTAGTAAGCTTTTAAACACCCAGGAAAAAGAATAATTTTCAACTTTACAAGCTCAAAATTACTCTTAAAACAGTTAAATGTCTTCTGTCATTAAAGCAAAGGCTTTAGCACCAAATGATACAAACAAGCTTTTTAAGCACACTCATGAGTCACTTAACAGAATACATTCTAGGAAATGTGCTATTAGGTGATCTCACCATTGTATGAACATCACAGACTATACTTACACACACCTTGATGGTGTAGCCCTTGACACACCCAGGCTATGCGGTACAGCCTACTGCTTCTAGACTACAAACCTACACAGCGTATTACTGTAGTGAATACCCTGGCCACTCTAACACAATGCTAAGTATTTATATATCTTAAGCACACAAAAGGTAAGGTAAAAATACTAGACAATATGAATTTTTCAGCTCCCTTATAATCCTATAAGACCACCATCATATATACAGTCCCTCATCATTACGGAACATATTCCATATGCATGAGCCAAAATACGAGAGGCCTGAGTTGCTTCTCTCCTAAGACATGGGTGCCTAATAACATTATTCATTTAAAAGAAAGAATGAAATAGCCCCATTCACAAAGGAAAAGTAATAACTAAAAGAGACACTAAAAGAAAACAAAGTCTTAAACCTTCAGTATATAAACCTGCATCATTAAGGACTGAGAAAACAGATACTTGGGACATTAAGAAAATACTGATCCTCCAAAGGAACTGTACTTTTACATTAATATGTAACAGTCAATCAAATGTTGCCAACTCAATCACTGATGCCACCATGTAACAGCAAAGCTTGACTAAATCTAAAAAATTCCCTAAATTGAATTTAAATATATTCCCTCAAGGTCTTTAAACCAAACTACAAAACAGCTTTACTTCAGTTTTATTATTTCCTACTACCCAAAAATGAAAATAAATAATAAACAATGAAATGGGTAATAGTAATGAAACAAAGAAACCAGTGATAATGAATCACAGAATAAGCACATGCCAAAAAGCAAAATAACTGAAAATAATGGTAAAATAGTCCTCTACAAATTAATTTTTCAATGAAATGCATAGCAACATTTACTATCAACTATTAATATATATTCTAGACTAGAATATTTTAGACTATCCACCCTTACAAAGGACTCACACAGAGTAAAAATCTCTCTATATTACTAGATCTCTTTGTTTCCAATAAAGAGCATGCTAAACAAATTTAATCTTAGGCAAAAATCAAAGCAAAAGAAATTGCTATTATGCCTTTTTCTTTTTATAACAGTGTCACTGTATTGTCAAAACAAATTATTATCATTTCAATATAAAATTCAAAACTTATTCTTACCAGCTTACTAAAATGGTATTTACAGTAGCCACAGTATTGGACATTATCTGCACCATTACCTTCTTCTTCACAGAGTAGTCCGGCAAACTGAGCACTGAAAGTAAAGGCCAACTTCATCAATAAAAACTCAAACCACAGTATACATAAGCAAACAAAATTGACTTCTCAACATGAAACACTTCAAGAAAATATATCTTCTAAGAAATAAAAGGCAAGAGAAAAACTTTTATTCTAGATGTCACCTCAACCTGCAATTGTTTTTTTGAATAGTTCAAAATAAATTTTCCAAAAAGAGTACAGAAGAGGAAAATAATGGAAACAAAGCTTGTGTAAATAAGGAAGGGAAGAAGGGTTGAAGGGAGAGGAGGGGAATGGGAAAAAAAAGCAGCACCAAGTTATATCATGTGCAGGTACAAATCCCCCATGATGAATATATCAAAAAGTACCAATAAAATTAATTTTTAAAAAATAAAATAAATTTTTCCTGCATCTCTATCAAGGATGAAGATGACTGCATACTTTATGTCACCAAGTAGATGTTAAGCTTCTGTAAGAGCTAGGCGTGATGTCATGCACCTATAGTCCCAGCTACTTAGGAGGCTCAAGCGGGAAGATCACTTGAGCCCAGGAGTGTGATACCAACCTCCCCATCTCAAGACCCCATCTCAAAAAAAAAAAAAAAATTTCTCCCTCAAAATTAAAAACTCAGGGCCAGGGATATAGCTCAGCAGCACAAGCGCATGCCCGGCAAGCAGAAGGTCCCGAATTCGATTCCTGGTACCAAAATATAAATAAATGAATAAAAATTCATTGTATGCTCAACCTGTGTCACAGGTGCAAATAACAGTGAAGCCACTGTACATGGCTAAAACGACATGTACACAGATTACACACTCGTCAAAGGAAAAATGCTTTCACTCAGGACTAATTCTGAGGCTTTAAATACTGAAAAGTCATAGCACAGTAAGAAAAACACACAAACTTGGGCTTCTTAGTCAAAAAAAATGGAAATGGAATTGAGACCTGAAGTTCTGATGTTTGTGTTAAAAAGATAAAATGGTGGGCTGGTGAGATAGCTCAGCGGCATAAGCGCCTGCTGGCAGGCGAGGTCCTGAGTTCGACCCCTGCCTGGTACCCACAAAAAAAAAAAAAAAAAAAAAAAAAAAAAGATAAAATGGTTAACTTTATAATCATCATCCTGTCAATCTGACCTTTCACATTTCCAACACTCCAAAATTACAGTATTAGTACAGATCACATACCCAAACCAGGACTTTCATCTTTGGAAAAAATTAGGTATAGCAATCTAGAGACCTTATTAAAAACTAAAAAATCTTTTTTTCACTCCCCAAAAGGTAGTCTAAAGCGTACTTCGTATATCCAAACACTAACAGCTCAACGACTGTGCACAGGCCTAGAGTGGCAGCTAGGCACAGTCTGATTGTTAAAATTACTAAGTACATGGACTATTCCCAAACTTCTATTTGGATTGGAGGTGGGGGGACAGGGTCTCTCTATGTTGCCCAGGCTGGTCTAGAATTCCTGGGCTCAGCCGTTATCCATCCTAAGCCTCCCAAGTGCTGAAATGCTGGGACTACAAGTGTAAACCACCACACCCAGACTATCTTGCTTTAAATAATTTTCATCACTGATATTTTATGATGAAAAGAAATCTAAGAAAATTTTTGAAAAGTAGCCACTATAACACTGAGAATACTGCTGCGTGCATTATTTTTCCCTTGAGACAAGTGAAGAAATACTATCATTCACTGAAGCCTTACTAGTATTTCAGACACTGCAAAGTTTACCTCTATCAGCTCATTCAATCTTAGCAACAAATCAAAGGGTACGTAACCAACATTATCTGCATCCAGATGAAACTGGAGGAGCTGGGATGCAGCTCAGTGGTAAACCGCTTTCAAGTATGAGGCCGAGTTCAATCCCCAGAACCCAAAAGGGGGCAGGGGTTTGAGACTAGAGCTTACAGATCTTGCATTACAACCAGGATCCACTTATTATAAACCCACTCTAGTATTTAAAGTTGGTTGTTTTTAGAATTATCTTTATTAGGGGCAGTGAGATGGTTCAGCAGAGTAAGCGCCTGCCCGGCAGGAGCGAGGGCCCGAGTTCGACTCCCGGAACCCACATACGAAAAAGGGGCCGGTGATATCGCTCAGCAGCACGGGCGCCTGCTGGCGTGCAAGGCCCTGAGGTCGACCCCCAGGAACCCACAAAAAAAAAAAAAAAAAAAAAAAAGAATTATCTTTATTACAAATCAGTAAATCTTAACAAACCATTCCAATAAAATGTACTGTAATTAATACTTAGGTACCCAACTATGACAGCCAAGAAGACAATCTTGTCAACTTGATTGGCTTGAGAGATGCCTAGGAGATTAGCAAAGCACGCTCCTGGGTGAGTCTGGGTGCATGGGGACACTTGACCTTGGGGACTGTACCTCATCCCTGATCCCTTTCTGTTGAGCTCTTACTCTGCTTTCTGCTTCCCACCATAACCTAAGTATATCTGCTCTGTCACACTCTTTCGCCACTGATGTCTGCACCTTGGAGCCAGCAGACCATGGACTGAAACCTCTGAATTCGCTAGCCAAAAACAAACCCCTTTAAAATGCAGGTATGAAGTGTCCTGTCCTAGTGACAGAAAGGTGACAAACACACTAAGTCATCATGATTGTTACCCGAGTTATTTGCCAATTTCCCTTCTGCAGGACAGAAACATACTCACCATGTTACATGGAAAGCCTGTCGACATCCATGTTTATTACATGTCATGCAAGCACCAGTGGCTGCTTTGCTTTCTCTTCCTTGTTCATCACAAATGTAGCAAGTCTTAGGACAGAGGAACAAAACCAAAAATAAAGCAAAAGTCCTGTAAGCGCTTAATGTGAATCTGAACTTTATAGTTATCTTCAGAAATGAAGATCAGGTTTACTAATCTACTTCAAAACACGAAATTTTTAAAGACAGTAATCTAAGTTTTGCAAACAATAGAAACAGGGAAGCATAAACAGCAATATACAAATAGTCCTAGTAAAGTTCACAAAGGCAATGTCTTCATTAATCTGAAAAGCCCTGGCAAGCCGGAAGGCTTTTCACAGGTCCTGGGGGTCAGGACACTAGTACCTAGTTTACCGCCACCTCTTGTTCTTAAAGCCTCATCAACATATTCAACTGATTTCTACACTAAGGGTATAAAAAAAAGAGGTTTATCTTTCCTCTGCTCATAAAGATCAAAGCCCCAATCAAAAGTTTATGTGAAGAAAATCCAGTGGAAATCAGAAAACACAGAAAATACTCCCTAGTTTCAAAAAAGTAAGCCAATTTATACAGAAATCGTAACACTTACATTCTTTTTAAGTGGTCTATATATAACAAGCCCCTAGTGTCACAGAGCACAAATCAATCGGGTAGCCCAGAATTTTTGCAGGTACAATGCTTTCCTTGGTTTCGTCATCACTATGGAGAGGAGGTGGTAGACACAGAAGGTCCTTAACATTTCCCTACAAAGACATCACATGGTGTGATACCCAGGAAGTGGGTGGTCACAGGTCAGCACTTTGAGCTTCTAGAGAAAAATATATTTGACCTACAATGAGGGTGGAGTGAGGACTGTGTATCCTACAACTCTGTAGCTGGAGAAATGTTATCAACAGCAGCAGCCCAATCCAAATGAGAGCTTATTGCTAGCTGTGCTGGGCTTCTAATATCTGTTTAATGCTTCGTGCTACCTGGTCCTAATGGACATCACTGTTGGGGAAATGTACCATCATTATCCCAATTTCAGACCCAAATTTAGAGGCCCTGCTCTCTCTGGCATCTCCAATCATCCTATCACCAATTATAATTACAAATGCAACTTATTTACATGACCGTATAAAAACCCCAAGTCTTCACACTACCTGCTCGTGTAAGCCAATTCATCTTGCGACTGTTACAATTCCTCCCATCTCCATATCCTGAGTCTGCACATTCTAGGGGAACCTAGCTATTTGCTTTGATAGCAAATTAGTAAATTGATTTATATTCCATATCAACTTGTCTAAGAAAAAAAAAGCTTTTGGCAGAACAGAATGCCTAATCCCAAAGCATGAAAGAGCTGTGAAGGCAACTCCACACCATGGGGTCATGGAAGGCAGAAAACAAGTCTGCTGTAATGTGCACCATTCATTTTCAAGCCGCAAAAACTCCTGTCAAAAGACCCAGACAAGTGATCCTCATGATACTCGTCAAAGACACACACACGTATTACACCACAAAAGACAGTAACTCATGACAATCTAAGTATCAGCCTTTTGAACCAGCGGAGGTGGTGCACGCCTGTTATCCCAGTACTCAGGAGGCTGAAGCAGGAGCATCACAAGTTCAAGGCCAGCCTGGACTATGCAGAAGAGTTCAAGGCCAACCTAGATGACACAGCAAGACTCCGCCCTCAAAGACAAACAGAAAAACACCTCGGTACTCTATGCTACAGATGTGACCATCACACTTTCCCCTTAAAGACAGCCTGTAACAGTGAACAAATTCACTCATCTTCCACGCAACTCTCACAACTGCAGAAGCTGTGTCACAAAGCAGAAGACATCAGACTTCATCTGGAGAACGCAACAGACTCAGGGTTGTGGCAGCTCCCTCAGTCAACTTCCGGGCACTCTGCTGCCTGGCAACGTGAACACCATGCTTAACTTCCTTAGTCCTATGTGGTTGCTGTGTGTGTACAGATGTGCTGTTTCTTACAGGAGTGCACTACAGGCAGAGGGAATCACTGTATGTTCCTGTATTACCCACTTAACTGGGAGTACAGATTTGTAATGATTCAATTCCTTTTTACTTATTCAGCATATCTGACACACCCATACCCCAGAAGCCTACAGGTCATAAATGTCTGTCTGTGGGGTATTCTTTTTAACTAAAACTAAAAGACAAAAGAAAAATACCTCTGGTACATGGGGGAAACTCAGTATCATGTTTATTAAAGTTCAAGAGACAAATGAGCAAAAAATAAGACAATTCACAAGTCAGCCAGGAGTGGAGGCACATGCCTGTAATCCCAACACTCAGGAGGCTGAGGCAGGAGGATTGCTACGAGTTCAAGACCAGCATGAGCTACAGAGTGATTTCAAACCCAGTATGAACTACAATAGTAAGGCCCTGTCACAAATAAAATAAAATTTAAAAAAAGACAATTCACAAGAAATACTACTCGATGACTTGACAAGTAATCAAATTAATAAACATTAAAAATCATAACTGGAGAGAGAAAAAGATGGCAGATGTGTAAGAAGCAGGCAGCGAAACTCTCCAAAAGTAGTCGTTGGAACACGGGAATATAGTGACCGGGAGAGCGCAGGAGGGAGGGAGATGCCTCACTTGGACCCAGGAAAGTTCTGAAGCGCAGCTTGGGACGCCTGGCGACAGTGAAGGGTACTTTGCAACAAAGAAGAAGGAGCAGACCACGCGCACCTTCTCCCTGTCCCCGGAACCGCGGCGCGACAGAAGCTCAATTCTGCGGACACACGGTGACAGCTGGCGCCCCGTGAGCCCCCGCAGAGGATCGCAAGACAGCGGTGGAGCAGGGGAGCTGCGGAGGACTGCGCTGGCTGCGGTGAGTGTCTCTCAGCCACAGCTGTCCCGCGCCAGAGAGCGACTGGCCGGGCGCCTTTGTGGGGGGTGCCGCGAAAATCAGATCGGCGCAAAAACACAGCGCTCGGGACTGGCGCTTGGGACTGGTGCTCGGGACTGGCACTCGGGCAGTGCAGCACCGCGCCTGGCTCTCAGGCCCAGGGAAAGTGCGCTGAAGGCGGCAGGCCAAGGAGACTGGTCTCCGCCTGAAAGTAAGCGCTTCTGCCCACTGCCCCGCCAAAGGGCCTCCTGGCTTACTGGGACGGACCTGCACGGAACAGGACTCTGTCACCACACAATGCCTGCCTACAGCAGAGTCAACACCTGGGACTGATTCTTTTTTCTTTTTTCTCGCTCTCATTTTTTTTTTTTTTTTTTGTTCTGGTGAAGGGGTTTTTTTCTTTTTTTTTTGGTGGGGTTCTATTTTTATTTTGTCTGTTTGTTTTGTTGTTTTTGTCTTCATTTTTGTTTCTCTTTGTCTATTTGCTCTTCCCTTCATTATTCTCTCTGGTTTTTATATGAGTGTAAACAGCGCCTCTAACCTCTTTGTGATTGTGGTTGTGATCTGTTCTTCCTTTTATCCCTTCCTTCTCTTTTTCCCACCAGTCCTCTGCACCAGTTTCCCAATGTTAGTGGGATCCCTCTTGGTCCTCTAACCTTACATCTAATCCCTTCCTCTTCTCCCAATACTCTATTTCCTCCTTAACTAATTTTAAATTTAAACTCCTGAGGGGAAAATAGACATATTAAGGACCTATATACTGCATATAATTTTTCTGGTGTGTTTTAGATTTTGTTATATAATCACAACTCTATACGGTTAAAAGTGGCAAATAACTGGTTAGCTCAGTCTGTCATTTTCTAGGTTGTATTTGATGCTTTAGGTACCATTATAGCCAAATGTGAAATAATTGTTCTAAACAGCTTTCCTTCCTGATATTTCATGATTGAAATTGACTAAGGGACACAGAAAATACAGTGGCACAGTACCAAAGAACCAAGGACTGGGCCAAACAGGTAGCAACTTCACATATCCAACAAATTGAAGAGGTAGGATCTGGCAGAAAGCTCAAAACCCAAAAACAAGCTCCACTTGGAAGATACTGCAGAGAAGTAGTCATCCCCTAAGGATCTTGAACACTAGCAATAAAGTAACCTACCATAGGTAATTTACAAATATTACCCCAGGAATTAAGCTAAAGAAAGAAAAGAAAATGAGACGACACTTAAACAAGATGCAACCCCACACATCCAATTCATCAAAGGCAAACCTAGGGGGCAATGAGGTGGGACAATCCGAAAGCCACCCACCTGGCCTATCTGAAGTGGTAACAACAAAGCAACTGAATGAGGCTCTGGAAAAAATTAGAACAGAAATAATTTCACAGATAACTGCAGAGATAATGTCCACAATGAAGACCCTGCTTAAGGACACTATAGCTGATACAGACAAAAAAATAGATGAGCTTAAGAAAATTATAGAAACCATGAATGCTCAGCATAGGAAAGAAATGGAATCCATAAGGCAGATTCAAGCAGATATCCAGGAGAACAAAAATTCCACTGAAAGTATTTGTAGCAGATTAAGCCAATGTGAGGACAGGATCTCAGATATGGAAGATAGGCTTGCAATTAGTGATCATGAAAAGGAAGAATTCTTAAAAACAGCAAGGGACCATGAAAAATCAATTCAGCAGCTGCTAGATGACTCAAAGATAAACAACTTAAGAATAATTGGAATAGGGCCGGTGAGATGGCTCAGCGGCTTAAGCGCCTGCCCGGCAAGTGCGAGGGCCGGAGTTCGACTCCCGGAACCCACATACGAAAAAGGGGCCAGTGATATCGCTCAGCGGCACGGGCGCCTGCTGGCGCGCGAGGTCCTGAGGTCGACCCCCCGGTACCCACAAAAAAAAAACAAAAAAAAGAATAATTGGAATAAATGAAAAAGCAGGAGATAGCATCAATGACATTAAAACATTGTTCCATTGTTCACAGACATTATCAGGGAGAACTTCCCTGGAAGAGAAAAAGAATTTGACCCCCATATAAAAGAGGCTTTTAGAGGGCCGGTGAGATGGCTCAGCGGCGTAAGCGCCTGCCTGGCAAGCGCGAGGGCCCGAGTTCGACTCCCGGATCCCACATATGAAAAAGGGGCCGGTGATATCGCTCAGCGGCATGGGTGCCTGTTGGCACACGAGGTCCTGAGGTCGACCCCCCGGTACCCACAAAAAAAAAAAAAAAAAAAAGAGGCTTTTAGAACTCCAACTAGACGTGATCAAAAAAAAACTTCAGCCAGACATATCGTAGTCAAGATCCCAGAAATTCAACAGAAGGGCAGAATCTTAAAAGCTGTTAGGGAGAAGAGACAAATCACCTATAAAGGAAAACCCATCAGAATCACAGCTGACTTTTCAGCACAAACCCTCAAGGCAAGAAGAGCTTGGAATGATGCATTTCAAGCTCTAAAGGAAAATAATTTTCAACCCAGATTGATGTACCCCGCAAAACTATCTTTCAAAATTGATGGAGAAATAAAATACTTTCATAACAAAGAACATTTGAGAAAATTTATGACCACCAAACCAGCACTCCAGAATGTTCTGAAAAACATTCTAGAAAGAGATAACAAGGACTACAACTCCAGGAACCCCAACAGAAGGAATCCACCAGACAGGGCAGATAAATAGAGGGAAAGGGGAAAAACAAACAAAGAGTAGGAACCAACAACAGGAAAATATCATGACAAGTATAAGTCAATACATATCAGTTTTAACCATCAATGTTAATGGTCTCAATTCACCAATCAAAAGGCACAGACTGGCAAAATGGATCAAGAAGCAAGATCCAACAATATGCTGTATACAACAAACACACTTAATTCAGAAAGAAATTCATAGACTGAAAGTCAAAGGGTGGAAAACAATACTCCATGCAACAGGAACCCAGAAAAAAGCAGGGGTAGCTATTCTTTTTGCAGACAAAGTGAATTTCAAGCCAAGAACGATTCAGAGAGATAAAGACCGTCATTACATCCTTGTAAAGGGAACAATCCCAGAGGAAGAGATAACAATCATAAACATATATGTGTCAAATACCAGTGCACCCAGCTATATAAAACAAGTACTAAGGGACATGAAAAATCAAATAAGCACTAATAAAATTATATTGGGGGATCTCAATACTCCACTGTCACAAAAAGACAGATCAACTAGACAAAAAATCAATAATGAAATAGTAGAACTGAACCAAATTTTTGGACTTAGTAGATGTCTACAGAGTGTTCCACCCCACAACATCAGAATACACATTCTTCTCAGCTGCACATGGGACGTTCTCCAAAATAGACCACATACTAGCCCATAAAACATGCTTAAGTAAATGCAAAGGAACTGAAATTATCCCATGCATATTATCAGACCATACTGCAATGAAATTGGAAATCAATGGCAAAAGAAGTCACAAAAACTCCCTAAACACATGGAAATTAAACAGCACCCTCCTGAACAACCAATGGGTCACAGAAGAAATTAAAGAAGAAATTAGACACTTTCTACAACTGAATGATAATGACAGTACAAAATACCAGAACTTATGGGATACAATGAAAGCAGTCCTAAGAGGGAAATTTATAGCATTAAATACCTATATCAGAAAAATAGAGCAAGCGCAAATAAACAACTTAATGGCAAACCTCGAACTTCTAGAAAAAGAAGAGCAGGCTAAGCCAAAAGCCCGTACAAGGGAGGAAATTATAAAGATCAGAGCAGAAATTAACGTATTGGAGACTAAAAAAACAATACAAAGAATCAATGAAGCAAAGAGTTGGTTCTTTGAAAGAATAAGATTGACAAACCCTTATCCAACCTTATTAAAAAAAGAAAAGACAAGACTCAAATCCATGCAATTGAAAATGAAAAGGGTGATATCACGACGGACCCTGCAGAATCCAGAAGATCATCTATACGTATTTTGAAAACTTATATTCTACTAAGATGGAAAATGCAGAAGAAATGGACAGATTCCTAGATACGTATGAATTACTAAAGCTGAATCAAGAAGATTTAAAAATCCTTACTATCGGGGGCCAGTGAGATGGCTCAGCGGCTTAAGCGCCTGCCTGGCAAGTGCGAGGGCCCGAGTTCGACTCCCGGAACCCACATACGAAAAAAGGGGCCGTGCTCAGCGGCACGGGCGCCTACTGGTGCGCGAGGTCCTGAGGTCGACCCCCCGGTACCCACAAAAAAAAAAAAAAATCCTTACTATCGAGAACATATAAAGAACTCAAAACAATCAGACCTCCCAAATTTAAAGACCCACTCCAAAAATGGGCATCTGAGATGAATACACATTTCTCAGATGAAGAAATACTAATGGCAAATAAATATACAAAAAAATGTGCAACATCACTAGTCATTCGAGAGATGCAAATTAAAACAACACTGAGATACCATCTCACCCCAGAAAGAATGGCTACTATAAAGAAATCAACTAATAACAAATGCTGGAGGGGCTGTGGGGAAAAAGGAACCCTTCTTCACTGTTGGTGGGAGTGTCGACTGGTACAGCCACTGTGGAAATCAGTGTGGAGATTCCTCAAAAAACTAGGGTCGGAGGTCCCATTTGACCCAGCTATTCCCCTTCTGGGCATCTTCCCAGAAGAATTAAAAACATCGTACCACAGCGATTTATGTGCACCCATGTTTATAGCAGCACAATTTGTAATAGCCAGATCTTGGAAACAACCTAAATGCCCATCAGCTGAGGAATGGATAAGAAAAATGTGGTATTTTTATACAATGGAGTACTATTCAGCCATAAAGATAAACTGGAGACTTTTATAGGTAAATGGATGCAACTCGAGAAAATACTCATAAGTGAAATAAACCGGACGCATATGTGTAAGCATCGTATTGTCTCTCTAATATGACAAACTGAAAGAGTAAATAAGATCCAAAATGTATAATAGACATGGTGAATCAAAAAGAAACTGGTCAAAAGGAAAGAGAGACTGGAATAGGGGAACAGGGAAAAGAAAGAAGGGAAAGGAAAAAAAACTGTATATATATATATATATAAGATGGTTTAAGATAGATACACTAGGCCGGTGAGATGGCTCAGCGGCTTAAGCGCCTGCCCGGCAAGCGCAAGAGCCCGAGTTCGACTCCCGGATCCCACATACGAAAAAGGGGCCGGTGATATCGCTTAGCGGCACGGGCGCTTCCTGGCGTGCGAGGTCCTGAGGTCGACCCCCCGGTACCCACAAAAAAAAAAAAAAAAGATAGATACACTACCAATTTTACTTAGTTCATTGAAGAGTAAGGTTTGTTTCAATAAGGTTTGGACAATTGAATGCTAATGTCTGGTATCCTGAATAACTAACTTAAATAATATGTAATGCATTAACCATTGTTACCCTCCTATTATGTTCTTTTGAAAATTTGTTCTTTTTTTATTTGTTTTGTTTCTTCTTCTCTTTAAAAATAAAAAATTTAAAAAAAATTCATAACTGTCTCAGTACAGGCAATGGTGAGGTGCAAATGGCATTTTCATACATTATGTATTTAAATGGGGGAGGGGAGGCTTGAGACAATATTATCAGTAATTTTGAAGGAGGTACAAACTATGACTCACTCATTCTATTTCTAGATTTCCAGTCAAAGAAAATAGTCCACCCCAGACGTGGTGGTATACACACTTACGAGGCTGAGGCAGGAGGATTACAAACTCAAATCCAACTCAGGCAAGTTAACAAGGCCTTGTTTCAGGATGGGTGGGTGGAGCTGGAAATATGTCTTAGTGACAGACTGACCCTGGGTTCCATTCCAAGGAAGGAAGGAAGGAAGGAAGGAAGACAAAGAAGGAAGTAGGGCAAAGGCATGAAGGGAGAAAGGGAATAACCCAAGACAACACAGAAAAAGTTTTGGTGAATCAAGATTTATCAAGTTTTTAAGAGGTAAATAGCCAAATGAAACCACAAGGTCCAGTAATATGGTTAAGAAAATTACGGCACAAACATTAGGTAAATAAAAATTAAGTAAAAGTCAGGGATAAAATCTACACATTTGATACAATTACAACTTTTTTCTAATTACAGAGTTTACAGATCAAAAAAAGAACAAAATATACTAAAACTCAAATGTGTTATGCTAAATTTTTATTCAATGTATTTAAATATTATCTGGCAATACATAAAATTTAGAAGTTATCATCATCACTGGGAAGGAGAGTGTTGGCGAGTTGCCTCAGACTTTTGAGCTCTAAGATTAACAGGTGTACCCTCCAGAGTGTTTTGTAAAGTGTTTTATTTATGTATTTGGGGTATATATTTTTCTGGGAAAGGCTTCCTTACATTTTATCAGACTCTTGAGGCTCTAAAAAAAGTTTAAAACCACGAGTTCAGGGAGTACAGTACAGTGCAGTGATAGTGTACTTGCCTAGCACACGAGACCCTAGGCTCAACCCCACATAACAAAACAAAAAAGATTTCTTTGATTTAGAAAAATCTGACTTGCCTTCAAAGTGTATCTCCCTAGCAACCAGACACTCTTCGCTATCTATAGTATTAAAATTATCTACACAAATCACAATTTCCTTGTTTCCAAGCTGTAACAGAGTCCACTGACAGTATATATTCCAATTCAAATGTTCTAGTCTTATACAATTAGGGAAAAAACAAAGACCCAATACATAATTATGTCTGTTTCTCATACCAAATGACCTTAAATCAGCTATTTTAGAACTGCACCCCAAAAAAACTCTGAGTATATTACTTAAAATACTTTTAGCTTGTTGCAAGCAAATCAAGAAATTCTCAATAAATTTGTGCTGAATGCTAAACTATTTCATCATTAAAATTACAGAATCAAAACTGAGTCAACACTACATGTCCGGAGTCCCAGCTACTCAGAAGGCTAAGCCAGGAGGGTCATTTGAGCCCAGGAGTTGACACAGCAAGACATCTACCTCAGAAAGATTGAACAAAGGAAGAACAGAAAGGAAGGGGAAGGGAAGGAAGGGAGAATCAGCATATGTGATTTGGCAGATGTATCTCAGGAACATTACACAGGCTACCTTTTACAGTACTTTTTATAGTTGTTTAAGCTGAATATTTATGGGACTCCTGTGCGTAAAAGTAAAGAAAACATGTATTAAAGCATCAGACCTGGTTGGCCTGCCCTTCTCTTCTAGAAGCTGTCCTCTGCGCGTGACTTCTAGTAATGGAGTGGTGCCTATGTACCTGTATTTTTCTAGGGGGAAATTGCTGCTAAGTCCAGGTACTTAGACCAGAATTGCTCTGCTGGAAACTGAGGCCTGCAATACCGAGTAGGCACCTATAAGGAACTCAGCTAAAACGGCAAGCGTAGAATTAAAACTGGTAACAGACAGGAATGGAGAGTGGCTGTAGGAGTCTCATCAATGGTGCAAAGAACAGTATTAGGTTTCTCGCTTTTCAGTTCCTGGTCTAGCTCCCCATGTAGTTCAAAGACTGTATATTGCTTTGATTTCTGACTAGAATAAGTCTTTGTCTTAAATCTAATACCCTGTTAATTCTATGCAGAAAACACATTTGTCAAATTTGACTTGCCTTCTGTTTTGAGACAATGTCTCACTACTTGGTTCAGGCTGCCCTTGAACAAACTATGTGGACTCAAACTTATAGCAATCTTCCTGTCTCAGCTTCCTGAGTGCTGGGATTACAGGCAATGACCACCATGCAAGGTTCGACTTGCCTTGATACCATGCTGCCCAGCAATATAATCCCTTTAAATATATACACCATGGGTTTTTTTTGGGGGGGGGGCCAAAATGCTATCTCTTGACCAGTTATACTTATCAGACTATTACTATTTAACTACCTATGATTATAAAGTCCCCAAGAAGTCAAATGAACATGGAGGGGCCCTCCTGCTGACAATCTGTATGTTGTAATGAGGTTAGATTTTGGTCCCATAAACAAGTTTAAGTTAACTATGTTTAGATTGGAATGCTGGTTTTGGTAATTACAGCAAAGAAATGACACTAAGGAAATTATACTGCCATTCTTCCACAGTGCTTATTAAACCCTATTTAATAAAATAGATCTCTAAGCCTTGGAATTGTTGAAAGAAACCAATTAAAAGTAGTTATATACAGAAGCACAAAACACACAAAGAATAAATATAATTTAAAAACCAATGTATCATTCACTGAGAACAGAAGAAACAATGCCCAATACAAGAGAATGGGGCAGAAGTGGGGCAGGAATGGGGAAGAAGTCAAGGAGGGAAATATAAACAAGAATGAGCTGAGGGACCCGAAGACTAAGGGATCGTCCCACACACCTAACGAAAAGACTGCTTTACTTCCGCAGATCATTCGTGTCTCCAGGAAAGAAAAAAAACATAAGCATTCATCTGAGTAACTAATATAAAGTGCCAAGGAAAAAACAAGTACTAAAGAGATATACAGAAAAGCAAACACAGCCAGGTGCAGTGGCATCTGCCTATAATCCCAGCACCTGGGAGGCTGAGGCAGGCCACGGCTAGTGTCTGAACTAAACAGCAAAATCTTGTCACAAAAAAAAAAAAAAAAAAAAAAAATTAATAAAAAGAAAAAGAAAATACAATCAATGCTTCCATAGAAAAGTGAATTGTATCTATGTATCTATGCTGGGGCCTTATTGGTAGCTTGTTAAGATACGCCAGTGAACAACTTGAGGACACAACACTTATTAATTCCATGAATATATGCCAAGAATTTAAACCCTAGTGTCTTGCTCAAAGAAATGCTTCAATGAAGGCCTCATATGCTGTCCCCATCTCCCCTCCCCTGCATCCTAGGAAAACACTCCTAGTATTCATCTTCTTGAAACTGGACGGCTGTTCAGATTTTTCTCCCTCCCTCCACTTGTCTGTCACACTACAGTGATCCTTGTCCCTCCTACATTCCCACTCCTCTTCTACTTCAGGTCATCTGTTTGGGTTTAGATGAACAATGACCCCCAAAAGCCTCATGCTTGGAGGCAGAGCTCTTGGAGGTGGACGGATCCTGGGTGCTGCAGCTGAATGTCACTTTCACGGGGCAGGACCTGGATGGAGAGGCCGCTCTCCCTGCCTAGCTCCTCAGCTCTCCTCCGCCTGGCCCTCTGCCATGCTGTTCTTGCCTGGCAGCCAGCTGACCCTGGACTTTCTAACTGTGAGCCAAAATAAACCTCTTCCCCTTTAAGTTGTGGGTGTCAGGTATTCTGTCCCAGCAACGAGAAAGTGGCCAAAACACTGTCATGACCACCCCAGGAACACTGTCACAACCTCCCTCAGCAGCGAACACGATGACACCAGTGAATGCGTTCTGCCCAGCACACTCGAGGTCCCTGCGTACCAACCTTCTCCCTGCCACATCCCCCAGTTCTCTTCCTCCTCTCACCCCGTGCTCTTCAGAGCTTTTGCTCCTTCAGTCCCTAAGAGTGACAGCCAAGCCCCTGCCCCTTCCTTTCTTCTCCTCACAGTTAGCACCCAGAGGCCTTTCACTCTTTAAAGTTCAGAGAAGTTGCAACCTTTTCTAAGACACCTTTTGCCCTCTCCTCAGCCCTGGTAGATAGGCCTGGGGGACTCTCTGCACCTCTGCTCTGCTCAGGATTGCTGACTGGTGCAGCCTGCCCAGTGCACAGCGGGCACTCACGCACTTCCTGCCCAGCCCTCATGTCGGCCAGGTACACACAGGGCAATGCTTACTTCCACTGTACCTGAAACCCAGCTTTCTAAACGGCACTAGGAGGAGTCGTAAGCGTCAGAGAGAATACTTAGTCCTTCAAGCATACCCTTTATGCAGACACTAAATATACTGACAAAAATTAAACAGCTATCTACCACTAATGAGGGAGGCCAGGCTGGCCATTTAAAATTGATTACATGACATCAAAGTTTTTGGTGTCTGGGGTTTGTCCCTTTGGTCTACTATCATGCCTGGTAAACGTGTAAATACTCTCACCTTTAAGCCCATTCAATGCAAAAGACTGTGCATAGGATACAGACATCACCTACCTACATATGCAGATTGTAGCTCTCTAAACTGAATGCTTCTCTGACTCTGAAGAATATAACCTCTTACCTCCAAAATAGTCTACAGATTTCTTCACTGCCCCATGTAACACTTCACATTTCTGAAAAGTTACTAAAAGGTAAGCCAATCATCATGTTCATTAACAAAATGTGTATGTCAGTGAATGAAGAATTCATTCACATAGAAGACAACATGAACATTCAAAAAGTTTAAAAAAAAAAAAAAAAAAGCGAGGCATGTGGCACACACCAGTAATCCCAGCACTCAGGAGGCTGAGGCAGGATGATCGCTATGAGTTCGAGGTCAGCCTGAGCTACATAAGCAAGTTCAAGGCCAGTTCAAGACCCTGTCATAAGTAAGTTTAAGACCTCATCTCAAAAACAAAAAAAACTGGGCCGGTGAGACGGCTCAGCGGCTTAAGCGCCTGCCTTGCAAGCGCGAAGGCCCGAGTTCGACTCCCGGAACCCACATACGAAAAAGGGGCCGGTGATATCGCTCAGCGGCACGGGTGCCTGTTGGCGCGTGAGGTCCTGAGGTCGTCCCCCCGGTACCCACAAAAAAAAAAAAAAAAACTATGTGTGGTGGTATATGCCTGTAATCCCAGCACTCAGCAGGCTGAGGCAGGAGGATCCCAAGTTTTAGGACAGCCTGGACTACATATCAAGTTCAACGCCAGCATGGTCCACACAGTGAGACCTTGTCTCAAAATGGGGGGGGGTCTAATTTTTTTTAACGGCACAAAAAACTGGTCATCATATATTCAATGACAACAAAAATTTAACATAACAAGTCCACACACAGAATTCTTTCCAATTTAGATATACTATATACAGATATTCTAGAAAATTTATCTTCCGGTCATAGAATTTCCTTCTACTGTTTTCTAAATCCCACAATGTTCCAACCACACACAATTATTTACTGAACATGCCTAATCTTCCTTTTGCACCTGCTACCCAAGTTTCTGCTGCTGTCTCTGGAATTATCATTAGACCCTTTTCTCCACAGTTAACTTCCTAGTTAGTCAGCAAACCCTTATCAACTCTTTGTGTGCCCTTACTCAACATCTTAGGATAACACACTCTCTTGTAGTCAGGGGTACAGTTCAATAGTAGGGCACTTGCCCAGGGCCAGGGCTTGATGGGGTTTGACACCCAGGCACTAAAGAGAGGAAAAAAAAAAAAAAAAAGACTCCTTTCACCATGTTCCCGTAAAACTCCATTTAGGATTATTATTTTCAAAGCTAAGCACAGTGGTAAACACCTGTACTCCCAGTTACCTGGGAGGCTGAGGCAGGAGAATCTCAATCTCGAATCCAGCATGAGTGAATTAGCAAATTCCTGTCTCAAAATAAAAAGAAAGAGCTGGGCATGGTGGCGCATGCATGTAATCCTAGCACTTGCCTGTAATCCCAGCACTAGGGAAACTGAGGCAGGAGAACTGCCACAAATTCGAGGCCACCCTGGACTACACAGTGAGTTCAAAACCAGCCTGAACTACACAGCAAGACCCTATTGCAATAAATAAATAAATAAATAAATAAAATTTTAAAAGTTAAAAAAATAAAAATAAAGGCTGGGAATATAGCTCAGTGGTAGAGAACTGGCATGCCCAAAACCATGGATTCAATCCCCAGCACCACATGGAAATAAATAAATAGAGTGATTACATTCAGACACTGTAATTAGTTATCTACTTGTTGCTATGGCTTGAGTGCATACCCCAAAATTCACATGCTGACCCCACCCAGAGTAGCAGTGTCCTGGGAGACAGGGCCTAGAGGGAGGTGTTGGAGTTGTCCTTCCACAAGAGTCCCGTGGGGGGGGACGACCCTCTATTTTACGCATTCCTCAATTCCTAGCATCTGGCACAATGTTTGGTACAGAACAGATCCATAGTAAATGCCAAATAAAGCCCTGGTTTCAATCCCTAGCACTGCAAAAACTACTCTCCAAATTATCTATCACTGTAACCCAATATGAACTGATTTCTTCCAAAACTCAAAACACCACCTTTAATCATTCATCAGAACTGCATGCGCTGTATACTGAACATAGATATATATGAATGGAATATTACTATTAATTTCTCTTTTGTACTGTTAACTTTTTAATTTTTTTTTTTTTGAGACGGTGCCTCACTATGTTGCCCAAGAAGCTGGCCTCGAATTCTTGACCCTGCCCAGCCTCCCCAGAAGTGTTACACACATGCGTATCACTGTGCCCAACTAATATGGAGGTGTATCCTAACATTAACTACAGTAAAACAAATTAACAGCAACAACACTCAACAAACATACAAAGCAACCATGAATAGAGACAAGTACGAAAAAGAAAGAAATACCAAGAGAAAAAAAAAATCCATTTCTGGAAGAGAAGCTTCAACATTATAAAAAAGGTTATTCATCCCTAAAACAATATATCAATATAACTCCAGTGTGATAAAATCTGTATTTTTCTTACTCCTAAATACAAAAAGGTAAATACATGATAATATTTGTTCTACCATGTAGTAAAATGTATATAAAGCCAAAATCAGAATAACATGGTACTAGGTTAAGAATAGACACACGTCAATGGAACAGGGGAAAAAAGTATAGAAATATATGCAAGTATACCCAAGAATTTACTAATAATTCAAAGAGTATTTCAAATTATTGTGAAAAATCAGTAATTCAGTAATAGTGTTGAGAAAATTGACCAACCAGGTAGGAAGGACAACATCTATGTTGTTGCCATATCCTACAATTAGTTCTAGATAGAGCAAAGATTTAAATCTGAATTCCTTGTTCTTTCCACTGTCTCCATTCCTCCAAGCCAAACCAGAAAAGCTTCATGATGGGGAGGGGCACGGTCCAGGCAAGTGCTACAGCCTGTGCAGGGCATGCTTCCAGGGCAAGCAGGGACAGGGAGGGCTGATGTGGGCGGAAGACACAGTGAGCAGGGCGGACTGTCGCGGACTGTCCCAGCCCACAAAGGGCGAAAAGGACTGCCTCGCAGGGAAAGGGCAGCAAACCAGAGGGGGTGGCCCGTGAGTAAGGTTAGGGGGCAGCAACAGAAGATTTGTTAGTAACAGGAGAGGCTGATCAAACAAGTAAACTACTGAGAATAAAAGACTCGTTTCTCCTGTCTGATGCGAGCCATAAATATGAAGAGAAAAAATTAAAACAAACCCTCTGTTGTTGGGTTAGATTGGGAAAACTCACTATGAGAGTGTATATACCTCAACATATACAGAAAAATATGGAAATACATTATTGCATCAGAATTATCATTATGACCTCAGTTTTCAACATATATAAATAAATGAATCAGACGTCAATATTGTATATTGACAGTATTTGTATGTACGTACATACAGGTATTTCTCAGCTATACCATCTGAGAGTACCTGAGACTAGCAATCCCAGCTAGTGTCTGCTTTGGTTTCTAAGTACTGATATCATCTAAAAGGAATCAAGACTCCTTGGAGAAATGGTGATTCCAGGACTAGAATAGAAATGAACCAAGTGAACCTGGAATACAGTGCTGTGTCAGGGAAGCGCTCACAAAATGATAGAAACATGGCAAAAGACACGACAAGCAGCTCAAAGAAGTCCCACCAGCCAAACCTGAGACGCTGCGAACATCAAAAGAAATAGCAGTAATGGAGTATGAGCCCCTAAAATAAAACATTTACATAGGGGGCCGGTGAGATGGCTCAGCGGCGTAAGCGCCTGCCTTGCAAGCGCGAGGGCCCGAGTTCGACTCCTGGAACCCACATACGAGGGGGGCCGGTGATATCACCCAGCGGCACGGGGCGCCTGCTGGCGCGCGAGGTCCTGAGGTCGACCCCCCGGTACCCACAAAAAAAAAAAAAAAAAGAAATTACAGAATTAAGGGCTGGTGAGATAGCTCAGCGGCATAAGCGCCTGTCTGGCAAGCGGGAGGTCCTGAGTTCGACTCCTGGTACCCACATATGAAAAAAGGGCTGGTGATATCACTCAGTGGCACGGGCGCCTGCTGGCACGCGAGGTCCTGACTTCGACCCCCGGTAACTACAAAAAAAAAAAAAAAAAAAAAAAAAAAAAACAGAAAGAAATCACAGAATTAGGGCCGGTGAGATGGCTCAGCGGCGTAAGCGCCTGCCTTGCAAGCGCAAGGGCCCGAGTTCGACTCCCGGAACCCACATACGAAAAAGGGGCCGGTGATATCGCTCAGCGGCACGGGTGCCTGTTGGCGCGCAAGGTCCTGAGGTCGACCCCCCGGTACCCACAAAAAAAAAAAAAAAAAAAAGAAATCACAGAATTAGAAAATCATGACTTGTCATCAATCATAGTAATAAACTAATTAAGCCAACAACATCAATGGGCCAGGGAGATAGCTCAGTGGCACAGTGCCTGCCTGACAAGCACAAGGTCCTGAGTTCATTTCCCAGTACCAAACAAACAAACAGTATCAGTGGGTGCTAAAATTAGTACATAAAAGGCAGAAGGCACAGGAACAATGTGTTTACATACAAATTACTCTCCTATAAAATGTTTGCTAATTATAAAAGGAAAAAAGATGAATCTGATAGCAGAGAAACCTGATGGACACCTTAACCAGTGATAAAATAGTATCACAAGTAATGGGCAAAACTGAAATCATGTACCACCTGACAGGACACAAAAAGAATACAAAATCATTTCTGTGATATTCCTGGCAAAAACACAAAATCTTAAGGAAACATCAGATAAATTCATACTAGGAGACATGTACAAAATAGCTAGATTATAACATGCAAAACAATCAGAGTCAAGGACAGATTGAGTTACTAGTTCAGAATAAAGAAGATAAAAGCCAAAATGCAATTCTTAATCTTTCTGCTATGAAGGACAGTTCTCAGAAAATTGGAACAACAAATGAGGTCAGTAGGCATAGTAATAATGCATCACTGTTAATTTCCCCATTCTGATGGCTGTCTTGGAATTGCACAGGGGAATACCTCCCCTTTCTTTGTAGTACTAGGGATGTAACCCAAGCCCAAGACACAGAGCGCCGTCTTTTTACTGTGATACATCACCAGCACAAGAGTGCCTTTCCTTATAGGAAATACACACCAGAGTACTCTGAGGGTAATAGTGTTAGATTCATAAATTACTCTCAAAGGAGGAAAAGCTCTCTATAAAATTCATACGACTTGTACATAAACTTGAAATTACTTCAAGATTAAAAGGAAAAACAAGGTTTTTTTTCAATAAACAGTACTAAAAAATGTATGCGCTAGACCTTTTTGCATTGCATCAAGGACAGAAACAAAAAAAAGTTATATAAATTACATAAAAATTTTAAACTTCCATATTAGAAATAATTAACCTACTAGAATACCAATAACAAAGGCCATGAGAACACAAAGTTAAGAGACAAATAGAGCTTGGGGTGTTAGATCAATGGCAGGGTGCTTGCCTGGTGAGATGAAGGCTTAGGGTTCAATCTAGTACTACAAAAGGGGGTTGTGTTAAACTTTAGACAAAAACATACACAGCAAATAGACAAGAAAAAAATATTATCTCTAATATAAAACAATCTGAAAGGAATAAAGTTATAACATTAAAATGAAATAAATATGTAAACTCCATCACACCTGATAAACCTTCAAAAATTTCACTGAAAGACTAGCCTTTTTTTTTTTTTTTTTTTTTTTTTTTTGAGATAGGGTCTCGCTACACAGGCTGTCCGTGAGCTCATTACGTAGCCCAGGCTGGCCTCAAATGGCGATCCTCCTGCCTCATCCTCCTAAGTGCTGGGATTATATGCATGAGCCAGCATGCCCAGGTAAGAATAGCATTTGTAATGGTAATAAAGAATAAACTTCAGGGGGCTGGTGAGATGGCTCAGCGGCGTAAGCACCTGCCTGGCAAGTGCAAGGGCCCGAGTTCGACTCCCAGAACCCACATACAAAAAAAGGGCCGGTGATATCGCTCAGCAGCACAAGCACCTGCTTGCAAGCGCGAGGTCCTGAGGTCGACCCCCGGTACCCACAAAAAAAAAAAAAAGAATAAACTTCACACAATATGAGGTTAGAGCAATTTTACATACTGCTAATGTATAATTTGGCAAAAGCATTCCAGAGGACAATTTCACAAAGTGCATTGAAGCTTCTAAAATGTTCATACATTTTACATAGACTCAAATGGTGTCACCTATATGCTAGACACCAAACTAGGCCCTTCAATAATAAATGCATGCTTATTTTAACTTCAGCTTACTCAATTTAGTAATACTCTCTGTATTACAGACTAAGTACTCAGCAAAAATATGGCAGAAATGGTACTACTGACACAAAATCATGTTCGGGACTCATAAGTTTTAAAACCAGACAAAACAATATAAGTGTTATTATGATCCAAATGTTTAACAAGTTTATTTATTATACTTAAAAACACACGGAAAAATCTAAAATCATCTAAACAATAAGATTCCTTTCTCCCCTCCCTCCCTCACCCTTCCCTCCTTCCTTCATTTTTGTGGTACTGGGGACTGAACCCAGGGCCTTGCACATATCAGCAAGCATTTAACCATTCAGCTACACCCTACCCCTTTTTATTTTATTTTGAGACAGGGTATCATAAGTTTCCTAGGCTTGCCTCAAACCTGGGATCCTCCTGCATCAGCCTCTCCTGTAACTGGGATTATAGACATATGCCAGCATGCCCACCTTCTTTTGTTTGTCTGTAATTTGAAACAGAGGGACTTAACTGGCCTTGAACTCCTGGACAATCATCCTGTCTCAGCCTCCAGAGTAGCTGGGACTACAAGTGCGGGCCATCAAGCCTCACTAAGGTCTGTTTCTCTTTTAAGCCAAAAATAAAAATCAAATCTTTTTTTTTTTTTTTTTTTTTTTGTGGGTACCGGGGGGTCGACCTCAGGACCTCGCGCGCCAGCAGGCACCCGTGCCACTGAGCGATATCACCGGCCCCTTTTTCGTATGTGGGTTCCGGGAGTCGAACTCGGGCCCTCGCGCTTGCCGGGCAGGCGCTTAAGCCGCTGAGCCATCTCACCGGCCCCAAAAATCAAATCTTAAGGTATAAATAACTTTGTGGGGATATGTAACTTTCTGATACGGAATTATTTTTAATAAAGTATGCTATCATAATGAGTATCAGATTAAAACAATGATTAATTTGAATCTAAGAAAATCTTAATACTCAAAAGCAAGAATGGTCAACAATAAATTCTTAAAGGACAAATTTATAAAGATAGTATGTCCTGTAAATGTTAAAGCAATAAATATCTTATTGCCTACACTAGAAGAAAAGGTAACATGGTTTCGTTTGTTTTATACTCCTGTGACCTTAGTATTATTGTAATAAATATAGTTTAGGATAATAATTCTATTTTTCTTCAAATCTCTCCAGAAGCTGAGAAAAGCCTTTAAGTTTGAAAACACAAAAACGTCCTTCCATCTCGTTTTGAAACTAAATAATTATATTCGAATAGTAATAAAAATAATATCCACTGTACCTTATTATAACGATCATGTGGAACAGACTGTAAAACGATAGGTTCCATTGTAGAAACATTGGCAAATTGTACCTCTGGAATATACAGGGCACAAACCACATGAGCCCAACCTAAAAATACATAAATAAAAGTCATTCTTAAAGTTTTATTAAAAATAAAATCATGACGTTTCTAAGAAGATCCCTTAAAATGACTACTTAAGAAATGCACCACAGAAGACACAGCAAATCCTCAGCACCTGCTTCCCCTTGCGAACAGCCAAACCTCTTCCTGACAAAGCATCCTCAGTCATTTCCCCAGTCCTGACACACAGTCACAGAAGGGAAACATTTGTAAATTCCAGCGCTAGCATTAACACTTCTTATACAGCAGACAAAGTAATTTAGATCAGCACTTTCTGAAAACCACTTCAAAGATAATTTTAAATAGTTTACTTAAAGTTGTAATAGTTTGCTGGGCTAGGGATGTGGCCCAGTGGTGGAGCGCACTCACCTAGCACGTTTAAGGCCTGGGTTTGCTCTCCTGCACCACCACCACCCCTACATACACACATGCACACACACACGCACAGTTTCAACATTTTAATCTTAATCTTTTTTTTTTTTTTTTTTTTTTGTGGGTACCGGGGGGTCGACCTCAGGACCTCGCGCACCAGCAGGCGCCCGTGCCGCTGAGCGATATCACCGGCCCCTTTTTCGTATGTGGGTTCCGGGAGTCGAACTCGGGCCCTCGCGCTTGCCGGGCAGGCGCTTAAGCCGTTGAGCCATCTCACCGGCCCTTTAATCTTAATCTTAAGTGAATATTGAATTTTTTATTTTTATAGTAATGATACTTTTCAATACTAACATTATTTTAAATTTCTTTTTGAAATATTTTAATAACAGCATCAAATGTTTCTTTTAATTTAAAAATATGAGCAAAGGTACTGGGAGTTCATATGACAGTGAAGAACACTGTAATATTGGAAAAGGATGAAAGGCCATGCATGTGGGCACAAAGACCAAGGGAGAATGGGAAGTAGTAAGCCCCTCACCACCTTCCACCTGTGCCGTGAAAGGGCCGCAAGCCAGGAGTAAGAGTGCACTGCAAGTACACAGGGCCTCACAGAGACCGCACCCAGAGTGCTCATCATCTCAAACTCTGACACTTGATGAAGTGAATCCTAAATCACAAATACACTCACCATCAAACAAACATCCTCTCTGAAGGAAAATAATATCAACTTGGCTACAAGTAATTTCTACATTCAATTAGAATTTCCAGAACAACAGAAAGTGCCAAACACATGAGAGATTAAGACACCATGAATGAAAACCCACAGAAAGGAAATCAAAAGAGATCTGCATTTTGGAGTTAATAGAGATTTTAAAACAAGTACGAGCCAGGTGTGGTAGCACACACCTGCAATCCCACCACTTCAGAGGTGGAGGCTGGAGGATCACCAAGATTTCATGGTACATAGTGAGTTCAAGGCTAGCCTGAACTACACAACGAGGCCCTGTCTCAAAAAGAAATATGCTTACTATGATCAAATACATATAAGAAAAAATTAAAAATTGTTGCAGTAAACTGAAAACTATAAACAATAAAAATTCCAGAAGTAAAAATACAGAGCAAAGGACATTGTTGCACATCTATAATCCCAGCCTTCAGAAGGCCAAGGCAGGAGGATCACTGAAAGTATAAGTCTAGCTTGGATACCTTGTCTCGAAAAACAAAACCAGCCAGGTATAGTGGCACACATCTGTAAACCCAGCACTAGGGAAACTGAAGCAGGAGGATCAAGGCCAGCCTGGGCTACATAATGAGTTCAAGGCCAGCCTGAACTACACAGCGAGACCCTGTCTCAAAAAAAAAAGAAAAACAAATCAAAAAACTAAGAAATCAGTAAGTGGGGGATTAACAATGGTTTAGGTGTGGATAAAAAGAGATTTAGTGGACTACAGAGTAGGTCAGAAGAAAATACCCAGAATGTTAGCACAAAAGTATAAAAAACACAAAAAGAGAACAGAAGACATGAAAAATACAATATGTAAGCCTATTATAAATGTAATCAGTGTCAGAGAAATATGAGAGAAAATGGTGCAAATGATGACACCTAAAACAAGTCACTGAATGAAGAACCACTATATCCACAGGGTTAAAAAAAAATAAGTCCTGTCCTAACCACATTAGATAAACTACAGAACAAACTAAGTGTCCAGTCACACAGAGTCACGCCCAGGCCTTCACACTCCCTGCACGCGATGCCTCGCCCAGACCCAAGTGCAATCCCGCAGCTCCACTCATGGGAAGCACCTATCCAGGGCACCAGTTTATCTCTTCTGTCCTGTTTCCATTACACCAATACTTACCAACTGTAAGTACCTGTTACAACTGACCTGAGTATTCAGTACGGTAACAGGTACAGGTTTTTAGCTGGGGATCAAGAGGTTACACCATAAAACTTAGGCATTAGGCTATATCACCTAGGTTTATGGACAAGGTCTAATCAAGTTATAAGTAAATGTTTCAATTTTTAAGTATTACAGTAAAAGACACACTGCCAGTAATTCCCCTCAAAATAGACCTCCTCACTTCAAACACACTTATACCAATGTCTACCACTTCCTGAAGCAGTTCTGAAAGTCCTCTTTCATGTGTTAGTTATATTGCTGTGGATGCCTCGATGTCCTGAATCAATTCAAAACGTTTCCCTTTCTCAATCATTTTGACTTTTAGGAAGAGCCAGACAACACACAGTGCCAATTCCAGCGACTAAGGACCCACGGTAATGTTTTTATGAGCTTACTTTTCTGTTGGATGGCACCTGGGAGCAACGTTTTATTTTTGATCGCATCTCATAAAGACATGAAAGAGGACTCCAGACTGCTTTAGAAAGTGGCCAGAACGATGAGTAAGTGTTCAAAGCAAGAGGGTGTATTCTTGAGATTAATGGCAATGTGTCTTTTACTGTAATAAAATTTTTTAGTTTAAATATTCACCATGGGGCGGGGGATATAGCTCAGAGGCAAAGTGCCTGCCTGGCAAGCGCAAAGTCCTGAATTCGATTCCCAATACCGAAAAAATGTATGTATGTATGTATGTGTATATATATATATATTTTTTGATCACCCCTTGTGAGGACAAAATCACCTAGTGACACATATCTCAAGCACTTATACCCATCATTAACCAGCATAGGACTTGCTCAAAACACAAATAATAAAAAGTTTTTAGACAATATACTTTAAAATTTAGACAAAATGGATGAATTGCCAAAAATTACAACTTACCAATCAAAATACAAAATAGAAATTTTTAAATTTTTTTTTTTTTTTTTTTTTTTGTGGGTACCGGGGGGTCGACCTCAGGACCTCGTGCGCCAACAGGCACCCGTGCCGCTGAGCGATATCACCGGCCCCTTTTCCGTATGTGGGATCCGGGAGTCGAACTCGGGCCCTTGCACTTGCAAGGCAGGCGCTTACGCCGCTGAGCCATCTCACCGGCCCGAAATTTTTAAATTTTAAGTATAGAGGGGCACACCTATAACCCCAGCTACTCAGGAGGCTGAGGCAAGAGGATTGCGTGTTCGAGGCCAGCATGGGCAACTTAATTTAGTGAGACCCTGTCTCGAAATGTAAAAGGGAAGGGAAGGTAGGGGAATGGGAAAAAAAAAAGAATGAAGTTATACCATGTACAGGTACAAATTTCCTATAATGAATGTGATCATTATGTATACCTAAAATATACCAATAAACTTAATTAATTAAAAAAAAAAAAAGGGCTAGGGACACAGTGCAGTGGTATAGCATTTGCCCAGCAATGAAGAGGCTCTGGGTTCAATCCTCCCTACCAAAAAAAAAAAAAAAAAAAATTGTAATTATAACCTTCAGAAAACTCCAAATACAGATCTAGCAGTGAATTCTACCAAACATGCAAGGATGACACAATGTCCATCTTACACAAGTGTTTCCAGAAAACAGAAGAGAGTACTTCCCAACTTGTGGAGAACAGCATACATAACATTAATGCCAAAATCAGAGAAGACTATAATATGGAAAAATCACAGCTTAATTCCTTTAATTTCAGGATCGGATGCCAAAACTTCTAAACAAAACATTAGCCAACCGAATCCTACAATAATTGAATTTATTCTGGGAAAGAAAGGGTGGATTTTACTCCAAAAACGCATGAGTGCAATTCCTGACAGAGTAAAATAAAAACATGATCTTAACAGAGGCAGTTACTTAAATTTTCACAGTATAGTTTAATAAATTCATGTCTACGTATTTTTAAAAGTACTAAGTTATAGAAAAATATGAATTTCTCTGAAAAAGATAACTGAAAGTAGGAATGAAGATGACTGTAGGTTACTTATTCCTCACCCAAAATGCTTGGGAACAGAAGTGTCTCAGATTTTAGAGATTTCCAGATTTTAGTATATGTGTGTAAAACTGGTAAAGCTGAGCTTCCCTAAATATAAATCCAAATCTGAAATGGTCCAATATCCAAAATTAGTTCTCAAAAACCTTTGGATTTGGGGGCATTTTCATATTTGGGATTTTCAGATCAGGAATACTCAAGTATTCAGGAAAGAACATCAAAATATAACAACAGAAGTCAGCATTTCTTTATAGTCAAACAACATAAATCCTAGGGTGTAAAATCAGTATTTACTAAAAAACATCAACCCTCTAGAAATATACAAAAGAAAAAAACAGAATGCAGCTTATTTTTCAAAAGTTTCAAATTTAGTTTCCATTTAAAAAACCACACCAGGCAAGGTGGCACATGCTTGTAATCCTAGCTACAAAAGACAGGGGATCTTGAGAACAATGTCAGCCTGGAAACACAGTGAGACCCGTCTCAAAAGAAAAAAACAGAAAGAAAGAAATTAAGATTTTATTTAGAAGTATGTGATCATTCTGCATAAAGTAGACAGTGTTTGTCTACAAAGTAGAAAAATCGTTTTCATACAAAAAATTAATAACTTACATCCACTACTCTAAAAATGAATAAGCACTATTTGATAAAATATTATAAACTACCAGATATTTTAAAGTAATTTTCACCCATTCCAGTTTTCAACAGAAATGTTTTTTCAAAACTGTACTTACCCCCATTATCTGTTCTTTTTAAAGCTCCATCCTTATGGGGACACAGTTCACATCTCTTAAAAAAAAAAAAAAAAAAAAAAAAAAGGAAGTGAAAAGATTTTCTCAGATTATAAAAAGTGTAACATTTTCCCTGCATCTTCAAAACTGAAAATACGGGAACAGCATTTGTACTAGGTGCCTCCATCAACAGTTCAAAACATTCCTCACAACGACTGTTCTAAATGACATGTGATCTTCCAAAGAACACCAGATTAACAACCTCTTTTAAGGTATAATGGTACCTCGCTTAGTAAACTTGATTCTTTCCATAATTCTGGTCACAAACCAAATTGGACAAGAAACGAATCAAACTCAGTGATTAGGTTCAATGTTGACCTTACAAGGAAATTTGATTCAGTTCCTGTCCAGTTCAGTTTGCAACAAAACCATGAGTTAAATTCATGGACTGAGACACGTTTTAGCCAGGCGCACCTGCAATCCCGGCATGGCCAAGGGAGGCCAAAGGAGGAGGGCTGCAAATTCAAGCCTGCCTGGGCACTTTAGGGACTTAAAGATATCCTGTCTCAAAATAAAAAAGGACTTAGGATGTAGCTCAGTGATAAACCCTGAGTTCAATCCCCAGTAACTACAAAAATAAATGAATAAATAAATGAATAAAATACATTTTAACTTTTAAAATCCTGCAGAAAATTTTTTTAAATTTCACTTAAAAAAAAAAAAAAGCCCAGCCCAGTAATGTGTACTTATAGTCCTTGTTATGTGGGGAGAGAAACTGAGCCCATGAGCCTACCTAGCAAGACCCCATTCAAAAGCATAAACAAAAAGATCCTATCAATATAGGGCCAGGGTAAAGTTTTTAACATTTACCTATATCTCTTTGCTATCTAAGACCAGCCAGAATTATTGTAGTCAAGTAGGTCTGGTTTCTTCTATAATAAACAGCCAAACTCACTTCAATCTCCAGCACCAAAAAAAAAAAAAAAAAAAGTCAACCTCAAAAACTTAGAACTTTGATTTCAGCAACAAGGCATGATCCTACATGTACTGACACCCTTTCTGGAAGGAAGGAACTGGTCTAATTCTAGTTACTCTTACACAGTGATACTCAAAGTTCTTGTGTGGGGAGCTCTCTTCCAACACCCCCCAAACTTAAAATAAATGTCTATAAATATAAAATTGAACGGGTCAGTTTCATCGGCATTGTCCTACTATGAAGAATGTGCTCCCAGAGGTCACACTTGACTACTTATTTATACCTTGTTTTGTTCCCAAAAGGTTTGCCACATACAATGCAGTAAAATACATGAATTTCAAAGGAAAATTATGAGAAATTAAAATGAAATAGTGAATTAAATCACAAGAGCCTGGATTTCTTGTCTTCCAAGTATGTCACTCTTCGTTTTCCTCTTACCTGTTTGGCAGCACCTTTTTGATCACCTCATCTAAACTTCTGTTGTTTTTTTTGTTTTGTTTTGTTTGCTTTTTTGAGACAGGGTCTCGTTGGCCTTGAACTCACCACATAGTGCAGGCTGGCCATGAACTCACAGTAATCCTCCTGGCTCAATTTGGGATTACAGGCATGCACTACCACACCCGGCATCTAAACTTTTAAATGTTGCACAGTTACACGGAGCTGAGGCCTACAATACCTCACATCAGTGGTGGCGAACCTACGCCACGTGTGCTGCAGTGGGCTGTTTTTGAAAGCTCTAAAAGGTTCGCCATCACTGCCTCATGTTATGATACAAAACAAAAGACAATCCCATTCACTGTCTAAAATTTCCACTGCCATCTAAATTACAGAAAATACGCCAGTAACTCCCAAATTTTATCTCATATTCAGATTTGTCCTCAGATCCAGACATAAAACTTCCTAAACCAACTGGGAAAGACAAATTCTTATTAGATTGTTAAACCTTATTGATCATTAATATAAATTTAAAATGTTTGAAAAAGTTTCAATATAATAATTAAAACCAGCTGTGTTAGTACTCGCCTGTCATCCCAGTACTTGGGAGGCTGAGGCAGAACAGCCGCACATTTGAGGCCAGCCTGGGCTACAAAGTGAGTTCAAGGCCAGCCTGAATTATAAAGCAAGACTTTATCTCAAAAAAAGTCAGAATAATTAAAAGCAAAAATAACTGTTAGTTATACCTAAGAAAGTTTTTAAAAACCACTAGAATAGACAACTCGAAAAATTTTAACTTTTTAAAAATTTTTTATTAGTACATGTTTGCAGTACATACTGATTACATTCATCATAGGAAGTTGGTGCACGTACATAACACATCTTAATTCTTTTTATGTCCCCTTCACTTTTTTCCTCCCTTCCCACTCCCTCTGTTGGCCCTCTTCCCATTTGCAAAAGATTTATTTATCTCCTTGTTTCTTATTATTTTTTATTTTGCTCTTTAAATTACTTATACCTTTGGGTTTTGCACAAGAAAATCTTTTTTTTCTTTTGAGACGAGGTCCCACTATGTAGTCCAAGCTGGCTGAGAAAAGAGGGTCCAGCCTGTGCAACTTAGAGACTTAACAAGAACCTGTCTCAAAAAAAACAGCTGGTGATGTAGCTCAATGCAGAGGGCCTGGTTTTAATCCCCATTACTCTCTCCCAATTAAAACAGAAAAAGAATATGGTTAGCAGGCATAAAGATAAGAGAGGAGTATTTCATGATAAGTCAAATAATGAAGACATATAATAATCATAGGGCCGGTGAGATGGCTCAGCGGCGTAAGCGCCTGCCTGGCAAGCGCGAGGGCCCAAGTTCAACTCCCGGAACCCACATAGAAAAAAAGGGCCGGTGATATCACTCAGCGGCACGGGCGCCTGCTGGTGCACGAGGTCCTGAGGTTGACCCCCGGTACCCACAAAAATAATAATAATAATAATAATAGTAATAATAATAAATGTTTAATATTAAACACAGCTTCCAAACACATGCAGCAAAAATTATCACAAGGGACAAAGAGAAAATTCCCCAAAGTAAGATGTTTCATCATGTCTATCTCTGTAATCAGCAATACTAGAACCTCCCCACTACTCCCTGAAAAAAGAAACCACAGCCACAACTATCTGCGCAGCACTCCAGAATGATCCTGACTCTCAAGTGACAATCACACTCTCTCCGTGAGCGACCACAGGCTGGACCACAAGGCACGTGACTCATACACAGCAAGTTTCCTGACCACACCAGAAACAAAGATATAAACTCATGACACAGGGTTCCACCTAAAGAACCCATAAAACAACAAAATAAACTCAAAGCATCTTTGACATCTTAAGACAGCGGTGGTAAACGTACGACATGCACGCCACAGCGGGCTGTTTGAAAAGCTCTGAAACACTGAACACTGAAAACTCTGAAACACTGTTCAGAAAGAACAAAAGATCTATGAGAGATTCACTATGATAATGGATTGAAGACTCAATGTGATTATGACATCAGTGGTGTGTCAATTTGCAAACTGAGCTAGAGTAAAAGCAAGTGTAGCCATAATTCAATCAACCTTCCCCTCCAGGGAGAGGGGCTCAGTACTGGGGACTGAAAGCAAGGCCTTCACACTGAGCCATATCCCAACCCTTTTTATTTTTTATTTTGAGACAGTGTCTCACTAAACTGCTAAATTGCCCAGTTTCCCAGACTAGGCTTGAACTTGAGATCTTCCTGCCTCAGCCTCCCAGAATGCTTTGATTACAGGCATGTGCTACCACATCTGGCTCTGAAAGACCTATTTGGAGACAAGGAAAAACTAATACTTATATGAAAATGTGAAGGACTTAAGAGTATGCAATCAATCTTGAAAAAGGAAAACTAAGAAGACTATAACTTGAGATTCTGACTACAATTATTTTTATTTTATTTTATTTTATTTTATTTTATTTTAGGCAGTACTGAGGATGGAACCCAGGGTCACTCTATCACTTAGGCTTAGTTTTTTGAGGCAGGATCTCACTAAACTATGTAAGCTAGCCTCAAACTTTTTATCCTCCTGCCTCAGCCTCCTGAGTAGCTGGGATTACAGACATCCACCACCACCTCCATCTACAAGATTTCTTATAAAGGAACAAGTAGTTGAAACTGCATGATACTGATATTAGGCTAACAAACAGATCAATGGAACAGAAAAAAGATACCTGAAAGAGTGCCCACCTCTGTGGCCATGTGTCTCACCAAATCAATCACATGAGGAAAGGAGACCTTTTGCAATAGGTGCAAAAACTGGACAGCAATAAAATAATGAGCTGTATCATAGACCTAAATATAAACTAGCAAAAACAATAACTTTTAGAATAAAGAAAATTACCTTCGGGCCGGTGAGATGGCTCAGCGGCTTAAGAGCCTGCCCGGCAAGCACGAGGGCCCGAGTTTGACTCCCGGAACCCACATACGAAAAAGGGGCCGGTGATATCACTCAGCGGCACGGGCACCTGCTGGCGCACGAGGTCCTGAGGTTGACCCCCCAGTACCCACAAAAAAAAAGAAAATTACCTTCATGACTTCAGGGGTAGGCAAAAGTGCCTTAGCTCACAGTAAGCAATAACTATAAAAGAAAACACTGATAAATTAAGACTTCATCAGATTAGAATATTTCTACTCATCAAAGGACACAATTAATAAACACAGATTTGGGGAAAATTATTTACAAAACATTTATATTACGAAGGACCAGTACCTAAAACATATGAAACCTTCTAAAACTAAAAATAGTGAAGAATAAAGCTAAAAGTGTGAAGAACAAACTTCACAAAAGAACTCAAGAATGGCCCACATACAAATTAAAACATGCTCAGCTTCGCTAGGCCTAGGCCAGATGAAGAAAAGATGACCAGATTTAGCCTTCTTGAGTGAAAATAATACAGACAAAAAAAATGAATGAAGTAACAGCGGTGAGATACTGGACAAGTCATGTAACACACGATCCCTGGGAGATTAGAGACAAATGACGTGAGCCACCCACGTGCCCAGCTCACTGCCTTAAGAGTCTCCAGGCTACAGGACAGGGAGGAGGAGCCCAGGCAGGGCCTGTGATCTCTTGAGCAGAAGAAATGGAGCGGGAGTCCAAGCCAGCCAAGGCACTAGCACTCATGAGGGAGACCCGCACCGAACAGAGAGCTGGGGGGAGAGAGAAATGCCACGGTCCATGTGGGCTCACCCAGGCCTTACAGCGGGTGACAAATCAGCACTGCATGGCCAGGAAAGAGACCACGAGAACAAGAGGCAATAACATCCAGAACTTACACAGGGAGTGCACAGAGCCTGCTCCCAAACCTAGCTGTTCACATCTCACCAGAGTACTAAGAAAGGAAAAGCTTCACAACAGGAAAAACTTAACCCTAAACACAGCTTGACTCCATCCAAAGAAAACATAAAAGCAAGAACCAAAGGAACAAACTGTTTCCCAGCAACTCAACCATGCCACAAAACAAAGTCCAGAGATATTTTAAGGCATACCAAAAAAAAAAAAAAAAAAGAAAGAAAAAAGTTGGGAACAGTGGCGCATCCTGGTAATCCCAGCACTTGGGAAGCTGAGGCAGGAGGGTCATGACTTCAAGGCCAGCCTAGACTAAACAGTGAGATCCTGGGGGAAGGGGGAGGTAAAATTCACAATGGCTGAAAAATCAACCAATATTTGTAAAACTTATACAGAAGAAAGCTGGGCATGGCGACACACACTTATAATCCTAGCACTCTGGGAGGCTAAGACAAGAGGAGTGCATTTCGAGCACAGCCTGGGCAACTCAGTGACTTAGTGAGACCCTGTCTGAAAATGGTGCCAGACATGTAGCACAGAGTGACGGCCCTGGGTTCAACCCCAGTGCCCTCCCCCAAAAAAGACTTTTACAGAAGCAGAAATTTTACCCTATAATGGGATAGATTCAAATCAATCCTGAAGTAACAACAGAAATTAGCAGACAAGTCTTTAAAACAATTACTATAATTAAATTTCACATGACCTGAAAGCTAGAGGACACTGGCTGTGGTGACACACACCTGTTATCTCAGCTACTCAGGAGGATTAGCTAGGAGGATCTCAAATTTGAGGCAAAGGAAATGAAAACTGGTGAGATTCTGTCTCAAATATAAAATTAACGGAGCTAGGGATATAGCTCAGTATTCTCCCAATTCAATCCCCAGTACCAGAAAAAGAAAAAAGAAAAAAAAAAATGAAAAAACTATTCAATACTGACAGAAGAAATCAAAGAATATCTAAACAAGGATGACACGGCATGCCCACAGACTAAAGAGTCCACGTGTCAGAGACAGTCAATCCTCTCCAAACTGATGACATCCAGGCTGAAAAGCACTCCGACCAAAATCCCCGCAAGCTTTCTGGATACACAATTATGCATGCGGTTACTCTACAGTTTGTACGAGCACATGCATGTGTGCACATGTGTGTCCGCATGCATGTGTTTGAAACAAAGCAACCACAGCTCCAACAATTTTGAAAAAGAAAAAAAGTGAGATGAATTGGTCTACCTAATTTCAAGAGTTATTAGATAACTACAGCAATGAACACAGTGTGCTTTGCCATAGGGACAGACACAGGTCAACAGAATAGAAAACTCAAAAATATGCCCATAAATATGACCAGCTGACATAAACAATGATTCCATACAATGGAGGAAAGACAAACTTTCCAAAATATGGCATTAGAGCCAGGCGTGGTGACACACACCTGTAATCCCTGCACTTGGGAGGCTGAGGTAGGAGGTTCTCAAGGAGAAAAACTGAGTGAGAAGTATGCAAGACATCTATGTTACAGGATTTCTTAAGCCTGCATGTGAATCTATAACTGGCTCAAAATAAATGCATCATCTGGAGAAGTGGCTCAGTGACAGAGCCCTTGCCTGACAGGCAGGAGGTCCTGAGTTCAATCCCCAACACGGAAAAAAAAGAGGCTGACACAGGAGGTGCACAAGTCGGAGCCTAACCCAAGCTATGGTACACAGCAAGCTAGAGGCCGGCCTGGGCTATCAAATGAGAACCTGTCTCCAACATAAATAAACAAACAAATGGACAAAAGGGTTAGTTAAAAATTATAAACGAGGGGCTGGTGAGATGGCTCAGCGGCATAAGTGCCTGCCTGGCCAAGTGCGAGGGCCCAAGTTCAACTCCTGGATCCCACATACGGAAAAAGGGCCGGTGATACCGCTCAGCGGCACAGGCGCCTACTGGCGCACAAGGTCCTGAGGTCGACCCCTGGTACCCACAAAAAAAAAAAAAAAAAAATTATAAATGAGTAATCGCAGCACTCAGGAGGTGAGGCTGAGGATCGCTTCGAGTTCAAAGCCAACCTGGGCTATAAAGTGAGTTCAAGGCCAGCCTGCACTGCATAGTGAGACCCCGTCTCAAAAACACACACACACACAAAATTATAAACTAAAAATCATAAACAAAAGGAATTAAGAATTCCATTTACAGGAACACCAAATATTACAATAGCCAGGCATGATGGCACATGCCTCTAATCATTACGGGAGGCTGAGACAGAAGAATCATAAATTCAATCACAGTCTAAGCAACTTGGCAAGACCTTGTCTTAAAAAAAAATGGGGATATAGATCAGTGTAAAAGCACTGGATTCAATATCCAGTACCCACACACACACACAATTTAGTAATTAGCAATAAACTATTAATAAAATTATATAGCCGGGTGTGGTGGCACACGCCTGTAATCTCAGCACTTGGGAGGCTGAGGCAGGAGGATCACAGCAAGTTGGAGGCCAGCCAAGTCTACAGAGTGAGTTGAAGGCCAGCCTGAACTGCATGGCAAAACCCTGTCTCAAAAAGACAAAAAAAAAAAAACAAAAAAAGATCATAAAGAAATGATCGAGTCCCGAGAAGACACTAATAAACCGCTAGTGGAGCTAAAGAAAGACCCAAAAAACATGAATGCCAAGCACAGGAAATAATGAGTTCACGTAAGAAAGTTCCAAACAGAAATCCAGGGTAGAGAAGGGACCAATATAAAGACAAAATGTTAGACCTAGAGGATGGGGCTGTAGTCAATGATCAATTAATGAAAGATACCTTAAAAACAAGGAAAGGTTAAAAAATGGATCCAGGGCCGGTGAGATGGCTCAGCGGCGTAAGCACCTGCCTGGCAAGCGCAAGGGCCCGAGTTCGACTCCCGGAACCCACATACGAAAAAAGGGCCGGTGATCTCGCTCAGCGGCACAGGCGCCTGCTGGCGTGCGAGGTCCTGAGGTCAACCCCCGGTACCCACAAAAAAAAAAAAAAAATGGATCCACTATCTCCCAGATGACTCAAAAAGGACTAATATAAAAGTAATTGGAATTAGCAAAAAATCAGAAGACAGCACAAAGGACATAAAAACTTGTTTACAGAAGTAACAGAAAACTTTCCAGACATGGAAAAAGAATTTAACATACAGGTAAGGGAAGCATATAGAACCCTAAATACCCATGATAAGAAAAATAAAAACCACTCCATGGCACATAATTAAAATACCAGAAATATAACGGCACAAGAACAGAATTTTAAAGGCTGCTAGAGAAAAACAACAAATCACCTATTGAGGAAAACCTATTAGAATTACAACAGATTTCTCAACACAAAACTTAAGGCCAAGAAGAGTGTTTCAGACTCTTAAAAGACAAGACTTTGAACTCAAGACTGTTATATCCTACACAATTATCTTAAAATTGATGGAAAAATAAGATACTTCCATGATTTAAAAAAAAAATCTAAAGAAATTTATGACCACCAAACCAATACTCTAAAAACTTCTCAATGATATCACAGAAGACAATGAAGCTAACAATGCTAAAAAGGGCAATAAAATGAATGCATCATATGGGGTTAGTAATTAAGTAGAAGGGAAAAAAAAGCAAAATGGCAACAGGAAATTAATATAGTAACAGGAATAAATCAATACATATCAATCATAACTATCAATGTAAATGGACTCAACTTGCCAATCAAAAGACACAGATTAGCAGAATGAATCAAAGAACAAAATCAAACCATATACTTCATATGAGAAACTCATGTAACACGAAAAAATTCATAGACTAAAAATCAAAGGTTGGAAAACATTCCATACAATGGGAACCAAAAACGAGCAGAAGTAGCTATCCTGTTTTTAGACAATGGATCGCAAGCCAAAGTTGATCAAAAGAGGCAAAAAGACATTACATATTGGTTAACAGAACTATTCAACGGGAAGAGGTAACAATTACAAACATATACGCATCAAATCACAGTACACTCAACTTCATAAAGCAAACTCTAGTGAACATAAAAAAACAAACATCCACGCAATTATAGTGGGGGATCCTCAGTATCCCACTATCACAAATAGATTAACTAAACAAAAAATCAACAAGGAAATACCAGAACTGAACCAAACCTTTGAACAAATGGATTTAATAGATATATACAGAGTGTTCCACCCAACAACAGAATACACTTTTCAGCTGCACATAGTACTTTCTCTAAAATAGACCACATACTAGTGAATAAAGCATGCCTAAGCAAATGCAAAAGAACCAAAATTTTACCATGCATACCATCAGATCACAGTGCAATAAAACTAGAAATCAATAGCAAAAGAAAACACAGTAACTATGCATACATGGAAATTAACACACTCTTGAATAATCAATGTGTCAGAGGAAGTTAAGGAAGAAATAAGACTGTTCGTAGAATTAGATGATAATGCCAGTACAACATATCAGTACTTATGGGACACAATGAAAGCAGTCCTATGCAGGAAGTTAATAGCAGTGAATGCCCACATCAGAAATACATAATGAACCCAAATAAATAACCATCTCAAGGCCTTCAAAAAGAAAAAATCCAAACCCAGAGCACGTACAAGGAAGGAAATTACCTGAAGATCAGGGCAGAAATTAATGAAATGGAGACCAGACACACAGACACACACACACACACACACACACACACAGATATTCCTCATTTAATGACCTATCTTTGTAACAACTGTTCAGACTTATGGCTAAGTGCACTGTTCAGATTTATGAGCCATCTTTTTTTGATACAGTTCTGTACATCTTGTTTATAGCACCTCAATGTCTTATTTTTGTACAATATACCTTGCTTATAAAGTACTGTAATTTTTGCTGATTGTAAAGTACAATATTACAGTTTTATCTTCTATTATACATTACAGTACTGCATGTAAGAGTTGTGCAAATAAAAGCAAAGTCATCAAGTTAAAGTTTCCTTTGACCATTTCTTTACTCTGAATATTATAACGTACATGCTACATTCAATCCCTCATTTAGCAACCAATTCATTTAACAACCTAGTCTAGTCCCAAGAGCAGAATTCAGTTGTTAAACAAGGAATGTGTACAAAGAATCAAGGAAGCTGGGTGTACTGGTGCACGCCTGTAATCCCAGCACTTAGGAGGCTGAGGCAGGAGGAGGATCACCATTAAGTTCAAGGCCAGCCTGGACTACATGAGTTCAAGACCAGCCTGAACTACATATTGAGACCCTGTCTCAAAAAAACAAAAACAAAAAAATAAAATCAATGAGCTGGTTCTTCTAAAGAATAAATAAACCCTTAGTCAATCTTACCCAAAAAAAAAAAAAAAAAAGGAAAGAAAAGATACAAATTAATGCAATTAAAAATGAAAAAGGTGGGGGCCGGTGAGATGGCTCAGCGGCGTAAGCGCCTGCCTGGCAAACGCAAGGGCCCAAGTTCAACTCCTGGAACCCACATACAAAAAAAGGGCCGGTGATATTGCTCAGTGGCATGGGCACCTGCTGGCACGTGAGGTCCTGAGGTCGACCCCCGGTACCCACAAAAAAAAGAAAAAAGAAAAAGGTGATATCACAATGGACCCTGCCAAAATTCAGAAAATTATTAACATATATGTTAATATATGTTAATATATATATGCCAAACAACTGGACAACTCAGAAGGGAGAGACTGCTAGATACATATGAATTGCCAAAACTGAACCGAAAAGACTTAAAAATCTTGAACAATCCAGTAAGAGGCAATGAAAAAAAAAAAAAAAACTACTAAGAAAAACCCAGGAGCTGATGGATTCACAGCAGAATAATACATGAACTTCAGGGAAGATCTAATACCAATACTCAAACTGTTTCATGAAATTGAGAGAAAAAGGAGTACTTCTGGCCGGTGAGATGGCTCAGCAGTGTAAGCACCTGCCTGGCAAGCACAAGGGCCCGAGTTCGACTCCCGGTACCCGCATACGAAAAAAGGGCCGGTGATATCGCTCAGTGGCACGGGCGTCTGCTGGCGCGCGAGGTCCTGAGGTCGACCCCTGGTAACCCATACACAAAAAAAAGGAGTACTTCCAAAATCATTCTCAGAAGCCAACATCATACTGATCCCAAAACCAGACAAGGAGCCAACCAAAACAGAACCACAGGCAAATTTCTCTAAAGAACATAGATGCAACAATAATTAACAAGCCAAGGGTGGTGGCGCACGCCTGTAATTCCACCACTCGGGAGGCTGAGGCAGGAGGATCAATGTGAGTTCGAGGCCAGCCTGAACTACATAGCAAGACCTGTCTCAAAAAAAAAAAAAAAAAATCCTTAACAAGATACTGGCAAGTTGTGACAAATCATCAAAAAGATCACACACCATGACCATGTAGGCTTAATCCAAGGGACACAACGTTAGTTCAATACACACAAATCAATAAATATAATTCGTCATATACACAGAAGGACAAAAATCACATGATCTCAATAGATGCAGAAAAAGCCTTTGTCAAAACCAACATCCATTCATGATAAAAACCCTGAAGAAAATAGATACAGAAGGTCTATATCTCAACATGAGAAAAGCCACTTAAGACCAATCTACTGCCAACATCATATTAAATGGGGGAAAGCTGAAAGCCCTCCCTCTAAAATCAGGACAGGAATAAGACAAGGATGTCTACTATCACCGTGCCTGTTAAACATAGTCCTCAAAACATTAGCTAAAGCCATCAAGCAAGAGAAAGAAATAAGAGAGATATGTACAGGAAAGAATGAAGTCAAAATATCATTATTTGCAGATGACACAATCCTTTACTCCCAAGACCCATAAAACTCCACCAAGACTCCTAGAATTGATAACCAAACTCAGCAGTGTAGCATGATACAAAATAAATACACAAAAATCGATAGCATTCCTATACACTAATAATTAACTCATTAGAAAAGCAATTAGCATCAAATTCACAATTAGCATCAAAAAATTAAACACTTAGGTATTAACCTAACGAAGCAAGGGAAAGACTCTACAATGAAAATAACATCAAACTGAAAAAGGAAATCAGGGAGGACATCAGAAAATGGAAAAATATCCTGAACAGGCAAAACGAACATAATCAAAATGGCTACACTTTCAAAACTGACTAACAGATCTAACACAATCCCAATCAAAATAGCAATGTCTTTTCTCACAGAGCTAAGGAAAACAATCCTAAAACTTACATGGAATCAGAAGAGACCCAGAATAGCAAAAGCAATCCTGGGTCACAAAAGCCTAAAGCAGATGGCATCACAATCCAAGACTATAAAGCTACAGTGCTTAAAACAGCATGGTAGAGGCCAGGGATATAGCTCAGCAGCTTGTAAGCACGAGGTCCTGAGTTTGATTCCCAGTTCCAAAAAAAAAAAAAAAAAAAGCACGGTAATGGCACAAAAACAGGCATGTGGATCAATGGAACAAAACAGAAGAAGAAGAAACAACCGCAGGCACATACAACTATTTGGTCTTTGACAAAGGAGCCAAAAGTAAACACAGGAGAAAAGATGGCCTGCTTGATACGCTGGATATCCACATGCAGCAGAATGAGTCTAGACCCACGCATCTCACCATCTACTAAATTAAAATCGAAGATCTAAATGCTACAACACAAACAATCTGCTTGAAAATAAAATAAGTACAACTCATTTTTTTGTGTGTGTGGGTACCGGGGGTCGACCTCAGGACCTCGCACGCCAGCAAGCGCCGGTGCCGCTGAGCAGTATCACCAGCCCTTTTTTCGTATGTGGGTACCGGGAGTCAAACTCAGGACCTCACGCTTGCCAAGCAGGCGCTTATGCCGCTGAGCCATCTCACCAGCCCTAAGTACAACTCTTGAAGGCACAGATATAGGCAAGGACTTTCTGAACAGAACTCCAGTGGCACAAGAAATAATACTGAGATCAACAAATAGGATCATATCAAATTAAAAAGCTTCTACACAGCAAAGGAAACAACCAACAGAGCGAAGAGACAAGCAATAGAATGGAAAAAAAAATTTGGCCAGCTATTCCATGGACAGAGGACTAACATCAAGAATATAAAAAGACTTCAAGCCAGGCGTGGTGGTGCACGCCTGTAATCCCATCACTCAGGAGGCTGAGGAAGGAGGATCACTGCAAATTCTAGGCCAGGCTGGGCTACACAGTGAGTTCAAGGCCAGCCTGAACTATATATGTAAGACCCTGTCTCAAAAAAAAAAAAAAAAAAAACCAAAAAAAAAAAAAGAAACAGCTAAAATTAACACATGCTGGTGAGGATGTGGGGAAAAAGGAACTCTCCTACATCCTACACTGTTGGTGGAAATGTAAACTAGTACAACCACTATGGAAATCAGTGTGGAGATGCCTCAAACAACTAAAAACAGAAATTCCATTTGACCCTGTTATCCTCGCCTCCTAGGTATCTTCCCGAAAAAATTAAAATCGTATCACACAGATAGGTGCATACCTGTGTTCATAACAATGCAATTTATAATAACTAGATCTCGGAAAATATGTGTATGCCCATCAACAGATAAAAAGGAAAAAAAAAAAAAGAGGAGGCCGGTGATATAGCTCAGCAGCATAAGCGCCTGCCTGGCAAGCGCGAGGTCCTGAGTTTGATTCCCAGCACCTGCATATAAAAAAAAAAAAAAAAAAAAAAAAAAAAGGAAGGGCCGGTGAGATGGCTCAGCGGCGTAAGCGCCTGCCTTGCAAGCGCGAGGGCCCGAGTTCAACTCCCGGAACCCACATACGAAAAAGGGGCCGGTGATATCGCTCAGTGGCACGGGTGCCTGTTGGCGCGCGAGGTCCTGAGGTCGTCCCCCTGGTACCCACAAAAAAAAAAAAAAAAAAAAAGGAAAATGTGGTATTTAGACACAATGGAGTACTACTGTACCATAAAGAAAGATAAACTTGGGCCGGTGATATAGCTCAGCGGCATAAGCACCTGCCTGGCAAGCACAAGGTCCTGAGTTCGACTCCTGATACCCGCATATAAAAAAATAAATAAAAGAAAGATAAACTTGAGGCATTCGTAGGTAAATGGATGCAACTTGAGAACATAATGGTAAGAGAAATAAGTGAGACACACAAGCTCAAATATTACATGGCTTGTATGAAAAACACTATATACATACACATATATATACATATGCAAACACATATACGTATATACATACACAAACATATATGTACATATATACATATACGAATAAAGAGCAAAATAGAAGAGAGAGAACTACGAAGTAGGGAGAAGCGCAAATACTTTCCCAAATTACATATTCCATTTTAAAAATATTTCAATATATACGCTAATTTATTTCATTTACACTAGAAGTTTATCTTAGCTCATTAAAAAGCAAGTTTGTGTTATTATCTGTTTTTCTAAGAATCTTTTTGGTTTGTACTGAGTATCTACTTTGAAGGCAACGATACAAAATGTAACAACTATTATTAGTCTATTATTTGGTGGTGAAAATGTTTTATTTTCTCATAAAATAAAAAGGAAAACACAAGGTCCCGAGTCTGATTCCCGGTACCAAAAAAAAAGGAAAGGCAGGCGTGGTGATGTATGCCTGTAATCCCAGCACTCGAAAGGCTGAGACAGGAAGACTGCCATGAATTCGAGGGCAGCCTGGGCTAAATAGTGAGTTCAATACCACAGTGAGACCCTACCTCAAAAATTAATTAATTAATTAAAATTAAAGGGGAAATAATAAAATAAGAGAAAAAATACTACAAAACAAAAGTAATCGAAAAGTGTAGCACTGGCATAAAAACACACCCAAAAAAAGATCAAAAATAAAGACACATGATTTTTGAAAAGTATGCCAACACCATTCAACAAATAATGCTGAGAAAACTGGATACCCACATGCAAAGGAATGAATTACTGGAGGCTAAATATGCATTAATTGAAGAGATAAAAACTGCCTAGCACGGTGGGGCACACTTGTAATTCCAGCTAGTGGGAGCCTGGGGCAGTAAGAGTACAAGTTCCAGGCCAGTGTGCACAACTCAGTGACACTCTCAAAATAAAACAAAACCCAGGAATAATGGCTCACAGCCATATTCCAGCACTCTGGGAGACTGAGGCAAGAAGATCACAAGTTCAAACTCAGCCTGGACTTAGCAATACAGCAAGACCCTGGTGACACAGCTCAGTGGGAAGAACCTGGGTTCAATCCCCAGTACCGCAAAAAAATAATAAAAATAAAAACAGTACCTGTATTTTACTGTGCTATTTAGGAGTGAAACGGTATACAAGCACCTGACGTTACCTGCTCCATGTAACCTTTCAGAGGAGAACACTGAGGCTTAGATGACAGAAGAAAGGCTGACCAGTCATTTAACACCTTCATCTGCATCTAAAGGCCATGGTCTTCACATCCCTGCCATGCTACTGGGATATCTCAGGTTAAGACTCTGGGTTATAAACTCTTTTTCTTTTCTTTTTTTTCTTTTCTTTTTTTTCTTTTTCGAGACAGTCTTGCTATTTACTTCAGACTGGCCTTGAACTCGTGGCAATCCTCTTGTCCAACCTCCCGAGAGAAGGGATTACAGGCCACGTGCCACCATTCCCAGTTGGACTCTTTCCAACTTCCTTTCTAAAATTATCCACAGTATGCCTACACTACTACTGACATCACAGTAATTTTTTTTTTTTCTGGTACTAAAGATTGAACCCAGAGCCTTCCCACTGAACTATATTCCCAGCCCTTTTTTAGTTTTGAGACAGGGCCTCACTAAATTGCTGAATTGCCCAGGCTGAACCTGACTCAAAATCTTCCAGCCTCAGCCTCCCACAGTCCTGGGATTACAGGATGTACCATCAGGCCTGGCTGTCATGTCTGTTTTTTTTTCTTTTCCTTTTTTTTTTTTTTGGAGACAGGGCCTTGCTATGTAGCCCAGGCTGGCCTCAAACTCTCGGCAATCCTCCTGTCTCAGCCTCTTGAGTGCTGTATTACAGGCGTGTGCGCTACCACGCCCTGCTGTCATGTCCATTTTCTTACCCAGCTATACTGTGTAGGAATTAAATGTTTAAGGTTTAAAACAACAATCTCAGTGAAAATACAGTAGTAAAAAAATGTATTTTCCCTGCACTAGTAGTAAGAAACACCATGGCAAACTGGGAACCAGGTGATGTTTTTAAGGATCAAAACAGCAATCAAGAGCTGGGGAGGGGAGCTATTGCTTTGATCATCTTGGAGGCAGGGGCTTTTTTTTGTTGAGACAGGACCTCACCATGTAGTTTAGACTGGCCTTGAACTCACTATGCAGTCCAGGCTGGCCTCAAACTCACAATTGTGCTTCAGCCTTCCTAGTGCTGAGATTATAGGCGTGTGGCACCACACCTGGCCAGCAGGAGCATTTGCACTGAAAAGGAAAGAGGTAAAAAGAAGACAAGGGGGGCCGGTGAGATGGCTCAGCGGCGTAAGCGCCTGCCTGGCAAGCGCGAGGGCCCGAGTTCGACTCCCGCAACCCACATACGAAAAAAGGGCTGGTGATATTGCTCAGTGGCACGGGCCCAGTACCCACAAAAAAAAAAAAAAGAAGACAAGGGATCCCAATATATACATAATATGCAACTATTTTTGCAGAAAAGGAAGAAAAACAAGCGTCTACATACACATAAACTTGTAAATATATAGACACTAGGAGCTGGACATCATGGCACACACCTGTAACCCCAGCACTCTGGGAAGCTGAGGCAGAAGGACCCCAGGTTCAGCAAGACCCTATCTCAAAATACAGAATAGTAACAGGCCTGTGCTGTAGCTCAGTCTAAAAGTTCTGGGTTGAATCCTTAGTACCACAAAAGTAAAGAAACTAGGAAAATGTATTTGAAAACTAGTAGAAAGCTGGGCATGGTGGTTCACGCCCATAATCCCAGCACTCAGGAGGCTGCAGCAGGAGGATTGCTGCAAGTCTGAAGCCAGCCTGGGCTATACAGTGAGACACTGTCTCAAAAAAAAACAAAACAAACAAACAAAAAACCTAGTAGCAATGGAGAGCTGGAAAGCAAAACTGGACAAATGAGAGGTAAGTTTAGAAGAATTTTTCTGTTATTTGTGTGGTACTGAGAGTTGATTTGAACCCAGGGCCATATGCATTCTACCAATGAACTACAATCCAAGCCCTTAGGAAAACAAACTTTTATTAGTTATCCTTTTACATTTTTTTGAACAATGTCGTTGTATCACCTTTATAAAACTAAATAATTTAGGCTATGGCAATAATCCACAAAAAATATAAACAAATGTGGGTTTAAAGATGCTAGGTAGGACAGCTAAGTACAGATAAGCAATAGGCAACTGGATACTTGGGTGGAAAGCTTAAAACAAAGGTTAAAATGATGATACCCATCCCTGGAGGCACTGTAAATAATCATAAATTAACATCAAACAGGCCAGAAAAGCAACACTGGAACTTAAATTTTAAAGAAAGAGAGCAATGACAAAAAGCAATCCAAAAGGCAATGTTGGAAGAGAGAAAGAAATGAACTTTTCAAAAGTCAAGAGAAGAGAGTTGCAGAAGATATGGCATGATGATGATCTTTGGCAGATGGTTTTTAATGCTCAAAATAAGTCAAGTAGAACCAAAACTTTAGAAATAAAAAATGGCCTTTTGAAGTTAGCAAAAGTAACATGGTGGTAAAGTTAAGAGCCAAATAGAATAGTGTGAAGGCTAATGAATAGAAATGTATATTATTTTATGCACTATGCCAAAATGTTTAGGAAAGGATTTGAGGCAGTCCTCAATAAAGGACCTATACAGTATAACAACAAAAATAGAACAATCAGTATTTAAAGCCAATATGACGTACATGGGTTGTTCATCTGTATCACAAGCATCACGCCCACCCCCCTGCATGAGGGAAACTGCTCTTACCCCTGACTCCAACTATGAGGTCTAGTGAGGGCTGCCAGCATAGTACCCTCCCCACTCCAGCCAGAGCGTGGCGGGAACATGATCCAGGACAGGTCAATCAGAGTCCTTCTCAGGATTCTTCTAGAGAGCCCCTTCTCCTGGTGGAAGGGGCTGGGAAGATGAGAGCCAAAAGCTGCCAGCAGTCCTGGTTCCAGCCTCATGTAGTAGACAGTCTGTAGTATGAGAGAATGAAATCAACACGCAGAGAAACAGAGATAAGAAGCGAAATCCTAAACCCAATGGAAGAAGGAAGAGAAAACAAATATACTAACGTGAGGTTAATACAGCTGATGTAACTAAAGACCAGATTTGGTTCTGAGCTACCTAATAGCCAAGGCAAAAAGGAAAACAGAATATGTTTCATATATCTAACAAAAAAGAGGAAATACACCAGATCCTTAAGGGAGATCATTTTCCTGATGCTAACTTATTAAAGAACTTGTACATGGATCTTTTAAGGGTCACCAAAAGACCAAATGGACAATGTCATGACCAGATTACTACAGAAAAACACAGATCTAGCGTGCTATCACTTATAATAACTAAACCATCTCTCCATCATCAAGCACAACTACCTTAAACTAGAATATAGCAGGCAGTTGAGGAAGTAGAGCTATCAACTATGCTTTTGTTCTTCAGGAAATTTGCTAGTGAAGGGGAAAAGACAAAAGGGTGAACACATAAAAGAAAAGTAAGAATTCATGGGGGTATTCAAAAGCATTTGTGAGCCAGTGGGAAAAATCAAGTAAACAGGACAGACTGAAGATTCAGAAGCTATCACTAGTAAATGATAAAACAAGACCTTGCAAGAAGGGAGAAAAGACCACATCAGAAGCACAGGTAGTTAATTTCATTAAAAAAAAAAACCTCTTCTTCCTGAAGTACCAAGTAACAATAGTGAGATAATGCCAGTACTAGAGGCTGAGGCAGAAGGAGCTCAGGTTCAAGGTCAGCCTGGACTACATAACAAGACTGTATCTCAAAAAACCAAAAAATAAAAAACTTAGATAAAAAAATTTTTTTTAAATGCATACAGCGGTGAGCATGGTGGTATACACCTGCAAACCCTAGGTCTACGGGGGAGGCTGAGGCAGAAAGACCGCAAGTTTGAGGCCAGTCTGGGCAATGTAATGAAAACTCTCAAAAGCAAGGGCTAGGGCCAGCGAGATAGCTCAGGGGCATAAGCGCCTGCCTGGCAAGCACGAGGTCCTGAGTTCAACTCCCAGTACCCACATAAAAAGGAGAAAAGGGCCAGTGATATTGCTCAGCGGCACAAGCGCCTGCTTGGCAAGCGCAGGGTCCTGAGTTCGACCCCCAGTACCCACAAAAAAAAAAAAAAAAAAAAAAAAGCAAGGGCTAGTGATGTAGCTGAAGGGTAAGGCACTTGCCCAGAACTAGCAAGGCACCAGGTTCAACCCTAAGTACAAAAAATTTTTTAAAAAGCGTAAAACAGCAAATACAAAAAAAAAAAAAAAAAAAAAAACTGTAAAGGAAGATAATAGCTATGAAACTTCATATGCAAGTAAGGAGAAAGACAAGTAGTAAATGACTTCATAGGGGTTTAGGGTAGGTCCAATCCCTAGCACTAAAAAATTTAAAATGGTGGGGGAGGGTGACTCAGTGGTAGAGGGCTGGCCTACCATGCGAGAGTTCACCCCTGGCCATGGGTTCAATACCTAGTACCACCACCACAAAAAAAAAAAAAGACATCAGTAAGATAACCCAAAAATAATGCATCTTCTGCTACACAGCCCTAGACATTGGAGGAACTTTAGGTCCAAGGCAGGGGAATATGCAGAGTGATGATGGTCTATGTATATGGAAAAGGTATTTCAGGTGAGGCTAAAACCAGGAGGAATTGGATATAACCTAAAAAGAAGTAAAACCAACCCTCTTCTCCACTACACCACCAGGTAACTTGACCCTCCCCTACCCTATAAAATTACAGCTGTTCATTTTCCGGAGAGGGTTGAACACAAGAAATCTAGACTCAGGGACTCGAAGACCACAGAAGGAGCAGCGTATTAAAAAAAGACGGAGTCAAAGTCTAACTCTACATACTCAAATCTCAGCACCCACCTAGCTTCAAAGAATACTGGTGGCCAGGTTTCTCAACTTCACTACTGGAGATTTTGCTCTGAATACACTGAAAACCCAGTGAGATCACCTATTCCAAAGTCAACCAATCAGCCAGCAATCCCTGCCCACACACGCAGAGCTCCCCATCAACTCCTGAGGTACTTGTCACAACACATTCCCACCAGCCTGAACCACTGGTGTCACATGCACGGCTGTCCTATTGGACGGCTGTAGCACCCAATGGGACTGTACCGCGCCACTTGATGGGACCGTCACACATGTAACACCAGTGGTTCAGAGCCACCTGGCAGTGAGACATAAGAATTATGGCCCTGTCTTCAAAGTATCAAATTTGAATGGCTGGCTAAGACACGCCAGATATTTAAGTAAAGTCTCCAACAAGACCAGTTGGGTATGCTAAAGCCTGTAATTCCACCACTCAGCGAGGATGAAACTGGAGGATTTTGAGATGGAGGCCAGACTGGAGCAGAGCAAGACCCTGTCTCAAAAAATGAGACAGACAGACACAGACAGACAGACACAGAGATACAGAGAGACCACAGGGAAATACACCAACCAAAACAGTACAAAAGAGAAAAGTACCCTACAAGCAGAAGAAAACCTCAGCAAACCGAAACGAAACCCCAATTAGTATTCTCGGAGCTAAGAAAAAAAACTGCATTCAAGACACAAAAACAGAAAACAAGCGCTAAGGAACACTAGCCCTAAGCAGTGGCCCACACCTGTGATTTCAGCTACTCTAGAGGCTACAGCAGGAGGACCCAGACTCCAGACCAGCCCGGGCAACTTAGCAACACCTTATCTCAAAATAAAAAATAAAAAGCACTAGGGGTGCAGCTCAGTGCAAGAAGATTGCACAACATGTGTGAGGTCCTGGGTTTAATCTCTGGCACTGCAGAAACAAAATTAAACGGAGCAACGGAATTTAAAACTGTTATAGCCGGGTGTGATGGCGCATTCCTGCAATCCTAGCACTGGGGAGGCTGAGGCAGGAGGATCGCTGCAAGTTCAAGGACAGCCTGAACTACACAGCAAGACCCTGTCTCAAAAAAAACAAAAAAAAAAAAAAAGAAAAAAAGAAAAAAGAACTGTCATAAAATGTCAGGTATGGTGGCACATGCCTATAATCCCAGCACTCTGGAGGCTGAGGTAGGAGGCTGATGCAGGAGAATCACTGAGAGTTCCAAGCCAGCCTGGGCTACATAGTGAGTTCAAGGCCAGCCTGAACTGAATTACAAAGCAAGACCGTGTCTCAAAAAAAGAAAAACCTGTTATAAAGTAAGAAATCTACTCAGAATGACGAACGAAAAGATAGATAACAAACACAAAATATGCCAGGTGTCCTAGTATATACCTGTAATCCCAAACTACTTGGAAGGCTGAGGCAGGAGGGTTTTTTAATTTAAGGCCAGCCTGGGCAATTCAGCAAGACCCTGTCTTAAAAATAAAAAAGAACAGGATAAATAGAGCTCAGGACTCCCTGGGTTCAATTTGTAGCATTATTAAAAATAATAATAACACGTATTATACATATACATATAGACACACACACATACATACACCCATGTACATATAAAAATTATATACATGTACACAATTAAGTCAATTCTCAGGGTCCAACATCCAAATTAAAAAAAACAAACTGATGGCACATGCCTATAATCTCAGCACTCAGGGAGGCAGAGGCAAGAGGATCACAAATTCAAGCGCAGCCTGGACAAATCAGGGAGACCTCAGTTTCAAAATAAAAAAAGCTGGGGATTGAACTCAATGCAAAGGCCCTGGGTTCAATCCCCAATACCAAAAAAATTTTTAAAAAATACAGAAAAGCAGATGATGAATATGGAACTAAGGAAATTATTGAAAAGATAATTCAAAAATATTTTCCCTAATCTGAACTCACGTTTCCTACTATGAGTTATCAAGTCAAGAGGACCACCATATGCCCAGTATAGAGTAAGAGATTATATGAAAAGTACTTCACCACTATGAAGCATCAGAAATAACCTGGATTAAAAAAAAAACCACAACCAGAGAGAAGCAGCACATACAAAAAAAACAGAAATCAGCCAGTCCTAGTGGCCTCAGACATAACTTCAGCTACTGAGAGGCTAAGGAACAGGGATCATGAACTCGAGCTCAAACCTAGTCAACACAGCAAAACCTTATCTCAAAAAAAAAGACGAAAAGTTAAAAACTCAGAACTGATCTGAACTGCAAGAGACTGAGCCAGGCACAGTGGTGCACACATGTAATCCCAGCATTTGGGAGGCTGAATCCTCCCAGCATTTGGGAGGATTAGTTTGAGGTCAGCCTGGGCTACATAGTAAATTTAAGGCCACCCTACAACTACAGAATGAGATCATACCTCAAAAATTAAATAAGGCTATACAGTGTGGTAGAACACGTCTGTAAACCCAGTAATCGGGAGGCTGAGGCAGATCACCCCAAATTTGAGGTTAGCCTGGGCTACACAGTGAGTTCAAAGCCAGCCTGAACTACATAGCAAGACCCTGTCTCAAAAAACCAAAATAAATCCAAAAAAAACAAAAAAAAATTTTTTTTTAAAGAGTATAACATACTGCAAGCCAGGTGCAGTGGTGTACACCAGCAGTTCCAGCTACTCAGCAGGATGAGGCAGGAGGATCAACTGAACCAAGGAGTTCAGGATCAGCATGGACAACAGAGCAAGAGCCTGTCTCAAGTTAAAAAAAAGCACAACTCAGTTGGGAAGAGACCATTAGTTCCTTCCACTTTCCACTACTACTTCTTTCCAGTCACAATGATTGCACTTCCAATCACCGCCCTGTGTAACCACTAGACAATCCTGAAAATAAAAACAATGCACCACTCAGACATAGTGTCATACAACCTTAATCCCGACCCTCTCGGAGGCTGAGGCAGCAGGATTGCAATTCCGAGCCTAGCCTGGGCAAATTAGCAAGACTGTCTCAAAATAAGGAAAAAAAGGTGAGGATGTAGCTCAGTGTGAAGGCCCTGGGTTCAGTTCCCAGTATTACAAAAAAAAAAAAAAAAAGTACACTAATAACAGTATAGGAAAGCAAAAACCTAATCCATCATAACTACATAGAGTTGTCCTCAGAGCTTTAAGATGACTTTCTCAACTCATTTTAAATAAACTAACCTCATAATTTGTCAAAGACAATAAAATCTTGTCTTTATTACCAACCAAACACAATTTTTAACAAATAGAGGACAAATTCAAAACATTTCCCACAGCAAAATCTTCACAACCCATGGCAGAGGAACAGGAGTCCAAGGAAGATTAGTTTACAGATTAGCTAAATTACAAAGCATATGAGGACATCTGCCAGAGTTAACTAATGATAGAATTTCAAAATCTCTGAGAACCTTTAAAATAAGTGTTAAGTTTTCAAACAGCCAGGCAGAGCAACACATGCCTGTAATCCCAGCTACTCAGGAGACTGACACAATTCAAGACCAGCCTGGGCAATTTAGTGACTTAGTAAGACCCTGTCTCATTTAAAAAATAAATAAATAAATCGAGTTGGAGGCCAGCCTGGACTATGTAGTGAGACCCTGTCTCAAAAAAACAAAAATAAATAAATAAAAATTTTAAAAAAGAGTTTAGGGCTGGGTGTAGTGGCACATGCCCATAATCCCAGCACTCAGGAGGCTGAGGCAGGAGGACTGCTGTGAGTTTGAGGCCAGCCTGGCCTACAAAGTGAGTTCAAGACCAGTGTGAACTGCATAGTGAGACCTTGTCTCAAAAAGACAAAAAAAAGAGCTTGGATGTAGCTCAGTGAGAAGCCCTGGGCTCAACTGCCAGAGCCCCCAAAAAACAAAATAAAAATTGAAAGACATAAAGATATAAAAAACAAAATAAAAATCCTAATTAACAGTTCTAAGAGAAGAAAACTTAAAAGAGGTGACAATTTTTTTTTTTTTTTTTTTTTTGTGGGTACCAGGGTCGACCTCAGGACCTTGCACACCAGCAGGCGCCCGTGCCGCTGAGCGATATCACCGGCCCTTTTGTCGTATGTGGGTTCCGGGAGTCAAACTCGGGCCCTCGCGCTTGCCAGGCAGGTGCTTATTCCGCTGAGCCATCTCACTGGCCCCTAAGGTGTCAATATTTAAAGAGATACAGAAGAAAAAAAAATTTTTATATGGGTACCAGGAGTTGAACTCAGGACCTCGTGCTTGCCAGCAGGCACTTCTGCAGCTGAGCGATATCACCGGCCCCTTTTTTCCTTTATGTGGGTCCTGGGAGACGAACTTAGGACCTCGCGTATGCCAAGCAGGCGCTTAAGCCGCTGAGCCATCTCACCTGCTCTAGAGGAAAATATTTTAAGTGGAAGGACACTGAGTCCTCAGATAAAGAGGCTGAGTCTCAAATAGGACACAGACTGCCACAGACTGACTGTTAGCACAAGGACACCAGACGAAAGGTACAATAAAATCTTACAGGAAAATAGCTACTCTGCTAGAATTTAAATGGGCTAGACCAGAGAAAAATAAGGAAATACTTAGACATAAAAGATAGCCAGGGATGGTGGTGCACGCCTGTAATCCCAGCACTAGAGAGGCTAAGGCAGGAGGACTTGCTGCAAGTTCGAGACCAGCCTGGGCTACAAAGTGAGTTCAAGGCCAGCTTGAACTACATAGCAATACCCTGCCCCCAAAAAAGACACAGAAGACCTACATAACTTTCTTATTACACAAAAATACAGACCCTGAAAAAACAAAAATAAGGAAAATGGGGGCTGGGAGTGTAACTCAATGGAAGAGCAAGCACTCAGCACCTGGGTTTCATCCTCAGCACTGCAAAAAATAAAAATGCCAGGTGCAGCGACACACTCCTGTAGTCCTCCGGGCCACTCAAGACAAGAGCGTGGGCTGGGCACCGGGGGGTCACAGCCAGCCCAGACAGGGTGGGCTAACACAGCTCAGTGGCACAGTGCTTGCCTAGCACGTGTGAGGATGTGGGCTTCACCCTCAGCACCACGAAAATTAAACAAAAAGAATGATCTAGGTCAAAATGACTGACAGAGCTAGATCACAAGTTGCAGTACACACATATAGTATGATACTGTTCCTGTAAAACAATACAAAACACTACACGTGCTCATTGAGGGGAGGGGGCGTTAACTAAGACATGGTCCCAGCAGATAAAAGAGTAATGGTTAACTCAAACGGAGGAGGAGAGTAAACAAAGTACTTCAACTTAACTTTTTAAATGATTATTTCTTGTAAAGGAAGATTTTTTTTTTTTTTTTTTTTTGTGGGTACCAGGGGTCGACCTCAGGACCTCGCGCACCAGCAGGCGCCCGTGCCGCTGAGCGATATCACCAGCCCATTTATCGTATGTGGGTTCCGGGAGTCAAACTCGGGCCCTTGCGCTTGCCAGGCAGGCGCTGACGCCGCTGAGCCATCTCACCGGCCCAAGGAAGATTTAAAGCAAATACAAATAACATGTTCCTTCTAGGTACGAATGCATAAATATCCATACATGTTCCCTCTTATTCAGAACTATGTATGATAATTAAGTATACATTAACACAATTTTAATTAGAATTAAATATAAACAAGCCAGGTATGGCAGCACACACCTGTAATCCCAGTACTGTGGGAGGCTGAGGCAGGGAGATAGCAACCTGAAGCCCAGTTTGGCAAGAATGTGACTCAAAACTTAAGGGCTAGGGATGTAGCTCAGTGAGAAAGCCCTGGGTCCAATCCCCAGTAACACAAAAAATAAATAAACAGAAATATACAATTCATACAGCTTTCCAGATGTATTTACCCTTAGTCTCAACAAAAATTTTTTAATTAAAATTAAAAAGTCTTCATTGAGCAAGAATTATAGAACAGTGCAACCCTAGACTGATCCCTGAAACATTGGTTTTAATTCCATCCACCAGATTTCCCCCAACAATCTAAGAAACCAGGAAGAACAGCAATTTTTAAAAAGGCAGAGCAGTAGGAAAACGTTACAGATTTTGCCTGCTGTAGGAAAGAAACATAGGCAAGGGCTCTACCACTGAGCTACAGCCCAATACTAATAGAAACTCTTAATAAGCTTCTGGGAATTTTATTTTCTGCACGATCCACTAGCAAATGTTTTAAAATCAAGTATATAATCTAAAATATCCTCTGTGCAGCTCGTTAGAATTGTACAAGGAGCTAAGCACAGTAGCCCATTCCCACACTGGGGCTGAGGCAGGATGACCTCAAGCTCGAGGCCACGCTGGGCAACACAGGGAGACTCTTGTCTCAGAAAAACAAATTAGACAAGCTGATAACATTTCCTTTTGTTTGGGACAGGGTATATGGGTAGTAGTGGGGATGTGAACCCATGCCCTTCACAATGAGCTGCTCCTTTCCCAGCCCTCTTTCTTTTGAGATCGGGTCCCACTAAGTTGCCCAGGCTGGCCTGGAAGAGTGCTAGGGTTACAAGTGTGCACCACCATGCCTAGCTAACACAAAAGGAAACTGAAATAAACCATCCTCTTAATTTACCTTAAGATAACTACCTTACCCATTTTGACATCTTGACCATGTCCACAGAGAGGATAAAGGAACAAAAGCAGGCAACAAGTGGTGTCTGAGGAGCTCTACCGAGCCCCAATCATCTCTCCACACCCACTTCCTATTTTATGTTCTCTGACCTTTATCTACTGGTGACATCCCCCACAGCGGCCTTATTATCATGTTTACTGAAAATCTAAAACGTAAGATCCCCTGCCTTGGTGACCTATCTACTCCAAACCAAAACATGCTACAAGGAGAAAAAGTCAAAAAGTAGACCATGAATCCTTAAAATGTTCATGATTGAATGCATCCTCCATTTGCTAAGTCCCATTATTTTAACACTACACAGAAAGGAAAAAAGAGCGCACTGCAAATGATAATACTTCTCTATTACTAGTAAAATTCAATCTTTTTCTCTTGATGTTTCCAGAAGTTCAACTACAAAAAAATGCTTCTGGCCCCCAAGAAAAAAACCTCCCACACACACAAGAAGTTTTCAAAAGTATTCAGAAAATACCAGGCATGGTGGTGCACACCTGCAATCCGAGCACTTGGGAGGCTGAGGCAGGAGTACTGCTGTGAGTTCAAGGCTAGCCTGGGCTACAAAGTGAGTTCAAGGCCAGCCTGAACTGCATCGTGAAACCCTGTCTCAAAAAGACAAAAAAAAAGGGCCGGTGAGACGGCTCAGCGGCTTAAGCGCCTGCCTTGCAAGCGCGAAGGCCCGAGTTCGACTCCCGGAACCCACATACGAAAAAGGGGCCGGTGATATCACTCAGCGGCACGGGTGCCTGTTGGTGCGCGAGGTCCTGAGGTCATCCCCCCGGTACCCACAAAAAAAAAAAAAAAAAAAGACAAAAAAAAAAGTATTCAGAAAGACTGCTAGGGGCTGGTGAGATGGCTCAGCGGCATAAGTGCCTGCCTGGCAAACGCGAGGTCCTGAGTTCGACTCCCAGAACCCACATACAAAAAAAGGGCCAGTGATATCGCTCAGCGGCACGGGCACCTGCTGGTGCACAAGGTCCTGAGGTCGACCCCCGGTACCCACAAAAAAAAAAGAAAGACTGCTAGCCTAGTTTCTTTTTCAGTTTCTCCCCTCTCCCCCTTGAGACAGTGTTTTACTACACAGTCCAGGCTGGTCTCGAACTATGTATGTAGCCCGGGCTGGCCTTGAACTCCCAATCCTCCTGCCTCAGCCTCCCAAGTACTGGGATTACAGGCCTGTGCCACCACACCTGGATAAAGAGGAAAATTTTTATGTTGCTGAGTCAGAAGGTCTGAACATCTGAATGCCTATAATCCCAGCACTTAGGAAGCTGAGACAGGAAGATTGCTATAAGTTTGAGGCCAGCGTGGGCTACATACTAAGTTCAGAACAGGCCTGAACTACATAGCGAGACCCTGTCTCAAAACAAAACAAAACAAAACGAAACAAACCTACAGAAATATCAACATAACTTCTTCCTTTCTACTGCTATTCTAACTATGATCAAATAATGCACCCTTAAAATCTTAATTAAGGCTTTCTTAACACTGTAGCCATAATTATAAAACCTGAACATGACTTCATATTTTTATGTTATAAAATATCCTATAACATATATACTTATTTGGTCTCATTTGTTTTCCAGATTTTACAAAATCTGTTTAAAATCCCAAGTCAAGGGCCGGTGAGATGGCTCAGTGGCGTAAGCGCCTGCCTGGCAAGCGCGAGGGCCCGAGTTCGACTCCCGCAACCCACATACGAAAAAAGGGCCGGTGATATCACTCAGTGGCATGGGTGCCTGCTGGCGTGCGAGGTCCTGAGGTCGACCCCCGGTACCCACCAAAAAAAAAAAAAAAATCCCAAGTCAATATTAGGACCAAATTATCTCTTAAATTACAGTATCTGAACAGAGACTGACAACCCTTCAAACTGCAACCTGAGTGTGGCATCCTAAGCTACTCAAATTCTAATGTTTCCGATAAACAGTCCTTACCACTCTGGCTGCTCTCTCTTGAGATTCACATTTCCTGCAAAACCATGGTCCAGTGGGTACTTGAACAATGCCATAGCAAGCTGTTGGGAAACAAAACATTTCATAATGTTAGTATTTGAAGGACTATGGAAAATGAAACAACCTTTCAAAGCCCTAATAAATTATCCCTCAAACTGTTCGTCAACTACTAGCTTCACAGAGAATTTTTATATAGCATTTTTTATTTTATTGAGACAGGTTCTCTGCCAGGCTGGCCCCAAACTCAAAATCCTCCTGCGTCACAACCTCCAAGGTGCTAAGATTACAGGTGCGTACCTCCATACCTGGCTTGTAGTCATTTATGATAATTAAAAGGTAAAATGTAGTAATAAAAATTTTTACATTCAACCCTTCTGTATATTTCATCTGAATAAATCTAAATGTTATAAATACTCATTTTTTTTAATCTAGGGTTTTTTTATTTTACAGTGGATTTTTTTTTGGAAACAGGGTCTCCCTATGTAGTTCAGGCTGTCCTCAAACTCACTACATGTTGCCCAGGCTGGCCTTGAACTCCTGCTGATCCTCCTGTCTCAGCCTCCTAAGTGCTGGAATTACAGGTGTGCACCACTACACCCAGCTAAGATTTTTTATTTTATGATGGGAAGAAAATTACATAAAATTTTGTAGAGAGGCCAAGTGTGTTCAATCCTTAGTACGGGGTGGGGGGCTAATATTAAAATGCTTCCATTTATATCAAATGTCTAAAATAGACAAACCCACAAGCAGAAAAATTAGTGGTTGCCTAGGACTGTAGGAGGTCAGTAGAAATGGGAAGTGCGGGGGCCGGTGAGATCGCTCAGCGGCATAAGCGCCTGCCTGGCAAGTGCGAGGGCCCGAGTTCGACTCCCGGAACCCACATACGAAAAAAGGGCCGGTGATATCACTCAGTGGCACGGGTGCCTGCTGGCGCGCAAGGTCCTGAGGTCGACCCCCGGTACCGACAAAAAAAAAAAAAAAAAGGGAAGTGACCGCTAATGGGTCCAAGATTTCTTGTTAAAGTGATGAAAAGGATCTAAAATTGTGGTAATGGCTGTACAATTCTGAATAAAACAAAAAACACTCAATTGTAACACTGTAAGTGAGTGAATTGTATGGTATGGAATTATCTCTCAATAAAATTGTTACAAAACAAGAAAAATAAGTATTTTTATTTCTAAATATTTTATAACACAATGCTCCAGCAGATATGAATCTGTACCATATATCTAATTCATAGCCTCTCCAGGCATGGTTGTACACACCTGTAATTCCAGCACTTGGGAGGCTGAGGCAGGAGGCTCACTGAAAGTTTGAGGCCAGGCTGAACTACATAGTGAGACCCTGCCTCAAAGAAACTTAAAAAAAGGGGTCCAGGGATACAGCTCAACAGCAGAGCGCCTGCCCGACAAGCGTGAGTCCTGAGTTCAATTCCCGGTACCAAAAAAAAAAAAAAAACTTCAAAAAAAAACAGACAAAGAAAGAAAAAAATCCACAGCCTCATTGTTTAAAAGTTGATTTTTAATATTGATTAGTTCAAAATTAAAATTTTTCTGAAAATCTAAAAGCACATTCAATTGACATTTCCATGAGTTTGCTCAGCTGAAACTTGAAAATCTTTTGGTTGTGGTCCTAGGGATTGAACCCAAAGCCTTTTCACTGAGCTACATCCCCACTCATTTTGAGAGAGTCTCAGTAAACTGCCCACGCTGGCCCCAAGCTTGCGATCCTCCTGCATCAGCCTTCAGAGCTGCTGGGACTAGGGACTGTGCCACCCCACTCAGTAAACATATCTTAAATATCAGGAAGCAATAAATAAAGTCAGCATAAGTTTTTAAAACTCCAAAAGCTAAATTTCTAATCCTTCTTAAACATGTGTAAATATGTGAAAGTAAAAATGCTTTATCAACCAAGAAATACAGCATGAGAGTCCAAACATAGTTTTCTTTGAAAGAATTTAGAGAAAGGAAAATTCAAGAGTCAAGCTGGGCGTGGTGGTGCACACCTGTGATCCCGGCATTTGAGGGGCTGAGGCAGGAAAATCATTGCAAGTTTAGTTCAACATGGTGAATTCAAGGCCTGCCTGAACTACATAATGAGAGCCAGTCTCAAAACAAAAAATAAAAACAAAACAAGAAAAAAATTCAGATGAGGGGCCGGTGAGATGGCTCAGCGGCGTAAGCGCCTGCCTTGCAAGAGCGAGGGCCCGAGTTCGACTCCTGGATCCCACATACGAAAAAGGGGCCGGTGATATCGCTCAGCGGCACGGGTGCCTGTTGGCGCGCGAGGTCCTGAGGTCGACCCCCCGGTACCCACAAAAAAAAAAAAAAAAAAAAAAAAATCAGATGAACATTATCAATACTGGAAAAGAGAACTGTCTTAACAAAATTTGACAACTTATCTTCCAATTCATAACAGTGCCTCCACAAACGCCAATAGACCCTGTACTACAAACTATACGCCAATCCTGAGACTTTAACATCTGTGTCTGGTTTTGACACACTGCTTTCACTCCTTAAAAGTGTACAACCTTTCCTGAAACTTAAAAACAACTGTGGTGAATTCACCGCTGCCTAAGTATCCCTTCCCAGGCCCACACAGAATACTTTAAAGACTGCATTAACCGCTCCCGCTGAGATTTCTTTCTCCCCCTCGATAGTGCCTCTTCCAGTACACTACTAAACAGTATCTGCGACATTCGATGCCAAATTGAGAAAATGGCAAGAGAGGGTGAAATGATGAACAAACGGGACCACCAAATAAATGATCTAGAATTGTTTCGGCCTCAATTCCTTACCAGTTTTATTCGTTAATAGTCAAAAACTCCAATCACCAGGAAAATTATCTTACTGGTGTCCTCAATTTTTTTTTTTAGTATCCAAAATCACTCACCGACTGGAGATACCCAGAAATAAACTAAGAAGTTCCCCAAATCACCTGGCAGCACCACCACCTCCTCTTGTCTTCAGCCACAGAGGCTGAAGCGTAGCCTGATGCGGCACTAGGCAGGGCCTTCGCCATCAGCCCAGGGCAGCTGAGCCCCAGACCCTCCCGCGGGCAGGCACCGCGCCGTCCTCTCCGCAGGAAGATCCTAGTCTGCGGCGTGGGCGGCAGCTGCAGGGTGTCGGCCAGAAAGCTTGAGGTGCAGCAGAGCCGACTTCCCCCATCATCCAAAGAGGCCTCCCCAGCCCAGCGCCGCGAGCCACAGGCAGTCCCCAGCCACTGCGGCAGACAGGCGCACGCCGTGGAGACGGAGGAGGCCCCGCGCTCCCATCCCACCCCTGCGGCCACCGAGACCCCGAACGCGGAGCGCGAGCTCCCGCTGCCGCCTCCACCCACGCACCCGGGGCGCAGGCCGCAGTTCTCCCGCGGCCCGAGAAAGTGCAGAGAGGGACCATTGACACTTGAGAGAGTGCGCGCGGGGTCACGTGACAGCCGGGCCACACGCGCTTCCCACCACAAGCGTGGCCCGCACCCCTCCCGCCCGCTGCGGACCTGCGGGGCTGAACCGCCGCCCGGGCCGGGGGCGGGGCCGGCGCGCGGGGGCGTGGCCGGGCCGGACGGGCAGAGGCGGGCGGGCGCGCGCTGCCAAGGTGGGGCGGCGGTGACGGTTGGGCGCAGGCCGGCGCGACGCGCGGCGGGGTGTTTACCTTGATGCACCGCGACGCTGCAGCCATGCCCGTCGCAATAAACCAGCGGGTTCTCGGCCCAGCCTCTCTCGTCTGAGCAAACGCAACAGCCTCCAATCATCTCCTTCATACTATGGGAGACCTCGTCCTCCAGTGACACGGGCCGGTCGCTAGAGACCATCTAAGAGGGAGTTGGGGGGACCATTAAAAAATCACATGCAAGCCATGAGTGCTCTCCCACCCCGCGCCCATTCGCTCCCTCCCCGGCGCCCTACGCCCCACGCCCACCCGCCGCCCGCCGCCGCTCAGTCACTCACGTTCCGCACTGGAGTCAGGAGCCATGTCCTTGCTGACTCCCCACCGCCCCTCCGCCGCCGCCTCCTCCTCCTCCTCCTCGGCGCCTTCCCTCCCCGCCTCTGCCCGGCGTTAGCGTTGGCGCACGGCGCGGGCACACATAATCTGGGAGGCCTCCGCACAGGCGCACTGGGAGGGGGCTCCCGCGGCGCCCGGGGCGGCGAGGGAGGGGACAGGGCTGCGCTTCCTCCTCCGAGCGTCACTCGGCGTGCGCGCCCGCCCTGCGGCCGGCGTGAGGGAGGCGGCCCCGAGAGGCGAGGCCTGCGTGCGCGCCGCCGCGTCCAGCCGGCGGCCTCGGCCCTGCCTCCCTGCCCCTTCCCCTCCCCCGCGCCGCTCGCCTCCGCCGCCGCCGCCGCTGAGGTTGTGCGGGGGGAGCCTGCGGCGCAAGGAGGCTGGAGCGAGTCCGCGGGGGCGCGCACGCGAGGGCAGGGACGTTGAGCCGCCCTGTGCAGCACGGGGCCGCGGGCTGCGCGTGCGCGTCGGGAGACCGGGGAGGGAGCCGGGGGGAAGGAGGGAAGGCGCCCGCCGAGGGCGTGGGGGGGCATTCGCCGGAGCAGCAGGAGGGGACTCCCCGAGGGCATCTCCGGGCGCTGGGAACCTACCTGACAGCCTTCTCTTCCCAAACTGGCCGGTGGGTGACTATGGTTGGGAGCGTACACCCGCTTCCATGAAGGGTGTAATGAAGCATGGCTTCCTGCAGTTGGCCACGCTAACTTCACAGCGCTGCCGCAGCCTCTCCACCCATTAAATTCACATCCTGGATTCCACCCAAAGTTCACCCATTGGCAGCGTTACCAGAGCTGCCGCCCACTTATGTACCACGTTGGCCCCACAGACAAATGAAAGTGCATCCAGGAAGGTCAAAAGCTGGTGTTAGGGAGCCCTAAGACCACTCTCAGCTTGCTGTGCAGGAGTACAATTGGGTATCAGGAATTAGCAATATAATGGGATGTGGAGAATGTAGTTCTAGGATAAAACGGGTTCTGGTCTGTCACCAACGGGTAATTAAGACCATAAGACAGTTCTGATTGAGGAGTTCTTCTGACGGAGGAGTCTTCTGACTCTTTGACTTTTACTTTGGGAAATGTGAAGACATTTAAGAGGCAGAGATGGGCATACCCACCTCACACAATCAAAATGGATTAGGCCTATCTGAATAATTAGCTGGATACTAAGCAGTTTTTAAGCTGTGAAAGCTCCCACTGTTGCCCCAATCCCTTATGGATCCATGTAAAGCAAGTATTGATTTTAAGCAAAAAGTGTCTAATCATAAAAGTTTAGCATGAAATGGGAATTATGGATTGATTGTTTAAATGACAAGCATAGTTACAGGGCGAATTCATGGTTTTTGGTTAATAACTTGCAGGTACAAAATGGTTTATCAGGAATTAGCCATATAATGTGATCTGGAAAATGCACTTACATCCTACCAAACGTTGGAGGGACCCAAGTTCTCCTTGTCAATCACCAGGAAATAATATAATGGTTTAAGCTTTAAAAGCATTCCACATGTTCTCCTAAAGAAAAGGCTAGCGTGGCTTTTTCGTATTTCAAATTAATTGGTAGAATGATACTACAGTGTAAGCATAGATTAGCAAATATATTCAAATGTCTTAAAAGCTAAATGAAATATCTGTAGAAATGGAAATTACCAAAGCTTACTGATATGGAGAAAATGTCCACCAAAGAGACAAATGGAAAAAAGACATACAGAAATGAGAATTCTCTATTAACTATGTAAATGCATTTAGAAAAGGTGACTACAAGATTACAGAGGATATGGCAACAATTAATAAATTTTGGGACCTATAATAATGTTCTTAAAATGCCCTTCAAACAAAAGTACACTGTTTTTGTATATCCTAACTACACAGTATTCAGTATTTTATCTTGCCCTTATACAAAGGATATCAGTTCATTATCTAATTCCTGCCCAAACTCCTAATGTAATTTTGAGTTAAAATCAATATGAAACTTCCCTTTCCAAACACTGCAGTCAAACCTTAGTGCATTAAGTTATTTAAAAATACATTCATTTTATATTTAATGTATTGGAGCTACTTCTTGTGATGGAATTAATTTGTATGTAAAGAAGGATGAGTACCTTACAGGAACAGGATAAAAGCCTGTAACATGTAATTTAAAAAATGTAGGTGAAACACATACTCTCCAAAACAAAACAAAAAAATTGTTATTTGTAATATGTTTTTGAAATTCAAACAATGAAAATACACCAATTAATAACATGCCTATAAATAATGGTATCTGAAGCAGAAATTTTAAGTAAAATTTTAAATAACTGCATAAATGTTCACAAAATATAATTCCAAGTATTTAAAGCTGATTTTTAACATCATGTATTAAGTTATGAAAATAATTAGGAAAAAAATGGGTGTAATAGGTCATTTTCATTTTAACTCAAGTACCATATATTGAACTTTTACTTACATATCTTAAACAAATAGTGTACTTCTATAAAATATTAAGTGAAAAGGAAGAATAGCAGACAGTATAGTTCAAATATACAGTGAATTATTTATTCATTCAGTAAATATTGAACATTTACTGTGTGCCATAGACTGTTTTGGATATAGAGACTACAACAATGAAGGCCGGGGATATAGCTCAGTGGCACAAGCGCAAGGTCCTGAGTTTCATTCCAGATACCAAAAAAAAAAAAAAAAAAAAAGAGAGAGAGACTACAACAATGAGAAAGTTGTACTTGTCCTTTATTAGATGTAAATATAGTTATATAATATGTATGACACTTTGCTGAATATGCTAATTCTTACATCCCAGAATGGGTAAAACATAATTAACTTGCCAAAATTGTTAAAGTTCAACTAAATTTTTAAAAATACATAGTGATGTAAAATAACAAATTATGAGATTTATAGAATCCATAGAAAACAATAACTTAATTAGTGTTATCATTTAAATCTAATTCCATATTCCCCAAATATCCAAGTATATCTAGTACCTGTCAAATAAACAAAAGCCTATTGTCTCTAATATCCTTCATATAAAACCACTAACACAATACTGGCTCATCTATTTCTCTAAACTAATCATCTGAGGCAAACCACAAAAAACTCAAGTAAAGTATTTTATGATGTAACCTCTAACCCTACCATAATGAGAAAATGTATTTCCACTCTATGGGTAATATATCTTCCTATAATTTTCTTTAGTCTCTAACCAAGGCACCAATTTTTGAATTTGCTTTTCCATAATCTTTACATAAGTAGATGCTGTGAAAGAAGTATCTAAAACTACATCTGATTCATATGTTAACATTGCTTGTATTAATTGCCTTTTTAAATTAAAGTTTTATACTCCATTTGTTCATATTACATTTAGTCTGTGAGACCCATTGCTAAAGTATATTTCTATAGTGAGGAATAGAAACTGAGGTCTATTTCTATAAGGCCGAGACTATAATACACTTTCCTTAGCTCAGATTCCTGACTTCCACAGTCCATATTGGCCCTAAAACTACATTTTATACAACAAACAATTAGAATTCATGTATTATTAAACCTCATCAGAAACTATAATCTTGTTTCTAAATAAATTACTTGGAAAATTAAAAAAGCCAATTCCTTATGATTTGTAGACTTTCAGATACATCCTCTTGGACATACATTTGATTCTCAAGAGTTTTTACCTTTTATGCAAAAAGTGTGTCATGAGCCATGTGTATTTATGGTAGTTTGATTAAAATACTTAAGTATTTCTGCAACTAGTTTTGTTATTTACCTCATAGATGCAAACCCACATATGGTGCCTTTATGTATCATGTATTCAAATTTTCATTAAAGGGTTCTAGTTTTAGTTGAGATTCTGTTAATGGCTTTTGAAAGATTTCACTTAATGAAGCATATTAAGTATAAGACTAGATTTTTCTTTTACTCACAATAGCACCTAGCAAGTGTCTTGCACATAGTAGGCCCACAATAAATGTTTATTTAATGTACAATATTCATATTTAAAAACTAATGTAGTCTGAGCTTTATTCTTTATTCTTTAGAATAAAGCAAGGCTTTATTTTGTATGCACAATTTAAGTTAAAATTTCCAAGTCGTGATTCACAGAAATTTTCAGATAAATTAGTTTCCTTAAAAATTTTTACTAGTTGAAATTAATATTCATGAAGTTTTTTTACCAGATAATTTTGAATTAGGATTGTCTACATTTAAACAGCCCTAAAATGCTAACCATCTTTCATATAAAAGTCATCGTTGCATTACTAAACAGACTCTAAGAATCATAATTAATATTACTGCTAGATAGATTTAATTTTTGGAAAGTTTAGGTAATATTCAAATTTGAATCCTGCGTAACCTAAATTAAAAATCTTTTTAATAATCAAGGTCTAATATTTACTTTAAAAGGGTTTGTCTCAGTTAATCTAGTATTTGGCTTCAGAGCTATTACTTTTGCTATAAAATTGATCTTAATTGGTTGCCTTTACATTTTGTGGCGGGGAGGGATAAAAACCTTGTAATTACTAGTAGAAAAATAGTATCTCAAAAATGCCTTTAGATATTCTAGATGTTACATAAATCTCAAACATTTCAGAGTTGGACTTTTTTTCTGTGATGCAACAGTACTTATTATGTGCTACTCTGACTTTTCAGGATATCATAAATATAATGTAAGAGTAGATCTGTAAGATCCACGTTCCATTTTTTACTGACACTGAAGTTTGCATCTCTGTTATAACTAAAGTCTGATTCAAGTGACATATTTAGGTGTCTGTTTATAGGATACAATAAGATTAAATGAGAAAGATTCTGGACATGGAAAGAGGAAAATCAGTTTTTAAAATGGAAAGGAACCATGAAAGAAATGAAACATATCTAGGACTGCAAAAAAAGAAAAAGAAGGAGAAATTAAACTGAATTACCAAATACTTTTTAGACTAAAGAAGGTCACTTTTTAAGATTTAAATGTTTTCCTCTCTGAAAGGGAAGGGGCCATTGCTTACCAAATCCAGAAAAAAAAAACCCCAAGAATATGTTAATTAAGTGCATTGTGTCCCAGAAAGAATGAGTTTGACAAATTCATTTTTTATTCCTTCAATTAATAAACTGTCTACTACATCTTAGATTTTTTAAAATCTATAATGTAGACATTTACCTTTTGAAATTGTACAGTAACAGTGCCAAAGACCAACATGACCCCATACGGTGAATCTTAGCATTCCTGGCAAATTAAACACACAAGCTTCGGATCACTTTTTGTCACTCTTTACCGTGTTGATTGCAAAACAGAAAGTAGGTAGTTTTTATATGGTGACACTTTAGCCCAATTAAAAAAGCAATGATGGTTGGTGCACGCAGAAGTGGAAAATACAACATAATACTAAAGTAAGGTATTACAAAGACTGACAAGGAATGCTATTCCTCCCTCTCCTTCCCCACCCCCATTCGGGCCTTTTTTTTCCGCCCATTTGTTGTTTTTCTCACAAGTATATCCTGACTTGTAACTTTTTTTTTTTACTTTAAATGAAAAACACCTGAAATAGTAAAAGGTGTAAAAAGACTGACCTATCAACCACATGTACATAAGAATAAACTTATAAAGCTGCTCTAAATATTGAAAGGCTTATAAATTAAAAAATGTAAATTGAATACAAGGAGTGAGGGGATTTAGGGGGAGGATGAATGTGGAAGAGAATGAGCGGACTGAAAATACTTAATTTTCAGCCCCGATATTTTAACTGTTCAAACCCTACCATAGTCACACCTCAAATGACTTCTTACGTAAGAATGACTCCTTGTACCTCGAAATAACTGAATGATTTCCACGTGGAAATGCAAGTTTAGAAACCCCGCAAAATAAAGTGTTAAAATGCAAACTCCTATAGCATTTCAAATTCAGAATCACAACCATCACTACCTTTAACTGACTCTTGAGCAGTCTTTCCAAGCAGATGCTATTTATGAACATATCATCTGTTAACTTCTTTCTTGTAATTCAAAACTCTTGTCAAATGATGTTTTCCTGATGACATGTAAATATAATATTCCACCATAGATCAATTCTAATTGGTTTTTTAAAACCCACCTTGGGAAACAGAGCTGCATAATATACGGACTAGTCATAAGTATTTTAGAAGGAATTTCCGCAAAATCTACTCTAATTCTAAGTCGAAACTCTGGCCCTAGTTAAGGTTTGGGTCACAGGACTGAAATTATTCCTTCAGCTCTTCACGCAGTACGATGATTTCGGTCTTGTCTGCAAGCCTGCCGATCACTTGTTGGAAATCTTTTTTTTTTTTTTTTTTTTTTTTTTTTTAACTGCGACGTTCGCCAGAAATATTTTTCCCACATGCCTCACAAAGAAAAATAAGCAGGAGTTTCGTAGGTTGGGTTGCAAATATTTGTTTCCAAAACGTGGTTGAAAGACATCTTAGATGTTTTTCCCCTTTGAAATTCAGTTATTTTGAAAATGCATTTCACCGTAACAAACGGAGTCCATTTTTGTTAGGACCAGATCAACCCTTTCTTTTAAAAATCAGATTTCTTGTATGCAACAAAGAGCTGAGTAATAACAGGAACAGCGAAACGTGCTTTTGCGAACTCCTTTGAATCCTGACACTCATTTTCGAATCCTTATGTTTAGAACTGTTTCAAATATTACACGACCAGCTCTAACTCTCCAGATCCAGAAAAATTGTATTTTCGCTGACCTACTGATCACTTTATAAACATTATCTATGCTGCTTTCCCTTTTCTTTCAATGTAAGAGTTGCACTCTCGCCCAGCTTCCATTTAGCAGCACGGTACAAAGCCTTCCTACGAGGTCTTTCCGAGCGAACCCCTCGCTGGCCGACTGCACCCTAAAACTTGCTGGGCCGGGCCCGACTGGAGCTTTGGGGAGTTGGGGAGGCGCCGGCGGGGTCCGGCTCGGCCGCAAGGACCCCTCCCTCGGGAAGGGCGCGCTGGCCGAGGCAGCGCGAGGGCCGAACAATGGGGGCGGCCGGGCCGGGCCCGGCCGGGTCGACCCGAGCGGAGAGCCGGCTCCCGCTTCCTCCGGCCGCCCGCCCCGGGTCCTCCCCGGCCGCGTGTTCGCGCTCGCGGCCCGGCGCCTTCCTCCCGCCGCCGCTGCCACTTCCCTCCTTCCCCGCCCGCGACCCCAGGCTCCCTTCGGCGACTCCTGCTTTCTCGGCGGCGGCCTCCTTAACACTGTTTTCCAGAAACCAATTTTTTTTTTTTTTTTTTTACAATTCCTCCCTAGATTTTTCAGACGAGTCCCATTTCCATCTGAACATGGATTTGCTATTTCCCTTCCAGGAAGGGGAAAAAAATGATTCCTCAGGAAATCCCAATCCTAGAAGGAAATACAGCAAATCCCACAACTTGGAACACTAAAACCCATCTGTCATATTAAAAATAAAAAAGTAGAAAGGCACTTCGTGGTGTCTAACATCTGCTCCTACACTACCCCTCTTTATTTCCTTCAGAGCAGACTGTTATGGGAACTCCGAGGCTGCGCGGCGCGGCGGTGCTTTTCTCTCCCGCCTCCCGGGACGGGGAGACGAAGGCGAGCGAGGCGCGGCCCGGCGGCCGATCAGCGGGCCGGCGGGGGCGGCGCGGGCCGCGGGGGCGGCCCGGTCCAGGGGCCGCGGTGTTAAATAGCCGGGCCCGGAGGGGCGGCGGGCCCGCGCGTGACGATACTTTCTAAGAAAGGCTGGGGCCGCGGCGGAGTTTCCTTGGCCGGCTCCTCTCCCCCGCCGCCCTCCTCCCACCCCCAAGAGAGAAAGAAAGTTGGGAGGGAGGCGGAGAGAACAGCCATGCCTATTTCCTCCCCGCGACTCCGCGGCCGTGCTTGGGGCCGCGGCGGGCAGGGAGAGGGCGCGGGACGGCGATGACCAATGGCAGGCAACAGGTCCGGGCCTCGGCGGGGCCGCCTGGTTGGGCGCCCCCCACTCCCCGCCCCCGCCGACCCCGCTCCTCGCCCCGCCCCGCCCGGTCAGGCTGCGGCGGCCTCCGCCCGTGCCGCGGCTCGGGTGGGGGTGGGGTGGGGGTTCCCCGCCGGAGAATCCTCCCCGGGGCTGGCGGCGGGGGAGGGGAGAGGAGGGGAAAGGAGGCGGGGACTCGGGGAATGGAGGATTAGGAAGGACTCGAGCTTGGCACGAGCGCGGCCCGCGCGAGGCATCCTGGGTAAAAAGTGTCCGCGCGGCACCGGGAGAGCACGGAGAGGAGTCGGGGTCAGAGGTCAGGGCCCTGGAGCCCCGCTCACAGAGCCCCCCGAGTGAACGCAGCGAGCGGGAGGAACCTTTTTGTTTTCCACCGCGCCGGCCTTGCTCCCTCGCGGGCCGCGCTCCTTTTCCCCGGGGCTGCTGGAGAGAAGGGGCTCCGCTCGCGGATCTCCTAACCCCACCCCCTCCACCGCCGACGCCCAGCCGAACTCTCCCCTTCCCCTCAACTCTCCTCCCAGCCCCCCGTCCTGGGCTTGCAATAACGCAGTAAATTTGCTTTAACAACAAGTGGGGGTGGTTGCATTTACTCCTCCCTCTCCGTCTCTCCTCCCCCTCCTCTCGCCGCGGCTCTTGACACTACTACAAACCAGGACTATAAACATAAACATGTGTCACTGTAACAGGGCAGGTAATATACGCATTTCGAGGTGGGGTGGGGTGGACGGGGCTTGGTCGCCGCTTGGGGGGCAGCAAAAAAATCGTGTTTCACGAGCTCGACGGCATTGGGGCTCCCCACCCAACGCGCACTCATACACACACACACACACACACACACACACACACACGGATCCATTTATATAATGCCGAGGGCATTCGGTCACTTAGCCGCACAGACCCACAAAGGTTGACTTGCCGATAACCTGGGTACCCCAAAGCAAATATATTTAAATACAGATTCCTCTCCTTTCCCAGCCACCGCTGCCATTTCTTCCATTACCGTAGCAAACGTCAATGGAATCCCCTTTCCTTTTAAAATATTTTTTCCCAGACAGCAAGAGAGGTCATTTTCGACCTAAATCGTGCACCGCTCTGTTCCCACAGACAGCACCCACACATTTTGTGCGCAGAGAGCCCTTCAAACAGCAAGAAATTAGGTTGGAATGGCAGAGTTCTAAATCTAGTATGCAAAGGTGTTTTATTGAGCTCTGCCTGCGTGCATTTAGCAACTTCTGCTGCAAGTTGCTGCGGCTGGCGCGGTGGACCCGCCACAGCAAGCCTTTATTATTATTTAGTCTATATTTACACTGTCTCTCAACTTTTCTCTCCTTCCCAGCTCCACAAGCCTAACAACCACTACTTAAGGTAGAGTAAAGCGGATCCCCTCGCAAGCTTTTTGGCTTGAAACGGAGAGAGACGCAGGAAATGTTCAGATGGGGAAGTGGTTTCCTTTGTTCTTTCATTGTTTCTCTACGAACTGGTGGATACAAGGACAAACACTTACCTTCTCTTCTTTTTGCTCCAAAAACCAGACGCTCCCATCAGACTTAAAATACACAATCCACCTTGAAAGTAACTACGACCGTGGGGAGAGTTTGTATTCCATTCTTTTTCGCTCTCGGCCCTCTTTTAGCGTAGGATTAAGTTGCCGAGCACGTTGCTGCAAGATGTAGCCCCCCGCCCTAGTGAATCGGTCACGTTTAGGACCCTCTAAATCCATCCTAATTCTACCAGTAGAATCGAGGTTATTGGCGCTCTGAACTTTCAAAAGCAAAGGGGCCTGCAACTCTCCAGAATACTCACAAATACCTGAAATTTTTTACCATTGATTTTTGCACCACATTACCAGACAGTATTTACCAGGAAATATTAAGAACATTTTCGAGGAAAGTTTTTTTTTTTTTTTCAGTTTCTACTTAGTAGTGCGTTACTTGGAGTAAAACGCAGGTTTGTAGAGGCATTTAACAGAATGAGAGTGTTTTCAGTAGCGTTTGTTGTGCCATGTGTTTTTTTAAAACACAAAACACTACCACAACTGAAAAAGGAAAGAAATAAAAGTTTGAATTAAAATGTTGTGGAAAGGATGAAAAAGGAGTTTAGTTGGCCTCAAAATTGAAAAAGTAACCTTTTCAAAGTTAAAAGACTTAATTTTTACTGTATGGTTCCAACATTTTTTTAAAAAAAAGCAGATTTTCTGGCCAGTAGTTAGTATTTAGTGCCTAGCCTGATGGGCATTACTGCCCAAACCTTGTTTAAATGTGATTATGATGTTATTTGCTGAGGTCATGGATATGAAATGCTATTTGCATAGCCATAAATTCTAAGTTGTGAATTTTTTTGGTTTTGTTTTTGTCTTTTTTGATCTCCCGCTTTTTTTCTGTGTTCCCAGTAGCTGTGGAAAGGAAGACAGTGATTGGCTCCAGTGCTCCTAGAAGGATTTGGGCTGAAGCCAGGGGAACAGAACCAGAGGATTCCCTTTCCAGGGACTATCAGGCCGCTCCTGTCTTATCTTTCCTTTCTCCCTCCTGGGTGCTGGGATTTCAGAGTGGCTTCAGCAGCCCATAGGTAGGCCTCAACGCAGCGTCATCGCTCAGCCTTTGCACGTTTAGCCTTCGTGGGGAATCAACAAAAACCTGGGCAACCCAAAGAAATAGTGGTTCTGGAGATTTGTGTATTCTTTAATATAGAAAGGTTGAATTCTACTTTCTCTGATTTTTTTCCCTACATTCAGATCAATTGTGAAAGTCCCTTGTGCCTCATAGGAAAATATTGCAACAAAACAAGATAATTGGGGGGAAAGGCGGTTGCAGTAGGAAAAGTGGCTTTTCTTTGATAGCATTTAATTGGAATTAAAAGATTCTGGAGCTGTAAACATTCTTTATTTATTCAGCACACATAAGGAGGCATTGTTTTATCACCATCATAATTATGGTGTCCTTTAATCTGGCTGATAGCAGGAAAGATAAGGGAAAGTGTCTGTATACACATGCAGAGCAGGTCTCTCCTTTCTTTTCCTGTCTCCCTCCCTTCCTTCTCTCCCCCCAACCCCCATTCCTTCCTTGGTCACTAGGGTCCCCCACAGCCCTTGAGATGAGAAGAGCAGAAAGATTGTGGCCTAACCATTTCTTACATCATGAAAGTGATTTGTACCACACTCTAATTTGATGCAATCCATAACCTCCTTGTCTCCTATGTTTCTAACTGCTTTTTAGCTTGCAAAAGATGTTTTAGAAGAGTTGCCTATTGCTCACCTGTATAAAATCTCATCCACTAAGGTTTCCCTCTTTACCTTTGTCTAATTTAGAAAGCACACTATTAGGGCTTTTTCAGAACAAAGCCTCACAAAAACCCCTTTACCTCCAAGGATTTGCAAATTTATAAAGACTGCATTGAATTCAAGATGGGTCAGGGAGCAAAAAAAGGGTAGAAGGTCATTGCATTCTGATTATGGGTCAGTAGACAACATGGCATATACTCTGTGTCCCAAATTTCTGTTAAAGACAGGATTTTTAAATGCCTTAGAACAGAAGGATGGGCCCTTTGGGAGACTTGCCCTGATATGTGTGAATGGGACAAAAAGAAAAAAATTGAGAAAAATATTCTAAGTTATAATTTCAGTTGTTTCTTATTTTAGCCATTTCCTTTTCCTCCAGTCTCATTTTTCCCTTCCCAAAACCAGGGAAGGTGTGATATCAGATAAGTTTGACTAAGAAACTGTTGAGATTTTATTGTCCTCCATCCTCAACTAATTAAGCCATGTGAGACTTTAAATTATTACTCTTTTAGACTTTGTTGTAAATATTAGTTAATTTTAATCAACTGTATAAGGGACTTCTTTTATACTTCTAACCACTCTGTTACATTGTTGAGGCCTTTGTGATGTTCCTTACTCTCTTCTGTCTGAATTCACTTTGAACAAATGTGCCCAGCAATCACTAAAACAACTGTATATGGTAAAGTTAGGTGGTTGGTGGTGTTGGTGGGGGTTTGATCCTCATTTAAATTATGTATGTAGAGCTTGGAAGGAAAAGGATTATTTTAATGCTCTTCAATGCTTTAATTATATGACAGTTGTAGTGTAGAAACGCAAAAGTACTCTTAGGTTTTCCTTCAGGTTTTCAAAAGAACTTTCCCCATTAGTAAACTACTCCTGCAAATTGCTATTGCATTTCCAAGCTAACCATTTAAAAGACTGTAAATGCCGTGCGCATTACTTCGCTCCAGAGGAAAGAGGTCAGACTGAATTGCTATGGTATTTAAACATAAAATACAGTGAAAATAAATCAAAATAGAGCATCTGAATGTAAATTTAGCACATTCATATGGGATAAGTAAAGACAGACATGTTCAAATCTTCATAGCCCATCACTTTAAAAACTGAAAGTGCTGATTTTTTACAATAAATGTAGAAGTGGACATTAAGAATATATTTCAATTTGTATTTGCTACAGAGGATTTTCCTTTAGCAAGCAGCTTTGTTTTCAAAGCTAAAATGCTTTTTACAATATAACTCATAGATTATGCATTTCTCACTGAGTAAATGATCGCATTTTAATTAACAAACTCAATGCATAGCATATATATGCCTAAATTCACAGTAATTCCCTGAATTCACAGAGATGGCTATATACATAAATGTTAATCTGGGCATAGCCATCCACATATGTGCATGCATGTGAGAAACATAGAAGTTGATGTAGCCTTTCTTAAAAAAGAATTTGAATACAGTCCATCATCTGAATTGGGTTCATCTTTGATTGTAGAGGCGGCTGACATGGTCAACAAATTTATCAAAGAATCCCCTGGCTTTTGAAGAATAGTACTTTATGCATCTGGATCTGCACATCCAGGCAAAGTAAGTAAATTATTGCATAACTTGAAGCATAATTGATAACAGACACCTTTAATTTTTCATCTCCATTCTTTTGGCCAGCTTTTGCATTAATAATCTAAGCCATAAATGTTGGTAGCTATTGATCGAAATCCCCGGTGTGCATGCAAATCCATCTTAAAGTCCCCTGCCTTTCATGTGTAAGCGCTCAGGGGCCTCTGCTAGATCTTTTTATCGGGATCGGCCCCCAATGTGCCTGGAGAAGACCCCGGATATGCAGCGTGTGCTGATGGCCACAAGAAAGCTGTCTGTCACATTCTGTGTGTGTGTATGTGTGCATGTGTTAAGGCTTCAGGACTGGTGCTGGTGCATGCACACACACGTGCGCACACACACACATACACACAGTGATGGGGAAGTTAAAGGAACAAAAGAATGTATTAGACAAGAAGAAAGACATATAATAGGAGTATTAAAAATGTATAAGTATAAAGGTGTCTGGGTGCACATACAGAGACACTGCATAAATAGTAATATACAGACATGTTTCCTAAATCCCTTGGCTCTTTTATTTTTCTCTAATTGACGCAAAAGATCAGATTATACTTTTAGGGTTTTTTTTTTGTTTAAATACTTAATATCCTACTAGTTTTCAAAACCATCTATAGTATTTTAAGGATGGAAAGAGGAGAGAAAAGAAGGTAAATTTGAAAATGGTCACTAAATCATGTTGCTATGTGCTGAAGGAATAGGAATGTGGTGCATGTGTGTGTGTGTAAATCTAAACAGGAATCAAGAACAACTAAAACTACCCCCCCCCAAAAAAGGAGGCTCTAGCCAATCTTTTGTAATGTCTTCTCAAAGGCTTTTTTTTTGCGTTTACTATTTCTTGGCTGTTTGACTCTCTGGTCTAAATCTTAAAGCTGGAGGAGGGGAATGGGCGGGGGTGGGGTGGGAGGAGAGGGCTGGCAGTATATAAGTGCATCAGGAGGAATTTTAAAACGACATTATTGTTACTGGCAGTAGAAAGACTCTGGTCATTCTACTTTCAAAAACAAATACCAGCATCTGCTTTTCCTGAAAACTTTGCTTTCTGCTTAAACCTTGTGCATTTTGCCTCCTGTGAAAGTGAAAGAGAAAAACATGGTGTGATAGATCCAGATGCAAAAGAAAGCCAACTCGGTGGATGGTATTAGCTGTGACGAGGCATTGTTCATCACTGACTCTCGGTTGCATTTAAAGCCTGAAATATCACGAGATCCTTCTCTCATTCAAGGGACAAAAATGTAATTTGCTGTAGCTCTGATTTCTTGGATGGAAATGCTTGCCTTAGATTTCAAAGGCAAGAACTAGACGTCGAGGTTTGTACACACATTGATTAAGTTGAAGAGTGGCGATTACATCTGTGCTGAGTGCAACAGTAGTCCAGGGCTGACTTTTCAAATCCCAACCTCCTGAGTTACAGACTCTCTTAAATAGACTTCCTTAATTTCCGGATGTACTTCTTGAAATTCCCAATTCTCTTCAAAATTCCAGTGAAATTACAAAGGAGATGAGGGTGGATGGGGAACTATGGCCAAGAGATTTCATTTGTCAAGCAATACCTTTTTGTATGTCTGATTCCTTTTTTTTTTGGGGGGGGGGGATACCTGCTAGTCAGACCAGAGCAGGGGAAAGTAGAACTTTTGAACGTGAAGAAATAAATTATTGTACTTTTTTCCTTGCAGGCTCAGAAATATCCATTTATTCTTTAACCACATGGATGTCTATTTTTGGAGGAAGGAGGAAACATATAAATGCCTGGGTTGCATTTATGCCGTAGTTGCAAACACCAAACAGTTAAGAAGGTTTTGCGGAAATCTGCAAAGCAGCCAACAAAGCGCCTTGGGATCCTGGTAATACAAGTAGGAAGACTGTTGCTTTCCTTTGGCAATATTTTGGATATCCTTGAAAACGACAGCAAACTATGCCTCAATTTGACTAAGAAGAGGTTAAACCATACTGGTATTCATCCAAAGTGATTTTGTGAAAGCAGATGCTTGGCTTTCATGGAAAAAAAAAAAAAAGGGAGTTGTGGAAGGTTTACCTAAACTACCAACTGAAGCATCCCTGACCACTGAAATAGTCTGCATTATACATCAGCACTTTCTTTTCATCGTTACTATTACGTAAAACCTCTGGAAGCACCTTGGGCGTTTTACATTTTCTTTTCTTTGCTGCACAAGGAAGCATTCTGCTCCCTGGAATTCTGATCTGTCGTGAACAGGACCCTGGCATAGGCTGTGCTGGGGACTCTAGGACAATCCCGCCTCCAAACAGCCCGGTTAATCGTGAAAAGTGTACACATTTCTGGCTTATCTATGCTTTGTTATGGGTCTGACGCGAAACTACCTCCTCCCCACCCCACCCCCCAGCAGAGGACCGAAATCCAGTAGAATTGTTAGTGTTTCGGAGCTGGAGCCTTGAACTGCTTCCTTGGTCAAATACGTAACTTTGTTTCTGGTTGTAAAAAAGGCATTTCGGGGGGGGAAAAAAAGGAAAATCGAGAGAAATTCCAAACGTAAGTCTGTACGGGGGTGGTTCACGGCGCGGTTTAACTTTGGAACTGCAGTCTCCTTCCCCACTTCCATAAGGGAAATACCAGGCTATTCTGCACATTTTCGCTTAAGCTCCATTTTCCAAAGGAAAAGGGGGGTGGGGTCTTTCTATCTGGGCTTGATAATGTTTTTAAAATGCTTTTCTATGAAACGATAATAGCCGTTATCAGTAAAATGCAAATAATGCAAAAAATAGGCAATATTTCTTTAAAGGGGAATATAAGGTGGCTTTTTTTTTTTTTTTTTTTTTAGCGTACACACACTGCTTCTCCTGAAGTCTGTGAGTCAGGCTGTTTCTGAGCTCCGATAGTTTAATGGAAAGATTTATATACCGACTGTATTATTTACTTTGGGAGGGGAGGTGGCAGTATAAGGGTATGCTAATTAGTAGGAGATTTTGGGGGGAAGGGGTGGAATATCAATTTTTATTGCATCACCTGTCAGGAGTGTCCAATCAGCGTTGGCTTTAGGGGAATTAATTGATGAAGGTGTCTCCGGACGAGCTCGCTTCACTCTGTCATTTTATTTGTAGCTAAAGCAGCGGCGGGAATAGCAGCTGCATTTCTTTTCTCTTTCTGCCTTCACATTCCATTATCACAGTGCTCCAATGGAGAAGGAAGAAATAGAGGGGCCCAGGTACTGATCTGCAGCGAGGACTCAGACCAACACACACACTGGCAGATCAGAAACCGGATGGTTTTTTCCCTCTTTTTGAAAAAAACGAAAACCAAAAAAAAAGCAAGAATCAAGTCAGTGTAATTTCATGGGGTTTTTCCTCCCCCCCCATAATTTCGCCTAGAGTTTGGCACTCCCTTCGCCGGGAATAACAGTCTTTGTTATTTTATTAGCAGGATGCCTTGAGACACACGCAGCATCTGGCGGAGGATTAACATACATCCATGTGTATGTATGCGTCACGTATATATTTCCTGCAAATGGTGGGGATCCTTTAGTGCCCGAGATGGGAGACCTGAAGTCAGGTTTTGAAGAGGTGGATGGCGTGAGGCTCGGCTACCTCATCATTAAAGGCAAGCAAATGTTTGCCCTCTCCCAAGTCTTCACAGATCTGCTGAAAAACATCCCGAGGACGACCGTGCACAAGCGCATGGATCATCTGAAAGTGAAAAAGCACCACTGCGATCTGGAGGAGTTGCGGAAACTCAAGGCCATCAACAGCATCGCCTTCCACGCCGCCAAATGCACGCTCATCTCCCGGGAAGACGTGGAAGCCCTCTACACCTCCTGCAAGACCGAGCGCGTGCTCAAGACCAAGCGCAGGAGGCTCGGCCGGGCCCTGGCCACCACCCAGACGCCTCTGTCGCCGCCACCGCCGCCGCCGCCCGCGCGCGCCGCCGCCGCCTGCAGCCCCCGCGCGGGCTTCTGGAAGGACCGGCAGCAACTTTGGCGGGGCCTGAGCGGAGCCGCGCGGCCGCTGCCAATCAGCGTGCAGTCCCCGCGCCCGGGCGCCGCCGCCAGCGCCGCCAGCCACGCCGCCGCCGCCGCCGCGCGCCCCGCCGCCCATCTACCTCAGGTTTTCAGCAAATACCCGGGCTCGCACTACCCGGAAATCGCGCGCTCCCCTTGCAAAACCCCTCTCCACTATGAAACTGCCCCGCTCCAGGGAAACTACGTCGCCTTCCACTCGGACCCTGCCTACTGGCGCAGCCTGCTGTGTAGCAAGCACCCGGCCGCCGCCGCCGCCGCCGCCGCTGCCGCCGCCGCCGCCGCCGCCGCCGCCGCCGCATACTACCAGGCGGCCGGGCCCCAGCCCAAGGCGGCGGCGGCGGCGGCGGCGGCGGGCGCTGGGAGCCTCCCCTTCCGCTGCAGGCGCAGACGCGCGGGCTCCAAGGACGGCCTGCTCGCGCCCCACGCCGCCGCCCGCCGCCTGCTGCTCCTGCCCAGGTCCTACAAAGCCAAGGCGGCTGCTGCGGCCGCGGCGGCGGCGGCGGCGGCGGCCGCGGCGGCGGGGGCCACTTGCCTGGAGAGGTTGCATCTGGTCAACGGCTTCTGCGCGCCTCCCCACCACCACCACCACCACCACCACCACCATCACCACCACCACCACCACCACCGGGCCCAGCAGCAGCAGCCGAATCACCACCACCACCCTCACCACCACCGGCCGCAGCCCCATCTGGGCAGCTTTCCCGAGAGTTGCAGCAGCGACTCCGAGTCCAGCTCCTACTCGGATCATGCAGCCAACGACTCGGATTTTGGCTCCAGTTTGTCCAGTTCCAGCAATTCTGTGTCCTCGGAGGAAGAGGAAGAAGAAGGAGAGGAGGAGGAAGAGGAGGAGGAAGAGGGGGGCAGTGGGGCCTCGGATTCCAGTGAAGTCAGCTCAGAGGAGGAGGAGGAAGAGGAGGAGGAGGAAGACTCGTCCACCGAGTCGGACTCCAGCTCCGGCTCCAGTCAAGTGTCAGTGCAGAGCATCCGTTTCAGGCGCACCAGCTTCTGCGAGCCGCCGAGCGTGCAGGCGCAGGCCAACTTCTTGTACCATCTGGCCTCCGCCGCCGCTGCAACCAAACCCGCTGCTTTCGAGGATGCCGGCAGACTTCCCGACCTCAAGAGCAGTGTCAAAGCGGAGTCGCCCGAGGAGTGGAATCTGCAGAGCTGGGCCCCCAAAGCGTCTCCGGTGTACTGCCCGGCCGGCCTGGGCAGTTGTTTCCCAGAGATAAGGAACGATAGGGTATCTGAGATTACATTCCCACACTCTGAAATTTCCAGTACTGTAAAGAGAACTGACCTGACGATTAACTGCCTAGCGGAGGGGGCCTCTTCACCTAGCCCAAAGACAAACAATGCATTTCCACAACAAAGAATATTCCGAGAGGCTAGGAAATGCCTACAAGCAACTCCTACTACACACTGTGCAGATAACAACACAATAGCTACTAGGTTCTTCAATAATGAGGCCTCGGGAGCAGCAGCAAATTCCGAAAAAGATTCCAAAATCCCTCATTGTCCTGAATTTGCTACAGATTTGCCCTCCTCGCAAACTGATCCCGAAGTGGATTCAGCAGCAGCAGCTAAAGCCGAGAAACCCTGCACTGACACAGGCGACAAGGCATTGCCATTTCTGCACAATATTAAAATCAAAGTAGAAGACAGTAGTGCTAATGAAGAATATGAACCTGACCTTATTACAAATAAGCTAAAGTGCGAGTGCAATGATACAAAGGGTGAGTTTTACAATGTGACTGAAAATAAAGAGGAGGACGCCTTGTTAACCACAGCCAAGGAAGGGTTTGCATGCCCTGAGAAAGAACCTCCTTCCTTAAACCCACTGGCTCAGAGTCAGGGCCTTTCCTGCACTTTAGGTTCTCCAAAACCTGAGGATGGGGAATATAAATTTGGTGCCAGGGTGAGAAAAAATTACCGGACACTAGTACTGGGAAAACGACCTGTCCTGCAGACACCTCCAGTCAAACCAAATTTGAAATCAGCTAGAAGCCCTCGTCCTACAGGTAAAACTGAGATACATGAAGGAACACTGGATGACTTTACAGTTATTAACAGGCGCAAAAAGGTAGCCAGCAATGTAGCATCCGCAGTGAAAAGGCCATTTAATTTCATGGCAAATTTTCCTTGTCCACCATCGCTCGTTATTGGGAAGGATGGGGATTTGTGGCCGGCGTATTCCTTAAACACTACTAAGGATTCTCAACCTCCTCACAAGGCCCATCCTATATGGAAATGGCAGCTGGGCGGTTCTGCAATACCTCTTCCACCTAGTCACAAATTCAGGAAATTTAATTCATAAAAATATTTTGGAAGATATTTTCTTGAACCATATTACCTTCCTTTTGTTGTAAACTGCACAGGATGGTTTGTACGAGTCCATTAATGGTGTTACACCCCCTTTGGAGTCCTGGTTTATCCCATTTTGAAGACAGAAATCGGATTACTTTTTTTTTTTTTTTTTTCCATTGCGGGTTTTTTTTTTTTTTTTTTTGGAGAAGGGTGGGGGCGGGGTGGGAGAAGGGTTGGTTTACACACCACAGGCTACTTCAGGCTAGAGACTCAAGTAAAACTCAGTTATGATGGTAGAGCTGGAACACTTTACTGTTTCAATGCTAATAATGCACCCATACCTCAATTCAACTGCTACAAATAAATGTCAAAAGGTTGAATAATAAATATTACAATGAGCCATTAAGTTTATGCACTAGATTTCAGACCTGAAAGTGTAACTGTTAATTCAGTGCAAGTTTGTTAGGTTTCATGGTTACACAGTGAGGTAGCAAGTCTCTGTGAGCCCCAAATGTAATTTCCTGGAGCTCTTGTTTGTGGGGTATCTTTTCTTTTCACTCCCCTCATTCTCTCTCCAAGAGTAGTTGCACTTAACTTTTTATTTTTTTGAGTGGAAAGAGTGGAGTGAGTCCTTATTGAATGCTGATAAGAAGCTGCCTCATATATAATAAGTAAAAGAAATATGGGATCGTTTCTTTCTTTTTTTTTTTTTTGGTAAAAGATGTGATTTTTACTTTTATAGACCCTCCTTGCAATTGGAAAAATCCTTTCTGTGTTCTCACCCAAACATTTTAAATAAGATGACTCTTACCATTGTCCTGCTTATGTTATGGTCTGAACATGACTCTTCAAACTTTCAAAACAATTAAAATATTTCTCTTAGTGACAGGATATTTTATGGTCTAAGTCTCCATAGTAAATACAACCAAGAAAAAGAAAAAGAGGGGTCCCAGTTGTAATACCCCAATAAAAATAACAGTTATTTCAGGGCTTTTGGTACCAGAACTCAGGATTTTATTACCTTATACTTTTGATGCATCTCTCTAAACTTCTGTTTTCAGACCATCCTGTGTATAGAGCAGGAGTTTCTACTGCAAGTGACAATCAGAGGTGACTATCTATATTTGCACTTAAAATCAAAGTAGTTCAACATGCAAATGGCTAGGGTCTGGCCCTTGGTAAGGGCCACTCTGGTGTGCTGTGTTGTTATGATGGAAGCAGTAAATCAAAATTATGGAAATTTGCACTGTTGAAAAGCATGCTTTAGCTTTATTTTCAATTAAAAACACTGTTTAAAATTCCTGGTTCCATACCTTTCTACTTATTCCAGATTGAAGAACGGTTAATAGGAATGAATGGTTTTGTTGACATTTTCACTTGTAATGTTTTTGCCTGAAAGAAATGCATTTATCGGGTGCAGTGTTTTGTTGGAATACTTTGTGATGAGGCCAGACAGGCTCTGTGCATAACATTGGGAAATTTCTTCCTAAATAGCAAGAAAACTTCACAAACTTGTGGCCCATCAAGCACTAAAAGTTTCAGATTTCAGAAAGTGGAACAGTGATCCCTCGTTATTTTAATGAAAGTTGAATTTAATAATTTTTGATCCACCTCCCTTGGTCTGACAAATTATATATCTCAGCTCCTTGCTATCTTGAATCTAAGAAGTTGCATCTATAGATCATAAATCACAAAGCAAAACAAAACACCAGTGAAATGTTTACTGTGTGAATTTAAGTCACTCTCATGGAAATTCAGTCTATTTTTCCCCCCTTAACCTTTTAATTCCTACTCCCTTTGAAATTTTTCTTTTGTCTATAAATGTTTCAGATAGCTCTGGATGGTCTCAGCCCTAATTGCTGTATATGCACTGTGGTTTTCCTCTTATAAAGGACAGAGGCTAAGAATACCTGCATCTGAATACATTTGGATGGAGTAAACAGATGCTTTGAACTGCCTCCTTCCTTTCATTCCTGAATGTTGCCAGATGTAGGTTCACTGAGTTGCTTTTTATTGGAATAGTAGATATGGACAAAGCAAAGATTCTGGGATGTTCCCCTTGAATCCCTGTTTGTACACAATTCCGAAAACCAGTCCATGTTACAGTTAAATCCTCAGAAAGCTGAGCAGAAGAAGCAAAATTGGCTTCTTAGTCTGAGTTCTTGCCTCTTTGGAAGGCAATCCAGAATTTAGGTACAGTGACTCGTCCTGCAAAATCAATCTGTTAAAAGGTATGACACACACACTGGAAGTCTGTAATTTCTACTCTCTAATTACTGCTAAGTCAAGAAAGTTCCAAGTACGGTGACTACTACATTGAGACCGGTACTTTCCTTGCTGGCTATGGACTCATTGTTCCTAAATTATAAATGGAGAAGATATTCAAAGTCTACAGATCTGGGGTGTGGGAGGACTGTAAGATGGAATAAGCACAAATTAAAACAAATAAATCCTATGGAATTTGCGACATAAAATATCAGCCTACAGCTTTGACACTTGGTCCAGCCCACAGAGAATCAATAGTTCCAGTTTATAGGGGCTGGAGAATGAGTAGTACCGAGGCCGACACATTCCAGAGTTATACCATCAAAAAGGAAAGAAATTAAATAGTCAACACAATTTTTGCCCCACAGTACTACCAAAAGCCAGTCAACCACAGTAAAACCTGAGTTTGGGCTTCTGTCAGGAGAGTATACCCATAGTATGCAGTAACTTGCAAATACAAGGTATTCTTTCAATTCCTGGTAGCCCCTTAGCTGTTTCCCATCCTGCTGTGGGAATTATTCTCAGTACAGTTTATTTTATTTGAGTTGTTTTATGATTAATGACAATATCTAGATTTTTCTAAGCTGCTATAAATGTCCCATTTGTTCAAAAGTTAACCCTTATTGAGAGAAAAACAAAAGTTACCTCCATTGATAGATTACATTTTTACATTTAAATGTTTTCAGGGAATAGAATTTTAAAAGGGGAGAGGGCTGTATGGCTACAGGGTCAGTGATGCCTGTGTCTAAAAGAGCTCAGCATTCACAGACACGAGGAAAATACAGGAAAAGCCTTTTTCTCTGACTTTTTAGGGAAACTTATTTTTGGTGTCACATAAAAGTAATTTCCTGAGAAGACTGTGAAGTGAATATTTAATTATTTTTTAAAGAGATGTGTACTGTCTTCCATAGTCAGGTTATCTGCCTTTGTAGAAAACGCAGCTTGCTTTTTTCCCCAACTATTTACTTTTTAGAGTGAATGTTCCTTTCTACTGGTTTACTTGATTACAGTGGAGTAATCTCAATAATGGTTGTTTACTTGAAAATCAACAACAAGGAGCCACCACTAAACAGCAATAACACAGACTAGATGGGCTGGTGTGTGGATTTTTATCTTATTCGTGTCTGGGTGATTTCCAATGGTCTAGAAATTCCTCAGAGTTCTAGGCAAACAAGAATTGGATCGAGAATTCATTTTCTGCTGATATGAGAATGATAGTTTTGTCTGCATGCAGGAAGAGATATAGAAGAAACTAATTCCTCAAAAGCATTTTTTCCTTCAAAGAAAACAAAACAAAAATCGTCCTGGTTTAAAAAAAATTTTTTTTAATAAAGCTTTAGCATCCACAAAAGAAAGGAAATGTGAATTTTGTTTCACCTTGAAAATAACTTCCTGCTGAAAAGGATGGATTTCCCAGAGCTAAAGTAGGAAAGAGGAAAAAAAAAATTTTTTTTTTAAGACTCCCGTCAACTAACCTCAGGAAATTGGCAAGGAGGAACCAGGCATGCACCTTAGTGAGTCCTCCTGGTCACCCCAGTTATCCCAGCATTTTCCCCTGGCCTGTAAGGAATAACTATTTTTAATGCTAGCTTTGGTTTTGGTTTGCTCCCTAGGCCAAAGGGCATTTTGGAAACTAGCCTGGGGGGGTGGGGATGCAGGGCAGATCGAGGAGGTGGGGGAGGGCTGCATTTTACCTGTTTGGCAGGCCCTCTTTTACTTTAAAAAAAAGGGGGGGCAGCTATCATTCTTCGCTCATGCCCTAGGCCCCCACTCCTCTCTCGCTCCTTTTCAGACTGTGGCGGCCTCACAAGCTCCTACTTTAAAAGGCCTGAGATGTTTTGCATGAAGCCCTCACAATAGGGGTTGAGGGAATTGACAGTTTCAAAAACAAGGCGTTCAGTCCTTTCCAGCTGCCGGGCCCGCTCTCTCGCACCAACTCCTCGTCCCTCTCTGCTGGTGGCGTCCTCCGGGGCGCGCGGCCTCCCCCCAGTCCGCCAGCCCTCGCTCCGGCCGCCCCACCCCGCCCCCAGGCTGTGTTTGTAAACAGGGGTCAGTGGCCAGGGGCTACTGCTGCGGGCTTTGGGCCTAGGGGCTGGAGGGAAGGCAGGGGACGATCGAGCGGGCCCAGGGCTGCGGGCGAAGGGCCGGCTGGATGGCCGAGGGGGTCTCGGGGTCCCTTTCCCCCTCGATCGTCCCAAATTGCCGAGCTTGCGGTGGGGTGGGGGCTTCAGAGAGCCAGGGCATCTCTGGGTTCTCTGACCAGGGCCACCACCAGCACCAGAAAGATGTTTAAGAGCCGCCATTTTGCATGGTGGCAAACAAATTTCTTTTGTGACTTTTTTTCCCCCGCCGAGATCTTGCTGTCCTCTGGTTGTGTGACAATTGCGCTGCCCCAGGGCAGAAGAGCCCGCACCCCAGCTGGCCTGGTCAGGAGCGCGCGCGCGCAGCCTGCGGTCCGAGCAGAGGGCGCAGAGGGCTGCAGGGCGCGCGGCCAGCCTCGCCCCCTCCCCGGGGCCGGCCCTCGGGGACCGGAGCGCCCACCCCGGCTTGGCACTCCTTTTGTGTGTCCCGAAGTCCTCGCCAGTCCCGGCACAGGCCGCCTCGCTGTTTCTCACCTTCTCGCCCAGGCCTCGTGTCTCCCCAAGGCAAATGGGGCCCAGGTCCTTGCATGGGGCAGAGAGGTCTGGCCAAGGCCTCCAAAACACGCGTGTGGAACGCGAGTGGCCAAAGGACGGGGCTTCCCACAGGCTCCACGACCGGAAGCCCGGAGCGCGTGGGGAGGGCGCGCCTCCTAAGGTGGGAGAGGCGTGATGGGGGCACGGCTGGCTGGCTGACCGGCCGGCCGGATGGTTGGCTGGCTTGGAGCCGTGGTTCCTGTCCCTTGGAACTTCTCAGTGCATCTGCGAGTGGAATGGTGACCTGGAAACGGGAAACGTGAGACAGTGACCTGGAAAGCCACCCGGGGTTGTGGAGGTTGGAGTGCAGCAATGCAAACAAAGCTGCTACTGGGGACTAGGGGACACAGAGGTGCACCGCAGACAGGTCACAGGAAAGTGCAACAAGCTTGTTTTCCCGGGTGTTTAAAATGCAGCCCCAGTTGTAAAGTGTGTGAAATTACGCACTGGTCTCTTAAAGACTGCCTAATTTATAGTAAATAGCAAGGTCTTTGTAAATGGCTTTATTATGTTGTTTCTTGTTAATTGTTGAGAAAATCCCCATTGTTGAGTGTGAAAGGCTTTATGGGCTAACCTGGTCCATGGCGCAATCAGAGGGGCAGTAAATGGCCGCTCGGCCTCAAAGCCCTCGCGCGGAAGCGGGCGCCGACCGAGGGTGCGGCGGGGACCTTTGGAGAGGCTGCCCTGGCCCGGGGACAGAGTGGCATGGCTTTCTCCAGGATTTCATGAACCATCAAGCGTGTTGTGAACTCGCGGGCCTCCTGGAGCAGCTGGCTGGCGAGGGGAGCCTGGCTGGCCGGGCCGACCCTGGAGGCAAGGGCGCGGGGAGGCGGAGCGGGCCTGGTCCCCAGCTCCGGTCACAGCCCGCTGGGGGTCCCCGGACACCACCGGAGCAGCGCTGCCCTGGGGTCGGATCTTGGGCTTTGTCTCCATGGCTGCATCCGCGTGGGGCGTGGGCTCAGGCCTGGTCCCCGACGCTTGCAGGACCCCCCAAAACTATCTGCCGGGCCTCGGAGCTGGAGGTTCTGCAGGCCGAACAAGGCTCCGGGGAGGGAGAGAGCTCCAGGTCCCTGCCTGGGCCTCCTTGTCTTTTGTTTAAAGCGCTCTCTCTTCTTCCCTCCCTCTCTCTCACGCGGACACACACACTCTGTCTCTCCATTAGAAACCTGAAAGGGACTCAGAAGACAAGAGGAATATGAGGAAGGGGTTTAGGTTTTGTTTGTTGAAGAAGGGAAAGAATTTCTTCTTTAGTCCAAGATAAAATATTCCTATCTCCCTCTCCTAGCTCCTCTAGATCCCTTTCCAGCCAATTGGGATCCGGGATGGGAATGGGCAGAACCAGGCAGAAGTGGGGTTCCTGGCCTGAACTTTGAGAGGACACGGCTGTGTCCTGAAGGCCACAGGGACGGCGGAATGCGCCTCACGGTCGGCCTTTCGAGGGGTGGGGGGAAGCAGCCGCCGGCTCTCCGCAGCCTCCCAGCGCTGGCCTTGCAGAGAATGGGAAGAAAATTTCTTCTCGAGCCTACACTGGTGGAAGAAAAACTGGGTTAGGTGGACTGTGTGTTAGGGTTTGGACAGTAGCTAATGCAAATCACAAGGAAATGTTAATTCCTATCAGAAAAACCTGTATTCAGCTATCTCCCTTGCCTAAGATAGCCCTCTGCTTGCACACTCTCGCTCTCACCAAATTAGCTGTTACGTGAAATCCCCCTGGGTGTAAAGCACTTGTTTCGCAGATTCGCGTACAGCCCATATTAACTATGCACTTTCTGCTATTCCTCTTGTGACTGTCCCTGCCTTTTCCTTCTTTGCAGAGAGTATGGTGCATTTTATGTTAGCCCAATCGATGCGTGCAAATACTGGGATAACACAACCCACACGTCTGCAGTGGAGGCTGTTTTCAAAATTGAGTTTAGGGATCAATACTAAGTTGAAATGCTCCAAATTGCACGAATTCGCCAAATTCAAGCCTTGGGCTCCGAAGCCCCTTTCTTGACTGATTAACCAACTGGGAAGGCTATGGTTGTGCTTCTATCTTTCCCGCCTCTCCCAACAGGATGTTTTCATCCTGTGTATTTGGCTTTCCCTGAAGATCACTCTGGTGTGCCTGGAAAAACACGACCCCAAAACGTGTGGTGTTAAACCCTTGTCAATGGCTTCCATGCGGTCTATTCACACTTCCATTGCTGACTGCCAGTCCCCCGCTCCGTATTTATTTTCCTAGGACCTCATAGTAGCACCTAGAAGTGCCATAGTGGGTTCTCAGAAAACGTTTGCCCAATTGAATAAATATTTTACTGGCTGGGGGAACAGCCATTGCTTGGCTCCCAGGACTTCTCCCAGAGCTGAGCTGCTTAGGTCGCAGCGCAAGGAGCTTTCTATTATTTTGCAGCCAGGGCCATTACTGCTGGTCCTGGTGCCTAGCTGTGGGGAAGGGTAGTGGTTGTCCCCTTGCTGCAAGGGACATTTAAGGCCCAGAAAGATGGGTGGGTAGGGGTGGATTCCGGCAGAGAATAGGAGAGCCTGCTGCCCGATGATGCCTGCATGCATGTGCAGTCTGAAAGGAATATAGGAGAAACAACCCAAGAACTTTGGATTCTAGGGTATCCCTGCTCTGCAGCTCCTGCTGCTTGGGTCTTCTGTCAGGTTAGATGGCTGGAACAGGAGAGGAAACACAGAGTGGCAGGCTCTCCAGGAAAATCCACTTATTCATCTGATCAGTACCATCGCTCTATGTGTTTGGCCCTTTTGGGATGGAAAAAGCTTAGCAGCCAATGGATTTAGACCCTAAAATATCACCATCGTAGCAAAGAGCAACTGCTCACAGGTCTGCAAAAGCCTCCCTAGCCCAGATGCACCGAACAGAAATGAAGGGAAGTAACAGAAGGAAAAACATTTGAATGGCTGACTGTCCTCTTCCCCAAGCCACACACACACACACACACAAAAAAAAAAAAAAAAAAAAAAAAAAAAAAAAAGGAAAGAAAAAGACACAAACAAATTAACTCAGAATTCTCCTGGAGACTGAGTTATTGGAGAAGCAAATGTAGGGCAGCAGAAGGCTGCAGTATCATTCCCATTGTTAGTGCCTGCCTCCTTTAAGATCAGTTTAAGTTAGCTCCAGGAAAAACACAATACTTGTGATAACCAATAAGCAGCAGAAAGGAAAAACAGCAAGCAAGAAACACTGCATGAGCTTAGGCAGCAACCCACCTCTTTCCTGTGAAAGTTGCTATGACACGAATATATTAAAGGATCTTAAGGCAGGCGACAACTTGGTCAGTAGGAAAGCATCTAGGTTCTTGGATCTTTCAGGAATAAAGGCACATTTTAACTTTCATCCCTCCTCTGTCTCCCTCTCTTTTTCCCTCCCTTCAAATGAATACCCTGATCGTCAGCAGTGCAAGTGTCAAAGATTAGTTTTCTTCCTGTACATTGGGGCCAAATATGCAGACCAGTCGATGCTTAAGCTTTCAGGTGCCTCCAGTCCCTATCCATTCAAATGAAAACTTGCATGATACAGAAGGAATCGCCAGGAGCTGCCCCCCCCACCACCAGCTGGTTTATTTACCTTTCTCCTCTTTCCCTTTATCTTCCTTCCCTCCTCTCTTTTCTCACCCTCTTCAGCCTGTCCCTTCTTCCCATCCCCCTCCCTAACCCTTGCATCCAGGTGAAGGCTACATCAGGAAAGACCCAAATTCAGTAATCCCTTCTCCAAAGATGGAAAGAGGGAAAGAGCTGGCCTTAAACCAATGCTGAGAGGCAGCCTAGGAGCCTGTGGTGATTCTGAGTTTCCTTGCTGGGGTGAGAGGCCAGGGCTTCCCAGCCTCTTGCCCTGTATGTGCTGAGCTATTCTGGTCAGACTATAAAAAAAAACAGTGTGTATCTCCAGACCAGGCGAGACCACTCCATAAACACATGGCTGGGCTTTAACGTGGAGTGTGTGGCCAGATGCAAATACACAGAGGTGCTTTTAATTTTGTCCCAAGTGTTACACATCATGTGGCAAATTGGTGTTCAGAAAGCCAATTTTTATTTTTTCTGTTAATAACAGAGGCTTCTTAAACATATAGGTTGGAGAATTCAAAGAGTGTGTATGACCACCACCAATGATTTTAAAAGGAGGGCTGGTACTTCTCTTCTTTCCTAAATAAGGAAGGTTTTTAAGGTGAAGAGCTTGGTTAATGTTTGAATTGTCCAATCGTTTTGCTGCTCTATCATTTTAAGAGAATAAAAACATTTTAATCCTTGTGTTGTTTTTAATCCTTTTATATCTTTATACACTATACATTGAAGAGAAAATTAGGAAATTAGCTATCACTCTTGCAGCCTTCTTTAGAAAAACTACCTCTGTAACAGCTATTTTCCCTAAAATGTCAACATTTCATATTACCTTATACATGTTGCTCTGTATTTGTGATTTCAGATGACAATTAAATAGGAGGAAGAAAAGTTATTTCATGATACTTCAATGGAAATAGTACTCATTTTGAAGACTGGGGTGGCCAGGGTTTCTGAAATCTTATCCTTTGTATCAGTCTCTAGCTGCTGATCTGAATACGATCTGATCCTACATGTGAGGGCTGCACATAATATCCTGACACAACAGAAGGATTTCTAGATGAATTAGAAGCATCCTGATCGTGAATTTCCCATCTCTTCCTGTTTTGAACCAATACTTCAGCGTATACTACAAGATTGATTTTAAATGTGATCTTCAAAAACAAAAAGAAAAAGTACAAAAAAAAAGTCATGATTAAGGAAAAGAAAAGCAGGAAATCTTTTCTAAACACTGTCAGGACCATTGATCTCAGTTACCTGCTATAATGTGAATGGAATCATTATGGCTGTTCCATTGACACGGTTTCTTCATTCAGGATCCTGGCCAAAGAAGGACTAGCATGTCAATGTGTAAAATTCCAGCCAAAGATAAGCCATTACAATGGAAATGGTGACGTGCAAGTCTCATTGAAGCCAATGAAATTGAGTGTAATACCCATACAGCATTCTCATCTGCTTGCTCCAGGATTTAGTATGCAGCTCTGCATTGAAATGAGATTATGCATATAAAATGCCGATATAGAATACACTGCCCAATTTTTATTAGAAAAGCAACTTAAAGCCCATATACATGGGCTTCACTTAAATTTGAACTTCATGTGCAGAATAAACCATTGGAACACTAAATCTCCAAAATGTCCTCATTCTGGTTTTTCAGGCTTCTTTCCACCTGATCCTCCCACTCCCCCTCCTATCCAAACACAATTCTTTTAAGGGCACTCTTCAAATCATCTAACGATTCCCAAAGGGTATTCCAGGAGTCTCTTAAAGTGTCTTGCTAAATTAAAAGGCTCCAAACAATGTAAGTGCATTTTTGAACCAAAAAATATCAGAAAGTATTCGAACTTGCAAACCTATGGGTGTGTAAAAAAAAAAAAAAGAAAAGGACCAAAGAGAAAACGCCCCTGCAGTGGATTACAAGGTTATGGGACAGGTCACTAGGAAAGGGAAATAAAACTGAATGTTAGGTTGGGCTTGTAAATTATGCACCTTTCAGGGGAAGAGGTTTAAGGTCTCTTCACTCAAGGGTTTTTTTCCCATCCATTTTGCTATTAATTCTTAACTCTTGGTAGGCAGTTCTTTAATGAGGTTGTTTATGGCAGGTTAATTTTCTCCAATCTACTGAGCTCCTCATTTTCCTTTTTAAGTACATTGCTGCCTACAGCTTTCAGAATTTTCCATACCAGAAGAAAACAGAATAAACGTGAAGTTGCCTGGCTGGGCTGGGAATTAAAGGCGTTGTGTGGACAGATAAATAGAGGGCCTGGACAGATGGGAGTGGGAGGGTAGAAGCCAGGCTGAGTTGAGGGCAAGAGGGAGAGAATTTGGTCTTAGGAGAGCAATGACCCTAGGAGTGTAATATATTAAATATTGCAGCGATCGATTTCAATACCCCAAGTGGACACGGGAATAAAAATTCACCAACGAGCTGAAGTGATTAGGACTGCTTTGTTGTGAAGGGGAAAAAAATGTGATTTTCTTCAAATCCTTTTTGTTCAGGTTAGAAGAGGCCCAGGCAATCCGAGTGTAAGCCCTGGACTCCCAGTTTGGGATATAACCCTAAAGGTTAGTCATATCTCAATGGTACTTCTGCGCAGAGGAAAGATGAGCTTTGTACCAAGGAGGATTAAATATCAACCACAATTATGGGCTGGTGAGTCTAGGCGCTTTCCTCCCAAATCAGAGAAGAGGGCATTTTGGAGAGAGAGGCTACATCTTTCCTGTGTGTTTTGTCTTTGTTTCAGTTCTGGGACAAAGCAGTGGCTTTTGCACAATTCTTCTTTCATTAAAATCCAGGGGGAAAATGCACAATATGGTTTACAGGAGGTTGACTCACAATAGTGGGGTGTGAAAACAGCCTCTGGTGGTATGTGGGAGAGAATTTTTTTTTTTTTTGAGAGAAATATTTTTGAAGTGTCATTCTGGGGACAAAAGTATGACATTGTCACACATACAGGCACAAATACTAGCTACCACACGAGTGTGTTCATGATTTCAGAATTGAGGTGGGATTTTTGTTTTTCTTCCCCTCTACCAAATCCAGCCCTTGGACGTTCATGCTATGAACTGTGTTCTCGCAGTCCAGGAATCTGTTTAGGGATTTGGGGTAGGCACTGTGGAGGCTGCTTGGTGGTGGTGGGGATTGTTTTCAGTCACAGCCTAATGGGCAAAGCCTGGGCTCTTCACACAGGGGACACCAAGTCTGCTGCTAGGCACACACTGCTGGATGCCTGCATGTAGAAGCAGCAGCTACCGCAGCTGCCTCCTCCTTCCGTGTGGCCGCTACAAATCTGGGAAAGAAATGCAGCATCATACAAAGGATTTCTTTAATGAGGAAGACTTCCTCAGACTTGCTGTGGGCTGTGGCTGTGGCCTAGGTTTCTCAAGCTCCCTCTTCGAGAGAGAGATCTTTTCTTATCCATTATATGCTCCTTTCTGTACTAGCCAGGGTTGGAAAAGGCACCCCCTACACACACACACACACACACACACACACACACACACACACACACTGCCATAAACCCAGAGCCCGACTTCTCTTTTACTCTTTCGGCTGAGTGAGAATACACTCAGAAGGTTGGAGCCAGGCTGGATTAGAGAGTTGGGTAAATGCAAACCACTCCTCTTTCTCTCTTGGTCTCCACTTACACGTTCTCCCTTCTCTGCCACGGTCCTCTTGCCAATCCATCACAGTGACGACCCGCTTCCAGGCTTCCAAGGACAGCAATATTTCTGTACGAGGATCTCCTTCCCAAGGCATGGGTCAGGAAAGGGAAGGAACCCGGAGCCTCTGAGCCTCCCATGGCTGAGACAGAGCACTTAGGTTCCTACAGCTCAGCCTCCCAGGCTTTCTGGTGAGTGAGGAGTGGCTACAGGGAGGCTATTCTGCCCCATAAAGCTGTTTACCTCCCTTAGGCTACCTGGCTCCTTCCTCTCTTCAGGTTGGGTCCAGTCAGGTGTGGGAGTGAAATAGCACTCAGAAAAGTTAGCTCAAGGGTTGAAGACAGAGCTCAGTGGTACAGCACTTGCCTAGCATGCATGAGGCCCTGGGTTCAATCCCCAACGAGCACTCCCCCGCAAAAATAGTTATCTTGAGAAACTAGTTATTGAGATTAGTTGTTATCTCTCTTCTTGAGAAAGACTGATTTAGGGGGAATTTGGGTAAGAAATTGTTCCATTTTCCTGATTCCCTTTGGCCATCTTTTATTCTGCATCTCCCTCCTCTTCCTTTCCTCCTTTTTCCCTTCTTCTTTCTTCCTGATTGTCAATTACGTCAGAGGAACATGCAGGTCGTTTGTTTTTTGAGACAGGATCTTGCCATGTCATTTAGGCTGGTCTTGAACTCTATATAGCCCAGGCTGGCCTCTAACTCACCGCAATCCTCCTGCCTCAGCCTCCCCAGCGCTGGGATTACAGGCATGGGCCACCATTCCTGGCTCAGAACATTCAGGTTGAAAGCACCAACGGTTTTACACAGTGGGGCCTGCTGAAGTCCATAAACAGGGCTTGCCTGACTGTCTGGACAGGTGCGGCAGCAGAGATTCCCGTGCTGTGTGATTGAGGGGTCATTTGCAGAGAAGGAATTCCCTGCAGGGAAGACCTGCGGGTAGGGCCTCTCTGTCCCAGGTCGCTGAGGAAGATTCTAAGCTCTGGGACCCAGAACCTGCCCTAGTATAGGGTACCTGTTGCTTGAAGCTGCCGGAGGAGCCTTTGGGTGTCCAGCCTGTTGTAAGTCTTGGGGTGAGGTCGGGTTCACCTGTTGGTATGTTCATTGCCCGGGGACCCCGACAAACCTGCACAATGTGGGTCTCCACAAGGGCTTCAGGTTCACTGATCAGTGTGTAGGACTCCGCAAAAGTGCAAATAAGCGAGAAAATTTGTCCATTCTTGTGAGGAGAGATACAAGTTTGCACTTAACATGGAAGCATGAGAAAAAGAGGGGGAAAAAAACTTCTGGCCTAAAGCCCCACTGTAATCTCCAGAACAATTTCATTTCCTCCGAAGCACCCTGGCCCAGGCCTCAGAAAGGTCAGGGAGATGGAGCTTAAGATGGGGGCGGGGAAGAGAACGGCTAGGCCCTGCTAGGTCGCAGGTGAGGGCTGAGCTGGGCGCCTCCGAGGGGACGAGACTGAGGCAGCAGGCCGGGGGAGGGGCAGGCCTTCGTCTCTTTTGCAAGGTTTGGCGTTTTCCAGAAGGGTTTTTCTCAGGAATTCGCCTGGCCCGCCTCCGGGGAAGCTTGCTGGGCTCTCCCCCGCCCCTTCTCACAGCACCAATCGCAGGGAGCTCGGGTTTCCGCCGAGGCCCGCGCCACCCGCCGGGCGCATGGGCCTTTCCCGCTTGCAGAGAAAGGGAAAAGCGCGTGCTCCGAGCCGTGCTCGCAGCCAGAGTCCGCGCCCGGGGAGCCCGGTCCTCTTCCGAGAGCCAGGCTACCCCCTTACAGCAGCGCAAACCTCGCCAGATCACGCGGCCCGGAGAGGGAGGGGGTCCCGGGAAGTGGCTCCTGCCTTAGGCAGCTGCGATCCCCGGGGTGGCGTGGCCGCTGGGAACCCACGGGGCGCAGCGAGACGAGCAGGCCGCGGAAGCTCTGCCCCTCTCCTCCGAAGGCCTGCCTTTAACTTTTGCACCCTTCGCTGGAAAGTGGCTGATCACGTCCCATCGGAGAGCGGGTGTCCCTCTGTCCCCACACTCGGCCGCCTTCCCTGGTCTCCCCGGTTCTAAGTGTGTACGCAGGACGCGCCGCGCACAGGGCTGTGCGTTTGGAGGCGTGGGTGGCAACAGCAAGCACCCAGCGCCCGGGCGCGTGTCCTGCTTTTTGCGAGAATTCCGATGTGAGATTCCAGAAGGACAGGGGCTGGTTCTGCCTCCCTGCCCACAGCCCTGTGGGTGAAAGTCTACAGCGGTAGCTTTTCCCCTGAAATCCGTCCCTGCACGCCTGCCTCTCTCCAATGAAGTCCTCGCAGGAGCCGGGCTCCACTCTGAAACCGAGGACTAGGGCGCAAGGCCTCCGCGAGTTGATTATTAATTTAGGCTGCTCGGAGTGAGTAACACACTTGACGCCTTCGGCTTTGAGAACTGTCCCGGAGCTGGGACAGAGGCATGAATGACCCAGGGTGGTCACTGGGAAAAGCGAGTTGCACAGACTCCCCGGGCAAAGGCTGCCTGGCCCCCAAATAAATTCTTAGTTAACTAGTGTAGATAAAACACATTAGCATTATTAAATGAGGGGTGGGAAGTGGGCCGTGTCGACGGGACACAGACCTTGCGATACTTATCCGGTGACAAATCAGGACGCCTCCAACACAAAAACAGAAATGTAACATTCGACTGGACGAATTAATTTTTGACGGATTTACGGTATGATTTTCTTTCAGGCGGTATTCATGGGTTCTTTCGATCCGTCGTGCGGTCCAAAGACAGAAATATAAACAAGCACTTTCTGCTTTGCGGAAGCCCCTTACAGTATCTCCCAAAGAAAGATCAAGACACTTTGTGAATTTTCCCCAGATAATGCCTCATATTCCGAGTGACTGATCAGAGAACTCTGGTATTGTCAAATAAAATGAGAGGAAGGAGAGTGACGTGGGAGCCGAACAATGGCATTTCTGAATCACTTTGCCTGATTGACAATTGGGAGTTTCATGACCCCAGGGAATAGGACTCATTACGGTGACTACACCAAAACATCAACCAAGATTAGAACTCTAGATCCTGTTTTAATCCCATTTCAGCCTAAATTATAGTGGGAAAATGTAAAATCCAAAAGAGAGGCACTACTCCATCATATATTGACCTGAAGTTTTAATTGTAGTAAGGGGAAATGAAAGGGGAAAGCTGATATACTTTTTAACACTTTAGGAATAACAGTGACAGTTAAGCAAAACACAAGGATTTGGTAGGGCAGGTACTGAGAATACTGATGATATAAAAGATTCAAAACTTATTTGGGGAGGCACCTGACTGGAGAAAGATGTAGGGAGGATTTTTCTTGTATGGGTGAGAAAAATATCACAACGCCACTCCACTGGTTTAAAAAGTGAGGACCATCAGCAAACTGATGCTAAGAAATAATCAGCTACCTTGAAGCAGGGGTCTAAATTTCCATTACTTGGAAGACTTCCCTAGTCATTGGGAGAGGGATGTTTTTTAATGTCAAAAGTTGTGTTAACATCCAATTTAACCCAGGAAATTGTGGGAGTTGGTCTTAAATCACGTTGGAAAAAGGGAACGTGTTCAGCTGAGTCCTGTTTTACAACAGAAAAGTGTGAGATAATGTGGGCCATGGGTTAGGTGAGAGTTTAATCTATGGCAACTTCACTGTACAAAAAATTCTGATTCTTTAATAGAACTCAACCTCAAATCTTAAAAACCTGGAGGAAAAAAAGTCTTAGGTGCCATGCACTGAACTGAACCAATGGATCACAGAAAGGTAAAGCTAGTAGAAGATACTATAGCTATAGCACATATTCTTATAGGTAAATTACGGCAAAGGAAATGGGAAAAGAGCAAATTTGTTATGAATAATGAAATAGAGTTACTGCACAGTATAGCTTCCCAATCATTTTGAGGGACAGATTTTAATGAGTGTCTGTGTTGCATGGGAACTGGGAGCCATAAGAATTATTTTTGCAGCAAGAAGAACTAAAATTAATTATTAGGAGCTCAATAATCATCAAATGAACTCTGAGCTTTGAGGTTAAAAATAGACGACTATCTTAGTGTTCAATTATAGAGTATCAATTACTAATACAACTGATGTTTCAGCGTCTCAGCGAAACCACATACCATCTTCTATGGAGATACCTTGGTATTAATTAATGACTTCTTCATTCTCATTATTCACAAGGAAAAATAGGGGTCATGTCACATTAAAATTATCTTAGTTTATCTGGGCTCTTAAACAAAGATCATTCAAAGTAATTACATTTTGAATTAACAGAGGTAGGCAATTTATCTCATTTTTTGGTTCAAAACAGGAAAATAAAGCTCAGAAATAAGCAGTTTCATTTTGAAGACAGGAAGAAGCAAACAAACATGTCTTGACTTTTGCAATATTTCCCTTGCTTGACTTTTGCAATATTTCCCTTGCTAAAGGGAGAATGAGGGAACTGTAAAAGACGTGACTTCGCAAAGTCAAGTCCTTTTTAAAAGACTCGGATCGAAATTCTTGCTATGCAACAAGGATTCAAGTTTGATTAATTTTCTGCAAGCGACGTGACAGCGGTGTTTTAAAAGATTAATTAAAATTGAAGTGATACGGAGCAGGAATTCAACCTGCAGGGGCGTCCCTGGCGCCTTGGGGAGGGGCGGGAGTTGCAAGCGAGTCCCAAGCCCGAACTGCGGGCTTTCCCGAGCCTGGGACGCAATTCCCCGTCTCCTGGAGAGGAACGCGGAATTTGGCAGGGCGCCCGTCTGGCCGCCTGGCATGCCAAGCTGGCCGCCAGCTCTCGGGGGTGGGGACGGGGTGTGTCCCCGGGAACCCGCTGCCGAGGGAACAGCTAGCGCGGCTCCGCACCAGCCAGGGAAGACCAGGGTCGCGCCAAGAGGCCGGAGGGGGCTCCGGGCAGCCTGGAGCTGCTGGCCGGGCCTCGCCCGCTCTTCCGGGCTCGGGGGGAGGGAGGCGCCTACTCGGTGACCCGGCTCGTGCGGAGACCCCGTCTCGGGCGCGAGCGTGCAGGAGTGCGGGCGCGCGGATGGCAAGCAGCGCAAGCGCGCGCACCGGGGCTCGGCCTGGGGCTGCGGCGCCCGGGCCCAGAGCTTGGGCCTGGACTCCAGCACTGGGATCCGGGTCTCTGCACCTCCGCCACCTCTCTGCTCACTTTCCCGCCCCGGCTTCCCTCCCCCTCCCGCGGCCCCATCCCGCTCGCTTTCCTCCGCGACGCCTCCCTCCGAGTAAATCAAGCTGAACACAAATGCAGCTGTGCTCGGGGAGCGAGATGCCATCTCGAGAGCCCTCAGGGTCGAGCGCGGTAGAGAGGCAACGCGGCGGGGGGCAGGGCATTCATCTGTGGCCAGCCTTCGCCGGGGGCGCGCAGGATACTGTCCCCTTCCCTCCGGTGGAGATCTGGGGGTCCCCCATGGCGGAGGTGAGCCCCGCCAACTCCCCTCCTGCGGCGGCCCCTGCGCCCCGCGGCGGCACGGGGAGAGCCCTGCCTCGGCCGCGGTTCCCGGGGATGCTCCGCGCCTAGGAGGCGACGTGGTTTCTCCACCCCCTCGCGCCTGCCTCTCGCACCCTCCCGCTTCCTGGACGCCTAGGAGGTGGTGGGAATTCGGGCGATGCAGGCTGGGGAGCCGGACGGAGCGCGGGAGCCGGGGGCGTTCGGGTGAGAATGGGGTGCAGCACGAAGGCGCGGGCGAAGGGGACGCCGCCGCTGGGACATATTCTCGGGGCGCCTCCAGCCCGCGGCTCCCAGCCGGGAGAACAAAGGGTCTGGCCAGCGAGTCCGGGGTCAGAGCGGAGGCGGAGGAGGCAGCGGCGGGGGCAGGGAGGGGGCCTCCCACGCTTCCTCTCGCGGGCGAGAGATGCAAAGCTCCTTCCAGCAGACGCCTCGCGGAGGCCGCTTCGAAATCCGGGAGGGCTCGGGTTCCTTACCTAACCGCTGCACTCGCGCCCTTCCTCCCCCAGCGTCCCCACCCCTCCGGGGACCGCGGCCCGGGAGCTGCGAGGCCGGCGGCGCGCCGTGGCGCGGGCGGAACCGCGGGGCAGCAGCGCCCCCTGCAGGTGTGGGGCGCCTCTGCAGCCGCCGCGCCTTTTAAGGTGGAACAGGCCTCATTTCCCACCCGAGAGTGCTGCGTTCCGGGCGCGCAGGCTGCAGCCTTCGAACCGCCGGCTTACAAGTCTCGGTCGGTCCAGAAGGGTCAGAATCTGTTCATTCCTGGTGCCATTTCCTGATACCTTGGCCTCAGTACCTCCGGGACCTCATCTACGGATGCCCCGCTAGGCTATCGATCTCAACGGTCACAATTGATAATTCCCCGCGGGTTCAAGAGGCTACGTTAAACCCCACGTTGGGGCGGAAAGACCAGAGCGGCGTTTCTGCAACACGAAAGCAAACTTTTACTTTCTTTTATTAAAAGCAGGAGGCAGCAGGAAGAGGTCTTCAAGGATCGGCATGTTCTTGGATCTCTCGGATGTAAGAGTTCAGGAAGAGACCGGCGGGTCCGGGAATCTCCCCCGGTGCCAACGCCCCGCACCTTCGTGGGCAGGTGCGTGTGTTGGAGGAGGCGGACTCTCTCCTCGCCCGCGCGCCCCAGCTCCAGCTCACTCTTTCCCAGATGCTGTGTGTATTTGGTGAGACGAGAAGTTGGGGATGATCGAGGAGTAGTTTTTCTTCTTTTTCTTTTCTTTTTTTTTTTTTCTTTTTTTTTCATTAACCCAATGGTGTGTGCCTGTGAACTCCTCATCCCTCGGAAGTAAGTGTCCTTAGCGAACTATAGATTCTTAGGGAGAATCTACGCGCACCGGAGGAGGAAAGGAATGGGCAAACCGTTTGCACTTTTCTCCTCGGCGTCCAGGAGCGCAGCGCCAGGCTGCCCCGGGACGAGTACGCCAGGGCGCGGAGACGCGCTGGCCACCAGCCCGTGGGAAAGTCCCTTCCCCCCGCCCAGCCTGGGCCGAGCCGCCCACGGGTGGGTTGGTAGCTGCGGGGAAGCTCGCCCCGGCGGGTGCCGCAGGGTCAGACCCGCCTGGGGGTTGCAAACCGCAGGCGAAAGCCTAGAAGGGCAGGAGCTTTTACTTTAATCCGTTTTACACTGTGAAAACCGCAGACCTGTCGCCTAGGCGGCCACTTTTTAATCGAGAAGCAAATAGACGAAAAACCAAAACAAACGGGCGAGCAGATTTTCTTTCCTTGGGTTTTTATTTCCTTCTCAAAAAAGCTGGCTTTCTATGACAGAGGGAAACGGACCTGTGCTCAGGATGCAGCGGGGGGCCGGGAGGACCCGGGCGCGCAGGGGGCGCGGCAGCCACGGGGTCCCCCGTCACGGTGCCCTTCCCCGCCTCCGCCACGCGGGTCGCCCCTCTGCAGGGGACACACGAGGCCGCGGGCTCCAGGCAGCCCCATCCCGCGCTCGGCCACGCGGCTGGCAGAAGGGCAGATGTGAGCGTTTGGGGCTTGAGGTTCCCGACCCCAGCACGTTGAGTTGCTGGAAAACACAGGTTCCACCGGAGCTCGAGTTTGGGTCGCCAGTTCCGGCCTCGGGGGACCTCCCTGGCGACCAGAAGAAACCCAGATGCGCTTCGAATCTGACAGTTTTCCCTGAGAAAATCCAGAGGTTGCTAGGTGAATCTCGGCGAGCCCAGCAAGCTCTTAACTTAGCGCGCCCGGCCTCGGGGACCCGGGGGAGCCAGCGGAGCCGGGGCTGGCGGTGGGGACCCGGGACCCAGGTGCGCTGAGCGTCGGGTGTGGACGCCCCGGCCCCTTTCTCCTGTTGAGGGTCCCGTGTGGAAGACCGTTTCTCAGTCAAACTTGTGGTCAGGTCGATGGAAAGGGAAGGAAGGCAAAAGAACGACGGGAGAAAGACCTTCATTAAAAAAGGAAAGGAAAAACTAGGAAAAATTACAGGGTCAAATAATGGAGATCGAGGGAAGGAAGGAAAGCAAAGATTCTATTTCTTTGTTCTTTGAGAGCAGAGCACTTTCAAAATCGAAATGTAGATGGGCTGGTGGCCGATTTCTTTTCCCCCCTAGTAATTGTTACCAGAGGGGAGTCCTGAATTCTCCCTCTCCACCTGCCATTAATAAATCTTCTAACAGCCATAATTTTCTCTATGCTGTTGTGCTCCCTCTCTTCTCTCCAACCTGCTTGCTTCCCCACAAATGAACGCCCCCAGTATATACATCCAGCACCGAGGGAAAACTCCCAAGGGCTGTATTTTGAATTTTCATCGAGGTCGAGGACCTACTTTATTCTTTCCCGTGTGTGCACTTTGTCAACAGTCTTTGGTAAACAAATGAAATGACCATTTTTGCTATGCATTTATGAACAACTTTGTGATTACACAGGAAATAACACTATGGGGCTGTTAAAATGGTGTTTTAAATCAAAGCATCAAAAATATGGAAAAGAGCTATTTGTTTTCAGCATGGTGGCTTCCCATTGTAGTCACATTTTGGCACAACTACTTTATATTAACTGAGAACGACTAGTGCATGCGCTTCATAGAGAAAGGCTTATTCACTTCCGTTTACCACCAACCACTTAGACTGTCTGGTTCAAATTACTCAAGTAATGCCCACTGAAGGAAGGATTGGAAAATTAGCAACCATGCAGTTATTTGTGTTTGGTCTTTTCATGAAGTGTTAATTAAATCTGATTTTGTGGGGAAAAAATCAACTAAATGAATCCAAGAATTCTTTCAGTGGTCTTGTAAGATAATATATGACTGAGCTGGGTATGCTGGCTCATGTGTGTAATCCCAGCACTTGGGAGGTTGAGGCAGGAGGATCCCCAAGAGTTTGAGGCCAGCTGAAGCTATATAGTGAGTTTAAGACCAGTCTGAACTACACAGTGAAACACTGTCTCAAAAAACCAAAACCAAACCAAACAAAACATATGACTGTCATAAAAAATGTGCCCTCAAAAGATATTTCAGTGAAAGTAAATAAATACGGATGTAACTACTAAGTTTTTCTTTTCGCTAATTTTTTTCTCACTCTCAAATGTAAGGCATGTAGGACTCCAGAAAATGCACTTTAATTTGTTCTGATCGTAGGAACACTTCTGCTGGTTTTCTCAGAGTCCTAGTTATCAAGGGACAATGGGAAAATCATTGGAGAAATATTCTCTTTTCTGTCTCATGATCTCTGTGAAAGTCCATCTTGGGAAATACGCAAGAAAGTTATATTTGCTTCAGAAGTTTGAAAGTACAATAGAATTGGAAGTACTTAAAATATGGTTCCTTGCTGACAATGTCTTAGAAGTGGCCAAGATGACTTTAACTATGACTGACTTTAATGATGTCAGAAAGGAAGGAAGGGTTTCAACAGCGGGCAAGATGTAATGGACCAACCCCAGGAACCAGGAAGCTACTGACAAAACACATTTACTTTTAAAATTCCATCTCAATTATTTTCCTCTCCAAGGGCATCAATGTTCATGAGAGGCAGGTTGGACAACTGTGAGTGACTGTCGGTGGCCTGTGACTGTTGTGTGATTGTATAGCTGTGTGAATGCACCGTACCATTAGGTTTTTTTTTTTTGTTTTTTTTGTTTTTTTGTCTTTTCGAGACAGGGTTTTGTTATGTAGTTCAGGCTGGCCTAGAACTCACTTTGTAGCCCAGGCTGGCCTTGAACTCCCAGCAATCCTCTTGCCTCAGCCTCCCAAGTGCTGGGATTACAGGCATGCGCCACCATGCCTGGGCATTTGTCTCTTTAAGGATCTGCAGACGACAGTTGAGAAGGGTACAGGTTGTAGAAAATTGCAGCCACGAGGGAGAAGGAGGGGAGGCTAAAAAAAGGAATAAAGCCAATTCTGTAATTAAAAAATTGTTTTTTACTTTAGATTTGACTCTAGCCAGTGGTTCCTGCTATCTGTTTAGATGAAGTAAACAGAATATTGCTTCATAGGCAGAGGTGCTGATACAATTTCTTCCTCAAGGAGTGGATTCCTAGCCTCCAAAGGAAACAAATTCAAGTTAGTATTAGAACTTGAATTTCTCTGCCGGAGTGAAAATTGCTTCCATTAGGCGTCAGTCACAGAACTCATGGTCCTGGCTAGCTCTGGAGATAGGGTGTCTGCAGCCGGCCTAAGGAATCAAGACTAAGTGATGCTGGGTGTTCTTTGGGAAGCCATGGGGGGGGTAATTTCTTTTTAATGAAAATTTCCTAATTTTACAGTTCTCATAAATCTGGGCCACGTCTAATTAAGGTCATCAGGGCAGGTGAAAACCTGAGGAGCGACCCTTTGGAGGTCACAGAAGAATAACTTAAGATGGGATCTATTCGATGGTGTGCAGGCTTTTGCAGATTCTTGTATTTTTTTCTTACTCCTACTTCCTTCTGATTGCAGATTTATAGTTCTCTAGGGAAACCCCTAGAAAAAGTAATAGATCAGACTATCTAAAAGCTTCAAAGTTAGTGTCCGACTATATAAATAAAAATCTAAACAGCCACGAAGAAAGAAAATCAGCTTTGCTTTAGATGAACAACCATGCTGGACATATTAAAAGGAATGGCAAAAATATGCATGTCACCCAAAAGTTTGTAATTTACTTAATATGGAGGGTTCCAATTCAATTCATGATACACAGGTAGATTTATATGTATAAATATATATAAACATAGTCTTTTATAAATTAAAATGATTAGAAGCCCATGCATGTTCCTTTCATGAAAATATTAGCTTTGATGAAATAATTGTACACAATAAAAATTTTAAAATTACTAATGAGAAATAGAACATTAGACTCAAAAGAAAAAATAATTTATAATGATCCTTAATTTATCATGGGAATTTGTTTTCTTCTGAGCAGAAAGTTTGTAAGCTTACTGTTTTGGCATCAATTTCTCTTTTTATGTATTTTGTTTAATTTCCTTGTGAACAGATGTTACTAACCAAGCTAATAGTACAAAATACAGCATTAAAATCTCAGAGATAATGTTTTGCCAGAGGTAATAATTCACATTGAGAAGTATTTATGGGTAATTCAGAAACCTTACTTAATTTAGTTAATTATTTTCTTAATCTGGATTCATCTTGTCAGTACCAGATTTTTAACTTCTTGTGTCTACAATAGCAGATACTCATGTTTTCTATCTTTCTTTTTCTTTCTTTTGAGACAGGGTCTCATTATGTAGCCCAGGCTGGCCTGAAACTCACGCGATCCTCCTGCCTCAGCCTCTGGAGTGCTGGGATTACAGCGGTGTGCCACCACACCCATAAAATTGAATGTTACCTTCAACAAGTTTTGTAACTCAGGACTGGAACTGAGTTTGTTCAAATTTTGTTCCTCTCCCTTCCCATCCCCTTCCCTTCCTTTCCTTTGCTAGTGGAGATTGAACCCAAGGAGCACTTAGCTAAATCCTCAGCCCTTTATTTATTTTTTTTTTATTTTGAGCCATGGTCTCCCTAATTTTGCAGGCTGGCCTCAAATTTGTAATCCTCTTGGCTCAACCTCCCAAATAGGTGGGATTACATGTCCCAGCTGTGTTGGAATTCTTTAACAAGTGGTTAAAAGTAATTGAAGACAACAGTTTGCATTTCTTTTGCTCATAAACAACGAACAGAGGAATATGCCTCACCGTAAATTTAGGGTTTTTGTTGTTTCTTTGAGACAGGGTCTTGCTATGTAGTCCACGCTGGCCTCGAACTCACTGTGTAACCCACGTTGACCTCAAATTTGAGGTGATCCTCCTGCCTCAGTCTCCCGAGTGCTGGGATTACAGTCATGCGCTACTAACCTCAGCAAATTTAATTTTGTGTGTGTGTTTGTGTGGGTACCGGGGGTCAAACTCAGGACCTCAGGCGCCAGCAGGCGCCTATGCTGCTGAGCAATATCACTGGCCCTTTTTTCGTATGTGGGTTCCGGGAGTCGAACTCAGGACCTCGTGCTTGCCAGGCAGGCGCTTATGCCGCTGAGCTATCTCACCGGCCCAGCAAATTTAATTTTTTTTTTTTTTTGTGGGTACCGGGGGTCGACCTCAGGACCTCACGTGCCAGCAGGCACCTGTGCCGCTGAGCGATATCACTGGCCCTTTTTTCTTCGTCTGTGGGTTCCGGGAGTCCAACTCAGGACCTCGTGCTTGCCAGGCAGGCGCTTATGCCACTGAGCTATCTCATCGGCCCCAGCAAATTTAAATTTTTTTTTTTTTTTTTGTGTGGGTACCGGGGGTCGACCTCAGGACCTCGCGTGCCAGCAGGCGCCCATGCCGCTGAGCGATATCACCGGCCCTTTTTTTCGTATGTGGGTTCCGGGAGTCGAACTCAGGCCCTTGCGCTTGCCTGGCAGGCGCTTACACCACTGATCCATCTCACCAGCCCCCTAGCAAATTTAGTTTTTAAAAAATTCTTAAAAAATATTTGTTGGTGGGCCGGTGAGATGGCTCAGCGGTTTAAGCGCCTGCCTTGCAAGCGCGAGGGCCCGAGTTCGACTCCCGGAACCCACATACAAAAAAGGGGCCGGTGATATCGCTCAGCGGCACGGGCGCCTGCTGGCGCGCGAGGTCCTGAGGTCGACCCCCCGGTACCCAAAAAAAAAAAAAAAAAAAAAAAAAAAAATTTGTTGGGCCGGGCATGGTGGCGCATGCCTGTAATCCCAGCACTCAGGAGGCTGAGGCAGGAGGATTGCTGTGAGTTCAAGGCCAACCTGGGTTACAAAGTGAGTTCAAGGTCAGCCTGAACTACCTAACAAGACCGTGTCTCCAAAAGACAAAAAAAAAAAAAAAAAAATATATATATATATATATATATATATATATTTGTTGGCTCAAAAAAATCATTGCATAACAACACACCACCAAAAAGCAAGTTAATGCTCCCCTGGCTCCTTAAAAGTAGTTCTGCAGCACTCAGGAGGCTGAGACAGGAGGATCACTGCAAGTTTGAGGCCAGCCTGGGCTACATAGTGAGTTTAAAACTAGCCTGAACTACTTAGAGAGACCCTGTCTCAAAAAACAAACACATCCCCCAAAATAAAAAACAACCCCCCAAAAAACTCCAATGTATCAAGCATTTATTTTGTAAATTCTATTTCTCTGTGTCCGCCTGCTAAAAGAAACTTTTTAAAGAGATGCCAGACGTGGTAGCATTTGAGGCTCTATCTCAAAAATCCAAAAAGAAAAAAGAAGCCGGATGTGGTGGCTCACACCTGTAATCCCAACACTCTGGAGGCTGAAGCAGATCAAGTCCAAGGCCAGCCTGGACTATGTAATGAGATCCTGTCTCAAAAGACAAAAAAAAAGAGAAAATACATATTCATTAATTCATATAAAATAATGATACCAAACCCCATACATGTTTACACAAATGATATATAATTTATGAAAAAGCAAAAAGATTTAGTCAGAAGAGTGGCCCTAGTTTTACACCTTTGCAAATTTCTGTAATATTTAGCTGTGCAGAAGACACTGGATTCTCCTATGTGCTTCTGCTGCAGTCCACTGCGATCCATTGTTTTGCTTGAAGGAGTGGAGGAAAATCCAGCCTCACGTAGATGTGTAGCTGGCAAACGGAGGAGCGCTGGAGAGGCCTTTAGAATAATCAGCTATTACTCTTTCCCGCCACACCCAAACTTTACAAGTGGTAATTTCTTTTTTCTTCCTTCTTTTCTTTCTCTCCTTCCCTCCCTCCCTCTCTTTCTTTTTTTTCTTTTTTTTTTTGTGGGTACCAGGGGTTGACCTCAGGACCTCGCGCACCAGCAGGAGCCCGTGCCGCTGAGCAATATCACCGGCCCTTTTTTCATATGTGGGTACCGGGAGTTGAACTCAGGACCTCGCGCTTGCCAGGCAGGCGCTTACGCCACTGAGCCATCTCACCAGCCCTCTTTTTCTTTTTTTGAGACAGGATGTCACTATGTAGCCCAGACTGGCTTTGAACTCAAGGTGATCCTCCTGCTTCAGCCTCCTGAGTGCTAGGATTACAGGTGTGCACAACTACGCTCATCTTGCCTGTACTCTGTTTTAAAGGTAACTGGATCCATACATAAAGATAAACTTTTTTTAAACATTAACTAAGTTTATTGGTACATTTTTTTTTTTGTGGGTACCGGGGGGTCGACCTCAGGACCTCGCGTGCCAGCAGGCGCCCGTGCCGCTGAGCGATATCACCGGCCCCTTTTTTCATATGTGGGCTCCGGGAGTCGAACTCGGGCCCTCGCGCTTGCCGGGCAGGCGCTTAAGCCACTGAGCCATCTCACCGGCCCTGGTACATTTTAAGTATACATAATGATCACATTCATCATGGGGAATTTGCACCTGTACGTGTCATATCTTGATTCTTTTTTTCCCCATTCCTCTCCCTTCTTCCTCTCATTTACAACAGCTTTGTGTCCCTTTTTTCCTTCTTTTCTCATTTTTTCCCCTTTCCCTTCTCCCCAGTACTGGGGTTGGAACCCAGGGCCTCGTGCATGCTGGGGAAGTGCTGCTCCACCGAGCTGCGCCCCCAGCCCCCATGGAATGTTCTGAGTTCTAACTGGAAAAAGAGCCCATTACTCTAGGGTAACAAGTACATGGCCTCTCAAGGAGAGCTCTAAGTCCGGAAAGGAGGCCTTTGAAGGAAAACCAGGCTTAATTACAGCCAGCGACTGTGGCTAGTGTTCCCCATGGTCCTGTGGGGCTTGTGCAGGAGGTGAGATTTGGAGTTGAAAGAACAATGCAGTGAAACCAGATATCAGAAGAGTCTGGGTGTGGTGGCCCACGCCTGTAATCCCAGCACTCAGGAGGCCCGAAACAGGAGGATCACCTTGAATTTGAGGGCAGCTCCCACCCCACCAATAAAAGGATATCAGACAAGGATGTGACTAGGAGAAACACTAGTGTTCTCGTCCCCTCAGGAATTCTTGGGCATATTGAGAGAGATACTAGATTTCCCCTGTATACAGAATGGGGATGTGAGTCATTTAAATTAAAATGTTTTTTATTTCATCTATAAATGTTTTCTCACTTAAAAATTTAATCCACATTAGCTAAACCTTGGAAGCAGCCCATATGTCCATCAACAGATGAATGGATAAGGAAAACATGGTATTTACACACAAGGGAGTACTATTGTGCCATAAAGAAGGATAAATTTAAGTCATTTGTAGGAAAATGGATGTACCTTGAGGCTACAATGTAAAGTGAAATAGACACACAAGCTTAAATATCACATGGTTAAAGATAGATAATAGGAAATGCGCAGATATTTTTTTTTTTTTTTTTTTTTTTTTTTGGATTTTTTGTTTTTTGTTTTGTTTTTTGTGGGTACCGGGGGGTCGACCTCAGGACCTCACGCGCCAGCAGGCGCCTGTGCCGCTGAGCGATATCACCGGCCCCTTTTTCGTATGTGGGTTCCGGGAGTCGAACTCGGGCCCTCGCACTTGCAAGGCAGGCGCTTATGCCGCTGAGCCATCTCACCGGCCCTTTTTTGGATTTTTTGTGAGACAGGGTCTCACTATATAGTTCAGTCTGGCCTTGACCTCACTACGTCACCTAGGGTGGCTTCAAACTCGAGGTGATCAGGCTCCTGAGTACTGGGATCACAGGTGTGTGCCACCACACTTGGCTGGGAGATAGATCTTTTGCAAAAGGGAAGGGGACCAAGCACTGGGGAGGCTGAGGCAGGGGGATCACAGCAAGTTTGAGACCAGCCTGGGCTATGTAGTGAGTTCAAGACCAGCAACAGCAGCTTTAATAAATAAATACCAGTTGATCAAGTCTAGAAAGCATCCCAACACCAAAATGTTCTTGTCCTTTCCTGCTGTACTGCTGTGCTGTTCAGGTTTAAACAGGGCTGATTTCTTCCTGTTTCATAGTTGGTGGGTGTTCAAGGAAGTCAGTTCAGCTGTTTTTATAAAATGATTAAAAAAAAAAAAATCCGAGTGACCTTTTTCTGCTCCCAAATAATTTTAAGAAGAGTTGGACATAAAACCTTCAAACTACATATTCATTGCCCTCTGAGGAATACAATCGTTAGTTTGAGAAAAAACGTGGTTGTTTTTTGAGCTGAAAACACCAGTACAGCATGTTTGCCCATGCTGGGTATTTTACTTTTTGTCTGCTGAGAGAAACTGATATGGGACTTTGGACCAGCTGTGTAGGCGCAGCTTTGACTTTACTTACCGTGTCATGGAACTTGCGAAGGCGTATGGAATTCCTGCTGGAACCTTTATATCGAAGCTAAAACTTCACATCTGTTAGGCGACATAAAAACAGATCCTGCTAGGAGGCTGCAGAAGTCACATAGAAAATCTCAGGATGGTGACGCCAAAAGAATGATCTCAGCTCTGTTCCCTTCCATCAGAGGAGGGCGGGTGGTCTGGCGCTCCATGGGAAAGGGATTCTTGGGGTGTTTCCAGGAAAGATTTTCACATGCATTCTGCCTAAGGCCCTACACAGAGCCTCTGCATTATTAGTGTGGTCAGGCTTCTGACACCTGAGGTTTAAAAATAACTTTCGTGGCTGGGCACAGTGGAGCTTGCCCCTAGTCCCAGCACTCTGGAGGCTGAGGCAAGAGGATTGCTATGAGTTTGAGACCAGTCTGGGGCGCATAGTTTTTTTGAGGTCAGGTCAGCCTGAACTACATAGTGAGACCCTGTCTCAAAAACAAGTTATTCTAGGTATTGGGAAATAGAAGGAAAATGTTCATATGGGGAGGGGAACAAGGGAGGGAGGAGGAGGTAAGGAAAGAAGGGAAAAGTAAAAAAAAAGAGAAGAAGGAAAAAATGGAAACAAAGCTTTTGTAAATGGGGAGGGTAGGAGGGGTTGAAGAGAGGGTAGGAGAATGGGGGAAAAAAAGAAACAAGGTATGATCATGTACAGGTACTAATTCTCTATGATGAATGTGATCTTTATGTATATCTAAAACATACCCAATAAAACCTGATTGGAAAAGAAAAAAGCAAGTTATTCGTGTAATAATATTTAATTGTCCAGCTTCATCACAGCCGTTTGTGCCAGCTGGAACTGGACTGATCTAGAACTATAATCTGATTTCTTCTGCTAAGAAACTGACCACCAAGCAGGCTGGGGTTGTGTTAGCAGATGCGGGGGTGCCCAGAGGTCCTTTCCGAGCTCTTGTCCTGTTCAAAGCATTGGATAGGACAACAGAAGAATATGAAAGTTTAACATTTATTAAAGTTAAAAGAGGGCCCGTGAGATGGCTCAGCGGCGTAAGCGCCTGCCTGGCAAGCGCGAGCACCGGAGTTCGACTCCCGGTACCCACATACGAAAAAAGGGCCGGTGATATCGCTCAGCGGCATGGGCACCTGCTGGCGCGCGAGGTCCTGAGGTCGACCCCCGGTACCCACACACACACAAAAAAAAAGCTAAAAGAAGAGGAGGAGAGGGGAGGAGGAGGAGGAGAAGAAAAGAAGACTTGAAAAAGCAGTGCTCCGAAGAAGACGTGCTCTGCAGAAGAGAAGAGAGAAGACGCGCCCTGTGTGCAGAGCAGGCCACTGCAAGAGCAAGGAACCCATGGCTGCCATCTGTCACATCCTCCGTCCGTCAGATCCGGCCGCCCAGGCCAGGCTCCGAACCTGCTCTGCGCATGCGTCCTGGCCATGAGGGGTCAGGTCTCCATAACTGACAGGTCACGCTTTCTTGCCCTGCCAGTTTGCCCGCTCTAATCTCTTGCTTTAGTAGCGCATGTCTGTAATCCCAGTCCTTGGGAGGCTGAGGCAGGAGGATCACAAATTGGAGGTCTAGTCTGGAAACCTTGTCGAAAGAAAGGAAGTTAAGAAGGCATTGAATAGTACAGACTCACTAGTGCTTTCTTCTTCCTTTGCAGTGCTGGGGTGAACGCAGGCCTCGTGCCTGCTAGGTGAGTGCTCTGCCAACGAGCTATGTCCGCAGCCCAGCGAACCCCTTTCGTGTCAGTAACTCCACTTGTGCTGCCCTCAACATATTTAGGAAGCGACTGGGAGCACTTGCCCGGCGCCGGCCACACCGTCCACTCTACCCTTGTAGAGGTAGGACACCTCCAGCCGTCTGTCCCCTGGGGATGCTGTAACTCATAGGTCACGCTGACCAAAGCCATCCAAGGAACTATGCTTGTGCTTTTGAGACAGGGTCTCACTGGGTATTCCAGGCTGGCCTTGAACTCACTGTGTAGCTCAGGCTGGACTCACACTTGAAATCCTCCTGCCTCAGCCTCTGGGATGCTGGGATTACAGGTGTGAACCACCACGTCTACATATAAATGTTTTAATCATCCCTCATATCGGATCTGTAAGCAATTGTTGCCTTACTGAAAACCAACACATCAATTCTGTGAAAACATCTTTTAATGTAAAAGGTCAATATATGCATCATTGTTCTGTAGGCCTTTTTTTTTTTTTGTACCAGGAATCGACCTTGTGCTTGCCAGGCAGGCACTGTGCTGCTGAGCTATATCCCAGGCCCCCTAGGCCTTTTATATTCTACTTGATATTCCTTTATTTTGCAGTAGTTCCTTGAGTCCAATTTTTTTTTTCTCAGTACTGGGGATTGAACCCAGAGCCTTTACACTAAGCTACATCCCTGGCCCTTTTATTTTTGAGACAAATTCTTTTTTTTTTTTTTTGTGGGTACCGGGGGGACGACCTCAGGACCTCGCGCGCCAGGAGGCGCCCGTGCCACTGAGCGATATCACCGGCCCCTTTTTCGTATGTGGGTTCCGGGAGTCGAACTCAGGCCTTCGCGCTTGCAAGGCAGGCGCTTAAGCCGCTGAGCCGTCTCACCGGCCCTTGAGACAAATTCTTGCTAAGCCACTAAATCACCCAGGTTAGTCTCAAAATTGGTGATCTGCCGGGCATGGTGATGCACGCCTATAATCCCAGCACTCAGGAGGCTGAGGCAGGAGGATCGTTGCAAGTTCGAGACCAGCCTGGGCTACAAAGTGAGCTCAAGGCCAGCCTGAACTGCATAGTGAGACCCTGTCTCAAAAAGACCAAAAAAAAAAAAGAAAGAAAAGAAAAAATCTGGTGATCTTCCTGACCAATATTTATTTATTTAAAGGCCATCATTAAGAAGAACGACCTTTCGGTATGCCTGGTTTTTAAAAAAATGGAACAAAAATACAAAAAGTTTTTCTCCGGAAATACCTGGCTTAACCCCCCCCCCCCGCCAAGCCCCACTTTTTCTGCCCAATTAAATTTTAATGTCCAAAGTAGTGAAATTAAATTCCACCTCTGCTTGCCTATCTGGACTAATTAGCAAAGCTGGTCTTTTAAACAGGATTAACTCAAGAAGAATGAACAGGTTAGGAAAAAGGAAATTGAGCAGCCTTGGGGAAATTATCACCAGAAACTGAGTTCACATTGCATCTGGGCTCCTGAATGTGATTTGACCCTGTCGCAGGTTGGCATGGCAAACCCTCCAGCTACTGCCCACCTTTAAATGTGGCCCCAGGGCGGCACTTGTCACTTAGGCTGTTATTTCACTGTGGCTTTCAAGATGATCTGCTGTTGTTGTTTTTTCATTTTGTTTTGTTTTGTTTTGTTTGCTGGCCTCGAACTCACAGTGTTTCTCCTGCCTCAGCCTCCTGAGTGCAGGAATTACAGACATGTGCCACCACACTGGGCCAAATGGGACTTTTCTTCCAGGGTCAAGTGTATCTCCAAGATGGCTCAAGGCACATGTCTGGGAGAGGACTTTCTATTAAGTCTTTTGGGTCCCCAGGGGGCATTTATCCCTTGCAGCGACTGTGCTTGGGCCATTGGGTGACTCCCAAACAGCCACACCTGCGACGGGGTCAGGACTTTAGAACACGTTACAGCTGATATTGGCGTTTCTCTTTAGAAGGGCTTTCTGTGGAATTCACTCACATACTATGTGATTACTATTTTTGTAGTCAGTGTAGGAGATGTTCTTGAATATATTTCATTCAGTAAATAGGCATTTTCTTCTTTGTACAAAGTTACCAGCTGTTATGGCTTGTGTCTAGATGTACCCCCAAAGCCTCATGCAGTCATAGGTGGGGCTTTTTCAGAGGTGGCTGGATCTAGAGTGTGTGATGCTGGGATCAAGGGTGTGATTCAGGACTAAATCAGTCCACTGATTGGTTTGGCATAGTTCTGGTATTAAGGGTGTGAGTGCTATACCCACCCTAGGGCAGGTAGCTTGCATACAATATAAGAGACAGAAGGAGTCTTGTCTCACCCCCTTCCCTTGTTGCTTTGCTACCTTCTGCCCACCATGAACTGTTTCTCCTCTGTGATACCCCTCTGCCATGTGCCACCCTGCCTTGGAGCCAGCCGATTATGGGCTGAAACCCCTACAAACTGTGAGCTAAATAAACCTTTTCCCCCTTAACTTTGGGTGTCAGGTGTTTTGTCTCAGCAACAAGACAAGTAACTAAGACATCAGCAGAGACTATTTAAACAAACACAATATTTTTACATTTTGTTTTTTGAGACAGGGTCTTGCTCTATATCCCAGGCTGGCCTTGAACTTGTGATCCTCATGCCTCAGCTTCCTGAATGCTAAAATTACAGGTGTGCACCACAGTGCCCCACTGCAAGTCTTGATTTCTCTCTCTCTCTGTGTCTCTCTTTTTTTCAAAACAGGAGGAAATCATCTTTCAGAGTTAATCGGGCAGGTCGAGATGGTGTTAGTTCTGGTCCAAACACTTATTTTAGTCCTCGTCTTTTTTTGTTTGTCATATGTGTGTGTGTGTGTGTGTGTGTGTGTGTTTGAGACAGGTTCTCACTATGCAGTTCCAGCTGGCCTTGAACTCACTAGGTAGTCCAGGCTGGCCTTGAACTCCTGGAGAGATCCTCCTGCCTCAGCCTTCCAAGTGCTGCCATGACAGGCTTGTACTACCATGCCTGGCTGCAATTTTCCCCTTTTGCCTTGTGTTGTAGTCAGGGTTTGCAAGGGAAACAATACAATTCAGGACATATAATTTATAGAGTTATTTTGTAATAGTCACCCAAAGAGTCATATACAAAAGAGTGCAGGAAATCTGTCCACACACTAAAGACCCAAAGAATCCAGCTGAGGGCCTGGGTCCTACAGCAGTGTCCTGCATGAGTCCAGCTGAAGACCTAGAGCCCATGGCAATGCCCCCATGAGTCCAACTAGAGGCCCGGAGCCCACAACAATGTCTCATGCAAGAATATTTCACGGATCTGCACTGGGAAGGCCCAAAGGTCAGCGGTGGAAGCTAGAAAGTCTACACCAGTGGGATGAAGGACCTGTGCCAGCAGGCTGAGGGATCTGTCCCGGAGCCAGGAAGCGACACTCAGAGTAAGGACCAGAGCTCCCCGAAAGGCACCACAGCCATCCTCAGCAACAGTGAGGTCCCGAGCTCCTCCGATGATGAGAACAGCCAAGTTCCTATCAGGAAAGCCAGCGTGACAAGCTCCTCAAGGAGAACCGACAGCAGCAACTCTTCCTCACCAGTTCTCCTTTTTATGTTGTTGGCAACAGTCCTCAGGTGGGCCCTCCACACCAGGCACCACACTGATTCAGTTCAGCTGGGTGTGACAAGTTGACCACCAGTTGTCAATCCACCACAATCCACCCCTGGTCAACTTGATAACCACACACATTTCCTTGAACCAATGGTCTCTAGTGGCAGATTTGTGAAAAGTTAACATGTGTTGATCTATTCAGATTTACATTAATATAACAATTACACATATACAATTCTTATTGCACTCATTTCTGCACCAAAAACAAAATATACAAAGGGTGATCAAAACTCAAGGTTAAAACGACAATACTTTGACAAATTAACCTGATTACAAACATATCTAAAAACTACATTAAAATCAAATTAAAAGAACTATTACAATCACAGTCCTTGCATCCAGTAACTTTTAACTACACGGCATGGCAAGACTAAAAAATGGGGATCTCCTGCAATTTAAATACACTCTTATCTTCAGGTGAAAGGTTTCAGTTTATTTTTCCATTGTCCTGTTTTTCTCAACAACCACGTTTTTCTCTTTTTTACCTTGCAACCCATAGTTCCATGGAGTCTTCCATCTGGCCAAATGCTTCAAATCACCTTGTTGGCTCTTTAGTCTTAACCTCAAACATAGATCTGGCCAAAAGCTCTCAACAGTAACCATGCCACCATCCCAACAGTAGACAACATTGAAAATTTTCTGCCACCCAGATAATATCTCTAAACACAAGCAAATTGCAGAACAACTTCCTGCCAAAGCACAATATACTACCTGGGATCCAGCAGCCAATGCAGTCTGTCTCAATAGAAGCCTCCAAAGCTTCATCTTAATCGGCAGCATTTCCATCAGTACTCTGATTTTCCAGGCTCCAACCAGAGTCTCCAAAATAGTTTACAGCATATTGGGGCTGCTCCTAGGCCAGTCTCTCAAGACCTTTCCAAATTAATTCCCAAGGCTCTTAAGCCACATGGTCAGGCAACATCACAGTAATGACCCCACTCTCCTGGTACCAATTTTGTTGTAGTCAGGGTTTGCAAGGGAAACAATACAATTCAGGACATATAATTTATAGAGTTATTTTGTAATAGTCACCCAAAGAGTCATATACAAAAGAGTGCAGGAAATCTGTCCACACACTAAAGACCCAAAGAATCTAGCTGAGGGCCTGGGTCCTACAGCAGTGTCCTGCATGAGTCCAGCTGAAGACCTAGAGCCCATGGCAATGCCCCCATGAGTCCAACTAGAGGCCCGGAGCCCACAACAATGTCTCATGCAAGAATATTTCACGGATCTGCACTGGGAAGGCCCAAAGGTCAGCGGTGGAAGCTAGAAAGTCTACACCAGTGGGATGAAGGACCTGTGCCAGCAGGCTGAGGGATCTGTCCCGGAGCCAGGAAGCGACACTCAGAGTAAGGACCAGAGCTCCCCGAAAGGCACCACAGCCATCCTCAGCAACAGTGAGGTCCCGAGCTCCTCCGATGATGAGAACAGCCAAGTTCCTATCAGGAAAGCCAGCGTGACAAGCTCCTCAAGGAGAACCGACAGCAGCAACTCTTCCTCACCAGTTCTCCTTTTTATGTTGTTGGCAACAGTCCTCAGGTGGGCCCTCCACACCAGGCACCACACTGATTCAGTTCAGCTGGGTGTGACAAGTTGACCACCAGTTGTCAATCCACCACACCTTGGCTACTTGGAGGTTAGAAAAAATGATATTCTCAGTTCCTAGAAACATTTCTTCTTTCTTTTCCCTTGATTCCAGTTTTCTTTTCTTTCCTTTCCTTTTTTTTTTGTGGGTACCGGGGGTTGACCTCAGGACCTCGCGTGCCAGCAGGTGCCCGTGCTGCTGAGCGATATCACCGGCCCTTTTTTTGTGTGTGGGTACGGGGAGTTGAACTCAGGACCTTGCGCTTGCCAGGCAGGCACTTATGCCGCTGAGCTATCTCACCAGCCCAGTTTTCTTTCTTTTATGTTTCAAAACTTTGTGAGAAATAAAAAAGGGTTTGGGGTGTAGTTCAGTATTTAGACCCTGGGTTCAATAGCCAGTACCACACACACACACACAGACACACACAGACACACACAAACACACACACATGCAATTATAGATACCTCTGTATTCAAGTCATATAAAAATGTAGTTCACAGATAAAAATCTTTTTTTTTTTTTTTTTTTTTTTTGTGGGTACCGGGGGTCGACCTCAGGACCTCGCGCGCCAACAGGCACCCGTGCCGCTGAGCGATATCACCGGCCCCTTTTTTTGTATGTGGGATCCGGGAGTCGAACTTGGGCCCGCTGAGCCATCTCACCGGCCTGACACAGATAAAAATCTTGTTGAGTCATTATGTATTTTCCTAAATCAGTAAATCAACAAGTACCTGAGCAAATGCTATGTTATGAAAATAAGATTAGAGCCGGTGTGGTGGCACAAGTCTGTAATCCCAGTGTTCAGGAGGCTGAGGCAGGAAAATCACCAACATAGTGAGAGCCTGTCTCAAAAAACCAAAAAACACTTTTTTAAAAAAAATACAGAATTCATAGATGTTGAAGTGGGCAGAGGCTGGCTAGAAAAGCAGATTTATTGTTGAGGCTCAGAACAAGATCTCCTGAGAGCCTGGAGTCCTGGCACATCGAAGACTTTGAACTAAGGCACAGGGGCTCAAAAGCAGTCTCTTCCTGACCTTCTCTTGCCCTTGTTTCTCCTGTCCCCTCTGTCCCCAAGGAAGCTGCAGAAGCTAGAACCCGTCTTCCCCGAGCTGTGCACTAGAGCGAAGCATTACTCTCAGTGGAGAAGCTGGCCGTGAGGATATTCTCTGACCAAACCCGTCTGATCGCAGAGGGGCCCTGCCCTTTCCAGGGGCCAGGAAAGCCACACATGGGCTGCTGGGTGTCTCTTGGCCTGTTAGCCTTCTGTCCAACTGCATTTCTACCTCGGTGTACAACTGTCACAGAACCAAACCATAAGAAGGGGCAGTTTTGCCAGGTGTGGTGGCACATTCCTGTAATCCTAGCACTCAGGAGGCTGAGGCAGGAGGATCGCCGTGAGTTCTAGGTCAGCCTGCACTACGTAGTGAGATCCTGTCTCAAAAACAAACAAACAAACAAAGCGAACAGTTTTCCCCGGATCTATTGGTCTTTACTCTGAAGGCTCTTATGTATTATGAAACGGATTCCTTAGGTTGGCTTGCCTTTCTTTTCTTAACCTGTCTCCTGTGATAGCAGTGTCCAATGTGGGCCTGTGCTAAGTGTCACACCTTCTGCCCTACATTACTGTGAGGAAGATAAACCTGCAAAAGCTAGGAAAGCTGTGAGGCTGCGGACTGCAGCGCTACCATGCAAAGGTGCACATCCTGCCGTCAGTTCTCAGACTCTACTTTCTTCAAAACCTGCAACATTAGCTGGGTGTGGTGGTGCACGCCTGTAATCCCAGCACTCAGGAGGCTGAAGCAGGAGGATCACTGTGGGTTCCAGGCCAGCCTGGGCTACATAGTGAGTTCAAAGCCAACCTGAACTATGTAGCGAGACCCTGTCTCAAAAAAATCAAAAAAAAAAAAAAAAAAAAACATAAAAAATTGCAATACTTAGATTTTTGCCATGTCCTTGGACAGAAGAAAGGAATGTGTGTATCTGTCTGTCTCTCTACTATCTACCTATGTACACATGCAAGGGATGACCAAAATATACATGAGTATTTATTTGTATTCATTTATTTATTTATTATGAGTCAGGGTCTTGCTATGCAGTTCAGTCTGGCCCTCCATAGTGGTATGGAGCCCAGGCTGGCCTCAAACTCACCGTGATCTTCCTGCCTCAGCCTCCCGAGTGCTGGGATTACAGGTGTGTGCCACCACACCCAGCTATAGTGAGTGTTTAAATAAAAAAAACTTAGGGCCGGTGAGATGGCTCAGCGGCTTAAGCGCCTGCCCAGCAAGCGCGAGGGCCCGAGTTCGACTCCCGGAACCCACATACGAAAAAGGGGCCGGTGATATCGCTCAGTGGCACGGGTGCCTGCTGGCGCGCGAGGTCCTGAGGACGACCCCCCGGTACCCACAAAAAAAAAATTTATTATAGTAAAAGACACATTGCCATTAATCCCCCCCACCCCACTTCGAGCAATCAGATCCCATCCTTCTTGCCATTTTCTGAAGCAGTTCTGGAAGTCCTCTTTCATGAGGGTCTTTATGAGGTACAATACACTGTATGCTGCTGCCAAGTGCCATCTTATGGAAAGGCAGGCTCATAAAAACATTACCATGTGTCCTCATCCACCTTACTCGCCAAGTCTGTTGTCTTCTGGCTCTTCCCCAAAGTCACAGTGACCATATAAAGGCAAATGTTTGAGTCAATTCAGGATGTCATGGCAGCCACGACAGTGCAACCAAAGACACTCAGGAAAGAGGACTCCAGAGCTGCTGCAGAAAGCGGCAAGAGCAGTGGGATGAGTGTGTTCGAAGCAAAGCAGAGCGTGAGGGGGGTTTATGGCAATGTGTCTTTTACTCTAATAAAAATTTAAACATTCACTGTATTTTTTTTTTTTTTTTGTGGGTACCGGGGGGTCGACCTCAGGACCTCGTACGCCAACAGGCACCCGTGCCACTGAGCGATATCACCGGCCCCTTTTTCGTATGTGGGATCCGGGAGTCAAACTCGGGCCCTCGCGCTTGCAAGGCAGGCGCTTACGCCGCTGAGCCATCTCACCGGCCCACATTCACTGTATTTTTTGATTACCCCTCATATATCTTCCTTTTTAAAATTGGTTACATTGATAAAATGTTATATGTCATACTTTAATATTTGAACAAAAGGGTAGGGCTGTGGTAACATAGCGATACGTGGAAAACTACTTTCTGATACCGTTTAGTTGGGATCCCGGGTAAGTTGAAGGAGAATTTTGAACAGGTGTGATGGTAAGGGAATTTGGTCAAAAAACTCTCATAATAAGAGGTTGGGATTGTAGCTCAGTGGCAGAGCATGTGTTTATCATGTGTAAGATGTGTAAGGTCCTGGATCCAATCCAGCACTGCACACACACACACAGCCAGGCATGGTGGTGCATGCCTGGAATCTCAGCACTCTGGGAGGCTGAGGAGGAGGATTGCAAGTTCAGTGGTGACCCTACTCAGCTCTGAGTGGGTTATAATTTGAAAACAAGACCAATGTCATCATAAAAACCCAGCCAGGGAGCTCCCAGCTGGGTCTTCTTGTCTCCTGCGCTGGGAAGAGCAGAGAACTGAATTCTGGAATCGCACTAGGACCTGAAGCCCCTCTTTAACTGGAAAACGTGTGTAGCTTGGAATTGGCTAGGGCTACCCTCTGGATGCCAGGCGTCTGCCTTTGGTTCTGCATATTTGAGCTCACTGTGTGACCTTTTTGAATTTCAAGTGATTCATCTCAGGTGTTTCATTAGCAAAATGGGGATTATGTGGAAATTTTGGTGAGAATTAAATAAGGCACCTGGCCCAGCAGCTTGTCCATAAACAGTATTACTACCTGGATAAACACTTCAGGCTGAACTAAGTGCAAAAAATCGTGTTGTCACAGAGGCAATCCTTGACCCCAATCTAAGCTAAGTCCCCCTCCTCTATCCAGTAATAAAGCCACTTCCTTCAGGTGGGAGCGGTGTGGTTATCACCTCTGCAACTGAACACAGCGGTGTCCAGTCCTGCACTGGGGCAGAGAGGTTGTATAAGGCCTGGTGGGAGCCTGATGTTACTAACCAGGGCCTCTCCCACCTGGATTTGCCCCTCTTCTCTTAGAGAGCAAGGGGCTTGGTGCTATGGCACCTTATCAATTATCTTTTATATTCATTTTTTAAAATTTTTATTTATTTATTTTTTTGAGACAGAGTCTCACTATGTAGTTCAGGCTGGCCTTGAACTCATTATGTAGCCCAGGCTGGCCTCAAACTCATGGTGATCCTCCTGCCTCAGCCTCCTGACTGCTGAGATTACAGACATGCATACCACGCCTGGCTTGCAATTGCTTATTTTGGTGGAAAAAGAAATTTCCAGGATGACTTGAACACATTTCTCATTAGTCAGATTTCTGGCATCATAGGCGTGTGCCATCATGCCTGACATCTTTTCTTTTTTTTAAACCTTTATCTTTGTTAGGACCTGTTTGCAGTACATGATGATTACATTCTGTGTTGGAAATTGGTCCATGGACATAACACATCTGATTGCCTTTTTCATCCACTCTCCCTCCCCCTCCCCCTCTTGGTCCCTTCCCTTTTGCAAAGTATCTCTCTGTTTCCTATGATCTATCTTTTATTTGCTCTTTATTTATACTTTGGGTTTCTCGTATAAAAGAAACCTTGTGATATTTGAGCTTGTGCATCTGATTTATGTCACCTAATATTATGCTCTCAAGATGCATCCATTTTCCTACAAATGACTCAAGTTTATTCTCCTTTATGGCAGAGCAGTGCTCCACTGTATGTAAATATCACATTTTCTTTTCTTTTTTTTTTTTTTTTTTTTTGTGGGTACCGGGGGGACGACCTCAGGACCTCGCGCGCCAACAGGCACCCGTGCCGCTGAGCGATATCACCGGCCCCTTTTTCGTATGTGGGATTCGGGAGTCGAACTCGGGCCTTCGCGCTTGCAAGGCAGGCGCTTAAGCCGCTGAGCCGTCTCACCGGCCCCACATTTTCTTTATCCAGTCATCTGTTGATGGACGTATAGGCTTTGTCTTAGTTACTTTTCTTGTTGTTGAGACAAAACACCTGACCCAAAGTTAAAGGAGGAAAAGTTTATTTAACTCACAGTTTGTAGAGGTTTCAGTCCATAATCAGCCAGCTCTAAGGCAGGGTGGCACATGGCAGAAGGGCATCGAAGAGGAGAAACAGTTCATAGTGGGCAGAAGGTAGCAAAGCAAACAAGGGACAACCACAGCTCTTTCTGTCCCTTATATCTTACGCAGGCTACTTAGGGCAGGTGGCACTCACACCCTTAATCCTAGTGCCCTTGAGCCTAGCGTTGCACTTTTTTTTTTGTGTGTGTGGGTACCGGGGGTCGACCTCAGGACCTCGCGTGCCAGCAGGTGCCCGTGCCACTGAGCGATATCACCGGCTGTTTTTTCATATGTGGGTTCCGGGAGTCGAACTCGGGCCCTCACGCTTGCCGGGCAGGCGCTTAAGCCGCTGAGCCATCTCACTGGCCCTAGCGTTGCACTTTGAATCAATCTCAGCATCACACACTCTAGATCCAGCCACCTCTGAAAATGTCCCACCTATGACTGCATGGGAGTTTGGGGGGCCATCTAGACACAAGCCATAACAGGTCACTTGCATGATTTAGGTGTAACGGTCCAATTTCTCATATAACCCAGAATTGTGACTTTTTGTGTGAAATATCCTGTTTTAAAAGGTTGGGAGGCTGGGGATATAGCTCATTGTCACAGCACCTGCCTGGCAAGTGTGAGGTCGTGAGTTCGATCCCTGGTACCAAAAAACAAACAAACAAAAAGGTTGGGAACTGCTTCAAAAGACATTGTGTGGGCCAAACCAAAGTCATGTGTAAAGCTGGGCTGCAGCTCAGAGCTAGAGCACTTGCCTGGCTCTCTTGAGGCCCGGGATTCAATCCCCAGCACTGCAAAAACAAAGCAACAACAACAAAACCCCCACAAGCTGAGCAGGGCCGCGAAAGACCTGAAAGCTTCAGGTTCTCAGTCTCCGGTGTCTGTCTGTCTCTCTGCATCAGCAGGTTACGTTATGGTCACTATTGCTTGTGCCATGCCTGGTGTGGGGGACATACAGCAGGCACGAAACATCTGAAAAAACGAAGAGAAAGAAATGAAGGAAGGGGGAGCTGGTGAGATGGCTCAGCGGCATAAGCGCCTGTCTGGCAAGCGCGAGGGCCCGAGTTCGACTCCCGGTAACCACATACGAATAAAGGGGCCGGTGATATCGCTCAGCGGCACGGGCGCCTGCTGGCGCGCCAGGCCCTGAGGTCGACCCCCGGTACCCACCAAAAAAAAAAAAAAAAAAAAAAGAATTATATTGGAAAAATTGCTAGTATTAATATTAGTGTAGGCAAGTTAATTTCAGATTAAGGAGTTATAAATAACTATATTAGCTTGGTGTGGTGGCGCATGCCTGTAATCTCTGCATTTGGGAGGCTGAGGCAGGAGGATTGCTGGGAGTTCGAGGCCAGTCTGGGCTACATAGTGAGACCCTGTCTCAAAAACAAAAAAAAATTTTTTAGATTATAATATCAACTAGGAAAGAAAAACCCAGTGGCACAGTGCCTGCCTGGCAAGCATGAGGTCATGAGTTTGATTCCTGGTACCAAAAAAAAAAAAAAAGAAAAACCATTTGCTACTTGTCTGTATCATTTTTTTTTCTTTTTAATGGGTACCGGGGGTCGACCTCAGGACCTCACATGCCAGCAGGCACCCGTGCCGCTGAGCGATATCACCGGCCCTTTTTTCGTATGTGGGTTCTGGGAGTCGAACTCAGGACCTTGCACTTACCAGGCAGGCGCTTACGCTGCTGAGCCATCTCACCGGCCCCCTGTATCATTTTTATGGAAAAATAGAATTATTATTTTTGTTGCTTTTATGACCAAATGTTAAAAAGAACAAAAATGTTTACAGCAGAAGCTGAATTTGCCATTTGTAAGTATTGTACTAAGCAGACTGTGGGTTGCATATTGTCAAATCAATTTTTGTTTGCTGCGAAACAGAATTTAATCTCTGACCTCAAGTTTTACTGTATAACGTGCTTGCCAAATACACAGAACTGCAGATTTCCATGGTAGTATGATTTGTGTACTGGCCTGAACTCTGGAAGTCATTGTAGCTGTCATTTGGTGAAAAATAGGAAAAAAGGGGGCTTTGGGAGCTTAGGTTTTGAGCTGATGGGAGGGAAAAAAAAACCCCAAATGCTAGGTTATTTAGAGACTGTTAAATTGAAGTGGCTATCTGTGACATATTTGTAAGTTTAAGGATTCCTAGAGATTTGTCTTGGGGGATGCAAAATATGCATCCGTAAAGAGAGTGGTGCGCTGCTAAGATTGCTGACCATCCAAGCTCAAGACCAACAGTGTTCCTGCTGGATCTTCCTGTGTCCCCTGCAGGTGCTGTTGCCCCAAAAGTAAGCATTGGTGGGTGGAGGAGGGGCCAGCTCTGCTCCCGGAAGTTACAGCCTGCTGGAGAGCCGAGGGCAATGATTAGGGGAGGAGGAAGACCCTGCGATTGATTGAGGGCAACGCCTGTGTGACACAGTCCTGGAGCTGCAAGTCTCTGCAGACCTTATAAATTAGGTGCTAGCCCTCAAAGACCGCATTGTTAGGGTTTAGAGGGGAAACAGTATCCATGGCTACTCTGGCCTCTCTGCTTTTGCAAATATGGTATGTTAATTTCTCTCTTGGGTTCTTCTAAAAAAAAAGTTCTCTGTCTACCATAAATTTACATATTTAAAATATTTTTCTTTAACTCTCACATTTAACCAGTCATCAGGTCTGATTTTTTTTTTCCTGTTCAAATTGGGTTTCCTTCCCAGCATGCTGGGAGGCTGAGGCAGGAGGATCACAGGTTCCACCCCAGCCTGGGCCACTTGGTGATTTTGTGAGACTCAGTCTCAAAATTTTAAAAAAGGCTGAGGAAGTAGCAGCTCAGTATGAATGCTCTGGGTTCAATTCCCACTACTGAAAAAAATGAGTCTTTTTATTGACGATACCCTAGTTGTGGACTTTTTAACTTCATGCTCGGATTTTGACTGGTCTAAATACACTCAGCAAGTGACAGGACCAAGGAGAGAACCAAAGCTCTGTGCTTTGTGTCTCCCCTCATATGGTGGTGTCACCATCAATGATCTTGAGTAGTCTCTACTGACTCGTGAAAGAAACCATCGCTCATCCTTGTGGTGAAGTACTATGCATCCGTCATAAATGATCATTCACACTTATACTTACTGTTTGGAAGTTGTTCACCTTTTTTTTTTTTTTTTTAAATATAGGTCTTGCTAAATTGCCCAGTCTGGCTTTGAACTTAGAACTCCTGTCTTAGCCTCCCGAGTAGCTGGGATTACAGACATGTACCATTGTGCTCTCACTGGAGGCTTTTTTTTTCTTTTGAAATACTGTCTTGGGCCGGTGAGATGGCTCAGCCGCATAAGCGCCTGCCTGGCAAGTGTGAGGTCCTGAGTTCGACTCCCGGAACCCACATATGGAAAAAGGGCCGGTGATATCGCTCAGCGGCCCAGGCGCCTGCTGGCGCGTGAGGTCCTGAGTTCGACCCCCAGTACCCACAGAAAGAAAAAAGGAAATACTGTCTTTTTTTTTTTTTTTTTTTTTGTGGGTACCGGGGGGTCGACCTCAGGACCTCGCACGCCAGCAGGCGCCCGTGCCGCTGAGCGATATCACCGGCCCCTTTTTTCGTATGTGGGATCCGGGAGTCGAACTCGGGCCCTTGCGCTTGCCGGGCAGGCGCTTAAGCCGCTGAGCCATCTCACCAGCCCAGGAAATACTGTCTTGCTCTGTGGTCTAGGCTGGCCTTGAGATCCTCCTCCTTCAGCTTTCCTCCCTCCCTCCCTGCTTTCCCTTTCTCTCTCCCTTTCTCTCTCTCTCTGCCTTCCTCCCTCCCGTCCTCCCTCCCTCTTTTCTGTTTTGTTTTTGTTTTTATTTATTTATTTATTTATTTTTTGAGACAAGGCCTTTGATGTTGTCCAGACCGGCATCAAAGTCCTGGACTGAAACAATCCTTCTGCTTCAGCCTCTGGAGTAGCCACTACCCCAGCCGCACGCCATCGCGCTGGCTCAAGTTGCTGTTTTTCTGTTTATTAGTCTGGTATCTGTGAAGTTGAACCGGGCACATGGCTGCTTGTGCTCTGATGCCGCTGCAGGTTTGGGCTCCTGAGAGCACTGTGTGCGGATAACCTGCAGAACGGACTGAGAACTCACCTACAGCTGTGGTTGGGAAGAGGAAGGGGGAGGGGGTGTGGAGTGACGAACCTTTGATTCTGAGATGGCCACAGGGTCACCCGCAGTTTGCAGTGGCAGCTGTCAAGCCATCATCACAGGAAGTAGAAGTCACCAGTGGAACTTGGCATGGTGAGTCTGACTTCCAGGGGAGGGCTCACTGGATGCAGAAAGAAAGAAAAATACACAATCAGTACACAAGGGACATATGCAATCCTGTTATTAGTGTCTGCAGGAGCCAAAATAAAAGTGGAAGAGGGTTCAGCCCAGACCCGATCCTGGGCCAAGTGGGGGTCAGGCTCGTACCCTGACACTGGCTGGTGGCTGGGCTGAGGTTGGATTCTGGTTGGTGCACAGATGGTGAGGGAGCTTAGGGAAATCCACTCTGAGCTAGAGAAAGGGAAGAGGTAGGGAGTTCGATCCACCAGGGTGGAGATCTTTAAATGGTTTGAAAAATAGGGCAAACAAAGCAGAGGTGGACATGCAGGGCCGTGAGGGGTGGTCTTCACCCTGCCTTGGCTTTCCCAGGCTGGTGTCTCTCTCAGCCATAGAAAGAGGAACAGTCCAAAATGGCGCACAGTGAAGGCAAGTTTATTTGCAGAAGAAAGCCACCCCGAGGAGCGGGGGCCCCAGAGCTGGGTGACCGCTGAGCATGGGGCGGCTGTCCTGATTTATGGAGCTATAAGGAAGGGGTCCTGGGGCATATCTCATCCCTCCCAGGTAGCTGTTTCTGACTGGGTATCAGCTCGTTGTTAGGGGCCTATAATGAAAGACTTGGGAGGCAGCTTGCAAAGTCTTATTTTTGCCTGTCCTTTTAGGAACAGCTCATACAAAGAGGAACTTAGCTAATCTCTGAGTACATCTGGCCTTCATGTTAACTGCAGACAGTCTATGTTAGCCTCCTCTGGTTTTTAAGGGGACCATCCCCACATTATCCCTGCCTGTTGGGGTCCTATCCCTACACAGGATCGAAATTGGCTATCTACATGCAGAGGATTGAGTTTAGAGCCATAATTCACCATGTACTACACTGAAATCAAAATGGATCAGGTCTAAATGTTAAACCAGAAACACTTGATCTGCCAGAGATAAAATAAGTAAAGCTTTTGAAGTCTAGGTGTAGGCAAGGATTTTCTGAACAGAATTCCTGTGCCATAAGACACAGCATCAAGAATCAACAAAAGCCGGGCATGGTGGCGCACACCCGCAATCCTAGCACACGGGAGGCTGAGGCAGGAGGATCACTGTGAGTTTGAGGACAATCTGTGCTACAAAAAACAAACAAACAAAGAAACAACAACAAAAAAAACCCCACAAAACTTCTACCCAGCAAAGGAAACAATCAACAGAGTGAAGAGACAAGCTACTGAATGGGAAAAAGTTTCTGTTAACTATTCCTCTGACAGAGGACTGATATCTAGAATATATGAAGAACTAAAAAAAAACCAAAAACAAAAAAAATTAGAGCTCCCAAAATAAAAAACCTAATCAAAAAATGGGCAAGTGAAATGAATAGACACTTCTCAGAAGAAGAAGTACAAATGGCCAAGAAACACATGAAGAAATGCTCAACATCGCTGGTCATTTGAGAAATGGAAATTAAAACAACACCGAGATTCCCTCTCACCCCAGGAAGAATGGCCATCCTCAAGAAATCAAGTAACAAATGCTGACGAGGCTGTGAGGCTGCGGGGGCGGGGGGAGCCCTCCTACGTTGTTGGTGGGAGGGTAAATTGGTACAATCACTATGGAAATCAGTATGGAGATGCCTCACAAAACTAAAACCAGTTCTCAGTTACTCTGTCGTGGTGATGAACAGCTGACAGACTTCTTGAAGCAGCGGTCTCGGGTGTTGCTAGGTCTCTGACAGCCCTGCTGGCCTCCTGAACTTTAAGGGTCTCAGACAAGTTCTGCTCTAGTTACCGTATCTTGGAGAAATCTAAAAAACCAGGGACAAAGATGGCAGCTGGGTACCTGAGCTCCCATGGCCTAGGCCACTTGGGCTGCAATCTGATCCACATGAGGAGCGAGAAGGAGGTTTGTGTTAGGACCTCAGCCCAGGCTGGGGGCCCAAGGCCACGTATGCATGCAAGGGTAAAGTGGCCACGGGACAGGGAACAGTCTCTTGAGGACTCCCTGACATAAGAGCCCAACGCACTGTCACCACAAATCTTGTTGGTGAAGTCCTCATGAAGATTGATTTATGGATCTATGTATGGATAGAAGGATTGATTGACTGGAGACAGAGTCCTGCTATGTGCTGCAGGCTGGCCCTGAACTCTCTATGTAGTCCAGGCTGGCCTCGAACTCCCAGCGATCCTCCTGCCTCAGCCTGCTACGTGCCAGGAGACCAGGTGTGCACCCTCCCAACAGTTAGGTCTTAAACAATTACATAGAATGTGTGGACTTTGTTTGGATCCTGGTTTGAATAAACAAATCATAACATGTAATTTTGGAGTGAAATCAGGGCACTCAGTTTTGGACATTCAGATTTGTATCAGATGGTATTAATTTTTTTCTTTAGTAGGGATACTTTCACTATGGTTATATACAGAAATGTCCTCTTTTTTTAATAGGTGCATAGAGGGATGATACATGGGATTTGCTTGAAAATGTTAAAATATTACTGAAACAAAAATAAAGGAAAAAGGGCCGGTGAGTTGGCTCAGCGGCTTAAGCGCCTGCCCGGCAAGCACGAGGGCCCGAGTTCGACTCACGGATCCCACATACGAAAAAGGGGCTGGTGATATCGCTCAGCAGCATGGGCGCCTGCTGGCGCGCAAGGTCCTGAGGTCGACCCCCTGGTACCCACAAAAAAATAAAAAAATAAAAAAATAAAGGAAAAGAATGCAAAAAGGACCACATGAAACAAGTATGTGAAATGGTCATCCTTGAATATTATTTATTTATTTTTTTTTGTGGGTACTGGGGGTTGACCTGAGGACCTTGCACGCCAGCAAGCACTTGTGCTGCTGAGCGATATCACCGGCCCTTTTTTCGTATGCAGGTTCCGGGAGTCAAACTTGAGCTCTCGTGCTTGCCAGGCAGGTGCTTATGCCGCTGAGCCATCTCACTTGCCCTGAATATTAATTCTATTTGTAATCTTTTGCAATGAAAAGTTTAAAATGATATTTATTTATTTATCTACTTCTTTATAGTTTTTTTTGGAGACAGGGTCTCACTCTGTTGTTCAGGCTGGCCTTAAACTTGCAGTGATTCTCCTGCCTCAGCCTCCTAAGTACTGGAATGACAGCCACAACACCCGGCTAAAATGATTTAGAGAACTGCAAATTAAGTAGGGATGCTACAACTGAAAAGACTTGACCATGAACGCAATAAACAAAAACAGGAATGCATGAAAAAGAAGAAGGGACAATTTTTAGGCAAAACAGCAAATATAATACAGATGCTGATTCCAGTTGGGAAAGGGAGCTCTGCTGAGCACAGTGATAATTTGCAGAGACAAAAGGAGAATAATGATTTTAACAACAAAAATAATAGCTATTGTTTATTTATTTTTTAACTTTTTTGTGGGTACCGGGGGTCGACCTCAGGACCTCGCGCGCCAGCAGGTACCCGTGCTGCTGAGTGATATCACCGGCCCTTTTTTCGTATGTGGGTTCCAGGAGTCGAACTCGGGCCCTCACGCTTGCCAGGCAGGTGCTTATGCCACTGAGCCATCTCACTGGCCCTGCTATTGTTTATAATAAACAAGCCTTAGTGCCATTGCTGCTACATCCAGCAGCAATAAACGATACATTTATATCATTTATCTGATGCCAACAGGATTTCGAGCAAGGCAGGGCGATTACAGTATCATTCTTTTACATGCAGAGAAACTGAGTCCCCCCTCCCCACCTCTCTCCCTCTCTCTCCCTCTCTTTCTGGGGATTGAACCCAGGACCTTCAAGTGCTCTACCACTGTGCTTTTTTTTTTTTTTTTTTTTTTGAGACAGGGTCTCACTCTGTAGTTCAGGCTGGCCTTGAGCTCACTATGTAGCCCAGGCTGGCCTCGATCTCATGGCGATCCTCCTGCCTCAGACTCCTGAGTGCTGGGATTACAAGCGTGCGCCACCACTCCTGGCCTCTACCACTGCACTTTATCCCCAGCCCTTTTACTTTTTTGTTTTTAGACAGTGTCTCACGAAGTTACCCAGGCAGGCCTCAAATGTGCCATCTTCCTGCCTCAGCCTCCTGAGTCACTGGGATGAGGGGCACAGATGTCTTAAGTAACTTCCCCAAGCTTCCATGCCTGGGAAATAACAGCCTTGATTCTCACAGCTCATGGCCCCGAGGCCATACTTTTTTTCCCTTTAGAAACCTTGCCCTGGAAAAAGAAACCATTTTTTTTTCTTTCTTTTTTTTTTTTTTTTTTTTTTTTTTGTCTTTTTGAAGAAACCATTCTTTGAATGTACAAAACTAGCTACTTTGAGCAAAGAGCTTTTTGTTCAGTGTTTTATAGATGTAATTTACATTTCGTTTAAAAGTGAAAATGTGCCTGCTGGCCAATTCTTGCACATGTCGTTTCTGGACATTTGTGGGACGGCCGTGTTTAAATTCACCTCTAGCGGCTGTGATTTATTTCTCCCGGGTGGGAAACACATCCTTTCTTACCTGGTGGTGAGTGCCAGCTAGCTGAGCCAGGCCCTGAGCAGAGACCGAGGGTTTGGAGTCGAACTGGGTTTTCTTTTCCCCCTGGCACTGGGCATTGAACATTGGGCCTCACTTATGCTACCACTGAGCTGCACCCCCAGCTCTTATATTATTATTATAATTTTTATTTTGAGGTAGGGTTGCACAGGCTGGCCTCAAACTTGGCAATCGTCCTGCCTCAGCCTCCTGAGTGGCTGAGATTACAAGCGTGCACCATCGTACAAGGCAGAACTGGAACATTGTACTCCACCTAATTCTTCAAGGCTCACCAGTGGGCTCCTCTGCGGTAGAGTTTCTGCCAGAAATAGTCGGATATGCAGCAAGGGCTCACTGCCTGAGGTGGGAGGAAGCAAAGCCAGGGCATTGGTTTTGGCAGAAAGAAAGTGCCTTACTCCAGGTCGACCAGCGCAAAGGGCAGGAGCAGACAGCTGGAGCCTCCTCCCGGGGTCAGCCGGTCGCTGCAGGAGCTGCTTGCTGGCCCGCGGGCGGGAAGGGGGGGAGGGGAGACTCCTGCGCAGGCGCAGACAGTCTGCGCGCCCTTCACAGCTGTCCGCGTCTTTGGGGAGTCAATGTGCTTTCTGGGGGCTTGGAGCTTCTGACGTCAAAGGGTCACTGCCCAAGGACTTTCTGAACAGAACCCCAGGGGCACAAGAAATAGCACCAAGAATCAGCAAATGGGATCATAGCAAAAAAAAAAAAAAAAAAAAATATATATATATATATATGTATATATATATAATTTTATTTTATTTTATTTTATTTTGTCTTTTTTGGAGACAGGGTCTCGCTATGTAGTCCAGGCTGGCCTTGAACTCAGGAGGATCCTCCTGCCTCAGCCTCCCAAGTGCTGGGATTACAGACGTGTGTCACCACACCTGGCTGATCACAGCAAATTAATAGCAAAGGAAACAGCCAACAGGGTGAAGAAAATCTTCCGAACACGAAAAAATTTTTGCCGGCCTGGCCCTTAGAGGACCAGTATCTAGAGTATATAAAGAACAACAAATTAGATCTCCCAAAATAAAAGACTCAATCAAAAAATGGGAAAATGCGGGCCGGTGAGATGGCTCAGCGGCGTAAGTGCCTGCCTTGCAAGCGCAAGGGCCCGAGTTCGACTCCCGGATCCCACATAAGAAAAAGGGGCCGGTGATATCGCTCAGCGGCATGGGTGCCTGTTGGCACGCGAGGTCCTGAGGTCGACCCCCCGGTACCCACAAAAAAAAATGGGAAAATGCAATGAATAGACACTTCTGAGAAGTACAAATGGCCAATAAATATGTGAAGAAATGTTCAGCATCACTGGCCATTAGAGAAATGCACATTACAACAACACTAAGATTTTGTCTTACCCTAGAAAGAATGGCCATCATCAAGAAATCAAATAATAACAAACGCTGATGAGGATGTGGGGGAAAAGGAGCCCTTCTCCACTGCTGGAGGGAGTGTAAACTAGTACAAACACTGTGGAAATCAGTGTGAAGATTCCTCAAAAAACTCATGCTAGAGGTTCCATTTGACCCAGCTATTTCCCTTCTAGGTATCATCCTAAAAGAGTGAAAGACATGATATTACAGTGATCCATGCATACCCAGCCTGATAGCAGCACAACTCATAATAGCAAAGTCTTGGAAGTGGCCTATATGTCCATCAACAGATGAATGGATAAAGAAAGTGTGGTGGACCGGTGAGATGGCTCAGCGGCATAAGCGCCTGCCTAGCAGGCGCGAAGTCCTGAGTTCGACTCCCGGAACCCACATACACAAAAAGGGCCGGTGATATTGCTCAGCGGCACAGGCGCCTGCTGGCGTGTGAGGTCCTGAGTTCGACCCCCAGTACCCACCAAAAACAAAAAGAAAGTGTGGTATTTACACACCATGGAGTAGCACAAAAAAAAAAATATATATATATATATGTATATATATATGTATATATATAAATAAAAAAATAAAAAAGAGAAAATAATAAAAAAGAAAGGTCATTGTCCAGTCAAACTAGATTCTGTGCATGTCCATCCTTGAAAAGCTGGTTTCTTTCTTTTATAATTTTAAATTTTTTATTAGCAGCTGTGTGCCGCACATAATGTTTACATTCTTGTGGGGACTGGTACACGGACTAACACATCTTCATTCTTTTCATTTCCCCTTCTGCGTACCCCTCCGTCTCTTGGTCCCCTTCCCATTTGTGGAAGACCCAGTTCCCTGCTTCCTATGATCTATCTTTTATTTTGCTTCTTATTTATACTTTGGGTTTCCCGTATAGGAGAACCCATGTGGTACTGAAGCTTGTGTGTCTGATTTATTTCACTTAACATCATGGTCTTGAGGTGCTCCATTTTCCTACAGATGACTCAAGGTTATGGCAGAGCAGTGCTCTGCTGTGTATAAACACCACTTTTGCTTTATCCATTCATGTGCTGATGGACAGAGTGGTGGCCTCCAAGATTTCACTATTGTGAGTTGTGCTGCTATAAACGTGAGTGTGCCTGGATCGCTGTGACATGATGTCTTCAACGGAAAAGCTGCTTTCAAAGCATCCTTGAGAGGATTCTGCAGACCTTTCCTGAACACTTTGTTATTTAGGGAATTTATGCCTGGGTGTGTTCAGGTCTTAGCCAGTTTCAACATTAACACTCTTTTATTATTTTTACCTAGGGCAACAGAATGGTTGCAGAAATTAGCTGCTCTAGAGAACAACAGAGGAAAGACCATACAGATGAAATCCGCCGGGGGAGGAGCAGCAGCTTGTTGATCAGCTTCCTGCTCTTCTCTCATTTTCTGTCCACGGCACTTGTGTGGCCTCACAGTTAACAAAACTTTCTCACACAGAAAAGTAGCAAATGGCTGGTGGTGGTGGTGCACCCCTGTGATCCCAGCACTTGGGAGGCTGAGGCAGGAGGATGCCCGAGCACATAATGAGTTCAAGACCAGCCTGAACTAATTTGCAAGACTGTGTCTCAAGAAAAAACAAAACAGCTGGGCGTGGTGGTGCATGCCTGTACTCCCAGCACTCAGGAGGCTGAGGCAGGAAGGAAGATCTTGCAAGTTTGAGGCCAGCCTGGGCTACATAGTGAGACCCTGTTTAAAAAAAAAAAAAAAAAATTAGAAAAAATAAAACTGAAAAGAAAAGAAAAGCAGCACATGGTCTTATGAAAAAAGGGAGAGACACTGGTGATTTTTAAATATACCTGAACCATGGATGTCAGTGGTTTAAAAATGACTCCAGAGTGCATTCGTGCTTATGTTTTCAACTAAGACCTCTGCGTGAACAGGATGTGGAAGAGCCAGGGGTGGTGGTGCATGCATGTAATCCCAGCTACTTGGGAGGTTGAGGCAGGAGGACTGCAAATTTAAGGCCAGCCTGGGCAATGTAGTGAACACTTGCCTCAAAAACAAACAAACAAACAAACAAATTAAAAGCCTGGGGATGAGGTTCCGTGATAGAGCATCCTTGAGTTTAAAAGAAAAATTACCCCCAGTAGTAAAATTAAAAACAACCACCACCAAGACACAGCTAATCATGTTGACAGGAGAGAAGCTAAGTCCTCCCAGCCGGCTGATGTTGCAGGTTTCGCCAGACAGCATTTTGACTGGGAAGAGTGCAGCTGCAAGAGACGAATGCAGATAAAAACAAAGACTGCAGAGGTATAGGAAGAGTAGAGGTTCTGGCCCTACTGATCCTGGCGAAAGGGAGTCCAGCTCGGGACAGAGGCGGGATGGTTCCAGAACTGCCCGAGGAAGGCAGAGGACACTTTAGTGCAGGGAAAAGGAATCAGAGTCTGCCTAAGTCTCTAAGTTTCCCAGGCTGAGTTTGAACTTGCATGCAGTCCTCCTGCCTCAGCCTCCCAGAGTGCTGAGGTTACAGGTGTGCACCACCATGCCCAGCTTTCTTTTCTTTTTGCACTGCTGGAAATTGAACCCAGGCCCTCATGTGTGCTAGGCAAGTGCTCTACCACTGAGCTACACCCCAGCTCTGGATCTTACCTTTGCAGAGACATAAATATTTCCTGCACAGCCACTAACAACAGCATTTAATAAAAATAATCCTTTACTGAGCTGACACATAATTCATGGAAGGGGTGAATTCCCATAGAAACAGTTGCTACTCAGATCCAAAGAACAAGTGTTCATTACATTGTTACTATCCCCACTTAATAGGAAGAAGAGAATCTAAGGCCAGGAAGGTTAAGTGACTTGGCCAAGGTCACACAGCTGCTATGTAAAAGTCCTGGTCTGCCCAGTTTCTCTCTCTCTCTCCCTCTCTCTCTCAGTTTTTTATTTATTTATTTATTTATTTATTTGTTTATTTATTTATTTATTTTTTGAGACAGGGTCTCACTGTGTAGTTCAGGCTGGCCTTGAGTTCACTATGTAGCCCAGGCTGGCCTTAAACTCACAGTGATCCTCCTGCCTCAACCTCCCAAGGGCTGGGACTATAGGTGTGCGCCACCATGCCTGGCTATTTTAGTTAGTTTTTAACTGTGCAGAGGCCTGTTTGTATTAAGTCAGGATACCTGGCTGTATTCTGATTAACACTGCTAGATACAGGTGGGTGTGATGGTCCACACCTCTCATCCCAGCACTCGGGAGGCTGAGGCAGGAAGATCGCCATGAGTTTGCGGCCAACCTGGGCTACATGATGAGTTCAAGGACAGCCTGAACTACATAGCAAGACACTGTCTCAAAAAACCAAATAAATAAATGAAAAGACTGCTAGATGAGTGATAACCTCGAATTACATTGTTCTCTATGTAGGAAGGTTCTATTTTAAAACTAGTAGGTTTTTTTTTTTTTGGTAGTCTACCCACTTGATAGAGATGAGTGAAATTTCACCACTAGTGTAACTGCAGAAAATGGCTTCTTCAAATAAATCTTGTAATCTTTTGCTTTAGGGGAGGAATAAAGTCGTAAATCATCAAATAAAAATGATATGCATTTAAATTTCATTTACTGTAATACCTGTAAATGTGCCATCGAAATATTAAGTTAGCAAATGACATAATTGCAGTAGCGGTGAAAAAAAATGTATTCTTGAGATTAGGAGGTTATGAAGAACAGTTGAAAAATACAGGTTGTAGGGCCGGGGATTTAGCTCAGCAGCATAGTACCTACCTGGCAAGTGCCAGATCGTGAGTTCGATTCCTGGCACTGAAAAAAAAAATACAGGCGTTAAACCATTTTATTTTCATTTATTTATTTATTTTTGTGGGTACCGGGGGTCGAACTCAGGACCTTGCGCTTGCCAGGCAGGCGCTTATGCCGCTGAGCGATATCACCGGACTGGTAAACCATTTTTTTTTGTGTGTGTGTGTGTGTGTGGGTACCAGGGGGTCGACCTCAGGACCTGGGGTGCCTGCGCGCCCGTGCCGCTGAGCGATATCACCGGCCCCTTTTTCATATGTGAGTTCCGGGAGTCGAACTCGGGCCCTCGCGCTTGCCGGGCAGGCGCTTAAGCCGCTGAGCCATCTCACCGGCCCTGGTAAACCATTTTAAAAAGAAAAAAATCTCACCTCCATAGATAGACAGTCATTGTTAATGTTTTTTAATATGTTGTTCTAGACTGTCTTTTTTCCTCTTTTCTTTCCTTTTCCCCCCAGTACTAGTGGTTGAACCCAGGACCTTTGCACTGACATACACCCCCAGCCTTTTTTTATTTTGAAACAGGATCTCACTATGTCACTAAGTTGCCCAGGCTGGGTTTGGATTTGCAGTCCTCCTGCCTCAGCCTCTCAGCGTGCTGGGATTACCCACAGGCACGGACCGCCATGCCCCCCCCCTCCCCGTTGCTCTCGACTTTTTAAGCACAATTCATTTTGAGGAGCGTCCTCCAGAAAGTGGAACAGTTGCTTCTCCTTCCCTCCAACACGTATTATACTCCAATTATTAGTCGACCGTGTTTTCCTACTTCCAAGTCCAGACCACAGGGACACTGGCCGTGTCCTGCAGGCGGGGAGACTGCGCAGAGCGCCCCGCCTCCGCCCGCCTCACGTGACTCCCGGGCCTTCGCGATTTACTGGAATCCGAAATGCGCTGCAGAAAGTGAGCGAGCGGCCTTCCCAGATGGCTTTCGTCCGGCGCGCCCCTTAATCTTGTCCTGATCACGCACTGGAATATGTCAGGTTACGGTGTTTCTTTAATCCATCGATGAACTATCACCCCAGAATGTGTCACTGCGGGGAAATAATCGCCGATGCGTTAATAAAAACCATCGGACAGACCGGCAGCCCCTCACCCTAGACTTAGGCCAACGAGGGCTGAGGAGAGGGGCGGGGCTGGAGAACATCAGATGGTACTGTGTCTTTGGAGCATGTTTCGGGATGGTAAAACAAACGCACAAAGCTGTGTAAATGGCCTGTTGAATTATAAAAGTTCTTCTGATTAGCCACTTCATCATGAAGACTGAGTTTTATAAAAGCAGCAGGGGGTTGGGCTGGGTTTCTATCTCAGTGGCAGAATGCTTGCCTAAAGCGTGAAGCCTGGGTTTGATCGTGTGTGTGTGTGTGTGTGTGTGTGTGTGTGTGTGTAGGAAAGCATTAGGGGCTAATTTTTTTTTTTTTGAGACAGGGTCTCTGTGGCTGGCTTCTGACCCCTGGGCCCCAGCAATCCTGCCTTAGCTTCCCAAGTAGCTGGGACTACAGGTACATATCACTGCTCTTGGCTCAGGATAATTCTCCATTTTACAAATGATTCATCATAAAAATTTTAAAGGGTTATCCAGTAAATTTAGCATAACATTTAGGTTTTAAAATTCTGTTGGTAACATACTCAGAGCATATCATAAATGCAAAGTAAAATAAATTAGTGTGACAGAGTATAAAAGTCTAAAGTGGAAGTAAATAGTGGCATCAGAAGCCCATTTCCTCTGTTCTGTTCAGAGCACCTTTCACATATGGCTTCACAAATAAGAAGTTCGATTTTTTTTTTCCTTCTTTTTGAAGACAGGATCTCGTTGTGTAGTTCAGACTGAACTTGAACTCATTATGTAGCCTAGGCCGGCCTTGAACTTGTGGCGATCCTCCTGCCTCAGTCTCCTGGGCACTGGGATGACAGCTTCGGGTCACCACACCTGGCTGGGACTAGGTTTTATTATTAATGAAGTAGAAGCTCATTGAGGTTCTCCACACAGTGTGCTCAGGGAGAGGCGCTAGGCGTAATAAACACTCAGTGTTGGTGGTAATGCTTCATTATTCTCAACAGCAAAAACAAAGACTAGAACCCAGTGTTCCTGACCCCCATTGGGGTCCTTTCCCTGCACAAACATAAGCAGAGACTGTCATTGCAACCCAAGCACTGGCTGAGGAGAACAAACACACAAACCAAGATGGCAGCATGGTGGCCTCCAGCAGGAAGCCCCCAGTGTGACCTCAGTCACATAGCGCTGGCCTCTTCACAGTCCTTGGGATGGGATGTGCGGCTACCTTTGTGTTAGTGTAGGGAGGCTTTAATGACTGGAGGGAGGAGACTAGGAATTACTCGTGGGCCTATCACTGGCTGTGACACCTCAAATAAACCACATGGCGTCTACCACAGCACACATTTCCTCACAGTTAATACGCAGATGTTGTCCTAAGTTGTTATGAGGATCAGAAGGATCAGCCATGTCAAAGCCCTTTGAAAAAAGGTGAGCTATTATGCAAATGCAGGAGCTTTGGTAAATACCCAAACCTTCCAGAAAACAGGTTCCAGAAGGAAATCAGCTAAGATCTATATCTCTTCCTTTTTTTTTTCTTTCTTTTTTTTTTTGTGGGTACCAGGGGGTCGACCTCAGGACCTCGTGTGCCAGCAGGCGCCCGTGCGGCTGAGCGATATCACCGGCCCTTTTTTCGTATGTGGGTTCCGGGAGTCAAATTCGGGCTGTGGTGCTTGCCAGGCAGGTGCTTACGCCGCTGAGCCATCTCACCGGCCCTCTTCCATTTTCTGATAGCATTGCAGTCTAAACCTGTCTGTGAGATTGAAAATGTCGCTCTGTACCTCTTTATTTTTACATTGGCAGAGTCTATAAAAATGAAAGAGTTCCTTTAACTTGCTTCAAAAGTTTTTTTTGTTTTTGAGACAGGGTCTTGCTATGTAGCTCAGGCTGGCCTTGAACTCGTGGCAATCCTCCTGCCTCAGCCTCCTGAGTGCTGGGATTACAGGTGTGCGCTACCACACCCAGCTTAAAAACTAGAATTAACTTCTTCCTATTAACAAGAAATGGTTAATTGGTTGTTTTGTTTTGTTTTTGGTACTGGGAATCGAACTCAGGACCTTGTGCTTGCCAGGGGTTAATTGTTTTTTATGTTTTTTTTTTTTTTTTTTTTTTTTTTTTTTTTTTTGTGGATACCGGGGGTTGACCTCAGGACCTCGCACGCCAGCAGGTGCCCGTGCCGCTGAGCGATATCACTGGACCTTTTTTCGTATGTGGGTTCCGGGAGTCAAACTTGGGCCCTCATGCTTGCTAGGCAGGCGCTTACGCTGCTGAGCCATCTCACCAGCCCCGTTATTTGGTTTTTTGAGACAAGGTCTCACTCTGTAATTCAGGCTGCTCTTGAACTCACTATGTAGCCTAGGCTGGCCTCGAACTCACCATGATCCTCCTGCCTCTGTCTCCTGAGGATTACAGGCATTCACCACAACACCTGGCAAGAAATGATACATTGATAATCATTTCCCTGATATTTTGTTTCCTTCTATAATGTGAAGCACTATTTTATAATAGTTTAGGGTAATGAAAACTTCACAAGTTATGTCTGTAAACTGGAAAGTTTTTACTTCAGCATGACCCAAACTTTTTTCACACATCATTGGTGAGCATCTAATGTCACTCAAGGCTGGTAAACACGGATTTCAGCCCTGTCACAGAGCTGGTAATTTTTAAACCTCACAGCATCTTGTGGCAAAGAGACACAACTGCTGGTGCGATCTCTTTCCAAATTATGACACTTACGCTTCTCCCATAAGATGCTGGCCTTCATCCTCCTCCGACTCCATTTCCTTTCTGTTTCTTATGCTTTTTATAGATTGTTTCAATCTGTTCTACTTCTGAGCCAAAATGTGTAGTGTTCAGGTTTCCCTTCAGGCTCCTGAGTGCGCCCGAGGCTCCAAGAGCTTACACGGCCATGGGCACGTGTGCGCTCAGGGCTCTTACACGAGGACACCCTGGACCTCGGCCACATCTGCACCCACAAAGGCCCGAGGTGTTGCTGGAAGTAGTGAGCTTTCACACGCTGCTCACCAAAGTCTGTTTCTTTAGTTAAGGGTGACTTCCCTTAGGACAGCTTATCAGATTAGCAGGCACTATCTCACGATAAAAAAAAAAGGGGGGGTTGGGGATACAGCTCAGAGCAAAGATCCTGGCTTTGATTCCTGTACAGGGGGAAGGAAAAAAAAAAAGAAACCTGGAAAGAGTGGGTTCTTATAAAGCAAAGACCTCTTCTGAACACGTTTTTTTTTTTTTTTTTTTTTTTTTTTTTTGAGACAGGGTCTCACTATGTAGTTTAGGCTGGCCTTGAACTCACAGCGATCCTCCTGCCTCAGCCTCCTGAGTGCTGGGATTACGGGCACGCGCCACCATGCTGGAGTGCACTACCATGCTGGGCCCTCTGATTGTGTTTCTTACACTCTGCATTCCTCCACCATGTGACCCTGTCAGCCCAGTGCAATGCAGGAAAAGCCAGTCTCTGACAGATGTGGCCCACAGCGGAGACTTTAGCTTCCAAGGCTGTGAGCTCAAATGAACCTCTTTTCCTCATAAGGGAGCAGTGCCAGGGATTTTGTTACAACAACACAAAACAGATGACAATGAGCTCTGTGTGCTGGGAGTCCTTACTGGGGTGGAATCAGTATCTCTGTCTGTCTGTCTTTCTCTGTCAGTGCTTTTTCTATAGTGAAGACACAGTCTCAACTGGGATAAAAGTATGTAGAAGAATACCCAGTATGGTGGCACACATCTGTAATTCTAGCACTGGGGAGGCTGAGGCAGGAGGATCTCTGTGAGCTCGAAGCCATCCAGGGCTACATAGTGAGTTAGAGGCCAGCATGAACTGCAAAGCAAGACCCTGTCTCAAACAAAACAAAACAAAAAGAGAATAGTCTAGGGCTGGATGGGTAGCTCAGTGGTAGAGCACATGCAAAGCCCTGGGTTTGATCCCCGACACTGAGTTAAAAAAAAAAAAAAAGAGTCCTAACTGGAAGACTATCTTGTTTGGAGACCTGTGGAATCACGCTGTCTGTCTGCTAAGAACAGTTGGTGTACCTGTCTTACTTTCTCTCATGCCATTGAGAAGCCATTCCAGAGCGTCATCTGTCCCTCTCATATTGAGTGATCGCCTAAAGGAGGAAGCTAATCCCTGAACATTCTCACACAACCATTACTGTTTTGATTCTGGTGGGTTAAAATTGAAGGAAAACTGGGTGTGGTTTTGCAGATAGGTAGTCCTGGCTAGTCAGGAGGCTGAGGCAGAAGGATCTCTTGAACCCAAGACTGTGGGGCCAGCCTGGACAGTATAGTGAGACCCTGTCTCAAGATAAAACAAAGCATGGTGTTGTGGTGCATGCCTGTCATCCCAGCCAGAGGCTGAGGCAGGAGGATCCCAGAGAGTTACAGACCAGCTCAGGCTACATAGTGAGTTCAAGGCCAGCCTGGACTACCTGGTGAGACTCTGCCTCAATAAAATGAAAAAGCAGAACAAAACCCCAAACAACCCCCCCCAACTTTATGATTAGAACTAAGTAAACAGACATATATTGTCTCCCTGCAGGAAATAAAGTCCTATAAAATCCACACAAAACCGTCTTGAGAATCCAAGCCAGGACATGGAATTTAGGTTTATCTCCCTTCCTCTTGCTGTCTGGGTAGGGGTAAAGGATGTCTTTTTTGATCTCTGGGCAGCAAGTGCAAGCTCACCGGCCTCAGTTTCATTGTGTAAAACAGCCTCTGCCGCGGTCCACACTGCTCTCCCGTGACAGAAACCTGAGCAGCTTCAGAGCTGATTTGAAAAATGTGTTCAGTAGACAGCACTGTTCCTATTTTTGGTAAAATAGAGTAACATAGTAGCCTTCATTTGTTTTCAAAACATTGTTTTTCAGGAAGAAACTGTTCAAAAGGAAAGAGAAACTGGGATGGGGGAATGGAGAAAAGAAAGAAGGGAAAAGAAAAAGATTATATATATATAAGAAAGTTAAGATAGATACACTACTAATTTCGCTTAGTTCATTGAAAAGAAAGGTTTGTGCTAATATTGCTTGGACAATTTTTTTTTTGTGGGTACCGGGGGGGTCAACCTCAGGACCTCGTGCGCCAGGAGGCGCCCGTGGCACTGAGCGATATCACCGGCCCCTTTTTTGTATGTGGGTTCCAGGAGTTGAACTCGTGCCCTTGCTCTTGCGGGGCAGGTGCTTAAGCCGCTGAGCCATCTCACCAGCCCCATTGCTTGGACAATTGAATGCTGATATCTTGTACCCTGAGTAACTAATTTAAAGATAACAATACACAATGTATTAACCATTTCCCTCCTGTTATTTTTGTTTGTTTGTTTGTTTGTTTTGTGGGTACCGGGGGTCGAACTCAGGACCTTGCGCTTGCCAGGCAGGTGCTTATGCCGCTGAGCCATCTCACTGGCCCTATTATGTTGTTTTGAAATTTTGTTCTATTTTTTTTCCCTCTTTAAAAAAACAAAACAAAACAAAACAAAACAAAACATTGTTTTTCTTCCCATTAGTTTATCTCATTCTTCCAGCAGTGGTGCCCATGAAAATACAGACAGCCATGAACACATCATCAAAGAAACTGTAGTGAAATGAGATGCAACTGTTTCTCCTTTCCTCCAGACAGAAATGGAAGATATTAAAGCCACCACTGTTGGCAAGGAATGGGTCACGAAGAACTGAAACAGCATGGGGTCTTGCTGTGTTGCTCAGGCTGGCCTTGAACTCCTGGTCTCAAGTGATCTGCCTGCCTTAGCTTCCCAAGTAGCTGGGACCACAGGCGAGCAGTACTGTCTAGGATCAACTACAGAATTTTACCTGTGGGGTAATCCTAGCACTTAGGAGGCTGAGGCAAGAGGATCACTCTTAGAGGTCAGCCTGGGCTGCACAGTGAGTTCAAGGCCAGCCTGGACTACAGAGCCCCCCCAAAAAGAATTTTACCTGTGGGGTGGATGCCTCAACCTCCTTTTTTGCCCCGAGTTTCCTGGCAGAGATGAGGCTGCCTGTGGGGACAAGGCCCTGGCTGTAGCATAACAATATTTGGGAGCCACACAGCCCAGGTCTCAGGGACAGGAATAGGCCCACAGGGAGGGATCACTGTCTTACTTTCTCAGCCTAGCCTTGGTTAGATTCTTCTCAGCCCTGCTTTGCTGCCAGTGACTGTGGTGGAGACTTCTGCAGGCCTGGTGTGAGCTCGGCCCTCTGTCTGTGTTCTCGGGGCAGAAAGCTGAGGAGGGGTCCAGTCAGGCTTCGCCCTAGTAATGTCGCCTGCTATCGAGGTCCGCGCTGCTCTCGGTGGGCATCCATCCACCCCACCCCAAACTCCACGCCCTGCACCCCCTGCTGGCTGGCCTGCTTCTTCTGGTCTTGGTCCCTGATCAGCTGAGTCCTTCCATAGAAAGATGACATCAAGTCCCTCTCCTGTGGATGACCCTAGCCTACTCTGAAGTTTTCCATTTTCCATTTTATTTTTTATTTTATATTTTATTTGAGACAGGGTCCCACTATGGTTCAGCCTGGCCTTGAACTCACTGTGTAGCCCAGGCTGGCTTCGAATCGATCCTCCAGTCTCAGCCTCCAGAATGCTGGGATTACAGGAATGTGCCACCACACCCATCTTAAATTCTCCATTTTTATGTGTTTATTGGTTCATTGAGGAACTATTTAGATGTTTATGCTATGCCAATCACCGTGCTCTGGGGGAACCCGGTGGCAACTAAGGCAGGCCTTGGGAACCCTGGGTATTGCCTCTGCCTGAAGACTTGCCCTTAGCTGGAAGTCAGCTCCTGTCTGGTACCTCATACCCCCGGGCCGGTGGGATGTGTGCAGATTCCATGAGTTCTTTATGCCTGCTGCAGTGGTCTCAGTGTTTGGGTCTCACCCCAAATTCACGTGTGGGCAATGGTGAAAGAGGGCAGGGCCTCTGAGAAGTCAAGAGACCATAAGGGTGGGGCCCTCATAAATGCGATTAGTGCCCTACAAAAAGATGTCACCAAGTGAGGGCACAGCAAGAAGGTGCTCTTTATGACCCAGGAAATGGGCCCTCAGATACCAAATCTGTGGGTCTTGATCCTAGACTTTACAGCCTTTGAAAAGGAGAGTAATAAATTTCTGTTGATTAGTGGGGTATGGTGGTGCACGCCTGTCATCCCAGCACTCCAGAGGCTGAGGCAGGAGGATCGCTGGGAGTTCAAGGCCATCCTGGGTTACATAGTGAGCTCAAGACCAGCTTGAATGCCATAGCAAGGTCCTGTCAAAAAAAACAAAAAAAACAAAAACAAAAAATTGCTGTTTTAGATTGGCCAGAGATTTAACACTTCAAAAAGACATCTTTCAAAATGGTTTCAAGCTGTAATCAATAGTCTTTATTTGAGGCTGGCCCACTGCTTTTAGAGATCAGAACGTTCTCACCAGGGAGACTAAACCTCTGTAAACACCTCTTCCTCTCTGCAGTCCAGGCTCTCTGGGCCTCGGTGTCTGGGAACGCAGCCACGTGACTACGCAAAGCACGCTGGGGACAGGCCTGGAAGCTGGTTCTGCTCATGCGCACCCGTGTGCGGTGGGAGAGCAGTGGCGCTAGACTATGACGTCACGCGTCTCCACGCCTATATTTAGCAATGGGCTGGGTTCAGAGTAGCCACGCGCTGAGGAGAAAGGAGAGTTGATGAAAGCTCCTACGCTGTGAGCTCTTAAATAAATATTTGTTTCAAGAAGGGATTTCCGAATAAACTATCTCCGTCATCACCTTGGGTGTTACTGCAATTCTAGGACAAATCAACAGAGTTTCCTTGTACCCAGAGATGTTCATTTAAAAACACTGAATAGAAAAAATGAAAAGAAATAGAACTCGACCTAGAAACCTGATCTTCCGGTCCTTCCCAGGCCCAGCCGGCCTGCTTGGATCTGGCTTGCCGAGGGAAGGCACCAGCTCCGGCCCGTCGGGTCCAGGCAGGCCGGGTCACTTCGTCTGCCGCCCCAGGAGCGGGCGCAGGCGGCTTCCCTCCTTCTCCCGGATTCCGCGCAGCCCAGCAAGGCGGGGACGCCTGTTTGTCCTCGTCTAAGGAATGCGCTTTTATGGTAGGTTTTTAATCGAGTAAGAGGGGAGGGTAATACACAGACAACTGACCCAAGTGTCAGCAAAGACCTCTTTATGGGCGCGCGGACGGCGCGTTATTTCAGGGGAGGACCCAGAGGCCCTTTCTAAAACCGTGGGGCTGCAGGAGGAGACGGTGCTTACGAGTTCTGGGCTTCTTCGCGGTGAAGTAGGAGGTCCCATCCCAGCCAGTGGCCGGCAGGCTGCGAAGACACATTTGAAAATGGTAGAATCCAAGCACAGGCTGGATTTGCATTTTTCAAGTCTCTCGTTGGCTGTGCACAGTTTCCCTGTTCCCCAGGGACCTGGAGTTGCACGGGCTACGCTGCTTTCTCCACCAGCGCCACGGCTCGGTGGGTGAGGTGCTGGGCCGGGCAGAACTCTCCAAGGGCTCCACCCAACCTGGGAAAGGCCGTGAGATTTGCCACAGCAGGCCCGGCTGTCCTTTTCCTTAGCCGGGAGTGGTCTCTGCTGTTAATTTTTATTTTATTTTTTTAATGTATAGCATGTGCTGATTAAATGTTTGGGTACCGTTGTTCATCACGATGGTTGTGGCCTGCACAACACTTTATATTCTGTGGCCTTGTTGGTTATTGAATTAGTGAGGATTGAATTTGGGGCATTGGAGCTTCTATCGAACCAAACAGTTAAAAAAGCAATTTCTAGAGTTTTAATTCTTTAATTCTCCCCTCTGAACTTCTGGGGCCCTCAATGCACTCACAATTTTCGGTTGTTTTTTTGAGACAGGGTGTCACTATGCAGATTAGACTGATCTTGAACTCACTATGTCACCCAGCATGGCCTCAAATTCATGGTGATCCTCCTGCCTCAGCCTCCCAAATGCTGAGAAAATAGGCCTACACTACCATGCCCCACTGCAGTCGCACTTAAAAATTATTTTTGTTTTATTTCCTCTACTGGATCCTATTTCTTGAGCAGAGGAACTGTGTAGAAGTGTGTATTTCCTACAGGACACAAAGTAGGTCATTAATAAATATTTGTTGAATGAATGAATGATTCTCTAACTGTATCTTGTCCTGCATTTACCAAACTCACCACATAATTTCTTTTGTGTTGGAAGGATCTGGCTTAGTTTCTGAGTAACTGTTCCTGCTGGCTGGGGAGATATTGCTGTCTTTACTGAGGGAAAAATCTGCCTTTGGAAAGAAATCATTAGCAGAGCCAGCAACAGAATTCAGGAGTCCAGGCCAACGTTCCACACATTTAATCTTAATTTATGAATGTGAATTGCCGTGGGCTTCGGGTGGGGGCGGGGGCTCCAGCTGCAGGACTTTTCCAGGCGGCAGCTTTAGTGTCGGGTTCAGAGCAGGAATTCGTGAGGGAAAAGGCAGAAGAGGCCATCTACTCTCTACCCTCCCAGGCTTCTGAGGTTGGGGCTTTTTATGTTTCAAAATGGGAATGGAAGAGAAAGAAGAGGATGGGGTAGGGAGGATTTGCATGAGAATAGGGGACCGGAGAGAAGAGTGTGACAGAAATCTGTGCTCACTCTGAAGGCCACCAGGATGTGCAGAAGTGTCATGTTAGGCCGCCTCTGAGGGACCGAAATAATTGTCCACGGACTGCAGCCTTTTCTTTCTTTTCTTTTTTTTTTTTTTTTCTGATCTAGAAAACGACAGATTTCTCCTTAGCAGTCTGCTGCGCTGAAAACCTTTGATCTAATCTGTCTTCTTTTCCTTCTAGAGTACTAGTTGAAAAGTGTTTCTCAGTCACTGTAGCCTGCATAGCGCACGTAGGTAGCTTGTTACAGGAGCGTTCGTTGTCGCCTACCTGGTCCACCCCTCGGGCCACCAGAGTCTGGACTCTCAGGCTCAGATGGGGTTTTTCTCTGAATATGGCCGGAACAATTCCTGGAGGGATTCATTAGCTTGGAGCTTTATAGAGATAATAAAAGCATTAATTAAGAATGCCAAACCCACCAGTGGAAGGAGACCTAGACCCAATTTACACTGCATGGAATGGGGACACCGTTTTATACGCTGTGACCCCAAATGTCTTGTGGTCCGGCTCTACTATTAATTTATCATTCTGCACTGCTGGGGACTTTGGCCACGTGGGCCTGAGGACGAGGTCTCACTGTGCAAATGCAGGGGAGGGTTTCCCGTCTACGGTAAAGGCTCAGAGCTACAGAAGACAGAGAGACTCCATTGCTGAGTCCTTTCTCCAGCTGGCTCATCACCCGGTAGAGCTTTTTCTTATCTATCTCTCTTTCTGTTTTTTTTTTTTGTTGTTGTTGTTTGTTTGTTTGTTTTGTTTTGTTTTTTGTTTTTTTGAGACATGGTCTCTCTATGTAGCCCAGGCTGGCCTCGAACTTCCAGCGATCCTTCTGCCTCAGCCTCCTGACTGTTGGGATGACAGGCGTGCACCACCATGCCCGGTTTATGAGTGATTTTTAAAAAATGTGGTTTGTAATCTGACTCGCTAAAGATGAATTTGAAATAATGAGTTACTGCATTTTAAATGCTGCCTTCCTGGCTTGTTCCTCCTTGTCTTCTCCCACCCCTCCCTAATGTGGAGGAATAATCCTTGAGGTGTACGGGACTTTCCTCAAATCAAGCTTCAGGGATGCTTAGGGTTTATTTTTATTTTTATTTTCAGTTTTAATTTTTATTAGTTCCTGTTTGCAGTACATAATGTTTACATTGCTTTTGTGGCATTGATCCATGTACATAACACATCTTAATTCCTTTCTTCTTCCCCTTCCCCTTCCTCTCTCCCTCCTTCCCTCCATCTGTTGGTCCCCTTCCCTTTTACAAAAGATCTAGCTCCCTATTTCCTATTATCTAACTTTTATTTTGCTCTTTATTTATAATTTGGGTTTCTTATGTAAGAGAAACCATACCATACTTAAGCTTCTGTGTCTGATTTATTTCACTTAACACTGTGGTCTCAAGGTGCCTCCATTTTCCTACAAATGACTCAGGTGTATCCTTCTTTATGCCAGCATAGTACTCCATTGTGTGCTATGATTTAAATATGAGGTATCCCCCAAAGACTCATGTATTGAGGGTGCCAACCTTGCCATGGGTTAACACATTGATGAGGTTATAGTAGGGCTGTTAGCAGGTGGGCTCTGTTGGAGGAAGTAGGTCACAGGAGGTGTGACTTTGAGGGATAGATCTTTTTTTTTTTTTTTTTGTGGGTACCAGGGGGACGACCTCAGGACCTCGCGCGCCAACAGGCACCCGTGCCACTGAGCGATATCACTGGTCCCTTTTTCGTATGTGGGTTCCGGGAGTCGAACTCGGGCCCTCGCGCTTGCAAGGCAGGCGCTTACGCCGCTGAGCCATCTCACCGGCCCTGAGGGATAGATCTTGTCTCAGACCCTTCTCTTCCCTCTGGCTCCTTCCTTTTCTTCTTTGTTCCTGGCTTCTATGCACTGAGCAGCTCTCCTCCACCTTGTGCATTTGCCATGGTGTTCCTGCCTTGGAGCCACCTAACCACAGACTAAACCCTCTGTGACCATGAGCCCTGATCACCCTCTCCTTCTCTGAGTTGTGTAGATAGCTACTTTGTCCTTGCAGCAGAAAGGTGACTCCTACAGGGACTAAGTCCCATGTTTCATGGTTTCTGAGGCTTTCTATGCCACCTCACCCCACCTGAACCTCTCTGAAATCAAGGTGGCTCTCACAGTCGATGGGATCTCACAATGACTGCCTGTGGTCACAGCTATGATGGAGTTGTAGGAATCTGGTTGTAGCCATTCACACTGTTGTCACTTTAATTGAGGTCTTTGCGCTCAAATCCCATTTGCAAGAGCTTCGCAATACTTTCGGTATGATTTGGCACTGAAAAAAAATGATTGTACTTGCAGGAATGTATGGAAAATGAAAAGGATGATATATAATGAAAAATCTATGACTACATAAGCTCCAAAGACCTTTGTCTATAAGTATAAAAATTGTAGATGGTGAGAAAGCATTGTATCAGAGTTCAAATGGCATACTTTTCTTTTTCTTCTTAGTGGGATATAATCAGTTGTCTGGGCCCTATGTGGTGGTGCACACTGTAGTTCCAGCACTTAGGAGGCTGAGGCAGCAAGTTCAAGGCCGGCCTGGGCTGTACAGTGAGTTCAAGTTCAGCCTGAACTGCACACGGAGACCTTGTCTCCAAAAAACAAACAAACGAACAAACAAAACCCCTTAAAAAGAACCCAAAGTCAGTTATCTGAAGATCACCCCCGCCCCATGATGGGGCCAGGACCCCCCACGTGCCGGGCAAGTGCTCTACCCACTGAGCTACGCCTGGCCCTCGCGTCTTCGCCTCAGTGAGGTGTGGCAGTGTTTGCTGTGGCTCACAGAGATGAATCTAATGTGTCTTTCCTGGGAAGCTTCTTGTTCCGACGTGCTTACTGTCTTCCTAGCATCTAGAACGCGTGAAAGGGAATTATTTGTGATCTGTTCACTATGAAATTTGTCCAAGTTCAAGCAAAAGTTATTCAATCTTACTTTACTTCCAAGTGCCCACGAGGTGTGCTGAGAAATCTGGCGTACAGATTGGAACGAGAAGTATTACGACCTGAGAGGGGACAAGAGGATGTGCGATTACAGGAACGCCCTGGCTAAATAAGCTCTGTATTGCAGTTTTCTCTAAAAAAAAAATCTTTACGACTTCATAAGGAATCGTTTAAAGACTTCTACGCAGGATTGGAACCACTTGGTCATCTGGCACATATTTGTTGAGGAGCTACTATGTGTAGAACTCAGTGTAGGCTCACCCCTAGTAGGAATTAGAGAGCCTATTGTGTGCTAGGCATTGTGCTGGGCTCAAAGGATACACAGCCAGAAGAGAGTGACAGCCTTCCTGGCACTCTTTTTCTTTTTTATTTTCGAGACAGGGTCTCACTATGTAGCCCAAGCTGGTATTGAACTCATGGTGATCGTCCTGCCTCAGCCTCCTGAGTGCTGTTACAAGCATGTGCCACAAGCCAGACTCCGTACTTCTTGGCTGTGGCATTGGGGATTAAGTCCCAACATGTCCTTGGAGGGAAAGCCATCAGTCAGCTACAGCACTGGCTTTTCATGCTGGCGTCGGAAAGCCCTGTAGGGTGGACCATAAAAAGGGATCAGTTGAGGCGCTGGTGGGAGACCTGGGGCACACCCAAGGTGGGTGTTTTGTGGGAGTTTGTTGAAAGCATGGTTTATAGAGTGAGCAGGGCTAGGAGAGTCTCAAGGATCCTAGCACTGGGGGAGCCAGGAATGGCTGGGAGGCCAGAGTGTGAAGGGCATTGGGGGCGTGGGAGTGAGGCCCTGCTGCAGTCGGGCTGAGGAGAAGCAGGCACCTCAATAGTAACAGTGGGGAGAGAAGGACAGGAGCCAGGGAGAGCACTGCAGGTGTTCGGAGAGACACCTCCATGCGGTGAAGAAGGGAGGCTTTGCCAGGTGTGATGGCACATGCCTGTCAGCACACTTGGAAGGCTGAGGCAGGAGGGTTGCTGCAAGTTTGAGGCCAGCCTGGGCTACATAGCAAGATCCTGTCTCAAAACAGTCCGTGCTGTGGTGGAGCCCTGGTTTGCTTCAAATCCAGGCAGAATCCCTTCTTCACTGTGCAGAAAATGTGATAGTGAACACTTTTGTGCAAAAACAATTTACGAATTTTATATTTCTTTGGGCTAGAGTCCTCGGAAAAGAATTATTAGCTCAAAGTTTAGGCTCTTGATTCTACATATGTGTCTTATTAAAAATGCAATTTTTATATGTAAAGTTTTGTTTAATTGTGGTGAAACCTGTGAATATTATGAGTTAATTTATTGCATATGTTTCTTAAAGATTTAATAGAATGTTTAACTTCTTTTTTTTTTAGACAGGGTCTCATTGTGTAGCCCAGGCTGGCCTGGAACTCACAGCAGTCCTCCCGTCTCAGCCTCTGGAGTGCTGATGACAGGCATGTGCCTGTCATGTGCCAGGCATTAAATGCATTTTGAATTTATGATATTTTCAATTTAGGATGGGTTTATTGGAACATAACTCTTTCAGAAACTTAGCATCTTTATCATAATTTCAGCTTTCTTATGAGTAGTGCTTGCATCCTGTATCTTTCTATATTTTATTTTTAACTAATTTGTATCTTTGTGTGTGTGTGTGTGTGATGATGGGATTTGAACCTAGGGCCTTGTGAATGCTAAGCAAGTGCTCTACCATTGAGCTATACTTTCAGCCCACTTGCCTGTATGTTAATATTAAAATGGGCTTCTTTCTGGGCATGTTGACACACACCTGCAATCCTAGCACTCAGGAGGCTGAGGCAGGAGGATTGCTGTGAGTTCAAGGCCAGCCTGAACTACATATGAGACCCTGTCTCTAAAACCTAAAACAAAACAAAACAAAACAAAACAAAACAAAACAAAACAAAACAAAACAAAACTGTCTTAGTTACTTTCTTGTTGCTGGGACAAAATACCCAACACCCACAACTTAATGGAAGAATGGTTTATTTTGGCTCACCTCTTCCCACCTGGCTTTACCTCCCAACATCACACCCAGTAGTATAAACCCAACAGTGAACTAATCCAGTGATGAACACCGTGCCCCCAAGATCCTGTCACCTCCCAAAAGCCCCACCTATGAATGCATGAGGCTTTAGGGGGACATCTAGATATAAATCATAACAATCTGCCCCTGATGCCCAAAAGACTCAATGTGCATCCATTTATGCAAAATTCAGTTAGTCCATCTGTAAGAGTAGCCAAAGTTTCAGCACTGAAAAGTCTAAATTCTTCTCTGAAATTTAAGGCAAACTCTTAGCTGCGAGCCACTGTACAAATGAAGAGAAAGTTAAATACTTCCAACATTCAATGGCACAAGAGAAACATTCCCATTCCAAAAAGTACAAATGGGGAACAGAAAGGAATGGGACCAAAGCAAGTCCAAAATCCATCAGGGCAAGCATAAGTCCTGTAGTTCCATGTGTAGCATCTGGTGTAACTCATGGCAAAATATGAACTCTAAAGGGTTTGGGTGGCTCTGCCCCTGTGGCACTTGCAGTACTTGTAGCTTGCATGGCTTCTCTCTTGGGTCCGATCTGCTCCCTCCTTGAAGCTTTCCTCAGATGATCCACATTCCTGACTTCTTCACCTTCTGGGGTCTCCTCTGCACCTTCAGCTTCACATTCATAGCTTCATATACTGCCCTTTCAGGGGCACGCTTCCTGGCCTCCCAGGCCTTCTTCTAGAATCTGGGTGGAAGCCTTCCTGACTCCACAACTCTTGCATTCTGCATGCACCTAAAACCACCACAATGTGGATTACACCAGGGTCTGCTGCCAGCTGGAGCAGTAGCCAGGCTTCCCTCTCTCTTGGTTGTAGGGGCTGAGTGCCTGGATCGCTGAGCACTCTGAACCCAGTCCCAAGGAACAAATTCTCTAGGCTGCCACCATTCTGGGACATGTGCTCTGGGGCTCTCTTCTCAAAGCAAAGTCTTTCACTTTTGCAACCTTGAGGCTGTAAATGGAGGAGTCCTGCTGGTTCTTGGCCTCAGGCCATTTTTTCTATTGTCTAGTTCCAAAGTATTTGGCTTTTTAAGGCTAATCTTTTTAGCAGCCAAGTTTTCTGTTCCACAACTTGCAGGCCACAACTGGAGCTTCCTTTTTGGTCAAACTCAAAACTTTTTAAATCATTCTGCTGGCCGTTCACTCTTTTTTTTTTTAATTTCATTTTAAAGAGAAAAAACAACAAAATTTCAAAACAAGATAATAGGAGAGTAACAATTATTAATACATTGCATATTGTTATCTTTAAATTAGTTACTCAGAATACAAGATATTGGCACTTAATTGTCCAAACAATATTAGCACAAACCTTTCTTTTCAGTGAACTGAGAGAAATTAGTAGTATAACTATCTTAACTATCTTAAGTATATATATGTATATTTTTGCTTTTCCCTTCCTTCTTTTCTCCTTTCCCCCATCCCAGTTTCTCTTTCCTTTTGAACAGTTTCTTCCCATTTTACAATATCTACTGTACATCTTGGATCTTATTTACTCTTTCAGCTTCTCACAGTAGGGAGACAATATGATGTTTACACATGTGAGTCTGGTTTATTTCACTTATAAGTATGGTCTTGAAGTGCATCCATTTACCTATAGAAGTCTCTAGTTTATCCTTCTTTATGGCTGAGTAGTACTCCATTGTATAAAAAGACCGCATCTTTTTTATCCATTCCTCAGTTGATGGGCATTTGGGTTGTTTCCAAGATCTAGCTATTATAAATTATGCTGCTATAAACATGGGTGCACATACATCACTGTGGTATGATGCTTTTAATTCTTCTGGGAAGATAACCAGCAGGGAATAGCTGGGTCAAATGGGACCTCTAATCCTAGTTTTATGAGGAATCTCTACACTGATTTCCACAGTGGTTGCACCAGTCTACACTGCCACCAACAATGGAGAAATGTTCCTTTTTCCCCACAGCCCCTCCAGGATTTGTTATTGGTTGATTTCTTGATAATAGCCATTCTTTCTGGATTGAGATGGTATCTCAGTTTTGTTTTAATTTGCATCTATTGAATGACCAGTGATATTGAACATTTTTTCATATATTTATTTACTGTTTGTATTTCTTCATCTGAGAAGTGTGTATTCTCAGATGCCCATTTTTGGATTGGGTCTTTAAATTTGGAAGATCTGATTTTTTGAGTTCTTTATATGTTCTCGATAGTAATCCTTTGTCTGAGGAATAGCTGGCAAATATTTTTTTCCCACATTGTGGGTTGTCGCTTCACTCTGTTGGTGGTTTCTCTTGATGTGCAAAAGATTTTTAATAAGATGAGATCCCAGTTGTTGGTTCATTGTGATAGTTCCTGTGCGATCAGGATTTTATTCATGAAGTCTTTGCCTACACCAATGCCTTTAAGAGTTTTACCTATTCTATCTTCCAACAGATTTAATGTTTCTGTTTTAATATTTAGATCTTTGATCCATTTTGAATTTAGTTTAGTGCATGGTGAAAGATATGGGTCTAGTTTTAATCTTCGGCATGTGCAGAGCCAGTTTTTCCAGCACCATTTATTAAAGAGGCTATCTTTCTTCCAGTGAATGTGTTTGGCACCATTGTCAAAGATAAGGTGGTCAAGTATGTCTGGAGTTGTTTCTGCGTCTTCTAATCTGTTCCATTGATCTTCGGGTCTGTTTTTTGCTAGTACCACGCTGTTTTTATCACAGTAGCTTTATAGTATAATTTCAAATCAGGAATTTTGATGCCCCCGGCCTTGCCTTTGTTGCCCAGAATTGCCTTTGCTATTCTATGAGTCCTTCACTCTTGGTTCTCAACATAGATCTGGGTAAAAGCCCCCAAGAGTAGCCATGCCACTGCCTCAACATTAGACTGCCTTGAAGTTTCTTCCATCCAATTAATTAGTCCATCACCTTTAATCTCAGTCTCTTGCAAAGTCTCTGGACACAAGCAAAATGCAGACAAATATTCTACCAGAGCATAACATACATGGCCTGGAGTCCAACTACCAATGTGCTCCTGAGCCCGGTCTTTTCCAGCTGCGTTTCAGCATTCTGGGCTTCTGAACTCTGTGCAGAATTTCCCACCAAGCCTCGCTCACAGCATTCCAGGGCTGCTTCTTTAGCCAGCACCTCCAAACCTTTGCAAATGCTTCCTGCAGACCAGTTTCAAAGGTTCCTGAACTGCATCCCAAAGGTTTCTGTTTAGGAAGCATCACAGCAGCAACCCCACTCCTCTGGTACCTAAGTCTGTCTTAGTTACTTTCTCATTGCTGGGACAAAATACCTGACACCCTCAAGTTAATGGAGAACAAGTTTATTTTGGTTCACAGTTTGTAGAGGTTTTAGTCCATAATTGGCTGGGTCTAAGGCAGGGCGGCATGGCAGAAGGGAAAGAGCTCATGGCTGGGCAGGCAGAAAGTAGACAGAGATCAAGGGGGAAGAAGGGAGACAGACCCATCTGAGCCATTCCTCCAGTTACCCACTTCCTCCAACCAGGCTTCACCTCCCACCATCACACCCAGGAATAGACCAGTCAGTGACTAAACCAGTGTCACACACCCATGGTGTCACCTCCCAAAAGCCACCTATGAATATGTGAGGTTTTGGAAGTGCCATCTAGATATAAACCATAACGCAAACAAACAAACAAGCAAGCAGAAGTGAGCGTCTTGAAGACTGCATATAATTTGGCCTGGCTTTTTTAGCCTGTCTGACAATCTCTGCCTCATCACTGCAATGTTTTTTACACTTATATTTAATGTAATTATTGATATGCTTCAGTTTAAATCTATCATTCGGCTATTCATTTTTCTTTTCTTTTTTTGGGTATTTATTTTTCTAGTTGTTCCATCCACTGTTATCTTTTTTCTTTCCTTGCTTTTTTTTTTTTTTTTTTGTGGGTACCAGGGGGTTGACCTCAGGACCTCGCGCACCAGCAGGCGCCCGTGCCGCTGAGCGATATCACCGGCCCCTTTTTTCGTATGTGGGTACCGGGAGTCGAACTCGGGCCCTCGCGCTTGCCAGGCAGGCACTTATGCCGCTGAGCCATCTCACTGGCCCTCCTTGCTTTTTTTTGGTCTCGATTATTTTAAAGTGTTCCATTTATCTTTCTCTCTACTGCTTACAAATGAAGTAGCTGATTGCCGAAGATGACCCCCAGTGAGCTGTAACTCCTCTGTGAGCTGTTGCAATCACAGACAGCCCTTGACTCATTTCACTTAGCAGAAGAGGTGGAGTTAAAGAGCTGCTAGTTCTGGGCCTTCAGAAGGCCTGGAAGCTTCAGCTTTTGTGTCTTTGGGGTCCCGAGCTGCCATGTGAGAGCTCTGGCTACTCCTCTAGACAGATATGCAGTGAGGTCATATGCTGATTTTCTTTGTATGTTTCTTAATTGTTGTTTCTTGAGTTTCTTGGCTGTATGTTTTCATCAAATTTAATCCATACTTGGTTATTATTTAATTAATTTATTTTTTGTTTGTTTTAGAGACAGGTTCTCACTCTGTAGTCCAGGCTGGCCTTGAACTCACTAAGTAGCCCAGGCTGGCCTCGAACTTGCAGTGATCCTCCTGCCTCAGCTTCCAGAGTGCTGAGATTACAGGCGTGGAGCACCATACATGGCTTGGTTATTATTTAAAAACATACTTTCCTGCCTCAATGTCTCTCTTCTCCTGGAATTCTCCCTACGTGCGTGCTGGACTGCAGGGTGTTGTCCCGGGGGTCGGTCAGTGGGACTCTGCTCATTTTCAGCTCTCTTCCGTCTGTGCTTCAGCTTAGATGGGCTTCAGTGCCCCGTCTTTGAGTTTGTCAATCTCATTCAGACTCCTCCCTGTCTGAGCGCACAGCTTAGTATTTATTTAGATGCTCAGTGGGGTTCACCTTCAGCTCTCTGCACCTCCTTCCCTTCCTCCCCTCCTTAGTCTTCCTCTTCCTCCTCCTCCCCCTCCTCCTGTTCCTCCTCCATCTCTAACCGCCCTGCCTGTCCTCCCTCCTTCCCCCTCCTAAATTGCCCAGGCTGCCCCCAAACTTGCGATCCTCCTGCCTCAGCTTCCTGAGTAGCTGAGATTACAGGTATGTGCCACCACACCAGGTCATCACTTCTACTTTATTCTGTTCATTAGAATCCAGTCACTAAGTCCAGCTCGAACAAGGAGAGAGAAATGAAGCTCCGCTGCTTAAAGGGCGAGGCATAAGCACTGTGGACATGTTTAAAAACCACCATAGCGCTCGAATATTGAGCCCCAGCAGCAGAGAACTGTGGGTGTTTACAATGCCTGCAGCTGAGGGTGGTGGCACAGCTCTGTCACTGGATGGGGCCCATTCCCACGGCTGTGGGTGGCCACCTCCCTCAGGTGGGACAACTTCTGACACATGTTCAATTTTGGTTTGAGGTCGGTACCACTAATATATAATTACTATTTAAATAATATATTACTAAAGCTGGGCATGGTGGCGCATGCCTGTAATCCCAGCACTTGGGAGGCTGAGGCAGGAGGATTGCTGAAGTTCGAGACCAGCCTGGACTACAAAGTGAGTTCAAGGCCAGCCTGAAAGGCATAGCGAGACCCTGTCTCAAAAAAAAAAAAAAAAAATATATATATATATATATATAACTAAAAACACACAATCACGTATGTCTGTGGACGTTATGAAAATGTGCTGACGCAGGTGTGGTGGCACGGGCCTGTAGTCCCAGCTGAGGCAGGAGGATCACCACGAGTTCAAGACCAGCCTGGGCAACATAGTGAGACCTTGTGTCAGAAAACAAAACAAAACAGTATTGAAATTCCTGTTTTATTCATAATTAGAAAAGAATTCCATATGTGACTTGTAAAGCCAATACTCTCCAACTTAAAACCTACCTTTGGTGTGATAATACTGGTGTTATTAAATGACGTCTTATGTGATTAATTTATAAATGTCCTCCACATTTCCACTGTGTTTTACAAATAATCTGAATACATTCATTGCTACCATATAGTTTTTATAGAGCTTAATAAATAAAATATTCTTATTTCTGAAGTACAATGTTTCTTGTATTGCATTTAATTTTTTATGTATGTCTTCTCCACCTCATGTATTTAAATGTTTGTGTACACTTTTTTGTATAGTTATAAAAATGTTATTATTCTAGAATTAATTTGTATATATATTTAAAATTCACTGAGTTATCAGAGGAATGGATTTGTTTTTCTGAATTGTCTGGTTTCATTATAGTAAGCATGAAAGATTTTTATTTTTAACAACAATATCCAATGTTTATTAAGCCCAGTATGCAGGTTTCTCTGCTAAGCAATCTACGTGTGCCACTTCATGGACAGTGTACATCAATCCTATGATGTAGCAAGCTGGACCATCCCAGAGCTGAAGCCTGAGGCCCAGAGAAGTGAAGACACTGGTCTGAAGTCACACAGCAAGGAAAGGTGAACCTGGCAGTTAAATCTATGAGGCACGTGGCCTCCTGAGGACTTCGTACATTTATTTTTATTTATTTTTTTTAAAGACAACAAGTAAACATTCTTTTTTTTTTTTTTTTTTGTGGGTACCGGGGGGTCGACCTCAGGACCTCGTGCGCCAACAGGCACCTGGGCCGCTGAGCGATATCACCGGCCCCTTTTTCGTATGTGGGATCCGGGAGTCGAACTCGGGCCCTCGCGCTTGCAAGGCAGGCGCTTACGCCGCTGAGCCATCTCACTGGCCCAACAAGTAAACATTCTTATGTATTAACAAACTCAAGCATTAGAGAATGTACAAATATCTTTTGGAGAAAAATATTACTCAGTATAAGATTAAGCCATGTAAAAGCTAGGTAAAAATAGAAGACTAAGGAATGGAATAGTCACAGTGAAATTGCATTTTCATATTAGGGAGACAATGTGATGTTTACAAATGTGCATCCAGTTTATTTCGCTTGTGAGTATTTTCTCGAGTTGCATCCATTTACCTATAAAAGTTTCCAGTTTATCTTTCTTTATGGCTGAGTAGTACTCCATTGTGTAGAAATACCACATCTTTTTTATCCATTCCTCGGTTAATGGGCATTTGGGTTGTTTCCACGATCTAGCTATTACAAATTGTGTTGCTATAAACATGGGTGCACATATATCACTGTGGTACGATGTTTTTAATTCTTCTGGAAAGATACCCAGAAGGGGAATAGCTGGGTCAAATGGGACCTCCAATCCTAGTTTTTTGAGGAGTCTCCACACTGATTTCCACAGTGGCTGCACCAGTCGACACTCCCACCAACAGGGGAGAAGGGTTCCTTTTTCCCCAGAGCCCCTCCAGCATTTGTTATTAGTTGACTTCTTGATAATAGCCATTCTTTCTGGGGTGAGATGGAATCTCAGTGTTGTTTTAATTTGCATCTCTCGAATGACTAGTGATGTTGAACATTTTTTCATATATTTATTTGCCATTTGTATTTCTTCATCTGAGAAGTGTTTATTCATCTCAGATGCCCATTTTTGGATTGGGTCTTTAAATTTGGGAGGTCTGATTTTTTTGAGTTCTTTGTATGTTCTCGATAGTAATCCTTTGTCTGAGGAACAGCTGGCAAACATTTTTTCCCACGTTGTGGGTTGTCTCTTCACTCTGTTGGTGGTTTCTCTTGCTGTGCAAAAGCTTTTTAATAAGATGCGATCCCAGTTGTTGATTCTTTGTGCTACTTCCTGTGCGATGGGGGTTTTATTCATAAAGTCTTTGCCTATACCAGTGTCTTCAAGAGTTTTACCTATTCTATTTTCCAGGAGATTTAATATTTCTGTTTTAATATTTAGTTCTTTGATCCATTTTGAATTTAGTTTAGTGCACAGTGAAAGATATGGGTCTAATTTTAATCTTTGGCATGTGTAGAGCCAATTTTTCCAGCACCATTTATTAAAGAGGCTATCTTTCTTCCAGTGAATGTGTTTGGCACCTTTGTCAAAGATAAGGTGGCTTAGTATGGCTGGAGTTGTTTCTGCATCTTCTATTCTATTCCATTGATCTTTAGGTCTGTTTTTTTGCCACGCTGTTTTTATCACAGTAGCTTTATAGCATAATTTCAAATCAGGGATTGTGATGCCCCCTGCCTTGCTTCTGTTGCCCAGAATTGCCTTTGCTATTCTAGGTCTCTTCTGGTTCCAGATGAATTTTAGGATTGTTTTCTCTAATTCTGTGAGATATGTTGTTGGAATTTTGATCGGAATTGCATTAAATCTGTATAACAGTTTTGGAAGTATGGCCATTTTCACTATATTGGTTCTTCCTATCCAGGAGCAAGGGATATCTTTCCATTTTCTGATATCCTCTTCAATCTCCTTTTTCAGAGTACTGTAGTTTTCAGTGTAGAGGTCTTTTACTTCCTTTGTGAGATTGATTCCTAGGTATTTCATTTTTTTAGATGTGATTGTGAAAGGTATTGTTTCCCTAATTTCTCTCTCAGTGAGTTTGTTATTGGTGTACAGGAAGGCTATTGATTTTTGAGTGTTGACTTTCTATCCAGCTACACTACTGAATTTGCTTATTAAATCTAGCAATTTTTTAGTGGAGTTTTTGGGTTCTTCTACGTAGAGTATCATGTCGTCTGCAAATAATGATAATTTAACTTCTTCCTTTCCAATCATAATTCCTTTTATTTCTTTCTCTTGTCTAATTGCTCTGGCTAAAGTTTCCAGGACTATGTTGAATAAGAGTGGGGACAGTGGACATCTTGTCTTGTTCCTGATTTTAGAGAGAAGGCTTTCAGTTTTTGTCCATTTAGTATGATATTGGCTGTTGGTTTGTCATAGATAGCTTTTATCAAATTGAGATAAAGACCATCTATTCCAATTTTCTGTAGGGTTTTTATCATGAATGGGTGCTGGACTTTGTCAAAAGCTTTTTCTGCATCTATTGAGATGATCATATGATTTTTGTCCTTGGTTCTGTTAATATGGTGTATTACATTTATTGATTTACGTATGTTGAACCATCCCTGCATCCCTGGGATGAATCCAACTTGGTCATGGTGTATAATCTTCTTGATGATTTGCTGGATTCTGTTTGCCAGTATCTTATTAAGGATTTTTGTATCTATGTTCATTAGGGAGATTGGTCTATAGTTCTCTTTCTTAGTTGGGTCCTTCTCTGGTTTTGGTATCAGGGTAATGCTTGCTTCCAGGAATGAATTTGGGAGTATTGCTTCCCTTTCAATTTCTTTTTTTTTTTTTTTTTTTGTGGGTACTGGGGGGTCGACCTCAGGACCTCGCGTGCCAACAGGCACCCATGCCGCTGAGCGATATCACCGGCCCCTTTTTTGTATGTGGGATCCGGGAGTCGAACTCGGGCCCTCGCGCTTGCAAGGCAGGCGCTGACGCCGCTGAGCCATCTCACCGGCCCCCCTTTCAATTTCATTAAAGAGTTTGAGAAGTAGTGGTGTTAGGTCTTCTCTAAATTTCTTTTTTTTTTTTTTTTTTTTTTTTGTGGGTACCGGGGGGTCGACCTCAGGACCTCGCGCACCAACAGGCACCCATGCCGCTGAGCGATATCACCGGCCCCTTTTTCGTATGTGGGATCTGGGAGTCGAACTCGGGCCCTCGCGCTTGCAAGGCAGGCACTTACGCCGCTGAGCCATCTCACCGGCCCTTCTCTAAATTTCTTGTAGAATTCAGCACTGAATCCATCAGGGCCTGGGCTTTTCTTTGTTGGGAAGTTTTTAATTACATCTTCGATTTCATTGAATGTTATTGGTTTATTTAGGATTTTTATATCTTCTTGGTTGAGCTTTGGTAATTCATACGTATCTAGGAATCTGTCCATTTCTTCTGCATTTTCCATCTTATTAGAATACAAGTTTTCAAAGTAGGTATAGATGATCTTCTGGATTTCTGCAGGGTCCGTCGTGATATCACCCTTTTCATTCTTAATTGCGTGGATTTGAGTACTTTCTTTCCTTTTTTTAATAAGGTTGGATAAGGGTTTGTCGATTTTATTTAATCTTTCAAAGAACCAACTCCTTGATTTGTTGATTCTTTGTATTGTATTTTTAGTCTCCAATACGTTAATTTCTGCTCTGATCTTTATAATTTCCTCCCTTGTACGAGCTTTTGGCTTAGCCTGCTTTTCTTTTTCTAGAAGTTTGAGGTTCACCATTAGGTTGTTTATTTGTGCTTGCTCTGTTTTCCTGATATAGGAATTTAATGCTATAAATTTCCCTCTTAGGACAGCTTTCATTGTATCCCATAAGTTCCAGTATGTTGTACTGTCATTATCATTCAGTTGCAGAAACTGTCTAATTTCTTCTTTAATTTCATCTGTGACCCATTGGTTGTTCAGTAGGGTGCTATTTAATTTCCATGTGTTTAGCAAATTCTTGTGGTTTCTGTTGCTATTGATTTCCAATTTCATTGCACTATGGTCTGATAATATGCATGGGATAATTTCAATTCCTTTGCATTTACTTAAGCAGGTTCTATGAGCTAGTATGTGGTCTATTTTGGAGAATGTCCCATGTGCAGCTGAGAAGTATGTGTATTCTGATGTTGTGGGGTGGAACACTCTGTAGACATCTACTAAGTCCATTTGTTCCAAAGTTTGGTTCAGTTCTAATATTTCATTGTTGATTTTTTGTCTAGTTGATCTGTCTTTTTGTGACAGTGGAGTATTGAGATCCCCCAATACAATTGTATTAGTGGTTATTTGATTTTTCATGTCCATTAATATTTGTTTTATATAGTTGCATGCACTGGTATTTGTTGCATATATATTTATGATTGTTATCTCTTCCTCTTGGCTTGTTCCCTTTACAAGGATGTAGTGACCTTCTTTATCTCTCTGAATCATTCTTGGTTTGAAATTCACTTTGTCTGCGAAAAGAATAGCTACCCCTGCTTTTTTCTGGGTTCCTGTCGCATGGAGTATTGTTTTCCATCCTTTGACTTTCAGTCTATGAATTTCTTTTTGAATTAAATGTGTTTCTTGTATACAGCATATTGTTGGATCTTGCTTCTTGATCCAATTCGCCAGTCTGTGCCTTTTGATTGGTGAATTGAGACCATTAACATTAATGGTTAAAACTGATATGTATTGACTTATCCTTGTCATGTTATTTTCTTGTTGTTGGCTCCCCCTCTTTTAATTTTTGTTTTCCCTCCCTCTCTTTAATCATTTGCTCTGCCTGGTGGATTCCTTCTGTTGGGGTTTCTGGAGTTGTAGTCCTTGTTATCCCTTTCTAGAATGTCCTTCAAAACATTTTGGAGTGCTGGTTTGGTGGTTATAAATTTTCTCAAATGTTCTTTGTCATGGAAGTATTTTACTTCTCCATCAGTTTTGAAAGATAGTTTTGTGGGGTACATCAATCTAGATTGAAGATTATTTTCCTTTGGAACTTGAAATATATCATTCTAAGCTCTTCTTGACTTGAGGGTTTGTGCTGAAAAGTCCACTGTGATTCTGATGGGCTTTCCTTTATAGGTGATTTGTCTTTTTTCCCTAATAGCTTTTAAGATTCTACTCTTATGTTGAATTTCTGGAATCTTGACTATGATATGCCTGGCTGAAGATTTTTTTTGGTCATGGTTAATTGGAGTTCTATAAGCCTCACTTATCTGAATGTCAAATTCTTTTTCTCTACCAGGGAAATTTTCTGTGATAATGTCTGTGAACAGTGTTCTGATGTCATTTATGCTATCTCCTGCTTTTTCATTGACTCCAATCAATCTTAAATTATTCTTCTTTGCATCATCTAGCAGCTGCTGGATTGATTTTTCATTGTCCCTTGCTATTTTTTTTTTTTTTTTTTTGTGGGTACCGGGGATCGACCTCAGGACCTCATGCGCCAGCAGGCGCCCATGCCCCTGAGTATATCACCGGCCCTTTTTTCGTATGTGGGATCTGGGAGTTGAACTCGGGCCCTCGCGCTTGCCAGGCAGGCACTTATGCCACTGAGCCATCTCACCGGCCCATCCCTTGCTATTTTTAAGAATTCTTTCTTTTCATGATCATTAATTGCAAGCCTGTCTTCTGTATCTGAGATCCTGTCCTCACATTGGCTTAATCTGCTACAAGTACTTTCAATGGAATTTTTGTTCTCCTGGATATCTGCTTGAATCTGCTTTATGGAGTCCATTTCTTTCCTATGCTGAGCATTCATGGCTTCCATCATTTTCTTAAGCTCGTCTATTTTTTTGTCTGTGTCTGCTCTAGCGTCCTTAATCATGGTCTTCATTGTGGACATTATCTCTGCAGTTATCTGAGAAATTATTTCTGATTTAAATTTTTCCAGAGCCTCATTCAACTGTTTTGTTGTTACCACTTCAGAGATGTCAGGTGGGTGGCTTTCGGTTTGTCCCACCTCACTGCCCCCTGGGTTTGCCTTTGGTGAACTGGATGTGTGGGGTTGCATCTTGTTTAAGTGTCGTCTCATTTTCTTTTCTTTGTTTAGTTTAATTCCTGGGTTGCTGTTTGTAAATTGCCTATGGTAGGTTGTTTTATTGCTAGTATTTCAAACTCTTAGGAGATTCTTGGAATACCAGGAAGAAAAGCGCCAGTTAGTGTGTCCTTCTCGGCTGGTGCTTCTCTGTACCGCAGCGTCTCACGTTACTCCGCGGAGGTTCCCACAGGAGCCATGGATGGAGTGGTGGCCGCCCTGAGTTCTCAGCTCAGCTGCTGCCCCCCCCAACAATGGCGCCCGGCTAGTGGCTCTCTTGTGCGCCTGACGGCTGGGTGTCAGCACTCACCGCCAGTCAGTGTGTCCTTCACAGCTGCCGCTTCTCTGTACTGCGGCGTCTCGCGTTCCTCCGCAGAGGTCCCCGCTGGAGCCATGGATGGAGTGGCGGCCGCCCTGAGTTTCAAGTTCAGCTGCTGCCCCCCTCCCCACAATGGCGCCCGGCTAGTCGCTCTTTCCTGTGGGACGGCTGGGTGTCAGCACTCACCGCCAGTCAGTGTGTCCTTCACGGCCGCTGCTTCTTTGCACCGCCGCTTCTTGCGTTCCTCCGTGGAGGCCCCCAGAGGCGCCTGCAGTCACTGCGTATCTGTAGATTTGAACCGCTTCAGTCGTGTCAGGATTCCCGACACAGGGAAATGGCGCTGGAGGCCACCTCCTTCTTCTTTGTTGGAGTTTCTCTCTTCACTTTCTCTGTGGGCCCCAAACTGCGCTTCAGATCTTTCCTGGGCCCATGGGAGCCACTTCCCTCTTTCTTTTTTTTTTGGGTACCGGGGGGTCGACCTCAGGACCTCATGCGCCAGCAGGCGCCCGTGCCACTGAGTGATATCACCGGCCCCTTTTTTGTATGTGGGTTCCGGGAGTCGAACTCGGGTCCTCGCGCTTGCCGGGCAGGCGCTTAAACCGCTGAGCCATCTCACCGGCCCCCTTTCCCTCTTTCTTGTCCTCCTCCAGTCACTATATTTCAGTGTCTGGATGGCGACTTTTGGAGAGGTTCACTGCCTGCTTCTTACAAATCCGCCATCATTTTTCACCTTCAAGATTTTGTTTTTATTCAGTTGAAAACTACTGGAAGAATGCTGTTACTTTATTATTTTATTTTATTTTATTATTATTATTTTTTGTGGGTACCGGGGGTTGAACTCAGGACCTCACGTGCCAGCAGGCGCCCGTGCCACTGAGCAATATCACCGGCCCTTTTTTCATATGTGGGTTCTGGGAGTCAAACTCAGGACCTCACGCTTGCCAGGCAAGCACTTATGCCGCTGAGCCGTCTCACCCGCCCCTAGTATTTTATTTTTTTTTTTATTTATTTTTTTTTTTGTGGGTACCGGGGGGTCGACCTCAGGACCTCGTGCACCAACAGGCACCCGTGCCGCTGAGCGATATCACCGGCCCCTTTTTTCGTATGTGGGATCCGGGAGTCGAACTCGGGCCCTTGCGCTTGCAAGGCAGGCAGGCGCTTATGCCGCTGAGCCATCTCACCGGCCCCCGCCCCTAGTATTTTAAATAAATAGCCGAATTGAATTTGGCATGGAAAATATAACACTTCTACTTGAAGAATCAGCACACATCACTATTTTCTGTTGGCTGGTTCTTGCTCTTTGCTTCTCTGTTTTTTTTTTTTTTTTTTTTTTTTTTTTTTTTTTTTGAGATAGCGTCTCACTGTGTAGTCCAGGCTGAACTTGAACTTGCTATGTAGCCCAGGCTGGCCTGGAATTCATGGAGATCCACCTGCCTCAGCCTCCTGAGTGCTGGAATAACAGGTGTGCGTCACCACACCCAGCTTGGAAATTCTGTTACTGAAATCTGAAACTCGTTCAAGCATACAATAGTATTGTGAACCATCTGCAGACACTGGCCAGCTGCAACAATGACCGATATTTTATCATTCTCGTTTTCTCTACCCAACTTCACCTTAAGTACTTAGACTATTTTTTCTTTTTCAGCATTGGGGATTTGGACCCAGGACTTTCTCCAGTATATCAAGCAAGCACTCTACCATTGAGCTGCACTCCCTGGCCGCCCTTAAGTACTTTGTTAATGTCTTTAAAAAGGTAAAAGCTTCCTTCCTCGGTATCGACACAATAACATTATTATTACCCCCACCCAAAGAATAATCATTCCTTAATTTCATCTAGTTCTCAGTCCATGTGCAGTTTTCTCCAGTTTCTCAAACATGTCTTGGTAGAAACAGTTTGTTTGAATCAGGATTTAAAGATGACCCATGTATGTATTCGGTAGTACCTTGTGTCTTCTGCTACTGACAGTGATTCTCATTGTCCCTTTTTTTTTTTTTTTTTTTTAATTTTATTTTAAAGAGAAGAAAAAACAAAACAAATCAAAAGAAGAACAAATTTTCAAAACAACATAATAGGAGGGTAAGAATGGTTAATACATTGCGTATTACTATCTTTAAGTTAGTTATTCAGGACACCAGACATTAGCATTTAATTATCCAAACATTATTGGCACAAACCTTACTCTTCAATGAACTAAGTAAAAATCGTAGTGTATCTATCTTAACCATCTTATATATATATATACAATTTTTTTTCCCTTTCCCTTCTTTCTTTTCCTTATTCCAGTCTCTCTTTCCTTTTGACCAGTTTCTTTTTGATTCACCATGTCTATTGTACATTTTGGATCTTATTTACTCTTTCAGTTTCTCATACTAGAGAGACAATACGATGCTTACACATGTGCTTCTGGTTTATTTCACTTATGAGTATTTTCTCGAGTTGCATCCATTTACCTATAAAAGTCTCCAGTTTATCCTTCTTAATGGCTGAATAGTACTCCATTGTATAAAAATACCACATCTTTCTTATCCATTCCTCAGTTGATGGGCATTTGGGTTGTTTCCAAGATCTGGCTATTACAAATTGTGCTGCTATAAACATGGGTGCACATATATCGCTGTGGTATGATGTTTTTAATTCTTCTGGGAAGATGCCCAGAAGGGGAATAGCTGGGTCAAATGGGACCTCCAACCCTAGCTTATTGAGGAATCTCCACACTGACTTCCACAGTGGCTGTACCAGTCGACACTCCCACCAACAGTGGAGAAGGGTTCCTTTTTCCCCACAGCCCCTCCAGCATTTGTTATTAGTTGATTTCTTTATAGTAGCCATTCTTTCTGGGGTGAGATGGTATCTCAGTGTTGTTTTAATTTGCATCTCTCGAATGACTAGTGATGTTGCACATTTTTTTGTATATTTATTTGCCATTAGTATTTCTTCATCTGAGAAATGTGTATTCATCTCAGATGCCCATTTTTGGAGTGGGTCTTTAAATTTGGGAGGTCTGATTTTTTTGAGTTCTTTATATGTTCTCGATAGTAATCCTTTGTCTGAGGAACAGCTGGCAAACATTTTTTCCCACATTGTGGGTTGTCTCTTCACTCTGTTGGTGGTTTCTCTTGCTGTGCAAAAGCTTTTTAATAAGATGAGATCCCAGTTATTGATTCTTTGGGATAGTTCCCGTGCGGTTGAGTTTTTATTCATAAAGTCTTTGCCTACACCAATGTCTCCAAGGGTTTTACCTATCCTACCTTCCAGCAGATTTAATGTTTCTGTTTTAATATTTAGATCTCTGATCCATTTTGAATTTAGTTTAGTGCATGGTGAAAGATATGGATCTAGTTTTAATCTTCGGCATGTGTAGAGCCAGTTTTTCCAGCACCATTTATTAAAGAGGCTATCTTTTTTCCAGCGAATGTGTTTGGCACCTTTGTCAAAGATAAGGTGGCTTAGTATGTCTGGGGTTGTTTCAGCATCTTCTAATCTGTTCCATTGATCTTCAGGTCTGTTTTTTTGCCAGTACCACACTGTTTTTATCACAGTAGCTTTATAGTATAATTTCAAGTTGGGGATTGTGATGCCCCCTGCCTTGCCTTTGTTGCCCAGAATTGCCTTTGCTATTCTAGGTCTCTTCTGATTCCAAATGAATTTTAGGATTGTTTTCTCTAATTCTGTGAGATATGCTGTTGGAATTTTGATTGGAATTGCATTAAATCTGTATAACAATTTTGGAAGTATGGCCATTTTCACTATATTGGTTCTTCCTATCCAGGAGCAAGGGATATCTTTCCATTTTCTGATATCCTCTTCAATCTCCTTTTTCAAAGTACTGTAGTTTTCAGTATAGAGGTCTTTTACATCCTTCGTGAGGTTGATTCCTAGGTATTTCATTTTTTTGGATGTTATTGTGAAAGGTATTGTTTCCCTAATTTCTCTTTCAGTAAGTTTGTTATTTGTGTACAGGAAGGCTATTGACTTTTGAGTATTGACTTTGTATCCAGCTACACTACTGAATTTGCTTATCAAATCTAGCAGTTTTTTAGTGGAGTTTTTGGGGTCTTCTGTGTAGAGTATCATGTCATCTGCAAATAATGATAATTTAACTTCTTCCTTTCCGATCATTATTCCTTTTATTTCTTTCTCTTGTCTAATCGCTCTGGCTAAAGTTTCCAGAACTATGTTGAATAAGAGTGGGGGACAGTGGACATCCTTGTCTTGTTCCTGATTTTAGAGGGAAGGCTTTCAGTTTTTGGCCATTTAGTATGATATTGGCTGTTGGTTTGTCATAGATAGCTTTTACCAGATTGAGATAAAGACCCTCTATTCCAATTTTCTGTAGGGTTTTTATCATGAAAAGGTGCTGGACTTTGTCAAAAGCTTTTTCTGCATCTATTGAGATGATCATGTGATTTTTGTCTTTGGTTCTGTTAATATGCTGTATTACATTTATTGATTTACGTATGTTGAGCCATCCCTGCATCCCTGGGATGAATCCAACTTGGTCATGGTGTATAATCTTCTTGATGATTTGTTGGATTCTGTTTGCCAGTATCTTATTAAGATTTTTGCATCTATGTTCATTAGGGAGATTGGCCTGTAGTTCTCTTTCTTAGTTGGGTCCTTCTCTGGTTTTGGTATCAGGGTAATGCTTGCTTCCAGGAATGAATTTGGGAGTATTGCTTCCCTTTCAATTTCATTGAAAAGTTTGAGAAGTAGGGGCGTTAGGTCTTCTCTAAATTTCTTGTAGAATTCGGCAGTGAATCCATCAGGGCCTGGGCTTTTCTTTGTTGGGAGGTTTTTAATTACATCTTCAATTTCACTGGTTGATATTGGTTTATTTAGGATTTTTAAATCTTCTTGATTCAGCTTTGGTAATTCATACGAATCTAGGAATCTGTCCATTTCTTCTGCATTTTCCATCTTAGTAGAATATAAATTTTCAAAATAGGTATAGATGATCTTCTGGATTTCTGCAGGGTCCGTCGTGATATCACCCTTTTCATTTTCAATTGCATGGATTTGAGTCTTTTCTTTTCTTTTTTTAATAAGGTTGGATAAGGGTTTGTCAATCTTATTTATTCTTTCAAAGAACCAACTTTTTGCTTCATTGATTCTTTGTATTGTTTTTTTATTCTCCAATACGTTAATTTCTGCTCTGATCTTTATAATTTCCTCCCTTGTACGGGCTTTTGGCTTAACCTGCTCTTCTTTTTCTAGAAGCTCGAGGTTCACCCTTAAGTTGTTTATTTGCGCTTGCTCTATTTTCCTGATATAAGTGTTTAATGCTATAAATTTCCCTCTTAGGACTGCTTTCATTGTATCCCATAAGTTCCGGTATGTTGTACTGTCATTATCATTCAGTTGTAGAAAGTGACTAATTTCTTCTTTAATTTCATCTGTGACCCATTGGTTGTTCAGGAGGATGCTGTTTAATTTCCATGTGTTTAGGGAGTTTTTGTGGGATCTTTTGCCATTGATTTCCAATTTCATTGCACTATGGTCTGATAATATGCATGGGATAATTTCAATTCCTTTGCATTTACTTAAGCAGGTTTTATGAGCTAGTATGTGGTCTATTTTGGAGAACGTCCCATGTGCAGCTGAGAAAAATGTGTATTCTGATGTTGTGGGATGGAACACTCTGTAGACATCTACTAAGTCCATTTGTTCAAAAGTTTGGTTCAGTTCTACTATTTCATTATTGATTTTCTGTCCAGTTGATCTATCTTTTTGTGACAGTGGAGTATTGAGATCTCCCAATATAATTGTATTAGTGCTTATTTGATTTTTCATGTCCTTTAGTACTTGTTTTATATAGCTGGGTGCATTGGTATTTGACGCATATATATTTATGATCGTTATCTCTTCCTCTTGGATTGTTCCCTTTACAAGGATGTAATGACCGTCTTTATCTCTCTGAATCCTTCTTGGCTTGAAGTTCACTTTGTCTGCAAAAAGAATAGCTACCCCTGCTTTTTTCTGGGTTCCTGTGGCATGGAGTATTGTTTTCCATCCTTTGACTTTCAGTCTATGAATTTCTTTCTGAATTAAATGTGTTTCTTGTATACAGCATATTGTTGGATCTTGCTTCTTGATCCATTTCGCCAGTCTGTGCCTTTTGATTGGTGAATTGAGACCGTTAACATTGATGGTTAAAACTGATATGTATTGACTTGTCATGATATTTTCCTGTTGTTGGTTCCCACTCTTTGTTTTTCTGCTTTCCGGCTATTTAATTATTTGCCCTGCCTGGTGGATTCCTTCTGTTGGGGTTCCTATCTCTTTCTAGAATGTCCTTCAGAATGTTTTGGAGTGCTGGTTTGGTGGTCATAAATTTTCTCAGATGTTCTTTGTCATGAAAGTATTTTATTTCTCCATCAATTTTGAAAGATAGTTTTGCAGGGTACATCAATCTGGGCTGAAAATTATTTTCCTTTAGAGCTTGCAATACATCATTCCAAGCTCTTCTTGAATTGAGGGTTTGTGCTGAAAAGTCAGCTGTGATTCTGATGGGTTTTCCTTCATAGGTGATTTGTCTCTTCTCCCTAACAGCTTTTAAGATTCTGCCCTTCTGTTGAATTTCTGGGATCTTGACTATAATATGTCTGGCTGAAGTTTTTTTTTGATCATGTCTAGTTGGTGTTCTAAAAGCTTCACTTATAGGGGTGTCAAATTCCTTTTCTCTTCCAGGAAAGTTCTCCCTGATTATGTCTTTGAACAAGGTTTTAATGTCGTTGATGCTATCTCCTGCTTTTTCATTTATTCCAATTATTCTTAAGTTGTTTATCTTTGAGTCATCTAGCAGCTGCTGAATTGATTTTTCATGGTCCCTTGCTATTTTTAAGAATTTTTCCATTTCATGATCACTAATTGCAAGCCTGTCTTCTATATCTGAGATCCTGTCCTCGCATTGGCTTATTCTGCTACAAATACTTTCAATGGAATTTTTTATCTCTTGGGTATCTGCTTGAATCTGCCTTATGGATTCCATTTCTTTCCTATGCTGAGCACTCATGGTTTCTATAGTTTTCTTTTTTTTTTTTTTTTTTTTTTTTTGTGGGTACCGGGGGGAACGACCTCAGGACCTCGTACGCCAACAGGCGCCCGTGCCGCTGAGCGATATCACCGGCCCCTTTTTCGTATGTGGGTTCCGGGAGTCGAACTCGGGCCTTCGCGCTTGCAAGGCAGGCGCTTACGCCGCTGAGCCATCTCACCGGCCCTCTATAGTTTTCTTAAGTTCATCTATTTTTTTGTCTGTATCAACTATAGTGTCCTTAAGCATGGTCTTCATTGTAGACATTATCTCTGCAGTTATCTGTGAGATTATTTCTGTTTTAATTTTTTCCAGAACCTCATTCAGTTGCTTTGTTGTTACCACTTCAGATAGGCCAGGTGGGTGGCTTTCGGATTGTCCCACCTCGTTGCTCCCTAGGTTTGCCTTTGGTGAATTGGATGTGTGGGGTTGCATCTTGTTTAAGTGTCGTCTCATTTTTTCTTTCTTTAATTCCTGGGGTGATGTTTGCAAATTACCTATAGTAGGTTACTTTATTGCTAGTGTTTAAGATCTTTAGAAGATGACTACTTCTCTGCAGTATCTTCCTAGTGGAGCTTGCTTTTGTGTTTTGAGCTTTCTGCCAGATCCTACCTCTTCAATTCGTTGGGTATGCGAAGTTGCTACCTGTTTGGCCCAGTCCTTGATTCTTTGGTACTGTGCCACTGTATTTTCTGTGTCCCTTAGTCAATCTCAATCATGAAATATCAGGAAGGAAAGATGTTTAGAACAATTATTTCACATTTGGCTATAATGTTAACTAAAGCATCAAACACAGCCTAGAAAATGACAGACTGAGCTAACCAGTTATTTACCACTTTTAGCTGTATAGAGTTGCGGTTATATAACAAAATCTAAAACACACCAGAAAAATTATATGCAGTATACAAGTCCTATGTATGTCAATTTTTCCCTAAGGAGTTTAAATTTAAAATGAGTTAAGGAGGAAATAGAGTATTGGGAGAAGAGGAAGGAATTAGATATAAGGTTAGAGGACCAAGAGGGATCCCACTAAAATTGGGACACTAGTGCAGAGAACAGGTGGTAAAAAGAGAAGGAAGTGATAAAAGGAAGAACAGATCACGACCACAATCACAAAGAAGTTAGAGGCGCTGTTTACACTCATATAAAAAACCAGAGAGAATAATGAAGGAAAGAGCAAATACACATACAGAAACAATAACGAAGATAAAAGCAATAAAACAGACAGATCAAAAATAAAACCCCACCAAAAAACAAAACTAAACAAAACAAAAACAAAAAAAAACCCTTCGCCAGAACAAAAAACAAATCAGTGAGAAGAAAAAAAAAAAAATAATAATAATAAAAAATAAAAATAAGAAAAAAAAAAATTAAAAAGAATCAGTTCCAGGTGTTGACTTTGTTGTAGGCAGCTACCTGTTCTGTGCAGGTCCGTCCCAGTAAGCCAGGAGCGCCCTCTGGCGGGCGGTGAGCAGAGGCGCGTACTTTCAGGTAGAGACCAGTCTAGCTCGCCTCCGCTCTCAGCGCCCTTTCACGGTCCCTGGGCCTGAGAGGCTCAGCGCGCTGTCCGAGCGCGGATTCCCTGCACTGGTTCCCGCCGATCTGGTTTTTCGCCACGCCCCCCACAATGGCGCCGGGCCAGTTGCTCTCTGGCGCGGGACAGGTGTGGCTGTGAGTCCAGTCTCGTTCGCCTGCTGACCTCAGCACACTTTCGTGGGCTCAATTGAGAGGCCCTGTGCTGCCCTGTCCAGAGCACAAGTTCCCAGAGCAGTTTCCGAGCCGCTCTGAGTTTCGCCACACCCCCCACAATGGCGCCCGGCCGGTCGCTCTCTGGCGCGGGACAGGTGTGGCTGAGAGTCCAGTCTCGTTCACCTGCTGACCTCAGCACACTTTCGTGGGCTCAATTGAGAGGCCCTGTGCTGCCCTGTCCGGAGCACAAGTTCCCAGAGCAGTTTCCGAGCCGCTCTGAGTTTCGCCACACCCCCCACAATGGCGCCCGGCCGGTCGCTCTCTGGCGCGGGACAGGTGTGGCTGAGAGTCCAGTCTCGTTCACCTGCTGATCTCAGCACACTTTCGTGGGCTCAATTGAGAGGCCCTGTGCTGCCCTGTCCGGAGCACAAGTTCCCAGAGCAGTTTCCGAGCCGCTCTGAGTTTCGCCACACCCCCCACAATGGCGCCCGGCCGGTCACTCTCTGGCGCGGGGCAGCTGTGGCTGAGAGTCCAGTCTCGTTCACCTGCTGACCTCAGCACACTTTCGTGGGCTCAATTGAGAGGCCCTGTGCTGCCCTGTCCGGAGCACAAGTTCCCAGAGCAGTTTCCGAGCCGCTCTGAGTTTCGCCACACCCCCCACAATGGCGCCCGGCCGGTCACTCTCTGGCGCGGGGCAGCTGTGGCTGAGAGACACTCACCGCCGGTCAGCGCCGTTCTCCGCCGCTCCCCTGCCCCGCCGCTGTCTCAGGATCCTCCGTGGGGGCTCCCTGGGCGCCAGCTGCCACCGTGTGTCCGTAGAATTGAGCCTCCGCCGGCGCTCCAACTCCCGGGATATTAGAAGGTGCGCGCGCGCGGTCTGCTCCTTCTTTCCGTCTTCTTTGTTGGAAGTCACCCGTCACTGGTGCTGGGGGTCCCAGATTGCGCTTCAGAACTTCTCTGGGTTTCGGGGAGGCATCCCCCCCCCTCCTGCGCTTTCCGGGTCGCTATATTCTCGTGTTCCAATGGTAACTTTTAGAGAGAGTTTCGTTGCCTGCTTCTTACTCATCCGCCATCTTGAGGCTCCCCCCCCTAAAAATTTTAAAAGGTCTCTCATTGTCCCTTTTAAAAACTATGCATTTGGGAAGTGGGGCATGATGATTCAGGCCTGTCATCCCAGCACCTGGGAGGCTAAGGCAGGAGGATTGCTGTGAGTGTGAGGCCAGCCTGAGCTACATACAGAGTGAGACCTTGCCTCAAATAAAGAAAGGAACAAACACAAAGCCATGTAGATGGGCTGGCGATGTTGCTGAGTGGTAGACTGTGCTGCCCTGGGTTCCAACCTTGGAGCCACAGAATAAAAAAAGAAAAGCCTGTGTGTTTGTTGAAGGAAGCTGGTCACCTGTCCTGTGGGATTCCCCACATCCTGGGTTTGTCTATCCAAAATGCTCTTCTGTTCCTGGTGATTCTAGTAAACTGGTAATAATGAGGTCTCGAGGCTTGCTTTAATTCTCCTTCAGCATGGTCATTACTTTTTTGTGTCTCGTGAGCACACACATCCTAGCAGGCTGGCCACGCTAACCAAGGTCAGCCCACGGGTTTTAGTGACAGCTGCTGCTGCTGCTTTTCATGGCCCCTTCAGGACTATGCCAGAGCCCACGGGGGCTGGGCTGGGGACAGAGCTGAGTCACAGAGCCGCCTGCTCTCAGAAGGTCCCTTGATCTGGGACCAGGGAGCCACCATCCCCGGCCGCACCTCATGTGACCCCTGAGCGCTGCCCTTGGCAGCCGAATTCCCAGGAGCTGTTCAGGCCCTGAGCAAATGAGGTCCCTGTGGGCTGATGCCCAGGTCCCCCTGGCCTGTCGCAGGGACCTGGGAATTTCAATGAAGTGACATAAGCCAGAGAGCTTTGTCAGGATGTGTGATATTAGATTTCTTTAGCATGAAGGCTTGTCACTTCGCTATTTTCTGCTGAGAAAATTTCTACTGATTGTGTCAAAAAATAAGACAGAGAGGGGAGGCGATTTCACCTGAAAACACTAAGCAACGGGAACTCGCTACTGAGTCACGGGCACGGGCTTTTCTTTTCCTTCATGGTCTTGAATTATACAAGTTGTCCTTTGAATTGGATAATATGATTATGTCGCCAGCTCCCGAGGACAATTCAGTTTGTGCCCTAGATTATAACTTGTCCCTCCAATACATGAAGATAATGGTGTCAGCTTTAGACTTTGCAAATCGAAGGTAGAATCCGGATTATGGTACACTTTAAATACAGGGAAATTATTTTATGTAGACTGATTGATAATCATGATAATTTAGTTTTTTATTCATTTGATTCAGTTTATAAAGAGTTCAGCTTCAGAAATTATGTTTTAAAATTTTTATTTTATGTATGTTTTGTTTCTTAATTGACAAAAAAGCATTATATATTGATGGGGTACAATGTGATGTTTTGATATATAAAAACTTTTAGAATTCCATGTTCTATTCTTTCTCTCTTTCTTTGTGTTTTGTGTTTTGAGACAGGGGCTCACTATGTAGTTCAGACTGGCCTTGAACTTACTATGTAGTCTAGGCTGGCCTACAGTTTGCAGTGATCCTCCTGCCTCAGCCTCCCTGTTCCTGGGTTTTGGGGTGCGAGTCTCCCCCTGGAGGTGGTTTCTAGGTTCTTTCTGTCCTTAGCAAAGAATTGGTCAAGACAAGCGCAAACAGTAGCAAAGTTTTATTAAAAGTAGGAAAAAAACAGGCTCTGCAGAGCGAGTTTGGGCCAAGTAAAGGTAGGAAAAGAAGCACAGCCTACAGCAGGAGGACGCCCACCATGCAAGAGAGGACACAGTGGCAGAAAGTCAGGGTGGATGGTCCTTTTCGTATCACCCGCTCCTCAGGCTGACGTCAGGTCTAGGCCTCCTATCAAAAATCTGCTCTAGTTCTCTCAAGAAGCCCATGAGGAGGGTGTTGGGAACTGTTCTGCACTTGTCTCCTGGGATTTTGCAGTTAACAGGTCATGCCCACTTCCGCAGCCAGCTTTCCACACCCTAATCTCCTGTGCATTTCCCCTGAGAGACATGATCCCCATAATTCTTTATGGGGTGCAGAGGGAGTGGAGGTCTCTGTCTTCTACAGCTTCTTTCGGTTGGAAGGGGCTGTAGATCCTGCCTACTGAGAGTTATGTGCTCCCCAACTACCTTGGGGTGCTGAGGCTCACTGGCTGGGTTGAAGAAAGAAAAACCTGTCAGAAGACAGAGAGAAAAGCCTCAGGCTCCCAAGCGCTAGGATTGTTCTCTTCTTAGAATGGCACAATCCCAATGAGGAGGGTTCACCTCCGTGACCTAATTACTTCCTGAACCCCCATTTTCTTTTTTTTTTGTGGGTACCGGGGGTCGACCTCAGGACCTCGCGCTTGCCAGCAGGCACCCATGCCACTGAGCGATATCACCTGCCCTTTTTTCGTATGTGGGTTCTGGGAGTTGAACTCAGGCCCTCGCGCTTGCCAGGCAGGCGCTTACGCCACTGAGCCATCTCACCGGCCCATGAAACCCCATTTTCAAAGGCCATGTCACCAGAGATTTAGATTTCAACATATGAATTTTGGAAGTACATGTTTGGTCCCTAACGAGTCTTATGAATACTACATTATTAATATATACTGAGCCCTTACTACCCAAATATTAATATGGAGTGCAAGGCTCCAATCATTAAAAAAAGATACAGAAATGGAAATGCTAGTTACCCTGATTAACCAGCACATGCTGGGTGCATAGCTGAAATGCTACACCGGACCCCGTAAAAATGTTTGAGTTTGTAGCTCAGGGGTAGAGTGTGTGCCTCGCATATGCAAGGCCTTGGGTTCAATCCCCAGCACTGCAAGAAAAAAGAAATACATAAACAATGTTCATTAAAGTAATAATAATAGCTGGGTGTGGTGGTGTATGCCTGTAATCCCAGCACTATGGGAGGCCGAGGCAGGAGAATTGTAAACTTGAGCTAAACCCAGGCAATTGAATGACTTAGAGAGAACTTGTCTCAAAACAAAGAGTCAAAAAGATCTGGGATGTAGCCCAGTGCAAAAACCCTGCATTCAATCCCCAGTACTGGCAAAAATATTAGTAGGACAAGTTTTGTTCTCTTAAGCATTTCTATACTTAATTCCAAATCCTGCCAAGATTGAACATGTGTATCCACTGAAGAACAATGACTGTTAGGAGTTGCCTGCACATGACAGGTTTGGGAAGAGGCGACAGAATCCATGTCTGCACTGTGGTGAAAATGCCCTGAGCTCTCTCCTCATTGCGATATCAGTGATTCTCTAACTGCGAAAGGTGGTCGAATTATCCCATATCTTTAGATGCAAGACACTTGTTACCAATCTGCTATCTCTACAGTATATATAACTTTGTATCCTTCAATCGGATTTTTGTTTTTAATTTTTTTTAATTTTTATTTTTTGTGGGTACCAGAGGTCGAACTTAGGACCTCACGCGCTAGCAGGCGCCTGTGCTGCTGAGCGATATCACTGGCCCTTTTTTCGTATGTGGGTTCCGGGAGTCGAACTCAGAACCTCGCACTTGCCAGGCAGGCGCTTATGCCACTGAGCTATCTCACCGGCCCTTGTTTGTTTTTTAGACACGACCTCATTATGTAGCCCAGGTTGGCCTTGAACTCATGGCAATCCTCCTGCTTCAGCCTCCTGAGTGCTGTGACTACAGGTGTGTTCCACCATGCCTGGATTTCACTGAATGGATTTTGTGTGCAGAACTCTTTTTTTTTTAGATCTAAAGAGCCTGACAGAGTCTTGTGCTTTTCACCGTAGATTTCCTCTCTGGGAGAACCACCCATTTTGTACATATATTAAAATTATTCACAGTTTAATTCTGCAACTCTCCTATGGAAGACTCACAACTTCTCCTGTCACCTGGGACACAGTCATAAATGCACAATGCACACTGGGTCAGTTAATGGCACTGCTGAGTGCAAATGGGAACCAGAACATGGAACTGACTCACCTGCTACCTCTTTTTCTCTCTCTTCAAGGTATGGCATGGTGGTTAAAAGCCTGAGCTTCTCAGTAAGACAACCCTGGTTTGCAGTTCCTGATGCTTATTAGCTGTGTGGACATGGGCTGATTTTTAAACCCTTCTGAACTTTAGTTCCTCATCTGTGAAATGGAATAGCAGTACTGTTGGAGGACTACTGAGGATGAAATTATAAATTCAGATGGATTCAGGTATACAGACACATTATTATATTATTATTATTATTATTATTATTATTACTGAGATAGGGTCTCACTGTGTAGTTCAGGCTAGTCTTGAACTCGCAGCGATCCTCCTGCCTCAGCCTCCCGAGTGCTAGGATTACAGGCGTGCACCACCATGCCTGGCAACAGACGTGTTATAACTGAACTGTGTGCCTCCTATATTCGTAGGTTGAAGCCCTAGCCCCACTCTCACAATGTGTGACTAGTTTTGGAGATAGAATCTTGAAAGAGTAATTAAATTAAAATGGTGTTAAAGGTGGGTGCTAACCCAAACAAACAGGTATCTTTATGGTAGGTTTTTTTTGTTTTGTTTTGTTTGAGACAGGGCCTCACTATGTAGTCCAGGCTGGCTTTGAACTTACTATATAGCTCTGGCTGGCCTCAAACTCAAAGCGATTGTCCTGCCTCAGCCTCCAGAGTGCTGGGACTGCAGGTGTGCTCTACCACTCCTGGCTCTGGAACATTTCCAGTGTGTCATTAGTTGAAGGCACAGATGTGAAATCTGTGGGCATTGGCTGACAGCATCCTTGCTCAGTAAATGTAGCCATTATGACTATTACTCAGCTTTTCCAGTGAAGCTGCAGCAAAAAGGTTATTCCACAAGTCACAAGCAGACTGTGGGTTGTTTTCTGTGTTAAATGCAAGCGCAGGGTTTCCTCCTTCCCTGTCTTGTCGAGCGGTCGCATTCCCAGCTGAGCCTGTGTGACCTCCATGCAGGTGCCTGGGTTACTCTGGGACCAGCGTAGGCTGCAGACATCCTGCCCGTGGACCCACTCCCCTCTCTACCCTGCACCCTTGTGTCCAGTGTCCCAGGCACAGCGTGTCCTGGAATTCAGTTCAATAAATGGAGAAGTAAGTCCGCTGAGAGTTGAGCTTTATTTGCTAATCTCTTTAACTACTGCAAAGATAACGTTGCAGGGCAGGGAGCATCTTTCGTGTTGAGCCTCAGCCTTCTTCCCAGAGTGGCGCTGGGGCCTCCGAGTCCTGGTGTGATCTTGGGGCACTGTCAGCTGCTCAGGGGACAAAATATGGCCTGTTTAATTCAGGACAGAGACCCGGTCACCCCGGGCACATCCGCTGCCAGCTTCATTTACTGGGAAATGCAAATATCTCCTTCCATAACGAGGGTTCTGGAGACGTCCCTTGTTTTTCAGAAGCTTGAGCGATTGGCCAAGCAGGAGCTGGTGGCAGCCCTTCATCACTGGCCAGGGCTCAGCTGTGTCCTGCCGGTGCCACTGTTCATCACAGGGTGACACAGTTTACCAGGGGAAGAAGGATCCCATCTGTCTTCATAGATTTTATTTCCTTGTGGGTGACATGGCGGGAAGCTGATGTCAAGCTGTCCTTGAAGGTCACTAGGAACCAGATCTGTGTCCCCAGCTTGCCTTCCAACGAAAAGAAAATGACAGCAGCGCACTTTCTTGGCTGCATCCAAGCTGCTTTTCAGCAGTGGTGGCCCAGAAGTAACTGGGGTGGCTTTTGTTTCTTTGGAAACTTTTCCATCATTCCTGGCTGGCTTTATCTGAGGAGAAAGAAGTGGAGATAAAATGGTAATGACTATCTCACATGAGATGTGGGGAGTTTTACAAAGCAATTTTACACTTGGAAATGATTTTAGAATATATTAACAAAACAAAAAAAGGCAAAGGGAAAAGAATTATTGTAAGAAAATGTAAAATACCATAATTGCCTTAAAAGAAAAATCTACAGTATAATTTTATGAGTTCAACATCAAGGTATTTTTCTTAACTTAAAAAAAAAACTTACACGTATCATCATTGAAAACAGTTTGTAGGAATCTAATAAAGGAAATGTAAATCTTTCTTAGATTTCTTTTGTTTGTTTTGAGACAGGGATCTCACTACGTACCCCAGGCTGGCCTTGAACTCACAGTGATCCTCCTGACTCAGCCTCTGGGGTTCCAGGATTACTGGCACGTGCCATCACACCTGGCTTCCTATATTTCTCTTATATATTGTCATACTAGCTTTCTACAATTTGGCTTCTGATGCTCACATTTAAAGAATTAAGTACAATCCTAAAGCAGAAAACAACAGCAAAACAACCAAAGTTACATCCAATATGCTCAGTACCTATTAATGCATATTTCAATTTTAGCGTGTTTCAATAAACTAAGGAAATAGACTATACTAACAGGGTAATGGTAATTTTCATTGTGTAAGGTAAATACTTCTTTTTGGTCGTGGGGATTGAACCCAGGTGATTGAACTGAGATATCTTAGTGGGCAGAGCCGGGGAGGATGACTCACTCTCAGGCCACACCCTCCCCCAGACCCCACCTCCCACAGCACACTGGGCCAAGAACTACCTGCAAGGATGGGCCTACTTGGAAGTCAGCGGCCCAGAATCCAGTCATCCTCCAAAAGTCCTGCCTCTGAGCGCTTGGGACTTGGTGAGGGCTGTCTCTATCTAAATTGTGACAGATACTATAGCATCGTGTTCCAAAAAGTAAAGGTGTTTCATAAATACAACAATACCAGTGTCACACCTGATCAAATTAATAAGAATGCCTTGATATTTCCTGTGTTAACTCCATATTCAGATTTTCCCAATCATTCCTAAAATGTATGTTTATGGTGGATTTTTTCAAATTAGTGTTTGAACAAAGGGTCTCCAAAACTATATTGCCTTTAGTTTTTATGTCTCTTAGATGTTTTTATTTATTTATTTTTTGATATCAGTGTCCATCCCTTGTCTCAGTTGCTTTTCTGTGTCTGGGACACAATACCTGACACCCACAGGTTAAAGAGGAAAGGTTGATTTTGGCTTCCAGTGTGTAAAGGCCTCAGTTCACAGCCATGGGCTCCAAGGCAGGGTAACAGGGCAGAGGGACATGCTGAGGAGAAAGAGCTCATAGCTGGAAGCAGAGAGGGATCAAGGGAGGAGGAAGGCTTCACCCCTCCAGGTCACACCCCCAGGGGCCGCCTCTTTCCACTGGGCTGCACCTCCCAATCTCACCTTTAGCTAAAATGCATTGTGGACTAACTCACTGATGAGTATCCTGCCCCCATGGTCCAGTCACTTCCCCGTAGCCTCACCTCTGAGCACAGGGGTGGGACATCTAGATATGAACCCTAACATCCTCATTCCTTCCTTTCATTGATTTGTGGGAGCCCATGGGCTCCAAGGCAGGGCGGCAGGGCAGAGGGACATGCAGAGGAGGCAGGGGCAGGAAGATCACAGAGTTTGAGACCAGCCTGGGCTACACAATGAGTTTAAGGCCAATGTGAACTACATAGCGAGACCCTGTCGCAAAAAAGAAAAAACAAACACAAATAGGGAAGTTCCAGGCTAGGGTGCTCTTGAATTTTAGGAAGGAGCCACTTGGTGTGGCCAAAGATGGGGTGACAGTGACTGTTAGGGGACCGAGGCCAATGGGAGCTTTTCTGCCTCTTCCATCTCCACCCTGATGAAAGTGTGCTGGTGGGGAAACCCCTGGGGTAATAATTTCCTTTCTTCCGCTCACACTGGCGCCCTTGCCCTGTGAGTCCCCGTAAGGAAGCACCTGCCCCACGGCGCGGATGTCCCCCTCGGTGTGGGACAGGGCCCTCTCAGGGGACCCTGAAAACCCATTCCCTCCCAGCCCAAGCAAGAGCTCGGCGCTGGAGATTTTCAAAAAAGTGGGGCGCAGCAACAAGAGCACGCAGATGAAATTAATTTAGGCTTCCAAGTTGGTCTGTTCTCTCTGTGCACCGCCTGCCACTGCAAGGCGTCGTCTCTAAACGAGGGGGCTCAGCTCTTGCGTCTCCTTCGCTTCAGAGCGCAAACCCTGGGCCGGAGCTCAGCAGTCGCAAAGCCTCTTCCTCCCAGGCTGGGCTCAGTCCCTCGCCGCCTGCGGGGCCCAGTGCAGGTGGAGGAGCGAGGCGTGCATCCGCCAGCTCAGTGCAGCACTCGCCCTCGCCCTCGCCGGGGAAAGGCCAGACGCCCGCCCCGCTCGCGGGTTTCAGCCGGTGTGTGTGTGTGTGTGTGTGTGTGTGCGCACGTGTGCGCTCAGCAAACCCCGCATCTCTGGCTCCTGAGGCGCTGGGGGAACAAGGAGTTGTTGGTTCGTGCCAAGCACCCTGTAGATTGTAAATAAATTTGCACGTCCGTGCAGCTATCATAAATATAATCCCGCATCCCTCCTGTTGGCCTGGATGCAGAAAGCTTCCTTCCTTCCTTTCTTCCTTTCTTCCTTTTCTTTCTTTATTGGAGACAGGGTCTCACTCCGTAGTTCTCTACTACTATACATAGCAAGACCCTGTCTCAAAAAGAAACCAAAAATAACCAAAAACACAAATAGGGAAGCTCCAGGCTATGGTGCTCTTGCATTTTAGGGAGGAGCCACTTGCATAGCTGAAGATGGGGTGACAGTGACAGCCTTGAACTTACTATGTAACCCACGCTGGGCTCAAACTCATGGCAATTCTCCTGTCTCAGCTTCCCAGGTGCTGAGATCACAGGCGTGCACCACCATGCCCGGCTGCAGAAAGTATTAAAAAGGGACAGCAGTGTCCTCCCAGAGCCTGCAGCTCTTGTCCTCCAGCTCCTCCTGATGAGTGGGTGAGAAAGGGCGGAGAATAAGCAGCTGGGATGCTCTTAGGTTCTAAGCAAGAGATGGCTCTTCGCACAGGTTTACATTCGACGCCAGTGAGCTTTCATTTTCACTAAATGCCCACATTATTTTTCTTAGGATTCACTAGAAAACATAAAACATTGATTTCCTTTTTAGGAAAATAAATGGGAGAAAGGCTTTTTAAGAATTGGTTCAAGGGATGTTTCTTAAGTATAAAGAGTTTTTGTTTGTTTGTTTTGTTTTGTTTTTGGAGATAGGTTCTCACTGTGTAGCCCAAGTTAGCCTCAAACTCATGGCAATCCTCCTGCCTCAGCCTCCCAAGTCTGGGATTGTAGGCATATGCTACCATGCCTGGCTACAAGCAGCAGCATTTACTGTAGGATAAAAATATAATCACAATTGCTTAAAGACTGGATAGTTTTCAGGTTAAAAAAAAAAAGTCCCTAAAGTTGCTTTCTCAGTAGACTTCTCAGGACCCTAATATTTATTTTATCCTCAGCTGTAAGCTTTGTCCTTGATGTAGTTTTTTGCATTCACACTAGGTAGTATGAGAGGGTAATGAGATCACCATGCAATTTCACTGACACACTAGTTTACAATTCACTTTAATGGCTACTAAATGGCAGTTTCAGGATTTTGTTAAATAAAGCCATATGGGCCGGGCATGGTGGTGCATGCCTGTGATCCCAGCACTTGGGAGGCCGGGGCAGGAGGATCCCTACAAGTTGGAAGCCAGCCTGGGCTACATAGTGCGTTCAAGGCCAGCCTGAACTACACAGCAAGACCCTGTCTCAAAAAACAAAACAAAACAAAACCAAAACCCAAAAAAACCCCCCAAAACTAACCAAGCAAAAAGCATACAACAATTTGTTAAATCGAACTTGATCTTGGAAAGCATGTAACTTTTATAAATTAAACTTTTCTCCAACACAAAGCCTTAGATGAGTAGTTTTTTGATGAATGTCTCTCTAGGACTATACTGTTTGTGGAGCGAAATAAAACCAATGGAACTGAACACCAATACTTTGAAAATCCAGTGTTTTCCTCCCATTACGTCAGATCGAGAGCATTACTGCGTCCTCGCTGGACCAAGCCTTTACTTTTTGAGAAGAGAAATGAGTCCAGGCATCAGACATGAGCAGTGGTTGTCCTCTGCATGTGGGTCTCGCTGTGAGAAAAGCAAGGCTCCTTTTTCACCAGTGTCATCGATGGGACCACGTTGTCCTGTGGTGCTGGTGCTGAGGGAGGGTGACAAGTGCCACCAGTGCTCTGGGCCTCAGCCCTCCGTAGGCCCCTTCTCTTTGCTCAATATTTCTTCTTTTAGCTTCCGGTGGGGCCTGCTGGAAACAAGCTGTGTGGAGGAATTAGTAAGAAAAAAGAACAGCTCTAGTTTGGTCTAGAAAAGAGGAATCTCTAAAACCCGAGTAGTGCTGGGTGCAGTGGTGCACACCTGTAATCCAGCACTCGGGAGGCTGAGGCAGGAGGATCATGTGAGTTTGAGGCCAGCCTGGTTTACATAGTGAGTTTAGGCCAGCCTGGACTACATAGCAAGACCCTGTCTCAAAAAAAAAGAGATTTTTTGGCTTTGGAGTCCATACAGTTCCGGTCACAGCTCTGCTGTTTAGTGAAATGCACCGAAGCATTTTTAATGGGACAGCGACAGCAGCTGGCCAGATGTGCCTGTGGGTGCTGATTTTCTGACCTCTGGGCTAGCCTCAGAATATTAAGATTGTACTCACGAATGTCGGTTCTCAGTGAACTGTGTAACAAAAAGGCCTACCACTGCACAAAAGCACCCATATCTAGCCGTGAATTTCCTAAAGGTCAGAGCAAGAGGGTCTGAAAACCACACTCTCCCTGAGATTAACACATGCTGGCCACTGTCAGAGGTCCTGGTACTGTGGCTCTAAGTCTCCTCTAGGCCCTGGGAAAAGGGACATTATGAGGTCTTTGGGTTTTCTGAGACAGGGTCTCACTATGTAGTTCAGGCTGACCTTGAACTCACTATGTAGCCCATGCTGGCCTCAAATTTTAGTGATCTTGCTGCCTCAGCCTCCTGAGTGCTAGGATGACAGCGTGTGCCACCACGCCCAGTGACTTCATAGTACTATTAGAAGCATTTCCTTGGGCTGCCCACACCTACAAATGGAGAATGTCAGTCACTGTCCAGGACCAGATCTGGGCCACAATGAATGTTATTAAATAAACCATCAAAGATACCAAGATGTCATTCCTCAAATGACAGTTATTTTCTGTCCTCTGTGATGGAAACCAAATGTGCTGTTCACATTGCAGATGTGTGTGACCTGCTGGATGGCTTCAGGGGCACAAAGGGGGAACTCAGGGACTGAAAGAATGAAAATAAGGTCCATTCATTCACCCGGTTCTGGACAGGTGCGGGGGAGCCAAGGTCCAAGCTGGGACGCAGGCTAGTGATGTAAAAGCCAGAAGGCGCAAAAGCGACATGGAACGTGGCCTGAGGGACAGGTTCGGGGAGAAGTTCAAGACTGAGACCCTTAGAGCACAAGGGCCTGGCGTGGCTTGGTGACTCAGTGGCCCTGAATAGGACGATTCATAAGTCACAAGTGTGATTCCTTTTCGAGGACCATTGATGCCTTACTTGATTCTGACCAGATCTGAAGTCTCATCCCAATAATTGATTTAGAACCTTCCTAGAAGTGGGATTACTTATCCTGAACAACTGCACCTGAGCCTTGGAGGTTGTATCAGTTACTTACCAACTAATAGCACAGTTCTGTGACACTGACTCTATTCCTTAAAAAGTGGAGAATTGAAATTAGTCCTTGCAAACTTAAACTTTAAATAACATAATAGTGACCTAGTTAGGATGAGGATGGAGCTTTGTTTTTACTGTTTTCTTTTGTTTTGGTTTTTTGAGACAGGGTCTCACTATGTAGCCCAGGGTGCCCTTGAAGTCGCTGTGTAGCCCTTGAACTCACAGCGCTCCTCCTGCCTCAGCCTCCCAAATGCTGGGATTCCAGGGGTGCCCCATTTCGAGGATGGGGTTTACTCATGCAAGATGTTTAGTCCATTCACAAAAGCAAGATTTTAAAAATGCCATAGCTTAGCATTTGCTTTGTTAATTTTATTCAGAACACAGTAGAATTCTGAACCCGGTGCTTTGGTAGACCCTTTGGATCTGTGTGATGGGAATTCTCTGTCTTTGCAGGAACCGAATTAGGGAGAGTCAGGAAACCTGCAGAAGCCCTTTAGGAGAAACTTCCTCGAGCAGAACCAAGTTTGGCAAGTCTCTGAGGTCTGCAGAGAAATACAATCAAATTTGCATTTATATAGCACCCGTATGCTCTTGCTTTCTATGTGCTATCCATACTAAATAAAAACACAATTAAGAGTTAGTTCTAAAATACCAGGTCAAACATAGCAAACAAAATCAGGAGTGGCAATTAGTGTAGAAAACCAGAACAAACAGATGGCTATTGAGTTTGGACTTAAGAAGAGAAATAGGATGTGCCCAGCGCATATCAATGGAGAAGTAATTCTGTAGCCTGGGCCTCCAGGCTGGGAGGCGGGGCTACGGGAGCCCAGGTGGGACCAGGCTCATTCTGTGTGGAGCGATTATTAGAGTGAAAATTCAGTGCACCTAAAATGACTGCATATGCACCACGTGTCACCTACATGTCCTATGCTGGGAATGCAGAGATAATCAGATTTGCATTCTGTCTTTAAGGCGCTTGTATTCAGTTTAAAGGAAGAAGGCATGTGGGAAACCACGTAGGGGACCCTCATTATTTGTGACAACCTAGGACTGTATTCCAGGCAGAAAAATAAGGCTGCGCTGTTCTAACCTAAAAGTTGGAAAAAGCCGGGCGTGGTTACACACGCATGTAATCTCAGCACTAGGGAGGCTGAGGCAGGAGGATCACTGTGAGTTCGAGGCCAGCCTGAGGTTAGTGAGTTCAAAGCCAGCCTGAACTACATGGTGAGACCCTGTCTCAAAAAACGAAGCAAAAAACAAACAAACAAACAGGTTTTCTTGTCACTTGTCTTCTCAAAAAATCCACAATGCTCCTTACATGAAGTCATGCTTGTTTTTGTCTCTGGGGGACCCCAGTTCATGTCCACATCTTTCCAAATGTCTTCTTACTTGTCCCCATGCAGTCCCTCACTGTGAGTGTCTTCCCCAGACCGCAATGCCTAGAACCCTCCTGCCATGCCCAGAACATACCTCCCTGAAGCAGGAGGTTAGGGCGTGGCCAACCAGTTGAGCAGGCGGGCGTGACCTGTCAATTATGGAGATCCAGAACACATGCGCACAACTGTGTCCAAGGCCAGCTCCTTGGACCAACCAGAGACTGCTATCTTCAATTCTTCTGGCGTGAGATCAAGCAAGTTTCTGATAGGACGGCCTAGCTCTGACGTCAGAATGGGGGGGCGCATATAAAAGATGGCGGCCATGTGGCCAGTGTGTGCTCTCTTTCTCAGTGGCTTGGTCTGTAATGTGCAGAGCATAGTTGTTTTCCCACTTTTGATAAATGTAAAACTTTGCCACTTTTTATTCGCACACCTTGTCCAATTCTTTATTTAGGACAAGAACCTGGAAGGGATCTCTCAGCAACCAGAAACCCCAGCAATATCCCTACAAATTGTTCTCTATCCTGACTCCTGTAGGGGCTTAGAGTTATTTTGTTCTAATGCCTCGGGTAGGGCACTGCTGCAAAAGGCACGTTTAACTCCGTGATCTGGTTGGTCTGGGGTGTGTGGGATTGTGTGGGTGATGATTTTACAGTAGAAAGGAGAATTGCACACAGGGAAGAGACAGTTGCCTGGCTCCTCTCCCTGTCCCAGGGCCCACACGGCTTCCTGTTTTCTGAAGGCATCCGCAGGGACTGGAACCAACCCAAAAAGAGCCCAGTGACCCTACTCTGCACGATTGGATGGGTTCTATTTTGAAATTGTCTCTTTATGGTTCCCTAGGGGACTCTCTGGCTTTTCTAGAGAGGGAAAGGCGTTTTAGAGGTTGAGCAGTAAAATAATCTCTCTGAGTTTCTGTCCATTTATATTTGTACGAAGTGGATTTGATTCTTGCCCAGCCACCTTTTTGTAACTTTTTTTTTTCTTTTTTTCTGAGACAGAGTCTTGCTATGTAGCTCAAGCTGGCCTTGAACTCATTATGTAGCCCAGATGAACTTCCTGCCTCAGCTTCCCGAGTGCTGGCATCTCAGGTGAGTGCCACCATGCCTGACTAAGTTCTGATGTGAACCTTAAGGCTCAGTACACACATGAGACATTCTGGTCCTTGCACTGATCTTTTTGCATGGAACAGGCATTTGAGTGACCTAATTGTCAAGGCTTTGGAGGTAGCATCCTCTTAAAATGTAGTGGTCATAGCGCCCCTGGAGGAGGCCTGGATGTGAAGCAGGCCAGGGGTGAAAGTCTCCTGGACAGATCCGGAGGCCTGGTTCTTTTCTTTTGATTTTTGAGATAGGGTCTTGCTATGCAGTTCAGGCTGGCCTTGAACTAGCGGCAATCCTCCTGCCTCAGGCTCCCTAGTGCTGAGATTACAAGTGTGCTTCACCACACTCGGCTATCCTCATTTTAAAAAGAAGGAAGCCCGAGAGGTCTTAAAGGAGGAGCCTACTATAAGGGCTGTTGAGCTGGGTGAACCCAGGTAGTCTGATGTTAAAGACCATTTCTTTGAGGCATTGCTGATGCTTGATTCCTCTTGGGCTGTTTTGGAATCCATGAATTTGACTTACAACTTGCCTGCTGAGTGATTGTGGGAAGAATTAACACTCTGAAATTCCAATTTCCTCATTGGTCACATGGGGATAATGATAGGACTTACATTATTGTGCTGATGAGTGGGGTAGAATATATAGTTTGTTCCTGGTATGACCCAGTGCTGAACTACCTTCTATTATTTTCACCAATTGTCACAATCCACCTCTTTCTTTCCCTTCAGTCCCAGGGAACAGTTCTGACATGAGGCTCTGAGGCCGTGTGACCTAACCTGCTTGGACTGTCTCTAATGGCATTTACTCTGGCTCTATGAAAGCTATTTTTTTTAGATTCAGTGCAAGGCTGATTTCTGTTTTTTTTGGCACTGGGGATTGAACCCAAGCATTGTCGAGAGACATCCTCAGCTCCTTTTGTTTTTTTATTTTGAGACAGGGTCTCTGATTTTCCTAGACTGGCCTTGAACATGTGCTCCTCCTGCCTCAGCCTTCCAGGTAGCTGGGAATACAGGTGTGGGCCACCATGTCTGACAAGGATGATTTCTATTTTTTTCTTTTGTTTTGTATTTTGAGACAGGGTCTCACAATGTTACTCAGGCTGTCCTTGAATGTAGCCCAAGCTGACCTTAAATTCTCAGTGATCCTCCTGCTTCAGCCTCCTGAGTGCTGGGATGACAGCTGTGTGCCACCATGCCTGACCTCTGAGAAGGAACCTTTAAGAGGTGGGGCCTAGTGGAAAGACACTGGGACATTGGGATCATGTCCTTGAAATTTCATTTCCTGGCTGCCACAAGGTAAGCAGCTTGGTCTTCCCACCATGATGTACTCCCTTGCCATGGTCCAAAGCCCATGGGGACAACTTATTACAGATGAAAGCTATTAAGCAAACCTTTCCTCTTTTTAAGTTGATTGTCTTGGGCAGTTTGTTATAGTAACAGAAAGCTGATGAACATGAATGCCCTTATACTCTTCCCTTGTTCTCCATGTGGGCCTAACCTTTTCAACTGCACTCCCAGCCCCACTGTGCTGGGACAGACACTGGCTATACAGGCTTGCAAGATAAGCCTGGTCTTCCTAATCTGAGATACTAAGGTTTAAATTCAGAATCTAAAGCGGGGCATGGTGGCCCACATGTATAATCTCAGCATTTGGGGGGCTGAGGCAGGAGGATCACCATGAGTTCAAGGCCAGCATGGGCTACATAGTAAGTTCAAGGCCAGCCTGAACTACATAGCAAGACCCTGTCTCAAAAAACAAACAAACAAAACAAGATCAGAATCTAAGCCTGGTATGGTGATGAATGCCTGTAATCCCAGCACTTGGGAGGCTGAGGCAGGAGGATCACTGGAAGTTTGAGGCCAGCCTCGGCTACATAGTGAGTTCAAGATGAGCTTGAACTACATAGCAAGACTCTGTCTCAAAACAAAACAAAACTAATAGCAGGACCCCACTCTGAGCAATTCTTATTTAGCTGGTCTTAGTGCAGCCTGGGCAGTGAGTTCTTTAAAATTTCCCATCAGAACTTCCTATGGTGCTGGAACTATCTAATGCTGTAGCCACTTGCCCCAGGTGGCTGTTGGGTCTTCAGAATGTAGCTAGTTAGATGGAAGAATTGGATTTCAATTTTAATTCATTTAAATTTAGATGTAAAATAGTCATAGGAGGCTGGTGGCATCTATACTTGATAGCATAGGCCTAGAATAATTAGTGAGAGATTTCCATTGAGCCAGCTCACTATCTGCATGATTTACTTTATTTCATTTGGCCCTCCAAGCCCAGTGATGTAGGTGTTTGTTTTGTGAGACAGGGTTTCGCTGTGTAGTTCAGGCTGGCCTTGAGCTCACAATGATCCTCCTGCCTCAGCCTCCTGAGTGCTGGTATTACAGGCATGCACGCCCAGGTTGTGTTAGGCAGTTTTCTGTTCCTGTAATGCCTGTTCTGGATAGTGGCAGGACACATGGTGAATCAATACATGAAGAAACAAGCAGCAGCAAAAGGAAGGGTGAGGCTGCTTCTGCTTCACGCAGTCACAACTGTTTTGAAGAGATTTGCAAGGAGTCTCTGCGTGGAGATGAGGGCAGGATGTTTAGAGCCGCAAGTGCCAAGGGCACTCTGCAGCCAGCTCGGTTTTGGTGAGAGGAACGGGTGACGATTTGTAGGAAGCACAGTGGGTTTTGCCCATGGGGGACGATGAGTGGAGGGCCTGGTGCGGCGAATTTCTTCTGCCAGTGGTGTGGATCCAACTCACAACAGCAGAGCTCCGACACTCAGGAGCAAGACCCTAGGCTTCTCCGAGCCCAGGCAGGTGGAGAGGCAAAGAGAGGAAAGGCTGCAAAGGGTGTAATGAGTGGGTCACCTCCCTGACAGCTGGGGATCAGTCTGCTGGGAGCCTCGGGGAGGCTGTGTTTAGAGCTCCTGCTTTACCGGAGCTGGGAAACCTCGCCAAGTCCAGCAGGCAGGGGTTGCTTCTCTAGTGTTACCTGCTAGGGCCAAGCGGGCTCCCAGATGGAGACTTCCCTCAGCCGCAGACAGAAGAAAGCTTAGAATGCCTTAAAACAGCACATACTGAGTTTCTTTTCTCAGCGTTTCTGTGGGTCAGGGATCTGGGCGTAACGCTGTGTCTTATATGAAGGACCCACTTGGACCCTCAGGGTTGCAGGCGGGTTTTGTTTCCTCCAGGGCTGAGGGCTTGGGGGCTTGGACTTCTCGGTGGCTGTAGGCTGGGTTCTGCCCTCACCTTTCTACCACTGGGCTCCTCCAACTCTGCAGCTCATGTTTAGCAGAATGCGAGTTAGAAGGTCTTTTAACTCAATCGTGCACGTAACACCCCTCCCTATCACCATATGCTGGTGTAATAGAGTGTAGCAGACAGCTCACTCTCACTGCTTATAAATAGGCAGTCAGCACAAAAAAATGGATTAAAGCGAAGCTAAGAATGGAGAGATCAGGACAGCTCCTCCTAGGAAGAAGTTCCTAAGCAGAGCGTGCTAACTTAGTTGACATTTGCTCCCTAACCTCCAGGTTGGGCTTGGAAAAAGTTAAAAATTCAGAGTAACCGTTTCGTTTGAACTCAGTTTCCTTTGGACCAGCTAAATAGCTAATTTTCTTTAGGCCCTAATCCCATAAAGCCACCTGTTTGACTCAAGTGCCTGCACTCTGCTTGTCTATATAAGGCCCAAACAAAAGCATGAGGGGCCTTCCATTTGGATGGAGTCCCCTCCTGGTAACAGGAGCTATTTCTGTTCTTCATATTTCCCATAAACCCTCCCCTAACTTCCTCCTTTTGTCCGAGAATTCATTCTTTGACTTATTGAGACAATGAGCTCGATTTGTAGAGTTAACTGTTTCACGATGGTGAGAAGCACGTTACCTGAGGGGAGGGGATTGCAAAAGCAGTGAATACAGCTTGGAGCTGCCCACCGTGGCTGGCATGGGCAGAGGGAAGGTGAGGGACTGATGGTGTCCACTGCAGGAGGAAGCAAATTCTGGCAAACGGGACGTGGGCAAAGTCATCAGTGTGTAAGGATAGGGTGGGCACCCAGGGAGCCTTTGGTCCCAGAGGGGAAGTCAGCTCTCAGACACTTAGCGCCTTGGCCTGACTTCAGTGGGAGGGAGCCCTCCGACTGGGGATGGTCTCTGTTCTACTCCTTCTGGGACCACGAGGATGTTTTAATTAAATTTAAATTTGTTTTATTTTATTGCAGTATTGGAGATTGGACAAAGGGCCTCTGTGTGCTAGGCAAGATCTCTACCACTGAGCCATACTCTAGCCCTATTTATTTTTTGGGACAGGGTCTAGCTAAATTACCCAGGCTGGCCTTGAACTTGCAATCCTTCTGCCTCAGCCTCCCCAGTGCTGGGATTATAGGTGTGTGCCACCATACATGACTGGTATTTTGCTATTCATTTATTTATTATTTTTTAACACATAAAAGTATTTATATTGAATGTGTACAGTGTGATTTATAAACACACTTTGTGAAGTAATTACACTAATTGACTTAATCTATCACCTTATATAGTTACTATTGTGTGTGTGTGTGTGTGTGGTAGGAATATCTAAGATCTACTCTCAGCAATTTCAAGCACATAAATATTATTATTATTATTATTACTGGTTCTTTTTTTTTTTTTTTGTGGGTACCAGGGGTCAACCTCAGGACCTCGCGCGCTAGCGGGCGCCCATGCTGCTGAGTGATATCACCGGCCCTTTTTCTGTATGTGGGTTCCGGGAGTCGAACTCGGGCCCTCTGTGCTTGCCAGGCAGGCGCTTACGCCACTGAGCCATCTCACCGGCCCCCTACTGGTTCTTTTTGAGATAAGGTCTCGCTATGTAGTCCAGGCTGGGCTTGAACTCATAGCAATCCTTCTATCTCAGCTTCTAGAGCACTGGGATTACAGGTATGCACCACACCAGCCACAAGCATAATTATTAACTATAGTTATCATGTTATGCATCTTATACCTGAAATTCTGTGTCCTTTGAGCAACATCTTCCCATTTTTTCCCTAACTCCCAGTCCCTGGAAACCACCTTTCTATTCTCTGCTTCTGTGAGTCCGACTTCTTTAGATTCCATGTATAAATGAGATCACACAGTGTTTGTCTTTCCACATCTGCATTATTTCACTTAACATGATGTCTTTCAGGCTCATCCATGTTTTTGTAAATAGCAGGATCTTTTTTTTTTTTTTTTTTGATACCTGGAATCGGACTCAAGACCTCGTGCTTGCAAGACAGGCGCTGTGCCGCTGAGCTATATCCCTGGCCAGGATCTTATTTTTCATGGTTGAATAATATTTCACCATCTATCTATCTCTATCACTTTTTTTTGAGACAGGGTCTTGCTGTGCAGTTCAGGCTGACCTTGAACACACTATGTAGTCCAGGCTGACCTCAAACTTGCAGTGATCCTCCTCTCTCAGCCTCCTGAGTACTGGGATTACACTTGGCATATGTGCCACCATGCCGGGCATAAGCTCTATACACTTTGAACTGCACATTCTGCTCTCTTTTATATAGTTTACTCATGTGTTGTATACATGATTCGGTCCTCGGCAAGTCCTATTGAGAACCCACGAAGGCAGCAGGAAGGGTAAAGTATAAGAAAAGGTTGAAAGGCTTAACCTCAAGGAGTTTATGACCTTTCGAGGTTTGATAAGATCTACACACACTAAACAATTAGAAAGTATGGAAACCCTCAGACTCTATCAGCTGATAAGATTTTATAGCAGCCTATAAGTGTCTTACTAATTTGGAAAGTTGCAGCTTAATTGGAGATGCTAAACAGGGCTATTTTAATAGTTTACAATAATCCCCGAGCAATCGAGCATCATTAAAAAATTAACAGTCCCTGCAGGAGGATGACAGGGACTTGGAGGGGAGCTGCAGTATCGCTTATGTCCACCAGATGATGCCACCATTCAGTGGAATTCCAGAGTTCTGCTCTGGGGACGCAAGCACGACTGTGGCCAAGTTTGAGATAATGGCTAGAAAGATACTTGAACCTGCTTCAGACGTCGAGACTTTTCTTACAGTTTTACACAGAGCTTATGCATATTAGAACCCGAAAGTAGACAACCGTTCACATTTCTCTTAAGGAAAGTCTGTTGACTCTTTTTTCCTAGCCAGGTCTCATTGCCTTTTGCGACCCAGAGGTGCCTGCCTGGAGACCTGGCTGGAAGGACCACCTTGGAGGTAAACTCTTTATTAGGCATTTCGTCTCACTAGGTATACAAATATCTTCCCTACAACAAATCTTGATAAACAACAGATTTCGCCCAGTGGAAAAACCAGTATGGACAGCTTGATATAATTATATTCAGCATTAATGAGCTGTGCGTTCCAGCCTAATGTATTGATATTTAGTAATCTTTGATAATGAAGGAGAAGCTAGCCTTTGAAGTCAAAATGTTCTGGTGTGGCTGGCTGTTTCCAACCATGAGCATTCATTATTTTGTTTGACAAATTGGCCTGTTTTGGAATATTAAACACCCTCTCTTTGGAGGGGAAGGAAGATGAAAGCAACGACATCCATGCTCCCTGAGAGTGCTTCCCCAGCAGAGCCGCAAGCTCCTGCAGCAGGGAGAGCTCATCTCTGTGGTCCCAGCCTCCCTAGAGGTGGCTGGGAGGGCACGGTCACTGTGCTGTCACTGGGGGAGAAGGGCCGGGTGGCTTCAGCCCAGCGTTCCTGAGCCAGCTCTTGGAGTCAGGGTGCCATGGGGAAATGCCTTAGTGCAGAGCCAAATGGGAAGGAGAGGTGACAACATCCTGCATTTCTCTATGGTCCCCATAGGGACTGGGGAATCCCTACAGTGTTTCTCTTGATTCTTGTAAGATCCTCAGATCTGGCACTGGTCAGAGCACAATGTAGATGCTATTATTATTATTTTATTATTTTGAGGTAGGGGTCTTGCCCTGTTGCTCAGGCTGGCCTTGAACTCCTGGGCTGAAGTGATCCTCTAGGCCAATGGTGGCAAACCTAGGGCACGCATGTCACAGCAGGCATGCAGAGCTTTCTCTGTTGGCGTTTGAGCCAAGTAGCCCCAGCATCGCCCAGCAGCCCAGTATCCCATAACAGCACACGCAGGGCAAGTGTTGGCACTTTGTGAAAAATAAGTGGCTCTTGGGTTGCAGTTGGGCATTCGGTCTTTAAAAGGTTCGCCATCACTGCTATAGACCAACAGCAAACCTGATGATGGTAACTAAAATCCACTGAGTACTTGTTACGTTGTAAACACCGTATAGACTGCTGTGGACGTATTAATTTAACTCTTACTAGCACCTCATGAGTTGTGGGCTGCCTCCAAGCCCCGCCCCACCCCTCCCCCTCGTGTTGGCTCCATAGTGACACTGTAGTTTCCACTCCCTTCTGAGTGGCCAAAGATATGGGAGGAGCGCATTTCAAACACCAGGGCTGAGTCGTGATTGGCCTAAGGCTAAGTCAATCCTGGGAGTGGCCTCCTCCTTGCTAGTGATTGATTAGGAATGAGCACGTGGTCAGGATCCCCACAGGTCGGTGTTGTTGAGTGCAGCGCAGATGTTGCACATCTAAAGGGCACCATTCAATCGTGGCCACATGTTAACTTAAGAGAGTGTTCAGGCTTGGGTTCTGGCCTTTGGGCTGAGTTACGGAGCATCTCTGACCCATAATCTCTGTGTGATGATGAAAATATTCTTTCTGCTTCAGTGCTGCACTTAAAATGTGGCTAGGGCTGGTGAGATGGCTCAGTGGCATACGCGCCTGCCTGGCAAGCGTGAGGGCCCGAGTTCGACTGCCGGAACCCACATGCGAAAAAAGGGCCGTTGATATGGCTCAGCAGCAGGGGCGCCTGCTGGCGCGCGAGGTCCTGAGGTCGACCCCTGGTACCCACCAAAAAAAAAAAAAAAAAAAAAAAAAAAAAGTGGCTAGCCAGGAACTGATTTTAAAATTTTATTTAATTTAAAATTAAATTGCAGTAGTTATACATGGCTAATGGTTGCCATATTGGCTAGTGTAGTTCTAGAGATAAATCCACAATCCTACCCTCTATGGACAACACACACGGAAAGGTCATCCCAGGGTCAAGCAAGAGCCAGGCTCGGTGGCGCAGGTCTGCCGTTCCAGCACTTGGGAGGCTGAGGCAGGAGGATCGCCACCAGTTTGAGGCCAGCCTATGCTACACAGTGAATCCAAGGCCAGTCTTGAACTACATAGTGAGACCCTGTCTCAAAAAATCAAAAACCAAGGTCAAGTAGGGGGCGTGTTGGGGGCCATGTCTTGTTTGAGCAAGGAGGGCCTCCAGTGTGCACAAAGGTGAGGTGTTGCCAACAGCAGCCCTAATGTGCTCCACATCTGGACAGTGGCTGGGAGAAGAGGGCCTCTGGGGGAACGTTTTCTTCTCTGATTGAAATCGGAGCCACCAGAAGGAGGGGCCCCTTTGAGTCCTTCTCTGTTGGGGGTTGTATTGCCTAGAGAGGGCTGAGAAATTCACACGTGGGGCAGGAGGAGTAAGAGAGGTCAGAGGACTGAGCCAGAGCCCTGGTGGGTGGGATTTGGAGACTTTTTGTCCTGTGAGATCCCAAACATTTGCCTACTCCTTAAGCCATGGAGTTGGCATTCCTTATTATTTGCAGCTGAAGCAATCTAATGGCTATAAGAAACTATTGATCCCATCTCACAGATCAGGTAACAGAGGCTCAGAGAGTTAACTCATTCAGGTCATCAAGCTGCTGTCCACAGAAGAAGAGGCTGGGAGTCAAAGCAGCGGGGGGAGGTTGTCTGAAATCTAGAAACCAAGGAACCAACCAACCAGTCAGTCGACCACCCCACCCACCCACCCAAAGTGGGTTTTTCCTTTTGCTGTTTATGCAACACCCTTTGACCAGATACGTGGGCATTGCTTCCCCACGCCCCGGTGCAGTGGGTTCTCCAGATTCTCCAGTGGGCTCAGCTGGCTGTGCTCAGATTTAGCTGTGACACTGTCTACTTGGAGACGCCATCAGATCCCCAGGTCTCAGGCTCTGTCCCACGAGACCGTTCCCGCCTCAGGTGCCAGTTGCAAGCCCCAGCAGGGTTCTCACGGTGCCCTCCCTGGATATGGTTATTTTGCTAGAACGGCTCACAGAACTCAGAAACTTCTGCTCACCCATTATTGTAAGGGATATTCCCAAGGCTACAGAGGGATAGCCAGGGGTGGATGCACCACACTCCAGGACCTCTGTGTATTTCGCTGTCTGGAAACTCAGAATCAAGTCCTTTTGGGGTTTTATGGAGGCTTCAGTACACAGTGTGACTGGTTAGGTCATTGGCCATTGGTGACCAGCTTAATCTGCAGCTCTCTTCCCTCTCTGGAGGTGGGGGCTGGGTGGGGCCAAAAGTCTCAGCCTTCTAAATACTACACCATGGTCTCTCTGGCGATCAGCCCCATCCAGAGGTGACAGAGTGGCCCTCAGTCGAGGGTCATTGCATTAGTATGTAAAAGAGACATCTCACTCCAGTTATGCAAAGTAGCTTTGTGGAGACCTAATACCCATGTCACAGCATCACAGCCGGTTTGCCTTGAGCTGAAGAAACTGCTTACTTTGGGTTACAGGGTTACAGTGCAAACTTCTCAGGTTAGGTCTAGAAAGTCACGGATTTTTGGGAGATGGGAGGGAGAGACGAAGAGGAAGGGGTGTCTAGAAGGCACCTCAAACTACACTGGTTGAAAACAGCCCAGGATTCTCTCCTTTGTAGAAGATGAGAGCTCTTAACCATCGAGTATTCCTTGAAGATCCTGGGCTGTTGCAGAAGCAATACAGGCATCCCTGAGGGCCATATTGAGGGGAAAATTGTGTCCATGGCCAAAATGAGGCTTTCGTGCCATCCTCCTCAGCTCGGCCCCTGCAGCTGCCCCGAGGGCAGGGTCTCACACCCCAGGGACATGGGGATCCAGGGCTGCCTGGAGCAGGAACCAGGAGGCCAGGTCTCTAGAGCTGCTTGGATGAGGTCAACTTAGCTGGGACCCATGTGGGTGGCAGAAAAGCCGGAGCCATGGGGCAGGGTGACCATTCAGGGACAGTCTGTGAGAATGGGGGGAACCGTGGACTCTCCAGCCTCTGGAACTTTGAGGAATGAAATTTTATTATTAAATCACCCAGTCAAAAGGATATTGATGGGGGCTGGTGAGATGGCTCAGCGGCGTAAGCACCTGCCTTGCAAGCGCGAAGTTCTGAGGTCGACCCCCGGTACCCACAAAAAAAAAAAAAAAAAAATGGATATTGTTACCGCAACTGGAATGGACTAAGACAGGAAGCAGTGATTTCCAGAGCAGTAGAGAACATGACGCCTGGATCACTTTGTATTACCTGTCAGTTTTTCCCTGACCTGTAGACCAATGCTGCTTTTTTATGACTTCCGCTCATATCTTGCAAAAGTGCCATGGTTCACACTCCGGGTGACTTGGAAGGAGGTGGAGGGAGATGCCTATGGAAGGCTGCCAGCTCGCTCCCTCTGCCCTTGGCTTGTGCAGGGACAACGTGGCCACCCCAGCCATTCCTAGGACCAAGGTCTGGCAAACGCCTCTTCACCTGCCCCTTACAGGGTGCTGGGGGCTTCCTGAAAGCCATGGGCATTGGCCCCTTTGCTGTCCCATCCCATTTGTGTATCAGCCTGAGCTTTTCCAGATATTGCTTCAAGCCATATTACCCCAGGGTCCATGTGGATCACTGCACAGGGTAAAGGCTGGCCTTGAATTCACTATGTAGCCCAGGCTGGGCTTGAACTCCAGTGATCCTACTGCCTCAGCCTCCTGAGTGCTGGGATGATAGGCATGCATCACCACACCCGGCTTTAATTTTCTTATTACTACTATTACTTTGAGGGCACCAACTATGGAACTACATTCGTGCATCTAGTAGACACTGAGGTAGACAGCGCACTTGAACCTCCTTGAAGTCTACTCCGAGGGGCTGTGGCCTCATTGGCAGAGAATGCCTGCCCTGGTGTTGGAGGGGGACCCTGTTGGGGGGGGCTGTTAGCGAATCCGTTTGCAGCATCTCTTGCCAGGTAATTGTCTACAACCGTGCATTTAGAATGTCTACCCAGGGCATTTAAAGAGCACCTTGTAATCACTTGCCAGCCAATTACCACAGAATCACAGGGCCAGAAGGGAAGGCAGATGCCATTAAGCCAGCCCTCTGTCCCCAGCCCTAGCCTTGGACTAGGACCCCTGGCTCCACATGGTGCTCAGATCCATACCTGACCTTGGCTAGAAAAGGAGGTTTTCTTTTTAAAACCCTGACCTTGAATCTGACCACTTCCCGGGAGAAAGATCCAGCCCTGTACTTAGCCGCTTATAGCTGTGAATTAGCCAAAGCTCTTGTTTCATTTCCTATCACTGCAGATGAATGTTGCCTCCTTGGATTTCTCGCAGGGTGTCCAGCCCTGGCGCCAAGAGCCTTTGCAGGACCCGACGCTCTTCCGAGGCCCCGTGGGCAACAGGCCGGGGGCCAACTGTGCCCGGAGCCAGCCAAGCTTCCAGCAGCTGGAGTCCCCAAGCTGAGGGGGGCAGAGAGCACTTTTTCCCTCAAGTCCCATGACTGAGGGGCAAACTTCTCGTGCGGACTCCAGGATGCAAAGCCATTTGCTCGTTGGCTTTAACCTCAGAGCAACATCTCCCTGGTGAGGTCCTTCGTTCTTGGGGTTCCTCTGTGCTGTTTCCATAGCGACAACCACTTTTTGCGTGTTGAGTCTCCCATCGAGGCCTTTGCAGTTTGCCAGCTAAGCCAGCGATCACCAGGCATGTGTGCCAGGTTAATAAGACAAAGTCTGTTTTGTTTCATCCTTCCCTTTTTGGTCTGCTTGCAGTTGGGGGCTGCCTTACAAAAGAGAGGGCCTTTTGGCTTTCAAAACCTGAGACTTCTGCTCATTACCCCAGGCGAGATTTTAGACAGGGCTGGGGTGCACTGCATTGCCCCGCTGTTCCCAGGTGGCTGCTTGCCCGATTGAGCATAGCAACAGCTGGCAGCGTGTGTGGCTGAGGGGGCCAGGCGACTGCTCTGGGTGTTTGGGTATGTGTTGGGGCCGATGCCCCTCTTTGTTTATTTTATTTTATTTTATTTTATTTTATTTTATTTTATTTTTTTGGAGACAGGGTCTTGCTGTGTATTCCAGGTTGGTCCTAAACTCACTATGTAGCCTAGGCTGGCCCTAAACTAATTATCATCTTGCCTCAGCCTTCTGAGTACTGGGATTATAGGCATGGACCACCATGCCTGGCTATTTTAAAGGTAGAGTGATCAGGATGATAAAAACAACCCACTTCAAGACTCAGCATCCTTTATGAAAGGTTGGAATCAAAACTCTTTTTAGAGTCTGTAGTGGCTGAGTGTGTCAACCTGAGAAGTTTAGAAGCTTAACTAAGTCGGCTCAGCAATTCTACACTCTAGGGTGTAGAGGACCTGCCCTAGGGTAGCTGTCTGAACCCTAGGGTGTAGAGGGTCCACCCTAGGGTGGCTCCTCACCTGGATGCTATAAAAGGGAAATGAGGAAGAATGGTCTGGCTTCTGTTCTTTGGAGGAGCTCCAGTCTCACCTTCAGCTTGGACATTGTTTCCTGGCTTCTCGCACACTCTTCAGCTTCCGCCTTGGACTCTTCAGGCTTCCGGTGTAGACTCTTCAGCCTCCCATCACAGACCCATTGGCCTGATACAGACTTGCACAGACACTGCAGTGAGCTCCAGATCTTGGACTGGACCCTTCGGTCTCCAGTGTGCAGACACCCTCTGCACGCTTCCTCATCCAATTCTGTGGCTGACCATCGTAAGCCAATCTCATAATTTCTTATACATTTGTATATCTTGTGTTATGTCTGTTTCTCTAGTAAAACACTGACTGATACAGAGTCTCTTCTGGAAATGAAATGTTGATGACATTAATCAACAGGAGCACTGTCTCCTGCCTCAGCCTCCTGACTAGTTGGGATTACAGGTGCCTGCCCTGATGTTTCATACGTGTACAGGCTGGAGTTACTGTGGTGACAAAGGGGTTAAAATGCTCAGCACCCAGACTTCTTTAACACACTTCTGCCCCGCACTGACCAGACAGTCACAAAGCACTGTACTAATCAGCACAAGGTAAGAGTACAGACAGGGGCCAGTGAGATGGCTCAGTGGCATAAGCGCCTGCCTGGCAAGCGCGAGGTCCTGAGTTCAACTCCCAGTACCCACAAAAAGGAAGAAAAAGGGCCGGTGATATTGCTCAGTGGCACAAGTGCCTGCTGGCAAGTGCGAGGTCCTGAGTTTGACTCCCGGTACCAACATTAAAAAAAAAAAAAAAAAAAAGAGTACATACAAAAACCATCCTTTCCTCCCCTGCGCTCATGTTCTATCGCCCCCAAAGTTTAAAATATGCAGATGTCCTTAGCTAAGCCCAAAGGGCCTTTTCTGAAGCCCAAGCAAGACTGTACCAGTTTGCAACTTTCATGTACAACTTTAAAACAGTACAGTTGTTCGAGGGATCGATAGAAATCAGGTGCCCCAGCAAAAGCATTCTGAGACATCTTCCCCACATTTCACCCCTTATAAAGACCCCGACCTCTCCTCCTGACTGTGGGGTTCCTCTTGGAAACTCTCCTGTGTCCACCCGCTGTCTCAGGGTTGTTACCCTGTTTCCCTGGGGTGTGTAGTCTCGTAGGTGTAAGCCCGGACATGCAGGATGTATTAACGGTCCTAGCAAATGATTTTCAACACAGCAGAATTAAAGAAAGAAAGCTGATAAAGGGATCAGCAAGCAGATCAAAGCACCAACAACAACTAACTATCCCTTCTTACTGTCTTAAATGGAAATGCTCCTTGTCCACACCAGCACTTCTTATTTATTTATTTAGAGATGGTCTTGCTATGAGGTTCAGGCTGGCCTTGAACTTGCTACAATCCTTCTGCCTCAGCCTCCTGAGTGTTGGGATTATGGGTGTGGGCCATCACACCTGGCTTTGTGCCAGCACTTCTGCACCTATCCATGGGGACTTCTTTTGTGTATGTGTGTGTGTGAGAGAGAGAGGGAGTGTGATACTAGAGATTGAACTCAAGGCTCTGTGCATGCAGGACAAGCACTCCATCACTGAGCTACATCTCCAACCCTTTTTATTTTGAGAGAGTCTTGCTAAGTTGCTCAGTCTGGCTTGAGCTTTCAATTCTCATGCCTCAGCCTCCTGAGTAGCTGTGATTACAGGTATGTGCCACTGGGCCTGGCTTCCATGAGGTTTAAGCATGGGGGGAGGCTTGTGTCTCCCTATGTTTTGTAAGCTAGGGTGCCAGATTTTGTTGTTTGGTGCTATCGAACTTTTGGGAGACTCTCCGAGGCAAAGTTCTCTGGTCTGAAGGATTTGCTGTTCTGTGTGTGTCTGGGACGGTCCTAGGCGTGCCTTGCAGGGTGAGTTTCTTGCTTTTAGGGGATGCTGGGGAGACAGGGGTACAGAAGAGAAGGCCTGAGCTTCAGGAGAATGCTGGAAGGCCCTGCCTGTCTGGCTGCAATACAGGTTTTAACTTTGTCCTTGAAAAGGGAAAACAGAAGAACATAATGATCCAGAGCCTGAGGCTTCTTGGCTGCCAATATACAAAATACTCCAACCAACGAACACACAAAAATCAAGGGCAGTTTGTCAAGCAGCGTCACACGCAGATCTATTGGAAAGGCAGGTGAGAGAAAAAGAGGAAAAGTATCTAAATTCAAGGTAAATGCTGTAATTGCAAATAAGAAAATGAAACCCATAATGATGGGCTGGAGCAGCCATGGCCGGCGTCTGGGCAGCGGGTGGTGGGCGGGGCTGGGGCGCTGTGCTCCAAGGGCAGAGGCTGTGGGTTCTGCTCTGCGTTCTGTGATGCGCTGTTTGGGTCTAGAGCTTCCTGTGGACCTTGATGGCTTCGGATGCTTCTGTCCTCTCAGAACCCCACCCAACCCAGTCAAGCAAGACAGACGCCTACCGGTTTGTTTCCCAGGGAAACCCAGCAGGCAGGGCTGGGCCGGCTGGGCCCAGGGGCTGCAGGACAGCAGCAGGGACTATCTTTTTGCCCTCAGGGTGACATACTTCCTTGCCTAAGCGCAGAGAGCAGAGTGAGACACAAAACCAGAGTTCTTCATCTCTTTCTTCTCCACCCCACCTCTCAGGTGCCCAGGCCAAGGACAGGCCAAGCACTGATTGATTTACGCTTTGATTACTGCCCGCCTCTGAAGCCATCCCATTGGTGAATGACTGGAATGCTGATAGGTGGTTTTGGCCAATCAGCACCTCTCCTGGAGCTACAGGTGAGGGTCAGTCTTATTTCAAACACAGGGCTTTGGCACCAGGGAGAACGAAGTTCTCCAAAGGAAGATCCGGTGTGCTCAGCAAGAGGGAGGTGCATGGGGTGGGAGGTTGGAGAGGACGGTGGTTCAGCCACAAACACATCCTTCCCAGGTCCAGTTCCTTGGGGAGTGGGGAAGGGTATGGGGAGGGATGGGGCAGCACTTTGAGCCCTAGGAAGTCAGGGTAGGAATGAACTAGAAACTGGTTGGATCAGGTCCATACCTGAGCCCTCTCTTCTTTTTCCATCCAGTGCTTTCTTCCTTACCTCCCCCAAAGAGGGACCAGCGCAGCTTGGTGATTAAGACTGTGTGTTCCACCGTGGGCTTCACCACCTTCCAGCTATAAGACTTGGGGTGAGTTACACGGTATATGTATGTATATTTTGGTGGTACTGGGGATTGAACCCAGGATCTTCACCTTGAGCTACATCCCCATCGCTTTTTATTTATTTATTTATTTATTTATTTTATTTTTTGTGGGTACCAGGGGTTGACCTCAGGACCTCGCATGCCAGCAGGTGCCCATGCCGCTGAGCAATATCACTGGCCCTTTTTTTTGTATGTGGGTTCCGGGAGTCGAACTCGGGCCCTCGCGCTTGCCAGGCAGGCGCTTATGCCACTGAGCCATCTCACCAGCCCCCTTTATTTTTTATTTTGAGACAAGGTCTTGCTAAATTCCCCAAGCAGGACTTGAACTTGTGATCCTCCTGCCTCAGCCTCCCAGAGTTCTGGGGTTACAGGCATGCACCATCACTCGTAGCTGTGTTACTTGATATCCTTGGCCTTCAATTTCCTCTTCTGTATATAAGTGGAATAATAGTACCTATCTTGGAGGTTCGTTGTGAGAATTGAATGACTTAAAACACATAGAAGACTTAAGACGGTGGCTGACCCAATGAATATGAGCTGTTGTTATTCTGTTAAGTAAGTAAAAACCTGTTTTTTGGTCATCTCCAACATCAGCCGATGGCGGCTGTGGGACTGAGCTGTCTTTGGCTGCTGGGGTCTAGCACCTCATTATGTCTGTGCGGAGTCAGCGGGTAGAGTGAACGAGAGCCGATGGCCTGGTTCCCAGGGGTGGCTGCACTTTCACACTGGCCCTGCAGGGTGTAACAGGATGCGAGGCTGGCACCTTGGTTTCTCTGGTCCTAGGGCCCATGATGGTGGTAAAATGGAAATCCTGACCTAATGGCAGCCATTTCGTCCAGTACAGCTACAGCTATTTTGTTCTCTGCCACTGAACTTGGCTAAACTGCAGGATTCATTATCAAACTGAAATTTCTGTAAAAGTTCTAAAAGCAACTTTGCTACATGCATGCTCACCACAAGTTACCCAATGTACCATGGCCTTTAGTTATGCTTTTCTTAGCTTCTCTAACTTCCCGCTCGCAGCCCTATAAGAGACAGACATTTTATAATCGGACCCGCAGGTGTTAAATACAGTTTTCTTTCTTTTCCTGAGCTTCTGGCTGCTGTCGACTCAATTTTCTTGCAACAGAAGCAGATTGGCACCTGGCCCCCTCACCTTATACTTCTCATTTCCTGAGTCTCCCTCTGACCAGGCCTGGCCTGCTCCTCACTGTCCTCTGCCACGTCCTGCCATGTCACATGCAGCTTTGACCACTTTAACCCCTCGCCCAGCGTGTCCTCTGACTTCTTCTTGCTGTCCACATCCCACCATCTTGCAAGACCCCAACCAGGCCTAGTGACCTTCATGAGCCTTAGTAGCCCAGTATGGCTCCTTCCCCTTCTGAATTTCTTTGGTATATCACCTCCTGTTTCCCTCCTTGGCCCTCTCTCATTTCAACCTCAGGTGTGCTCTGTCCAAGCTTCTGCTCAAGCCAACCTTTTCCCTCAAGCCCACATCTTCTGTTATTTCCTTTATTCCCCAATAACACAGTCTGGAGGATCACAGGTGGAAAACTAAGAAGCCAAATGAAAGCCACAATGAAATACTCCTTCATATCTGCCAGCATGGCTATCATGAAAAGAAAGATAATAACAAGTATTGGTGAAGATGTAGGGAAATAGGAGCCCTCACACACCGTTGGTGCGCAGCTGCTTTGCCAAGTAGTCTAGCATTCCCAAAAGGTTAAATAAAGGCTTGTCTTTTGACGCATCAATTCCACTCTTAGGTATGTACCCAAGGGAAATGGAAATGTAGGTCCAAATGAAAACCTGTCCCTGAATGTTCAGAGCAGCATTAGGCATAATGACCAAAAAGTGGGACGTACCCAACAGCTCTGTTTTTAGGGTTGAGAAATTTTTGTGGTGTCTGAAATCCCACCATGGACAATTTTAAGCCACCAGGGTGGGTTTGGTAGGAAAGGTCTGGCAGCACAACGTTATATAGAGCTAGCATTTCCACTTACAGCTAGGATAGGTGTAAATAACCCCAGCTGTAAAGGTAGCAGTAAAATGTAGAAAAAGAACTGGGAAGTAATAGGCTTGAATATTTTCCTCTTGTTTTTAATATAATTTATTTAATTATAAACTTTAAAAGTCTTTGTGGTACTGGGCATTGAATCCAGGGCCTTCACACTGTGCTACATCCTCAGTCCTTTAAAAATATTTTTATTTTATATTTTATTTTGAGACAGGATCTCACTAAGTCGCTAAGTTGCCCAGGCTGGGTTTAAACTTGCGATCCTCCTGCCTCAGCCTCCCAGAGTGCTGCGATTACAGGTGTGTTCCACCACACCTGGCTTACCTGTAAGTTTATATAATTTAATTTTGAAGAATGGTTATACTTAGCAACTGGCTTGAAAAATTCTGGAAATTTAATATTCAGCTGTCACAGACCAGTATGAGCTGGCTTCAGTTTCTCTTTGGACTATGAAATGTAAAGAGATTTGACTACTGAACTTATCAACTGAATCTGTCTTGGAAGGCAGGAGGCGAATGACCTTTAGAGCTGGATCTTCCTCTGGTGCTGAAGACCCAAAGTGAATAAACGTGTGTAGTTAGGAGGGCACATTCTCTGGTGCAGCACTGCCCAGGGGAACTCACCCTGTGCTGCTGCTCCATGCAGTGGCCACATGCAGCCCTTGAATATCTGAACTCTGATTTATGTGTCCAGGAACCAAGTTGAAATTTTATTTAACTTTAATTAATTCAAATTTTAATTTAACTGGCTGCATAGTTACTGGGTACTGTATTGAACAGCAGCTTATACTTTGTCAAATACTTTTATTTTTTATTTTTTGTTTTTTTGAGTCGCTATGTAGCCCAGGCTGGCCTTGAACTTGCAAAAAGTATTTGCCAAATACTTTTTAGTGGGTCATTATGTTTATTTATTTATTTTGGTTTTTCGAGTCAGGGTTTTGCTATGCAGTTCAGACTGGCCTTTAACTCACTTTGTAGCCCAGGCTGGCCTCGAACTTACAGCGATCCTCCTGCCTCAACTTCCCGAGTGCTGGGATCACAGGCAGTGCTGGGATTACAGGCATGCACCTCCACTCCTGGCCTTATCATAAAACATTTAAATATTAGGTTTATAAGTAAAGAGTATGAGCTGGGGATATAGTTCAGCAGTACAGCACCTGCCTTGCAAGCATGAGGTCATGAGTTCAATTCCCGGTACCAAAAAAAAAAAAAAAAGTTAAGGATATGAATAACTAATAGAATCTTTAAATATTTTAACAGTTGTCCATTTTAAATGGATGTAAAAGTGGCTTTAAATTCTTTAGCATGTATTTGTATAAAGTTTCTTTATTTAAAACTCATAATGAGCAGAGCATGGTGGCACATGCCTGTCATCCCAGCACTGGGAAGGCTGAGGCGGGAGGATCACTGGGAGTTGGAGACCATCCTGGGCTACATACGTGGTGAGTTCATGATCAGCCTAAACTACACAGTAAGACCCTATCTCAAAAAATAAAACAAAACAATCACCCAAAAACCAAAAACCAAAACAAAACAACCCAAAAACCCCTCATAAAGGTTGATTATTTAAAAGTTGTTTTATTGATGATGACTTTTAAGAATTTGGAGATCATCCTTAAAAAATTGCCATTTTTGCCACTGGTAGCATAATTTGGTATAAAAGGTTATATTTTTGGAACCGAGCTCAATTTTCTCATTTAAAAATTCAAAATGAGGGCCGGTGAGACGGCTCAGCGGCTTAAGCGCCTGCCTTGCAAGCGCGAAGGCCCGAGTTCGACTCCCGGATCCCACATACGAAAAAGGGGCCGGTGATATCGCTCAGCGGCACGGGTGCCTGTTGGCGCGCGAGGTCCTGAGGTCGTCCCCCCGGTACCCACAAAAAAAAAAAAAAAAAAAAAAAAAAAAATTCAAAATGACTTTGTTTGAAAATTTATACAAATTCATATTTAATATATCCTCTAATAATTGGCATTTTCTTTTTCTTAGAATAATTATACATATAAGTTGGAAAAGTAATAATTGTTTTCCCACTGAATACTTCATAACTGACCTCTTTTCTTAATTTCTTCAGGTTTTCCTAGTGTACCAAGCTCTGTTTTTTCTGTGTGCCAGGGCTTGGAAAGGATTAGGCCTCAGTGTCCAGATAATCTTGCTAAATCTTGTGCTAAATCTGCCTGTATTTGTGGCTCCTGCCCCCTGCTCTGGCCACCCCACAGCTAGCAGTCTCTGGTTTCTGTTTTGCTTTTATTAGTATTGGTTTTTTTTTTTTTTTTTTTTTTTTTTTTGTGGGTACCGGGGGTCGACCTCAGGACCTCATGTGCCAGTAGGCGCTCGTGCCGCTGAGCAATATCACCGGCCCCTTTTTTCATATGTGGGTTCTGGGAGTTGAACTTGGGCCCTCGTGCTTGCCAGGCAAGCACTTATGCCGCTGAGCCATCTCACCGGCCCTAGTATTGGTTTTTTGAGACAGAGTCTCGCTATGTAGTTCAGGCTACCTTGAACTCACTGTCTAGCCCAGGCTGGCCTCGAACTCCTAGTGATCCTCCTGCCTCAGCCTTCTGAGTGCTGGGATTACAGGTGTGCACCACCACGCCTGGCTGGGACCTCTTTTTTAAAGGCACTAATCCCACTCATGAGGGCTTTACCCTCATGACCTAATCACCTTCCAAAGGCTCCACCTCCAACACCTTCACATTGGTATTAGGATTTAACTCTGAATGCATGTTTGTGTACACTGGCATTCAGTCAATAGCAGAGTCTCTTGGAGAAGAGATATCTGCAAAGACCTTATTTCCAAATAAGATCGCATTCACGGTGGTCCTCAGCAGGGAAGGGGGCCATTCAGAGGAAATGCGGGATTCTGAGTGTTCACTGGGAAGGAACTGAGCTAACTGCGGTGAGCTGTGTCCCCCATGAGGCTGGGGTACCATATACTGGCAAGTTGTCATAAACTTCTGCTGACCAGGCTGCAGCTACCATACCAAGAGGAATGGAGGCCCACGAGGGACATTGAACTATTGTAGAAAGTGACCTTCCCTTGTTTTATGTTGTAGGGACAGCGGGATTCTTAGGCAGGATTAGTTTAGGGACTGGGCCCCATTAGGAGGCCTCTGCATTTCAGCAAACATCAGATAGCAGAGCTGACAGTCTGCAGTTTTGACAGCCGCTTCCGTGCAGCTACACGGTTCCCCCTAAGTCCCTCTTTAAGTAGGTTACCTATTTCTCCCTAAATGAAACAAACAAACAGATTTCCTTCCAAATTCCCATCGGCCCACTTACTCTGTCCCCTAGCAACAAGTTTAGAAAAACAGTCAAGTAGTGACCCTTCAAGGGGGAGTGGGGACGGGACCCTAACTCTCAGAACAGGATTGCTGGCCGCACTCAGCGTGCCTCAGCTCTGAGCATCCCCAATCCTCCCCTGGAGTGGCTTTGTACTGCTTCTTTTTTCTGTTCGTGTTGAGACAGGGTTTCACTATGTAGTGCATGCTGGCCTTGAACTCACTATGGAGCCCAGGCTGGCCTTGAACTCATGGCGATTATCTTGCCTCAGCCTCCAGAGGCCATGTGTGCCACCATGCCCAGCTGTACCGCTTCTTGCAATACCTGCCATAAAGTTTTTGCTTTGCATTGGTCTTCTCTGACTCTTCTTCCTCTCTCTATGTCAGAGAGAGAGAGAGAGAGAGAGAGAGATAGAGAGAGAGACAGGCCTGGCGAGGGTGAGTCTGGTGACCCCTGGACTCCAGACGCACTGACGTAACAATGTGGACAGTGTCTGTGTAGCGTTGGGGTGAACGTTGCCACCTCACTCAGTATGACTGGCTCTGCTCCAAAAGGAAGTAAAAGAAGTAGATCCGGATCAGTCTCATCAAGGCAAAGGAGCAAAAGGTACAGTGTGGAGGAGTATGGCTGGAGAAGGAAGAGGAAAAAATGATTACGTTAGAAAACAAAGTTTAAGAACTGTTAATATGCGTGAAAAAGTATTCTTCTTTGCCCTAAGTTTCATCTTAACCAAAAAAGAAGGGAAAGAAAATACTGCAAGGAGTTACTGTTTATTAAAAAGCAGCATGTAGGGGCTGGGCGTATGGCTGAGCGGTACAGCGCCTGCCTGGCAAGTGTGAGGTTGTGAGTTGGAAGCATGTCATATTGCCAAAAGATTAAAAACATGCAAAAGACAGGATATGAGAGGACTCTGAGAGGGCATTTGTAGGTGGGACAGAGATGATTGTGAAATGTGATTTATTTTTTTATTTATTTATTTTTTTTTTTTGTGGGTACCGGGGGGTCGACCTCAGGACCTCGCGCGCCAGCAGGCGCCCGTGCCGCTGAGCGATATCACCGGCCCCTTTTTCGTATGTGGGCTCCGGGAGTCGAACTCGGGCCCTCGCACTTGCCGGGCAGGCGCTTAAGCCGCTGAGCCATCTCACCGGCCCAAAATGTGATTTCTTTAATAGGAATTCTACGGGAAATTCCAGAACATTTTTCATGTGGCATTTCTAATATCTAATCTTATTATATTTAACCCAAAGCTAAGAATATAGTATCAATCTGAGGTTTTAAAGGCTTTTTTATGAAATACTTTACTTTCTGGAAAAAAAATAGGGAATCTAGACATTGGTCTTTCCAACATGGTAGCCATTAACCACATAAGGTTATTTAAATTTAAATCTGAATTAATTTTTTTTGAGACAGTGTCTCACTATGTAGTTTAGGTTGGTCTCTAACTCTAATGATTCTCCTGCCTCAACCTCCTGGGTGTTGGGATTACAGGCATGTGCTACCACACTCAGGTTGAATTAATTATAATTAAATAAAATTTGAAATCTAATCCCTCCATCACACTAGCCAGCCACATTTTTACTGCTCCAGACATGTTGCTAGTGACCACTATTTGGACTAGGTAGAGAAATTCCCATGCTTCCTGAAAGTTCTATGGACAGTTCCTAGCGGAATCTATTGATGGAGTTTTAGGTTAAGAATTGTTTTACAAATAATTAGCTATTGAGATTGTGAGAAATATGTTTATATACAAAGCACTAGATAAACTCAGGAAATTTTTAATTGGGCTCTTAAAAGTTAAATTAATATTTGAATTATTTTTTCTTTTTTTTTTTTGTGGGTACCGGGGGTCGACCTCAGGACCTCGTGTGCCAGCAGGCGCCCGTGCCACTGAGCGATATCACCGACCCTTTTTTCGTATGTGGGTTCCGGGAGTCAAACTCGGGCCCTCACGCTTGCCAGGCAGGCACTTACGCCGCTGAACCATCTCACCGGCCCCCTTGAATTATTTTTTAATATGATACTAAATAAAATTTAAAAAGTTAAAATAAGATCTTTACCTTACCTAATACCATATAGGTATTAAAAATCTAGATTTAAGGGCTGAAACTATAAAACTCTTATAAAAAATATAGGGGAAAGCTTATGACATTAGATTTGGCAATGATTATTTTGGACATAATCCCAGGCAACAAAAGAAAAAATAATATAGACAAAAGAGAATTCATCAAAATTAAAAACTTTTATGCATAAAGGACACTATTGACAGAGTAAAAAGTCAACCCAATGAGTGAGATAAAACATTTGTAAAATACATATCTGGTAAGGGATTAATATCCAGAACATATAGAGAACTCTTAAAATTCAGTGAAAAATAAGCAACCCCATAAAAAATAGGCAAAGATCTTGAATAGATAGTTCTCTAAGGTAAATCTACAAATGGCCAATAAGCTTTTGAAATGAGGCTCAATATTAGGAATATTCAAATCAAATCTCCAATGAGATACCACTTTGTATCCATTCAGGTAGCTTTTGTCAAAAAACAAAACAACAAAAAATAGAAGACAACAAGTGCTGGTAAGGATGTGGATAAATTGGAAAGCTTCTTTCCATTGTTTAAGGAATGCAAAATGGTGCAGCTGCTAAGGAATCACAGTATGGTGGTTTCTCAAAAAATTAAATAAGCGCAAGGTCATGAGTTTGATTCCCCAGTACAAAAAAAAAAAAAAAAAAAAAAAAAAAAGAAATTAAATATAGAACTACCCTGTCACTCAGTGACTCTATATCTGGGTATATACCCAAAATAATTGAAAGCAGAAATGCAGATATTTGCATAGCCATGTCCATAGCAGCATTATTCACAAAGGCCAAAAGATGAAAGCAACTCACTTGTCTGTTAACGGATGAATGGATAAACGCAATGTGGTGTTATATGTACATAATGTGTAGTATATATGCATGATGGGTTATTTGGCCTTAGGAAAGAATGAAGTTTTAAAGAATTTTTTTACAAGTATTTATTTTTTTTAATAGATAAAAATTGTACATATTTGTTGTACACAACATTGTATTAGCCATCTTCCTGTTGCTGAGACACAATACCTTATTATTTTGGCTCACGGTTTCAGTGGGTTCAGTCCATGGTCAACAGGCTCCAAGGCAGAAATGGCATGGCAGAAGGGTGTGGCAGAGGAAAGCTGTTCAACCCATGACAGCCAGGAAGCAACAAGAGAAGGGAGAAGCCAGGGACAAAAATACACTTTTCTAGGTCACACACACAGTGACCTACCTGCAAACAGGCTTCCCTTTTCAACGGTACAATCAGCTACTGAAATTATCAAAGGATGAATCCTATGATGAGTACAGCAACCCCGTGACCCAGTCACCTTCAAACATGAGACTTTTGGGAGACATTATCGATCTAAACTGTAACAAACATGTTTTGAAATGTGTACGTTATGGAATGATTAACTTGAGCCAATTATCTTTTTTAGTGGTGAGAGCACTTAAAATCTATTCTCTTAACAATTTTCAAGAATACAATAACCATTATTAACTACAGTCATCATGTATGTAACAGATCACAAGAACTTATTCATCCTGTGTGATTGGAACTTTGTACCCTTGGATCACCATCTCCCCAACCTCCCAACCTGCAACCTTGCTAAATACCATTCTACTCTCAACTTCTGTGAATTTGACTTTTTCAGATTCCACATATAAGTGAGACCATGCAGTATTCTTCTTTACATGCCTGGCTTACTCCACTTAGTATAATATCCCCTGTCTTCACCCATGTTGCTGAAAGTGACAGGATTTCTTTATTATTTAAAGGGTTTTAAAATTCCCTTATATGTATATAATCTCACCTTTTCCTTGTCCTTTCGTCCATTGATGGACATTTAATCAATTCCATATCCTGCCTGTCGTGAATAATCCTACACTGAACATGGAAGGACAGACGTCTCTTTAATATGTCGATTCCATTTCCTGTGGGGTTGCTGGATCATAGAGTTCTGTTTTTTTTTTTTTGTGTGTGTGGGTACCGGGGGTCGACCTCAGGACCTCACGCGCCAGCAGGTACCCTTGCCACTGAGCAATATCACCGGCCCTTTTTTCGTATGTGGGTTCCGGGAGTCGAACTTGGGCCGTCGTGCTTGCCAGGCAGGCGCTTATGCCACTGAGCTATCTCACCGGCCCTGTTTTTGTTTTTTGAGGAAACTCCACGATGTTTTTTCTGGCAGCTGCACCAATTTACAAGCACCCAGTGCTTACTGCTCTGCACACCCCACCCTACACTTGCTGTCTTTGTCTTTCTGATAGCAACCACCCTACCAGGTGTGAGGCGGCAGCTCCTTAGGGTTTACTCTTGCCTCCCTCTGATGATTAGTGACTTTGAGAATCTTTCCACACACCATTGCCTTTTGTACCCCCCTTTTGAGAAATGTCTATTCAGAAAAGGAGAAATTCTGACACCTTAGGACATGGATGAACCCTGAAGACATGAGGAGGGAAATAAGCCAGATTCAGAAGGACAGGTATTGTACAATTGCATTTGTAGAAGGCACCTAGGACACGCAAGTTCAGTAGCTGTGGGAAGGGGAGAGACTAGGAATTGTTATTTAATGAGTACAGAGCCCCAGCATGGAATGATGCGGGCCAGCCAGCTTCGCTGAGGATGATGAGGCAGAAAAGTGGATCCCTGAATCAATGCTAGGGCTATCCTACTTCCAAAGCTCCTACTGGCTGAGTTTTCTTACTCTTTTACAAAATAGACTGGGCATGGTGGTGCACACGGGAGGCTGAGACAGGAGGATTGCTATGAATTTGAGGGCAGCTTGGGCTACATAATGAGACTCTGTCTCAAAAACAAAAAAGCCACAAAAAATGAAAGTAAATCACCTCTTACTCTTTGACGAATCTATTGCAAATATAAAACACCCTCTTGGCAACCAGATGGTCTGTTGCTGAAATCCGAAATTTCTTGGGTGAAAAATAGGTCCTCAGGACATAAGTGAGACCAGAAAGATGAGTGAATCCTTGAAAGAAACCGCACTGAACTTACTTCAAATGCGGCAGCTATGGTTCAGCAAACCACAGCAGTCAAGAGCAAGGATATCTGAAAAACTGGAGATGCATCCTGTGTCTTAAAAGAGGATCGGCTCAGCAGACCCTGGATTATAAAGCCAACTTGGGATATTTTAATGAGGGAACAAAGACCTCTATTGAATGGGGGGGGAATCACACATCTTTTTTTTTTTTTAATGTGGGTACTGGGAGTCGAACTCAGGACCTCGTGCTTGCCAGCAGGCGCTTGTGCTGCTGAGCGATATCACCAGCCCTTTTTTCCTTTATGTGGGTACTGGAAGTCGAACTCAGGACCTCGCACTTGCCAGGCAGGTGCTTATGCCACTGAGCCATATCACTGGCCCAGGATCACACATCTTGATAAGAACACTTTTTCCTCTCAAGTTTTTCATTGCTGTGAGTTCAAGGCCAACCTGGGCTACATAGTGAGTTGAAGGCCAGCCTCTATTAGGTAGCGAGTTTTGTTCTGTTTTAAATTGCCGTGCCGGGATCGAGCCAGGACCTGTTGCATGCTAAGCATGCACCTACCCCTGTGGTAGCCATCTTGGAGGGAGAGTAACAGCAATTTTAATTTCACTTACCACACACTTCCCCATAACAGAGACTCCTCAGTGTGTGGCCATCAGTTTTCTTATGACGCACCCTGATCATTCATTCCTTTGGATGCATGGTTGCAAAAGCAAGGGTCAAAGGACTCCAAGACCCAAGCACTGTCTAGAATTCTAATGCCAGGAGAAGCCAGCTTGATTTCCTGAGGCAGAGACAAGTCTCACTATGTAGGGCAGGCTGGCCTTGAACTCATGATGTAGCCCAGGCTGGCATCCAACTCGCAGTGATCCTCCTGCCTCAGCCTCCTAAGTGTTGGGATTACCGGTGTGCACGCCAGCCAAGGACAGCAACTCTGAAACAACCTTTTGTTCTATTTCTCCCTTCTTAGCCCCTTGACATCCATGGAGACCAACCCTCTGCTCAGCTCTGGCACATTTCTTCTGTCATATAGAACACCACGTCACCTGATTCTAGAAGTGGAAAGAAAGCCAATTAAGATGATTTTTTTTTTTTGTGGGTACCAGGGGTTGACCTCAGGACCTCATGCACCAGCAGGCACCCGTGCTGCTGAGCGATATCACCGGCCCTTTTTTCGTATGTGGGTTTCAGGAGTCGAACTCCGGCCCTCGCGCTTGCCAGGCAGGCACTTACGCCGCTGAGCCATCTCACCGGCCCACCAATTAAGATGTTTAAGCCACATTTGTTATAATCTGCTTTTGAACAACACTGAGACTGTTTGTCCCATGGGAAGGCAGAGCAGCAGCCATGGCGTTAGTGCTGTGCTGATTGCTTTGCAAAACACCTCCGCCTGGCTGGCTCTGCCCCGGCTCCTCTTGAGGTTTTTGCTGACCTTGGTCGGTCGAAGCTGTGCAGCTTCTGCCTTCTGGGGTGGAGGAGCTGATTCGTGCTGAGAACCCTCCTACAGCTGGGAGGTGCGCTGAGGAAATACGGCCCGCCCAGGAGAGCTCGGCTCTGCACAGATCCGCGAAGCTGATCAAAACAATGCAACAGAAGAAGCAGGAAATAGAGCGAAAACCCAGAAAACAGGCTCCCCAAAAAGAGCTAAAGATGCCAAAAATTGTCATGGTTTAATACTATTCTTTTTTTCTTTCTTCTCTGTTTCTCAAAATGAACATCCCTCTTCCTCTTTTCCCAGGAACTAGAACTCCTCTATGTTTTCTTCTAACTTCACAATTCTTTTTTTTTTTTTTTTTTTTGTGGGTACCGGGGGGGTCGACCTCAGGACCTCGCGTGCCAGCAGGCACTCGTGCCGCTGAGCGATATCACCAGCCCTTTTCTCGTATGTGGGTTCTGGGAGTCAAACTCAGGACCTCATGCTTGCCAGGCAGGTGCTTATGCTGCTGAGCCATCTCACCCGCCCCTAACTTTACAATTCTGCTTACTTATCATAAACCAGCAAAAACTAAGTGATGATATATTGTTTTCTAGTCCAAGCCTGTGATGCCATTTGTTATAAGTTTAAAAGCATTAAATAACAAGCCCAGTTAGGAATGATATTAAATGTTATTTTTGTGTTTACTACATCAAGCACAATGATTTTTTTTTAAAGCAAAGCAAATAATTTTCTTCAGACTGTATTTATAAGCAACGAATCTTTTTTTTTTTTTTTTTTTTTTCTTTTGGTTTTTTGAGACAGGGTCTCACTATGTAGTTCAGGCTAGCCTTGAATTCACTATGTAGCCCAGGCCAGCCTCAAACATGTGGCAATCCTCCTGCCTCAGCCTCCCAAGTGCTGGGATGACAGGCGTGCAACACCGTCCCTGGCAGGAATACAGATATTAACTATCGCTTAGAGAGGCTTTTAATGAGAAAGTCTGTTCCAGGTTTGGATGAGGCTGGCTAAGGTCAGGTTTCCACCAGCAGCCCCAAGGCAGGTGGTGGAGGCCTCTGGTGCTGGCAATTGGGGTGGCACAAGGAGGGATTAAAGAGTGGCCTCCCAGCACTTAGGGGAGCAGAACCACAGAGATTCTGGGGTGGGGTTCTCGTGGACGGGTCCTTCTGGCGAGCCTCCCAGGACCTGGGAAAGATTCAGGCAGGATCTGGGGGTGTGGGGTGAGACAGGGTTTCTTTGGTGTCTGTTTCCTTGGTACAGTATCAGCAGCAAGCAACTAGATCCCAGAGGAAATCATCCGACATCCTCAAATTACTATTTCTTGGCATTTTTATTTGTACCGAAGAGTAAGATATTCAGCTTCTTTTCAGTAGGCCAAGCGAATAGTACCATGCTTAATTTTTTTTTTTTTTTTTTTTAATGTAACGAGCATTATGTTACATCTCGCCAGGGCTAATTGGAACAGAATTGGGACTATTATTCAGGGACTTCAGGCAGTGGAGATAACCAAGCAGGTGATTCAAGATAGGAGACTTGGCTTATCAGAATTATTAAAGCTGTGTAACATTATCCAGGAAACAAAAGATGTATTTATCTGAAAAGTGTTTCCAGGGTGGTTCGAATCTAGCATAGAAATAAGAGTTTCAAGCACATGGCTCTGACAAAATGGTGCTAAATCTACTCAGCCTTGGGAAGGGAACTTTGAGTCCAACATGCTATAGCTGTTTCTTGAGTTGTCAAGGTAACCAGAGCCTTGGTTTTTCTTGGTAACTTGAACCTTCCCAACCAACATCAGAGACACCTGGTGCGTTAGTGAGTCAGCCACCTGCCGCTGAGCTACAGTCTTTTGGGGGGGCCGAATATCTTAAAAGTTAAGTCCAGTTTCTCCTCTTTCTCAGCCTCTTTATTTTATTTCTAATTTTTGCATGCTGGTGATCAGTGCCAGGGCCTCCTGCATGCTAGGCAAGCACTCTGCCACTGGGCTACATCCCTAACCCAGCTTGCTTTATTTATTTATTTAGGTTTTTATTTTTATTTATTTATTTATTTATTTATTTTTTTTTTGTGGGTACCGGGGGTCGACCTCAGGACCTCATGCGCCAGCAGGCGCCCGTGCCGCTGAGCGATATCACCGGCCCCTTTTTTTTCGTATGTGGGATCCGGGAGTCGAACTCGGGCCCTTGCGCTTGCCAGGCAGGCGCTTAAGCCGCTGAGCCATCTCACCGGCCCTAGGTTTTTATTTTTGAGACAGGGTCTTGCTACGTAGTTTGGACTGGTCTGGAACTCACTGCAGCCCAGGCTGGCCTCGAACCTGCGGCAATCCTCCTGCCTCAGTCTCCCAAGTGCTGGGATTACAGGCATGCGCCACCATGCCCAGCTGGCATGTGTCATTTTAAAGGAAAAACTGTACTCTCCTGAAGGTACAAAGCTTGACTGTGTCTCTAAGCTTTTGGGAAAAAGTACACCTATTTCAGACAGCATCTAGACATTACTACATAACATAATTGGTACGATCATCCTTTTCCCTGAAATGAATGACTTTACAAAAACGTGGGACAACTTCCTTGGTTTTCTCTCAAGTGGTGCTAAGCTTCCCACAATGCATGGCCAAGCTCATGATGCTATGCCTGAAAGGTGTGACTCTATTTTTGTTTTACACCCCAAGGAAATTGACCCTGATGCAAGGAAGACAGTGTGCAGAAGTGAACACATTCATTGAGCGCTCTCGATGGTCCAGGGCTTCTGGAATGTGCCTGTCCTCAGGGTTTCCCTACTCCTCAGGGCTCTACATCAAGACTCTCAAAAACCAATACAGCTGGAATATAATTAGGGCCACGGGGAAGACGGGAAGATCTGAACAAGGTGCTACGCGATCGCCAGGGAAGGGCAGATGTCAGGTAGATGGGTGAGCAAGAAAGCGACCTGGAAGATGTGGCCTTTGGTAGGAGTTTGAGCATGAGCTCCTTTGGAGGAGGACGTTCAGGATGCAGGGTAGGTAGAGAAGGATGCTGAGAGCAGGCAAGTTCAAGTCCAAGGATGGGAGTGGCCAAGGTTGAATGTGCGGGCTTAGATGTTAAGGACCTGTGTTTAAATCCCAGCTCTACTGCACTCTACTCTGTGACTCAGGAAAGCCACTCATTTATGCCTTTCCCTCTGCATATAAAGAGGCAGGGGGATAAGACCCTTTTCAAGTTTTATTTTTATTAATACATGCTTGTAGTACCTAACGATTACATTCCTTGTGTGGAGTTGGTCCATGGACAGAGCACATCTCAGTTCTCTTTCTCACCCCCCCCACCTCTTGGTCCCTGTCCCTTTTGCAAAAGCTCTGTCTCCCTCTTCCTATCATCTAGCTCATCTTTTGCTCTTTATTTATACTTCGGGTTTCCAAAACCATGCGGTATTTAAGCTTGTGTGTCTGATTTATTTCATTTGACATTATGGTCTCAAGATGCATCTTATTGGGTAATTATGAAGATTAAATTATTTAAAATGTATGAAACTCTTGGAACTGTTCCCTCTTCCAGCAAATGCTTTCAAAGTGTTAGCTATCATCTCTGTCATCATTATTACTGCTGCTGTTGCTGAGTTTAGGAAAAGGCACAGTGCTTATGAGACCAGAAAGAGTTTGGGGTTCATTTCATGACCTAAACTAGAGAAGATTTCAGTTTATATTTAATTTGAAAGATAGTGAGGGCGTCTTAATTTTTTCTCTTTCTTTCTCTCTCTCTTTCCTTCCTTCTTTTCCTGCCTTCTTTCCTCTCTCTCCCTCTCTCTGTCCCCCTCTCACACTCTCTTTCTCCCCCTTTCCCTTCCTCCCTCCTCTCTTTTCCTTTGTCTCTTTTCCTCTCTCTCGCTCTCTCTTTGACAAGAGTCTCGTTATGTAGCCCAGGCTGGCCTCGAACTCGTGGCCGTCCTCCTGCCTCAGACTCCCAAGTGCTGGTATTATAGTCATGCACCACCTGCCTGGCTAAAAGCTTTTTTTCAGAATGTGAGTAACAGGAATATCGGGCAGCGATGACATTGTAAAATTCAGTTGTTACAGTCTTTATTTGGTCTAGTCTTCTTTTTTTTGTTGTTCCATTTCCAGCCACAGCCTACCACCGCTAGCTTGCCAGCGATGGACACCGTGGGCTGCTGTGAACAATCAGATGTGAAACACCTGTGGGAAGCATTGCTGAATGCTAATCTTGGACAGGCAAAGAGAAACTCATTCGGGGAGGAACAGCTTCCAGTTTATCACATAAATAAAAGCCACGGGGCCTGGACTGTCAAAGCCCCAGCCGCAAGCCCTTCTTAATCTCAGGGCCTCCAGCACCGTCCAGTGTCCCATTTGTTTAAAAAGCCGTTTCTTTTCCATCCTGTGCTCTGGGACATTTGGCGATGACCTGTATTTCAGGAGGTTTGCGTGAGTGCCTCATCTCAGAGGAGCAAGATGGAGCGAGGACACTTTTTCTGCCCTGACATAACCCTGATCCCTCATTATAGGTGACAATAAGGCAAATATTTTCTTTTAACAGCTCTCCGTAAGGGGTTTATGGACCCAAGATGTGTTTATTGGCCATCCTTAGTTTGGAGTCTGCTTCGCCTGCTTTCAATTACGCAGGCCACTGCGTCTTCACTTTGGGGAGAGCGGCTGCTGATTCTACAAACATCCCCATTTCCAGTTCTTGTGACCTGGGCAGTGTGGTCGTGGTCGTGTGCTGGCCCTGGCTCTTTGATTGCCACAGGTCCCTCCTTTCTGTTTGCGGTAGAGGCCTCTGGGGCTGGCTGTATCTCGCAGCCCGGCCTTGCTTTGGCCTGTTCAGGAGGAAGCCATCTGTTCTCTGTCACTTCCTCCAGACAAATCCATGGCGCTCAAGTGCTCTGAAGTTTCAAGGGGTGAGCGCGGCTTGAGTACAGTGTACTGGGCGCAGCTTTGCCGGTCAGCGGGCCGCTCTGGACCCTCTAAAGCTGACTATTTAGGAAGCTGGATTTGAAATCCAAGCTGGCTGAGGTTATCTGGGAGATGGATGACCTGGTGGACAGAAGACAGAGAAGGTTAAGAGCGTGTCAGTGCCAGCTGGGTGTGGTGGCACATGCCTGTCATCCCAGCATTTGGGAGCCCAAGGCAAGAGGACCGTTGTGAGTTCGAGGCCAGCCTGGGCTACATAGCGAGAGCCTGTCTCAAAACAAAACAAACAAAAAAATAAAAGCAGTGAAGGTGAGAGGAACAAATGGACTTAAAATTCTGAGAAGTGTGACAGAATTTGGAGGAAATTTCAGAATATGGTTGGTTGTACCCATGGCAGGAAGAGTGTTGTCGAAAGTGGAGAGCGCAGTGGTCCAGAAGCTCAGAGGGACTTGTCAAATTGCTGGGTCACAGATGAATGAGTGCACGGGAGAAATCTCCACTAACACCTAGAAGGTGCCTTAAAGTATTTTTGGACATAATTATAGTTTGCCAACACCTGTCACCCCAGCACTTGGGAGGCTGAGGCAGGAGGATTGCAGTGAGTTTGTGACCAGCCTGAAGCACATCGACCCTGTCTCAAAACAAGCAAAACAACAAAACAAAACACAACACTATGTTGAAAATTCAAAAGCACAACACAGAAGGAAACTAACATTTTTCTTTCTTTTTTGGGTGCGCGGTTGCTGTCTTGTAGGCAAGGTGCTTTAACACCCATGCCGAGTTCATTCTGATGCTAGGATGGGTATCATTACCTTTTCTCAGAGCTTGGGAAGTTGGGAATCAGGGAATTTATGCCCTCGCCTTAGGCTGGAGGTAAGGGCCACACTGGAATTTGACTCCTGGCCCCACTCATTCCCACTCCCGTTCCGCTTCCTTTCCTGCCTCTGTGGGTGCAGGAAACCAGAAGATGCATCTCAGAGGTGGGCTTGAATTATTTTTATGAGCTATCAAAATTCTCATTTAAAAATGAAATGGAATGGCTGCATCTCAAAACACCACAGCGGGGTCTCCAGCCAGAGAGATGGAATTACTTGGTGAACCATGAACCGGGGAACAAAAGAGGCGATTCATTTTGGAAAATATTGCCCGTGACCTGTGTTTTCTGTGCCGTCGTCACCGTCACCGTGGGCTGTGTCACCGCGAAGCTCCTGCTCTGAGTGGCTTCTGGGAACATTGGGCTGTGTGAGAATCCTAGGGGCCAACTGAGCTTCCTGCACGCCGGGCACATGGTTCCCACCTGACACATGAGCTCTGTGAGTGACAGGGTGGCCACAGGTGTCTTAGAGCCATGAGACAGAAAGCCGCACCCGGCCATTCTGGTCCCCTCCTACCCACGTGAGAGATCCAGATAGAAACAAAACTACTGGGACTGGAACCATTGAAAACAACGCCATTTGTCCTGTGGTCAGAGGGAAGCCCAAAGGGTTTTGGACAGTGAAATCAGGTGGGTTTATATCATAGGGAACAGTTATCACAAGTAACATGATTTTCTTAAAAATTCTGATTGAGCTGGATGTGGTGGTGCACACCTGTAATCCCAGCACTCGGGAGGCTGTGACAGGAGGATCACACTGTGGTTTCGAAGCCAGCCTGGGCTATGTAGTGAGTTCAAGGCCAGCCTGCACTACAATAGTGGGACCAAAATTGAAACCAAAAGCAAAACCCAAACCACAAGCAAAAAATTTCTAATTCTGAGAAATTACTAATTCATTCTGTTTCTTTTAACATTATTCCAAATTGGTGAAAAATTTAAAACAATTTATTATTAAAAGTTTTTATTATGTGGAACTTGCAGCGGTTGGACAGATTACATTATAAGGAGGCAACAAACAGTCCCAAGCCTTGGTGGCCTGAAGCAGCAGGGCTTTTTCTCCTCCACACTGCGTGTCCACAGCCCACGTGGGTTGCTGGGGCGCTGTATGGTGTCATTCTTGTCCTCAGTCTGGGACGCAGGCTCTGACAGAAAGCAAAGAGGATTCTGGAGTCTCCTGCATGTCACTGTCACCCCCAACCCATGGGCTATTGGTAACTTCTGGGTCTCACCCAGGCACCAGGGCATAGGAAGTGTAGAGAGCTGCGATATTCCATGACCAAAATGAACAGTTACAACAAGCCTGGAGTTAGGGTGAAGGTTCGTGGTGTGAAATTACATTTCCTGAGCATAATACCATCCATCCACTCTGGTGATAAAAATAATCTACATGTATGGAAAATAATTTAGGATATGATTCAGGTTAAATGTAGGACAGCTGGGCCTAGCATAGTGGCACACAGCTGTAATCCCAGCTACTCAGAAGGCTGAGGCAGGAGGATCACAAGTTCTAGATCAGCCTAGGGCAATTTAGCAAAACCCTGTCTAAAATAGGAATAAAAAGGGCTGTGGATAGCGTTTAGTGGTATAGCATCCCTGGGTTCAACCCCCTCCACCAATATCATATAATTATTTTTTATTTTTTATTTTTTATTTTTTTTGTCTTTTTGAGTCAGGGTTTCACCATGCAGTTCAGGCTGGCCTTGAACTCACTTTGTAGCCCAGGCTGGCCTCGAACTTGCAGTGATCCTCCTGCCTCAGCCTCCCAAGTGCTGGGATTACAGGCGTGTACCACCACGCCCAGCTCATATAACATTTTAAAAAAAGAATTCAACATTACTTATTTATATACCTAACAGGAGGTTTATATGTGCTATATACTAATGGTAAAACTCCTACAAGTTTGCTAGTTCTTTTAATAAACAAAAGCCCCAAAGCATGGATCTATATAAAAATATAGAATTGTGGCAGGGAGGCTGTCTTGAAAAGGACTCTTTTTTTCCTGGGTTAGGAAGGATGCCGTGAGATCAAGAAACTATTCTACAGTATAGCTGAGTGTGGTGGCGCATGCCTGTAATTACAGAACTCAGGAACCTGAGGCAGGAGGATCGCTGCGAGTTTGGGGCCAGCTTGGGCCACATAGTGAGTTCAAGGGCAGTCTGAACTACAAAGTGAGAGCCTGTCTCAAGAAAACAAAAAACAAAAAACAAACAAACAAAAAAAGCTGTCCTATAAGTGGGTTTTATTTATTTTTATTTTTTTTTTGTGTGTACCGGGGGTCGACCTCAGGACCTCGCGCACCAGTAGGCGCCCGTGCCAGTGAGCGATATCACCGGCCCTTTTTTCGTATGTGGGTTCCGGGAGTCGAACTCGGGCCCTCGCGCTTGCCAGGCAGGCGCTTACGCCGCTGAGCCATCTCACCGGCCCTTTTTTTTGAGACAAGGTTTCACTATGTAGTCCAGGCTGGCCTTGAACTCCCTATGTGGCCCAGGCTGGCCTCAAACTCATGGCAATCCCCCTGCCTCAACCTCCTGAGTGCTAGGATTACAAGCGTGTGCCACCACACCCAGCTAAAAGTCATTAAACTTTTTAAAAGCACCTCTTAATGTTGGATATACCACAGATTGAAAATACAAACTTTGAAGCAAGAGAATATGAAACCTGTTGAAACAAACATGGCAGCGTTGAATGTGCCCAAAGATGGCTCTGCATCTGGTTCTCAGTGGTGATGCTGTGGTTTGGGTCTGGAGTGTTCCCCAAAAAGCCCTTGTGTGGAAGGATTGGTTTCCAACCTGTGGTGCTATTCGGAGATGGTGGAACCTTTAAGAGGTGGGGCCTAGTGGGAGGTCTTAGGTCATTGGCGGTGTGTCTTTGAAGGGGCCATTGGGACTGCCCATCTCCTCCTCTTTCTCTCTCTTTCTGTCCTGGCCCTGAGGTGAACAGTTTGCTCTGCCATGTGCTCCTGCTGTGAGGTGCTACTACAGGCTCAAAGCAACAGGGCCAGGTAATCTGGGACTGAAATCTCCAAAAGTGTGAGCCAACTAACCTTCGCTCTTTCTAAGCTGATGATCTCAGCTTTGCTGGTTCAGAGCCCATTTCCTTCCACCAGGCCTTTGTACCCTTTAACCAACTGCCTGTTCATCCCCAGACCTCAGTAACCACTATTCTGCTCTGTGTCTGTAAGTTGGACTTTTTAGATTCCATACACAGTGTAAGTGAGATCACGCAACGTTTGTCCTGCTATGCCTGGCTTATTTCACTTTGCATGGTGTCCTCCAGGTTCAACCTTATTTTAGCAAATGACAAAATTTCCTTCTTTTTAAAAGCAAATAGTATTGCGTGTGTGTCTAATTTTCTTTGTCCTTCACCCATCAATGGACACAGGTTGGTTCTTTATTGGCTTGTATGAATAGTGCTGTAATGGACACAGGAGTGTAGTTATCTCTTTAATATATTGGCTTCATTTCCTATAGTGGGATTGTGGGAGCATATGGTAGTTCTGCTTTTTAATACTTTGAGGACCCTCTGTATTATTTTCCATAACAGTGGCACTAGTTTGCATGTACAGGTTTCTCTTATCTCTACATTCTTGCTAATACTTATTATCATTGGTCTTCTCAATAACAGCCATTCTAATGGGTATGCATTGATATCTTATCGTACTTTTTTTTTTTTTTTTTTGTAGATACCAGGGGTTGATCTCAGGACCTCGCGCACCAGCAGGTGCCCGTGCTGCTGAGCGATATCACTGGCCCGTTTTTCGTATGTGGGTTCCGGGAGTCGAACTCGGGCCCTTGCACTTGCCAGGCAGGTGCTTATGCCGCTGAGCCATCTCACCGGCCCCTTATTGTGCTTTTGATTGGCATTTCCCTGATTGGAGATTTTTTTTTTTTTAATGTGGGTACCGGGAGTTGACCTCAGGACCTTGCACTTGCCAGCAAGCGCTTGTGCCGCTGAGTGATATCACCGGCCCTCTTTTTCCTTTTTGTGGGTTCCAGGAGTTGAACTTGGGACCTCACGCTTGCCAGGCGGGTGCTTATGCCGCTGAGCTATCTCACCGGCTCTGATCAGAGATATTGGACATTTATTCATATACTTGTTGGACATCCATACGTCTTCTTTTGAGATATACCTATTTAGGCTTTTACAATCCCATTTAAAAACCAGGTTGCTTATATTCTTTCTATTGAGTTGAGCTCCTCATATATTTTGGTTAGAAACTCCTTACCATATGTGTGGTTTGCAGATATTTCTCTCATCCCATAGGTTGTCTCGTCACTTGGTGAAGATTGTTTTTTTTTTTTTTTTTTTTTTTTTTTTTTTTTTTTTTCTGTTTGGAAGCTTTTTAGTTTAATGTAATTCCTATTTTTGCTTTTATTTCCTGTGGTTTTGGGGTCATATGGAAAGAAAATCATCACCAGACCAATTTCCTAGAGCTTTTCCCTGATGTTTTCTTCTAGTAGTTTTATGGTTTTAGGTCTTGTATTTAAGTCTTCAATCCATTTTGAGTTGATCTTTGTATACAGAGTGAGATAAAAGGCCCAAGTTTATTCTTCTGCATGTGGATGTTTGGTTTTCCCAATCTATTTATTAAAGAGACTGTCCATGTGTGTTCTGGTATCTTTGTCAAAGATCAATTTACAATAAATATGTAAATTTACTTCTGGACTATTTATTGTCTTTATGTCTGTTTTTATGCTAGACATAAACTGGTAGAATAAATGAATTCAGTAAAGTTGAAAATTCAGTCCCATTGAGTAAACTTTCTTTTTTTGGTATCAGGAATTGAACTCACGACCTCGTGCTTGCCAGGCAGGTGCTATGCTGCTGAGCTATATCCCCGGCCCAAACTTTTTATTTTTGAGACAAATTCTTGCTTTGTAGCTCAGGCTGGACTTGAATTCACTATGCAGCCCAGGCTGGCCTTGAAGTCACAGCAATTCTCCTGCCTCAGCCTCCTAAGTGCTGGATTACAGGTGTGCACCATCACACCTGGCTGAGTAAATAGTTTAAAACCCATTTTACAGGTGAGAAAACTAAGCTTGCCAGCAGCTAAGTAGTACCTTATTCGGAGCCATATAGCCAGTAACTAGCAGAGCCTGGGTTGGAATCTAAAGTTGTGTGATTTTATTTTATTTATTTATTTATTTTTTGTGGATACTGGGGGTTGAACTCAGGACCTTGTGAGCCAGCAGGTGCTCGTGCTGCTGAGTGATATCACCGGCCCTTTTTTCGTACGTGGGTACCGGGAGTCAAACTCAGGACCTCGCGCTTGCCAGGCAGGCGCTTATGCCGCTGAGCCATCTCACCGGCCCCTGTACTACCTTTTGAATTTGAGATTTTGTGTTTTTGTTTTGTTTTGTGTTTTTCGAGGCAGCATCTCACTCTGTAGCCTAGGCTGGCCTTGAACTTGTGCCGATCCTCCTGCCTCAGCTTCCCAAGAGCTGGGATTACAGGCGTGTACCACCACACCCAGCTATGCCTGGCACATTTTAATAGGTATTTCACGAAGCAGTCTTTGAAATTCCTGAGGTGGTATTAAGACATTAGCAAGCATTTATGCACTCATTCTGAGGAAAAAGGGAAAGGAGAAAGGAAGGAAAGAAATAAAGAGGGTGGAAGGGAAAATGTTCTCCCCAGTATAGTAACTGTTCCCCTCACACACATGCACACACGTGTGCACACACACACACATATGTAGTTGTTGGATGCAGTGGGAGAATATTGTTTAGGTGTTCCTTTATTTATCGCTAATGCATGCTATTACAGAAAAGTCTGAAATTATATATGGCAAAAGTAAACAAATGGGATTCACTTTTAATTGAAACTTCCAGGACTAATGACTGTTAATAGTTTTAGGTAGAGTTTTAGCATTTGATTCTTTAAAGAGAACATCTGTGTTCTTTAAAGGAAAAAAAAAAAAAAGGCCAGGTGTGGTGGTGCACACCTGTAATCCCAGCACTCGGGAGGCTGAGGTGGGAGAACTGCCTCTAGTTCGAGGCCAGCCTGGGCTACATAGCGAGACCCTGTCTCAAAAGAAAAAAAAAAAAAAAAAAAAGTGCAAAATACAAATTTTTAATTTCAAAAAAAAATAAATAAATAAAAAGGGGTCCCCTTTCTTGATTTGTGTTTTGTGTGTGTACTGAGTTGAGGGAGAGAACTGGAGAATGCTAAGACGGAAATTGGGATTTAAAATGTTGCTGTCATTCGAGGCAGGACGCTGCTGGTTTTACAGCCGTGGGGAATCTCTTTCACTGCTCCCTGGCCAGGCTGGCGTTTTTCTGCAAGTCTAGGAGAGGTGGTTCCATGCTTTTGAGGAGGGCTGCTTGTCCCTTTGTCTACCTCCCAGATGGTCAGGGTGGCTAGGATGGGACTTCCTCTCCGCACAGGGTGGGACACAAGCAGGCAGAGACCGCGTGGCTGTTCCCTAGTTCATTTGGAGACAGATGTGTTGCGAGTAAAGGCAGAATAAATCATTTAAACTATAAGCCCTGTTTCTATCATGCTGATGGCTGCTATAGCTCTTTCTGAGGGTTTCTCTGTGTACTTTCTGTTCCTGGCCACCCCAGGCCTTCTGCCTTGGTTCAGTGCCTGGGGACATTGTCATTGCTGAGTCCTGCAAGCCAGCGTCTGGGCTAAATGCCTCATTAACACTCCTGGCTACTTGTTAGCAAAGCCAGCATCTCCTTTCCAGGCCCCTTAAATATTCTCTCTTGTCCCTCTCCCTCTCCCTCCTCTTTCCCCTCTCCCCCCTTCCCCTTTCCCTTCCCCCTCCCCCACAACTGGGGATTGAACCCAGGGCCTTTACAATGAGCTACATCGCCAGCCCTTTTTATTTTTCATTTTGAGATAGGATCTCCCTGAGTTGCCCAGACTGGCCTCAAACTTGTGATCCTCCTACCTCAGTCTCTCCAGTCACTGGGATTACAGCTGTGTGCCACCATGCCTGGTTTAGCACTTGGTCAGCCTTGTAACTGCACACGGTAGATGTTCAGACAGTGCTGTATTGAATGTGTACTTTTCTTATTTATTTATTTTTTTTTTTTGTGGGTACCGGGGGGTCGACCTCAGGACCTCGCGCGCCAGCAGGCGCCCGTGCCGCTGAGCGATATCACCGGCCCCTTTTTTGTATGTGGGTTCCGGGAGTCGAACTTGGGCCCTCACGCTTGCAAGGCAGGCGCTTAAACCGCTGAGCCATCTCACCGGCCCTCTTATTTTGTTTTTTTGAGACAGGGTCTTGCTATGTAGTTCAGGTTGGCCTTAAACTCACTATGTAGCCCAGGCTGGCCTTGAACTTGTGGTAGCCCTCCTGCCTCAGCCTTCTGAGTGCTGGGATTAAAGACATGTGCCACCATGCCCAGTTTAAATGTACATTCTATAGATATTATCCTTCAGCTTGTAGCTTTCCCAGCCTCCTTGTCCTCCTCCTTTTGCTCTCTTCCTCAACCAGTTCTCTCTCTGTTTTGGGGATCAACCCAGGGAGGGCCCTGGGCTCTACCAACTGGCCTACACCCCAGCCCTTCCTCTGCCTCTTTCTAACCCTCCCCGAAGTCCCCTTTGAGACCCTGCATTCCAGTCAAAAGGAGCAGTGTTAGTTTGCAACAAGACCAAGTGCAAGTTCAAGAAAGTTAAATCATTAAGTGAAACCTGACTGTCAAGCTTGTTTTTTCTTTGCATCTTTTGAGTATTAGTGTGTAAATAGGAGCTCCATAATAAACTACATTTTAAATCCAACTCCCAGGGCCAGGCGGCACACAGCGCTCGGGTTAGGATGAGATTTAACAGGCTGAGAGATGCATAAATCTGAACACAGCGCTGGCCATGCCAGGCGCTCTAGTATTAATTCACTTCCTCCCTTTTGTCACAGTGGTCCGGTTACATCTGTAGCTGTTACCCTGTGCAGCTCTGCTCCGTAAAGAATCACGAAGAACTTAATGAGCTGTATTTCCCCCAGTGCCATGGGCTGTGTCAACACAATGCTAAACATTGTGACAATTTTGGACTGAATTGATTTAACTGACTGAATGTTTTGAAGTATTGGCACAGCAGCTAAAAGAGTGAGAACTGCAGTCAAGCCAGCTCTTTGGTATGATGAGACATGGCAAGTGTTTCCCACAGAGGACTCCAGGAGAGACGGGAGAAGCCACGGGGCCACGGACACACCTGCCCCGGTGCTGGCTTGGGAGGCGGGTGTGGAAACCGAAGCTGAAGGTGGCCCACAGCCACGCAGGAAGCGGAGCGCAGCCTGGCTGCAGGACCATGCATTTCCGCCTCTTGGAGCAAAACTTCCATCATTTATACTGAAGAAATGGAGTAGAAAGTGGGAAGCTTCTCTAGTTCTTAAGACATGAAAGGTGGTGGTTTATTCCTTCCCACCCCCTGCCGTCCCGTGACTTAGTTTATCCCCTGATCCCTGAGGATGGGGTGCCGTCTAGCACTTGGTGCCCCAAACATGCTACGTCTGGAAGTCTTCGCAAGGGAGGTTGGGATGAGGATTACACTCATTGGGCCGTGTTTGTTCATCTGTTTTTCAATGCATTTTTTTTAAAAAAGATTAAAGCACTTTGTATTACATTACAGGCAAATTAAATCTATAAGTTGTTACATATGTGTGTGATATAGGACATATATAAATAACATTTTCATATTGTCTGTCTGATACATCTATGATGTATATAATATTTATAGTATATATAGTGTTATCTCAGATGTATAAAGATAATACTGTTATGCTGTATAACAGCACATTATATGTATTACAAATGTATAGTATGTAATATATGTGAACATATAGTATACACACAATTATTTATGCATATACTGTATATGTATATCCATATATATAAATATTTCACATATAGGGTGATAAAAATATGGCAAATGTTTAAATTTTAAAAATTTATTGTAGGGGCCGGTGAGATGGCTCAGCGGCGTAAGTGCCTGCCTGGCAAGTGCGAGGGCCTGAGTTCGACTCCTGGAACCCACATACTAAAAAAAGGGCCGGTGATATCGCTCAGCGGCATGGGCGCCTGCTGGCGCACGAGGTCCTGAGGTCGACCCCTGGTACCCACACACACAAAAAAATTTATTGCAATAAAAGGCATGTTGCCATTAATCCCTCTCAAAATACTCCCCCTTACTTCTGTCAGACTTATTCCATCATTCTTGCCACTTTCTGAAGCACTTCTGGAAGTTTCCTTTAGAGATTTTATGAGGAATTATAAAAAGTACAGTGACTGCTGTTGCTGAGTGCCATCCAGCAGAAAGGCAGGCTTGTGGAAACATTATGAGGTCTTTATCCCATGTACTGGATCTCGCACCGTATGACTTCTGTTTCTTTCCCAAAGTCCAAATGACCATGAAAGATAAACATTTTGAATCAATTAAGGACATCAAAGTAGTTATGACAGTGCAACTAGACACTCATGAAAGAGGACTTCCAGAACTGCTTCAGAAAGTGGCAAGAAGGATGGGATCAGTGTGTTTAGAGCAAGGGGGAGGATTTTGAGGGAGATTAATGGCAACGTGTCTTTGTGTCTTTTAATACAATAATTAAAAACATTTTAACACACTGTAGTTTTTGATCGAGAGAGAGAGAGAGAAAGAGAGAGAGAGAGAGAGAGAGATAGAGAAAGAGAGCGAACAAACTTGTACTTATAGCATGGACAACCTCCCAGAAGAGCAAACACACATGACAGTAGCCCTGCAGGTCATTTCTGGAAGGTTTCTGCCCTGGGTTCCAGAGAGAAATCTTTCCTCCTCCCTGCCGTGTGGTAACGAATGAAGCTCTGGCTGCAGACCAGCTTCCATCAATGCAATGATCATTATTAGTCTGAGGATCTTTAGAGAAAGCTCTCCTTCCACAGTGGCCAACTTAGTTTACACAACAAAATTTTACCTCCACTAAAGGCCTGAGCGAGGTTTTGGAGGCCGATCTAACTGGGCTTGGTATCTCTGCTCCAGAGGAGACACAGCCAGGCAGCTTTTTTATCAGGGAAGTGATAGTTTTAAAGGGGCTGGGCCAGGGAAGCCTGGAGAAAGAGGTTTACCTGCACACATGGGCCAACTTAGTCATTCATCCCGAGACTTTCCTTTCCTATGTGGCATCGATTGGGATGATCATATGGCTTTGTGCAGGCATAGACTTGAGGCTTAGTCTAAATCACCTCTTCCCTCGAATCTGTGACTTGACTCAGAATGGATCATGGGGTGTGTGTGTGTACCACAATATTTTGCAGAGCCCAGAGGGCATGCATGAAACAGTAAGTGGAACCCAGCTAAAATTAACTCCTGCTGGCTAGGACAGCTATAAATGTCAAGCTAAGGATTTTAAAGCCTTACAGTAGCTCATACATAGCTGGTACATTCAGAAGCATTATTGAGTTTGAAGATAATGACAGTCACATGTTGAGAATAGAAGATGACATCTTAGCGTGTGTTCCTCCTTTCGCGAGTCTCAGGAGTCCAATTATTGGAACTTAAAAATGCAGCACTTCAGTGCATGCCTACAGAACCAGTGGGAATAATTAATACCAAGACTTTTAATCTATTTACGATCCTCCCAAAACTTCGAGGATAATGGGGGGGGGAAACATGCTTGACAATGACATTTAATTGTGTGATTTCACTTGGAATTTTTCTTTTTAAAAAAATACAAGTTTTCTTACTTAAAGATGTCTGCTGTGTTATATCAGCTCATGTTAATTTTATTCCCGTGTCTTGGTCTAATGAGATAAATGCTGTCAAATCCATTAGTTGGATATGTATTGGGCTGAAGAATCCAAGAATCTGGTTTTATTAGTTGGGATTTTTTTTCTACAAGGAAGAGATTCTGGCTCAAATGATCTTAAGCAGTAATGACACTTGTTGGTTCGTGTCACTAGAGGTAGGGTGGGCTTTGGGGTCATCTGACACTGGTGAATCTGGCAGTGTTCAAGGAAGCCCCATTAGCCATCTTGCACCCGGAAAATGTATGTGTCATGCTTCAAGGACTACGGAGAAGGAAGGGAGGAGAGGGCGTTTTTTTCTTTCTTTTTTTTTTTTGCCAGCTCTGGATTGTCGGCTCCCAAATTCCTTGCTGCATAAAAACAAACAAATGAATCCCTTCTTCATTAAGTCACTGTAGTTCAGCCTCTGCTGCATGCTGCCAGGTGTGTTCTGGCACGGACAGCCTCCCCTTACTGGAGGGGAGGCTGGCTGGTGGTTCATTCAACTGCTCTCTTTGCTTCCTGGCCACACAGCGACTCTGCATTTTGCAGCCTTCTTCTGGCCCGGGGAATGTGGTTGGAAGGCACATACCTGACTTCCGGGCTTGTGCCTGCCTGCACCTGCTCCTCCCACTGCACCGAGGACACGGGCATGGTGGTGAACCTGGATGAGAGCAGCCAGGCCCTGATGACTGTGAGGAGACCCCTCCCAGCTTGTGCTGACCCTCATTGTTCTGCGACTGAGCAAGAAACAAACCTCCCTCATGTGGACAAGTTCCATGTATTACCAGGTCGGCTGGGCCAATAACCATCACAGAGTGACTGCACCCACACTGGGCCTGTGGCTTCTGCCCACTCCTTAGTCAATGGAATGGAATTTGCTGATCTCCTTAAACAAACCATGATGAGTTCCTGAAGCAGGGCCAACTTTTGCCAAGACATTTGGATCAATCGGGGTCCCTGTGGGAAAGAGATGACATACTCAATTGAGTAATCTGAAGAGAGATGAATAAAGTGGCTATTGACAAAGACGGGAGGCATGCAAAGATTCCACATAGGAATCTTTGCATTGCAGTACTCTGTTGCTAGTGCCTGCACAGCCTTAGTGTCCCTAGGCCGAAGGTGTCTGGGGGAGTGGTTTCCAGAGCCTAGATGGATGTACCTCCATGGGTCAGACCTCCGTGGAGAGGCTGCTTCTGGTCCTAGCCCCTTTGGCTGAGAGATGCAGGCAGCCTGCAGGAGAGAGCCAGGGAATAGCTATCCTGGTCTGCGGTCTGCTGTCTTTCTATGAGTAGCCAGCTGCAGGTTTTTCCCAGCAGACTTGAACCCAAGCCAGGACCTTGAACATTCTTGGGCACCGATAAAGGTATCTAGGTGGTTGCCAAATCCCTCACAGAAACTGGTCCTGCCCCTGAGCCAAATTCCTTAAATCCTCATAGAAACTCCACACCTGGACATGTCAGTAGAACATCCTCTCTTGCTATCCATTGCGAGGACACTATGGCACTGTGTAAGTTCCCCTGATAAATGCTATGGACTGATCACCCTGGTATTTCTGGTTTCTTTCTTTGGAATCCCAACTGGCCCCATCTGGAAAAGTCTGTCACCACTTTAGGGTGGATACAGCCTTGGCTGAGCCTCTGGTTCAGCCGAGTGGAAGTACCTACCTTCTCCTTCTCCTGCAGGGGCTCCCCATCGGCCAGGCCCTACTGGAAGCTCAAGGTCACAGGAGTCCGTGGTGCAGTCCATGGAGGTCAGGCTCCCCAGGGCCAAGCAAAGTGGAGAAGGGAGGAGAGTGCAGGCTATGTGCACAGGGACTCCATACCCAATCCAAATCTGAGCTCGTTAGGGAGATGCAAGGGGATAAAGGATGGTTGGGCAGCAGTCCAGTTTCTACTCTACTGGGTGCTAAATACATGACTATAAGTCAAAAATTCTTTTGGCCATATTACAAGTAAATGGGAAGAACGACTCCAGAATTATTAGTAACCCATGATAAATTCCAGGTTCTATAACGTGTCAAATAACTTATTTCTCAATGCCTTAGAGTTGCCAGGGCAACAGAACATAATTTACCAGTATTCAACTTACACGTTTGCTTTAACTTTTCTGGCAGAGCTACTTATTTATTTGTCTCCTTAGGATTTGAAAGTGTTCTAGTAAAAGCAGTTATGATACCAGTAGTATCTACTGCTTTTATTAATATTTGTATATAATCCAATGACTATTTTTTTGGACAGGACTTTTTGATCTCATGTAATTGGTTTTATTCCAGAACATCTTGATTCAGCTGATGCTGAAGACAGTCTTAGGTTTGTATTTTAGCACTGAATGAATTCCCATATTGAGTCACACTTGATAGCTAATTGTTCCTGCATAATCTTTACATTATTTTTATGCCTACCGATATTAACCGTAGCAATTCTAGTAAGGCATTGTTAAATTATATGCTCAATTGTGTTGAAGATCTTTGTGGTGGTTAAGCTTAATAGTGTCAACTTGATTGGCATGGGAGCTGCCTCAGGGAATAGTAAAGCACACTATTGGGTCTGTCTGGATGGGTCATGGAGGTGTGACCTTGGGTACTGTATCTGATCCCTCGCCCCTTCCTCTCTGGAGCTGTTCCCCTGCTCTACTTTCTGACCACCACAAACTAAGCAACCTTGCTTGGCCAACCCCTTCCACCATGATGTTCTTACCATTGGGCCATCTGACAATGGACGGAATCATCTGAAACCCTGAGCCAAATTAAACCTCTCCTTTAGGCTGTGGGTGTCAAGTATCACATCCAGCAATGGGAAAGCTGATTAATACAGTCTTCATATATCTTCTCCTATTGAAGATTTCCTCAACTACATTTGTAAAATTTTTAGTGATAATCACTTTCTTAACTAGAACATCTTTGCAAATGAAAAGGAGTGTTATTATTTTGATGTAAAAATTTGGTAAGTAACTAATGCTTCTGATTGAACCATTATACATATATTTAAATATAAGATAAAAACAAAAATTACCTTTGTTCTTCTCCCCAAGTATAACTTTCATTAATATATTGGTGGGCCGGGGATTTAGCTCAGTGGTGCAGCGCTTGCCTGGTGAGCGTGAGGTCCTGAGTTCAATTCCCGGTACCCCCCCCCAGTATTGGTGTATATTCTGTCTGCATTTTCTTAAGATGTGTATATATTTTTTTCTTACAAAAATGGGATCCCACTGAATATACTGTTCTGCAGCTTGCTTTTTTATTTACATCATGAACATTTTTTCATATTAAAAACATACTTATATAATGTCATTTTTAACAGCAGCAAAGTCTTCTACTATACATATATTGGAATTAATTTAAGTACTCTTCTAGTTTTGGACCTTTGATTTGTTTCTAATGTTTTTTGCTATTATTTAAAATGCTCTGAAAAAATTATTGTGTATTCATCTTTTAGCTCTTATCCAATTTTTTTTTTTAAGGACAGATTAGCAACAGAAGTGCTGGGTTACATGATAAAACATTAAGGCTTTTTGATACATATTTGAGGCAGATACTATAAACTCATTTTGCAAAGGGTATCCCTTCAGGGTCATCTGTTAATTTGCCTTGTTTCAGATAAAATAGGTATCTTTGCTGTTGCAGTTTGGGATGGCAAGGTACAGATAAAACTGATAAAGATTTCACTTGGAGTGCACAGTGGATATTACTAATTGCAAGAAACAGAAATGAAGAGAGATTAATGAGAAAGCAGCTTGCTGAAGCCAGGAGAGCCAGCACCTGGCATGAGGCTGGGCATCCAGGAGAAGGGATGAAAGTAATGCCTCAGAGCTGGTCTGGTGCAAAACCCACTCCTGCTGCCACAGGACTCTAAGTGCAGCGGTTTCATGATGGTTTCACCTGTAGCCCCTGGGTACCCACAGCCCCTTCCTCAGTCAGGGTTCCTGAAAGTGGCATGATTCTCCACCCGATGGCTGCCTCTGACAGTGTGCCACCCACCCCAAGTGGCCTAGGGAGTGGCAGTGCTCTCAGGACAAAGGGGAACAGAGGATGTATTTGTCAGTTCAGGTGGCAATAATAAAATACCAAGGCCTGGGCAACAGAAGTTAATTTTTTCAGAGTTCTGGAGGGTGGAAGTCCAAGGTCAAGGTTCTGGCTGATTTGGTTTTCAGTGAGGGGCTCTCTTCCTGGCTTCTAGATGGCCACCTTCTTCCTGTGGCCTCAGATGACCTCTCTTGTGTGTGGGCTCTTTGGTGGCTGTTCCATAAGGGCACTGGATGGGTCAGGGTCCGCTTTTATGACTTGATTTACCTGAATTACTTCTTTACGTATAGCCACAATGGGGAGTCAGGACTTTGACTCAGGAATGGGGGAGCGGACATGTAGATTTAGTCCGTGACATGGGCTAGGAGTCTAGATTTCTCACCTCCCAGTGGGGCAGCTCTGGGGCTTGTTCTAACCTATCTCCCAGGGACCCTAGTGGGACCAAGCTCAGGTGCTCACAGGAGTAACCTTTTGGTTAAGATACACTACAGCTCCCAAACTTCCTGACCAGTGCTTCCTGAGCTCGCCTTCCAAATAAACAACATTTTCTTCAAAGCCTTAGCTCCCAGACTGCTTCTGGGAGACTCTGACTTGGCAGAGAGTTTTGGGCCAAAAGACTTATTCCTGCAACAAGGTTGCTGCAGAAATCAGAGAAAAAGCATGCTGCACTGTTCTTGCTTCTTGTGTCAAGGCGGGTAGGGGTGGGTGACATTACCTGCCTGTGTGCTGGCCACAAGGGAACCTGGGAAGGCAAGCATCTGGCACAGCCAGCTAGCTTCTCAGACCCATCTGGGGGTATGTTAGACAACTTTCCGGTACTGTAACAAATCCCTGTGATCATCAACTTGGGAAGAGAAAAGGTTTACTTTGGCTCACATTTGTGGAAGCCTAAGTCCATGATTGGTTGATCGCATTGCTTTTGGGCCTGTGGTGAAAGAGAGAGGACAAGGAGGGAGTTGAGATCCTAACATCCCTGCCAAGGTCACACTCCCAGTGACCCAACTGCCTCCCACTAAGCCCCGCCTCTCGTAGGGTCCACTTCCTCTCAACAGTGCCAGGGGCTGGTGACCAAACCTTTTAACACATCCGCCTTTGGGGGAGCTTATCCAAACCACGGCAGGTGAGAACGTTGTCACATACAAGAAAGAGCTTCTGATATTGGGCAGTTAGAAAGAATAATAAACATTCTTTTTTTTTTTTTATGTGGGTACAAGGAGTCGAACTCAGGACCTTGCGCTTGCCAGGCAGGCGCTTACGCTGCTGAGCCATCTCACCGGCCCAATAAACATTCTTTTTCAGAGGCCTCTGTGTATTTTAGCTGGATTACTCTGTTTTCCCATAGGAGGTCAGGTTGTATTCAGACGTGTTGCAAAAGCCATAGTTAGCATGTAAAATAGCGATGTTATTTGCTCCTTTTGTTTGTCTTTATCATTCAACCGCACTCTTCTGTTTCAGTTACAGGGGGAATAATAAGACGTTTGCAGCAGTTCCACAACAACAGAAAATTATCCACTGGACGCTCTTAGGCTGCAAGAGACATGAAGCGAAAGCTTCTTCCATCCAGATAAACACCCATGGGGTTTCTGTCCATAAGTTGGAGAGCTTTTCCATAAAAGCTGTTTCTCATTTTTTTAAACACTAGCTTACACGGAGGATTGTGGATCCTCTAGGGAGAACCCTTCACTCCGTTTTTCTGAAGTTCTGATGTGGGTGTGTGTGGCCACCTGAACCTAAAGATGATGGTGCAGACTCTTGGGCGGGGGGAGAGGCGGTCCACTGGTCACGAGGGGACAGCGCCGTGGTGTGCTTCTGTCTCAACCACCACGCTGCTCGCAATAAAACAGGTAACCTATTGATCAATGTGAAAAAACTGAAAAATCAGTAATGAATTGATTCAGGAACCTCCAAATACATCGAAACTATTTCCAAGTGCCTTCTTCCCAGTATTACAACATTAGTTTTTTTTTTTTTTAAGTGAATATGCAAATATACTTCCAAAACATGCCTTACTGAACTTATAAATTTGGAACTATTTTTTTCTAGTCTTTATGGCATTGTCTGTCATCTTAGGTAGCTTGATAAACCAGATTAGGTATATATTTCCCAATGATATGATTCCTTATTAAATTAATTACAGGGTACTACTAATAGCAATTAATTTTGTGAAGTTAAAAGAAATTTTTCTAAACTATCAATAATAAAAAAATGTTGGGGGCTGGGGATATCGCTCAGTGGCACAAGCGCCTGCCTGGCAAGTGCAAGGTCCTGAGTTTGACTCCCGGTACCCAAAAAAAAAAAAAAAAAAGTTGGATCAACCATGCTAAGGGTAAGGCTGAATTATCTTGGTGTTCTCAGTAGGAAAATACTACAAATGGATGTCATCAAAGAGCATACCACCAAAAATTGTAGGCCAAAAAGTATTACAGAGTTGTGTTAGTATTAGACCCTTAGTTAGAAAAAATACTTAAAAAAAAAATTTGTGATATTTGTGGTATTTGTCACTTTTTGAAATTTGTGATCCTTTTTATTAAATAAATACACACACATATAATTTTTATTATTTTGGGATATGGCGTCACTATGTAGTCCAGGCCAGCCTTGAACTCATCATTTAGCCCCTGCTGGCTCTGAACTTGTGATTCTCCTGTCTCAGCCTCCTGAGTTCTGAGATTACAGATGTGTGCCACCTTGCCCAGCTCATTTTTATAATTTTTGTATTCCTTTCCTTAAAGAACTACTTCAAAATTATATAAGCTTCAGGGCCCACACAACCTGATTTGCCCCTGGTTTCTATCCATGAATGTAAATTTGCTGCTATTCTTCACAATAAATTCTGATTTACCCAGAGGAGATTATTTTTCAGTTAGATTTTTGGAGTTCAGCCCTTAAAGTATAAAGATCACACCAGTCACTAGGTAAGAAATCATTTTTAATTTTTATTTATTTTTATTTTTTTATTTTTATTATTTTTTTGTACCGGGAATTGAACTAAGGACCTCGCACTTGCCAGGCAGGTGCTGTGCCACTGAGCTATATCCCTGACCCATCGTTTTTTAAAAACAGCGTATGTAATAGAGACAGAGCCCAACACAGCAAGGAGGTTATTCCCATTTCCACGGAGAGGTAGACATGAGTACTTTATTGCGAATCAGGCAGACAGTTGAGTGAACAGCCATGTCTGTCTTAGCACCTTGACTTTATCATTTGGCCCTTTAATTCAGCAAACAAAATTCTGTAGGACAGAATTGGCCAGCTGCTCAAAAACCCACTTTTCAAACCTGTCTCCATATCTGCTCACCAAGATCCAGAGTGACACTCAGCTGGCGACACTCGTCTAGGTGGGCCAGCCGGCCACAGCTGGCCTCTGTTCTGATTCCGAGATGCCCACGCCCTACCAGGTGTTCAATACTTTTAATAACTGCCCTCTCACCAACATTCCTGGAGTTGTGGCCGTCATAAAATTCGCTTGGGGTCTGGCACTTTTCAGGACCAGTTTTGACGAATCTGGCCAAGAAACACAGCCAATTGTCTCAGGCCGGGTTTTCCCAGAAGCAGACTCTGGGACCAAGTCTTTGAGCGACAGCCCAATGGGGGCAGCCCAAGGAGGCAGGGCTGGGCTGAGGTGGTGAAGTCGCAGCTAGCACCTCAGCTGAGGCCATGAGGAGGTGAGAAGCTAGGGTGGCCCCAACCAAGACAAGGGGACAGCTGTGGTCCCCGTCCCCTGCATTAACCAGTGACTCCATGGGCATTTTTCCAGTAGTGTTCAAAGTTGCTGGTCCTCACCTCTCCCCAGTTCACCATTCAGCAGTGCTACGTTGTAGCTTGGAATCTGCCTTGGAAGGAGCCTTGGTACCTTGGCAAGCTACAAACCTCCTCACCCTCCAGCCAGCTGTCAAAATCTCCCGGCATGTGTCTGTGACAGCAGAGTCCAGAGGAGCAGCTGCATTTGACTAATGGTGACTTCTGGAGAGGGACTCAACAGGGAATCTTAGCAATGACCCCAGGAGCTGGAGGGAAGCGTGGCTCATTTGGAAGGATTACAGGTGGCCATGCAAGTGTCACCTCGCTGGTAGCTTGGTGTCTGCCCATGTGCCTCATGTGACTGTCTACCTTCTTCGCTTCAGTTGATGGACTGGACTGTACGTTTAAGGGGGCTTCACTGGCTGTTAGTGAAAGAATGGCCATCACCAAGAAATCAAATAACAAAAGCTGGTGAGGCTGGAGAAGAAGGAATCCTACATTGTTATTGGGAGTGTAAACTGGTACAACCACTATGGAAATCAGTATGGCGATTCCTCAAAAAACTAAAACTTGAAATTCCATTTGGCCCAGATATTTCCCTTCTAGGTATCTTCCAGACAGAGTTAAATATAGCATATCACAGTGATGCTTGCATACCTATGTTTATAATAGCACAATTCATAATAGCTAAATCTTGGAAGCAGCCTATATGCCCATCAACAGCTGAATGGACAAAGAATGTGGTATTTGCACACAATGGAGTACTACTGTGTCGTAAAGATAAACAAGTCATTAGTGGAAAATGGATGCATTTTGAGACTGTGTTAAGTGAAATAAATCAGACACACAAGCTTAAATATTACATGGCTTCTCTTATATGAGAAACCTGAAATATAAATAAAGAGCAAAATAAAAGACAGATAGTAGGAAATAGGGAGCTAGATCTTTCTCAAATGGGAAGGGGATCAAAAGACAAAAGGAGGGGGGAGGGGAAGGAAAGGGGATGAAAAAGTATTGAGGTGTGCTATATACATGTACTCACTCCTTACAAGGAATGTAAACATGTGCTGCAAACATGTACTTATAAAAAATAAAAACTGGAAAAAAGAATAGGAAGCGTTCCTATATGTCACGTTCAAAGATCTTAATATGCAGTTGATAAGGCATGGAGATTTTCCCCAGCAGTTTGTGATAGGATTTCTTTGTTTTAATTTATTGTCTGAGAGCTCAAAGAAGCTTGCAGATTGAAAAGATAACTATCCGTTCAGACCAATCTCTACTGGGAAATTGGGGACCAGTTTCATGGACAGAAAACTAGTTTAGAAGCAGTTGGCAAAGTTTCTCAGAGAGAAAATGGTCACTCTCTGGATGACCCAATACTTTGATAGTATTTGGAGGAATGATAGGGAAAGGCTTGCCATGGAGCAAACTCTGGACAGACTAAGAGCTAAATTACTGCTATTATTTGGGTCTGGAATGTTCCTTAAATGTCCATGAGCTAAAGGCTTGCTTGGCAGCCTATGATTCTATTGGGAATTGGTGGAACCTTTAAGGGGTAGAGCTAGTGGGAGCCCTCAGGTCCTTGGGGTGCACCCTTGAAGGGGACTGTGGAACTCCAGCCCCTTCTCTCTTTTCTTGCTTCCTGGCAACCACGAGGTGAGCAGCTTTCTCCACCATGCACTGTTGATCAGGATGTGCCACGGGGCCCAAAGCGATGGGGCTGATAAACCATGGACTGAGGCCTCCGAAACTGTGAGCCAATAGAAACCATTTTTTGGAGATGGGACCTCACTAAACTGTCTGGGCTGACCTTGAACTTGTGATTCTCCTACCTGAGCCTTCCCAGTGGCTGGATTGATAGACGTGCACCACCCTACCTGACACCTTTTTACTTTTTAAGTATGCTGGCTCAGGTATTTTGTTACTGTAAGGAAAGCTGATTCCCACACTTACTCTGCATTGGGAAAGCAGCAGATGTTGGTGACTGGGGCTGGGAGCTGGACGGGATGTGTGTGTGTGTGTGTGTGTGTGCATGTGTGTGTAAGAGAGACCAGGCAAGCAATCTAGCCATGGGCAGGGGTTTTTGAAGTTTGCTAGTATCTCCCTTTGTGATGGTGGTGCTCTGGGAAGGAGGGTGTCAAAGCTTTATCCAGTGGGTATCACCCAGCAGCAACCAGAGGAACAGCGACTTAGACACCTAAACAGCAGATTCCATACTCGTGTCTTCTTTCCCAGTGATAGAAGAGAGTCTCTGAGTTTTCCCCTGTTCGTGGAACAAGGTTTAAATCAGCTTCATCAAGATCTCAGAGAACGAGGTGACCCAGCAGCTGAAGGACTTCGTCACATCTGGCAGCAGATAGCTGTGAAATATGAGCAGAAGCTGGTGTTCAGAGGCGGTGGGTGAAGACGGGGACCACCATGACGCAAGCTGTACCGTGGGACAGGTTGTAACCCTTGTCCTCTGTGATTATGTTAGTCCCTTCTCCACTGAGTTGTGACGTAGTAATATGGCTCAACATTGAATTGCTGCCTGCAAAACTTAAGAATGAACTCGCCTTTACACTCTATTCATGCAGGAGAAACACCTGTAGACATGTTGTGGAACAGCAGTTCTCAACCCTGGCTGCCCGTCAGGATTACCTGTGGAGCTTTTAAATATACAAATAGCAGTTACGCATTCAGGATTCTGGCAGCAGGGCCTTGGGCATCTGTATGTTTAAACAGCCTCACAGGGTTTCTGATGTACAGCCAGGGATGGAGTGCCATGCTGTAGATAATTTCACCAGAAAAGAAATAACCATTTTTTCACAAGTTGAAGAGCAAAATTAAATATGCCATGATTTTTTTAGATGAATCGGTGCCAGTGTATCCCCATCATGCTTGTAGTTTATAAGTACGAGCTCCATCATGACTGCTAACTGGGAATGTGAGAAAATCAAATCACATCCTAGAAAATTTCACTTCATAGGAAATGCCGCAGCATGTTTCCCAAGCTGCAGAGCTTGGACATGTACTGAAGGAACGGTAGGGCGATGATAAAGAGTCTTGAACAAGATCCCGAGCTTTTTGAAGGAATGCTCAGTTATCTTGGCAGAGGCTAGGTCAAAGTGATACCAATGAGTGTGTTTTTCTTTTCCTTCAAATAAGTTGTTCAGAGTTCTGGGGTTGGGAAGTTAGCTGTGATAGATCATGTGTTTAACATGCATGAGGCCTGGGGTTGAATTCCCAGCGTACACACACACACACACACACACACACTCACACACAGATGCTTGGCACAACAGAGCTGAGTGGTGTCTTTGAAGCCAAGAGTATAGAGAGATCAGAAATGGAGACTTGCCCCCAGCCTTGATAGTGTCAAGATAAAGCCAATGACACAGACAAACCCAAAACTCTTGGAGAGCTTTATGTAGGTATAACTTTAAATGATTGTGTTAATTTTGGCTGTATGTAGATAATAGACCTTATGAAATAATAAAGCATTATTTTTGCTTATCTTGCATTTGATATAAAATATCACTAAGATTTCTATTTGATTACAGTATCTTTTGGTAGCTTGGAATGTATGAAGAAATAATGGAATAATCAATATGTATTTGAAACTAGAAGGAAGTTTGATTTAAAAACACCAAAGATGAGTTTGTTTTTCAACTCTTGAGTTACAGTCGTGTAGTTAGGTGGTTGACATCCAGTGTTTAGCAAGTCATCGAAAGCCCAGTCTTGGTGTGAGCCTGCCTGGCAGGCTCAGGGAAGGGAGAGATTCTGAGGGAATAAAAGTGCTTTCTGGTGACAGATAGTCGATTTAATTACTGGAGTATGTTGCGCATCTGGATATGTTGTGATTTTTATGCCGACAACTTGGGGATTTATGTTTTTAGAAAACATCCTAAGTAGTGTTAATTTTATGGCTGTCACTCAAGCCAGGCCAGGTGTAGTGCCTCATTTATCATCGTCTGTTTCTCTTCCTTGTGCATTAGCCGTGTTGAGTGATGTCTTTTCAAAAATGTACAGATCTTCCTTTCATAGGTATAGCCATAGACACCTCACATTTCTAGGGTGACTGTTTGGATTGATTTCATAATAATCTCAAGAGGTGAAAGGAGAGTGGGGCCAGGCTAAGGAAATTTCTAATTTTATCAGTTAGCAATTTATAAAACTCCAAAATGAACTTTGAAGTGGGAGCTGGCTTAGGTTATTACCTTCCCCTCCTCCTCTATGTCTCATGCGTCTGCAGGGCTCATCTATCCTACTAGTCTTGAATGTATCCGCTGTGTGTCCTTTATATGGAACACACTTTTGCTCTTTCTTTTTCTTTTTGGATGCTGTTGTTCCCTTCCTGCCTGATTTCTCTGAAGTGAGGCTTGTAATTTGAACATGGAGCTTTCTTTATAGCAGTTAGGGTTCTTTTGGTAGCAAGTGATTGAAGATTTAAACCAAAGTAGCTGCAGAAGGAGGAGAAGAAGGAGGAGAGGAAGAACAGGAAGGAAGAGGAGGAGAAGGAGGAAGAGGAGAAGAAGAAGGGGAGGGCAGGAAGGAAGGAAGGGAGGGAGAGAAGAAAAGAATGTACAGTATTGGCTCATGGAACTCAACTGTGCAGGGGTAGATCTCAGAAACAGCTTCATGTGGCCTCAGAGAAAGGACACAGTTCTGTCATTTCTCTCTATTCTTGGCTCTACTTCCAGGACACTTGCTGGGCCATGTATAGTCGGCCCTTGATATCCCTGAGGGATGGGTTCCAAGACCCCCATCTGCCACATCTGCCAATGCTAAAGTCACATATATAATGGCCTAGTATTTGTGTGTAACTGACACACATCCTACCATATACTTTAATTTCTAGATGACTTAGAACACCTAACATAATGGAAGTGCTATGTAAATGGTTGGTATACTGCATTGCTTAGCGAATAAAGACAGTAAAAAGTCTGCACATACTCAGTATAGACAAAGAATTTTGGGGAATATTTTGATCTCTGGTTAGTAGAATCTGTGGATGTGGAACCTGTGGACATGGTGGGCCAACTTCAGGGGTTTTGTGAGACTTAGAAGAGTGCCCTTTTCTTAAGTCATCAGTGTTTAAATTACTACACTTTATTTCTCTACTAACAATGATAATTACAAAAGCATTCTGTAAAGTTATTCAGATGAGTTGTTGCACATGAGATCATAACAATTAATAATTAGTTCCAAATTAGTAATTAGAAACACCAGAGTCTCTATGATTTAATAACTTGTTGTAAAAGTTACATATATTGTTTTTGGGATCAGTGCTTACTTCAATATCTTCTTTTCTATTAAAAAAGATTTCTAGATTTGACAAAGAATTTCTTTGTAGAATTTAAATATTCTAAATACCGTTTAGTTTTGAGAAGTTACATTCTCCAATGGGGAGAAATATGATAGCTTATTGTGACTAAGAGAGAGAAGAGTCGTTCAGCACAGAGCAAATGGAAAAAAAAAAAAAAATGCATGGGCCGGTGAGATGGCTCAGCGGTATAAGCGCCTGCCTGGCAAGCACGAGGTCCTGAGTTTCACTGCCGGAACCCACATACTAAACAAGGGCCGGTGATACCGCTCAGCGGCACGGGCGCCTGCTGGCGCGCAAGGTCCTGAGGTCAATCCCCGGTACCCACAAAAAAAAAAAAAAAAAAAGAAAAAAATCTCTGCAACAACAAATAAACGTGGCTAGAAGTTTGTCCATCAGGGAGCTCCTCATGGCACTCTATAAAACAACTTAAGGGCGTGCTGCCAGGAGAATGTAGGCCTGTACGCTTGAGGAGGCCTCCATTAACATTGGCTTTCTTATTATCAATTATCGCTCAGAGTCAGGTGATGGGATCTATATTTTTTCTCCCCTTTGTCCTTTTGGTTCTCTGTGGTTGCTCTTGAATTTCTACAGAGAAGGGCTTTGCGGTGCCGGGGATCAAAGCCAGGGCTTTGTGCATGCTTGACAAGCACCCTACCACTGAGTTACACCAGCACCTAGAGCAGGGTTTTGGCCCAGCAGTGTGGTTGGAAGTAGCTCTGCAGGCCTAGGCCTGAAACCCTGCTTGCACAACAAGCTCACTTCTTCTTAAAACGGCGTCACCCAAACTTGGGGAGCCGGGGGGGGGTGCTGAGCCTCCCGAAAATCCCTTGCCATGTGGATGTGAAGTAAAAGAGAGAGTGGGACAAACGGCTGGGTCCCACAATCACTTCACGCCTCCCCAAACCTAAATTAGGACCTTCTACTTGGTGCCACTTCTCAAAGTTTTCACAACATCCTAAGGGCCCCTTCCTGGAGACCAAGTTTCCAAAACTTGGGCTTTCAGGGGGGACATTTAAGATCCAAAGGACAGCACCCCCAACTCACCACTCAGTGCACCCTGCTGGCGGATGGCCTCGCTTCGGCCCTGGCTCTGGAAGTTTTTTTTTATTTATGTTTTTATTAGTGCATGTTTGCAGTGCACAGCGATTTCATCCCTTGTGTGGAGTTGGTCCATGCACATAACGTGTCTTGATTCCTTTTGCATCCCCTCCGCCTCCCCAGTCACCAGTCATGAGCTTCCTGTCCATCTGCTGACCACGGTTGCAGAGAGACATCTCTGACTTCCTCCAACTCCCTGGCTCCTGCAACTCTCAGACCCCTATTCTGGCTTGGTCCTGTCTCCCTGGTCTCCTTTCTTGTCACCTCCATCCTTCCATCACTGGGACTGCCTGGCCTCCTCCTGAGAGGACTGGGTGCCCCTCTGCCCGGAATACCCTGTCCCCTCTGGATGACCCAGCCAACCTCTCATCCTTGAACACTTCCCTCTGGTCAGACGCGGAGATCTCCTGCTTCTGTGGGAGGAAGGTGCCTTCTGATGGTGGCCCCTCTAGGGGGCCCTCAGGCCCCAACATTGGTATTCAAGGTACTTGAACAGTTACGCCCTCCTTTAGTCCTGATTTCATTTTCTGGGGTTTCAGGTACCTGTGGTCAACTGTGTTCCAAAATATACCAAGTGGAAATGTCCACATTTTGAGAGACAAGGAGCAATTGAATCCACATAACTTTTTATCACAGCATATTGTTATGTGCTCTACTCTAATATTCATTATTATTATTCTCTTACTATACCTAATTTATGAATTAAACTCCATCACATGTACGTATGTCTAGGAAAAAACACAGCGTCTATAGGGCTTAGACCTATCCATGGATTCAGGCTTCCATTGGCAATCTTGGGATGGCTCCCTGAGGATAATCTATCTTATTTTCTGTTTCGTTGGTTTTACACAGCAAGTGCCTTGAAGTCAGGAGCTTTGTTCTGTTACTTGGTATTCCTGGTGCTTGTCATGATGATTGGCAATGAAAAAATATGCCTGTCACACTGGGGGAATGAATGAATGAACCCCTAGACCTCCACTGCCGGGAAGCGCCCACCTGTTCACATGTAGGTCTCTCTAGCGCTGGGGACTGATGAGTGACTCATAAGACACCCTGTCCCGTGCAAGTCATCAAAGAAACAGAGAGCGTGCGGCCCCTCTGAGAAGCGCAATCAGTAATCCTTGTCTCTGTAATGCCCCTGCTAAGCCTCAAAAAGAGAAATTCTAAGGACTTGGCTTCGCAGACCTTTCCCTGTCACTCTGTTAAGCCTCCTACAGCCCCAGATCTCCATGCCACTTCCAGTTTTACAAGTTGGGGAGCCTTTCTGTCGTCAAGTGCTTTGTGAGAAAGCATGTCAGGCCCACAAAGGGAAGGGCTGGGAAAATGATCTTCGAGTCAATGGGATTTGTCTTCCAATAAGAATGACTCACTGTATAGAATGCTGTCAGCTAAAATCAACAATATTCTTTAAATGTACCTATTGTCAAAGGCTTTGGGCGGATAGTCAATAATTACATAATGGGGTTACAGAAGCCAGCGGCAGATGTCGGCTTCTCGCTTTTCTTGTTGAATAGGCCTCTCCCATGTAAGCCAAAATGACAATAAATATTCCAGATGGGGAGCTCAGGTGTTGTCTTGGCTCTAACATAGGACATTCCAAAGATATGAGCTGCTATTGATGGGAAAAGTCCTGGCCCTGACTTCCTAACATGGTATCCAGGTACCAGAAAGAAGATTCAGCTCGTTCCTTTATAGACTGTGGGAAACAATTCAAACTCCAAAGTCAGAAATGCTGGGTTAAAGTCCAGGTTCTTGCTTTATTAGGTGTATGATCTTGGGCAAGTTCCTTACCTTCTGTGTGCCTCATTTTCCTTACCTATAAAATGGGTTGAATCATGATGTGATTAGGGTTATTGTGAGGAATAGATTAGTCAGTGTCTCTGAAGTGCTTAGGTCAGTGTCTGGCATATAATAAAGCAACTGTCCCAGATTTAAGAAGGCTGAGGTGGGCGTGGGGGCGGATTGTGAAATTGGGAAATGAAATGAAAATACCTGTGGGTGCTATTGAACCAAATGCTTAAGATACTTAAAATCCCTCGATTCTAAGCAGTTTTTAGTTTCCCCATCAATAGAAAATACTTATAGGCCTTACTGATTATAAAGGGTGAAAATTTAAAAAGGATAAAAGTTAACGGCACTGCCAAGTCTCTCTGTCTCTCTGGAAATGCACCTACTCTCAGGCCTCAGAAAGGGGGAAAGGTTGAGTTCAGAGAAGGTAATTTGGGACCATTCAGATATCACTTCTCTCAAACACTGAAACACGTCTGGTGAATAGCAAGGATACATCTATCACATAGTTTTATTTTCTTGTTGATTAGATTAGTATTTTCTTTTATTCTATAGGTATCATCATGGTGATTCTACATTTTCTGAGGACATTTCCATGTTAACAACAGCTTGGATTCCTAGATCTTTTGTTCTTTAGTGTTCCTTTAAATGTGTGGTCTAAGTAGATGATGATATTCAAGTTGCATTAATAGATTAGTTACATTGTATAACTCATGTCTAATAATTAACAGATGGCTCATCTACTTTAAATTGGCTTTGGATGATACTGCATTCCAAATTCTTATTAACTAACCAGAGAGGGTACCAGCTGTAGGATATGGGTTGTCTTTTCAGTTGATTAATCATCAGATATTAAGTGCCTACAATGGGCCATGCTTTGTACTCGGGCAGCAAGAACAATTATCCACGATATCCCACCATTCAAAAAATTTATAATTTATTAAGGGACATAACTGCCTTTTTGCCTTGAATCAAAAAGGCTCTTTTAATCCAAAGCACCTCAATTCTGGGCTGACATCTGGCATTCTGAGAAACGTCAGAAGAGTAACTTGATTTAAACTATTTGTCATCAGCCAGAGATAAGATAGGATGATGCAGGAAAGAAGTCTGTTTAGAAAATACTTTTCAATTACTGGATTAGTTTCCTGGGGGCCTTTAACAAATGACCCCAAACATGGTAGCTTTCAACAACAGAGTTTGGTCTTTCATGGTTCTAGAGGGCAGAAGTCCAAAGTCGAGGTGCCAGCAGAGCCTGGCGCCCTCTTGAGGCCCCAGGGAAGAACCATTTTTTGCTTTTCCAGCTCCCCGTGGCTGTCAGCAGTCCTTGGCTTGCGGCTGCATGACCGCCCGTCTCAGTGTTGCAGCCTCACTGCCTCCTCCGCTATGTCTTCTTTTCCGCATATCTCAAATCTCCCTCTGCCTTTCTCTGGTAAGGACACTTGTCATTTAATTCAGAGCCCACCCAGATAATTTGGGACGGTCTCTTCATCTCAGGGTCTTTAACTTAATTACATCTGCGGAAGCCTCCCCTACCCCAAATAATGTGACATTTATAGGTGTTGGGGTGTAAGTTCTGTTCAATCCACTAAAGTTCTTTTAAGTATATTTTCAATATTATAATGAAAAATACCCTCAGAAAAATCTTATATGCCCTAGTTTAAATAGGGGGAGCCGGGGATATAGCTCACTGGAAGAGGGCTTGCCTAACATGCATGAGGTTTTGCATATGATCCCCAGTGCTAGAAAAAAATATAGTATGTATACTTAGCTATATCATACACAAACACGTGCCAAAGATGTGTAAAAGGAACACACGTGTCCCCTAAAACAATAATAATCTTTACTCTTATTTCTTCACTCCACCTATATGAGTACAGTGGTACCTTCGTTCATGAACTTGATTCTTTCCATTAGGTTCAGTGTTGCTCTTATGGGGAAATTAGATATGGTTCTCTTCCAATTCTACTTGCCACCAGAATCATGAAAAGAATTAAGTTCACGAACTGAAGCACCACTGTAATTAAGGTTTTGAAATATATTTACCAGTTTCATCCTTTAATTTCATTCTGCATTTGCCCATTTTGCAACTATTACATTTATGCATATTGCTATGATAGCATATGTTAAACTCTGAGGAGAAATAGATGAGACTTCTAACTGGTATAGAAATATAAATCCCCAAACTGTGACTAGTCTGAGCGAGAAATGGCAACTGTTTTTATATTACACTTGTGAAAATGATGCCGAGGCACTGGGATTTTCTTCATGTTCCAGATCACATATGTGCTATCAGATCCTGGGGAGAGAGAAAAGAAGCCATGAAAAGTGTTACATGGCGACTTCTGGTGTCTGATCGGGTGTGTAAAGATCTTGGTTGAGTTGCCACTCCCGTCTACACAGCAAGAAAAAAGCTGAACAAACTCAGATCAATGACACTTATTAGATCCATGGGAGAATGAAGGTCACAGGCAAATCACTGCCTCCAGAATGGGAGAGATAGCCTGGCGGATACAGACAGTCACACTGCAGGAGCGGAAGCCCATGAACAGAAAGCTCCGTGGCCCCGCACTGTAGTAAAATGGAGGCTCAATGTGGACAAGCCCCAGAGTCAAATTCCAGGTGGACCCAGTCTTACGGGGGCCCTGTACTTTGTGAATTTCACTCCAGGTGATCTACGCCGCTCTCAAAATGAAGATCAGAGCAAAGTCCCCTCATCCTTCCGGCAGGGGGAGGGGAGAGGGACCTTTGCGAAGTAGCCAGAGCATTCTGTTCTTAGCAAGATCTTTCCTCAGGAGCAGCTCTTTTGCCGAGCCTAACTGATGCGACTGGACAGAGCCTGAACCTCCAACTCCAGCCCTCCTTGCCACCAGCCTTTTGTGGGGAGGATGGGGAGGGGAAATCGGAAGAATCCTGAAGGTCACAGCTGAGAGGCTCAGGCTCAGTAAAAGACTGAGATCTAATCATAAGACAGTAGACTGTGTCTCCTCCCTCCCTTACCTACTAACACACTTAAGGTTTCTGTATACTAACTGGGAAATATGATTGAAAGAACCACACTTCTCAGACTGTATTTACAAAGAAGTCTCTAGAGAAACCCAAAGACAACAGAGGGGACAAAAACAAGGACACCATGGAAAATTTTAGCCTCTGATACCCATAGCTACAGCAAATAAACACAACATACTCTCTAGCCACATAAACAAAACCACCTCAAAATGAAGGCCTAATCTCCTCAGGACCTTTCCTCAGTCCAGCTTCCAAGGAAAAAATGACAAAGCATAGTAAAAGATAAGAAAACAACACGAAGAAATAGGGCAAGCATTGAACCAGACTCAGGGCAGAGATGTTGGAACTACTGAACTGGGAATTTAAAACAACTATACTAGTATGTGGAGAGCTATAAGGGAAAAAGTGGGCAGCATGTAAAAAAACATGGTTAATATAAACAGAGAGAGTGACTCTAAGAAACTGTAAGAAATAAACAATATAACAGAAAAAAATAAAGAATGTCTTCCGTGGGGCTCATGACATGTTGGAAGAAAGAATTGGCAAGGTTCAAGCAATGTCAGTGGAATCTTCTGAAACTGAAATTCAAAATGAAAAGAAGAACAGAAAAGACAAGACAGAATAGCCAAGAACCATGGGACAGTTGTAAGAGGTTAACATACGCATAATGGGAACAACAAGAGAAAAGAAAGAAAGAAGAACAGGATATTTGAAGCAATAATGACTGAGAATTTCTTAAAATTAAGGATTGACACCAAACCACACATTCAGGAAGGTCTGAGAACCCCAAGTAAAATAAATACAAAAAATCTATACCTAGACCTATCATATTCAAACTTAAGAAAATCAAAGATGGAGGAATTTTTGAAAGAAGCCAGAGAAAAATATACCTTTACCTTAAGGGGAGCAGAGATAATGAAGCTGGACTTCTCTTTAGAAACCATGAAAGCAAAAACAAATCTAGTAAAATATTTACACTTTTGAAAGGAAAAAAATCTCACTCCCTAAAATTCTGTACCCAGTGAAATCATCCTTCAAAAGTGAAGTAGAAAAAAAAAAAATGACTTTTTTAGATGGGATTTGTTGCTGTGGACATGCTGTGGAATAAATGTTAAAATAAATTATTCAGAAAGAAGAAAAATATCATATGACAGAAACCCGGAGCAACATAAATAAAGGAAGAGTGTTAGAGAGGGAATATGTGAAGGTAAAATAAAATATTGTTCTCATTCTTAACTGATGTAAGAGATGACTGTTTAAAATAATAATAGCAACAATGCAATTTGGTGACAACTGACAGCAACATTAGGACAGGTGGGAGGGAAGACTTGGGACTAGTCTAAGTTCCCTGCACTGCTGTGAATTGGTGTGATGTCATTTGAAAGAAGACTTGAGTCAGTTGTAGAATGCAAATTCAAGGATGACCACTAAAAAAATTTAAAATACAAGTGTAATTGAACAAACCAGAGAGGAATAAAATTGGAATAATATCAAATGCTCAAAAGAGAAGACAAAAATAGTGGAAGATGAAAAGAAACTAAGAACAAAAGCAGCAAATAGAAAATAGTTACAAAAACTGTAGATATTAAAACCATTATGGAAAAGTTTTACTTAATTTTTATAATCAAAACCACTTTTTACTGTAGTAAGCAAGGGTTGCAGTTATGCCAACTACTGTGTGGGTCTATTTTTATCACTTACTGATTCTGGGACTTTTCCTAGGTTTCTTACTCTCTCTGCCTTACTTTTTTCATCTTTTAAAAGGGACAAGCAGCCCGTTTGGTGGCGTACGCCTGGAATCCCAGCACCTGGGAGGCTGAGGTGGGAGAATTGCTGCAAATCTGAGGCCATCCTGGGTTACAAAGTGAGTTCAAAGCCTGCCTGAACTACATAGGGAGACCCTGTCTCAAAAAACAAAAAACACCTCCCCGTAAAATAAACCAAAAAAAAAAAGGAGGAGAGTAGGGGAAGAATAAGAACCCATCATAATATTGTTGTAGGTTTAAATGAGATAATATATAATAAAATCTTCACTGCAGCACCTGGCACAGAAGAAGCACTCAATAAGTGCTATCCTACCTTCCTACTACTTTCTGAGAGAGAAGAAAATTGTTTACTAAATACTTATACTCTGTTGGGAATAGTGTAGATGATGTTCTGATGCAGCTTGAATTGTGTTATTTTATTAAATAAAAATACCATACCATATGTGCATAGAGAAAAATTAGAGGATACTTGTACAGCAAGTGCATCGTGTTTGTGCGCGTGTGACAGCGTGAGGGCGGGAGGTCCGTTGTTGTGGTGTGAATGCGTACGTCCTGTGATGCGTGGAAATCCTGCCCCTTGGGATAACGTAGTAGGAGGTCGTGAGTGGGAGGCGCTCGGCCTTGATGAATGGGATTAGCGCCCGTAAAGGAGGCTCTCGGGTATGGACCTTCTCCAGGCAGCATACCTGCCTTGGGCGGCCCAGGTTTCAGAATGGTGCAAAACGAATTCCTGTAGTTTGTAAGCCCTCCCGGTCCTCGTTGCGGTCCGGGAAGTTTATATTTGTAATCCCATGGAAAAGTTATTGGAATTCTAGCGAGTTAATTCCAATCTACCACTTCCAGTACAACCCACGGCGAGAATAAAGACACTAAGGCATATTTATAGTTGTGGGGAGCCAAGGGGTCCTAAGTCCAGCCAAGATGGTGGCTACTGGGACAAAGGCCTCGACCCAGGGCCGAACCCGGGTTTTATTAATTCTGAAGGAGGGGAGTGGCGCGGGGGTGAGTGACTGTGAGAGTGGCGGGAAGTACATGAGTCTCATGACCTGGGCTAGGCCTGAAAATCACCTTTGCAAATGCAGAGGGAAGGATATGCAGAAAGAATAATCTGCATAACACAATTCAAGACAGTATCTAATGTTTTGGGGTCAGTGCTTCAGCTCTGATGTGTAATCTTTTATGCCCTGGGAAGTCATAGCCTCTTTCTCGAGGCTCGATACCAGCCGACAGCGTGGAGCACGGCTCTCCATCCCGCCAGGCTCAACCATGTATTGGGAACAAAGGGCGGGGAAACACAGGCCTGTCGCTTTGCCTCAAAGACTACACATCAGGACCTCGGCTGGACCTATTTGCATTGCCTAAAGCCAATTGAAGAGATAAGGAAAAGTCCTAGCCAGCTCTGTACATATCAATATGTGGAAATAGGGCCAGGTTCAGCCAAGATGGAGATAGTTGCTCTTCTCTCAAGGACAGCCATCCAGGTGGTCCCCCACAGTTAATGGCATTTTGTTATAGCAGCCCGGGTGGACTAAGAAGACACTGTCCAGCAATAACCATTGCCAACATTCTGATAAACATCTTTTTCTGACTTCTGGACCTCAGTGTGTGTGTCTGTGTGTGTGTGTGTATCTGTGTGTAGGTATTTAAAGATTTTAGAAATATGTAATATTTAAAATCTTATAAGTGTGTATTGATTTTGCCTGTTTTAAAATTTGAAAGCAATGCTTCGCCTTGCTGTTCTATTAGATGATGGGAATTCCGGGGGATATAATGGGAATTAAACAAAAAAGCAGTCCTCCCATCAGAAATCGGGGCGCCACAGCACGCGTCTCTGGCGCTTGTTTCCGGCTTCTGCGGGAGCTCGGGCAGCAGAGGGAGGTAACGAACCCCACTCTCGGCCACACCGCAGAGTGTGAGGAGGGAGGACCGCAAAGGTCTGAGCAGGACTTCGGGGAAGGCAAGATCTGTTCGTGAGCCACTAGAGTCCTATGAGGCCGCGTGTTTGTCACAGGGTCGGAGGAGAACGAAGTGGAAAGAGAAGCCGACCCTCTCCGTGCTCAGCTTGGTGCCTGCCTGGCCCCACACAGAGGCAGGTTGCGAGGAGACACATCCTCCTCCACCCCCACCAGCGGAGTCCAGGAATGGGTGGCCCTGATTCTCTCTCCATGAGCCTCTGCCCTTCCTGCTCAGCAGGGCAGTGGCTTGCAAAGCCTGGGTGTTCCCAGCCACATTCTTAACATGCGAAGAGAACAAATCAGAAGCTCACGCCCTACGATCTGGCCCAAAGTGCTCATAGCTTCCTCTTGGTTCCACTTTGATCTCGCGTGGAGCGAGCGATGGACCGCGTGAGTGGCAGTCGAGCTGCCATTTTTAATGGCCACTGGGTGGGGGCTGGTGGTGGGGATGGCAGACCACAGTCTCCAGAACAAAGCCCTCTTCACTTTATAGAAGAGTTTACTTGCTAAAAAATGTTTATGGTAGAAAATTTGGAAAACAGCAACAGAAAAAAATACAAACAGTGATCCCACCCCTGGTAAGTTTTGTGTTTACCAGGCCCATGTTTCCTCTGTACATTTTCTTATACAAAATTAACAAAAAATGAGATCATAGCGAACAAATGCCTTTAGAATATCGGAAACATCTTTTCATGTCATTAAATGCTACTTAACATCATGTTTTCCCTTTCCACTGTATTTTTTAAAGCAGCGCTCCATTACATATCGTCTCCGTTTTGTTTAATGCCTGTTTTACTGGATGCAGGTGCAGTAGCAGCAGCTGCAACAGGGACTCAGTTTCCCTTTTTGGATAATGGAGGTCTTTTCTCCACCCATCTTCGTGAAGACAGTGCATTCGTTTTGTGTCACTGCCATTACTCATGCTGGAGAGCACTTACCCTGTGGACACCTACAGCTAACGGGCACATTTTGTATGGTGCACGTCTGGAAATGCTGGGAGGAGCAGCTCCCTCGTCCCCTGCTTGATGAGTCACTGTCGCTGAGGGGAAAATCACCTTCCACATCTCTCAGTGCAATCTCAGCCCCTCTGCTGAGAGACGAGCCGGTGTTTTTAGTGCGGTTGCTTCTGGTGTAGCTTTGCCTCAAGATGATTTTGCTGCATGATTTGAAGCAGAAAAACATTTTTTGACAGGCTTGAACCCAGAGTCCGCTAAAGAATGAAAAGCATGGCCAGAGAAATATGAGAAAAATGTTGATCATATGATCTTCTAGCTTAGCTTTCATCTGGCTCGTCCTTCTTGTCGTCACTCATAGAAAAACCTGCCCAGCAATTAATTATTTCCCCTTATAGGAGGCCGTAAGTGGGCCTTACTGCAGGAGCTCAAAGTGGAGTTAGGGGTGGCAAGGAGCGCACAGGCTTAGCATGCCCAAGGTGCTGGGTTCAACCCCCGGCACTCTCTTCACCCCAAGACGCAAAATTAGCTGATGCAGCAGATTAAGCAACGGAGTTGGTTTGTTAGTATAAAACAAAACACTTGGCTGGGCATGGTGGTGCATGCCTGTAGTCCCAGCCCTCGAGAGGCTGAGGCAGGAGGATCGCCATAAGTTTGAGGTCAGCCTGCACTACATGGTGAGTTCAAAGGCAGCCTGAGCTACAGAGCGAGACTCTGCCTCAAACAACGACAAAAAAAGGTAAGCAAAACCAGAACAGTCTACTTTTGTCACTTACCTAATGACATGTGTCCCTGATGTGGCTCTGTTGGTTTTCCCGGGCACTTGGTCTTTGGGGCCTAGCTGACCGTGCTACGCTGGGGCTCAGCCCAGACGGGGGTCGCTCTGAGTTCCTCAGGCCTGTCCCCTTTTCCTCCTCTGCTTGCCCTGCTGTTTCCTGCTTTGTCTCCCTCAGACCCAGTTCTGGGGGTGTTTAAATTTACAACTTTCGTTTCCACTTTTACCGTAGTTCTTCTTTCCCCATCTCCAGCCTCCTTTGACCTCTCTGGCCTTTCTCTCCGTGACCCAGCGACTCAGCCCTCCACTTCGGTCCCTGTGACGGAGGTGACTCCTACGCAGTCTGGATGTCGGCAGAACTCGGCGCGGCCCCAGGGAGACAGCAGTCAGCGCTGCGCGGTGCCCTTCGCAGTGAGCACGCGTCCAGTTCTTCGACCTTGGCCTCCTCTGCAACACCTGCTTTCTGTCTGAGGCCCAGGGAGCGTCACCCTGTCCAAGGGCCCCCGAGGCTAGGAAACACCTGCGCTTGCTGAGAGATGTCACAGGTGTAAAACAGACCCCAGGCGTGGAATTCCTAGTAGGGCAAAAAATGTAAACAATCCCATTAATTTCAAAAACCATCGATCGCATGTTGAAACAGTGTTTTGGATAAATGGGGTTAAATCACATATATTGCTGAAGTAGCTTCACTTGTTTCTTGTTATTTCTACCAGAAAATTCAACATTACACCTCGGCTCACATTTGTGGCCTGCACTGTCCCTCTGACAGCGCAAGTGCAGGTCTTTGAAGGGTCACTCAGCACAGGCAGTTTTCCAGCCACCAAAGGATCAGAAACTTTCTTTAGAGGCCATTATGATTTCCTTGTTTTTACTTTCGCATCTTAGAAATGAGAATAGTATGACTTACAGGCAAGAATATATATAGGTATATTTCCATTTATCCTAAAATTAATTTAAAAGAATAAGATGACCAGCAGCCACATCTTACCCATGATTAAATTTTACTCTCTAATAATATTCAGATTTATTTGGTTTTTTGAGACAGGGTCTCCCAATGTAGTTCAGGCTGGCCTTGAACTCACTTGGTAGTCTAGGCTGGCCTTACACTCAGGGAGATTCTCCTGCCTCAGTCTCCTGAGTGCTGAAATTACAGGCTCGTGTCATCACACCTGGCTATGATACGCAGATTTTAAAAGTGAGCTTAGCCCTTCCTCCGATTTTGTTCTTGAGCGTTGATTCCTTCATATTCTGGGTGGGGGAGGCCATCAGATGCATACTGTGACTGCAGCCTGGGCTGAAGGGGTCCTGTGCTCACCGTGGCCCGCTCCCTCCTGGCTTCCACCAGAGTAGCTCAGACCGACTCCAGAGATGGACCCACAGCCAGAGAGCTGCAAAGAGGAGCTGGGCCAATCAGCATTTTTCCTTTTTCTTTTCTTTTCTTTCTTCTTTTCCCTTCTCTCTCTCTCTCTCTCTCTCTCTCTCTGCATCTGAACTGGAAACAGGGAAAGAGTAATGTTGTTAAAATAGTGGTGAAGATGAAAGGTGTGGGGAGAGAGGCAGTAAGGGCCGCGTGTGGTCACGCAGTCCATGTTAGAGGAAGAAGGAGCAGGGGTCCTGGGTGGGAGACAGAAGGGTGAGCTCGGCCAGCGGGCGCCTTCTGCGTGTGTCAGGTCACCCAAGTGAAGGTCCTTGAACTTTTCAGATCTGATTTTCTTTTTCCTTGGGGCCCAGCTTCACAAAGATTCCGTTGCTTTCTCTTTTTTTTTTTTGAGGCTGGGTTGTTCAGCTCTACTTGGGATCCTACATATGGGAACATAATCATGAATCTGTTTTTACCAAGAGTACCGCAGCAGTTCTGTTTCTGGTAACCAAATAATCCGAAGAAAGCACCGCCTTCCTTTTGGATAACTGTGAGCGCTGATATCTTCTCCCCACAATGCTTTCGAGTTCTAGGCAGATTCCAGCCTCTCTCCACGACTTCCCCCCATTTCTGTCGGCTTCACACAGAATCTCAATCAACCGATTCCAACCCAATTTTTAAAAAACTACCTATAAAAGCACTTCACTGACCATAGCTAAGTCACATAATTTAATATTATTCTTTACGTGATTAAATTTTTACTTGTTGTTGTGTACACTAAGAGGAGGATGATCTCTTAATTTGTCACTGAACATAATTGCAATTCTTGCCAAGCAGGTTGGAAATCTACTTCCCTTTGTAGTGTGAAACTGATGCTAATTAGTGAGTCAGAGCTTTGGTGTAAAAAGTATAAGAACTTACTAGGACGAATTAAAAACTTGTCTATCACCATTTTTATAAGAACATTTTCCTTGATCTAGTTCCTAGCTGGTTGTAAGCCCTGCTGAGGGAGGGTACTGGTAAGGGTGGCTCTCATGAGAAAATACCCTGCAGTGGTAGTTTAAGCCATAGATACTTATTTTCTCATGGTTCCGGGGCTGGGAGTCGGGGATGAGGGTGGCAGTATGGTTCTGGTGGGAAACTCTCTTACTGGCTTGCAAATGGCAACCCTCTCACCATGCTGGAAAAAGAGAAGGAGGTGGGATGGGGGCTGTGCCAGCTCTCTGTCAGTACTTCTTATAAAAGGGCACAGATCTCACCCTGAGAGCTGCACCCTCATGCCTCACCTAACTCCAACTTTCTCTCTAGACCTCATGTCCAAGAACCAGCATATTGAGAATTAGGGCTCCAACACAGGAATTTTGTGGAGGGGACACAGTTCAGTCTGCAGCAGGCAGTAAAGGTAAATTACAATGGCAACCATATACTTGTTTTCGCCTGTGAGGGTGCTAAGTATTTTAATGCAAGGGTCATCTTGGGAGCTTCGTATTTATAAAGTTGGCAGATGACTGAAAAAGCAATCTTGAAATAAGTGAAAAGGACAGTCATAACTCTCACCAGATTTGTCACCTTACATCTGATTTGTCTTAAAACATACCAAGGAGTCCCATTTTATTTTATTTTTTACTATAGTAATTCAATGATTAAAGAAATACTAAGTTTTTACTGGGGCATTAGGTATTGTGTTCAGTGCTTTATATGAATTAATTGTTATTAAAAAATTTAGTATGTGAGGTCCCAGTGCTGGAGACAGGAATTTTCTATGGACAACATTTCTAAGTCTAATCTGGGAAAGCCAAATCCTAGCTCCTTTCAAGCCTGGTGTGATGTTAAGGCTTTTAGAGACTTGTCACTGAACAATCTTTAAGAAGACTTAACCTGCTACAGTAAGGCAGAGGCCTAGGGACAAATTCAAGAACTTTTTTGGTAGAAAAACTGGTAGGATCTGGTAACTGGACAGGGTAGGTTAAGGAGACAGGGAAAGGTTTGGGTTATTTTAGGATGAAAAGATGAAGATGTTACTCACCAAGTTCCTTTATAGTGGAGGAGAGGAAAATTCAAGGAAATTGGGAGAAAAATATGTTGAATTTGTGAGTGACCTATAATGTTTGTGTCCTCATATGCAAAACTCAATGGAGGGCCGGTGAGATGGCTCAGCGGCGTAAGCGCCTGCCTTGCAAGCGCAAGGGCCCGAGTTCGACTCCCGGAACCCACATACGAAAAAGGGGCCGGTGATATCGCTCAGCGGCACGGGTGCCTGTTGGCGCGCGAGGTCCTGAGGTCGACCCCCCGGTACCCACAAAAAAAAAAAAAAAAAAAAACTCAATGGAGAAGTGATGTAATTATCTGAAGACAGCAAGTGAAATAAATCCTCTTATTAGGAGGGCACGAGAGTGAAGAGATGCCTGTTAAACTTTCACCCACTTTGTTTTAGGGTCCCTCCTGTGGAGACAATGTAGTAAAGAATCATAGCCACTTGACTTCCACCTGATTCTTTTAGAACTCCGGGAACTCACTGTGGCCCTAAAGAGAGAACAGAATTCACACGGAGAGCATGCATTAGTTTCATGTTGCTGCTGTAACAACACAAACTAATCGTATAAAAACAGCATACACTTACCTTTCAGATGTGAAGACCAGAAGCCTGAGAACCAAGATGTCAGCCGGACCGCATTCCTTCAGAAGGCTCTAGGAGAGATCTGTTTCCTTGCATTCCTAGCTTTCAGAGGCTGCCTACATTCCTTGTCTTTAGTCCCCTTCCTCTGTCTTCAAGGTCAGGAGTGCAACATCTTCAGATCTGTGATTTCTGCTTTTGTTGTCATAGCTCCTGCTCTGACTCTTACCCTCATTTCTTCCTCTTAAGAGGACTTTTTTTTTTTTTTTTTTTTTGTGGGTACCGGGGGGACGACCTCAGGACCTCGCGCACCAAGAGGCACCCGTGCCGCTGAGCGATATCACCGGCCCCTTTTTCGTATGTGGGTTCCGGGAGTCGAACTCGGGCCTTCGCGCTTGCAAGGCAGGCGCTTAAGCCGCTGAGCCGTCTCACTGGCCCTCTTAAGAGGACTTTTGTGTTGGGGCCGGTGAGACGGCTCAGCGGCGTAAGCGCCTGCCTGGCAAGCATGAGGGCCCGAGTTCGACTCCCGGATCCCACATACGAAAAAAGGAGCCAGTGATATCGCTCAGTGGCACGGGCGCCTGCTGGCGCGCGAGGTCCTGAGGTCGATCCCCTGGTACCCACAAAAAAAAAAAAAAAAAAAAAGAGGACTTTTGTGATTATATTGGTCCTGCTTGAGTAATCTGGCTATTCTCTGCATCTCAGCATCCTTACCAATCACATCTGCAAACTCCTTTTGTGTTATTCAGCTTTCTGTTACTATAACAAAATATCTGAGACCATCAACTTAAAAGCAAGAAGGGCTTATTTTGGCTAATGGCTTTGGAGGTTTCAGTCCATGGTTGTATGGCTCCACTGCTTTTGGGCTTGTAGTAAGGCAGCACATCATGGTGGGGCATATATGATGGTGGAAGCCCATTTACCTATGGCCAGGAATCTAAACAGAAAAAAAGGCTGGGGTCCCAATATCCCCTTCCAGGGCATAACCCCAATTACCGAACTCCCACCCACTAGGCACCTCTTAATGGCACCATAAGCTGGGGTCCAACACTTATAGCATGTGGCTTTTTGGGGACATCCCAGATCCCAACTCTGGCACCAATATATTAACAGGTGATAAGGAAGACATCTTGGGGGGGCATTACCCACCACAGAGGGTCTGTCTTGTCCTTCATCCTGGGGAGCCCAGGGCCAACATGATGGATTGCTGTTTTTTCTTTCTTTCTTTTCTCTCTTTCCAAATCCTTAAAGGTTTTAGGTCAGATTTGCAGTTATGAGTTGATACCTACCGATGCTTTTGGGAACTGGAGTTTGTTTTGATGAGATATGTCATTGATCAAGATCCCATACTTTGTGAAAAATAAGAGCAATCACTCAAAATCCCTCATTTTAGGGGGCCTTCTATTCTTGGGGGAGGGGAGCCATGAGGTTCCTATTTCTATATCTTTTTTTTTTTTTTTGTGGGTACCGGGGGGTCGACCTCAGGACCTCGCGCGCCAACAGGCACCCGTGCCGCTGAGTGATATCACCGGCCCCTTTTTCGTATGTGGGTTCTGGGAGTCGAACTTGGGCCCTCGCGCTTGCAAGGCAGGTGCGTACGCCACTGAGCCATCTCACCGGCCCAGAGGTTCCTATTTCTAGGAGAACATGAGGTGACCACTTCATCTAGGTAGATTTCCTGGCTCTGCAGCATGAATTAGAAGTTCCTCATCTGTTCCTCCATGGTTTTTGAGCACAGCTTTATTTTAGAGTATTGGTCATACTGTAGTGCAATTCTTTACTTACTTACCTGTTGCACTGGATTTTATTATAAGTGGAGATCATGCCTTACTCTTCAAAGCATCTTTTTGTGCTTGACATCTTGCCTCCAGTAATGACATACTGAATGGATGCATTAAAATGCCTCTGTAACAGCTTCTAAATCTTGAATTTTCTTTGCTGTTTTTTACATTTCTCATCGCTGCGCATGGATATTATAGTGGTCAATGAGATAATTTCTTTAAAGTGCTTCAGGTGTTTGGAGAAATGCTTCTCCAAGGCTAAGCCCCACATGCAACTATCAAATGAAACTGTGAACTAAAATGTACCCTTTTCCTTTAGTTTTACCTGCCGAAGTTGTTGGTTGGTAAACCTGCCTCCATAGTAAATCTGAGGCAACGTGCACAATTTTATACGATGTCTGACAAATGCCAAGACACCAAATAAAGCTTTATAAAAAGAGAGAATGAAATAATGAATTAATAATAAGAGCCCTGTGCTTTACTGGTTACTATACTTCTAATAGCATATCATTTAGTGAAATATATACGTATATGTACATATAAATCTTCCTTATTGTTGAAGAAGTGGAAAACATTTCAGTTTTTATCGTTGGTATATTAGTCAGCTTTTACTGCAGTAACAACCCCCAAATCTCAGTGGTTTATAATAATTATGTCTTACTTTCATATGAGCACTGTGGGTTTGGTCTGGTTCTCCTGGGCATGGCGGGGCTTACTGAACGTAGTTGTTCTAATCTACTGTCTAGAAGGCCTTCTCATTCTTGGACAGAAGTGAAAGCAGCAGCCAATACCTGAGATATGCTCTCCTCAACGTCAAGGCCCACGCTCCACGGGACGGGAGGACAGGGTGAACCGCGCAGACGGGTACGGAGCTTCTGCTCGGATACAGTGCAGCTCACATCCTCTCATGTCCCATCGGCCCAAGGACGCCACATGGGCCGCACTCAGCATCGCTGCGGTGCCGCCGAGGCAAAGGGAAAAAATGTGAACGTGCAGTGCGATCCACCAAAACTAGGTCTGAGGTCATGCTTGTCAAAGCCACGATTTGGCCTTTGGTTATATTAATTATTCTCTAAAACTTTGAATTTGGAGTTCAACTTAGTCTTGAGTAATAAAGGTGATTATAAGGTCTTCCATAGGCTCTGCATAAATAGACACTGGGGGAAAAGTAACCAGATTTGAGAACTTTAGCTAAACAAAAAACTAACTTTATAAATACATAAACATTTTTATGAGGGTGATGATGTCAGTTTTTACAAAATATTTCTCTGGCCTAGGAGAGCAGAAGGGGGTCTAAATTAAAGCAGACATATTAGGGTACAGTTACCAGAAGGGACAATTTCTTGACCAGTCAAGTGAAAAAGACACAGAAGGGCAAAAGGTCTTTCTAGTGGAACAATTAAATCATTTATTTGCTTGAAGGAAGATGCCTGGGCCAGATGACAGGTTTCTGCCAATGCTCTGTTTATAGAACTTTGAATTTGGAAATAAAAAAGTCCTTGTAAAGACAGATGGTGTTACAATTCCTCTTACATCAGTAAAATGGCATTAAGAAACCCAGGGAGCGGGGTGGGTACAGAAAATAAAAAGTGTAAGAGAAATAAATATGAGAGGAAAATGTAATTCTGAGTATTCATCACTTATCCTTTGGAGACTAGCACGTCACAGTGAATTCTCATTTTTAATATATTCATTTACTTAACCCAGACTTTCTTTCAGCCAACATTTAATTAGTACCTACTATGTGTCACTCATTGTGATAGGCAGCTGGTCTGGTAAGAAATTATACAATTTATAGTTAAAACATCCAATACAATCAGCTACAAATGTCAGCCATCACCATCACTCTACCTCTGAATTTTAGGCTTACCCTTTAGGAAAGAGAATAAGATATTTAAACTATATTTGATGATCTACAGCTATGAAGGTCTAAATGCTAAAAACATTACTGCCTTTCAGATCATATAAATAATTTCCTCAGGCATTTTTAATGAGCTCTGAGGTGGTTCTGAAAGACAAGCGATCCTCTTGGACAGCAAATTCTCCTCTCATTTGCTTTTGAGGTGGATTTGTGAACACAGCAATGAGCGTTTGAGGGGCTACTGCGGTGGCTGCCCAGTTTTACAGAAGTTCCGGTCTGCCAAGTCTAACAGCATATTATGAATGTGCTGATAGGCAGGGCCTGCCTAAAGAGGCTCAGAAATCAGTAGTTTTCTCATGAAAAGATGCATGATTTTTTCTTGGCAATGACAGAAATATTTGTCACAGTAGTTGCTGTGTGGCATTACTGAGTCTTAATCCGCGTGCTGGCAATGGAATGTGCTTGCTTCTTTGTTAGAACCAATTTATGATAATCCTGGCCGACTCTTACTAGGGCTTACCAGGAGCCAAGCACTCGGGAACTGCTGACTCACTTAATCCTCGTGGCAGCGGGAGGGCAGGAGCTGTTTTGTAACTCCACCTTATCCCCATTTTGGAGATTAGGAAACTGAGGCAAGAGAGGCTAAGAATCTGCACAAGGTCACGAGACCAGTGAGTGGCAGGGTTGAATGCTGAATCCAGTTAGTAGAGCTCCAGTTTGCTACCCTTCAAAAATCCAATACTCAGATTTCTAAAAATTGGTTTATGTTTGGGACATAATATTTACATTCGCTTTGGAGAACTGGCACATATATAAATCATCTCTCTTACCTTCCATCTCTCTCCCCCCCCTTCCGCTGATCCCCTTCCCCACCTCTAGAAAGTCTGCCTCCCTATTTCCTATTATCTGTCCTTTATTTGACTATTTATATTTTGGGCTTCTCATATAAGAGAAGCCATGTGATACTTAGTTTTCTGTGTCTGACTTAATTCAGGTAGCATTGTGGTCTCAAAATTCATCCATTTTCCTGCAAGAGACATGAATTCATTCTGAGATCTTACAATAATCATCATCATAAAAATAAAAAGACTGCTGTTTCCTTTGGTTTCATCCTACCCTTCAGCCTGATTTTCTGGTTCTTCCGGTTGGACCGAGTTTGTCATTGCTTCTCTCTACGCAGGTGAAGAACTTTTCGCAGATCCCTGTGGTGCTGAATTGCAAAACACTACAGCGCATACATACATGCTTAAAATAAAACGAACGAGGGCCGTTAGTAATCAAGAGAGGCTTGATTCGGGCCTAAAAGGACCAGGCGTTCTCCAAAGACAAGCAGTACTCAAAGTGCAGGGATTGGGGGCCGGCGATCCAGAGGGCTCCAGGCAGGACGCGTGCTCTCCGGGGCGACGCCAGGGACCAGCGCGGAGCCACCCCGGGCGCTGCGGGGACTCGGGGCTCGGGCTCCCCACGGGTCTCCGGGCCCGAGCGCGTCGCCGCGCGAGGAGGGGTCAGCCTCCTCCTGAGGACCTCGAGGGGCGTGGGTGCCCGGAGCCGGAGGAGGAGCGTGGGCGCATCCTGGCGCCGAGTTTCCTGCGACCTCTGGGCACCAGGGACGTCAGCTCGGCAGCTGGGGCAGGCAGGGCCGCCAGTGCGCACCCGGGGTCCTTCCCCCGCTTCTGCACCCCCACCCTCGCCTCTGCACCGCTGCCCACCTGGCTGCGCCGCGGCGCCGGCTCCCGGGCTGCACAGTCGGAGCCCGCGGCGCCCTCGAGGTCCCGTCCCCGCCCCGCCCCGCCCCGCGCTCCTCCCTGTTGCCCGGCGTGCTCGTTCACCGCCACTCGGGTCGGGCGCGCCGGTGGGTTTGGCCTGCGCGGCGGCGGTGGGGGAGCGAGTGAGCGCGCGGGGCGGGCGCGAGTGTCGTGAGTCACCGCTACCTGGACCGCCAGCGACGCAGACAGAGCCAGACGCGCCGAACCGAGCCGGAGCCCGGAGCGCCGCCGCCAGCCCAGGCCCCGCGCGACCCCGCGCTCCCAGCCCCGCCGGCTCCCCGCGCCAGGCGCCCGCTCCCACCCCGCGCGCGGAGCCTCGCGCCTGCCCGGGCGGAGCGGGGTCCCCGGGGGATGTCACAGCGGCTCCTCGGAGCCCTCAGCCGCGTCGCCGCTGCAGCCACCGCCCGCGGGAGCCGCGACCATGAACCCCCAGTGCGCCCGCTGCGGGAAAGTCGTGTACCCCACGGAGAAAGTCAACTGCCTGGATAAGGTGAGCGGGCGCGGGCTGCACCTGCTCCGGGAAGTTTGGGCACCGGGGATGCGAAGGGCAGAGCGGGTCGCTGTGATCGTGAGGCGTCTCGGCACGGGGACAGAGGTGTCGCGGACCACGCGTGGCGACAGTGGCGTTGGAACGGGGAAGGTTGTGGTCGTGGTGTCGCGCCATCAGCACCTCTGCTTTTTTTTGGGGGGGGGGCGGCCCGGGACACCGAGGGACCAGGCCGGGCACCCAGGGGTGCAGCTGGTCAAGCCGCTCCCCTCCCTCCTCTGCGCTGTCCCTGACCTCACCCCGCGCCAGGTCCCCTCACTTCACCCCCGCCCCAGCGCCTCCCGCGACGGCAGCTCGGGAGAAAAGCAAATAGTAATTAATATGTCATGGGGCGGCCACTGCCGCATTGCTAAGAATAATCCTCACCGAGAGACGGGCTCCACGCAGTGAGCCAGACCCACGGGTGTCTAATCCACCTGGGTGGGGAATTCCAGAGGAAGTGGATTTAGCTGGGGTGCCACCAGCTGTGACCTGTGTTCTTCCTGGGTGTGTATGGAACTGGACAGCCTGTGAGAGAGACCCCTTGCTCTGGGAGAGTGACTGACAAAACCAGCCGGAAGCGTCCCCAGGAAATTGAGGCGACACCAATGCTTCCCTAGAGCAAGACGTCCTCCCCGACAGAGACGGCGTTCCTGCAATTTAGTGGAAACTGGACAGGGATGGAGGGCAAGGGGACTTACCTATTCTATCTGCTGCCACCGCGGGTTGCCTGACTTCCGGTGCACACATAGTTCTGGAGCTCTTCCAAACTCTGCGTTTAAGCGCTTTGAACTGGGATCCTTTTCCTTTTGAAGGCACTCCACGGGCCCTGTTTCTCTATTAAACAACCTCAGAGTTCCTTCCTGGTTGCTCGTAGAAGGGCAGTATGGACAGAACCCTAGCAGTTCTTCCCTCCTGGCTCTGTAGTTGTGGTGGGATTAACCTAAATTAAACTCAAATTGAGGCCGGTGAGATGGCTCAGCGGCATAAGCGCCTGCCCGGCAAGCGCGAGGGCCCGAGTTCGACTCCCGGATCCCACATACGAAAAAGGGGCCGGTGATATCGCTCAGCGGCACGGGCGCCTGCTGGCGCGCGAGGTCCTGAGGTCGACCCCCCGGTACCCACAAAAAAAAAAAAAAAAAAAACTCAAATTGAGCAGCACCCTGCGTTATTTACTGCACTGAAAGTGGGTAAACATGCACCGCTGCCCGAGGTCATCTCCTTGTAGTGTTCTCAAATATTGGGACTGTGGTGCACTAAAAAGTCTTCTTTTTGTACTCCTCCTGGCCAGAACTGGCATCATACTGGATTTTTCATTATTTTCTCTTTCAGTACTGGCATAAAGGATGCTTCCATTGTGAGGTTTGTAAGATGGCTCTCAACATGAACAACTACAAAGGCTATGAAAAGAAGCCCTATTGTAATGCGTAAGTATTGCCAGCCTGGCTTGCCAGCTGTGGCACAGCGTGGAGCATCCAGTTGGTGGCTCTGCCTGTTCTGAAGGATTGACTCACTGTGCCACCCAGGCGTGCTGGTGGCCAATTACCTGTTTATGCCCTGGACTCTGGGGCTGTGGACTTTGCTGCAGGTCACTGCGCTGATGTCTTGCCAATGTGTAGGGTAATTTGCTTGCATTTTCCATCACGTTCGTCTTTGAGGTTCACAGCCTCGCAGATTTAGGGACATTTATTAGGAGCTGCAGAACTTACCCACTGAGAATGTGTGGGCTCTGACATGCATGTCAGGTAGATTTCCATTTTCATCGTATGTCAATTTCCATTTTAATCATAGGATGTTATCAGCTTGCAGTGTTATATCTGAACCTAGTTGCTAGGGAAAGGAGTCTGGCATGCTTGGTCTCAGCTGAGACCACACCAGGCATCCTGGGGCTTACACAGGGAACCAGGAAATTGAGACGTGATGTTCCCAGCCTGTTAGTAGTAGGTCTGTTGTAGTAGACCTGCTGTAGTAGACTGGTTATCTCCAGCTGGCTGGTAGTAGGTGGGGATTAAAGAAGTGAGGCTTCGTTTTGAGGGCTGTTCTGTAGGCACACTTCTAGCCTAAAACAGCAGTTAGCCAGCATTTATATAGTGCTCGCTGTGGGTCAGGGCCTGTTCTGAGCATTTTATTCAAACTGACTCAAATGAGTCGAATCTTTACAATAACCCATGAATTCAGGGGCACTGTTACCCCCATTCAACAGGTAAACTGAGGCATTGAGAAGATAAACCATGGGCAGGGGCTCAGACCACCATGTCTGCCAGAACTTCCACATGGCTACCTTGCTGCCTTAGGGCCTGGTTTTCCTCCACTTCCGCGAGTACTCCCTGGCTGTACAGTGCTTTTAGCTGTGTGCTCTTGGCCCTGATTCCCAAGCCTTCCTGTTCTTCCTGGTTTCCCTGTGGGGCTGGCCTGGCTCGTGACCCCAGCCTTTTGGCTGGAATGTTGCCAGGGCTTTCACCCAGAGTCTCTGAGGCAGCTTCATCCGGGTCTCCCGGAGATGGCGGGCCCATGTCTGTACATCATCATAGGCTGCAAAGTTTTGGTAACCAAATGTCATGTGCTTCTGCCTTTCTGGTGAAGAGCTTTAAAAAAAGTTGCGTGTTGAAGAATTAAATTTTGTTTGTTCTATTTGTGTTTCCTTTAGGTTTGGTTTAGTGCTTGTAGGTAAACCAGAAACTGAGCGATATCACCAGCCCTTTTTTCCTTTGTATGTGGGTACCGGGAGTCGAACTCAGGACCTTGCGCTTGCCAGGCAGGCGCTTATGCTGCTGAGCCATCTCACTGGCCCCCCAGAAACTTTTGAAGAAATCAGAGAATGGGCACGTGAAAGAATTCAGGATTTCCTAGGATAAGTGAGGTCCATAGCTATCCCCCGAACTTCTCATTTACAATCCTAGACCTTGCCTCTTCCTGGGAAGAGGTGGAGCAAAAATGAGGTTTCAGTGTCATGGTCTCCTACTTTCTGTAGGGAGGAGTCTAAATGATTGGTTAAAGATCAAAGGCAGGTGGCAGTAAGGAAAAGGGAAAGGGCCCGAAAAGCCATAAACAGAATAATTGTTCTTTGGTTAAAGGAAAGCCAGCCGCTCTTCCTGTGGTTGTTTCAGCCTGCAGCCCCATTCCATCAGGCTTTATGAGCCACATCGGGATGCTTTACAGCGTGGACCAAAGACCAAAGCGATGACAGTGCCTGTGGGTGCTCCTGGTGGGCCCGGAGGGGTTGGGAGGGAAAGAGGACAGAGAATGCAGGGAATGACTTTTGCAACAAAGATGGCTAGATGGCTAGATAGAGAACTGACTGAGAGGAAAAAAAAAATGACAAAAAATGAAAAAGAGACAGCCGAAGCAGCATCATAGCATTGGGCCACTTAGAGCCAGCACTTGCCGATGAGTTTAAGTTCAGTTTGACTAAAAAAAGAATCTCAGACTCTGCAGCAAGTTGTGGGCGAGTCAAGAATGGCTGGTTTGCACTTTGACTTAACAGTGAAGTAGTGCCCAGAAATGCTGAGATCTGGGTTCCCCCATCCTCCAAAATCAAAACTACATATCAGTAGGAAATACTCTGCTGTATGGTTTTATAGGGCTGAATCTTATTGTTAATATGTCAGGTAACTCTAAATCAAATGTTTATGGATTACCTCTTTAACATTTCTAATATGATTCCAGTATTTTATTAAAGTAGTTTCAAGTCAGATTTTTAGGGTAGTATGTCAGTTTTTAGCTTAATATTGGATCTGGTAGTTATTTTATTGAATAGATAGATAGGGATCCATTTTTAGGGGTGGATGAGTAGAGCGAGCTGAGGCTTTATGTTTGTTTAATTTTGCTTTAAGTTCATGTTGTAGCCTGATGTGCTAACCCCAGAAATGAGGCCTGGGGAGTTGCCAGTTCCATCTGCTCTGAGGGCTCCCCGTTCAAAGGTGTCTGTTGTTCTCATCCCATAATGTTCTACAGGCACACGTTGCCATGTAAACTGGTACACGTGGATTGCCCTCTGGGGACCCTGAGGCATCTGTCCCCATTCAGGTGCTGTGTGTCAATCTCAGTTCCCTGCGGTCGGCTGCAAGGGCGGCCATCATTTCTGTGGGTCAGCGGTGGAAAATTGCTTCTCTAATGTGGACAGCTCCCAGAAAACGAACCATTTGCTCTCCACGTAAAGCAATGTTTGATCTGTCCCAGTTTGCTTCGATAACCAGTGCATACATATGCTTACATGAAAACGACTATTCTTCCACCATCCTCATTACTGTTTATTGTGGAAATTTCCGTACATACAGAACAAGTGAAAGAATAATACAGTCATCCCTCAGTATTTGAGGTAGGTTGTTGCCAGGACCCCTACCCATGCAAAAATCTGCAGATGCTCAAATTCTTTTGATGTAGTATTTACATAGGACCAACGGAATCCTTCTATACACCATAGATCACTTCTAGATGACTTATAATAAATAAAACAGTGTAAATGCTGTGAAGATAGTAGGGCTGTATGGCTTAGGGTACAATGGCAAAGAAAAAGTCTGTGTATGTTTAGTGCAGGTGGAATTTGTAAAAAACATTTTCGATCTACGATTAGTTGAATCTTGAATGTGAACCCTACAGATAAGGAGGGCTGACAGCAGGGACAGCTATATGTCCTGTACTGAGATTCATGTATTAACATTTTGTCATATTTGCTTCATATTTTAATCTACCAGTAGTCATGTGTACAATTTTTTAAACATTGTTGGGCTACTTGTCAGTTTCATAGGTCATGACATTTCAGCCCTTCATCAGTCACTACAAATAAGGACATTGTCTTAATGAGTCAGCCATTATTGCACCTAAGAAAATTAACAAAAATATTTTCTAATATCTATGTCCATGTTCACATTTCCCCCATTGTCCTGAGAATAACTTCTACAGCTGTGTTTTTTTTTTTGTTTTTTTGTTTTTTTTGGTGGGTACCGGGGGTCCACCTCAGGGCCTGGCGCGCCAGCCGGCGCCCGTGCCGCTGAGCGATATCACCGGCCCCTTTTTTCGTATGTGGGATCCGGGAGTCAAACTCGGGCCCTTGCGCTTGCCAGGCAGGCACGTAGGCCGCTGAGCCATCTCACCGGCCCTACAGCTGTGTTTTTAAACCGGATCTAGTCAAGGTTCGCACTTTTTGTATGAAAATGACAACTTTCTGTGGTTCTTGGAGATGCTTTATCACTTGTTTCTACTGTTATCTGTCTTAGCTTATGTAACCCCTCAGAGTTTTCAGAAAGAGGATTTAAGTAGCATTTGTTGTGAAAATACCATGCATAATTAAGAACTTTCAAAAGAAATATTAGGAATATGTTTAAAAATGTGAAACCACGCACACAGACATTTAGAATTATTTTAAAAAAATGTAAAAAAAAAAAAAAAATGTAGAGGGTTTTTATTTTAATTGACACCTGAGGGCATTTTTTAACAGAATAAAGCAGTGAGCACTTTGGTTTTGATGTGTTGCTTGTTTATATTCTCATGTGTTTAGAGAAGAACCAAGTATTCTGTTTGATTTGCTGCGGAGAGCATGACAAAGTATACTTTATATGATATTTAGATTTTGATCTTTTGATAGAATGATCAAAGTATAGTACATATTAGATGTAAGATTGGGAATGATGCACATTGAGTTCCTAATGCAGCAGTGCACACTATTAAAATATTTAAAAACAGACCGGTCGACTTGAGTATGTGCCATGTTTGCATAAGCTTTAAGTTTCATAAGCAGGCAGTGGTTTCTTGAGCACATTCAGGATTGTTTTCATCTCAGAACTTTCAAAGAGGGCTAAGCAATGTTCTTACTGCTAAGAGGTGCTGAGGAAATAATACTAGATGATTAGACAAAAAAACATAGCTCATGTTTGTACGTGAATTTATATGCCAAATCAAACTATAAACCTTTTGCTATGTGATACACCACAAAGAATATAAACTCTAAGGCTATTTGTTAAATTGTTTAATTTGTTATGTAAAGAAGTCAAAATTTGCATTTACTTTGTGTGTGTGAAAAAATCAATTCTCAAAAATTTCCCGAGGGATGACCATTTATAGCCATGCCAATGACTGGCGGTCTCTGAACATCCGATTATCTTGGGTCAGGGTAGGGACTGGGTCATGAGCAACAGTTTAATGTGACCTTGCCCATAATTTCCCCAAATCATCCCTTCTGCAGAAATGTTTTGGGCTGAACATTTGTCTGGGCCTGTACACATATCATATCTCTTGAATCTCTGTCAAACCCATCTTTAATGATAGGCCTAAAAGAACACAAATGCCTTCCAAATAAGATTCCCTGTCACCCAAGAGTCTCACTTAACATGATTTTGGAAGACTTCTGAAAAATGAAACAGCAGGCGCTGTGTGTTGCTGTAACTTTCCCTCCGGCTGTGTTAGCGCTGTCTCCTGAATATTCATGGCCCATCCGCAGCCCAGAGGATGCTGGGCTTTGGTCATTGCGAGCCCCCAGCGTGGGCAGCGCCCATAGTGCACTTCAGCTGGGCGTCTGGAGCGTGATTATCTAGGCCACCGCTCTGCTGGCTCTCACTACCATTTCTCTGTTGGTCACTGCTTGTTAGTCCTCTTACTGAGGTTATCGGAGGACAAGGAAGGAAGCAACGAAGTGCAGACCCGAGAGTCTGCACCATCTAGCTCTCTGATGTGTTTGGACCTCCCACCTTTGGTTCTGTTGCACTCCCAGGACTTCTTTATCTCCAGGGAATTAAGGAAATTCCTCCTGTTTGGTTCGCTCTGGTTAACTAAGAACCTTGCACTAAGTGCATCGTGTTGTCATTAAAGTGTGGGAGCTCATCGGGGCTGGATTAAATCCTGGCTTCATCCTGTTTTACTGAGCAAGTCTCTGGATTGCTAAGCTTCGGTTTCTTCATCTATAAAATGGGAATATTAATGCTGGACTTATACAGCTGTGTGCAGATTAATGAGGCCACGCATGGAAAGGGCGCAGCCCAGGGTCTGGTGTGTGGGAGACCTTTAGTCGGCAGTGGTGCTCTTGTTTCTGCAGTGGTGCTTTTTTTGAGGGGTGAATTGCTAAATTGCCCAGGCTTGGCACAAATTTGCAGTCCTCCCTCCTCAGCCTCCCAGAGTGCTAGGACTACAGGCATGCACCACCACGACCAGCTTATACTGAAAGGTTTATACTGAAGTTTTTCACACTGTGGATTGCTACCCAACAGAGGGTTGTAGCCAGAATTTAAAGAAAGAAAGAAAAATAGCAAGAGGAGAGAAAATATCAAAGTGCATTTGAGTAGTCAAATAGCATTTTTTTTTTTTTTTTTTTTTTTGGAAAACGTTTTTTTCCCCCAGTAGTATGGGTAGATGTGTGGTGTGGATCATGATACAGACAATACATTTTTGTTGAAAAGTTTGAGAAACACTAGTTTTTTTTTTTTGTAGTACTGGGGATTGAAACCAGTGCCATGTGCATGGTAGACAAGTGCTTTACCACTGTGCTATGTCCCCAACCCTTTCTTTAAATTTTGAATTTTGGAGACAGCATCTCCCTAAGTTGTCCAGGCCAGCCTTGGTCTCATGATCTCTTGCCTCAGCCTCCTGAGTAGCTGGGATTACAGGCGTGCACCATGGTGCCTGGCTTGGTTCCTTAGTTGTAGTGCCCTGCAGACCAGAAAGCATTGAGAATCGCCTGAAGCACAGAGCCATGAAATACACTGGTGGCCTCCAGAACCCTTGCTTTCCCACACTTCTGTCTACACCAGCCCCGTTCCAGCCGGTGGCACAGCGTGAGGGAACTGCATGCCTCCCTGTGTGTCCCCTTGGAGGGATACGTATGCTCACTCGCTTGTCCCCAGACACTGGCACTTAGGAAGCTCTCGATTAACATTAACCGCCTTAGTGATTTTGGGCTATGCCGGTGTCTCAGAGTGTGGTCTCTGCACTTAACCCCAGTTCAGGGCAAGGCCAGGCGAGGTCCTGACACTTGGGTGAGCTGGATGAACCAAGTGCGGTCAGGCTTTGAGGAGCCTGCACGGGGGTCTGGTAACCAGGTTTCCCCACGCATGAGACCCAGGGATAAAATATCCCTATTGATGGGACAGATTCATGGATTCCAACCCAGAACAGACGTCAGAATTTACTGTCAGCTCTTAGAGGCTCACTGTCAAAATGCAGCGTCTTTCTGAAAGCATCCCTAGTTGATGATGATTTTCTTCTGGGTTTCATTAGGTTCTGTAAAATGGGAAAAAATTTTTTTCATCTTAATAAATACTTTATAGAGGTTAAATGGGGGAAATGTTTGTAAGTCTTAGTATATCAAATGACACCTATTAGGTACCTAAGTGTCAGCCCAATCCCTTGTTTATGATAATAAATTGAAAGCTGTCTTATATTTCTCCCTAAAGATAGAGAAAATATCACCTTGTTAAAAGTAATAGTTTCTATGGGAGAATATTGTGGCATGTAGATTTTAGATAGCATCCATTAGATGTTTTACCTGACTTTTTTTTTGAAACAGTGTCTCGATATATAATTCAGGCTGGTCTTGAACTCACGGTGATCCTCCTGCCTCAGTTTTCCGAGTGCTGGAATTACAGGCATGCACTACCACATCCACCTAGCCTGACTTTTAAGTTGTATACCTCACAGAAAACATGAGAGCTTTGCTCCTTGATATAGTACTTGATAGGAAAGGATGACTTCTTTTCTGTCATAACTGGGTGATTGAAAAAGAGAGGATACACTTTGATCCAAATGAGAATGTTCTGGTATACATATGAAACGCTCTGGTTCTCAGTTACCATATCGCACCATTGACAATGCCAAAGGCATTTTACTATCTTGAAATCATGGTAGAGGACCATATTTACAAATCATGCAGTGAGCTCTGGCCCATTTGAACACGTTTCCAAAAGGCGCCTGTGATGCACAGTTTCCGCCTGTTTAGGATCATGCATTTATTGTGGAATGATGTCAGATTAGGAAAGATTTCGAGATGAAGCCCAGCAGATATCCCCGGAATCACGGCAAAATGCAAGGTTAAGGCAAGATATAGATGTGTGCGCTTAAAGGTGTATTGATTATGTGTCAAGGACCAGTGTAAGAGTACATTTCGGTAGATCTTTAAACGTTTTCAGATGAGCGTTGGAGTGAGCGGTTCCGGAATGCTGGGGAGAGCTGCAGCGTGGCCACACCTGGCATCCTGCGCTGTGAGCGGCGAGCCGCTCGGGGTCTCTGGAGGCAGCAGGAGTTGAATTTCTTTTCTCTTCCTTTCTGTTTCTGCTCTACAGTATAAGCACACTGGGCAGCCTGAGGCTTTTATCATTTGCAGAATATTTATGAGCGGAATAAACAGCACATTTCAGAGACAAGCGAAAGGGGTTGCTATCGATCCTTCTGGCTTAGGGTTGCTGCTGGAATTCAGCAAAGTCCTGCTAACGAATCAGATGGCTCTGCAGGCCTCTCTCGTGGTACCTAGATGGGGCCCACACAGCCGTGAAAGAAGCCGCTTCTTAATGGACCAGGTGCGGACCGCAGCACAGGAACCTAGCATTCATTTTATTTAGAGCGAGCTTTGCGTTTTCCTAGTGGGGTCCTGGAGGCAGTGGCATTGTGTTTAGCTTCTGTTTACCCCGCTGTCCCCTCTGTTGATTCATTCCCACTGACTGCTAGGAGGAGCTAGCGGATAACTCTTCCGACGTGCATTCCTGAGTCACATCGATCATAACTGGACTGGTGGTCCAGCTCAGCGGTCTAAAAATCCATTTAGACAAAAATCCTTGATTAGCTCCCCTGATGCTCATTACCTGTCAAAGGCAAGGGCAAAGCCAAGCTAGAGAGCTTGGAGGAGTAAGATGGCTGTGCTTGGCCCAGGGCTGCAGATCTGGGATGGAGAGGGGGAGCTAATCGGTTGCCTGCTGGTATTGAATATGGTCTTTAAATAGCATTTCATTGTCCATTAATGGATCAAGAGCATGAATTCCGTAAGCTTGCAGGTAGCAATGACAGGAGGTGCACATGTCACCCAGGAGGGCATGCCCTTTGCACACATGTGCTGATGTCTGTTCAGTTGCATTCTTCTCCTCTGGCCTCTCTCTCACCGCCCACCCCGGCTCCTGTGCCTGCTGCCTCTCTGTCATTTCCCATACTTCCCTCCTCATTGTCCCCAGCCCTGTGTATCCATTCCTCTGCCCTTTCCCCAGCCCAGGCTCTCTTGTGTGTGGCCAGGGACCTTACCATTGTCCTCTGGTTGGTTTTTCTCTTTTTCACTGCCTGTCATCATCATTGCCTTTCAGAACATGATTTGGTTACTCTTTGATGGCTGCCCATAACCTACAGAAAAACAAAACAAGTTGGGTTTCTGACAAACATCCAGGACCTTCCTCAGTCTTCTCTACCCGCTTCTGTTTACCCTCCTCCTGTGCTGCCATAGTGGGCTGCTAGCTCCGAAGCCTTCACCAAATTTGTTAAATATCATTATCCTTGCCTGTAGAATGGATATAAGGATAGACTTGACCTCATAGAATCAAGGATTCATTGGAATAATTAAATAAATTCAGCAGAGTTTCGGACACAGAATAAATATTTAATAAAAGTTGGAAACGATTTTCATCGTTTGTTAAATACAGTGATTTGACCGTTTGCTGTCCGTCTTACCTGCCTTCCTGCCTAGGCATTACTTTGAGCTGTAAGTCTCTGACTACCTTTGTGAAAATGTTCTGAGTCTCCATCCACTGTTTGACTCTTTGTACATTCATTGTAGTTTTTACCTCAAAAAAAAAAAAAATTACATGCCTCATCAAAAAGCCTGTCTTGTACTTTAGTTGTGTCTACCTACTCGAGGTGATGTTCTGCTTATTGGACCGTGTTGGTTCTCAGCCTGGGGTTGGAGCGGGTGGGGGAGTAGGGGAGGTCAAGTCAGCTTCAAGGGATTTGCTTCTGAAAGGGACCGTTCTTGGCAAGCGTTTAAGGTGTTGAGAGCGGGTGTTGCAATGCTGCGGTGCGATGCTGATGTTAACCACCTGGAGTGAGCATTCCTCACAAGTTATGGACGCATCCCGCAGTAGGGCTGCATTCACCTCAGATTGCCAGCCACAAGTCCGGGAATTCTCAGCTCACCCACACTTCTGACCAACTGGTTGCAAATTTGGCAGTTCCTCCAGTGCTCTCAGATATGAAATTAGCTTGGATGAGTCATGGGACCCAGGAAAGCGCTGTACTTAAGGTTATAATTTCATCATAAACGATATAAATTGAGCAGCTGAATGAAGAGACACCTAGTGCAAAGTCCTGGAGATTCCTGGGCACTGGGCACATTGATGTATTCATCAACCAGGAGTCTCCGCCCGGCTTTGGTCCAGAGTGCTTATTGGGGGAGCCACTGTACGGGCATCACTGATCCATTTTGTTGGCCGTGTGATCGTTCAGTCTGCAGCAGCCCTTCCCTCCCTAGAAGGGGTCGGTTAATATCACCCAGTCAACACCCCAACCTGATCACATAGTTGGTCTTTCTGAAGCAGCCAACCCTACCCTGATTCATCTTTTCCTTTGTTTTTGTTAGTACATGTTTGTAGCACACGATGTTTACGTTCTTTGTGGGGAGTGGGTACATGTACATAACACATCTCAATTCTCTTTTTCCTCCTTCTTCCTTTTCTTCCTCCTTCCCCATCCATTTTTTGATCTCCTTTTTTTTTTGATACTGAGACTTGAACTCACAGCCTCACGCTTGCCAGGCAGGCGCTGTGCCGCTGAGCTAAATCCCCAGCTGAAAGGTCTGTATTTCTTTCATGGAAGAATTTTATTTTTTCATGGGATTTTTTTTCTTTTTGCGATCACATGCCTTTTTTTCCCCCCATTTCCAGAACTTCCTAAGCAACTCATAAGGATCCATGCTCTCCCCGCCTTTTCCCACTCTGTTTCTCTCTCTCTTTCTCTGTGTAACGTCTTTTCTGTTGCCGATGACGTAGTTCTCCGATTTTCTTAATGTCACGTGAAATTCTATTTAAAACTTTTGAGATGTTTCAGGCACATAATAATTAAGGGTTATTCCTGCTGAGAATAGAAACACCATATTAGCACAGCTCTTCCTCTGAGGCTGCTAAAGAAGGAAAATCCTGTGTAGAGGGGTTGCCTCTGTGGCCTTTTTTGAGAACCGGTTATGTAATGTCAGCTGGGTGGGCTGGGCGTCGCGGAGCGGGTTTGTCCGTGTCTCTCGTGTTCTGAGCACCTGGGGGCCGAGCAGTGTCTGCAGACATAGATGACCTGTTCATAGGGGTTGCTGCCCAAGCAGCGTCCTGTGTAAGGGCAGTTTGGCAGATGTTGAAAGAAAGCACATTGTTTTTTTTTTTTTTTTTCCCTCTATATGGTGAGTTTGTAACAGACACTGAGTAAGCATGTGTTGGTTGACTTTAAAAATATCTTTATTCTGAATGGGGTACAGCAGTCTTCTGTCTGATAGCTGGGCTTCTTTCTCTGATGTATCCTGGTGGGTCAGGAAAGATTGCCTTCCAGGATTTAAAAATTGATTCCAGGGCCGGGGATATAGCTCGGTGTACAACCACCTGCCTGGCAAGCGCAAGGTCCTGAGATTGATTCCTGGTACCAAAAAAAAAAAAAAAAAAAAAATCTGCAGCAGGAGAAAACAGGTGGTCACAAAGAGGAGGTACCTGAAGAGAAGAGGATCAAGTACTGCTCCGAAGAGACCCATGGGGGAGTATGTCCGATCGCCCGTCTGTACCAACGTGTAGACACCAAAGAAATCGAGGAAGGGCAGAAGGGCATCACCGCTGTGGGACAGGCATGGGCCAGGACTTAGACGGTGGCTGTGGGAAGGTTTGTGTTCTGAAAAGAAACATGTCTAGTGAGGGAATCCATGTGTGGAAAGGAGAGACTTGAGGGTAAAAGGTGACAGTGAGCATTTGAATGAGGATGAGCAAAGGGGATGCGGAATTTGCTCCACTGCAGAGGTGACTGCGAATCGCTTGTCTGGAAGCCTCACAACCTGCCGGCACTTCAGCACTATCTGCTGAAAGTGTGAGAGAAAAAGTCCACTTGATTCCTCACTTTGCTTTTGTTCACAGTTCCACTGCTTTCACGCTGCTTTGGACTGAATTTGAGAAGAAGAATTGGGTGGCGAGGTCGTGGGAGTGGTGAGGATTTTGAAACAAGTGATCTCTGTTATTTGAAATCCCCAAGTGAAGGCAAGAACTGCAGGTCACACCACACCCAAGCTTTAGGAAAATTTATCAGCAGTGTGGGAGAGGAGGGCAGGGCCATGTTTGTTCAAGAAGCCCTAGATTCTGAGAGCTCTCTGTGGACAGGAGCCATATAGCTTTTTACTCCTCCTAGTACATTCCTTAGCTTGCAGTTGGCCTTCGGTAAAATTGGCCTTTAATAAGTAAACAAAAGAAGGTGTGTTAGCTTTCCATTACTGTAATAAAATGCCTGTAATAAATCAACTTTTGTAGAGAAAAAGTTTATTTTGGCTCACAGTTTTGGAGGGATCAGTCCATGCTTGGGTGGGTCCATTGCCTTCGGGCCTATGGCAGGTCAGTGCATCATGGCAGGAGTCTGTAGCAGAACAAAGCCATTTCATGGCCAGGATGAGCATAAAAGAGGAACAGCCCATGATCCCACAGTCCCCTGGAAGGGCACATCTCCATTGGTGCAAGGCTGGCCCCTACGTATTGAAGATTTCACTCTCTCGCAATAGTGCCAAGCTGGGAACCAAGCCAAATTACAACAAAAGGAATAGAATGAAACGTGGTTAAAATGAGAAAACTTTGAAAAATAAAGTTCTGGTTTAAAAGGTAATTATTGCAGAGAAGGGAGAGGGAGAACACATCTTAAAAACAAAGAGTTCTGAGCTCAGATGAGTCCAACATACAATTTAAATGATGGATAGCTGAGAGTTCATAAAAGGGCACAAGCAGAATTGGATCAGGGAAGCTAGAGAGCACAGAGGGCAATGGCTTGTGAAAAAGCTTGAAGACAGAGGAGTTTTCAAAGCATTTATATGCCAAGGGGGGAAAAAAAAAGAGATGGACCATGGTTTGTGAGAGACACTGTGATAATAAACAATTAAGCGATAGTGAAGAAAAAAGTAGTTATTTGATTCCTACTTGGCTTTCATCCTTTTAACTAAGGAGGATAGAGTTACAACTAGCAATGATCCACAAACATCATTAAGAAATTAAGAGTACAAGTTAGGAGAGCCAGTGGTAAGAACACATCAAGGGGCCGGTGAGATGGCTCAATGGCGTAAGCGCCTGCCTGGCAAGCGCGAGGGCCCGAGTTTGACTCCCGGAACCCACATACGAGAAAAGGGCCGGTGATATCGCTCAGCGGCACGGGCGCCTGTTGGTGTGCGAGGTCCTGAGGTCGACCCCCGGTACCCACCAAAAAAAAAAAAAAAAAAAAAACACATCAAGGCATTCTTCACGATCAAAGCATTTTGACTGTCTAGATCCAGAGGCGTAGCATCCTGGGGACCCACGAGCACCCTGCAGATGTGGCCCTGGAACCACAGCCATGGAGACGTGGCCCTTAGCAACAAGAGAGGATGTGGTGGGAAAGTGAGAGGGATGGCAGCCTGGGCTCAGCGGGTTTACTATCCCTTGCTTGCCTCAGTTTCTCCCCCGTAAAGTGGTGATGCTGTGTGTCAGCGGATGGTGATAGAGTGTTACCTGCTTTTCCGGTGACTGTTAGAAATCCGTAGGATAATCTGTGTAAGTAGTTGACATGGATTGGACACTGTAGAAGTATTAGGTGTAAGTGTTACCGCCTGTTCCTTTTGAGACACTGCCTGCAAAACAGAGCTTTGAGGATGGGAAAAATTTCCATTTCACTTTTAGAAAGGGGAAGAGACAGATTGTAGAAATTACAGCCTAATAAATGTGACATTAATTCCTGGCAGAGTTCTCATCTGGGTGAGGGCAGAGATGGTTTGGGTAGACTTCAAACTAAAAAGTCCTTGTGGGCTCTGTAATAGTTTGCTGGGCTTTGCAGTAGCAAAGTACCTAAAACTGAGCGACTTAAATGACAGAAATTTAGTGTCTTACAATTTGGGAGGCCAGAAGTCTGAATTAGTGTGGCTGAAGAGTTGGTTTCTTTCGGGAACGGTGAGGGAGGCTGTCCCAGGCTGCCGTCCTGGGCTGTAGGTGGCTGCCTTCCCTTGTATCTTTACGTCCTCTTTCCTGTGTGTGCATCTGGCTTCTAATCACCTCGGTTTTTAAGGGCACCCGTCCTATAGGGGTGGGGCCCACCTTATGACCTCAGTTTAACTTGGTTACCTCTGTAAAGACCCTATTTCCATATAAGGTCACCTTCTGAGGTACTTGGGGTTAGGACTCCAGCATATCTTTATCCAGCGTATCCTTATCCAACAATTCAACCTATAACAGATTCACTAAGAAAAAGTCAAGCAAAGCAAAACTACCTTGATATTTGATGGTAGAGAAGAAAGGAAACATATACATTGTGAACTTGGAATTTTGAAGAAAGTATTTGATGTTGTTATTTTAATTTTATTTTAGTTTTGGCTCTTTGAGACAGGGTCTCACTAGGTAGTTCAGGCTGGCCTTGAACTCTGTGTAGTCCAGGCTGGCCTTGAACTTGCGGCAATCCTCCTGCCTCAGCCTCCCAAGTGCTGGGATTACAGGTGTGCGCCACCATGCCTGGCTAGTGCTATTAACTTTTGTATATCAACTATACCTCAATAAACCTTGAAAAAGAGATTTAAAAAATTGAGAAATAGAGACTGTCTGAATTATAAATTGGCTGAAGTATCTGTTTCTTCATTCAACATACAGATTCTTGAGATTATTTTCTAGGTGGAGGAACTCCTCTCCATCCAGGACCTTTACTGTGTGACTTGTGCATACGCTTTGTGGAGCAGTTAGGAAATTGTTCTCTGATGGATTGTTCCTTCTCAGAGGAGAATGGTATAAAATATTTATAGGGAAATGAATTTCAGTTTCAAGTGGAAATGGCAAGAAAGAATACAGTTTAACATTTCATAGATAATGACACAGTTCTTACCACTTTATTTTAAAAAGGGGAAAAAGAAATCTCTTGACAGTTACCTTGGCTGTAGTTCAATGTAAATATTCTACAGTGGAGATTTATAATCCTAATATACCTATAATTTAAATTTATATTTCAATTTCAAAATTTAATTTTATCATGAAACTTTCTCAGCTTCTTCTTTTTTTAATTTTTTAATTTTTTTTTTGTTTTTTGAGACAGGGTCTCACTATGTAGTTCAGGCTGGCCTTGAGCTCACTATGTAGCCCAGGCTGACCTCGAACTCATGGCGATCCTCCTGCCTCAGCCTCCCAAGGGCTGAGATTACAGGCATGAGCCACTTGCCTGTAAGCCACATTCCCTGCAAGCTTCACTTACTTGAAATTTACTATTTTATTAAGTAGTGAAGCCTTTTGTCTGTGTTTCAAGGGTGAGTTAGATAAGCTTACTTTTACAACATTGGCATTTTCCACGTAGTATAAGTCGTGGGCCCCTGGAAGGACAGTGTACGTGCGTCCTGTGATAAGCCTGAGGTTGGGCCTGCTTTGTTCTCTGTTGACCTGGTCCCTGGCCAGCCTATTCTCCCAGGTGAACTTCGCGAGATAGAAATCTTAGCCAGCAATGGAGTTCATGCATGTTTTGAAAAACAGCGTTCCTCTTCCACGCTTACCCCTGCCCCAGACTTTGAAAACAAATCCCAAACACACTCCTCCCCTTTCCGTCCCATAATCAGATCTCAGTTTTCAGTGCCTCCCCCAATACTGCTGTCGTTTCTATCTTGGGTTACTTTTTTGGATAACTCCTTTTACATTTGGACAAAAGTACACTTGTACTTTTCTGCACCATGCTTACAAACCACGTCGGCTAGGAGCCAGCTGGGAAGCTCTCCACGTCTGTAAAGAAAGGGCAAGGCTACTTTGCCCAAATTACACAAGTATAATTCCTCCTCTCCCTGAATAAATGAGAGCCTCTCGATTCTTCCTGTCTTATAGTGTCGACTGGTCCTTTCTATTTTTACCATTTGAGTGGCCAGAAATTCAGTACTTGGGGATATTTTTAACTTTTCTAAAAACCTTTGTTCTAAACTTTGGGGTCTGGACCCGCCTGAAACTATGGGGTGACTTCCCATGTGGCAGCTGAGAGGTGGGAGAGGTGACTGGCTGGGGCCGGCTCTACCCCAGGGCCTCTGTCCTAACCATCAGGTGGGTTTGACTCTTGATTGTAAGGAAGAAAAGAGAAAACTGATGTTTGTGGAGGACAGGAGCAGCCCTCCCTACGTGGGAGGCTTGGTGACCGCTTGACTACTTTTCCGAGGAAACCCTTTGTGTAGTCAGTTTTGTTTCTAGAACCATTTGCCATTTCACTGTTCTGATCTTTTTTTTTTTTTTTTTTTTTTTTGGTACTGGGAATCGAACTCAGGACCTTGCGCTTGCCAGGCAGGCGCTTGTGCCGCTGAGCTACATCCCTGGCCCCTGATCTTCTCAGATGTTGCGGTTGGCACTGTTGTTTGAACTACAGCCGTGCAGGGTTGCCCGAGATGTGAGTGTGACGTTTGAAGTTGAAGCATGGCATTTTTATAGGCATGGCCATCAAGATTACAGAAGTACTTACGTACATTTTCTGAATTGGAACGCGTTCTCAAATTATTTTAGATTTTTGTGTAAGATTTAGATTTTTGAGTAAGAGTTTGAGAAGGAAATTATTTTTTTCCTTTTTAAATGATAATTTAAAAAAAATTTTTCGGGGCCGGTGAGATGGCTCAGTGGCATAAGCGCCTGCCTGGCAAGCGCGAGGTCCTGAGTTCAACTCCTGGAACCCACATACGAGAAAAGGACCAGTGATATCGCTCAGTGGCACGGGCGCCTGCTGGTGCGCGAGGTCCTGAGGTCGATCCCCAGTACCCACAAAAAAAAAAAAAAATGTTCTCCTAGAAAACCTATTAAATAGACCCTTGGGTGTGAAGATTTATGTCAAGAGTTGTTACTTGGGGAAAATGTACGTCCTTTGTAGCATTTTGAATAACATGGAGCATAGTGCTGCTGTTTTTGAGAGTTGTACTTGTTTCCTGTCTTGTTTTGTATTGTGAGTTTTTCAGTGTGCAGGTGGTGTGGGAGCCCAGGGGTGCAGAGGACGGGACTCATGTTTCATAATGTTTAGGCTGTGGCTCGCGCTTTCAGTGTGACTTTAGGGTTTGCTTTAAAGAGCAGCTGTTCCCTAGATGGTATCAACACTGTAAGGAACTCTGCTGAGCTCGAGAATTGTTCTCTTCATGATTTAAGCCAGTTTTTAGCAAAGAGAAATACTGAAGAAGGTGAAAGAGATTTCAGAGAAACGTACCACATCTGAGAATTATTTGTATTTTGCCTATTCTGTTTTTGTTTATGTGGCCTTAAGTTTTGTACCATTTAACAAATAGAATGCAGTCATATATATATCTATATATCTATATATCTATATATCTATATATATATATATATATATTTTTTTTTTTTTTTTTTTTTTTTTTTTGTCTTTTTGAGACAGGGTTTCACTATGTAGTTCAGGCTGGCCTTGAATTCACTTTGTAGCCCAGGCTGGCCTTGAACTTGCAGCAATCTTCCTACCTCAGCCTCCCGAGTGTTGGGATTACAGATGTGTGCCACCATGCCCAGCTAGTCCTACATCTTTTAAGATTACATTTAATTTCTATATGTACTTTTGTCTCACGGAGTTAGCTTTAACCTTTGTAACTTTGCGGTATGGTAGTTACTATGAGCCTGAGCTTTGAGGTGAGACTTTTTTATATTTCAGCATTGAGATAATATGGTACTGTTTAGATCTTTTTTTTTTTTTTTTTTTTTTTGAGACAGGGTCCTGCTATGTAGTGCAGGCTGGCCTTGAATTCATGGCAATCCTCTTGCCTCAGCCTCCTGAGTGTTGGATTAAAGGCATATGCTACCATACCCAGCTACAGTTTGTATCTTAAATGTCCCCCCAAAGCCCATAGCAACTGCCATCTAGTGTTGCTAAGAGGTGCGCACGAGATGATGCACATAAAGCGCCTGCCCATAAATACCAGCCATTCCCATCCCCGCTGCACTCGGGGGAGCTAGAAAGCCCATGGCATGGGGTGCACAGTTTGGGACAAGCAGATAGGAGCCCAGAGGAAATCCACAAAGGCTGGAAGAGGAGATGGAGATTTTGGTTCTTAGTACAGCGGTGATGCTGGTTTCCTTTAGGGTTATTCTGTTACCCATGTTGCTACACACTGGGGTGTTGGTGTAGTTATTTTTTCCAAGGTCACTTTTTACTTTAGAAGAACAAATAGGAAAAGAGTTGTGGTTGCTGGATTTCTTGACCAGAGCTTGATATGTTGGGCTTCCGTCTCTCTCCAATAGGAAGTTAAGTTCCTGTCCTGTGGTTCTCCAGTTCGGAATGGGATTTGTGTCTGGAACCGAGCACAGCACACACCTGACGCTGGATTGGGTGGGCTAGTGAAAAGCTGGGATGAAATGATAGCTCTTTTCTGTTTTTTCTTGGCTTCTCTTGCTCTGGATTTGTGTTGGCCTGTGATGTGAGGAATAGCCCAGGGACAGTGTGTGACATTGGGAAATGCAGTTGGGTGGGTGCTTATTGGGTGCAAATGGAATTCTTGGGATGAATAGATTGGAAACATATTAGAATTACTGTTCCCGGAGTCCATACTGGGAGGTTACTTCCTGACTGCTGAGGGTGGTAGAGGGATGGCTACACTGATTAGCTGGAAATTCCCCGGGGATTGTCCTGTGTAGAAATCCTGTATTTCTTGGACACTGGGGTAGAAATAAAATTGGGTTTGACTCTGTCTCCTTGCACAGCAAGCCCAGCAAGGCTTGCCTCCTCTGTCCCACTTCTTGATAATGGTAATTCAGTTACCCCCACATTTATTCAGTTGGTAGTGGGATTCATCCATTCACTTACCATTAATTGAGCATTTACCGTGAGCCAGGCACTACCCTGCGTACTGGGAAAGCAGCTAAGCAGAAAGCAGCTAGAGATCCCCACCCTTGTGGAACTTCTATTTTAACAGGAAGAAGTGGGCCAAAAATAAAACAATACATGTTAGAGAATGGTGAACTCAAAAGGGGAAAATCAAGCTGAGAAGGGAGATAGTGTCAGTGAGCATGGCTTGAGTTTAGAAGGAGCCGGGCAGAAACACCGGCTGCTGTGGAAATACAGTACAAACCGCCCCAAAAAGGGTTTCGTGTGTGGCTAGTACAGGGACAGTCGCACGTTTGGTATAAAGAGGAATAGATTTTGCCAGAAAAATGAACCCAGCGTTATCACAAGGCTGGGACCTTGAGGGAGTTTTGTCCCCTGGGAGTTGCCAGGACAGGCGTGTCTGAGGTCAAGGGCACACAGGTGGTTTCTGTCACTGCCCATGACCGTCACCGCCTCGACTTGTGTGGGGTGAGTTACGTGGCATGTGTTGCTGAATGTGCAGAAATCTTTTATTTCCTGAGTGCTGGCCTAGGCTGCTTGAAGGGGAGTGCGGGGAGCGGGCAGGATGACTGATTTATCCTGCTCCTCGGCCTCTGCCCTCTGCCCTCCCCTCCCGGCCCTTCCAGGGGGACCGGGCTCCGGGGATCGCCCAGCATGCCTTGTATTTCTGAGCAGTGTCGCTCATTTTTCTTGGCCTGTCCAAGGAAATGTTCCATCACTGCTTCTGAGTGTAGACCTCCGGCTTGTTGTCAATGGATCGGGACAATGGAATTTGTTCTACAGCCATCGCCAAGAGGTCGGTCACGGTTGTACCTCCTATTCATTTTCTCTGTGACCCAGGCACCTAGGAAAACATTCCAAGAAAGATTTTATTTTGGGAGCAACTAACAAACGCCCTAAGCTAGTTTGCCAGCCTGTTGGCTTTGCGTATAACTTTCGTTCAGAAGTCATACCAAGGATGTTTCCTACCAAGGTCAGCTAGGAGTATGTACCGTCCATCTTTTAAACTTTTTTATGTTTGTTTTTTTGAGACAGGGCTTGGCTCTATAGTTCATGTTGGTCTTGAATTTACTGTGTAGCTCAGGCTAGCCCTGAACTTGTGGCCCTCCTCCTGCCTCAGCCTTCTGAGTGCTGGGATCACAGGCACACGCCACTGTGCCCGGCTTCCGTCTTTTAAATTTTGGAAACGTGGAAATCGATTTGCACAGTTGATCATCCTGAAGTTTTCACATCTCAGTTTGGTATTTGCCAACCAGAAACCAACAGTTTCTTTCTTGGCAGTGCCAGTGTTTTGTGCTCCGTGGTCTGTTCTTCGGCACTGGGACTCGGGGTTCTGCCCCGCCACACTGGGCCTGTGCAGGTCCTGGAAGGAGCCTCCGGGCCGGGGGTTCCCTAGTTTCAGTTTTAATTGGTTGTGAAATATGAACAGGCAGGCAAACTTATTTTACATCCAACTGACTTTTTTAGGGGAGAAGTGGCGAATTAAATTTTATGGGAACAGCTGTTCCTCGCAGAATTTGTCGGAAAGTTGATGAGAAGTGAAAACTTGCAATACTCACATCTAAATTCTTAGTTTAAAAAAGAAGTGAGCTGCAAATAAACTAGGATATTGAAATACGGAAAAAAATATTTTTGTAAATATATGTTTGAAAACCTAGGCTCTGTCATTTTATATTTCAGCCTGAGTCTTTCCAAAACAATCCTTGCTCTGATTTGGCAGTGGGAGGCTTTATTTAGTTTAGAAGTTGATACTGATTTGCTGAAAGAGAAACATAACTCAGCGAGAGACCGGCTGAGGGAAATGACTTGAAAAGGAGCTGGGACCTTTGCACGTCTTCATCCTCTTCCTCTGACTCTGCCACCGCAGACTGCGCCTGCTTGGTGCCTGCCACCCTTTGTCTCTCTGCTCTCTGCAGTCCCTGGCCTGCCTGTAGTTCTCCCTCTCTCTCTCTCTTTTTTAGTTTTGGGGAATCAAACCCAGGGCCTTGTACATGCTAGCCAAGTGCTGTACCACTAAGCTGTACCCCCAACCCTCTCTATTTTCAAAACTTTTACTGGGCATGGTGGTGTATGCCTGTAATCCCAATACTCAGGAGGCTGAGGTAGGAGGATTGCCTGGAGTTTGAGGCCAGCCTAGGCTACATAGTGAGTTCAATGCTACCTGAACTATATAGCGAGAACCTGTCTCAAAAAACAAACTTTTATAGCCTTACACCTTCCCTGGCAGGGATGTAGTTCTTAGCACTTACATTTACTTGGGTAATTTTTTTGTTACTTCTATTTTCTTTCTTTCTTTTCTTCGATTTTTTAAATCATTGTTGCCTAAAAACCATACCTGGCATGCTGGTGCTTGGTAAATATTTGTTTCATGAAGGAATTTCTGAATGGGTTGATATTGGGTGGCCATAGCAAGGCCAGTGTGAAGACTGATGCGTGAAGCTTCAAGTTCAAATGTATGGGGTGCCAGGCAGCCACAGTGAATACACAGCAGCCCACGCACAGCGGAAGTTCTGAGCCCCAGATAGAGCACGTGGACAGGGGTCCACGGAGCAGATGTTCTCTTGCCTCCTTCCAGGAGGCCACTGGCTTGAGCCTGGGTAAACTTGAAGCAGAGGGGACTTATAGGGTCAGAAGCCCAGTCAGGGACCGTAGATGCCTTTTGAAGAGAGGGGGAGATGGCCGGATTTGAAAGCATTCAGGAAGAAACATTACTCAGCCCTGGACATCTCCAGATAGGAAACTAAGATGCCTGTGCACATCAGAGAGAATCGGGAAGAGACTGGAGGAGAAGCAGGGCCAGAGGAAGACCAGAAAGACTCGGGGAGGGGAGGGACTTGCTCTGCTGAGGGGGACCCTTTCTCTGAGACAGTGAGCACAGGATCCCAGGCTGTGAGGTGGGAATGGCAAGCAGTCTTGTCAGGAAACAGGAGGAGGTCGTGGCCCAGTGACAAGAGTGTGGGGTTGGGGTTTTGCCTTGGGAAAGATGCGTGGAGTGTGTCAGCCTAAAATGCATTTTCCTTGCCACTTTGATCACAGATTGTATTAACAGGTGCTGAAGAAATATTCTTGGAAAGATTGAGGCAAAGCTTTGCCTGCTTTTTCCTTCTGACTTGACAACTCACCAGAAGCCTCAGGCATTTCTAAAATCTTGAATGGAAAGAAGCGTTCAAAAACCCTGCCAGGGAGGATGTTGGGGAGCTGGGGAGGTCCAGGGGCCTCTGCTTTTTTTCCGTGTAGCATCTTGTGTCAATGACAACTCTTAAGATCTGTCACACAGCTTTGATAGCATTCCGGTCAGTTACCTGTGCCTGAAATGGTCCCAGACCTAACAGATCAGTCATAAAGTAGAAAATACTGTCAAATACTGTCAAACTCTGCGATGTCTATGGGATGTGTTAACACCCTATCTTTGTAAGTACTTTTGTAGCTAAAAAATGTCTTTACTTTATCAGGCCCTTGCTATTTTTTTTCCATCAGTGAATTTCACTCTCAGGTCTTTTCAGAGCATCTCGTAATAAGTTGACACATCTATTTCAAATGCGTTTGTTACTAAGCAACGGTTACTAAGAGCTTCTGTAATTAAGATGAATGTTCCAAGGTAATCATGTCCCAGCACAGCACCGTTTCCCCCATTTTCTGATAATGCAGGAGCAGGATGGAGGGAAGGGGAAGAGGACCGTTCTGCCCAGGGTGTGACATCTGCCGTCTTCGGACACTCTGGCTTATTCCGGACGGCATTTGTGTTTTTCGAATCAGCCTGTCCTTTCTTCTGGTGTGTTTGGAGTGCAGGTTCCAGGCATGCACAGGTAGTGCCTGTGTCAGAGGCAGGTTGACTACACAGCTGTGTCACGCTAGGGCCACCAGGGGCCACCCGGAGGATGTCACAGAGGGAGTCAACTTTCTTTGCAACTACGTCTGACCTACATTAAGCAGTGATGCAGGCCTTTTCTGGACTTTGCTTAACAATGCAGTTTCTTTTTCTTTTGGTGATTTGTAAAGGAAGACTCAGATGAATTTTTTCCTATTCATCGTGCCTGGCTCATAGCAGGCATTTAACAAACACTCCTCTTTCCCTGCCCGCTCCATTTTGTTCTAGGAGCAAGGAGGGGGCTAGGGTTTCCATGGTGACCTGTTGTTGAATGACCTCCTTTCAGACCTGTTGTCGGATGCCCAGTGGGCCCGAGCAGCAGTCTTGGGGGCCAGGTGTCATCTAGTGGAGGGCTTGGCTGGGGAAAGGCGATTCCATCCCATCAGCCAGCAGTTACTGACTGAAGAATGGGTATCAGCCCCATACCTTGGGTTTGTGATCTTGGCTAGGTCATAGGTGCTTTAAACCCTGCCCTGTGAATGAGAATGCCTGTGTGGGTCACCTCAGGTTATCTTAAGAATTCGATGAGATAGAATAATGGGTGAGGTGCTACGGAAGGTGTACGTGTGTGTTTTCTTTTATTCAACGCAGAGGCTCCAGCGTGTCAGGCACTTTTCTGGTTTGATAATATTCTCTGGCAGTGCGTATCAGTGTGTGTATTTAGTTCTTTGTAATGGCAGTTTCTGATTCTAGAGTCTAGGTGTTGTGTAATCGATCCTGCTGCCCCGCAACTCATGGGCATTTAATTAAACAGTGCTGCATTGAACATCTTTACACACATGACTGTTGGATGTGTAAGAGTATTTCTCTAGGAGAGTAGTAGAAGAGATTTTGCTAGGTCAAGAGGCACATATTTAATATTTAATTTAATATTAATATTTGGTTGGATACTACCAGACCCCTCGCTAACAGATGAAAGTAACCCATCTTCCCAAACAACATTATGAGAATATCTTTCTTTCCATAGTTTTTCTGATCTTTCAAATTTTATCAGTATCTCTGATGATTGTATTTTTAACTCCTTGCTTTATTATTTTTTTTTTTTGGTGGGTACCGGGGGGGTCGACCTCAGGACCTCATGCGCCAACAGGCACCCGTGCCGCTGAACGATATCACCGGCCCCTTTTTCGTATGTGGGTTCCGGGAGTTGAACTCAGGCCCTCGCGCTTGCAAGGCAGGCGCTTACGCCGCTGAGCCATCTCACCGGCCCTCCTTGCTTTATTAATGAGGGTCTTTTCATGGTTTTGGCCATTTTGACTTCCTCTCTGATTAGCCTTTTTATCTACCTTCTTTTCTCCTGGTCTGTAGGTCTTCTACTAGTTTGAAGGGGCTTTTTATATATTTAAAACATATTTACATTCCTTTTCCTTGAGATGATGGAGCTGACATTGACCAGTATGTTGCAGAGGAAGCGGGAGGCACGTGATTTAAACAGTTTCTTAGGGACTGCTTGGCTGTTAACCATGAGACTTGGTTGGAGCCTGGCTTTTCCCAGTGCAGCCTGCGTTTGTTTGAGCAGAGGGTCACCTGGGAGGCCCAGCAGCTAGGGAGGGGTGGGTCCTCCGTGGGGCACTTTGGAGGTCTGGCAGCAGCACCAGGGAGGACACTGGGTCATATCAGGGGAGTGGCCCTAACGCAGTCCTTCCCAGTGCCAGTGGCTGTCTGAGCCTGACTTGCAGGAGTTACCTACTCCTGGGAAAAAGCACCGCTGCCCAGGGACTGAGGGCTGTAACTGGGTCTTTGTTCCTTAGAGGGTGGAGACAAATGCAGAGGCGGACAAGTGACAGTCCCCACAGAGGGCCACCTTTCTGTCTTACGAGGGTACAGGGATGTTCAGCTGCCTCTGCACTGCAGACTGGAGAATGCTCTGTCCCTAATGTTGTAGCAGAAACAGAACGAGGGACCCTCTCCTCCGCTGAGTTTCCTGCCATGCCTTATTTGAGTAATCATAATTGTCTTCTGATGGAATGACTACCATTTTTCTTTTCTTTCTTTCTTTATTTTATATGTGGGTACCGGGAGTCGAACTCAGGACCTCATGCTTGCCAGGCAGGCGCTTATGCCGCTGAGCTATATCGCTGGCCCCATTTTTATTTTCCGTATAAATGAATAAACTAGATGAAAACTGTTTTTTTCCTTTTGGTCTTATTTTAAGTTTTTTGTCTTGTCCTGATCTGGCTTGTGATGTATGTTCAGTGGAACCAAGTCTAAGCGTAGAGATTCATTTGTTAAACACATATGGAATCTAATATCTGGGGAAATGGGGGTGATTTGCTAAGGTTACCCAGGTTAAGGACTAGAATTTGGGGCTTGCAACTCTGCTAGGACTTCTGGTTGTGCCGTTTAGTATTTTCTGACATTTGTCTATTCCCACACCCCCCACCCTCCTTCCCCAAGATTTCTTATCGTCCAAATGAGAATGGCTGTATTTATTTCATTGAACCATTGTGCCAAGTAGTTTGTTAGTTTTTTGAGACAGGGTCTCGCTGTATAGTTCAGGCTGGCTTTTAACTCATTATGTAGCCCAGGCTGGCCTTGAACTTGTGGCGATCCTCCTGCCTCAGCCTCCCAAGTACTGGGATTACAGGCTTGCACCACTGTACCCAGCCTCGTTTGACTTTTAACTTTCATTTGTACATATTTTTGAAAACCTTTCCTTTCTTAGTTTCACATCATACTTATCACTTGTGCTCAGTGGGCACATGGTAAATTAATGAAAAAATAAGATAATTGTTATATATTTAAAATGCTCTCATCATATACATGCACACAAACATCCTTTGTCTCAAATTCACCACTGTGTGAATTCAGGGTTTCCTGTTTTCAGGCATGGGAACAGTTGAAATATTCAGAGTAAGTAAATTCTCCCATGATTTTTTTATTAGTGCATGTTAGTTATACAGAATAGTGGGTTTTGTAAAGAATCTAGAGGGAGAGGAAACCACAACTTCCCTTAGATGGTCATTTTTGGTGGTGCTGGGGATTGAACCCCAAGGCCTTCCTTCCATGGGGGGGCAGGTACTCTACTGGTGATTACACCTTCGGTCCCCTGTTCCCCAATTTTGATTTTTCAGGATTGATCGTGTTAGGAAATGTCTTTGTCTGCCGTTGACTCCTGTTTCCTCGTGTTCTGTCCCGAGTGCTGTTAGCCACCCTGGCTGGGCAGTTTTGCCATGGGGTAAGGGTGAGGCAGTCACCAAGCACCGTGTGTTGTCCCATGGTGCCATCAGACGAGTGTAGCTGGAGTTTGTGTAGCTCCAGAGCTCCGTGTGGCTTGGGTGACCGTAATGGATGGGGCTGGGAGAAGCTAGAAATTTTCAAGGCCGTTTGGTTGGTCTGTCTGCTCCTGGCCTTAGACATGGGCTGGGTGTATTTGAAGTCAGATAACTGTATCAGGAGCACCATAATCGGGAATGCTTGGTGACAATGGGTTGTATCACCAAGGAGAATGCTAAGGGAATGATTGTGTCTCAAAGTTTCCTCACTAAAAGGTCTTTTTTCCTGTTACAAAGAGTGATTCAAAGCCCTTTCGTCCTGGCCTGGCTGGAGTTATATGTGAGTAGCCGGGGTGTGGTCTGCCCTCTGCCTCGGAGCCCTTAGTATTGGGCCAAGGCGAAGATTTTCTAGAAGAGGATTCTGCTGGGGCAGTTGGGAGTGTTGTGTGTGGGGGATAATCCTGGACTTGGTGCCCTAGAGGGCAAGCCTTTGGGTAGGAACTGGCTGTGATAGTTGCATCAGCGCCCTCATCCAAAGAGGAGTGATTGACTTGGGGCTCAAGGTAGAGGAGAGCTTAACCCTCTCTAAATGACGCTTCCTCCGATTTCCAGACTTTTACTAAGAGTGTGACGTTTTCCTTTTGTGCATTTTATTCAGTCTGAGGCTGTTCTCTTAGCTTTACACTTCCAGCGCTTGATAATTTTTTTGTAGTTTCCTGTCAGTAGGTGATTTTTGATGTCAAAGAATGACTTTTAAGGAAAAAATGTTACTTGAAGTATTAGTTCTTCCTTTCTTTAACTTTTATTTTGATACAGTACTAGACATACAGAAAAGTTAAAGGAATAGGAATATACACTTTTCATCCAAATTCTCTGAATGGTAGTGTATCATTTTCTTTTTCTCTCTATGCCCATTTGTCATGAACCATTGAGATAAGTGCAGATAAGATATCTCTTTTCTCCTAAATAGTGTACTGTGTATTTCCAAAACAAACAAACAGACAAACAAAGGAATTCTTACATAAATACTATACAATTTTCAAAATTGGGAAATTAACATTGATACTATAATATTATCTAATCCCATTTAGACCCCATTGAGATTTCATGAAATGAAACTGTTATTTTTAGTGAAAGAAAATCCCAGATCAAAATTGTCATGTCCCTTGTTCATTTTTAATCTCAGGGTTTTCTTTCATTTCATTACAGTGACATTTTTGGAGTATAGTCAGATATGTTTTGTAGAATGACTTATTTTACATTTATCTGATGTGCACATGGTTAGAATGAGGCTATCCATTTTTGGTGGAATTAAAATTAGTATTAGTTTTAAATACTGTGGTACCTCAGTTCATGAACTTAATTCAGCAATTTGGTTGCAGCCAGCATCATGGAACAAATTATGTGGCCAGAATTGTGGAAGGAATTCAGTTCATAAGCCAAGGTACTACTGTAATGTTAATTTTTAATTAATATTGATATATGAAAGTTGGAAATTAGGGCTGGGGATACAGCTCAGCGGCACAAGTGCCTACCTGGCAAGTGCAAGGTCCTGAGTTTAATTCCCTGTACCTAAAAAAAAAAGTTGGAAAGTAATCTTCATTTTATGTGTTTATTTTACCTTAAATATCTTGTTATTCTACATGTAAATCTACAAACAAATGACAACAAATGACAACAAAGAGATTTGCTTTAATGGTTGATAAATTCAAGTTGGGTAGACTAAATTCCCATTAATTAATTTGATTTGTAATTTGAGCACATTTACCAAAACATTTAAAGTCATTTTTGTACACAAATAGATTCAGTCTGCTTCTAACTCACTTCATATGCTTGACAAAGCAAACCTGAAGACCTCAGCAGCTTTCCCAAGGACTTGAGCAATTCTACTACACTAAAAACTAAAACTTATACATACAGCAGATTCCTTATTCTCCTGAACATTCTAATATTGTTTGTAAAACCTTCATATTTTCACATTTTACTCAATCTCAAGTCTAAAATCAGTTACACCCTGGCAGGTTCTCGAAGGGATCAGATTCTCAAACATTCCATACCCCGTGGAGCCCGATTTACAGAGATTATTCTGAACTTCACACGAAACTGTTAATACTTTGGCTTCTATTTACTTCAGCGTCTCTATATTTAATTGCCTTCCTTTCCAGGGCTGTTAAGACAATGCTCACTGTGGAAAGCAAATCATAGCAGGGGGGTCGAGGTTATTATGCTAATTGTTGAGGTAACTGGGCCAGTTAGGCACACCACTAGAGTTGTTTATCTGATGGAAATTTGGGGTGAAAGAGGCGTATTTCTAGACTTTTTTTGAAATATAGGTAAACCCACTTTCTAATCACTATGACAATGTGAGACTAAGTGCTGTGTAGTTGCTATGACAACAGCAGTCCACACCTTTCCGATGGGATGGGTTTTCAGCTGTGGTCTCCTGGGTGACAGTCTCCTGTCTTTCCTCCCTCTGATTTGGGTAGACATCTGTCCGCATCTCCAGCCTGCAGGAGTTTCTCTGCTGCCGCACTACATTGTGCATTTCCTTAGCACTTGGCACCATTATATATAATCATTGTATTGATTGGATTTGACGTTTTCTTCCAAAACCTTTGGCCACAATTCTAAAGCTACATGCTGATCAAAGTGTCTTTCTCTAATTTCTTCATGTTAGTTTGAATTACAGCCTTTAGAGCTTGACTTAGATTCACAGAAACAGTTCTACTAGAGCTGTGTAACTGGATCACGAAAACTCCCTGCTCTGACCATCCAAGAGCTCTGTGTACTGCTGCTGTATAGAGACGATTGAGTGTGTGTACTCTCGTTAGTTGCTCTCAAACAGATCCGAAGGCTAAATCACAGCCGTACGGAGAGAAGTGTAGGAGGAATGGGTCGTGTGTAAGCACATCATGAACTCACAGGTAGTGACGACTGTTTATTGGGATGTGCTGTTCATGTCTGGTGATTTAATTTCATTTGGCGTGCCTGGAGTGTCTTGGATAATTGCAGTCACTGTTTCCTTGGCAGATATGCTGTCCTGCTAACATTTGTCTTTTTCTAGATCTCTTTCTTTAGTGTACTTAGTTGAAAGGACACGTTTTGCAATCAGGGGACTTAGGTTCGGCTTGCATTCTGTGGGTAACCAGCTGTGTGATCCCAGGTGGGTAACTGAGCCTCTCAGAGCCTCCTCTGGCTTGCGTGCACCTCACAGAGCCCTCTTAGGGGCTGGAGAAGATGCTGCTTGCTGGGCACACAGGGCAGCCCCTGGAACACACAGTGCTTAAAGAATGGTGGGGATTTTCTTTTCACTGGCCACCCTGGTTGGGTTTCTGTCATCATCCGTCACCTCTGGTCTGCCTCACCTGTCCCTCTGACATCTTGTTGAATCCTAACTCCCTTTCATCTTTTCTGTATGGGGTATATCACTTACGCTCACTGTGTATTTCCTCTGCTTTGTAATCATGGTAGAGGCATAGTTGACGGTCCATTTATTTTAAAGATTTCTTCTCTTTTTCTCTGGGAGAGCCCCTCAGTTTTACCTTCTGGGCCACACATGTTGAGCTTGGTAGAATCCTAGTCTGTTAACTGTCCATTTCAGAGGGCCATTGCTTATGTGTCCATCTTGCTTTGATCTTGGGTATTCCCGGCAGCAAATACACACATTCTGCAGGTGTTTATTGCAAATGAGGGCCATGCTGTCACCCAATAATGCAAGACTGACTCAAGTGTCTGCTCTCTGAAGAAGCCAGTTTTATGCTCCTCCTTCCTTTGTCCTATGTGGTTATTGTCATCATACCCTTTAGGAGAGGGACTGGCAAGGAGGAGCTGACTATTGATCATTACAAATCATGATTCCCAGCCAGCACAGTTGTGGATGCCTGTAATCCCAGTGGCCCAGGGGCTGAGGCAGGAGGGTCATAAGTTCAAGGCTAGCCTGGGCAACTTAGACTCTGTATCAACAACAACAACAACAAGAACAACAACAACAACAACAACAACAAAAAGGGGTGAGTGGGACTGTAGCTCAGTACAGAGACCCTGGACCCACTCCCCAGTAGCACCACCAATGAACCAACCAAATAAAAAACCCCAAGCTGGAAATCATAATTTCCATCATCCCCACTGTTGTAGTCAGGGTTTGCAAGGGAAACAGTTTAATACAGGACACATAATTTATAGGATTATTTTATAATATTCGCCAAAAGAGTCAAATGCAGAAGAGTACAAGAGATCTATCCACACACTAGAGACCCAAAGAATCCAGCTGAGGGCCTGGATCCCACGGCACTGTCCTGAACGAGTCCAGCGTAAGACCTAGAGCCCATGGCAGTGTCCTCCATGAGTCCAGCTGGAGGCCTAGAGCCCACGACAGTGTCTCATGCAAGTCTGTACCAAGGATCTGCGCTGGGAAGGCCCAAAGGCCAGTGGTGGAAGCTGGAAAGTCTGCACCAAAGGGATGAAGGATCTGTGCCAGCAGCTGAGGGATCTGCACTGGAGCCAGGAAGCGATGCTCAAAGCAAGGACCAGAGCTCCCCAAAGTGAACTGCAGCCATCCCCGGTGACAATGAGGTCCCGAGCTCCTCTGACGATGAGAACAGCTGAGTTCATATCAGGAAAGCCAGCATGACAAGCTCCTCCAGGAGAATCAACAGCACCAATCCTTCCTCTCCGGTTCTTCTTTTTATGTTGTTGGCGACAGTCCTCAGGTGGGCCTTCCACACCCAGTGCCACACTGATTCAGTTCAGCTGGGGGTTACAAGTTGACCAGCAGTTGTCAATCCACCACAGCCACAATGTTCACCTCCTTTCTGCTTGTTTCCATTTTTGCTTGGTGGTGTCACCTGTAGGAAGTGGCTAGGGCGGTAGTAGGCTCAGTGACCATGATGTTGAATGGATTTCAAAGGCTGGAAACCCAAGGGGGGATATTAGCAGCGTTAGCTGTGGGGTTCTTAGACACTGAGTAAGAGTAAACTGGATTAGCTCTACAAATGTGTACTTGTCCAGAGCGAAACCAGGGGAGGCCAAGACCACTGTCTTCCCCCACTGTGCAGAGTTGCAAACAAACACCAGGGCTGTCTGAGTGATGAACCTCGGGGGGAAGAACGCACACAGACAGTTTTTGTAATTGAAAACAGCAAATTTGTCTGGATGAATAACGGTTACATAATACCCTAATAATGCTAATAATAATACTTTTTTTGGCTTATGACTTGATTTATTCGATCTCTTACCTCATCAACTGCTACTTTTTCACATTTAAATTTGTTAATATGGTAAATTATCTTGATTTCTTTTCAAATAATGAATCAAGCTTGCATTAGCAGAATAAAACCCATTAGATCATGATCCATCTTATACATTAATACACTTCTTTTTGGCTGTTGTATCCCTAAAGATTTTTCCATTGATGCCTATGAATGACTTTAGTCTTAAAAATACTACTTATTAAGTAGCAGATGTCAGATACTTTGAAAAAGTTGTTTCTTTGAATTCTAACAACTTGTTGAGAAAACTACATACCTGTATTTTAACCATTATAGTTACATCTGTTTTTTTTTTAATTAAAAAAATTTTTTTTGAATAGGGAATTGACAAGACGTTGTGCTTGCCAGGCAGGCACTGTGCCACTGAGCTAAATTCCCGGCCCAGTTACATACATTTTTATAAGTATGAGGTCAAGTATATTTCCCAGAGTCACATGGCCAATAAGTGATGGGCTAAGACTTAAACCAGTGATGGTGAACCTTTTAGAGCTTTCAATGATAATGAACAGCCAGCTGCAGCACGCATGATGTAGGTTCGCTGTCACTGATCTTAGAACCTTATTCACCTAGGACCAAAGAGCATGCTTAATCTCATCCCTGCAGGCATATGCTGTGAGGAATTGTGTAATGGCACCCCAGTGGGAGATTTTTTCTTGCAAATTAAGAAAATTTTGTGTCAGTTGAGGAAGCTAGCAGAAAGTACTGATTTAAGGAAGAACCTATAAACTCCAAAACTGTTTTTCCCTGGATGTCCCTTAATTCTGCCAGTCTCTGACTCATTGGAGAAATAACCCATTCTTCCTTCTCTAGAAGACTGTTAAGTCCTATCAGCCATTTGCCCTCAGTGCGAATGAATTTGTCCAGATTGTTTTTCTAACAGCCGTGTGAATGAAAGATTTGATGGTTGGAGGAGGGGAACTTGAAGGTGATTTGGGACACAGAGATCCTTCAGAATGGGCTGAGTCTTGGTGAATGTTGTCCAGCCACAGGGCAACAAATGGTAGTGGCTCTTGAGGCTGAGGCAGGGCAGGGATAGGAAGGAGGAGGGGGAGGCTGAGAAGAGAAGCTCGCCTCTCTTCTGCTCTGCTGAACCCAAGGACTGCCGATACCAGAGTCTTCCCTGAGCCCTGGCTTGTGCTGAGGGTAAAGGTTCGGAATAAGAAGTAGCCAAGACATCAGTCCTTGGGAATCGGTATTCACCAGACGTATTTTTGCTTTCCTAAAAAAAAAAAAATGAAGATTTTAAATGCTACTACCAGAGGCTGTGATCTAGCAGGTATGGGGGAGCCCCAGGAACTTGGATTTCATCAGTCTCACTGAGCAGTTCTAATGTGGATGGTTTGAGCACCAAACTTTAAAAACCTTTGGGTGGGACTGTACCAGTGGGCTCCATTAGGCAAGTCTCCCACCCAACCCAGAATATATGACCAGTGGCATGGGTTGAGTAATGATGGTGCTTGAATAAAAGAAGAAATTCCTCTCTTGAAGAGCTCTGTTTGAGCTAACATCAAAGCTCTTTAAGGCCTATGAAGTTCTGTCTCAGGGAACGCTGCCCTAACCTTCCTTACCTCTTTGCTCATTTCTGGCCTTCTCTTGTTTTGGCCTGGTCTGGAAGACGATGGAGGAAGAGCAGGCCAGCAGCAGAGAACCAGTGGCAGAAGGGTGGCCGCCGAGGACACAGAACTTTCAGACCTAGGACTGGGACAGTCGCAGGCAGGCCGGGATGGCAGGCCACCCTCCTTGCACAGACACCCCCATCGCAGAGGCTGCTGCCGACCCCTCAGCTGTGGAAGGGCTGTGCCATGATGTCTCGGGCCGCAGCCATGGCTCCACAGGATGTTGGCTGTGGCTCTTGGTGCTGTTCCTATTTTCTTCAGGGGAAATACTCTTTGGGATTTGGTTTGTTTGGCTCATTTCCTGAAGCTACAGGAGGCCGGATGTAGGAGGTAGCCTCACCTGGCCCAAGAAGTGAGTCTTCTCCTGACGTTTGCCGAACAGTGGTGTAGCGAGACACCTCCTTAGCGTCTTAGGAGGGCAAGGGTTGGGGAGGAGCCTCACTGCACCCCGTGGCTTTCCTGTGAGACCCTAGTATTTTCTTACCGAGTTCAGTTTGGAAGAGGAAAGTGTGTTTTCTTAGGGAAAGCAGATCCTTAGGGTGGAGCTCAGGCTGTTTTGCTCTCAGCTTGGGCTCTGGGGTGAAATCGGGCCATTACAGACGCAGCTCTGTTTGCACCACAGTGACTCACATGAGGTGCCAGGGAGGAAATGAGTGAGTGCCTGGAACTGGACACGGTCGCCCTCCATTGAGGGTAGCCCAGGTGAATGACCAAACAGAATCCTTACATTTTTAGCATAAAACACTCAAGTGTGGGTGATGTGTGTGTACACAGATAACAAACAGGGTCTGAAAAGATTTATTTACTTATTGTTTATTTTTTGGAGCTAGCATGGAACCCGGGCCCTTCCATATGCTAGGCAAGCACTAAACACTAAGCTATACCCCAGCCCTGAATGGAATTGTTTAAGGGGATTTCGAAGACTGTTTTAAGCCGTAGCAGCATTGGAGAGGAAGTGTAGTGTACCCAGACGAAAGGAGAACAACAAATCCTGGTGTTTGTCAGAACTCAGTAATCATCCTATACGTGATTTGATCCCAGAAGGTTTCCCTATCTAATTATATTTGGAATACGCTATATTAAAATTAATTGTGATTGCTAAACATACACTAATTGATGAGATAGTTGTGGAGGGAGGAAGGAAAATGTTCCCGAAGCTGTCTATCTGGTAGGAAATCACTTTTGAGTGTAAAATTGTTCCGATCTGTATTAGAAGACATTGACAGTTTAAAGGACAGTCCTTGGAAGGGAGACTGAAAGTTGTAGGTGATGAAGTTTTCCTAAAACTTAGAAAACATGCAGGAAATCATGGGAAAAAAATAAAAACAAGACAGAATGAATCCTGTCCCCCGACTGTAGCATTGAAAAGTATTTCTGACACTGTTGCTAAATGACCTGGAAACAAAAACACTATAGAGAAGGAATCTAGAGAACAGAGCACTGCTTGATTAAATCTAATTTTTTTTTTTTTTTTTTTGGAATGGAAAATTTGGCACCTGGATTTGTCTTAGGGCAATGTATGGGACTGTGGAAGACAAAACAGAAAGTGAGCCTCTATCCATTTGCACAGCACTCTGTCAACATGGTGAGTGTCTCTAAAACCCGCCGGTCTTTCTGCCAGAATGGTGCAAACACTGTCCCACACAGGGACCTGATACAAGAAGGCACGGATTCCCCACTGTCCCAGGGAAAGTGGCACGGTAGCAGCGAGCAGAGTAGGTATGGTGGGCAGGCTAAGCTGATTTCTGGGAAAAAGGCTAAAACTCCTAAAAAGAATGTGCTGAGGTTGGCTGTGTTGAACCTAACTGCAGATCTGAGGGAATGCTGGCTATTAAGAGACATAACATTTTGAACTGGAAGAAGGCAAGAGGAGAAAGGGCTGCATGATCCTGCACTGAGATTCATCTTGTTTCATTATGAAGACAATAGCATCTTGAGATTATGTTAAAAAAAAAAACCCAGAACGTGACTTACATGCAAGGCAGAGGTGACTTGACCATCAAGCTCTGGATTTCTAAGGCTGTGGATTTAAGGAAACTTCCTAAGAGATGTTGTCATGGGAACCATATCACCCATCCAAGCTCCATGCTGCTATTATTTTGAGATGTATGTTTCTTTGGAAACTGTATCCTTAGGATTAATGTGATGCCGCCTTTACTGATAACAACAGCTAACACATCCTGGGTGTTCGCATTGTGCCACGCACGGTTCTGAGTGCTCGAGCGTCTTGCTTACACTAACTCGCAGAAACCGTGGAAATCTGTGATGATGCTCTAGTTTGTCTCTCCTCATTTTAAGATGAGGGTCTGATGCACAGAGAGAGCAATCTGATTCTAAGCCACATGGCTTGCAGATGGTAGAAATAATATGTAATATGTCTTTAGAATGTATCTTGTTCACCACCACCTCTGTGTTGGTCCCCATTGATTGGGGACCGTAGAAAATTCATAGCAGCCACTTCTTACCCACAGCGTGCAGGCTGCACTGAGCCTCACCTCCGAGGACATAGTATTTTCCCCCCTTCCAGGATCTAACCAGTAATTTCATTTCATCGAATACCTGCTTTTCTTATCAGGGGCTTTGAGATAAATGTTTGGAGGGTGGCAGCTTTACAAAAACACCAAAAGTGTCACTAAAAGAAAGCTGGCTAAGGAATGAAGTTAAAACCCTCCCTCACACCAAATAAAAATTAGCTCAAAACTGATCAGATATTTAAATGTAAGAGCTAAAGTCATAGAACTCTTAGAAGAAAACAGGCATAAGTTGTGATTTTGGCTTAGGCGGTGGTTACGGTTGACACAAAAGGCACAAGAAAAGCAGACCAAAAAAAAAAAAAAAAAGACTTAATTCAAATTTAAAAGCACCCACCCTTGAAAGAACATTCTCAAGAAAGTGAAAATGCTACCCATGGAATGCAAAAAAGATTTGCAAATTGTGTAGTTGATGAAGGACTTGCTTCCTAAATAGATAAAGGACTGCTTAAGAATTAAAGGACAAATAACCCAACTGAAAACAGGCAAAAGATTTGAATAGTTTCTACAAGAAGATCATACAGTTGGTCAATAACCACATGAAAAGAGCATTCTTATCTAGAGGAAATGCAAATCAAAACCACAGTGAGGTACTGCCTCACATCTAGGATACAGTTAAAAGATGGATAATAACAAATGTTGGTGAGAATGTAGAGAAACCAGAACCCTTGAATATTGCTGGGAGGAATGCAAACTGTTGCAGTTGTTTTGAAAAATGATGTGGTGGTTCCTCAAAAATGAATGCAGGGCTGGTGAGATAGCTCAGCGGCATAAGTGCCTGCCTGGCCAGCACAAGGTCCTGAGTTTGACTTTCGGAACCCACATACGAAAAAAGGGCTGGTGATATCGCTCAGTGGCACGGGCGCCTGCTGGTGCGCGAGGTCCTGAGGTCGACCCCCAGTAACCACAGAAAAAAAAAAAAAGAATGCAGCATAGAATTATCATATGATCCAGCAGTCCCACTCTTTGGTATATACTCAAGAAAACTGAAAACGTGTCTGTGCAAAAACTTGTACATGAGTGTTCATAGCAGCAGCATTACACATGGTAGCTATAGTAAAAGTGGAAATAAGTCATTAAAGTGGTATTTCTGTGTAATGGAACATTATTCATTCCTAAAAAGGAATGAAGTACTGATACGTGCTATAACATGATAAACCTTGAAAACATTAAGCTACATAAAAGAAACCAGATGCTGAGGGCCCGTATAGCATATGATTTCATTGTTATGAAATGTCTGGGACAGGCAGATCCATAAGACAGAAAGTAGATTAGTGGTCACCAGGGGCCCTTGGAGAAAGAGGAGAATGAAGAGTGCCAGCTAATGGGCACCGAGTTTCCTTTTGGGTGGTGAAAATGTCCCTTATAAAGGGATTGTGGCTGCACAACTTTGAAAATATACTAAAACTCACTGAATTATGTACTTTAAAAAGGTGAAGTGCATAGGGATTCTATTTTTCAAGGAGTACATACATACATGACATATATGTACACATGTCAAATAATTGAAAAGGAAGGCTGCACCTTCCCTTCTGGAAAAGGCAGGAAACAGCTGCCTTTGATCATTCCAAATACACAACAGCAGGAAATCTTACCACCTTCATTTTGGGGATAGATACCCAGTCCTTGCCCAATTAGCTTTCTTTTCTCAAACTTGCTGGCTGGAAGAAATGATGAGTTTAGTGAGGAGGAGAAAGATGGTGTTTCTGTTTGAATCTTTTATTTATTTATTTTTTTGGTTTTGTTTTTTGAGACAAGGTCTCACTCTGTAGTTCAAGCTGCCCTTGAATTTACTATGTGACAGCCTGAGCTGTCCTTGAACTTGTGGCAATCTTCCCGCCTCAGCCTCCCAAGTGCTGGGATTACAGGTGCACGCCACCATGCCTGGCCTCTGTTTGAGGTCAGCGTTCTGAATCATTTTGAGGCTCCAAATGTATTGCAAAGCAGCATTGTGGGCTGTTATCTCTCTCCACACTCTCTTTATTGGTTTTGTGCTGTGCTGTGCTTTTCTCTGGCTGTGTTATGTTTTGGTTTTACTTTGTCTCTTCTGTGTTTTTATTTTCACAGGGAAAATGCTCACAGTGAGGCAGAGTACAAGTCCACTGAGTAGTGGGGGATGCATGCTGTCTTGGTGGCTGTCTGGTATTAAGAGGACGCTGGTCTCATAGTAAGAGGTGGGAAACATGCCTTCAGCTTTTATACTCTGAAAGAGATTGTAGAAAATTGACATCGTCTTCTTTTTAAGTGTTTGGTAGAATTTACCAATGAACACATTTAACCTTGCGATTCTGTTTTGGAAAGGTTACTAATAATTCAGTTTCTTTAATAGATACAGGCCTATTCAGATTGTATAGGACTGGAAAAACTATTTTATTAGGGTGCAGGCCAGGTCTGTGAATAAAATGACACAGATTAACAGGAGGAAAGCGCATGTATTTATTTAGAAGTTTTACATGGCACGGGAATCCTCATGAGAAAATGAAGATCTGAAGAAGTAATTATTCTGCCTTTTATACTGGATTGAACAGTGAGTAGCTGTAAAGAAGCAAGTGAAAGGCTTAAAAGATAAGGTGTATTTCAACAGTCTGTACAGAATTCTCTCGGCTTTGACTTCTCATCCTTGAAGGGAAAGATGTTACATCTTTCAAGTATGTATAAGGAGGGTCTTTTACATGGGAATTTTATTTTCTGCTTTTAAGAAACAGTACAAAGGTCAAAGTGAAATAATTAAAACAAGACACAAAATAAGTGAAATTGAAAACAAGAAACCAAAACTAGTTCTTTGAAAAGATCAGTGCAATCAATAAGCCTGCTGTTTTTCAAGTGTTTTTCAAGATTGTTTCTTTCAAGGAATTGGTCTGTTTGATCCAGGTTATCAAATTAGTGGGCATAGGATTGTTCACAGCGATCTCTTATTATCCTTTTAAGGTCTGTTGCATCTGTAGTGATGGCCCCTATTCATTTCTGATATTCATAATTTGTATCCTTTTTCCTTTTTTAGCCTAGCTAGAGGCTTATTGATTGCACTGATCTTTTCAAAGAACTAGTTTTGGTTTCTTGTTTTCAATTTCACTTATTTTGTGTCTTGTTTTAATTATTTCTTTTCTTTTGCTTATGCAGGATTTACTTGGCCCTTCTTTTTTTTTTCACTAGTTTTCTTTTTTTTTGTGGGTACCGGGGGGTCGACCTCAGGACCTCGCGCGCCAACAGGCACCCATGCCGCTGAGCGATATCACCGGCCCCTTTTTCGTATGTGGGATCTGGGAGTCGAACTCGGGCCCTCGCGCTTGCAAGTCAGGTGCTTAAGCCGCTGAGCCATCTCACCAGCCCTTTCCCATTTATTTATGACAAACACTCCACGTACTGATGGTCTATAGTCGTAAGTTCTTTGAGACAGTGTTATTGGGCTGGGCCAGTCACAGGGTGGGATCATCTAACCTACCCCTCCTACACTTATTTGGCCCTTCAGGTCGCCTAGATTTATTTATTTATTGATTGATTGATTGATTGATTGTCTTTTTTGAGACAGGGTTTCACTGTGCTGTTCAGGATGGCTTGAACTCACTTTGTAGCCCAGGCTGGCCTTGAACTCCCAGCAATTCTCCTGCCTCAGCCTCCCTAGTACTGGGATTACAGGTGTGCACCACCATGCCTGGCCAGGTAGCATAGATTATAAACTGGCTGTTAAACCTGTCTGTGATGAGGTCAGCCTTGGCCATGTTCATCTGGGTCTTTTTTTTTTTTTTTTTAATGTGGGTATTGGGAGTTGAACTCAGGACCTTGCACTTGCCAGGCAGGCGCTTCTGCCGCTGAGCCATCTCACCGGCCCTCATTTGGGTCTTCTGATAAATTTCATTGCCAACTTTTCACTTAATTTGTTTTTGTGACTATTGATGATCTTCCGTAAGAGTTGGAAAATGGAAACTTTCTAATTTCATTGTTCTTTCCACATTTATTAGTTGGGATTCATTTACATGGATTTGATTATCCAGAAATACAGTTTGAAAGGGAAAGGCAGGTGTTTTAAAAATCAGTTTTCAGAATAATTTGGGGCCCTAGCAGCCTGCACTGGTGGTCAGCCAATGAGTTGTTCTCTACACTATTTTGAGAGGAGGATTGATGTGAACATTTTAGCAACTCATTATAAACCCCTGGATTTTGTAGATTCGGTGTATTTGAATAATTTACAGTTACTCTTTTTGATATTTAGATCGTCTTACCTTTGGCCAGCAGAGACTCCTTTAATTGGCTTGTGAGCGTCTTTGACACTGCTCTGTTAGTCTGAACCATTAACCCTGGGCCGAAGTTTCTCCTCCTTTAAGTAATTGTACTATTTGGTCTTTAAGATTCCTTTTAGTTTTAGCTTCCCTTTGTAAGAAAAGATCCCATATTCTAATATATTCCACAATTAAATCTCTTATGCTGAAAAGCTACTGTTTTGGTTTTTTTTCTCTTTAAAAGTCACACAGTAGGTGAGCTAATGCATTTTAAAATAGGAAATATTTTTGGTTCTTTCTCTCTAATCTTTTAGCTCCTAGTTGCATCATCCTGACTCAGGGTAGTTCCACACTCTAAGCACAGTATCTAGGTGGAAAACAAAACAAATGGTACAAATATTGATGTACTTAAAGCTGTAATGAGGTTTACCAGGGAATTCCCTGACAGTGAATCTAGCTAGCTAGATTATTATTCGTCCAAATGTGAGATATTTTCTCCCTTCGATATGGGTAGCAGGTGTGGAGAATGCAGAGCTGCCCTTCATCCTGTAGCCTGGGCAGGGAGAATGGCGACTTACGAAGGGCCTGAGGCCTCCTGGGGAGCTGACTGGGGTGACCAGAAGGCTGCAAAGCCGGCCAAGGCTGGCCAGGTGGCCGCAAAGGCAGCCTCAGTCCCTGCAAGCCGGGAACTGGAGTCTGTCCATCCTGGCAGCGCCTGGGACAGGTCCAGGAGGCTAGGCCAAGTCCCTGAGGCTGTCCCTGGGACCAGAAGGTATAACCAGAGGGAGACGTGGATTTCAGTTCTAGGGCGTAAAGTTCAGCACATCCGAGAAGGAGCTGGAAGTGACTTCTTGGAATGTTTGAAGGACACCGTCTCATACCAAGCCGTCCGTGATAAACTCGCACAGGAGTCTGTTTCAGTCTGTGTCCCGTGGAGCATGTGCGACTTCAAAGGCAGCTCTGGCAGTCTTGCTTGGGGAGGAGAGTACACACTTTTATTTCTGGTTTTGGCACAATTCCACCAATCTCATTTTGATGGCCAGGAAGCAAAACCTTTCCATTCCCTCTCTGTTCATTTGCCTTTTGCAGATCCACCTTCGTTTTGCTTCAGAGGCAGTTTTTACCTTGAGGACAGTTTCTTCAACCTGTATTTGAGGCTTTATTTTACAGGAAAAAGGCAAAGGCACGAGAGCTGTTGATTTCAAGGGAAGCCTTGAATAATCCAGTTTGGAAATTGCCCCCTCCTCAACTTCCCCTCTCTTCCCACCGTAAGTGTCTTCAGAATTTGAAATAGTTTTGTTTGCTGAAGACAAGCAGTATCCTTTCAGTAGGATGTGAAGAGGGGCTTCTGGGTTCATGGCAAAGGGTTGGGATCCCTTGGAGTAGATGAGTGGGTATGGCTTCGGCCTAATGCTTGTGCGCAGTGGTGGTGTGTGGGTGTGTGTGTGCATGTCGGTGCACTTCTGCAGACCTGAGATGTTGAGCTTGCTCTCCACGCTGTTCCTTATGCCTCGTGCTGTGTTGGGTGTGTGTTGCATATGTGTGACTGTGTTGTGTGAGCGATGCGTGTGTGTGTCATGTGTATTGTGGACATATTGTTTCCTGTGCGTGTGTTGTGTGTGTTTTCTGAGTTGAATTTCCTTGCTGGGCTGTCTTTGCCCTGCCTTGCGCTGTCACCTCTCCATCTCCACACATCAGTGAACACTGATTGGGCTCTGTTAGTGGAATGTTTTGTTTTTTGGTTTGAGACTGAGTCTTGCCAATCTTTTTTTTTTTTTATGAGTACCGGGGGTGGACCTCAGGACCATGCGCACCAGCAGGCGCCCGTGCCGCTGAGCGATGTCACCGGCCCTTTTTTCGTATGTGGGTTCCGGGAGTCGAACTCGGGCCCTCGCGCTTGCCAGGCAGGCGCTTACGCCGCTGAGCCATCTCACCGGCCCAGTCTTGCCAATCTTGTCTTGAACTTGAGATCCTCCTGTCCCAATCTACCGAGTAGCTGGAGTACAGGTTTGTGCACCATGCCTGGCTCCGAGCTGTGCTGTTTTCATTTTTAATATTTTTTATCTATTTATTTCTGATCACTGTTATTACTCTTTTCCAAACTATTCCCTATGTCCTTTGACACTTTGCCTCCTGATGTGGTTGCTTAACTGTTTAGAGTGTGATTCTAATGAGCCTGACATGGCCTTCCTGTCTTGTAGGTCTTTTGACTGCTTAGGGAGGGACTGCACCTCTGTGTTAACCTGGAGAAGGGAAAGAAGATCTGGGTCTGGTGACACAAGATGTTATTAGCTTTGATGGACAAGGTATTATTGGCTTCACTGTCTTAGATATTAAGCTTCTTTTTATTCCAGCATTATTAACTCATAACTTGTCATTCTTTTCCCTAATCTTTCGTTAGTAATGCTTCTTTAAACTGTAAAGGATAGTAATCAGTATTAGTAGCAGTGACATCAAGACACTAAAAGATTTACCTCCCCTAACTCCTTCCTTTATCAAAATAGGACCTTCCTTGAAGGACTTGGTAGGATGAATTTAATGCTGGTGTAATAAGTAATGTTATGACTTGAAGCATTTATCAAATGGCCAAAGTATATCAGGTATTATATGAAATTTTATAAAAACCAAGAGGCATTTCACTTGCAAATATTGTCTAGCTTTTATGTGCACAGAATTGCATAGAATGGTGCTACAGAACACACCATTGGCAGATGGGTGTTACCTCAAAGAGCTGGTATATTCTAGTAGACAGAGGGGGAAAAAGGAGCCTTATGGGAAATATTTATAGAATAACATAAGAAAATGTAAGCCTAATGTTAAATTGGTTGGAGATTTACATACAAATTGGTTGGAGACACACCCACACCCACACCCACACACACACAGGCACAATATATGTGTGTATGTTGGAGATTATACAATCAGCAGAATTCAGAGGGGAGGCCAGAGGAGGAGGCCAAAGCACTAGATGAATTGGAGAGGCCAGCATGAAAGAGAAGAAGGAGTTGGAGAATTTGGATGGGAAGAGGTGAGGGTGGGTAATGACACTGATAGATTCAAAGGGAGGGACTAAGGAGCAGGGATTTATGGGAAGGCCAGGACGATTTGGGCTGAGTCTTGTGACACAAAAGATGTAATGAACTTTTACTAATAGCTTCAGTGTCTGAATAAAGTTGATGCAAAGAAACTTTGAGAATATGCAGTTTTATCTACAGATGGGAAGTAAGTATCAGTTATTCTCAAACCATATTACTGTGGGTTTGTTTTAAGTAATTGAGACTATTTGTCAGTGTCTTAGTTTACTTTTCTCATTGCTGGGACAAAATACACCCACCGGTTAAAGGAGGAAAGGTTTATTTACTCACAGTTTGTAGAGGTTTCAGTCCATAGTTGGCTGGCTCCAAGGCAGGGTGGCATGGAAGAAGGGCGTGGCAGAGGAGAAACAGTCCAGGGCAAGGCAGGTGGGAAGAAGCAAGCAGCAAGCCTGCTTTCTTTTCTGTCCCTTTGTATTCCATCCTGGCTGTAAACCTATTGGTTGGTGCCACCCACACCCAGAATGGGGCTTCCCATTATCTACACCCAGAACTATATAAACCAATTATTGAACTAATTCAATTGCCTCCCATCCTAGATCCAGCCACCTCTGAAAAGCCCCACCTATGAGCACATGAGGCTTTGGGGGGACATCTAGCCATAACAGTTAATATTGAAAGAAAATTGTAAAGTTACAAGCACTTGTATTTCCAAATACAGTAGAGTATCCTAAAATGAAACAAGTTGCAAAATTATCTCTGAGTTTACACAAGAAGATAGAAATACAGTTAAGATTTAGAGGAGTGGGGACTTTGGATGTCTCCCAGGAAGCACACCCTAGCACAGTGAATGCATTGCACATGGTGGATTTTTAGTAGATTTCAGTGAAGAAATGCATGAATTTAATACAAAGACAATCTCTGGTGTTGATCTCAAAGAGATGCTATAAACGACACACACTAGTGGTCTTTATTTCCAGGGATTGTGTTAAGTATTGGTAAAGTTCCACTGATAGGAGGTATTTCATAGATCTTTTTGGGTGGTTATTAGAACCAGCCCAAATGATTCCATTGAGTAGCTTCTGTGACCTCAGAAACCTAGGAAAAGATGTGAGACTTGACTTTTGATACTACAGAATTTAATACAAATATGAGGATATTTACCGGGGGGAAATTAGAAAATAAAGACAATATATAAGGCAAACACTTCAGGGGAGTCTGAGTGGATGTCTTTGTTACTGTTTTTTTCCTCTCATCTCTTTTTAACTTAGGAAATTGTTTCATCATGATTTCAACTGCTATCTCTACTGATGGCATCTGTTTGGGATTTCGTACCCAGAGACTGAGGATTTTCCCATCATCTCCAAGTTCAGGTCTCCAAACCCAAACTTTCTCCCAACCAAATTAATTCCTGTTCCATTTCTGTCTATGACAGCACCATTGTTCTAATTCCTAGGCTCACAGCCATTGCCTGACTTCTGCACATCCATATTTCCTTGTGTTTATCAGTTGCCATGGCTGCTGTGTTCTGGATTGAGAGTAGATCAAAGGTGTAGGAGAGACTTTTAACCAAAGGAGCCCAAATGTGCAAAGCTAGTGCAGTGGAGAGAAGGAAATGAAATGGTCTGTGTCTTGATATTAGACACAGATGGTAGCGCTTGACTTAATGTTACTGAGATCCATCATAGGGCATGACACAGTGGGCGAAATCCCCACATTCTTTGGCTTAAAAGTCTCTTTGTACATACCTTATGTGTAGAGTTGCTTAATATTGGTGTATTACTGGGGATTGAACCCAGGGCTCTCACACTGAGCTACCTCTTTGTCCTTTTTTTTATCTTGACACAGACTCTTGCTAAGTCGTGCAGACTGGGCTCAAACTTGTGATCCTCCTGCCTCAGCTTCACAGAGTGCTCGGATTAAAGACATGCACCAGTGTGCCCAGCTGGTATATTAACATTTGATAAATAGAATTTTGCTTTCAACATTTTGGAAAAGCTTAATATTTAAAGTAGGCCTGTAATTAAATTTGCATTTTCCATCATGGCATTTTTCTGGCGTGCTGGTGGGTTTACCTGCAAAAAGACATTGACTTTTTGCTCAGGTTGTCTTAGCTTAACTGTCAATTAGTGGAACCAACTGTAACATTATCAAGGACCGTCTTCCACCGGTGGAATTGAAACAGAGATGGCATTACTATTTTGGATACCAAAGACATGAGCCTCGTATTGGCTACGGCATGGAACTAGCTTCCTGTTAGTACCACTGGTGGAATGCGCACGTGCTTTGCTGTGACAGTTGACTTAAACTAGAATATTCTTTCAATTTTGCACCAGTGTTTGGTAGGATGGAGCTCAGTGGGATCCCGAATAAGCCCAAGTATATAAAGGTATAAAAGGCTCAGGGCATCTTTCCATAACAAAGGTAGAAAGAAATAAAAGAAGCACCTTTTCCTTTTTCCCCCCCAGTACTAGGGATTGAATCCAGGGCCTTTGCACTGAGGTATAGTCCCAGCTCATTTCTTTTCTTTCTTTCTCTTTCTCTTTCTTTTCTTTCTTTCTTTCTTTCTTTCTTTCTTTCTTTCTTTCTTTCTTTCTTTCTCTCTCTCTCTCTCTCTCTCTCTCTCTCTCTCTCTCTCTCTCTCTCTCTCTCTCTCTCTCTCTCTCTCTCTCTCTTTCTTTCTTTCTTTCTTTCTCATTTTGAGAGTTTTGCTAAGTCATAGACTTACCCAGTCTGGACTCAAATTTGTGATCTTCCTGCCTCAGCCTCTCAGAGTGCTTATGTCACCATGCCCAGCTTTTTTTTTTTTTTGAACTGAAGCTATGTGTGAGATAAGAGATGAAAGGGTGTACTTTTGGGATGCTTGAGTTACACTGCTACAGTTTCAGAGGCAAGCATATTTTAGAAATGACCTCCTGCGTTTTTCCAGCCTGATGTTGTCTGAGGTCTTCCTTCTACATCAGGGAGGAAGTTAGAAGTTATTGAATGGAAATGCAGTTCCTTTAGATCCTCTGCCAGTACCCCACCATCGTCTTGACACGTGGTAAACAGCTACAGCTTACACAGGGGAAGAGTTCCTTTGAACCAGAGCAGCCATGGAGAACATATTTCCACATACAGCAAACGCAGAGCTCTGTGTGTCCAGTGCTGACCTCAGGCTTGGCCACGCCTTCCTCCAGAGAGCTTCCCCCCTCAGGGGGCGCCTGCATACATCCCCCAACCCTCTTGTACGCGGGGTCCTGGGGTATTCTGCTTTCACAAAATACTTTTGAAGACTGTCAACTAATTAATATAGGAGGGCGGTGGAAGACACCATGACTATTTTCCAGCAACTAGAGTAATTAATAAATGATTCAGGCAAGAAGGATGAGCGGAAGCTAAAATCAGTAAGTGAGAAACTGTTGGGACAGAATGCTCTCAGAGTGTCACCACTTGGATTGTTTAATTGCAAGGGGAAAAGGGACCTTGGACAAGTGGTCAGATTTAAACAGCAGCAATACAGGAGCAAAGTGACGTCTGTGTTCCCAATGATTTATTCCCTGCCCATCTTTATAGCCGCATTCCTTAACCTGAACTGAGTCAGGAGGAAACAATGAATCAGTCAAACAAACACAAACAAACAAAGAAAAAAATGGAGTCTTGTGAAATATTCTTAAGAAGTGTCAGTCATTATGGTCCAAAAAGGCTGGGGGAGCTGTTTTGTGTTTCAAGGAGAATAACAGCACATGACATCTAACTACCGCGTGTGATCCCAGATTGTATCCCAGTTCGGGGGAGCACCTATCAAAGGCGTAGATTCAGTCATTCAGGGAAATTAAAAAATGGACTGTACATTAGATAATTGCATTGTACCAATGCTAAGTTTTCTGAGAGTGATAATTGTGCCTGTGTAAGAGAATGTCTTTGAGAGGAAATTCATATTGAAGTATTTGACTCAGTCATCTTGATTCTTGCTACAAATGAATGATATAAAATGCACTATATGATAGCTGTTATTTATAATTATATAATAAATATATACACAATATTTAAAATGTAATAGCTTATTAATTATATGACATTTACTTGCCTTATACAGGCACACAAACATATACTTGTATATGTGTACGTTTAAAGGAAATGTGGCAAAATGTTGGCCACTGGTGAATCTAGATAAAGGGCATTTTTCTACACTATTTTTGAGGCATTTCTGAAGCCTTGAATATTTTCAAACTAAAAAGTAGGGAGAAACTTTTAAATTAAGGATGAGATGGATAACAAATTTGAGCTGTTAAACTGAAGTTTGTGAGAAAATAACATTTTATTACTGTCTGCATAAAGCAAAGTTAGATGATGCAGACTATTAAAAATTAGTATTCACAGCCATGAACTGTGAAGTGAAATAGATTGCCTCAGCTAGTCCAGAATTCAGTGTTTTCAGAGAAGAGAAAAATTGTTGTTGTATATCTTAGTTTTTCACTTCTTTCATTTCTGGGAAAAGGGAGGGGAGAAGTCGAGGGAGAGGACCATTGCATACATATATAATTTAGAAAAATAAAACTGTCTTCATCAGATGAGATGAATGTGCTTTTCCCATAGCATATCTAGAACAGTGTCCAAATACATGGAACAAATATCAGCTTTTCCCACTAATGAGACAAAACTTCACTGACTTTTTATGCTCATTTAACCAGTTGAACTTATGGAAAATCTTTCCCCAGAGGTTGAAAAAAGAGCAAACAAGTGCTTTAACATAAGTCAACAGTACATTAAGTGGAGAAAAGCTCAGGGTTGCTTGCTGCGCTATTATCTGGCGATAATTTCAGTGGAGGTTTTTAAGTATGTATGCTTTCAGAATTTTATTGTCCCACTAGCTGTAAAATGGAGGCAGTGTGTGTGGAGTACTTGGAATGAAGAGGGATAATGAACATTTTATCCCTTTTTGAGGGAGGGAGGCCAGAGTATCTCTACAAAGGTGATGTTTTTATATTGATGGGAAGAAAACCAGATAGAATTAGGGGCAGCAAACATAATCCATTTTGGGGAAGTGGTATTCCTGTCGATTATTGTATTTAACATTTTTCAGCTGGGATGGGCAGTTCAGGTGTATCTTGGGGTGGACACAGGTGTCAATGGTCACAGCTGCGAGGTTGTCCCATTGGCCAGATGGCCTCGAGGCCCCTGCGCTTTGTTGTATAAGGACATAAACATGATGTGTATATTAACATCCACTGGGTAATTACTCTGTCCCAGGAGTGATGATAAATACTTCCTGTGCATTTTCTTAGGCAGACCTCACAGCATCTCTGAGGTAGGTATGTATTTTTGACATTCTTATTTTATAAATAAAGTGGATTTAAATATAAATGCTCATATAAGATTACACAGATAGGAGCCAAGTTGCTCCTTAAACCGAGGTTGCCTGACTTCAGTACCCATTTTATTTTAATTTTTAATACAGTTAATTTATTTTTAGCTTAGACATAAAAGCATAAAAATTTCATGTATACATGGGGTTCCGTGTGATAATCTGATATATCTGTACATTTATGCAGTGTTTAAATCAGGGAAGACATATCTGGGGCCTCAAATATTTATTATTTCTTTGTAGTAAAAGTACTCAATATTCTTTTAGTTTTCTGATATACAGTAGTCATTCTGTTGTACAGTAGAAAGCCAGAATTTTATTTTAAAAATTTCTATTAGCATGCGTTTGCAGTGTATAATGATTATATTCGTGGGGTGGGGTTGGTACATGTATGTAACACACCTTAATTCTTTTACTTCTTTTTGCCTTCCTCTCTCCATTCCTTCATCTCTGGGTCCCCTTCTCACTTGCAAAAGATCTGCCTTCCTTGTTATGGTTGTATCTAGACGTCTCCCCAAAGCCTCATACGGTTGTAAGTGGGGAGTTTCAAAGGTGGCTGGATGAGGGTGTGTGAATGTGGGTTAAGGGTTGATCCTGGGATTACGGGGGTGGATAATGGAGCCCCACCCTGGGTGTGGGTGGGACCAATCAGCAGGTTTACAGCCCGGATGGAACACAAAGAGACAGAAAGAGGGCAGGCTGCTGCATCTGCTGCTCCTGCCTGTTATTCACCCTTGCTGTTTGCTGTCTTCTGCCTGCCCTGCCCCGTGTCTCCTCTGTGATGCCCCTCTGCCATGCCACCCTGCCTTGGAGCCAGTGACTATGGACTGAAACCTCTATAAATTGTGAGCTGAAATAAACTTTTTCTCCTTTAACTCATTGTGTTGGGTATTTTGTCTCAGCAAAACTGGGTTTTTCATGTAAAAGAAACCATGAGATATCATGAGATATTTAAGCTTGTGTGTCTGATTTGGTTCATTTAACATTTTTGGTCTAAATGTGCATCCATTTTTCTTTTTCTTTCTTTTTTTTATGTGGGTATCAGAAGTTGAACTCAGGACCTCGCGCTTGCTGGGCAGGTGCTTGTACCGCTGAGTGATATCACCAGCCCTTTTTTTCCTTTATGTGGGTACTGGGAGTCGAACTTAGGACCTTGCGCTTGCCGGGCAGGTGCTTATGCTGCTGAGCTATCTCACCAGCCCACCATTTTTCTACTAATGACACAAATTTATCCTTCTTTAGGAATGCCAGAACTTCTTGCTGCTATCTAACCGTAACTTAGTACCCATTGGTCAACTTTTTTTCCATCCCTCCCTTTTCCTTACTATCTCTAGCCTCTGGTAATCATTCTTTTACTCTCAACTTCTATGAGATAAACTATTTTATATTCCACATATGAGTGGCACTTGTATTTGTGCACCTAGTTTCATTTAATATAATATCTTCTAGTTCTCTCCATTTTGTCACAAACAACAGGATTCCATCATTTTTCACACCTGAATAATATTCCGTTGTTGTACATACAGTATTTTCTTTATCCATTCATCTGATGATGGATACTTGGATTGATTCTGTATATTGGTTATTGTGAATAGTGCAGCAGTTAATATGGTATTTAATTTCCTTTGTATATGCACCCAGCAGTGGAATTGCTGGATCATACGGTAATTTTATTTATTTTTTTTTTTTTTTTGAGGAACCTCCATACTCTTTTCCACAGTGGCTGTACTAATTTATAGTCCCATTAGCACATCCTCATCAGCACTTGTTATCTTTTGTTTTTTTGATGATAGCTGTTTAGTGAAAGGCAAAAGATTTATATGATCTGAAGAGAAACCAGAGTATGATGATAGCCTTTCTAACTAGAGCGAGGTGATAGGTCATTGGAATTTTGATTTTGATTTCTTTGGTGATTAGCATTTTTTCAAGTCCTTGTTGGCCATTGTTTATCTTCTTTTGAAAATGCCTACTGAGGTAGACTGCTCAGTTTTTAATTGGATGGTGATGATGATGATGATGGTGATTTTGTTGTTATTGAGCTCTGGAGCTGTTTGACTCCCCTTCCAGATGTAGTGTTTACAGGTACTTCTCCCATTCTATAAATTGTCTATCTATTGATTTATTTTTGCTGTACAGAAGTGTTTTAGCTTGATAAAAATCTTTTTAGTTTAGTTTTGATTTTGTTTCCTATGCTCTGAGAGACTTATCTAAAACCATCCCTTGCTCATTTCAATGTCCTTAAGCATTTTCCCTATATTTTCTTTTAGTAGTTCTATAGTTTTAATTCTTAAATATTTAAGTTTTAATCCACTTTGAGTTGATTTTTGAATATGGTAAGAAATAGGAGTCTAGTTTCATTTTTATGCTTGTTGATATCCAATTTCCCCAGCCCTGTTTATTGAAGAGATTGTCTTTTCCTTTTTTTTTTTTTTTTGTGGATACTGGGGGTTGAACTCAGGACCTCGCATGCCAGCAGGCGCCCAATGCCGCTGAGCGATATCACCGGCCCTTTTTTCATACGTGGGTTCCGGGAGTCGGACTCAGGACTTCACACTTGCCAGGCAGGCGCTTATGCCACTGAGTCATCGTACTGGCCCTGGTCTTTTCCTTAATGCATGTTCTTAGTACTTTCGTTGAAGATCATTCTGTCCCATTAGTCTGTGTATCTGTTTTTATACCACACCATGCTATTATAATTACTATAGCTATGTAGTTCATTGTGAAATCAAATAGTGTAATACCTCCTGCTTAGTTCTTTTTGCTCCAGATTACTTTGGCTGTTCAAGTTTCTTTTTCTTTTCTTGTAGTTCCATATGAATTTTAGGACTTTATTTTTTGGTAGCTCTGTGAAGAAAGTCATTAGTATTTTGATACAAATTGCATTAAATCTGTAGCTTGCTTTGCCCAATGTGGACTTTTTTTTTGTTTGATTGTTTGTTTTTGAGGCAGGGTCTCACTATGTAGTTCAGGCTGGCCTTGAACTCACTTATGTAGCCCAGGCTGGCCTCAAACTCACAGTGATCCTCCTGCCTCAGCCTCCTGGGTGCTGGGATTACAGATGTGCACCACCATGCCCAGCTTGTGGACATTTTTATAACATTGATTCACTTAGCCTGTAAACACTGGATGTCTTTCCATTTTTGTGTGTGTGTCATCTTTTATTTTGTTCATCAAAGTTTTATAATATAAAGATCTTTTGCCTTTTAATTAAATTTATCCCCAAATATTTTATTTTTGTAGCTATTATAAATGGAATTTTAAAATTTGCTTTTCATATAATTTGTGTGTAGAAGTGCTACTGATTTTTGCGTATTTATTTTGTATTCTGTAACTTTGGTGAACTTATTCATTAGTTCTAAATAGTTTTTTGATGAGTCCTTGGGATTTTCTGTAGATAAAATCATGTTGTCTGCAGACAATGATAGTTTGACTCCTTTTTCCCCAATTTTGATGCTCTTTATTTCTCTCTCTGATTGCTTTAGCTAGGATTGCCAACATTTTTTTTTTAACACAATAGAAAATTTCTTAAAAGATATACTATGAGCATTCTAGAATAAATAGGCAGATTGAATATCCTACTTCTTTTTAAAAAATTAAATATGTCAGCTGGCCACCATTGTGCAATCCTGTAATTGCAGTGCTCTGGGAGGCTGAGGCAGGAGGATTGCAAATTTGAGTGCAGCCTGGGCAACTTAGTGACTTAGTGAGATCTTGTCTCAAAATAAAAAATTAAAAAAAAAGAGCTCAGTGTGAAGGTACTGGGTTTAATCTCTAGCACTGCAAACAAAATAAAAAGTTAAATATGTATTTTAAACCATTCCTACAAAGAAAACTCTTGGCCCAGTTGCCTTCGGTGTTGAGTTCTACTGAATACTGGAGGAAGAAATAACAATTCCACTTAAACTCTTCCAGAGAATAGTAGAGGCCATGAGACCAGAGTTACCCTGATTCAAAACCAACCCAAGGACTTGCTGGCCAGTGCAGTGGTGCCTGCAGGCTGGTTGGGGTGCAGAGGCCCAGCGCATCTTCTGGGAGTTCTGAGCAGCCCTGGTCACACTAGATGGACTTGTAGTCTTGACTCATGTGGGCAGTCTACTGTGGCAGCCCGATGTCTTACGATTGTGTTCTCTTGGCGGCTCAATGACCTCATTATTGGGTTTGCCTTTGAGAACTTCGCCGACAGTCAGTTTTGTGAGTGCCCTGACCACGTCTGCTTCATCACCCAGTTCACTGAGTGCAGCAATACTGCAGAGATCTGTTTTCCTGGAATCCCTGGGTCTTCCCCACAAGAGAGTTGTAGTTTCAACCATCAGGGATAACTCCAACCAGGCAGCTGTGGAACCCATTGGAGCTTGTTGCTTTATCTCCAGGATAAAACTAACTTTTTCATTATGATTCCTATTGCAGATGCAACTTATTCAATGCAAAGTAGGTAGCAGAGAAACTGGAGGCTTTCTTAGGCAGAAAAGGAGACGCATTGGTCTTTGTGGAAGAGAAAGCCCCTGGTCAACCCAACAGCCATGACTGTGGGACTTACTTGACGACCATGGGTCGTATGTGATGACCGTGGGATGTATGTGATGACTGTGGGACGTATGTGATGACCGTGGGACATACGTGATGACCGTGGGACGTATGCAATGTGTGACACTGAGGGCTTGTGTCAGAGCTTCTTCAGGCAATGGCCAGATCACTACAGGAGCTGCTTACCCCTACATACATCACAAAGAAGAGGGGAGAATGGAAGGATCTCATTGCCAGAGTTGCTAAAAATTAGCTATTGAAGAATATTTGTGACTTTTGAAGTCTCTTCTTTCTGCCCTTCCCCATTTATTGGATGGCTAGAGTCTTGGTGCCTCAGGAAAGATGCCTAGTAGAAGAAAGCTTACTATTATTTATAAAAGAATGTCGTTCTCTGTATTATTCTAATAGAAAGTTCCACTTTATCCCTGACTTGAGAGAAATATGTTCTGTGAAAATGTCTAAGACAGCACCAAAATTTAGGCTATCTTAACGTTTATTACACACGAGGTTCAAGTAAGACTCTTCTTATTGGTATACGATTAATTCCATTTCGGTCTCCCTTAGCCATACTGACTTATTCCCAAGGAAAAGCAGTGATCTGTAAAACAAATGAAAACTGTATCAAATCTAGAGGAATGCAAAAAGAATACAATAGAAGAACCAAAACCTTGTTGCACAGCCTGCACAATTAGAGAGGTCAACTGGCTGGAGCAGATCGAGGTCTAACTTAATTAAGACCTAAACAGTAGAGAATGAGTTAGTCACTTCCGTGATGTCTCTTTCATTCACCAGGCAAAGCGTTTCTGGGTTACCAGCATAGCTTTCAAATAATTGATAGAGATGATGTTAGTCCATCTCCTTCTATCTGATACCTAGAATAGTTTAAGAAGGGCAAAAACTTGAGTTACTTCATTAAAATAAATGGCTGTCATGGAGCTCTTAAAAAAAGAAGATAGATTATCAAAAAAAGAGAGAAAATTAGACTAATAGCTTTCAGGAAGACAGACGTAAAAGTTCTTTAAAATTTTTTTAGCCAGTGAAACTCAACAATGTATAAAAAGTATAATACACTGTGGCCAAGTGAGGTTTATCCCAGTAAAGCAAGTTTAGCATTATAAGAAAGTCAATTGGGCCGGTGAGATAGCTCAGCGGCGTAAGCGCCTGCCTGGCAAGCGCGAGGGCCCGAGTTCGACTCCCGGAACCCACATACGAAAAAAGGGGCCGGTGATATCGCTCAGTGGCACGGGCGCCTGCTGGCGCGCGAGGTACTGAGGTCGACCCCCGGTACTCACAAAAAAAAAAAAAAAAAAAAAAAAAGAAGAAAGTCAATCAAGGTAATTCATTTCAGCAGGCTAAAAAAAATCCCATCTTTATCTTAATTGGTGTAGGAAAGAACATTTTTTTTTGGGTATATCCAGTCTTAATTATTAAAAATTGTCTGCCAACTGGGCATAGAAGAGAACATCTTCATTTTGAAAGAAGGCACCTATGAAAAATGTTTAATCCGGGCCGGTGAGATGGCTCAGTGGCTTAAGTGCCTGCCCGGCAAGCGCGAGGGCCCGAGTTCGACTGCCGGAACCCACATACGAAAAAGGGGCCGGTGATATCGCTCAGCAGCACGGGTGCCTGCTGGCGCGCGAGGTCCTGAGGTCGACCCCCCGGTACCCACAAAAAAAAAAAAAAAAAAAAGAAAAATGTTTAATCCAAGATCTTACTTAATCATAAAAGACAAGAATCTTCTTAAGATGAGGAATAAGACGAGGATGTTGGCCTTCATTGCTTGTCTTCCACATAGTACTGGAGATTCTTGTCAGTGCAGTAGGGAACAAGAAAATACTGTAATGAAAAGCACATAGTTTGGAAAAGAAGGATAAAAGCGTCTTTGTTAACAGACATGATTGTCTAGGTACACAATTCAGGAATAAAAAAGAAAGAATTTTTAAAAAGCTACTAAACGCATCTGTGAGCTTAGCAAGATTGCAAGATATAAAGCCAGAATACTTTCATATGTTGCCTAAAGGAGTTGTATCTAGAATATACAAAGAACTTCAAAACTTAACAGTAGAAAGGAAAAAAAACCTCCATAAATATTGGTAGAAGAGCTGAAGAAGTTTTCAATATTATTAGTCACTAGGTTGATGCAAAATAAAAGCATGATGAGAGTGCTGCTCTTCTCTTAGAATGGCCGACGGTAAGAAGACTCGACTATACCGAGGGGAGAAGGATGTGGAGAAACTGGAACTCTGTATGCTACTGGTGGGGTATGCGATGGTTGTGATGATTAAACTTGGTTGTCAACTTGATTGGCTTCAGAGCTGGTGGAGCACACTTATGGCTATGTTTGGGTGGGTCAGGGGAGCCTGACTTGGGATCTGTAGCTAGTCCCTGGCCCCTTCCTCTCTGGCTCTTTTGCTGCCTCTCTGCTTCCTGGCCTCCATGAGGTGGGCAACTTTCCTCCACCAGACCCTTCTGCAATGATGTTTCTACCTTGAAACCAGCCAGCCTTGGACTGAAGCCTCTGAAACCATCAGGCAAAATAAACATTTTGTCCTTTAAGTTGTATATGTCAGGTATTTTGTCCCAGCAAGAGAGAGGTGGAAAATACAATGGTACAAACAATAAACAGAACAATTTTGTAGTTTCTTAAAGTTAGATATCACAGCCCCTGTGATTCCACTATAAGTTATCCAAGGGACTTATGTGTACAAACATATGTGTATAGACTTGTGGATGAATGTTCATTGCAGCTTTATTTCTAATAACCCAAACTGGAAACAACCTAAATGTCCATCAACAGGGGATTGGATAAATTTTGGGATATTGGGCCAGTGAGATGGCTCAGCGGCGTAAGCGCCTGCCTGGCAAGTGCGAGGGCCCGAGTTCAACTCCCGGAACCCACATACGAAAAAAGGGCCGGTGATATCACTCAGCGGCATGGGTGCCCGCTGGCGCGCGAGGTGCTTAGGTCGACCCCCGGTACCCACAAAAAAAAAAAAAAAAAAATTTTTTTTTTTGGGATATCCATGTAGTACAGTGCTACTCAGAAATGAAAAGGAACCAAACAGCACACTTTAGAACATTCACAAATCTTAGAATAATTACATTGAAAGGAATCACACAGTAACGTGTATACACGCTGTGATTCCATTCCAAGAATATTCTAGAAAATTCACATTAATCTATAGCAATAGTGTAGCATATTCGTGGTCCCCTGACTTTGGGTTGGGGGAAAAGAAGGTGGTCACTGTTCTCTAAAGTTATTACCTCCAGAAAGCTACAAAATGTTCCTATGGAAGTCAATATGTGGAAATGGAATCCTTGATTAAAAAAGTGCCACAAGGGACATCTAAGGAAGGTCACAGGAAATTTGTGAAGCAGCCGGATGATAAACTGGATGATAAACAGGTGTAAGAAGCTGCTGAAGGTGGAAATGCTCATTATCTTATTTGTGGTGGGCATACACAAAACTCATTAAATTGTATACTTTAAATGTGTGCATTATCTTATATGCCAATTATACCTGATTGGGACTTTAAAAAAGATATAGGGAATCTTGACACTAGGATTAGATGGTGCATTGGACAAGAATTCTCACTTATGATAATGGTGAGATGTTGAGGTAGCATATTAATAGTTGTGGTCAAAGCCTAGATATTTAGAAAAGATGAAACCTTAGAGATGATCTTCATCATCACAGAGAAGTGAAATGATTTATCCAAGATACATGATTGTTGCTGGAATTTAACAGAATGGTATATCTCGTAACACACCCAAGAGAATGTTCCAGAAGACTGCCATGTCCTGTCCATCTTTGTGGCCTCCCCTCTGTCTGGGACAGTGCTTTGTGCACAGGGGTTCTCAGTAAATAGATGCTGGCTAGTTGAAAGCATGATGTTTCCTAAACTGAATTATAGATGAGAACTGCTTCTCTTTCTCGGTATAATGGAAAGATGCACTCTGTAAATGGTAGATCTTATTACGTTTTCCACTTATTGAATCTACTTGGAGTTTCCTTTGGGTGCAGAGTTGTTGAGCATGTTGGACACTCTTTGGGTCTGGGAGACCCTCTGAGGTGGAACATATATTACGGGTATCCATATTTTTTAGGAGTTGAGCTTGGCTGTAAGTGACAGATACCAAGCAATAGTGGCTTAACCAAGGAGACCACGTCTGGGCCAATGAAGTGGCTCTGCTCTGGAAGCTATGAGGGACCTAGGTTCTTTCTCTTATTTTCCTATTTCCAAGGCTTACCCTCGACCTGAGATTTCACAGTGGCTTCTCCCATGTCTGGCTTTCCTCCAACAAGGCTGAAGAATGGAAGCTACCGCCAGGGTTTCCCCCATCACTTCTGTTTGGTCAGCGCTGTTACTTGGCCACAGTAGCTTCCTGTGAGCAGAACCTGAAGGCTTCTCTTGGAAGAATGGAGAGTAGAGTTTTGGGGTTGACCAGTAGCCTTAGCTTCAGGGAGGGATCTGGATATCCCAGCTCTTTCAGATGTCCAGTTGGCTGGAGTTCATGGAAATTGGTGATGTTGTAATGTCATTCATTTCTTTTCTCAGGAAGTGACACAGAGGACAGCCTGAGTCCAGTGGCCAAAGAGCAGACCCCACTGTTACTTCCTTGCTGGTGCCCCCATTTCTGTTTCTGGCCTCTAAATGAAGGCGATGACCCACTCTTCTCTAAAGTTATTACCTCCAGAAAGCTACAAAATGTTCCTATGGAAGTCAATATGTGGAAATGGAATCCTTGATTAAAAAATAAGTGCCACACGGGACATCTAAGGAAGGTCACAGGAAATTTGTGAAGCAGCCCGTTACCATTTTCACCCAGAGGAAACCGAGTCAAGGAAGGGTATATAATGAAGCAGCCCTGGTCAGCCAGGGATTTTCTAGCAAGACCAATGTGGAACCTAACTTAGGAGTTTGCTGTCTACTTCTTTGCCCATTAGTTCATGTTTCTTTTTGGAGAAAATTAGAAATGCTCTACAGAAAAAGAAGAAACTGTAAGAACTTTCCTCCCCGAGCCCTGTGTTCATGGAATCTACGTTGCTCTGGCTGCGCAGAGGTCAGCACCCCATAGTTCACAGGAGCCGGCTGTCTGGTCCTCAGAGCCCTGTGACTGCACTCTTTATCTTTTACACGGGGTGCAGAAGGGTTGCCTAGCAACATTGATTCTTCCTGCTCTCAACAACTGCAGCAGCCGCTGAGCTGACAATAGAGGGGAGTTGGAGAGTGAGATCCTCATTTTTCAGCTTCTTTGCTGTGCTGAGGGGAAATAAGAAAGAGCAGGCAAGTCAGATAAAAGAAACGCACTCGGCAGCACTGAGCAGAAAGGCAGCCGCGGATGGTGGCGAGGGGTTGAGAACCACGCATCCCACGCGTGATTAACAAATGTTCCCTGGGAGAAATAAAAGGCTGTAATCACAGCAGCGGAGGTTAATTAGGGAAAGTAAAGAGTCAATCAGACAAAATGGCCACACAGTCCAGAAATTCAAGTTTTTTGACCAGCTGGATGCCTAAGCACATTTTTCCTTTCTCTGTTTTGGGGCTTTTGTTGGTTTCTTTTTATTTTATTTTGTTTCCTTTCTAGTCAAGCATATTGGGCATGTTGTGAAGAGAAATAGGATTGAGGGAAGCTTTTTAATTTTTTTTCCAGCTCTCTTCCAGATAATCCTAAAAATAGGTTAGAGAACTTGTGATTGAGTTGTGAGTGTTTAGAATGGCCTTGGAGAAACCCTGTTCCCTAAAGCAGTTGAAGGTCTCGTGTCTGGCTGGCCTCTCTGCTGGCCACAGTGGACTTGCAGCCAGGAGAGGACTTCCGTGTCAGCGTCGCCTTGGTTCATTGCCCAGGTTCACCTTCTTCCCGCCTCTTTTCCTCATCCCTGGGGAGAAGATGGAGGCGCACGTGTTGACCACTCCTGTGAGATATTGCAAATCAGGGAGATTAGCATCTTCCCTATCCGCCCTTTGTAGAGCAGTTTTCTGAAGTGAATCAGATGAGCTTTTCAGAGCAAAAGGAAGTCAGAGGATGAAATAAATAAAAGCAGAGAGGAAATTGAAAGAGGTGGTGGTGGGGGGAACATATGTTTTCAGATGATATTTTAAAATAGATGGAGAGTTGATGAGACGGAGATACTGCAAACCGACTCCAGATGGTAGGAATAGCAATGGCAGGCTGGTGTGAAGGGACAGAACGCAGGCTGGCATCAGACCGGGGACAGGAGATGGAGGAGGAGAAGGAAGAGGAGGGAGCATCCTGTGGGGGGTGGTGGTGGGGAGCCAAGAATGTTTGAGGTTGCACAGAAAGCAATCACTGACTCCATCCCCCCACCTTTCAGCTAGATAATTTACTCAGTAGGCTCGTGTGGTGTAATAGACCCTTTATATGACATGTTTACGAAAGAGGCAGATTTGTTTCACTTTGACTTTGTGAAGGCAGTGGCTGTAGGCAAAACGATGACCTGCGCAGGAGGCCGGGGAGGAGGCAGCCTGAGGGGATTCTATCAGATATTGTTTTTCAAATTATGATGATATGTACATACTGAAGAACATTTATGCTTTCCTGTACCGGTCTTGGAGGACTCTAAGTGACCTGAAGTCATCTCCATGAATCGATTGGGAAAGGTGGAATTCCTAAGAGAGAGGGGAAATTGAGAAATGAGAAATTATTGACATTCTAGCATTAAGATGTCCAGAAAGGCTAGTGAGGAAGGTAAAAATTTACCCATAGTCCTTTTGTGTGAAAAGGTACAGCTTTATTTGCATAATAATTAGCTGCCAATGAGGTTCCTGACCCTGGGTTTGGCACCATATTTTCAATCAGGGAGCATTTATTGACTGCCTGCTGTGTGCCTAGAACAGTTGTAGGGCTACAAAGAGCAGAAAGTCACAATGCTGTCTTCGTCTTCCATGTGAGTGAATAAAAATGTCCCCTTTCATATCTGCCCTCTGTGTATGAGAGTGAGTGTGTGTGCGTGTGTGTGTGTATAAGGGAGTGTGTGTATGTTTTTATTTTTATTTTTTCTAGACAGAGTTTCACTATGTAGTCCAGGATGGCCTCAAACTCACTGCAGTCCTCCTGACTCAGCCTCCTGAGTGCTGGGATTACCAGCGTGTACCACCAAGCCTGGCTGTGTGTATGTGTACATGTGTGAGTCTGTGTGCATGTGCATGAGTGTGTATGGAAAAGTGAGGGTGTATGTGTGGGTTACTTTCTTATTACTGAGAGGGACTTGCCGCTTGTGCCCTATGGCTGTTGTCAATCCACATTTACTCACATTTTTATTGTTTTTTGCCTCTTTTCTGGTGACTGATCCTTACTGATTTCTGTCTTTTGCAACAACTGTTTACATTTAGATAATTATAGTTACCAGGGTAACAAGGCATCAAGACCCAAGAAAGGATGATAATAAATGTTCATTTTATGTGGAGCAATGATTAAAGAAGAGAATGTATATATGGAAGGTGATCGCCCCGTGTCCTCAGATCTCTGTCCAGAGGAAAGTCTAGTGTCATCTTTCACTGCCCGCCTGTTCCGGGAAATGCCAAGAGTTCAGGTGTTGAGACTGAAGTGCTCTCATTGCTCTTGGCCAGCTTCCCTTCTAATTTCATCGGATTGACCCAGTATTATCTTTTCTGTTTATATTTCTCTGGCCTTTCTTCACTTGTTCTTGTTGCTTGCCATGGAAACCTGTCTGGAAATCTTTGGTTGGTAATGATGTAACCGGCGTAGCCCAGGCAGGGCCCAGAGCTGATGGTACAAAGCATGAGTCAGTTAGCCCTGTGGAAACTGAGGTCAGCCTGTTGCTGTAGGGAGCGGAAAGAACACACCGTATTATGATCCTATTGTATTTGCTAAAATGCAACAAAAAATTATTACAAATTTTATTTATTTGGAAATTATTACAATTTTATTTGGAAATAATAAAGAATCAGGAGTGTGTGGGCAAAAATTTCCAAAGGAGTGGTAGCTGAGGAGTTCAAACTCCTACAAGTGGATGTAAATAAAATGTGAGCTTGATGTAAACTACTGCAACCACTATGGAAATCAGAATGGAGATTCCTCAAAAAACAAAAACTAGAAATTCCATTTGACTCAGCTATTCCCCTTCTAGGTGTCTCCCTGAAAGAGTTAAAAACATCAGATAGGGCCGGTGAGATGGCTCAGCGGCGTAAGCGCCTGCCTTGCAAGTGCGAAGGCCCGAGTTCGACTCCCGGAACCCACGTACGAAAAAGGGGCCGGTGATATCGCTCAGCGGCACGGGTGCCGGTTGGCGCACGAGGTCCTGAGGTCGACCCCCCGGTACCCACAAAAAAAAAAAAAACAAAAAAAAACAAAAAACATCAGATAATGGAGATAAATCATACCTGTGTTTATAGCAGCACGATTCATAATAGCTAAATCTTGGAAGTGGCCTATATGTCTATCAAGAGATGAATGGATAAAGAAAATGTGGTATTTACATACCATGGAGTACTATTCTTCCATAAAGAAAGATAAACTTGAGTTATTTGTAGGAAAATGGATGCACCTTGTGGCCATAATGTTAAGTGAATTAAATCAGACACACAAGCTTAGGTATCACATGGTTTCTCTTCTATGAGAAACCAAAAATATAAATAAGAGCAAAATGAAAGATAAATAATAGGAAGTAAGGAGATAGATCTTTCTCCAATGGGAAGGGAACCAAGAGATGGAGGAAGGAAGGAGAGAGGGAAGGGGATAAGAAAGAATTAAGATGTGTTATGTACATTTACCAACTCCATGCAAGGAATGTAGACATTATATACTGCAAATGTGTACTCATGAAAATTTAAAAAATTAAAGGATCATTTGCAGATTAATGATATTGAGTCTCTTTAAGATTGAGAAGGGTAGAGGAATCTGTGGAGCTCATATGGAATAGATGGACCAGGGAAAGCAGGAAGGTGAAGACAGGTTATGGAAGGATGGACTGCTGTGATGAAAGCAGCCCGAGCCTCTGTTCACAAAGACTTTGCCTACACTAGTGTCTTCAAGAGTCCTACCTATTCTCTCTTCCAGCAGATTTAGTGTTTCTGTTTTAATATTTAGATCTTCGATCCATGTCAATTTTAGTTTAGTTCATGGTGAAATATACGGATCTAGTTTTACTCTTTGGCATATGGAAAGCCAGTTTTTCCAGCACCATTTATTAAAGAGGCTATCTTTCTTCCAGTGAAGGTGTTTGATTCCTATGTTAAAGATAAGGTAGCTGAGTGTGTCTGGAGTTGTTTCTGCATCTTCTAATCTGCTCCGTTGATCCTCAGGTCTGTTTTTTTTTTTTTTTTTTTTTTTTTGCTAGTACCATGCTATTTTTATCACAGTAGCTTTGTAGTGTAGTTTCAAGTCAGGGACTGTGATGCAACCTGCCTTGCTTTGTTGCCCAGAATTGTTTTGTTGTTCTAGGTCTTTTCTGGTTCCAAATGAATTTTAGGACTGTTTTGTCTAATTCTGTGAGATATGCTATTGGAATTCTGATCAGGATTGCATTACATCTGTGCAACAGTTTTGAAAGTATGGCCATTTTCACTATTGGTTCTTCCTACCCAAGAACACGGGATGTCTTTCCATTTTGTGATATCCTCTTTCATCTCCTTTTTCAGAGTACTATAATTTTCAATGTAGAGGTCTTTTACTTCTTTCATCAGATTGATTCCTAGGTATTTCCTTTTTTTGGATGCTATTATAAGAGGTGTGGTTTCCCTAATTTTTCTCCTAGTGAATTTATTATTTGTGTACAGGAAGGCTACTGATTTTTGATTTTTGTATCCAACTACACTACTGAATTTGGTTATTAAATCTAGAAGTCTTTTGGTGGAGTTTTTGGGGTCTTCTATGTAGAGTATCATGTCATCTGCAAATAATGATAATTTAACTTCTTCCTTTCATATCCTTCTTCCTTTTATTTCTCTCTCTTGTCTAATTGCTCTGGCTAATGTTCCCATAACTATATTGAATAAGAGTGGTGACAGTGGATATCCTTGTCTTGTTCCTGAATTTAGGGTGAAAACTTTCAGGTTTTGTCCATTTAGTATGATGTTGGCTGTTGGTTTGTCCTAGATGGCTTTTTTCAGCTTGAGATAAAGACCATCTATCCCAATTTTCTGTAGGGATTTTGTCATGAGTGGGTGTTGGACTTTGTCAGATGCATTTTCTGCATCTATTGAGATGATCATGTGCTTTTTGTCATTGGCTTTGTTGATATGGTGTATTAAATTTATTGATTTGTGTATGTTGAACCATCCTTGAGATGAATCCCACTTGGTCATGGTGTATAATCTTCTTCATGATTTGCTGCATTCTGTTTGTAGTATCTTATTGAGGATTTTGCATCTGTGGTCATTAGGGAGATTGGCCTGTAATTCTCTTTTTTGGTTTGATCCTTCTCTGGTTTTGGCATCAGGGTAATGCTTGCTTCCAGGAATGAATTTGGGAGTATTGCTTCCCTTTCAATTTCATTAAAGAGTTTGAGAAATAGTGGGATTAGGTCTTTTCTAAATTTCTTATAGAATTCAGCAGTGGGCCTTTCTTTGTTGGTAGGTTTTTAATTAAATCTTTGGTTGATATTGGCTTATTTAGAATTTTTATATCTTCTTGATTCAGCTTTGGTAATTCATATGTATCCAGGAATCTGTCCATTTCTTCTGTGTTTTCTATCTTATGTATTTTCTATCCTGTGTTCTAATACAGGTTCTAGAAGTAGGCACTGATGATCTTCTGTATTTCTGCAGGATCTGTTGTAATTTCACCCTTTTCATTCTTAATTGCATGGATTTGAGTCTTTCCTTTTTTTTTGATAAGGTTGGCTAAGGGTTTGTCAATTTTATTTAATCTTTCAAAAGACCAACTCTTTGATTCATTGATTCCTTGTATTGTTTTCTTAGTTTCCATTGCATTAATTTCAGTCTGATCTTTATAATTTTCTCCCTCGTATGAGCTTTGGGCTTGACTTGCTCTTCCTTTTCTAGAAGCTTGAGGTGCAACATTAGGTTGTTTATTTGAGCTTGCTTTGTTTTTCTGATATGGGTATTCACTGCTATAAATTTCCATTGTAAGACTGCTTTCTTTCCCATAAGTTCTGATATGTTGTATTGGCATTATTATTTTTTTTGTGTGTGGGTACTGAGGGTCGACCTCAGGACTTTGCACACCAGCAGGCGCCCATGCTGCTGAGCGATATCACCGGCCCTTTTTTCGTAGGTGGGTTCCAGGAGTCGAACTCAGGACCTCATGCTTGCCAGGCAGGTGCTTATGCCACTGAGCTATCTCACCGGCCCTGGCATTATTGTTTAATTGTAGAAACTGTTTTATTTCTTCTTTAATTTCATCTGTGATCCATTGGTTGCTCAGGAGAGTGTTATTTAATTTGTGTTTATGAAGTTCTTGTGGTTTCTTTTGCCATTGATTTCCAATTTCATTGCACTATGGTCTGATAATATGCATTTACTTTGTATTTACTTAAGCATATTCTATGAACTAGTATGTGGTCTGTTTTGGAGAACATCTCATGTGCAGCTGAGAAGAATGTGTATTCTGATGTTGTAGGTAGGACATTCTGTAGACATCTACTAAATCCATTTGTTCAAAAGTTTGGTTCAGTTCTGATAGTTCATTGTTGATCTTTTGCCTAGTTCATCTATCTGTTCATGACAGTGGGGTATTGAGGCCCCCCCATTACAATTGTATTGGTGTGTATTTGATTTTTCATGTCTGTTAATATCTGTTTTATATAGTTGGGTTCACTGGTATTTGATGCATATATATTTATGATTGTTATTTCTTCCTTTTGGATTGTTCCCTTTACAAGGATATAGTGACCTTCTTTGTCTCTTCTAATCAGTATTGGCTTGAAATTCACTTTGTCTGCAAATAGAATAGCTGCCCCTGCTTTTTCTCATTTCCTGCTGCATGGAATATTGTTTTCTATACTTTGACTTTCAGTCTATGAATTTCTTTTTGAATTAAATGTGTTTCTTGTATGCAGCATATTGTTGGATCTTGCTTCTTCTTTTTTTTTTTTGTGGGTACTGGGGGTCGACCTCAGGACCTCGCACGCCAGCAGGTGCCCGTGCCGCTGAGTGATATCACTGGCCCTTTTTTCGTATGTGGGTTCTGGGAGTTGAACTTGGGCCCTCGCGCTTGCCAGGTAGGCACATATGCCGCTGAGCCATCTCACCGGCCCTGGATCTTGCCTCTTGATGTATTCTGCCAGTCTATTTCTTTTTACTGGTGAATTGAGACCATTAACATTGATGGTTATAACTGAAATATATTGACTTATCCTTGTCATGCTATTTTCCTGTTGTTAGTTCTCTTTTTTCTTCCTCTGTTTAATTGCTTCCCTTGCCAGTGGATTCATTCTGTTGGGGTTCATGGAGCTGTAGTGCTTGTTATCTCTTTCTAGAATGTCTTTCAGAACATTTTTGAGTGCTGGCTTCATGGTCATGCATTTCCTCAGGTTTCTTTGTCATGGAAATATCTTATTTCTCCATCAATTTTGAAAGGTAGTTTTGCTAGGTACATCAATCTGGGTTGGAGGTTGTTTTCTTTTAGGGCTTGAAATACTTCATTCCAAGCTGTCCTTGATTTGAGAGTTTGTGTTGAGAAGTCTGCTGTGATTCTAATGGGCTTTCCTTTATAGGTGATTTGTTTCTTTTCTCTAATAGCTTTTTTTATTCTGTTCTTGTGTTGAATTTCTGGAATCTTGATTATTATATGCCTTGGTGTAGATTTTTTTTTTTAATCATGGCTAACTGGAGTTCTATATGCCTCACTTATCTGTATGTCAAATTCTTTTTCCCTGCTTGGGAAGTTTTCTGTCATTACTTTTGTAAGCAGTTTTTTTTTTTTTTTTTTTTAATGTTGTTTGCGCTATCTCCTGCTTTTTCATTGACTCCTATCAATCTTATGTTATTCTTCTTTGCATCATCTAGCAGCTGTTGGATTGATTTTCCATGGTCCCTTGCTATTTTTAAGAAATCTTTCTTTTCATGATCACTAACCACAGTCTTGTCTTCTATATCTGATATTCTGTCCTCACATTGGCTCATTCTGCTGTGTATACTTTCAACGAAACTTTTAATCTCCTGGATATCTGTTTGAATGTGTTTCATGGATTCCATTTCTTTTCTATGTTGGACCTTCAAGGTTTCCATCATTTCCTAAGGTCCTCTATTTTTTTTTTTTTTTAATCTGTATCTGCTCTAGAGTCACTAAGCATCTCTTTCATTATGGTCACCATCTCTGTAGCTATCTGAGAAATTATTTCTGATTTGATTTTTTTTTTTTCTAGAGCCTCATTCATCTGCTTTGTTTCTTCTGCTGTTACCACTTAAGAGAGTCCAGGTTGGTGGCTTTGAAATTTTTCCATCTCTTTGTCCCCTGGGTTTGCTTTTGGTGATCTGGGAGTCTGGGGTTGCATCTTGTTTAAGTGTCGTCTTGTTTTCTAGGGTTTTTTTTTTTTCTTTTTAGTTTAAATCCTGGGTTGATGCTTGTGAATTGCTTATGGCGAGTAGCTTTATTGCTAGTATTTAGAGCCCTTAGGAAATGACTGCTTCTCAGTGGTGTCTTCCATGTGTAGCTGGCTTTTGGGTTTTGAGTCTAAGATCCTGCCTCTTCAATTTATTGGGGTTGAGAAGTTGCTGCCTACTTGGCCCAGCCCCTGGTTCTTTGGCACTGGCCTATAGTTTTGTTTATGGCCCCAGGCAATCTCAGTCTTGACATACCAGGAAGAACAACTGATTACAACAATTACGTCATCTTGGCTAAAGTGGTACAATCAGCAATAACAGTAGCATGAAGCACAGCCTAGAAAATGACAAACTGTGGTAACTATTAATTTGCCACCTTTAACTATATGGACTAGATTTGAGGTTATATAACAAAATCTAAAACAAACCAGAAATCTGTATAAAGTAAATAAGCCTGCACTATGGTGATTTTACCCTCAGGCAAGAAAATTTAAAAGGGGTTGGGGGAAATAGAAGAAGAGGAAGACATTAGAAGCAAGGCTGGATGACAAAGGAAGATTACGCAAACTTTGGAGAAATTAGTGAAGAAGACAGGAGAGAGAGAAGGAAAAAATAAAAACAATACAACAGAACAATAACAACAAAAGAAATAGAAACAATGTTCACACTCCTATAAAAACAACAACAAATCATCAAGAAAAAGCAAAACCAAACAAAAACATAAAAAGAAATAATAAAAGAAAATAAGGATAAAAAATGTCCACTTCAATGCATGTCTCTGCTCTCATTGGTAGACAGTATGGGCAGACAGAGTCCAGATCTGAATTGATGAATCCCAGCAAGCCAGCCGTAGCTTTACGCCAGGGTAGTGGATAATCCCAACAAGCCTGCACCTTCAGTTCCACGAAGTTCAGGCTCGTTTCTGGCTGTGAGGCTGGAACTAGACTTGTTCAGCATGTAATACTCTGTGTGCCTCTTGCTGGCTGGAACGTGACTCCCTGCCAGCTTGAACTCTGCTCCCTGACCTCCTGCAGACCTGAACTCTGCAGCCTCACCCTGACACTGGGAGCCAGTAGGGGGAGCTGGCCTGAAGCTGTTCTGAGTTCCGAGCTCAGTTGGCCCCTCTCCAAGATGGCTACTGGCTAATTGCCCTCTCCTGGGGGATGTTTGAACCCGAATAACTCACCAGCCACTGCAGTCTGCTGCATCCACAGCTCTGTTCCACTTGTGTGTTTCTCTGCGGAGGCCTCTAGGGTTGCCAGTAGTCACCGTGCATCTGTAGGTTTGAGCTGCCCCTCCCACGCAGAGTCCCGGCTCAGGGAGAAAGCACTGCCTGCCACCTCCTTCTTCATTGAAGTCTCTTTCTTCGCTCTCCCCATGGGCTTCAGTTCTCACTTCAGGTCCTTCCTGTGTCCTAGGGACCCGCTTCCCTCCTCCTTCTCTTCCTCATGCTGCCATATTCCAGGGTCTGGACAGCAAGTCTCAGAGAGGTTCTTTCTCTGCTGCTCGCCACTCCACCATCTTCCTGGAAATCTCTCCCAAGTCTCTGTTAAAAATGCATAGTCAAACCCAAGGAGCTCTAAAACTTTGTGTAAATATTCTGTTATTTATGGACTCTCTAAAAAAAAAAAACTTCTAAAAAACTTCTCCATGCTTATTTAAGATATTGCCCTTGAGTAGGTTTTTTTGAGAATTAAGTTTTATATGCAAGTTATGTTATGACCAGCTCTATAGAAAGGAATTGGCTGATGGAGGGTGAGGGAGGAGGGAGAGAGCTAGATAAGGGTGGGTAGAGGGAAGGAGAGAATTACACTGCCATTGAAGTCCTGTCCATTTCATTTGTTGTTGATTTGCTTTGTCTTCCCGGCATGATATGTTCTGGCTTGTATCTAGATGTCCCCAAAGCCTCATGCGCTCATAGGTGGGACTTTTTGGAGCTGGCTGGATCTAGCGTTTGTGATACTGGGATTAAGGGTGTGTGGTGCTAAATTAGCCCACTGATTGGAATTAGCATAGTTCTGGTGTGGCTGAAGGGATTTACTGGAGACAGGCACCCCACATTGGGTGGGTGGCATCACCCAAAAGGTTTGTAGCTTGGATGGGATCAAAGGGAAAGGCAGGCTTGCTGCTTGCTGCCTTCTGCCTGCCACACCATGAGCTGTTTCTCCTCTGCCATGCCCCTTTGCCATGTGCCATCGTGCCTTGGAGCCAGCTGACTATGGATAGAAACCTTTACAAACTGTGAGCAGAAGTAAACCTTTCCTCTAACTTGTGGGTGTTCAGTACTGTGTCTCAGTGACAAGAAAAGTAACTAAAGCACAGTATTAATGCACGATCCCTTTTTTCTTGAATTACATGTTTTTTAGTTACCGTAATTTCTGGGTTTGTCTGTTTATGGTTGACGCATCATTGTGCATATCGCTGTGGTACAGTACGATGTTCCAGGACACATGCCCATTGTAATGTCAAAATCATGATCACTTTATCTGTCACTTTAAACCTTTATCCTTTTTTGGTGCTGGGAGTGAAGCTCAGTGATAGAATCCTTGTCATCATGTGTAAGGCCCTGGTTTTGATTCCCAGCACCACAAAACAACAGCAGCAGCAACAACAACAACAACAGTAGCAAATTATTTCTTCATGATGACAGTAGTCAAATACCTTTCTTCTAGCTGTTCTATTTGGCAGGGGGACACTGGCAGTTAAACCTAAAGCCTTTGCTCTGAGCCACATCCTCAGCATTTTATTTATTTATTTTTTTTTAATTTTAAAGCAGGATCTCAGTCTCTGAGTTGCCCATGCTGGGCTCAAGCTTTAGGTCCTCCTGCCTCAGCTTCCCAGTGTGTGTACACCACCACAACTTGCTGCTGTTCTGAAATAACACATTATTGTTAACTCTAGTTGTGTTTCTAGACCAAAGAACACTAGAACTTATTCATCCTAATTGTATTCTAACCTATTGACCAATTTTCCTCTCTCTGCTTCTCTCCTCAGCCTCTGGTAACCATAATTTTATTTTCTACTTCTATGAGAACAACTTTTTTTTTTTTTTTTTTTTGTGGGTACCAGGGGTCGACCTCAGGACCTCGTGCGCCAGCAGGCGCCCGTGCCGCTGAGCACTATCACTGGCCCTTTTATCGTATGTGGGTTGCGGGAGTCGAACTCGGGCCCTCGCGCTTGCCAGGCAGGCGCTTACGCCGCTAAGCCATCTCACTGGCCGAGAACAACTTTTTTAGATTCCCCATATGAATGCACTCATGAGGTATTTATCTTTCTGTGTCTGGTTTATTTCACTTCACAAAATGTCTTCCAGGCTTATACATATTGCTGCAAATGATAAGATTTTATTTTTTATGGCTGAATAGTATTCCGTTGTGTGTAGGTACCATGTTTTCTTTATCTGTTCATTTGTCGATGGACGTTTAGGTTGATCTGTGTCTCAGCTACTATGAATAGACATTTTTCAAAAAGGAAACACATGAATGCTCGACAGATAGATGAAAAAATGGTCAGTATCACTAATCGTCAGGCAAATGCAAATCAAAACCACAACGAGAGAGCACCTTACTCCAGTTAGAATGGCTACTATCAAAAGTTAAAAGAAAACAAGTGTTGACGAGAATGTGGAGAAAAGAGACCCCCATACTCCACTGGTAGGACTGCAAATTGGCATAATCATGGAGAATGGTGTGGCGCTTCCTCAAAAGATTAAGAGCAGAACTGTCGTATATTCCAGCAATTGCACTATGGGTCTTTAATGAAAGGAGATGAAACAGTAAGTTAGTGAGGCCTCTGCACTCACGTGTTTATTGTAGCTCTACAAACAGGATTATTTTGAGTTATTATACTTCTTTTTGGGAGAAATGCTATGAGGTTATCCTATTTAGAACAAAAAGCACAGCCTTGCTATTATTATGAGTAATGTTCCATTTGGGATGTGAGAGCCAGATAATCTGGTCTAACTTCTCCGTTTTCCTGATGGGAAAGCTGCAATCTACCAAAGTGAAATGACTTCTGCAGTCTGGTTAGTGGATTAGTGGTGTCCTTTCCTCTTTTGTATGTTGTGCTGGGAAGCTCACAGGGAGGGAGGCATGGGAAGGATAAACCCGATCTTTATGTTCTCTCACAAATTTCAAGTGGATAGGCTTCTGGTTGCGACAGAGCAAAGCTAATCAGGGACCAGGAGACAACACGAGGCTGTTGTCTGTCATTGAGCTCAGAGTTCTCCAAATTCAGCCCCAAGGTGAATTAATATACAAAATATGTGAACTTAAAAGAAATTTGTTCTTCTTTTTTGGACCACACTTACTTTAAAATCATGCTCTTGGGCCGGTGAGATGGCTCAGCGGCTTAAGCGCCTGCCCGGCAAGTGCGAGGGCCCGAGTTCGACTCCCGGAACCCACATACCAAAAAGGGGCCGGTGATATCGCTCAGCGGCACGGGTGCCTGCTGGCGCGCGAGGTCCTGAGGTCGACCCCCCGGTACCCACAAAAAAAAAAAAAAAAAAAAAAAAAAAAAAAAAATCATGCTCTAAATCATCTGATTGGTTTCAAAACCCCTAAGCTTAACATTTTGAATGGCAGTTTAGTGATTTCATTTTAAAAGGTAGAACCATGCAAATATTATAGTTCAACACCCCCCAACTCAGTGTTTTCCAAAAATTTATTATTTAGAGTTAAGAAAAATTCTGACTGTAGAAGAATTTGTAGTCAGTCTTGGGCATCTTTGTTCATCCATTCTCTGCACTCCTACCTTGCTCTTTACCTGCTGTTCTCAGGCAGGAAGTTCCCCAGCTCCATCAGTACGTGGCCCAGATGTCTCTGCCTTGTCCCCCACACTGCACAGGATGCCGGTGAGGCCCATCTTTCAGGGCCCTCTGGAGTGTGAGTCGACCTGTGGGTAGGCGAGGGAGTGGACTCACAGCCCCACCTTGAGGTTCTGAGATGGCTGGATGAGAAGAGGCTCTGGGATGGCATTTTATTTTACCTTTAAAATTAATTAATTAATTAATTTTTTATTAGTCCCCGTTTGCAGTACATACTGTTTACATGCCTTGTGTGGAGTTGGTACATGGATATAACACCTCTTCATTCCTTTTCTTCATCCTCTTCCCCTCCTTCATCTCGATCCCCTTCTCATTTGAGAAGGATCTGTCTCCCTACTTCCTATTATCCATTTTTATTTTGCTCTTTATAATTTGGTTTTCTCACGTTTGAGAATCCATGTGATATTTTAAGCTTGTGTGTCTGATCTATTTCACTTAACATTATGGTCTCAAGGTGCATCCATTTTCCCAAAAATAACTCACATTGATCCTCCTTAATGGCAGAGCAGTACTCCATTGTGTATAAATACCACATTTTCTCTATCCATTCATTTATTGGTGGACATACAGGCTGCTTCTAAGATTCAACTTTGTGAGTTGTGCTGCTATAAACATGGGTAGCATGTGTCACTGTAATATGATGTCTTTAACTCTTCTAGCAGACACCTAGAAAGGGAAAAACTGGGTTGACTGGAATTTCCAGTTTCAGTTTTTTGAGGAATCTCCATTCTGATTTCCACAGTGGTTGTACCAGTTTACATTAACGGTCCCTCCCATTGAGGCGAGTCCTGAATGGGAGGCAGATATCCACACACCGCAGTGCTTTGCAGTGTCTGATTTTGGGCGCATTAATATTCGTCATAAGAACTCCCATTCTTTGGATCAGTTTAACCATATGGAGTGTTGTCTGTGGTTCTGTGTCTGCTTTCCATTGCTGTGAAAAAAATCAATTGAGAAAGAGGACTGTTTCATTTCAGCTCATGGCTTCAAAGGTTTTAGTCCATGGTTGCTCAGCTCCTTGCCCTGGGCCTGCGGCTAAGCAGAGCATCATGGTGAGGGGAGCGTAGTGGAGCGAAACTGCTGGCCTCATGGTGGAGACATAGGCAGAGACACTGGAGTCCCACAGTCCCCTTCAAGGCTATGCATCCGCTGACCTAACTTCCTTTTAGTTGGTCTCATCTCCAAAAAGTTCTACCGTCTTCCCAAAGTGTCATTTTGAAGATCGAGCCTTTAACACATGGGCCTCTAGGGAAATATTTCAGATCTAAACTATAGCAGGTTCTGTCAGTCAGCCCTAGACTTTTCGTTGGCCCCACTTGGGAACTGCTAATGGGGGGAGAATTTTAGTCTCTTCTGCGGGATTCCCATTCTTCCAGTGATCGATCCGGTTCAGTGAAATTCACTCTTGATGATGTGAGGCATAGAAGCCAAGCGGTGACCTTCCTTTGCCAGCTGATGTCAGCATAGGTCTGTAACCCACATGCGATCAACAGAGTGATACTGGAGAAGGAGCGGGTTTTAAACAACAGCCGATTGCAGGTGTTTAGATCTTTTTTTTTTTGTGGGTACTGGGAGTCGAACTCAGGACCTCGCGCTTGCCAGGCAGGTGCTTATGCTGCTGAGCTCTCACGGGCCCTAGATCTTTAACATTAAGTAATGATGTTTCATGTGTCAAACCACAGATAAATATAATTTTCTCTAGAAAGCCTGGAATGGAAAATAGTCTTTCACAAAACTGACAGTGTTTCCTTCTCCCAAGAAAAAAATTATCTGTGTATAAAAGGAGGTCAGGGGGACTTTGTTGTGATTCATAGAGTATGAGTAATACATGCAATGGTATCTTAAGAAACTGGTGTAGGACATTTGTGTAAAAGATTTTCACAAGAAGTATATTGATTTCTTTAGAAAGTGGTAGATTTTTCAGGAAAAAATGTTTTTGTTCTCTTCCAGTGGGTGAACTTAGGTATATTTGATCAAGATTTGTGTATACAGTAGTTAAGGAGACCCTGCATATCCTTATCTTTCTTGATTCTACCAACCGTCTTAATCTTGAAGAAAGCTCTTTAGCCACTTTGACCTTGTCTAGTTTACTTTCTTTCTCCGGTTTCAGCTTGTTGGCAAGAGTGGTGATTTGGAAATGTTCTTCCATTTGTCTGGGCTTAGCAGCTGGATAAATACTGATGGATTTTTTCCAGTGCTTGTAGAGAGGAAGATGAACTTGGCTTTCCGCCTTTGATTCCTTATGTGCTTTGTAAAAGTAGGAGGACGCAGAAGCAGCCGAAAGAGACCAGGAGTCCCCTTCTTTTGCCCATTGCTTTTCTTTCCAACTCTAAAGTTCTGCTTCACTCGTGGTCCTCTGGTTGTAGTTGTTGAACTCATGGTTCAACAACTACTGGGTCAGTAGACCCTGGCGCCACCATCTGTGTCTTTATCAAATACTTTCCTTTCCCAGCTATGTGGAAAGAGACCCAATTTTGAAGAATCTTTATTTGGCTGTATTAAAATAATAAAAAAGGACAGCCTCAATTCTGAATTAACAGAAGTGCTCTTAACACATTCTTCTTGCATTCTTCTTTCTCTTGATAGGTGCCCAAGAAGCCAAGAGCCCAAATCAAAATGCAACATGTTGAAAAAAGCCATCTATATTTTTTCTTATTCTCTTGTCGTAAACTTTTCCCACATCAGAGAGAATATGCTGGGAGTCCTCTTTGGACCCTGTGCATATGGGCTGGTTATTACAAGTTCAATAAGGCTTTGTGTAGTATAATTTCACTGGTTGCTTGGCATGGGTCCCTGATGGACAGCCCAGGAAAACTGATAACAGAAGCTGGCAAAAAGGCAGAGGCTTTCAATGTCTTATTCAATTCACTCTTCATAAGAGATATCAGGTGCGAAGGGCCTGGACCAGTTCCCAGTTTTGATGAGAGAAAAGAGAGTCAAAATAGAAAAAGAGTTAAGAAGTGCTTTGAAGAACGGGAACTTTTTGGATTAGGAAGGCATGCCGAGTGCGGAGGCGCTGGTGGGGGACACTGAGATGGCGAGCTGTTCTTATTCATTTCAGTTATGGAAATAAAGAGTCCCTGAGAATTAAAATTTAAGTATTATGACTAATTTCAGAAACACAGAGCCAAGAGAGATTGACCATGGAAACAAGAGACAAGTCAGACTAACCACAAATCCATGAAGCAAAATCAGAACAAAGCACAAAATCATTTTCTATCATTTACAGAGAGACATAGAACCAACTGGGTTTCCCATAAACTAAATCACATTAGACCAGTTGAACCACCTTCTGTATGTTCAGAGACCAGCAAACGATAGGACCGTAATAGTTGTGTTCATCTTAACTTTTGTAAGTTGGTGCTTTCTCACGTCCCTCGTCCTGGTACCTGAATGGACGAATGAATGTCACTTCTATAGAACATTTGCCATCATTCCCACAGTCAAAAAAAGTCCATATGAGTAGCAACAGCACATGGGGACCAGTTGTGTTTAACATATCTGTGGGTAACCTGATTAAAAATTGAAAACATAATTTATCAAATTTTCAGATTTCATGGAGTTTCTGATACTGTAAAATATGAAAGAATTCAAATTGGCCTTAATAAATTGGAAAATGACTTGTATAGGGTTAAATTAGTTATGGATGAAAATGTCATTAGCAAATACAAGATGAGGAAAAACTACTTTTCTACAGTCACAACTTAAGCATGTGATAAAAATCTCAGTTGGAGAGGTAGAGACCAGTGACTGAATGTGGGAGAAATTTCAGAGAAAAAGTTGAAGGTATCTGGTAGCTAATGGTATAAAGAAGTGAAGGGCTTTTGTATCAACACTGTATTTTGTAGGCTACCTGTTAGTCGCCTATGTTATTTCAGTGTAATAGAGGCAACATAAAATCTAGCTGGGATTACTGACCCTTTATTCTTTATTTTTTGTTTATTGAAATGTTTTAGCCACATTAAAAACTCTTATGATTTTTGAGCAAAATAGGTGTCTGAGTTCAAAAGTTCTGACAGGAAGATATTCTAAGTGAGACATTATAAGGAGCAACACCCCAGCCTCCCACCCAGTAACAGAATTTCATGCGTAGATGTTGGAAGGGTTCTTTTTTTTTTTTGTGGGTACCGGGGGTCGACCTCAGGACCTCGTGTGCCAGCAGGCGCCCGTGCTGCTGAGCAATATCACCGGCCCTTTCTTTGTATGTGGGTTCCGGGAGTCGAACTCGGGCCCTCGCGCTTGCCAGGCAGGTGCTTACGCCGCTGAGCCATCTCACCAGCCCATGGAAGGGTTCTTAGCTAATTGTGAAGGGCCAGACTGTTTCCTTGCTTCCGGTCAGGGCTATTTCCAGGAAGACAGTAAAGGAAAGATGGCGGCTTGGACCAGGCTGTGTTGGAGGGCGGGAAATCCCTGGGTGAGTTTGGGAGTGGTGTTGACTTTGGGGTGTGGAGGAGAGGAAGTGTTGGAGGTTCCAGTTGGGATGATTGGTGGTGGTAGTGGACACTGGTGAGAAATTAGTATTCTTTTTTCTTTGAGGGGAAGGAGGATGGAACTTGATTTTGATCATGTTGTGTCTGAGGCACCTGGGGCATGTGGGGAGCATCCAGGTGGATGTGCCAGCTGGTTAGGTACATACAGTTGTTCCCTTATCTTCGATTTCACTTTCAGTGGTTTCAGTTTCTCATGATCAACTGAGATTTGAAAATATTAAATGGAAAATACCAGAAATAAATAATCCATGAGTTTTAAACTGTGGCCATTCTGAGTAGGTGATGAAATCTTGCATTGTCCCTCTTTGTTTTGTCAGGGATACAAATCATTCCTTTGTCTAATGTAGCCACACTGTATATGCTACCCAACCGTTAGTCGCCTAATAGCCTATCAGTGATCAGGTTGACTGTAGTGACATCACAGTATTTGTGTTCAAACAACATTTGTTTTACTTAGTAATTGTCCTGAGACATAAGTAGTGCTGCTGGAATTTTTTTTTGTGTGTGTGTGTGTACTGGGGGGTTGACCTCAGGACCTCGCGCTCCAGCAGGCACCCATGCCGCTGAGCGATATCACCGGCCCTTTTTTCATATGTGGGTAGTCGGAGTCGAATTCAGGACCTCGCGCTTGCCAGGCAGACGCTTATGCTGCTGAGCTATCTCACCAGCCCCCTGGAATTTTTACTGTAGTACATTTTAATTGTGATTGTTAGATATTGTTGTTAATCTCTCAGACTGCCTGACATAAACCAAACTTTATCATAGAGGTGTATATATAGGAAAACAATAGTATATGTAGAATTTGTACTATCCAGTGTTTCAGGGGTCCATTTGGTGTCTTGGAATGTATCCCTCACAGATAAGGGGGACTCTACTATATGTCTAAAGTTTAGTAGGGATTTTTTCCTGTTGTTTGTTTTTTTGAGACAGGGTCTCACTATGTAGTTTAGGTTGGCCTCCAACTTGCTGTGATCCTCCTGCCTCAACCTCCTGAATGCAGGGATTACAGGTGTGTGCCACCATGCCTGGTGGGAATTTTTTTTTTAGACTAAACAGCAAATAGGAATTGAACTAACGATCATAGTTGCAACCAATACCCTGTAATAAAATTGCCAGTATCACTGCTTTTGTGCTTTGGGGCCATTATTAAATAACAGGCAGACTGCTCAATTTCTGCTTCCTAAAAGCTGGCATTCGGCCCAGGGTGACTCCATCTAACACAGGTTAGTGAGTTAGGTAAGTACCAAAATAATACTGTGAAGGGTGGCTAATTTGTTCATTATAAAAATATATTCTTTTAATTTAGGGAGAGAAAACAGAAGGGAATGCTCTTGTGTTTTTGATTAGGAAGATAGACCTGTATCTGTTTAGAGCGAGAATCTGTGTTTGACGAGGTGGAGATTCTTGGGGTGATAAATTCTGTTTTGTGAGCAGTTCACTGTGGGGCCCGTATCTCTTGAGCAACTGAAGTACAGTCCCATACTGGTCTGATGAACAGGAGTTCCATTTTCCTGGGCTCACAGTACATTCGGGGGACTATGCGAAAGTCGCCTCCAGCCCTGTTCAATTTGAGCTATGACTGGGACATTTACCGAGACAGCCAGAGCTTGGGGCAGAGATCTGGCCGGAAATACAGATTTGGAAGGCATCAACATAGAGGCAGGTTGTAAGGTTCACATATCTGCTACACTATAAAGATGATGTATAATCATTTGTAAGCTTAAACAAAGGCATGAGGCCACAAGAAGTTAATTTTATCATTAGAACCATGCTTAGAGCTCATCTGTTCTCACCCTACTTTAACTTGAATGGGAACTTCTTTTTTTTTCTGAGACAGGGTCTTGCTATGAAGTTCAGGCTGGTCTTGAACTCACTGTGTATCCCAGGCTGGCCTTGAACTCACAGAGATGCTCCTGCCTCAGCCTCTCAAGTGCTGGGATGACAGGTGTGCGCCACTATGCCCCGCATCTAATGGGAATATTTTTATCCTGAGAAACATTTGATTATGTCTGGCAGGGGGAGGAAAATGCTGAAAGTGAAAGGAGTAAAATGCTGCTGTCGGGAGGCAATGGTCTCTACCTCCCCATTTACCACTCACTCCTCCAGCTGCAAAGGCAGCTTCCAGGCCTGCCTAGCCCCCTCCCACACCCCCGGCTTCTTTACAGGTCACCAGCACCCCACTTGTTGAGTAAATCCACTGGCCCGGCCCGCAGCTTCTCTGTTGCTGCACTCATCTGTGTGATCCCATCTCTGCTACCTGAACCTCTAAGCCAGCTGTGCCTTATCTGTGCTGGAGTTGGGCTCTCACCTGGAGCACTAGGTCACTCCCCAGCTGTCTCCTGGATGGCTCCGCTGTGACTCACTCTTGGGGTGTCTGGGACTGAGCTCGTGCCCCACAGACCTATGCTCTGGCTCTGAAATGTCAGCCTTGCCCTGACTCTGTGGAAGCAGAATCCCAAATGGCACCTGTGGTTGCTTCTCCCTCACCCCCAGGTGACCCAGCCCGATTATCTTCACCTCCGTAGCATCTGTCACGTCTCCCTTTTCCACACTCCTCTGTCCCCACACTAGTTCAGGCACCATCTTCCCTGGGAGGGGAGTGCAGTGTGACCTCTGTTTTGTGCCACCCCATGTCACCTCTGGTGTTTCACGTGTGCTGTCATTGCTGCCAGTCTTTCTCTGGTTCATTCCCACTCAACCGTACCTTAGAGTAACTCTCTTAGGAAGCCTTCCCTTAACCTGAGGACTGGATTATTTGACTCCTTGTAGAAAGGCTGGCACATATTTTTATCCCATTCACTGACCTACATCTTTTTGTAGTGATTGTCTGGGACATTGGGGTAGAAAAGGTCCTTGGTACAGTCCATCCGTGATAGGAGGGTGTGCTGTTATTGCTCTTTGTCAGCGACACTGGTCTGCATCTGTTCTCTGCTAGGAACTGCTGTAGACTGTGTTTACCAAGTATTCCTGTGTTCTCCCCTGAAGGAGGATTATACCTTCCTGCCTGGCTGCTCTCAGAGTGGCCATGAGTCCTGCTTTGGTGAATGAAATGAGGCCCAGGCAACATGTGTCACCCTGGGCAGCTGCATTATGAGCCAGGTGGTATGTGATGCACCTTTCCTGCTGCCAGGAGCTTGGCAATACTGAGATAGGCAGTCAGGTACCAGGGCGAGGATGTAGACCCCACAGGTGGTTCACTGATGGAGACCACCATAAAGTGGCTCTGGCAGGATTTAAAATTAATCAGTTGGCTTTCTATATTTACTTATGAGTCGGTCCCTGGCCTAGGTGACTTGCTCAAAGAGCGGCGGCTGGCATGCAGTAAGTGCAACTCCCCATGCCAACGGTCATGAGGAGAGGCCTGTATTGGTTCGTGACACTGTGACACCTCAGAGGGCAAGGCAAAGCTTCAACCGAGGACACCTGGCTCTCACTCCAGTTCTTAAGATAAGATTGCAACTGCAGCCATTTGGCTCCTGCTGTAAATGTCAAGAGATATTAGAGATAGGACAGTTCTCTTAATTGGCAAAATTTACTGCTTGGAGAAGTCTTTGATCTAAACTTCCTAAGGTTCTGCTCATTTTCCTGCCTTCACCTCAGCTACCCCTTTCCTTTGTCTGAAACTCAATAAATACTGGCTGTCCAGAGAAGTCTGTCTTAGTTCCTAGAGAGACTTTTGACCTTCCTGGATTCCCCAAAACATGTTACTTGTCTCTTTTATTTAAGCCTTCGCTGTAACTCATTTTTGTAGATTGGGGACTAGGCCAAGTCCCCGATAGTTCACAGTGGACATGTAGCTGACGGAGTGAAATAAAACCCACTGGCAGGGGAAATTTGAGGACATTTGTTCCACAGCATAATTGAGCCCATCCTGACTGATACATAATATGTACCTAAAGGAATTTGGCAGTGTTTTCTGCCTTCCAGATGGTTGAATTCAGTACAAAAACTCACTAACCTATTTTGGAATGCACAGCACCCCCTAATTCAGTTTAAACTTCTAGTTTTTACTCCTGATGCATTTCCATGTGAGTCTTTTTATTCTTAGGACGGATTGTGGTTAAATCATATCTAAGGCTCTTACATTTTATAAAATGTCAATAATGTGGAGGTCAGGACTGCAAAGCAGAGGATGGAGAACCCATGAAATAATTTCCAAGACCTCAGACAGTTGACTTAGTTGTTATACATTCCAAATACCAAAGAACCAAGCCGTTTTTACTCCAGAGGACCAGTCCAGAGGCTATTTAGTCCTACAGGTTTAATACGCTTACTTAACAAATTCTCCCTTGAGCTGATTAAAGGCCACCGGTTAGGAGAGGGGGATTGTGTATTCTGTCAGAGACAGTTTTACTAAAGAGTGGGAAATAAGAAATTCTGCAAAAAGAGGAGAGACAGAGCTCAAGAAGTGGGCTTAAAAGTTCAGAAGGCCTTGGCACAGGGACACCTTTTGGGATCCCACCACATAGTCCGGGACAGCAGCGAGCCCAGAATCAATAGGCCAGTTGATCATGGAGTGAAACTTTCAGAACTGTGAGCTAAAGTGAACCTTTTGTCTTTATAAGTTGATTATCCAAATATTTGTTATAGTGACAGAAAGCTAACACACATAGCCATTCATCAATTTAGTAAACAGACATTTATTGTTGACTGCAGTAGACACTGCTAATTCCTGGGACCACACAGAGACACCAACTCTGTGTGCTCCATGAATTCACAGGTAGAGAAATAAGTGTGATCTACTGGCCTGTGGATACATGGTGGGATGGAAGCTCAGAGAGAGAGCAGCAAATTCTCTGTGAGAGAGGTCAGAGAAATCCCTTGGAATAGCAGTGGGTTTGCTGAGTTTAGGTGGATAGTTTAACAGGTAACCAAAGTGGTTAGGATTGGCATTGGGGACAAGGAGGATCTTCTAGGCAGAGAACAGATGAGTGCCAAGATGTCAAGGTGTGAAAGCATGTGGCATATTTGTGCTGAGGGAGGATGTGCAGGTTCTAGAGGGCTGGCGAGGCTGGACTGGCCACTTCCCCCCAGGGGCAGACTATGAGGTATGATTCAAGTCTTTCACAAACCAGTATCTCTCCTTGCTTTTAGGTTTTATCAGAAGTCTAATTTCTTTTTCTTTTTATTATTTTTGAGACGGGATCTCACTATATAGTTCATGCTGGCCTTGAATTCACTCTGTAGTTCAAGCTAGCTTTGAACTTGTGGTGATCCTCCTGCCTCAGCCTCCAGAGTGCTGGGATAACATGTGTGTGTCACCATGCCCAGCTCAGAAGTCTAATTTCTATTTCTTTTTTTTTTGTGGGTACCGGGGGATCGACCTCAGGACCTCGTGTGCCAACAGGCACCCGTGCCGCTGAGCGATATCACCGGCCCCTTTTTCGTATGTGGGATCCGGGAGTTGAACTCGGGCCCTCGCGCTTGCAAGGCAGGCGCTTATGCCACTGAGCCATCTCACCAGCCCTAATTTCTATTTCTGCATCTTTAGAAACAAAATTTTTCAGGTCACTCTTTGGCCTCAGTGTCTTAAAGAATAATTTCTGTCTTTGAGAGGAAGCGAATAAGGAGCATTTGTAACTACATGGAAATAGCATTATTCTGTTTGAGTTACGAGATCTTAGTACCATTGAGAGAAAATTAGAAATCTGTCATGTCACTGATTTTCCTTATACAGATTGTGCAGTTTTGTATAAGTGATATGTACTCTGGAGCATTTCTCAACACTAATATAGAAGAGCTGTATTTTATATTGGCCCTTGTGGTAAAGAACATTGAATGGAGCTTTTAAATTCCTGTGGAAATTATGGTGATGCAGAACGAACAACCTTGCCCCAGTCTCTTTTGCATGTTTTTTATACAGCACACCAGTGGAATACTAAATTCTACCATTTTGAAAATATATGTAAAGATTTTAAAAAAAATACATTATCAAAGAAATATGGTGAAGACATATTTCTCTATGAAGACATAGAGAAAGGACAGATATAGCCCATTTTGAGAAAATACAAAATGAAAAATAAATGCAGATTTTTGTAAAAAAAAATCCCCTGCTAGATCTAAATTTTTTATGTCCTTTTTTCATGATGTCTAAGTGACTTGTCTACCCTGCAGAACAAGATGCAAATGAAGAACAAGTATTTTTGCCTCCTGTCATCCTGTTGCCTAGTTTCTGAGAGGTTCCACATTTACGTATATTTTCATTGATGCACATTCATATTAGAATAAAATTTGACTTTAGCCAATGCAAACTTCCTAACGTTAATGGAGACAATGGCTGCATGTATTAATTAAATGAGCGTTTATGTGTATGTTGTTTTAAAGTATATTAAAAATGTATTATTAGATAAATAGAGTACCTGTAAAACGATGGGAAGAAAGTGGATGTGACTTGATAAAATCTCTGAAAGGTATTCTGAAAAAAATCTGAAAGATTTCAAGAAGATCCCACTATGTAGCATTAGAGAGAAAATGGCCCCTACATGAAAGTCAAGCGATTTTAGAAGGCAGTTCTTTCTCAGTCTTTGGTAGTTTGTTTTCCCAGAGCTCCTGGTTGGGGGCTTGGAAGAAGCTGTTTGGGCACAGCAAGGGTGACAAGTGTAGTGATGCGGCCATAGGACAGAGGGGATGGGATTGGCACAGCCCTTCCACATTTTCCTGCCCTGGCTCACTGGCCTTCCTTCTGCAGAGCATTCGTGTGCGGCAGGCCTAGTCATGCATGACACCCCCACCAAGCTTCCTAATGAACTGCCCAAGAACCATGACCGGACCAGGTGGTGGAGCCGTGTCCAGCCTTGGCAGCCAGCTGGCTGACTGTGCCGGTGCATGTGTCCCCGGGCTCTGGCATGCGCGTCGCTGGGGATTTTGCAGGAGGGAGAGGCGAGGTTTTCATTCATTCTTTCTCAGCCATCACTCCTGAATTCTGCGTATTTCTAGTGGAACTCTTCTGATGGCTCCAGTTTCATTTTTCACTCCAAACCTTAGCCCAAGCAGTATCTTTTTACACTTACTACCGGATAACCATTCAATCTTGTTTATTGAGTGTGTATTCAGCTACTTGGGGAGAGAGAGAGAGAGACAGAGAGAGACAGAGACAGAGAGACAGAGAGACAGAGAGAAATGAATCTGTACCAGTTCCTCTTGGTATAGCTTCTCGCCCATAAAGCTGTTACGGGAGGGGACAAGCTATACAAATATAAAGCCATTTGTGAACAAGGCAGCAATGTATGCAGTGCATTCAGTACCCAAACCTTAAATCCAAGCACTGCACGGAAGTGATCATTTGTGGTTAAATTGAGGGAGCAGAGAAAATTGAGGAAGTCTCATGACCACTCCCACCTCTCTGGACTGCAGGAATTAATCTCCAAGCTCCACCAGTCCGGGACCTCGGTGGCCTCTTTTATCCAGCAGGTGCTTGGGGCCTAGGAAACCAGCTATTGGGGCTCAAGCACGTGGGAATGGGTGCTACCCATCCAGGCTATGAATTTACCCCTGGGGCTCTTCCCAAGTTGGCAGCTGTATTTCACAACTTTTTGCAGGGCAGCTGAGAGAAACCCAGTCCCTAGGAGCTTTGGGAAGAGAGGGCTCATGGGCTCCGCAAGGATTCGTGTCTGATGGCGGGATAGGCAGGGCTGCAGAGAAGCAGCTTTGGTCCTCCTTGTTCTCTGTCTTCCTTTTCACGTGGGCCTGATTCTCTGGGGTCGTGGCTGCGGCTGCTGGTGACTTTTGCCGATTGACCCTACTGCAAGGAGAGGGCTTCTTTCTTGTAGCATTGCGTGCATATTTCAGGAAGATCCCAGAAGGGCTGTTTTGGGTTACATGCACCCCGTAACCGGATCCCTGCTGGTAGGAGCTGGGGGCGGGATCTGTGCCCAGAGGAAGGGCCAGGACATGTCCCCAATAGTCACACACACAGCCCCACAGTCCCTCTTGGCAGGCAGCCCATTTATGAAGCCAGTTTAAACCGACTGTTGCTTGCCTGCTGTGGGGTCGTCCTCTGCCCTCGTCGGCCTCCTAATGGACTTGGGTTTTTATGCCCTGAAGAAGCTCTAACGCTTTTATACCCAAAAGATGGCCTTGGTAAACACGAATGTTTCTTCTCAGCACTGAGCCCTTGCTGCGTGAAGCAGCCAAAAGGAAAAGGGCGCACCCCTCCTTGTATCCTATAGATTTCTTTCTTTTTAAATAAATGTATTTTCAAGTCCTTTGTGATAGGTACAGTGGCTTTTTCTCCCCTCTCTGCAATAATTCACTGGTGTTGGATCAAACTGGGCAGGGGAGTTGGGTGAGGAAGTAGCCTGTTGCTGAAGCAAACCATTTATTTTACCCTTCCTGTATAATCTTTTATTTTTTACCAAAACAAAGCAAAACAAAGCAAAAAAGTTTTGCCAGTCAACCCAGTAATCTCTATTTTAAAAGGATCCAGCCTGCATTCAGTTTGCCACATTCTTTAGCTTCTGCTCACTAGAGCAATTCCTTGGTTGTTCAGTTCTCACTCATGCTCTATTGAAAGCCAGTTAGTGTTCTACAGTTTGGGTTTGCGTGATGTTTCCTCATGATTACATTCGGGTTAGGCATCGTTGGTGTGAATTTCACGGAAGCGATGCTGCGTCCTTTCCACTGTATCCTGTAGGGCAATGCACACTGGGATTAGTGCCAAAATTAGTGACATTAATTTTCATTGTTTAATTAAGGTCCTATCTGCCAGGTCTTCCCACTGTCAAATTCCTTTAATAGAATTTTGTTGGAAGTACTTTGCGGCTATGTATGTATCCCAGTCTTCATCAAACTTTTAGTTTGTTAATTTATTTTTTCAGTATGGACTTACGATTTTCTATTCTAGTCTTGCAGTTATAGTCCATCACTATGATTGTTTATTTTGATCCTTAAATTGTCTGGCCAGTAGGAGCTCTTATAAGCATGTTGCTGTCTTTTTGATGCAATCTCATCATTCTTTGGGCTGGTCCTTATGTTCTGGCATAATAAGACATCTAGGCTCATCTAGTATTTTCCCTGCCCCAACCCTGGAGTCAACCATGTCTCCAAGTATTCCTGGTTTATTTGAGTGAGGAATAAATATTCACATTCTAAGCACTAGGGCACTAAGTATGCTTGTTGCTACTGGAGTGTCATTGTCCTCACATCCTCTCAGTGGTCAGAGCTAGAAAATATATGTGTTTATGTCAGGAATTAACTATTAATATCTGTATCTATGTATACTAAAAACATAAGTTCACACCAGTAGCTGCAGTTCTAGTTTTCTCCCTTTTCATATGTGTGACGCCCTTTTCTAATGGTGAGAACCTGGCTCCTGTTTTCTTCTACCTTGTTTGACACCCCCCCCCACGTCCCCCATGTCAGAAACTTCAGGCCCTTGCAGCTGACAGCCTTCTCCCTCCCCCGGGGAGGCTCTGCCATCCTGTGTCAGCCGCTGGAGCCTCCCCACCTTTACTGGTGGGTGTGTTGATTTGAGGCCAGCTTGGAAGAGAAAGTGGAAAGATTGCTTATCATTTGATATGCACCCGGGACTACAGTTCTGCCGGGGTTGGAATGTGACTAAGAAGTCATGCTGGATCAAATTTGAAAAAGAGCACGGATCATAATGGAAATATCGGGGTGATCATCCTTGGTTAGAGTGAGTAGTCCCGTTGGCAGGCTGCTGTTGCTCAAACAGGTTTGGCATTGCTTGCTTTTGGATTTTTTTTTTTTTTTTTTTTTGTGGGTACTGGGGGTCGACCTCAGGAACTTGGGCGCCAGCAGGCATCTGTGCCACTGAGTAATATCACTGGCCCTTTTTTCATATGTGGGTACCGGGAGTCGAACTCAGGCCCTTGCGCTTGCCAGGCAGGCGCTTATGCCACTGAGCCATCTCACCAGCCCTTTTTTTTAAAAAACCAATTTCCAAGCCAATCCAGAAACTTGGGTTTGTTTCTTTCCAGTTGTGGTTCTAATTAAAAGCAACCTGAGCTGCTTAAATTTCTCTGGGAAAGTTTTTATTGCAATTATTTATGTACACGCTCATCTTCCCCTCTAGATTCTGGGACCCCAACAACAGAGGCTAAACTTCACATTACAGAACTTCTAGTGCAACATTTGCTGAATAATTCAGTGAATGAATCTTGTCTTTGATTCAGTTTCCTTCAGCTTATATGGCAGATTTAGTCCCAAATTACTCAGCTGTTCCCCAAAATGAAATCCACCCTCAAAGCATGAATATTTACCACAATCGAGAAGAGTCAAAAATACATGTCTCAGACACTGGATACAGTATTAAAAGGATTTTCACAGTGCTTTTGGCAGTCTTATGATCACAGAATATGTACATGACATCCCAAAGTGTCTATTTAGAAGGTGAGGGCATTCTTTGGATGCCTGTGTGGTGGTGTTTTTAATTACTTAATTTATGGGTAAGCCATATTTTATATGCATCATAAACTAAATGCTTATAATAAGATCCTAGCCACCAGAAATATCACCCTGTTTTTTTTTTTTTTTTTTTTTGTGGGTACCGGAGGTCGACCTCAGGACCTCGCGCACCAGCAGGAGCCCGTGCCGCTGAGCGATATCACCGGCCCTTTTTTCATATGTGGGTTCCGGGAGTTGAACTCGGGCCCTCGCGCTTGCCAGGCAGGTGCTTATGCCTCTGAGCCATCTCACCGGCCCTCACCCTGTGTTTTATATTTCACCGATGATGATTTATATTTGGAGTTAGCTGAGACACCATATAATGCTGTTCTCACCACTAAAACTCACACTGCATATTGTTCAAAGCAAGAATGTAGTAACTATTGACATATGATATCCGTCTTCTGCTCCCCTTGGAAGAGTCTGTATTGGCCATTGCTTAAGGCTTCTGTAACATCCCCGTATTACACAGAAAATCGGAGAGTAATTATAGCACATGGATCCAGCCACAGGGAGGTACAGAGAACCAAGCAAAATGTTTATGTAACTAAACTCTTTTAAAAATTAAGGGTGTTGGCTGTCTCAATGGTGGAAAAACATTTTGAACAAATGAAGGTGTATACAGCCCAGTATGTGTGTTTGCATTTGCGGGGCAGCTGGGGAGCGGGTTGGTGAACATAAGAGCCACACACTTTACTTAGGAGTGGGCTGTCCTCTTCAGTCCTTAGATTGTGGATACAGGATATGGGGCCTCTGTGTGCATGCACATTGGGGGCCCTTGCTAGGTCAAGGCGACATGGTGGTGGCAATTTAAAGAGAAATTCCGGGTGCTGTTTTTGACCAAGCACTCCTGTGAGCCTTAGTTTTCTTAGCTTTAAAATCGGATCCTCCCATAGGTGTGTTAAGTGCTTTAGATGATGGCACTACCAAATAAATCACAGAAATGAAAGCCTGCTAAGGCATTGTTTTGCCTGCATTTTATATTGTATTTTAAAACATCTCAAGGTGGGGGTGCTACTTCTTTTTTGTCTTCTTATTTCCTTTCTGAGTCTCTGCTCAGTTGTTCCCACCACCAGGGAGACAGCCAAGAAATCTCCCAGCGGTGGCACACCTGATGGGGGGACTACACGGACAGCCATTAGGGACGGTTTCACAGAAGCAGGCTTGGAGACAGTTTGAAAAAATGGTTGGGTATCTGGATTTGGAGACAAAACAAGGGAACATCCTAAGAGGGGGCGTTTACTATCCAATCCACCTTTTAGATCTAGAGGTGACAGGAGTGTAGATGTTCTGATGATTTTATGAAGGCTGTCAGGGATTAATGAAGTTCCTCTTGGGACAAAAGCCACATGTGCTTATTAAGCCGGGATCAGTTGATATACCCGTGCCCTGTATCAGGGAGCAAACTGGCATCAACAGTGCCACCAAGTGGCAGCAGGCTATAAGACACTTGAAACGCGAAGACTGCAGCTTCTTCCAGGGCTTTGTCCAAGTGTCTCTCCCTGTCCCCTTTCTCTCTCTCTAAAAATAAGAGCGAGTATATTTCCCTTGGATGACTATAGAGAGAATGAACTGGGACACGGACCTTCTTCTGGCATGTTGTAGAGTTTGGATAGATGATTCTTTTCTTAACTGAGCAATCAAAATCTTGGAAGTCCTTCCCAAATGAGCATGTCAGAGGAGTAGTTAACACTGCCTATTGTATCCAGGTCATTCATGAAAACTGAAGGGTAAGTGCTGTGGGAGTTGGCATTCAAGAAGTTTTTAGGGTGCATTAACCAGGGCTGAAGGTCCAGGATGATAAATGCTATAGACTCTGGTAAATAGCATAGTTGAGTAACGACTCTGCGAAGGGAAGAAAGCCATTCACATGATCACAATCTGTGATTTGTCTTCATTCTTTATTTGTAGTATTTATTTTTCTTATAAACTGTTCATTGTAGTAGTTCGGATGCTTTATTATTTTAAGAACAATAGTTTAGTTGCTATTAAATACTTGGTAATTAATACAAAATGTTAAAATTTTGGGGGTACCCAGAAATCTACTTCAACCTCAAACATTCTTCTGTCACTAAGAAAAGAGCATACTTTTGTACTCTTTGCTGCTGTTGATCTAGTTTTGGATGAAAATGTGGGATAATTTACAGCTGGGATTATAGAATTCCTCATTGCTTTTTCATCTCATGGAATGCATTCTCTTTTTCTATATCCACTGCCCTTTTTCTCTATAAAACCTGGCTGTCAGAGTAGGACTGATGTTGAGAACCAGGGCTGCTGAGCTGCTGCCCCAGTGCCCTTGGTCCAGCCCTTACTCTACAAGATACATTTGACCAGATGTTTTAGCAGTTGGTAGTAAGCTTTTCTAAGAGCCGAGCCCCTTTCCTGTGGTCATTAGTGGTGATGGGAAACCTGTGGCTTAGGCTGGTGAAAGGTCCTTTTACGCTGTCGTGCCTAATGACTTTCCTAACAATGGTAGCTCCAGAGGGAAGAGATTTCCTTCTACTACATAGGTGTGTGGCAGGGGGACCAGGGCCGGGGGGTTTCTGAATGAGATGGACAGGAGGACAGAGACCAAATGACAGTATGCGATATGAAATAAGACAGTCGTGAAGGACAAATACGGTATGATTCCATGTATATGGGGTGTTATTTTTAACAACAAAAGTAACTTAAAGCTTACCTTACTGTGTAGTAGCTCCAGAAATCAGTGAGCAAAGAAAGCTTGTATTTTTCTTATTTTTTAAAGGAAGGTGGATAAAATGTGATTTTCCTTTTCAGCATCGTTCAGATACCAACAACTTGTCTTAATTTTGAGTTTAGTATTGTCATGTAGATCATTTTTGGACTGGGGTGGAGATATATGTTTTTATCTTGGTAAAATATAAATAATATAAAAGTTATCATTTTAACCATTTTTAAATGTTCAGTCTGTGGCATTAAATACATTGTTGTGCAATCCCTACCACCATCCATCTTCAGAACAGTTCATCTTCCCCAGCGGAAACCGTATACTCATTAAACACCAGTTTCCCTAAGCCTCAAATGTACACGATAGAATTTATCTAAAACGAAACACTAGTTCACCATTCCCCATTCTGCAGCACCTGGCAAGCACAGTTTTACTCTCTGTCTCTCTGAGTTTGACTACTCTGGATGCCCAGATACATGGACTCACACAGCGTTTGTCCTTTTGTGACTGGCGTATTTCACTAGCATGATATTTCCCAGAGTCTCAGTATGCTGGCACGTTGTAGCATGTGTCAGATTTCCTTCCTCCTGAAGGGTAACATTCACGAGTATACCGCGTTCTGTTTATCCATTCATCTGTCAGTGGTCACTCACTGGCTGCTCTGCTGTTTTAGCTGTTGTGTGAAATGCTGTTATGCGTGTGAGATGCAAATATCTACTTCAGTTCCTACTCTCAGTGTTTAGGGGGATTTACCCAGTGATGAGATTCTGGGTCGTATGGTCGTGCTCAAGTACCACTTTCTTCCCATCTTTGCCAACACTTGTTGTTGTTGTCGTTTTCAATTTAATAGCCATGAAGCCATATCTCATGGTTTTGATTTGCATTTCCCTGATGATTAGTGATGTTGAGCTTCTTTCCATGTGTTTAGTGGCTGTTTGTAGTTCTTTTTGGAGAAATGCCTATACAAGTCCTTTGCCCATATTTAAAATGGTTTGTTATTTTGCTGTTGGATTGTAGGAGTTCTTTGCTTTCTGGATCTCAAACCCTCATCAAATACACAATTTGCGGGTATTTTTGGAGGGTGGCTGACTTTCAGGGGACTGATGATTTTGGTGGGTGGTGCTGTAGGTTGACTCTTTCTGGTCTGACTCCTCTGGTCGGAGCTGTGGCTGGGGCTGCTGACACAAGGGCTTGAGAAATGAGGGCGTTCTCTGCACAACAGTCTGGATGGAGACTGGGACAGAAGCCTTTACTCTTGGGCAGCTGCATCCTGCTTCTGGAAGGACTGGGTCAGCAAGGATGATGCAACCCTGGCACCTTTCTCTGCCCGGCCATGTGAGCGCGATGTCCTCAGCTGTAGCCTCATCCACCGCTGCGCATCTGCCCATGATCTGAGTCACCACTCAGTGACGGGGCTCTTAGGTTTTGTTCCATCGATGTACTGAGGAAGCAAATTCAGCTTTCCATTTGTAGCTCTTCCCACAACCAGCCAGTGACGTGTCCCAGTCAGTTTTAAAGAAATGAGGAGACGAGAGAGTGTTAAGGGACCTTTGCTCTTAGCATTTATGTGCGTGCACTTGGCCCTCCCTGTCTGAGGCTCTGAGGCTCCGTATTCAACCAACCAAATATTCAGGAAGAAAAATCGCCTCTGTCCAGGCATTTACAGATTGTTACTATTCCCTAAACAACACAGTGTAGCAGTTATTTACACAGCTTTTGTATTGTATTAGGCATTATATGTAATCCAGAGATGATTAAAGTATACTGTGGATGTGCGTAGGTTATTAGCAAATAATGAACAATTTTATATGAGGCACTTGAGCATCTGAGGATTTTGGTACCCACTGGGGTCCTGGAAATGATCCCCAAGGAGCTGAGGGCTGACTTTATTTGATGCTGTGTCCCCTTCATAGATTTGTAGTAAAAAATGTCATAGTAATTCAACAACTGGTTCGCCATTCTCATTTCAGAATCGAGAGACGTTTCTTCTGTCCTATTTTCTTCTTCCTTATTCTCATTTTTGTTTTTTAATGACCCTAAAAGAAGTTAAATGAATAACAGAGAAACAGATTGTGAGAGACATAGCAATCGTGTCTTGGTCAATGAGATCCTCAGTGAGGATCCCATGGTAGCTCCTGGGAATCCCGTGGAAGCCAGTGTGGGATTTTCCAAGCAGAGTTAGGGATGCATGGGGTAAGCAAACCAATAAGCACAAGCAGACCCGATTAAAATGATAAATATTTATGCTAATGGGTGTGGACTGGGTTGGTTCTCAGGCCTAGGATGGAGAGGAATCTTGAAAGGGTGAAGACTTTGAACAGAATTTGGAAAGAGGGAAATAACATGGCTTGACATGAAAACATAATTACAGCTGTAGTAGGCATTTTATAGCATCAGCACCTCTTTCCCTTTGTGCTGTGTATGTTAATAGGATGCCTAGAAATCCATGGGTATGAAGAGTTTTCTTTGGAGTTGGGGGGCACCTGGATGCAGTAAAGGGGGGCTTTTTTCCAGGGCTGGGGAACCATAGCTTCTCGAGAGGTCGCAGCAGGCCTCTGTGAACTCCGTGGTGAGCAGGTGGAGTGGCCGCCTCTCTCCACTCACCGAGTCTGTGACTAGAGTAGAGAGGACCTGACAGGTGAGCCCTAAGCCACCTGTGGGAGTTGGCCTCGAGGCACCTTGGCGACCTGTCCTGCGTCCCTGGTCCCCTGCATGGCAGCTGACATCTCCGTGGCCTGTCTTGCCTCTAAGCAGCACACCATTTTGCTGACCTATCACCTGTTCCAAAGGATTTTGTCAGCGGCTTCCCATAAAAGTAGAACCTCTCATATAGTGGGTTGCATTGTAGACCCCGAAAGACACCTGTACCCAGAACCTCAGAATATGATCGTGTTTGGAAGAAGAGGAGTCTTTGCGAATTGAGGTAAAGAGCTTGGGGTGAACGCATGCTGGATCGGGGGGCCCTCACTCTGGTGTCAGCACCCGTAGAGACAACAGGAAAAGACACAGAGATGCGAAGGGGAAGGGCACGCGAGGACAGGGCAGAGGTCGCAGCCACTCATCACCAGTCAAGGAATGCAAGGGTCGCCAGCACCCACCACACGCTGGGAGAGGCAGGGAGCTGAGCGTCTCTGGAGCTTCCTGGGGAGCTCAGTCTCTTCAATGTCTTGATTTTGGACTTCTGACTCCCGAAGCGTGAGGGAATAAACTCTGAGTTTGTGGCGGTTTGTTAGGGCGGTCCTGGTAAACCACTGCACCCGGTGTGCTGGATGTGTTACGTAAATGGTTGTTCAGTAAATAGATGGGTACTGAGCCTTGGGACCAGAAGATCCCTGGAGAGACCTAGCTCGCTCACTCAGTGAAATCACCTGCAGAACTTTAAAAAATTGTAGATGCTGGGGTCTGACCCCAAAACAATTGGGTCAGATTCTTGGGGGGCTGAATAAGGAATTCCTATTTTAAGAGTCATAGGTGATTTTAATATGCAGTCTGTGTTCAGAAACGTGGATCCCTTTTAGTGGTCCCACTTCACAGGTAAAGAAGCCAAGACTCAGCAAAGCTGCACTGGGGATCATAGAAAAAATTTTAAAATCTTTTTTTTTGAGAACTGGGAAGGAGAAAAACAATTCACTCAAGGAGACAAAAGGAATGTCTTTGTAAATGAAAATTTCAGGGGGAGAAAAAAGGGGAAATAATTTCATTTTATTTCATTTTTGAATTTTATAGGTAGAGTGATTAGAAATATTTCTGATTTTTTCAGTGACCTTTCCCTGACTCCATTTTTAAAACAAACATTTCTTGATGCGTACCCAATGAGAAATGTTTTCCTCCTTAGACACATATGCCAGTTTAAAATTTTCATGATTTTTATTACCACTTAAATGGAGATTCTCAGTTTTCTTATTCCCTTAAGAAACCTAAATACAATGTAAATTTCTGTATGGTATAGAAGATGAATATTGCATTTGAAGTCTTGTTATGGGTGACTGTTCTAGTAAATTACATAGAAGATTTACTGTTCAAGGTACTTTTTTTTTTTTTTTTTTTAAGAGTGTCTGTTAGACCAGGACTTTGGTTTTAGAGACAGGGTATTAAATCTAATCACTCCACTTAGGTTATCCACCCTTTGGAGACTCATAAAGATAAGGGCAACAGGATAATTGGGATATTATGTACTCTTTAAAACAGCTTGATTTAGTCCAAGTAGGAATTGCTGGGGCTCTAAATTAATCCCCCGGGGAACAAATGAAAAAATATATATGTGATATATTATTGAGGTGTATCTTTTGGTGCTTTGATATCTTGCAGAGACTCACATTAATCTGTCATTAATGTTAACCAGGGCAATCCGACGTTGATTAAAGCCTATCTGGATAATCAGAAGCTAGAGGAGCCCACCGAGGGATGGACTTAAATGATCTAATCAGCTTTTCTTTTCACAGAAGACAGAAAACTGGGGTCCTGACGACTTGAGGGCATTAGCAATCCCAGGGCACTTTTCTTAAGAGTCCGGGTATTTAGCCCCCAGTGTCCTGGCCAAATTCCAGCTCAAGGAATGGTGTTTTGCCTCCCGAAAAGTCCCCCTGCAGCTACCAGTGGATATGGTATTATTCTCCCTTCCTGTCCCGAAGTGCGGGGCTTTGTGTGGAGGGGGCTGTGTGTGTCGCAGATCAGCTGTTTCATTTCTATTCTGAGTGCCCCGCGGTTTGGCTCTGCAGTGCTGTCCCTAAGCTGCTGTAAGCACGCGCTCGGGGCTATTTACATGGCTTGCACGACTGGGGGCAAATTGCAGAAGATTTATTATTCTTTTGGAAAAACTTGTTTTCATCTTTTGTGGAGGGCTGTGTTGTGATTAATATAATTATATAAAATTAGATAATGATTGCTATGAATATGTGACGTACATTTTTACCTCCTCTGCTCGCTTTATTTTGTTCTGTAGAAGATTAGGAACAATGACCTTAGCCAGCGAGATTTCTATCCACATCATGAGCCATGCCAGGTTGTATTAAATTTTTGTAGAATGAACAGTTTTAAAAATTTTGTTAGGAAAACCTAAATAAAGATTTAAGAAAATGCTGAAGGATGCAGATCACAGAACTGCGGCATGAGGAGGAGGTTCAGGATCTGTTGGTCACTGGGCCTTAGGCTCATTGATAAAACTGATTTTCTGGGCGAGGTGAGTGGTTCCTTTGGCCTGGGCAGTGGTTTTGTAACAGTTAACCTGGACGGCTTGACAGACTATTTCTGGAATCTTGTTCTTTGGAACAGCCTGTTCACTCAGAGCGGGGAAATTTCCAGTTACTCTGCTCTGTGACGTGGGGCCTGGGGGTGCCACGCCACAAAGAGGAATTTGCTTTTCCCATCAGGACTACTGAGGACAACCAAAAGTGTCCCATTTCTTGTTTCCTTGGGGGAGTAAGAGGAGCTCAGGGGAACCTTCTAGAGGGCTGGAGGTCAACCAGAACAGAAATGAGCAAGATGCCTCCAGTAGAAGCTGGAAAATAGGATGAAGAAAGGGAGAAAATTTAAAGGCTATTACTGGGGGGATACTCTGAATATTTCATGTTTTAAAGATTGAAACTTGTAATGAACTAGGTGGTTAGCCTATTTAGGTGGTCAAGCTCCCTTCTTATTATTTTACTCCTGTGACATTAGTCCAGGGCTGTTTGCTTACAAGCGATGGAAGCTCAGCACTACCTAAAGCAGAAAGGAGGGTGTACTGGCTCGCGTAACTGGCAGCGGAGAGACCAGGTGTCTGTGGCCCAGGGGCTGGCAGCAGCGTGCAGCCCCCGTCTCTCTCCCAGCTCTTTCCTCCTAGTAGCAAGACGGGATTTAGCAGGTCCCGGCCTCCATTCACAGCATCTCAGCAGACACAACTTTGCACACACTCGAAGGGAATAGGTGTTGGGTCATTCACACTCAAGCCAAAGGGACTGGGGTGCAATTGAAGGGGAGATCAGGTTGGTGTTACCAGGAGGAGGAATGCGGATGCTGGCACACACTTTCTTCATGTCAGGAGTTGTCCAGTGTGTTTGACTCTGCCCGTGTGAAGCAGAGTCAAGGAGGTGTCTCCTAGCCCCCTTCCCACACGGTGGAGAAATTCAGGGGCCGCGGTCTTGCAAAGCAGTGGTGAGGCATCTAGTCGGATCCCTCTAGGGATGCTGTCTGTTATCTCGGTCTTAGCTCCCATCACTATAATGGAAATCCAGGTCACTGAGGTCCAGGGAGCTTTATGTGGGCGCACTGTTCTGGAGGTTCAGGCTCCTCAAGACTGAAGAGTGCCAAGGATTTGGGCCTTTGGTGGAGGAGGCACATCATAGTGGGCTTACATCTCAATGGAGGAGAGAGAGGGGAGAAGATGCCTGTAGGACCCATAATCTCCCTTTGAAGGCAGCCCCCCCCCGACACAAGGACCCCCCACCTCTAAGGCTCACACACTTTCCAATTCTGTCACCCTGGGCGCCTTTACAGACGGACCTTTGTGGGACGCTCAGATTGCACTCAACCCGTAGTGACCCACAGCACTTCCTAAGGTGGCACGCGACATTTTAACAGGAAGTTCTTTCTCATGTCGAGTCAAAAGATCCCACCCCGTTTCCCTTGATTCTGTTCTAATGGCCCCTTTTTTGCCCTTTGGACTTACACAGAGTAAACTTAATCTTTCTAAGCCAGAGTGTCTCAGTGGTTTCCTGGCTATGCACACCACAGGTCGTGCCCTTCTCATCCCTCGTCCTCCTCCCTCATTATTAGAGGGATCTGTCTCTCTCTTTCTCTTTCTCTCCCTCTCTCTCTCTGTCTTTCTCTCTCTCTGTTTCCGATGTCATGATGATGGTTGGACATGTAATTTTTAAAATTTATAATTTTTTTAGTGCTGGGATGGAACCCAGGGCTTCGCCCATGCCCAAGTGCTTTACCACTGCGCTACACCCCTCACCCCTGTCGCTCCATTTTAAAAGTTTCTTATGTTTCCTAATGAATTACGATTTAGAGCTCAGTGTAGAGTTTAATCAGAAACTCTGAATTTTAAAAGTAGCACTCTCAAAAATGTATGTATTCCAGTTTAAAAGTAAGGGCAAATTGTTTTAGGAGACATAGGGCTTTACACATTTTTTTTGTGTGTGTGTTGTAAATATTTTTAAAATAGAGCAATGGGACGTGTTAATAGTTCTGAAGTATCCTTTATGAACAGTACATGAATCTAAATAATCAGTTAAATAGAAAAATATTAAGAGAACAAAGTCGATGTGGCAGAACAATGACTCTGTAGATCAGAACTAAGATTTGAATATGTACTTGACTTAGTATAGTAAACAAACTCCAGCAGGAATGGCTCACTATTCTCTCTTGTGTTCCTATGTTTTTAGCAACAGTAAGTCAAGCAAAGAATGTTAAGAAGGTCGGGTTTTTTTTTTTAAAGGAAAATCAGAGGCCTAAACTAAAACTTCTTTATTAATAATTCTCTGTTTGGTTTGGGTGTCTGCATTTCTAGATCAGTCTCACTTTCCTTTAGATTCATATCGTAGGCATATTTGTCTTGTCGAAGATCATTCCATTTTCTGATTTTTCCATTTTTAATCAAAACTTCTACTTACTAAATTTTGTTGTACTTTTAACTTTTATTTTCATTTCTAATCATTAGCAGGAGTAAAATTTTATCGATAGTGAGTTGCTGTCATCTTTGTAAGAAAGAGAACTTACTCATTTGTAGGTGGTTATTACTGTATTTGTGAAAAATTCACTAATGGCATTTTTCAACAATTCCAGCATTTGTGTCTTATATCTGTTCTGCAGCTGTGTGGGGAAAAGGACATTTGGTATCTTTAAGAAGTATCTACCTCTGCGAGATGGGAAGGAGGAAGTGAGGGGACTGTACATGAATTCTCTATGCCTGTGACAAAGGACAGAAGTGACCCAGATCGCAGGAGGACTGTGCTCCCCTTCTCTGCCATTTTTCCCCCGCTTCCTGACAACGGTGGGAGATTGATGGATGCTGAGTTGCAGAACCTTAGTCCCGGAGGAGGGGACTGGAGAGGGGGTTTGGAAGGACAAGGAGCGAAAGCTAGCGCACAGCCAGGTAGAGGAGAGCTGTGCGGCTGCTGCTGGTTAGACCAGAAGGGCTGCCTGTCAGATGTGATTTCTGTCGAAACCCATCACCCTACCCCTGTTGATGATCTTAGCCAGTGCGATTTCTTTTCCACGAAAACGTGCCAGGTGGAGGGAGAGTTACGGGGTGGTGGGATTTACATTTCTGCTCCTATCTGCTTGCAGCCCCTGGGGCTTTTCAGCTGCAGGATAATCCAGAGTGACATATAGAAGGGGCAGCCTCATACATAGTAGGTGCTCAGTAAATGCCAATGTTTCTGTGTGAAGGCGCTGGGGTGGATGGGGGATTTGTGTTAAGAATCATGAGTTAGGGGGCAGAGGGTATAGCCCAATCCAGCAGGTGCTTAGCACGCGTGAGGCTCGGGGTTCAGTCCCCAAGATCTGATAAACAAAGCAAAGCCAAACAAAGCCAAACCAAACCAAACCAAACCAAACCAAGGAGGTAAAGACATGAGCATTTTAGAACACTTTCTACTTGCATTTCAGAAGTGAGCAACTCCCCACCTTTCTTGCTTCTGAAACAAATACTTTCTGCGTACTTGCTAAGTACTTAATTTATTTTAGGTATCCCACATTCCCTGTTTTTATTTATTATGAGGTTGAGGCTGTGTTCCTAATTTTTTGCCCCCTCACATGTGCTTGCTTTTCTTTCTTTCATTTCTTTTTTTTTATGTGGGTACCGGGAGTCAAACTCAGGACCTTGTGCTTGCCAGGCAGGCACTTATGCCGCTGAGCTATCTCACCAGCCCTCTTTCTTTCATTTCTTTCTCTCTTTTCCTTCCTTCCCCTCCCTCCCTCCCTCCTTTCTTCCTTCCTTCCTTCCTTCCTTCCTTCCTTCCTTCCTTCCTCCCTCCCTCCCTCCCTCTCTCTCTCTCTCTCTCTTTCTTTCTTTCTTTCTTTCTTTCTTTCTTTCTTTCTTTCTTTCTTTCTTTCTTTCTTTCTTTCTTTCTTTCTTTCTTTCTTTCTTTCTTTCTTTCTCTTTCTTTCATATTGGGATTGAACCCAAGGCTATTGCATTGAACTATATCCCCAGCCCTTTAAAAAAAATGCTTTTAATTATTATTATTTAATTTTTTTAGATTATTTTAAAATTTGAGACAGGGTCTCTGTAAGTCACTAAGGTGTCTAGACTGGGCTGAAATTTGTGATCCTTCTGCCTCAGCTTCCCATGGTGGGATTCCAGGTGTATGCCTCTGCGCCCAACCTTGCTTTCTTTTTTACATCTCGCATTCTCCCAAAATATTGTAAACTTTGAAGAAAACAAACTAGGACTTTTATTCATTTGTATGTTAAACAGAAAATTATGATCAAGTTCATCACATAAATATCAACAAACCCTAAAGTTCTGTATTTCTTATATCTGAGGCATATGCTGTGGGTCAAATTTTTCTCTTGATTCAAAGAGGTTCTTGTTCCCTATACCCACTTCCAGGTTTGTGAAGGATTTTTTTCCAGGGCTGCCAAGAAAGCCTTTTAGTTCATAGAGTCCCTTATGGTCCACGATGGTCCCTTATCAGGCAGCTCATGTTTAGGGAGAACTACCCGTGCTAAATATGTGTTCCAACACAGGTCCCCTGCTACCAGAGTTACCAAATCCTTCTCCCTCAGTTTGCTTGTCTCATTCTCAAAGATATGTTTTCCTGCTTGTGCAAGCCACTTCATTTCCTCTCTCAGGTTACTTTTATTATGTTTCTACCTTTACATCTCTATGGTACCCATCACCATAGCACCCAGTTCAGTAGTACCTGTGTTAACAATCCTGTCATTCAAATGCAGGGGGTTGGTTTGTTAAAACAGAACTGACATTACATTTGTAATGATGGCCATTTAACCTGGAATTGCCTAATTCTGATATGGTAACAACATGACTTGTAGTATTTTTCAAGATAATAGTACTGCATCTCCAAAGATTATTATTTATAAAACCTCAATAGCACTTATAAAACCTCAGTAACTCTTAAGCAGAATACATTGAATTAGGAAAAGTTAAAAAGTTTCCCTCGCCTTTCATTGGTTACTATAACTAGATGTCTAAAGGGAATTGTGTACATTGTTAATTTTTTTCCTAAGGTTGAGTTAGAGCCTACCTACACAATGTGAAATAATGAATTTTCTTTTCTTGGACCATTGTGTGTACTATGATCACAATTATTGTCTTGAATTGTTTTTCTGAGAAGGAAACACTCTCACCAGATAAAAATCAGGGCTTATCTTGGCTTTACAGTAAAATCTGAAAATACTAGGAAGGTTTGCAAGGAGTTATCAAATCTGTGGAAATCAAAAAGGAAACATCTATGTATTTTTAGAAAATTCGTTTGAATACAAATTGTTTTCTGACCTTTGCTCTGTATTTGAATAGATGCTAGTTTTCTATTTTAAGCCCCCTACCCTTGCTGTGGTTTTTAAATAACACAGCAAAATAAAGAAAAAAACCCAAATAAAAAACAGCTCTAACTCCAGAGATATTTAAAAGCGTTTCTGTTCTGCAGCGAGAAGAATCAGGAGAAACAGAACCAACACTGATTTGAACAGAAAATTTCAGAGACATTTCTGTCCTGTTTCCGAGGATTTCATTAAAGATGCATCTCAGCCCTAGGTTACTTGTTGTTACTTACTTGTTAAATTTAATTAAGTATGTTATTCTAACATTAGCCTAAAATATTAGGTCCCCAATGACTAGTAGTGATTTAGTTAGTATCCATTGAGAACTGAGTTCCCATATCAGAAGAGGCGGCTCGTATTCTCCTGGGCGCGCGTGGCCATGGAGCTATGGCCCAGGTGTGACAGTGTACACAGGACATCCAAAGAGGGCGTGGGTCAGGACACTTGTGGGAGCAAGACTGGAAGTGTGGGGCCGGTGAGATGGCTCAGTGACTTAAGCGCCTGCCCGGCAAGCGCGAGGGCCCGAGTTCGACTCCCAGAACCCACATATAAAAAAGGGGCCGGTGATATCGCTCAGCGGCACGGGCGCCTACTGGCACGCGAGGTCCTGAGGTCGACCCCCCGGTACCCACCAAAAAAAAAAAAAAAAAAAAGACTGGAAGTGTGGTATGTGGCTGAGAGTTCCATTCAAATGCCAGGGTTTTTCACTCCCTGGGGCAGCGGAGATGCATAGTAATGTCGCAGGCAGTGCCAGGCTGATGTCACCCTGGGCCTCATATACCTTTAATCCCCCTCCTTTACAACCTTTGCAGCAAAACTCTCTGTTCTACATTCATCTTGTTGCCTATCACTCAGCCCCCCATTTCCTTTTCTGTTCTCTAGACCCAAATGCTTAAATTTTAAAAAATTGATGTCACAGCACTGATGCCTTTCAAAGACCCCATGTCAAGCCCTGACGCTGTTGTGATGTAGTAGTAATAGGGTGGTAGGGAACTCAGAGGGCTGATCCCACCCAGAATCCTTCAGATATGAAAACGAACAGAACCCAGTTCCTGACAGCATTCCCAGGCAGGCGTGCAAAGATTTCCTTTGAAATCTCACCTTTTCTGTCTTACTGCCTTCTCCTTCTTTGCCCTCTTCCCAACTTCTGCTGCTTTCTCCCCGAGGAGTAGCTCAGTAGCTGAGAATTTAGCTGTATTGTCTTGCCACATTGCATCTGCTGAAATCCCAAAGGGAAAAGCTTGGCACATGACATAGAGTCTGCATGATAAAATTAAACCCCGCAAACTCTGCAGCTGCTGTGTCTACATAGAACACCACTGGAATCTTCATCACTGCCTGCTCAGATATTCTAGTTTTACATCACTGTTCTTTCATCGGGCTTGCATTTTGCATATTGGGAAGGAAGAAAATAAATTTCAGGATGCTGGCTTCATCCCGCAGAAGCAGACACGTGAATCATACGGCTGTGAGCTCACTTCTGCAGCTCACGTTAAGGTAAATGCAGCCATGCTCCGGTTCCTGTCTCTAGAGTAGCGCTGAGCTGTAAGTATGGAGTTGATCCAAGTCTGACCACTGCAGGAGAAGAACTCGCTCTAGAGGTCACATGATTCAGGTGAAGGCTGAGGAGGTCTCCCGGGGCAGAGCAGCCTTTAAAGGAAGAACTCTTGAGTGTGCTGTTTTCTTTTTAATTCTTCCCAGCTTCTCTGAATTCTCCTTTAAGGCCATGATGTTTGCAACACTGAGATGGAATTGTGCTTGTCCCAAATTTGGAGAAGTGTGGAGAGATGAACTTGAGACACTGCTGTTCATATGCAAAGCAAATTTCACTCTATTTTAGGAATTTCTAGGTGGCTTATTTATTTATTCAAAAGGTATAGAGGCCGGGGATTTAGCTCAGTGGTGCAGCACCTGCCTGGCAAGCATAAGGTCCTGAGTTTGATTCCTGGTACCAAAAAATAAAGATATATCAGGTGCCTTCAAAGCACACGGCACAGTGAAGATTGGGGCATAGCCGTTTCCTTATAATAATAAGTGGAACTTATTCTGGTGGAGAGAGAGATGGATTAAAGATAAATAGCCAGCCTGTTGCATAGAGATGTCTGCCTCAAAAACAATAAGGCAGGGTAGGAGAATGTCAGGTTGAGCGTTGGCACCAGTTCATTCAGCACGGACAGCTGCAGTCCCTCTAATGAGGGGATATTTGTGCTGAGATCTGGTGGAAGTCGAGGATGAGCTGTGCAGCGTTGGAGGGAAGAGCAAGTACAAAGGGACTGTCGGTGCATGGTGGTGTCTTGGGGAGAGTAAGGAGAGCCGTGAATGGGGGGTATAGGCCAAGGAGCAGGGGTGTGGGAGGAGGAAACGAAGCCAGAGAAGAGACCCTACAGGGTGTTTGAGGAGATTTGAAGAATTTTAGCTTTTCCTCTGAGGGGGAAATGAATAATGCTATATATGACTTATGTTCAAAATACTTCTGCCTTATTGCCATGTTGGGCAGAGGATATTGGAGGTGAGGTGAAGCAGGGACCCATCAGGAGATGAGCTAATCCTATGGAGAACAATCCAGGTAGAAAGGATGGGTTTGCATCTGCTGGTAGGAGGGAGAGAGATTGGAAGAAGATTCAGTCACCAGTATAATTTGGAGGTGGAGCCACTAGGATCTGTCCTTGGATGTATAAATGACTCAAATATCACTCTCTTTTTTATTTGTTTGTCTGAACAGTTTGTCGGGACATAGAGATTCACTGAAATGGGAGAGACTGGAGGAGGCAGAGGTTTTCTGGGGGGACAGGCAGGAGTTTGGTTTGGGACTTGATGGATTTGAGATGTCTACTAGACCTCGAAGAAGAGAGATGCACGTAGGTACAGACGCAAGTCTGCACTAGCGTCGTGAGCACAGAGGTTAAAACCTTAGAGTGCTTGAGATCAAGGAGGTGTGGATGTGTATAGAAGACTAGAGGGGTGCAGTGACTGAGCCCTAAGCCCTTCTGAGGTCAGGGAGACGAGAAGCCACCGGAGGTGCTATGGAGGGTTAGCCGGTGTTGAAAGTGAAATTCATCGTCTCACCGTCCTGGAGAGTGGACGTCTGAAGTTACGGCGTCAGCAGGGTCACACTTTCTCTTACGCTATAGGGAAGAACCTTCCTTACCTCTCTGGCTCCTAGTGCTTGCCGGCAGTACTTGGTATTCTTGGCTTGTAGGTGCTTCATTCCAGCCATTCCACCACCCTCTTTCTGTATTTATGTCATCCTCCTTCCTTGCCAAACTGTGTCCTCGCTTACGCTATTTTGTAAGAACGCTAGCCATATTGGGTCCATCCAATTACCTCACCTTAACTCGGTTAAATCTGTAGAGAACCTATTTCCAAGAAAAGTTATATTCTTAGGCTCTGGGCATTAAGATTTCAATATATCCTTTTTGGGGACATACGTCAACCCGTAAGAGCCAAGAAGGTGGTAGGAGAACCGAGGAAGCATGTGCTAGAGAGGACAAGCGAAGATGGTGCTTCAGGCAGAGAGGATAGGTAAATTGAGTCAGATGACAGATTGAGTCAGATTGAGTCACACTGACAGAAAATAAGACAAGGACAGAGGACTGATGGTTGGTTTGACCCATGTGGAGATTATTTTCACGTTTGCAGTGAGTTTCAGTTAAGTGGCAAGGACGAGAATTGGATTGAACTTCAAGAGGGAACGAATGGAGGCATTAGAGAAAGTAAATGCAGGCAGTTTTGGGAGGAGTTTTGTAGGTAGGGTGAGGAGGAAAACAGGATGTTAGTGGGGGAAGAAGGAATTTAAAAAACAATAGTAGTATTAAAAGTGTGTTTATATATATGAACCAGCAGTGGGGGGGAGGGGAATATCGCAGGAAAAAGGGGACAATTTATAGCATGATGTCAAAGAGGGGACACATTTCTAGAGGGATGTCTTTGAACAGGGTGTGAGATCTGATAGCCACATGGATGATGGCTGTGTCTCTAGGTAATTCTGGTGCATGTTCAAGTTTGAGAACTGTCATTCCAGACGATCTTTAAGACTGTCTAAAAATCTTTGTCTTGTGATATCATTTACCGTCACCACAAGTGGAAAATGAAACACCTCTTTTGTTTAGAATGGTGATCCATGCCCAATGGTCATAAAACATGAGTTGAAAGTGACCACTGCGCAGTACTGGAAGATGCGCCGTAGCGAACGCGAGCTCTCTGCGTTTCACACTAAGGGGCTGGGTTGGCTGCGCTGTCCCTTTAGATCATAGTTCTGCCCTTTAGAAGCGCTCTTCACCGTGCCGGGAGGTCTGCTGCCCTCCAGCTGCTATTTTTAGATGATTCTGCATCAGACTCTAGCAGAGGGAGGAGAACGTCAACAGGGACTGGAAATGTTTGTATTTGGCAGGACACAAACATTGTATAACAAGTTAATGTCCTAATACCCAAATGTTGGATTTATCAAATTTGTATATATCAGATTTACTTCAGGTATGACCTAGTGAGCCGTTGAAATGGTCCCCAAGATGATTTGGTTCATTATAAATTGTACTCCTGGGTTGGTAATCATCACCTTTATGTGATTATTCTTTTAACATCCTTTTATTCTAACCGATGCATTTAACAATGAAATGACCATCCTTCCTCCAGTCAATGAAAGCTGTATTTCATTTTCTTAAATTAGAGGACTGAAAAGGGTTAAGACAATGGAAAGGGCTTTAATTAAAGCAGCAACTTAAATTTTAGTAAAAAAACTTGGCGTGAACAAATGTTGGGCTAACGTGGAGCTTCGTGCTGCCTGTTTAAATCAGTTTGGAGATATGCACTGCATGTTCTTTGGTAGGAAACAGGAGGTTATTAAGGTGACCTACACACACTGTGATGATTACATTATCAAGAGAACATTCCCTTCTCCCCCTGCCGCTGTGAAGCGGTAGGAAAGGATTTGAATTGCCTCCTCATACTAGAAAACCATTTCTCTAGTTTCTGCGAGCGTGCTTTAGGAAATTTGGAATGAGACCTGCCCTTTAGCGCTCTGGGATTTTGTTAATTTTGTTTCTGCTGGTGTCAAATGTTAGCAGTTTCATCTGATGGAGGAAGTGTCTGTCTGTGCCCTACACAGTGACCCGGGGATTAAGAAGGACACGGGCTGGCAGGAGGGACATCTAGCAAATGCCACCTGTGATGCATACGGAATGATAAGAGCAAAGATGGGGACCTAACCTTGACTGCTGCTTGCCAGTGGCAAGTGTGGTAAATGGGAAAGTGGTCACAGAGCTTTTCTGGTGTATAATCTTTTTTTTTTTTTTTTTTTTTTGTCGGTACCGGGGGTCGACCTCAGGACCTCGCGCGCCAGCAGGCGCCTGTGCCGCTGAGCGATATCACCGGCCCTTTTTTCGTTGTGGGTTCCGGGAGTCGAACTCGGGCCATCGTGCTTGCCAGGCAGGCACTTATGCCACTGAGCCATCTCACCGGCCCTGTATGATCTTTTAAACAGCTTATAATAACTCTGATCAGGACCTTTCAAATTTTTGAACTTACTTGTAGACCAGTCTATTTTTCCATCACAAACACTCAGTAGCTAGGCAGGTCAGAAGAGAAAATCAAGGCTTTAGACTTTGACATTGCCAAAGTAGGAGTCAGAACTGACATCCAGGGCATCTGAATCCTGGTCTGACTGTTCCGCATCCATAACTAAGGAAACCTTTGGAAACAAACCAAATGATGCTCTAGAACAAATTAAATTTCATCAGTCATTTAAATGGTGTTTGAACTATTTCTTTGAAACTGTAAACTGTTGGATGCTACTTGGATATTGTAATAGCTTTGGGAACTTTTAAGAAAGTTTAGTTTGAGGTTGATACAGAGAGAGTTTCATGTTTAATGTTGCATTTGATAAGCATGCTGTAAAATAGTGTTGGTTATTCTTGAAGTTGTTTTTTTAAATTCACTCTAAAACTTTACCTTTACTAGCATTGTTTCTGAAGTAGAAGAGTTCGGGTTGGAGTTTTTCAAATATGAAAAACAATTCTTTTTCTCACATCGTCGTATTTGAAAGCCTCATCTTTATACATGTTGAAGCTGTTTTGTATGTGTTTGGATTTTTCTGTGTGCTTACTTTTGTTCTCAGTGAAACTTTGTCTAATAGAACAGTTGAATGCCAATGATGAGCTCGCTTAATGTTGGGCCCGACTTGGGCTCTCAAGCAAAATGGAGAGAATTAGCAGCTGTGGCGCTGGGAGACAGGTCTTGTCATCTCCGGAGTGAATGCTACTCATTTTGATAGTAGCTGCTATTAGCGATATTTTTGAGAAAACACAAACTGCCTGTAGTCGGCTGTAAAACTTTCTTGACATTTGCCCTGTGTTCATGTAACTGATGTACGTTCCAGTAAAAATAGATGGAAAAGTTAGAGCTTCCCCTTTCACTTTTGGGGTAAGCCAGTGTTTAAGACTATGGTTTCCTAAGAAAATTTGGAGAAGCAAAAGAAGCCCGACTTTAAACATTCTTTTCAGGTCACGTTAAGCCATGAAAAAACGAGTGGGTCAGGCGTGTCGGACAGTCTTCCCCAGGAACTTGGGCTTGGGGATTTCAGAGGGGATTCATGCGGGGGTCACCGGGTCTCCACTGAATCTCACATGTGGGAACTAGTTCCGAGGAACCTTTATCTGGGGAGACACAGGGTTAAGACAAGGATCCAAGCTGTCCTGTTGATGTTTCTTCCACACGTCCAGTATCCCTCTGCAGACTTCCTTCAAAGTCTTGCTTTCTTGCCATTTATTCAAATGCGTTGCCCGACCTTACGGCAGGAGTCCTGCACCAGCCCTTTCTAGGAAGTTATCCTGCCAGCTGGGTGCCACCTGCTGCCCCAGGACACCGTGCAGCCTCTGGTCTTCTTTTTATGAGATTGCGTCTGAGGTCTTTCCAGCTAGGCTCTCAGGGATCTCAGTTTCCCTCTCTCCTCTCCTTTTGCCTTATGTTGTTACTATCTTATCGATGACTCCACGGCTTTCAGCAATGAATAAAGTAACTTTGATTTTTTTTCTATTTACAGCAGTACCTCAGTTCATGAACTCAATTCATTCTATGATTCTGGTCACAAACAAAATTGGTCGTGAACTGAATTGAATTTCCCCATAAGGTTCAACGTGGCCTGATGTGGAGTTCGTGAATGGAAGCAAAATTTTGGCCAGCACTTCTGTTTGTGAACTGACTTATTTCTGAACAGAAGCATTCATGAACTGAGGTATTGCTGTATTTAAAAAAAATATAAAGCCGATCATACCTGCAAATAACTGTAAATTCAGCACACAGTTTAAAGAATCCTAAATCTGATACATTTGCACTTGCCACTGAATTTACGAAGAGCTTGTTGATACTGTTTGGACCACGCCCTGACCTGACTTTTGCATTCATAATTCCCTTACTCTTTTTCATAGTTGGTCTGCATGGGGATGATTTTGTGAGTTGCTTTCTCTGTGACTATGCTTCCGACATTTGATTGTGGCCATAGATGTTATTGTGCATCACTGCTGCCATTTTTACTGTTGTATAGTATTCCATTGTAGAATCTATCTAGTTTTTTTCTTTTACATGTCAATGTGGATATAAATGTGCAAGAATCCTGAGTCTAGATGATATACCTAGTACAATCCTTGGGCCTCTGTATTTTCAACATCGTTAGGCATGTTGTCATTCTGTTTCACAAAGTGGTTGTACTTAGTCTCCCACCAGTAGCATATACTTGCTCCTATTGCTCCAAAACCTTTCCTGACTGCTTTTAAGGTGCCCCAAGGATACGCAACTTGACGAACACTGGTGGCTCCCTGCTTCTGATCAAACTCTGCTCTCCTGTGAGCGCAGGTGCTTTTGAACTTGTTTGTGGATCTTCAGTTACAAAGTAAATTAATGAATCACCCAGAGACAGCTAAGCCACAGTGTGAACAAAGCATTTGTTGCTGTAGCCTGGGGGCCACCTCCAGCCTCCACGGTCTGGATGTTACTGTGTGGATGGCCGCAGTGCCTCTACTTCAAGTCCTTTTGGATGACTCTCTTCATCTTCCCTTGGGAGCCTCCTGAGTTCTCACATAGTGGCTGTGGGTACTTAAAAATTTAGAAAAAAATTTTTATTAGTACCTGTTTACAGTCCATAATGTTTACACTCCTCCTGTGGAGTTGGGGCATATACATAGCACATCCTGACTCCTTTTTTCATCTCTTTCCCTCCTTTCCCTCCCTCCGTCTCTTGGTCCCCTTCCCATTTGAGAAAGATCTATCGTCCTACATCCTATTATCTATCTTTTAGTTCGTGAATGGAAGCAAAATTTTGCTGAGCACTTCTGTTTGCAAACTTACTTGCTTCTGAACAGAAGCGTTCGTGAACTGAGGTATTGCTGTATTTTAAATAAATATTTTATAAAGCAGATCATACCTGCAAACTGTATTTATACTTTGGATTTCCCATATAAGAGAAGCCATGTGATATTTAAGCTTGTGTGTCTGATTTATTTCACTTAACATCACGGTCTCAAGGTGCATCTGTTTTCCTACAGATGACTCAAGTTTATCTTTCTTTACGGCAGAGTAGTACTCCATTGTGTATAAATACCACATTTTCTTTACCATTCATCTGTTGATGGATGTATAGGCTGCTTCCAGGATTTAGCTTTATGAGTTGTGTTGCTATAAACATGGTTATGCATGGATCTCTGTAATATGATGTCTTTTAACTCTTTGGGGGACATACCTAGGACATACCTAGGAGTAGCTGCGTCAGAAGGAATTCCTGGTTTTAGTTCTCCGCAGTTTCCATCCTGGTTCCTCAGTGGTTGCACTAGTTTACATTCTGGTGCTGACTTGGTTGGATCTTCTGCGCTGCTGCTGGGTCGTGGAGCCGGGTGGAAGGAGCCACTGTGTGCGTTGCAGTTCATTTAACACAGGCCCCTCCTGCACATTCGATTCAGCGCTGGGCGGTGCCGAGTGTTATTAATGCCTCTTAGAGATGAGAAGCTCAGGTATAGGGCGGTAACTAACCTGCCCGGTGACAGCACTAGTGGGTGATAGGGCCAGGAAGCAGTTAGGTGTCGAACAGCTACCTCGAGGTAGCAAGCAAGCAGTAGGCAGATTTCCGCTGGTGTCACCCCACGGGTTTGTGCCCTATCTTTGTGTGTCGGTGCAGGGTTGGAAACAAAGTTAAAAGACCTGGAAACTTTCCTCCACAGATGCCACTCCCAGCCCTGTTTTCTTTTAGTGCACGAATTAAGAGATTTAGAAAAATTATTGCTCACATGCCTGTAATCCCAGCACTCGAGAGGCTGAGGCAGGAGGATCACTGCAAGTTCGAGACCAGCCTGAACTGCATAGCAAGATCCTGTCTCAAAAAAGACCAAAAAAAAAAAAAAAAAAAAAAATTGCTAACTCAACATTGGCCTCTGTGTAATGTCTCTGGAGGTCTCAGAGGATTCTTACTAGTCTGAGAATTGTCAATATTTTCCCTGAAATCATGGATTTCAAAAGAGTTGTGTAGTCTTAGGTTGTGGTTATAACTTAAGATGTTCCTTATAAAATCCAGAAATCATAAGGTTGTAAAATAGAGGAAACTTAAAAAATATTTCTCGGTAGCACCAGGTCCTGAGATAGAATGACCTATGTTGATTTTGAAATGAACTGGACACATTTTTCTGCATCAGTATAGAAGTTCATCTTTGCAAAAGAAGCAGAACTTCATCAGTTTCCATTCTCAGCCCAGAAGTAAGAGTTTTTTAGAAACAACTTTGTTTTATAAATCAATGCAAAGACATCTAAATCTGTCTTCGTGTTTATGTAGCACTTATCTCAGTGCCTGAGTAATTAACTCTCAAGTTTAATGACAGTGCAATATTTGGGCACTTTGGGAAACTGTAATTGTACTCTATGCCTTGGAACAAATGCCAAGTTACGCATTCCTTTTCATCCAGAGTGTCAGTAAAAATAAAATTTATGCAGATGCCACTAATAGGGATGTCAGACAGAATCTGCATTTTCAGTTTTTTCAGAATTCTTAGAACATTTTGGAAAAAATACAGTTGTGTTGTGGTTCTTCCCTTCATCTGTATCCAAGAGAATTTAAATGTAAGATGTGAATTGAAAAGGACTTTAAAAAAATACTTCTTTGAATCTCTCACATTTCAAAGGAAACAGATAAAGCTTGTTTTTGAGCCAGAATAAAAAAAAAAAAACAAACCCAAACATGAAAAAACAAAAAGCAGTGCTGACCACTGCCCACTCTTGCAGGACAGCAAGGGGTGACACAGGTTTGGGATGAATGGAGGTGACTTGGAGCATTAGGGCAGGGCCAGCTGTCACCCGCACCCCGCAAAACATCTGTGACCTGTTTTAACTAGTGCCTTTTGTTTTTCTTAATAGTAGCAACAACAATAAAAACAAACACACACACACACACACACACAAAAAAACATTAAAAAGAACAAATACCAATGGATCCTAAATCATTTTGTATTATTCATAGTTCATCACGTTATAGCACCATTTCCTCAAATGGTGTTGAGGCTGATTTGAAAAAAAATTGCACCGGTGTGTAACTCAGTGTAGAGCCTTTGCCACAGTCTTGGAGATAAAAGTCTGATTTGCATACATCCTGGTAATTATCATAACCAGATTTATAAAGAAGCCAGGGACTGGGTGTGGTGGTGCACACCTGTCATCGCAGCACTTGGGAGGCTGAGGCAGGAGGATTGCTGTGAGTTCAAGGCCAGCCTGGGCTACATAGAGGGATCCTATCTCAAAAGAAAAGAAGCCAAGAGATTTTTCTTTTTTAATATGAAAAATAAAAACAGCTTTATTGGGCCGGTGAGATGGTTCAGTGGCATAAGCGCCTGCCTGGCAGGCGCGAGGGCCCGAGTTCGACTCCTGGAACCCACATATGAAAAAAGAGCCGGTGATATTGCTCAGCGGCATGAGCGCCTGCTGGCGCGCGAGGTCCTGAGGTTGACCCCCGGTACCCACACACACACAAAAAAACAGCTTTATTATCTTTCCCCCTAATTACTAATGCTCTTCATAAAAATATTTTAAATGACATAAAAGAATAAAGAAAAAATTTCATGTAGGCCCTGAAATTCCCATCATTGAGAAACAGCCACTGGTAGTCTTGTTGCTTGTTTCCTTGAGATTTGTGAGAATAGAAAATACATAGCAGGCCAGCCACAGTCTTTTAAAAAATGCAAAATGAGGTTATAACCAAGAATCAACTTAACATCCTGTGACATTCCTCTGTTTTCAGAAATCTTCAGACGATAAATGTCATATTGCCTGTGGCAAAGATGGTCAGGGCAGAAAGTCACCAGGGGATTCTTTGGTTGATGCTTCTGCAGTGGGGCCCTCAGGGGCCAGGTGAAGGCAGGGGGCCGAGCACTTCCTGTCTCTGTCAGGACAGGTGCCGCCATATTGCCATGCTCCTGCTCCCGTAGGGCTCCAGAGGGTGGCCAGAGGGCAGGCCAGAAGGGGACTGCTCTGTCCAGTCCCATTCTGAGGCCTGGAAGGAAACATCTGTTTCTGAGAGTTGTGACTTCCCTGGATTGTCTGTGCTCTTTCCAGATTATGCCATTTAATCTTGGTTCCAGCGTCTCTGTGGCTTTACATAGACAAAGAGTTTCTATGTCCTGATGACCATCTGGTGACAATCTGGTAACTGCCTTTACTTTTTTTTTGTGGTTTATATTAATGGCGACTGAACCCAGTAAATGCTAAGCTATATCCCCCTTTAAAATAACAGTTTTTAAAATTTTATTTTGAGACAGAGTCTTACTAAGTTGCCCAGGCTGTCCTCAAACTTGCCATCCTCTTGCCTTAGATTCCTGAGTAGCTGGTATTATAGGTGTGCATCACATGGCTGACTAATGACTGGATTTTTACAGATAGAGAAGGGGCAAGTCCTCTTCTCTACTTACTTCATACCACATAAGCTTTATTTATTATTTATTTGTTTTTTTTGAGACAGGGTCTCATTATGCAGTTCAGGCTGGCCTCAAACTTGCAGTAACCCTTCCTCAGCATCCCAAGTGCTGGGATGACAGATGTGCACCACCCTGCCCAGTTTTGAACTATATAAGCTTTAGTGGCTCCTGAGAAAGACTTGATTGGCTTCTGAGTGTCTTTTGGGAGCCAGGCTTTCTTGGGTTTTATTATTGGCTGCCATTATTCTTACTGCAGAAAAATTGGAGAGTGGTTGGAGAATAGAGGCAGACAGCTTAGATTTTCTCAGTGAGATGCAGCCTTGACCTGCTTCACCACCTTCTGTGAGCCTTTTGAATTCTTTGCTCTCTCTTCAGGGTTGGCTAATGGAGCAATACCCAGTGACACCCACACTTGGCCACATATCTTCTGAGTCAGTCCTTTTGGGGAATGATGGCACATTGTAATTTGACATTTCCTTCTCAAGGAAAAGCTCCAAATATTACTTTTATTACACTGCTATTGAGCCATTTGTGCCCTCACCCAATATGTGAAGTTGTCAGTTGTATTAGATACTTAGGCAGATGGTATAAAAAGAAAATGTAGTATTTGTACACAGTGGAATACTACTCTGCCATAAAGAAGGATAAACCTGAGTTATTTGTGGGAAAATGGATGCACCTTGAGACTATAATGTTAAGTGAAATAAATCAGACACATAAGCTTCAATATTACATGGTTTCTCTTCTATGAGAAACACAAAATATAAATAAAGAGCAAAATAAAAGATAGATTGTTATGGCTTGTAACTAGATGTTACCCCAAAACCTCATGTGCTCACAGGTGGAGCTTTTTGGAGGTGGCTGGATCCAGGGTGTGTGAATATGGATTATGGGTGCATGATAACTAAATTAGTCCACTGATTGGTTTAGCATATTTCTGGGTGTGGATAATGGTAAGGCCCACCCTAGGTGTGGGTGGGATCAACCATAGGCTTGCAGCCTGGATGGAGTAAAAGGGAAAGGGAGGCTCAGTGCCACTCCTTGCTGCTTCCTGCCTGCCTGCCACAGACTATTTCTCCTCTGTGATGCCTTTTGCCATGCCACCTGCCTTAGAGCCAGCTGACTATGGACTGAAACCTCTACAAACTGTGTACTAAGATAAACCTTTTCTCCTTTAACTTGTGGGTGTCAGGTATTTTGTTCCAGCAATGACAAAAGTAACTAAGACATAGATAACAGGAAATAGGGAGGTAGATCTGTTGTAAACGGGAAAGGAATCAAGAGATGGAAGGATGGGCCAGTGAGATGGCTCAGTGGCATAAGCACCTGCCTGGCAAGCGCGAGGTCCTGAGTTCGACTCCCGGTACCCACATACGAAAAAAGGGCCGGTGATATCGCTCAGCGGCATGGGCGCCTGCTGGTGCGCGAGGTCCTGAGGTCGACCCCTGGTACCCACAAAAAAAAAAAAAAAAAGAAAAAAAAAGAAAAAAAAGAGATGTAAGGAGGAGGGAGGGGAGGGAAAGGGGATGAAAAAAGAATGAAAACGTGTTATGTTTATGTACCAACTTCCCATGAGGAATGTGATTATCATGTACAGCAAACATGTACTAATAAAAATAAAAAGTGAGGGGAAAAAAAAAAAAAAAGAACCAAATGTGACCGGTGACACACAACCCCGCAAAGCTCTGCAGGGCTTTTTGCCTAGGAAGGAAGATGGGTCTCAGCCACGTTGAGGGTGAGCTTCCAGTGCCCATGGTTTGTGCTTTCTCCCCTTCTTGTGGAATCCTGGCTTGGTTTCGGGGATGTATAATTTCTTCTAAAGAAGGACACCCGGATGATCCAGATCCGGATGGCTGGTGCCTCCTCAGCAGATGGGGCCGAGTCAGGAGCAAGATCAGAAGAACAAGTCCTCAGGAGGAGGAGAGATGAGGAAAGGTTGCCCCAGGGACAGGAAGTGACAGGAGCGAGAAGCTCTGGTGTCCTGTTGCGCAGTCAGGTGACCGCAGGTGATGGCAGCCTGTCCATTTCAAAAAGCTGGAAGGATTTTGAAAGTGTTTATCATAAAGAAATGGTAAATACTTGAGAAGATAGATATGCTTAGCCTGATTTAAATGATACACACTATAGACATGTATTGAAACATCACAGGTACCCATGAATATGTACACTTTCCATATATATATTTGTTAAAAATTTTAAAAGAGGGCCGGTGAGATGGCTCAGCGGCGTAAGCGCCTGCCTTGCAAGCGCGAGGGCCCGAGTTCAACTCCCAGATCCCACATACAAAAAAGGGGCCGGTGATATCGCTCAGCGGCACGGGTGCCTGTTGGCGCGCGAGGTCCTGAGGTCGACCCCCCGGTACCCACAAAAAAAAAAAAATTTTAAAAGAATATAAAAAGCAAACAACACAATGAGTCATCAAGGTTAGGAAACTGGAATGCTGTGTGACCAGAGCTAACAGGAACTGTGCGGTGGCTGGAATTAGAGAGTTGAGGGACAGAGGGTGGCCGATAGCCCCCATTTTTCAGTTTCTACACGGGATTTGAAGTAAGGAAATGGAGAGAGATTTAAGCTGCTTTTCTCGTGTTACCCAGATGCGGTGACCTCGGATGAAGTCCTTGGAAGGAAATGTGTAATTCCTTGGGAAGTCTAAGGAATTCTGAAGCACTGTTGTGTATCGGGAAGGATGCAGGCCCTAAAGCCAATGCCTTTATGATTTGGGGCAGAATGTGTGATGCCTGAGTTTGTTTCTTTTTCTTTTCCACCTGTAAAAAGGGGGGAATACCAGAGACGTCATACAAGTTGGTTGTGAGGATTGACGTTTGTGTCTTTAAAATGTAGGTGTGACAGTGAAATGATGCAGTGAAAGATGACTTAATTGAGAAAAAGGAAAAAGAAAAAGAAAGTAATTCCCAGTGGGAATTAGAAAAAAGCAAATTCAGAAAGTAAGAATTTGTATCAGTATTTAGTGCTATCCAGGGAAAGGAGAGACTCCATCTGTTGAGCTCAAATATCAATCATAAAGCACAGTGTGTTCTGATTCGAGATAGTCGCAGCTTATCAGGTTGAATTATCGGGAACTTAGAGCTGGAAGGACCCCAGATGTTAATTAGGCCCCTCCCGCTTCTCCAGATCTGTCAAGGTCACCAAATCCTGTGCTTGCTCCTCACTGTCCTTCAGTTGTTGCTTTACCTCCTTGGGGATGCCGGAACTCTCACTCAGGAGGAAAGAGGCCTCAGGAGATAGGAGCTGGCTGGCCAGTTGGGGTTTTGTAGCAGATAAAAAGTCATGCTTAAGATTAAAGGAAAAAAATAACGGAAGTGAAGTGTTTCTGTCACGCATGTTCTCTTTGCCTCTCTGGTGGAGAAACATGGAAACCCAGCTTCACCTGCGGAGAAGCAGCTGATCCGCATCGCTGTGCCAGGATAAACCCAGGGACGGGTGGCGGGAGGAACGGCAGGGTGGGCGGGTTGCTCACTTCGGGTGGATGGGAGGGCTTGGAGACTGGCAGTTGGCCAGTGTCTTGAAGGGTGAGAAGGTTTCGTCCGTGGGAGGGATGTACATAGAGGCAACACCATGCAGACGGCATAGGTGAGGTTTGGGGACAGTGTCTACACCAGTGATGTGCATCCCTCCCTGTGCCGTGGATGCTGGTGCTCAGACAGCATCAATCCTGTGAGCTTGGTTAGGATAAACAAACTCACTAGATTCTCACCCAAGCCCCCAGTGAACTGGGAAAATCTCTTCTCTGAAAATGTGAAGCAGAGGCCCCCAGCCAGTTCCTGGGTGGGTGCAAGGAGCTCCCCCATACTGAGAAACCATGAAGGGCAACTCCATGTTTAATTTTGTATGTCAGCCTGGCCAGGCCTTGGCGCCCAGTGTTTGGTCAAATACCAGTTCAGACGTCGCTGTGAAGACTCATTTTAAAAAGAGGAGATGAACATTTAAATCCGTAGACTCCACATACAGCATGCGACCCTCCTGGGCGTGGGTCGTTCTCATCCAGTCTGTTTGGCCTCCTGAAAAGGGAATTCTGCCTGGAGACTGCAGCATCGATGCTTGTGGGTCTCCAGCCAGCCCCCAATATCACGTGAGCCAGTTTCTTAGAATGAATCACTGTCTTTCTCTCTCCATCCCATTAGCTCTGTTTCTCTGTAACTCCCTGATACAGCAACCATTTGCGATTTTGCCACTTTTGTGTTTTAAAAACTCACGAGGCACCAGACCTATCGTTTGTCTTCGCTGTGGAAATGCGTTGTGCGTAAGAGTAGAGCAGCCTTGAGGAAATAAGTGCACCCCGGGAGACTTGCAGAGTGGCAGCTGTCAAGCGCTGTCGGGGTGCGTCCGGGTTTACACGCTTCCCCGGCATGGTGTGGTCTGTGACTCTCCTCGGAGGAGTTTGGTATTCAGAAGTCAATAAACAGATTACCCTGATCTGTAATGCGGGCTGTCACCGTGACTGACGGGATACCTACCAAGTCCTTCAGAGTGGCGCGAGAAGAGGAAACGAGACTGAAAATGCCCAGGTGCATGACAAGGGACTCGGAAGAATCGGGCCGGATGTTCCTCTTGGTGAAAGTGCCCCAGGGCAGATGTTTGTCTGGAGAGCTGAGCACACTGCATGGCAGTGTGTTGCTCTGGTGACGGGTGGAAGTCGGGGGCTCATCAGTGGTGTGATCATCCTGCGGTGCTGTGTGCCCCACAACAAGGGCTCTTTGGCGGGAACATTGTGAGGTAAAAGTAACCCCCTTGGCAAGTGGCTGATGCTTGAAATTTATGTATCTCATCATGATCCATTTCAGTGAAAACCCTTGACATCGTCACATGATCTCGGGATGGGGCAGCTTGGTCAAGGTCACAGAGCAGAATGAGGTCAAGGTCACAGAGTGGAGCGAGGATGAGACTTCCAGTTCACGCAATAGTTGTTTAGGTGATTTTGGGTCTTAGATTTTTATAAGTCTCCAGGACACGTTGTGGCCCCTGCTATGTATTTAGCTAGTAATTGTTTTAGGTAACTTAATTTATTTGTGGGACCAAGTAGAGTATACACAAAAGAAAACCACTTCTTTTTTTTACTTTCATTTGGGAAGATACTAGATACAATGTGGCCCGTTGTTGAATGAGTTTAAGAGATCTGTGAACCCTGTTATCTGTAGATCCTTCTGTGCAAATAACTCTGCAGAACCCTACCGATTTTGTTATTGTTGCCTTTCCCTCATCAAGGGCCTGGGTCCTGTCTTTCGGCACAGAGCTCCTCGCGAGCATGTGATGTGTTCCGGTGTGGACACAGCAATGTCTCAATCGTCACCCGCTTGTACACGACCATAATCAATACGTATAATCATCTTTTATTTCTATTCTTGAGTAAGTCAACAAGGCTCTTTAAAATAAATGAAAGTACTGAGCAAAAGTGATAAATCTATGATCTCCCCATAGTTTAAATTTGTGGCCTTTTCATGATCAGAATATCGTTAGAGATCAACTGCCAAAGTATCTGAAAAGCTTCTGTCGTATAACATTTTTATTCTGGAAATCAGGCTTCCTTGAAGATACAACGCTCTCATACACTATGGACTAAAACTGTATTTATAGTTATTTTTTTCCTTTTTTTTGGATTTGTTTTTATGTGGATACCGGGAGTTGACCTCAGGACCTCACCCTTGCTAGCAAGCGCTTGTGCCGCTGAGCGATATCACGGCCCGTTTTTTCCTTTATGTGGGTACTGGGAGTCGAACTCAGGACCTTGTGCTTGCCAAGCAGGCACTTATGCCGCTGAGCTATCTCACTGGCCCTTTTTTTTTGATTTTTGAGACAGGGTCTTATGATGTAATTCAGGCTGGCCTTGAGCTCACTATGTAACCCAGGCTGGCCTTGAATTTGTGCCAATCTTCCTGCCTCAGTCTCCCGAGTGCTGGGATTATAGGCATGCATGACTGTGCCCAACATTTTTCCCATCTTAAAATGGATATTTTCCCCTTTACTTATTGAAAGAAAGCAACAAATGATGCAATTATTGAGATGAAGTTTATAACCTGGCACTAAAGAATCTAAAGCTTTTAAAAACAGAAGCAAGTGAGAAATTTTCTGCCTGCTTTTATTGCCTTTAAACATTTTTCTAGATGGAGAAGTTATAAATGGCTCTGATGTGTATATGATGCTTTGATCTATGTGTATATATTTGTGGAAAGGCTAACTCAAGCTGTGTAATATATGCATTATCTCATATATCATCTTTTTGTGATGAGAACACTTAAAATCTGTTTTCCTCACAATGTTCAAGTATAAAATGTATTGTCATTGGGCCGGTGAGATGGCTCAGCGGCTTAAGCGCCTGCCCGGCAAGCGCGAGGGCCCGAGTTCGACTCCCGGAACCCACATACGAAAAAGGGGCCGGTGATATCGCTCAGCGGCACGGGCGCCTGCTGGTGCGCGAGGTCCTGAGGTCGACCCCCCGGTACCCACAAAAAAAAAAAAAAAAAAAAATGTATTGTCATTAACTGTAGCCATCATGATGTACAATAGATCTCCAGAGCTTTCTCATCCTAACTGGAATTTTGTATTCTGTGACCAGTCTCTCCCCAACTCCTCCAATGCCCAGCCCCCTGATCACCATGTCACCTCCATTTCCATGAGTTGGCCTTTCTCTGAGTCCACTCATGACACCATGTAGATTTGCTTTTCTGTGTCTGGCTTATTTTACTTAACATAATGACCTTCAGGCTTACTCCTGTTGCGGCAGGAATTTCCTTCCTTTTAAAAGCTGGGCCACTTTCCATTGTGTGTACACACCACATTTTCTTGATCTCTTCAAGCACTGATGTACACTTAGCTTGATTCCATGCCCCGGCTTTTGTAAATAGTTCTGCAATGCACCCAGGCATAGAGCTCTCTTCAATATACTGATTTTGTTTCCTTTGGTTGCATACCCAGTGGTGGGTTTGCCACATCACATGCTAGCTCTATTTTGAAATTTTTGAGAAGCCTCTAAACTGTTTTCCCTGATGCCTGTACCAATTTACGCTCCCATCAGAGCCTCTTTTCTCCACACCCTCGCCAACCCTGCTCGCTTGTCTTTTTGGTAATAGCTACTCTACCGGGTGGGGAGTGGACCTCGCTGTGATTGCCACTTGCGTCTGCCTGATGGTGGGCGATTCTGAGCGTTTTTTATATACCTGGTGGCCATCTGAGAAGTGACTTTTGAGGAGTGGCTATTTGGGTTCTTTGCCCATTTTTATTTTTTTGTACACATTTGCGGTACATAATGTTTACATTCCTTGTGTGGCATTGATGAATGTACAGAACACATCTCAATTCCTTTTTTCATTCCCTTCTTGTCTTTCCCTCCCTCTCCCTCCATCATTTGATCCCCTTCCCATTTGAGAAAGATCTATCTCCCTATTCCTGTTATCTAGCTTTTATTTTGCTCTTTGCCCATTTTAAAATCAGTCTTTTGTTTTCTTTTTTCTTTTCTTTTCTTCTTTTTTTTTTTTTTGAGACAGGGTCTCACTATGTAGTTCAGGCTGGCCTTAAACTCACTATGTATCCCAGGCCGGCCTCGAACTCATAATGATCCTCCTGCCTCAGCCTCCCAAGTGCTGGCATTACAGGCCACCACACCCGGGTGTTTTCTTTCTTTTGAGTTGTTTGAGTACTTTCTGCCTTTCTTTTTCCCCTTCCTCCTCCATTTCTCTGTAACACGGAGTTGAAACCCCGGGCCTTCGTGCATGCTGGACAAGTGTTCTACCCTGACCTGCGTATCTTCAGCCTGCCTTTATTCCTTGATCAAAGAGGACTTATTATTTAAGAAGCTGGACATGGGCAGTGGTTTTTGGTGTCCTGTGAGCTTGTGAGTGCTGAAGTCGATTGCACTGATGCTGCACTCTTAATTTCCAGCAGTGGGTACTGTCACATTCAGATTGTGACACCCCAAAAAGGAACCTGTCTCTTTAAATGTGGAAGTTGAATGTCCCCGTGAGTTATGATTTGTTCAATACTTGAGTGGTCAGGTCTAATCTCCAGGCATACATTTTTGGATTCTATTCATTTACTGCAGTATCTCCTACGCTTCAGAAGCCATAAAAAGGTTATGACTGATGTTAAACTGTGGCACAGAGTCAAAGGAATAATTTTAAGGAATTTTAAAGATACAGTTTTAATTTTAACACTTTATGGAAGCCTATAACCATCCAGATATATTTGAAGAAAAAAGCCTAAATTTCCTTTCAACAGAATACTCCATAATTAATATTCTTCTGAGCGTGCCTATCTCTAACCAGCTCCGTCCTCTTCTTCTCATTGGTTTCTGGTGTTCACCACTACCGTCCTGTTAGTTGCTAGGCCTTTCAGTCATCTGCTGACTTATTTTTATGAGTCCATGTCTGCGGTACATAATGGTGACATTCCTCCTGTGGAGTTGGTCCATGCACATCCCACATCTTAATTCTTTTTTCATCTCCTCTTCCTCCTCTCCCTCCATCTCTTGACCCCCTTCCCATTTGAACAAAATCTCTCTCCCTATTGCCTGTTGTCTATCTTTTATTTATATATTGGTTTCTCAAACAAATGAAACCATGTGATATTTAAACTTGTGTGTCTGACTTATTTCACTTAACATTATGGTCTCAAGGTGCATCCATTTTCCTACAAATGCCTCAAGTGTATCTTTATGACAGAGTGGGTACTCCATTGTGTATAAATACCACATTTTCCTATCCATTCATCTGTTGATGGACATATGAAATACCTTTTTTTTTTTTTTTTTTAAAGTTCCCTTCCTCTCCCAGGCAAGCATACAGGAAACTTAGGATAAGGGCACGTGAATAATGGTAATATAATGGGTTATTGTAATTGGTAGAAGTGCTGCTCTGAGACCCCGCTGAGGGATGAGGGAAGGTTCTCGGACAGGGATATTTGAACAGAGTCATAAAGGGTGGATTATGTTGACCACTCAGCAAGCAAGACAAGCGCATCCAGAAAGTAGCAAAACCAAATGCACTGGGCTCAGGGATCTCAGTACTGAGCAAAGAACCTGTGAACAGCATGTGAATTTATTTTCTATCCTTTAAACCATTCTTTTCCTGTTTAAATACTTAGGCTAAAGTGTAGCATGAGCCAGCATTTCTCAGGATATGAGCTACAGAAAACCATTTGTCTAAGATGTTCCTGGAAAGAGAGGATCAAATCTGAGAAGCATTTAGGAAAAATCCTATTTAAGTCTGTTGATCCATCACTGCCCAAATGTATTTAATGGCAGAGCACTTTTTTTTTTTTTTTTTTTAAACATCTTCTGTAATCTGTATTCCACAGAGCATCGTTTAGGTAACACTTGTCTGAAATCACCTGTCCCAGTGTCAGCTTTCTCTTTAAAGAATCCTATCTCTTTTCAAGAGAAATCTGCACAAAGACCTGTTGGTAGTGTTGAGCACATTATGAATTAAGAGTAGTTAATTAGAGCATGTATAATTCACTGTATAATTCTCTCCTTTCACTCTGAATTAGAAACTGGTTTTTATTTTGTATGGATTGGTGATAATAGAAAACAAGTGCATAGTCCTATATGTGATTAGTCTGAAACATCTATATTGAATAAATGTGACCATTTTATTATTAGATGCCTAATAATTGTTTGTTGGGAGAGTGGGTGACCCCAGTGTTCATACTTGGTAGATGTTTTAATGGCAAGTAACAGTTATGATATATGTAACCTTCTTGATAAGGTGATAAAATTAAAATATATCCATCTGCAGTTCCTTTTAGAATAAAAAGAAAACTTAGTTTATAAATAAAAATATCATTCTTTTAATCATGTATGCGTGTCTGTATGCACATTATTTCGTAAAAGAGAAAATGAACTTTTGAGGAATGATATCTCAGAGTTGTACCTTTTAACTGGAAAGGTTAAATACTCAAGGAAAGGAACCGGTTATCTAGTTCCTTGTGCATAGAAGGCACACTTGAAGATCATGGATATTTGGAAGATTGCAGGCTTTCAAAATTCTGCCAAGGCTGCTTCTAAATCAGTCCATGTCAGTTGCTGTCTTTTTGTAGGATGGCAACTGCTTGGTGCCGCTCCATTTTAGTGAAAGAAGAAAAGCGTGGAAAATGGCCCTGGCATCTATTGGATGTGAAGTATTGGAAGGAGGGACAGTGTGTAATGAGGATGGATTACGCGGTTTACGGGAGCTGAAACAGCCACTCACCTCTCTCTTAAAAAGATTTAAGTCTTTAAGAGAAGGTGTCCATGTAGGTTAGAAGACGATACTGGTGGAAACATTGATTTTTGTTTTGTTTACACTGCAGCCTTTCCACATTGCCTTCCCTCCTCTATTTCTTGGAGGTATTTTTTGAACCAGAAGGCTTAATTAAATGGTTCAATGGTATTAACTACTTTTACTTTTCACGTAGTTTAATTTTCTAAGTAAAAGCAAAGGCGCTCTGTGAAATCCAGTTGTTTGTGTTACTGGAAATTAAGGTACAGTTCTTATCAGGTGGAAGAGAGTTGTAGGCTTAAGAGCTCGAGGTCCACAGGAAGCACCCGGAGGTGTGGGGGAAGGCACAGAAGGCCTGATGGGCAGTGTTCCCGATAGTTTGGGTGGTGAAAATACTCCCACCTGCTCAATCGCAGGAGCAGAGTTTGAGGCTCGTCAGTACACAGTGTTTTCTAGGTACAATCACTGTGAATATTCCCAAGAGCATGCACAGTAAGTGGATGAACTAAAATAATGATGAGGTTTGAGTATTTATTAACTTGTTTATTTAACCAGAAGTTTCTATAATTTGTTTTTTTTTCCTTTATGTGGGTACTGGGAGTCGAACTCAGGACCTTGCGCTTGCCAGGCAGGCACTTATGCCACTGAGCTATCTCACTGGCCCTCTATAATTTAATTTTAAATGATGGCTGTATGTAGTGACTTGTTACAAAATCCCCCAAGCTGGCCCTCAGGAGCCGAGCGAGCTTTGCCACTGTGCACATTGGAGGGCGGACCGTGTGGGATTTCTGGGTCCCACTCTCCCTTGGGGTGTGCTTTTGTCTTAAAGTAGCAGAAAATTGCTACAGCTGTGACTTCAAACCACAGTTATCAAAAAGAAATTTTTTTTTATTCCTTCAGGATTCCTTTAAACTCTTAGAAATGATTAAAGACCTCAGAAATGTTTTGTTTACATGTGTGGTATAAATTAATATCTACCATTTTATCAACTAGAAGGTTTATAATACTGTATTTACATTTATGCAACGATTTTAGTTAAATTTGCTCTGCAGATAGGTTGATCCTATGAAATTAAATCTTATAAAAATAGGATTGGAAGTATAGATTATACAGCTAATCCTGACTGCAGAATAGCACTGTGGTTTGGGCCACTGAAAGGAATGTGATAGTTGACAATCTCCCAGTCACACACTAGGGTGAACCACAGATGTGACTTGATTTTCTTGTGACAACTTGTCTTTCATTCAAGCACTCACTGTGCCTTAAACACCGAGTATCAGTTGGGGCTGGGGCAGCACTTGTCTTATATGGGCAAGGCCCTGGGTTGCATCCCCACCTTCACTATTCCCTGGTTCTCAATCCTTGGCCCCCCTGGGTCACTACTGAGGTGTCCCTTGTTGCTGCTTCCCTGACCTTTTGGTTTTAGTGATTCTGGCCCTGCCTGGGTGCCCAATAGGATCCCACAGGCCACCTGGGCTGTCGATGTTCTTTCTGCTCAGACTTGGGGGCCCTGAGCCATTTAGGGGTACATGGCACCCTTCTTTATTATCTTTATTCCCTCCTCTCCTAACACGTGTGGTACTCTCTTCGGGTTTCTTACCCCATGGTTCTTTCCCCTCAAAGGGCACCCAGCACCTTCTCCTCCATGGCTTAAGCCCTGGGGAGGGTGACACAGAGACCAACCAGGCCCCGCCTGGGACTGGAACCTGAGTGTGAGGTTGGGGGGATGAAGATAAGGGGCAGGGTCGGAGGGGAAGAAGTCACTGCGTGTTTCTGGAACATTCTCTATGCCATCGAACCCTTCCCCTCAGGACTGTCCTGCACGTCGAGGTCCTCGTGTCCCTCATGATGATTTTTTCCTCTTGCTCGCTTCTGTTAGATCGTTGTTTTTCAAACTGTGGATTGGGTTAAGACATTGATTTAGGGGTCAAGATCAGTATTTTTAGAAAGGAATATTCTAGAGCAAGAGAAAGTGTCGTGGGGTATCATACAGAACAGGCCTGACTATTATTTTGAGGCTTTCCTTTCATCCCCCCTAGTGTGTGTGCCGAGCTGGGAGGTAAAGATGGGGTTCTGGCTGGGGACCCTAATCACAGTATTAACAACATTTTCCATCATTTTCAGTTGTCACTGAATTTGGAATATTACTTCTCTCTTGAGTTTTCGCCTTGTGGAAGATAGCCTATATTAATTTTTTAGAATATAGGATGCATGGGTTGTAATTTTGAGTCCCTACTTGACTGAAAATGTCACATTTTTGGAGGGTAGAAAACTATTTTCCCTCAAAATTTCAAAGGAATAGTTTTGCTGATAAGATTGATGATATCACAACTTGTAAGCAAACTTTTCTCTCTCTCTGGAAACTGCAGGTTTTCTCTATTTTTGGGTGCTGGACTCTCTTTAGGGTCTGCCTGGTAAATTATTTCAAGCCATCTGTTCAATAGTTTGTCCTTTTGGTGAAGATGAAAGTGGTCCTTTATTTACTTTTGTTTTTGTTTCCGAATAGCTTATTAAATTGGTTTGTCCACAGATTTCTTAACAATTCTTGTATTGTTTATATTACGGAAGTCATCTTCTCTTCAGTTCTTTTTTTTTTTTTTTTTCGTATGTGGGTACCGGGAGTTGAACTCAGGACCTCATGCTTGCCAGGAAGGTGCTTATGCCACTGAGCTATCTCACCGGCCCTCTCCAGTTCATCTTGAAGATCACTGGTTTGATTGTTCCTCCCATTACTCTCTCCTCTGGCTATTTTATTTCAACAACCATATATTTAAAAATTCATTTAAGATTTTTCAGAGTAAAATCCTCTCATTTTAAAATACGGTTCTGTGAGTATTGACAAGCTACTCCATGATCTAAATATAGAACATTTCATCTCTCCAAAACAGTCTCTCCTGTGGCCTCTTTGTAATTAAGCCCTCCCTCCCTCCAGGCTCTGTCCTTTTTGCTCCTGAATTTTCTGTAATGATTGCACCCATGGGATGGGCAGGGGGAGTCCTTTGCTGTCTGTTTTTAGGGACAAAGAGGAGACTGGACAGGATAGGTGGCTGGTATGGGTGTCCACCTCAGGTGGAAAGGTCTGATTCCTGAGGGGGTCCCTGACCCTTGGGTTCTACCCGTGACTGCCCGGGGTGTTGACGGGCCAGCTTCCTTAAGGTGCATTCACGGGGGACCAGCGAGGGTAGAGAACCCCTCAAGTCCTTGGAACACAGAAACAAAACAAAAACAAAAGGTAGGAGGGCTGCGTTCTGTGGTTTGAGTGCTTTGGAGTCTCCCACTCTTGAGCAGCGTTCCCTACCCATTACCGTTTATATCTAGATGTTGCCCAGAGCCTCATGCGGTCATAGGTGGGGTTTTTGGAAGGTGACTAGATTTTGGTGGCTGATAGCTCACTTGTATTAGGAAGTGGGGTCTGGTTGGAAGAGGGGTCATGGGGGCGTGGCTGTTGTGTTGACTGTCAGTTTAGATATCTTCAGTCTTTCCTTTCTGTCCTCAATGCTTTTATTTTAAACAGCAGTCTCTCTCTCTCTCTTTGCATGTGTGCATATATTGTATAGAAACATGTATAAATGCATATATACCTTTAAAAATATTTCACTTGGGCTCTGGATGGGCGGTGTTTGCTTTGAAGGTAATAGTATGTTTCTTTTAAAATATGGTGCCTACTTCAGGCCTTCCACAAAATCCCTCTTTTTTCCTGCGCCATCAACCTGTGCTGGAAAAGGGTTAAAGCTGAACATCTCTCTCTTGATCCAAGGCACCAAACACAGCAGAAGTATAATGATCCACTGAGCTTTAGTTTAATCATACAATCAATGACCAGGAAGAAATGCATTCAAGGAAGGACTGATAGATTCTGTGACTGTGGGACCCTAAGGGACCTAAGAAAGAGCTACGATTCGCTTAGTGAATTGGGAGAGATGAGAGTAGTCGGGGACCCAGTGGTTGGCAATGTTACAGCAATGTTCAGTTCATTTTCTTGAACACTTGTTGGTACGAAAGATGCCCCCTTGGGTATAATTGCTTTTGTTCCTCCCTTAGTCCGCCTGCCCTGAAAAACCATGCGCAAACGCACTTAATGTGCACAGTTTGGAACTTGATAGATTGAAATGTATTGAACAGTTCTTCCCTTTCTCCAAGGCTAGCTTTCCTCCAGAGTAGGGGTCAGTGGTTAAATAGTTCTTAATTTGTTGAGATCGCTTTCATAGTTGGAAAGCTGAGAAACAAGTTGTTTGTAAATTATTAGATGAACCGAGCCAGTGGATTAAAAGGCGGTTCAGCTTATGCTTTGGTCATCAATTTATCTAGGAGACTATACATTTTTTATGAGAAATATATAGCTGAACATAATATTACTTTTCTAACCTTACATAAGTCTTCTCTTAAAAGCAGAAGCATTTGATGCTATTGTCCCTTCTTTAGACTTTAAATAATTATTTTTTAATGATATTGGATGTTTATTGTGGCACACTATTACTAACAAAGGAATACATTATATATGTATCATGAGCTTTTTTTAATGTTCCGTTGTCTTACAAGCTTTATTCTAATATTTTTCAGACTGCCCTACTATGGTAGAGTCTTGGGTCCTGGAGGTGTTTTTCTTGGCTGTAAGATGTGTCACATGCTTGCTTGTTTGTGTCCCGTGATCAGTAGCAGCAGCAGTGCAGTGAATTGAGTGTCCGCTCCCAGCTCCTATTTCTCTCGAACAACATGCAGTGGTGTGTGTGTGTGTGTGCAAGTATTAATTTCTCGCCTTGTACGCCATAATTCAAAATCTAGGTGACATGTTCCAGCAGCTGATAAGCATTTCAGAGTGTGGCAGGTCAGGCTGACTGTGTAATCCCTCTGATAATGCCTTCTTTTATAAATACACGAGAGGAGTTACAATGGAGTCCTGCCGAGGAAGTAAATCAATAGGTGGCAGGTTGTTTGACCCTTGCAGCCCGAAAGAGAACTTGGTAAATTGTTAGACAGGTTATTGACTGCCCTTTAGAGAGCCCGGGGTTTGGATCCTGTAACTCCTTTCAGCTGGGGCTTGTATTTCATGTGTGCGGCCTACATTATCATAATCCATTTTTCGCTTTTATGTTATCTATCAGTGGCTCTCATAAGCCTCCTTTCTGAAGGGCATCCCCCACTTCCTGGTTCTAATTCACCGTCTTTTTAAAAAAATCGTAAAATTTATGTTTTGCAACCAGCGGCATTCTATGTGTGTTGTTTATAGAGCAGCTGCGGGGAAGAAGATTAGCGGGAGAATTAGGGACGCAGTGATGAGTGCGGGGGGCGATTCCTGAATGGACGCCCTGTCAGCCCTGCAGCGAGCCCTGCGAGAGAGCAGGACACCTGCAGGCCCGGAAGAGGTCAGCGTTAGAATTACAGTGTCTCGGCTGATGCTGCACTGTGCTAACGTCCACTAGCAGATTCGGACCTTAGTGGTTCTACTGTGTGCTGTACTGACCCAACACGTGAAAAGGTATCATTTAAAAATGCTTCTACCTGTTAAATGGTGATTCTCCTACCAGTTTTCAAACTGGAACATCAGCAGAAATATGTAGAGTTGTTGGCAGATTCATCATGTGAGTCTATAAAATTTTTTATAGTTTTATGTATTCTTTTTTTTTTTTTTTTTTTGGGTACCGGGGCTCGAACTCGGGACCTCATGCGCCAGCAGGCGCCCGTGCTGCTGAGCGATATCACCAGCCCTTTTTTCATATGTGGGATCGGGGAGTCGAACTAAGGACCTCACGCTTGCCAGGCAGGCGCTTATGCTGCTGAGCCATCTCACCGGCCCGTATGTATTCATTTTTGTTAGTACTTGTTTGCAGTACATAGTGTTCACATTCTTTGTGTGGAGTGGGTCTGTGTACATAACACATCTTTCCTTTTTTCATCCCCTTCCCTCCCCTCTCTCTCCACTTTCTCCATCTCTTGGTCTCCTTCCCATTTGAGAAAGATCTATCTCCCTGCTTCCTATTATCTATCTTTTATTTTGCTCTTTATTTATAATTTGGGTTTTTCATATAAGAGAAACCATGTGATATTTAAGCTTAGAAATTCCATAAGTCTAGCTATTCCCCTTCTAGGTATCTTCCTGAAGGAGTTAAAGACATCATATTATAGCGATCCATACATACCCATGTGTAAATCAGCACAATTCATAATAGCTAAATCTTAGAAGCAGCCTATATGTTCACCAGCAGATGAATGGATCAAGAAAACATGGTATTTATACACAATGGAGTGCTACTTTGCCATAAAAAGGATAAATTTCAGTCATTTATAGGAAAATGGGTACAGTTTGAGACCGTAATGTTAAGTGAAATAAACCAGACACACAAGCTTAAGCCATTTAATGTGAGCATTTTTCCAGTTTTACACACCTGAAGAGATAACCCAGGTAGGATTGTTATTCAAACTTATGAATGAAATACCCCAGGAACTTTTTATGTAAGGGAAAAAACGTCCACGTTTTCTCATAGAATACACCATTTTTCCTTTATGGTTCTTAAACTAACAAAACCTTTCAGGTACAGAGAATGTGAGTGATAAAACATCCTTTTGAGGAATGAAATACAAAGCAGATAGCAATGCAAACGTATACACACTCTGCCCGTAAAGAATGAATGAAGAAGGCTGGGGGCTTGGTTTTTGGGGGTCAGGTCTTCTGCCAACTTTTGGCTCCAGGTGGAAAAGAAAGAAGAAGGTGGGGTGCTCAGAGGCAGCAAAGCGCAAGGTGGCTTTTCATTCCTGCAGCAGCAGCTTGGCGCTGGCTCCTGCTCAGATTTCCTGGGCATTGGAAGCATCTCCCTTAGACAAATTAGTTAAGATTTGCATATTTTAGGAGTGCACAGTGCCACGTAGATGTGAATTCATCAGTTCATGTTTCCACTGGAAGCTGCTTCGTGTCACCTGCCCTGGGCCTCCCTTCCCTTTGCGAGTGGGTGTGGACCCGACCCAGTCCAGCCTGCAGGGCTCTGCACAGCCCAGCTCATCCTGTTACATTTGTCCCTGTGGAGAGAATTGTTCTTGCTTTTCGCTTGTCCACGCCCATCCCGCATGAGCACACTGGCGTCGTGCTTTTTGCTCCTGTGGGAGCGCCGCCAGGCAGGCTGACTGTCACCAGGGCACGTGGGTGGGTCCCACCGGTGGCTGCTGACCAGGCCACTGTCATCAGTTAGATACCTTTAGTAATTGGTGGATGCCGTGACATTCTGGTGTTACACGGTTTGAAGGCTGCTTCTGCTTGGAGACCTGACTACTGCCATTGTCACAAGTTCTATGTTTCACACATTGGGTAGCTTTACTCATTTTGTGTCTGCTTGCTTTAGGTATTTAGGATTGGGGGACAGGTGTTGAAATCTCTCCATATGGGTGGATTCGCCACTTTTCCTGCCATAAGTTTGGCCTTCTGTCCTGCCATATATGTATACAAATTCTTAAAAAAATCGAGGCTGATACTGTATTAGGTCTATTTACAGTTATAATAGTACTTTTATTGGTGAATTGAACCTGTATCACTATGTAGCATCTTTATTCTTAATAACACCTTTATTTTAAGTATTTTATTGGGGGCACATGCCTGGAATCCCAGCTATTTGGGAGGCTGAGGCAGGGGGGTCGGAACTTGAAGACAACCTGGACAACTTAGCGAGACCCTGTCTCAAAATAAGATAATAAAAAAGGGTAGAGATGTGGCTCAGTGCTCCCTCCCCTCAATCCCCAGTACTAGAAAACCAGTATGTTGTCTTATATTAGTGTAGCTGTTTTATATAGAATTAAAAAATATGACAATATCGGTCTTTTAGCTGACAGGTATTGCCCATTTATATATTTATGTTTATTGACTTGTTTCCCCAAACTGCTAAATTTCTGTATGTTGTATTTATTCTATCCTGCATTTTCTTTCTCTTCTCATTCTTTTTTTTGTTTTGAGTTAGATTTTTTTCTTCTTTACTAAAATTTATTTTTTCTCTTTTGTAAGATTGAATTTATGTAAGCTATTTTCCTTCTCTATGGTTACCCTTAAAATTTTATTACATATACTTAAGTAAAATCTGAAATTTAACAATGTCGTAACCTTTCTGATGAAGGACCTTAGAATGATTTTCATACTGCTCCTTCATCTTGTACAGTATTTTAGCTTTGTCTTTAAAGAGAAAGATATTTCCGTGTAGTAGTGTTATTATCCTATGCATTGTGCATGTGTGCATACATATGTACGTACACACATTTGTCCATATTCACGTTATTTGCTTACCATTCCCTTCAGGCATTTTAACTTGTCCTTCTGGAATTATTTTCTGTCTTCCTGAAATGCATCTTTTGTGAGTAGCTTTATTAGATCTGATGGCAGTAATCTTTCTCCGTATCTGTTTATTTAAAAATGTTTGGGGCCGGTGAGATGGCTCAGCGGCGTAAAGCGCCTGCCTTGCAAGCGCGAAGGCCCGAGTTCGACTCCCGGAACCCACATACGAAAAAGGGGCCGGTGATATCGCTCAGCGGCACGGGTGCCTGTTGGCGCGCGAGGTCCTGAGGTCGACCCCCCGGTACCCACAAAAAAAAAAAAAAAAAAAAAGTTTTATTTTTCTAACCAGGTATGGAAGCATATGTCATCCCAGCTACTTGGGAGGCTGAGGCAGGAGGATTTCAAGTTCAAGGCCAGCTTGGGCAAAAAAGCAATTCCCTGTCTCAAATTTAAAAAAAAGAAAAAGGTAGGGATGCTGCCCAGGGATAGTTTCCCTGGATTCAGTGCCACAAAATTTTTAAAAAGTTTTATTTTTCAATCCTTAGAGATAATATTGACTAAAACAATCGTTGGTACTATAAAATGGAGTCGTTCAGATTTGGGAAATGTACTAAAAGTTGCATTTAAACCTTCTGTCACTGCTTTACATTCAGAACAGTTGTGATGTTGGCCCTTGGATGAAATCAATATCTTGGCTAAACCAGAGTGTGAAAGATGGGCCATGGCAGTCGTTGGTCCTTCCCTAACTCAGACAGGCAGAGCTGCAAAGCCAGATACTAATGTGAGGTCAGACCCTTTTTGCTTTTGCGATATTCTTAAAAATCACAAAAATGAGTCTTCTTAGAAAGTTATATTCAGAAAACATCGAGACACTTCCTGTTTCAGGAATGATACCCGGATAGTCAGAGGGGCCTGGTTGGGGGCACCCTGGAGCAAACCCAGCTTTGATGATTCTTTGCGTGGCCTTGTGAGCCTCATCATGAGCCAGGCCCCTTCCCCACTCTGGTTTATCATGTGAGAAGATGCCAGGCAGTCAGCAGAGGGAAAAGTGCACAGGGCACAACAGGGAGAAGAAGGGTGCAACCTTCCAGGGCCCTGCAGAGAGGAGGGAGAAGCTTAACTCCTCCAGGAATGAGTTGTGACAACACACGTCAAATGTTGCCAACTAGGGAAGCTGATTTGAGACTCATTGCCCGTATTTTTTACTGGGAGTCTATCGGCAAATTCCAGCCTCCCATAAAGAAGGCAGGTATTTATCCATTTGTGTAAGCTGCTTATGTGCAGTGAGCCACCCGTTTTGGGTAACGGTGGTGGAGACTCTCCATAAATTCAACTTTTCAGACAGTAGCCAAAAGCAAGCACTGTGAGCAGGCCTTTCAAATGATGGTGTGCAGGACTGCCCACTGGGGTCTACCAGCAGATTTCTTTTGGAAGCCAAATTCTGCTCTCAGATCCTTGAGTTTGAATGTAGCTGTGACAGTGTTCAGGTAAACAGGAAGCCAGAGAGGGTGGGCTTAAGTGTTCATGAGGCTGAAGGTGGAGACAAGAGGAGGAAGTGACCTGCAGGATGAGCTGTTTGACTTTGCCAGGAGGTAAGAGGGAAAACAAAATTTAGAGATTTGTGAGAAAGTGCTAGGCATCTTAAAATTAGTGGCCTCCTATAATGTGAGAGTTACATGAATCTATTAAATATGCTTTCCTGACATGAGCACTGTTGACATCTTGGACAGGATGAGTCTTTGTTGGGGAAGTGGTGCTGTCCATTATCCCATTTAAACCATAGGATTCGCAGGGAGTAAATTCCTAAGAATCTCAGCTTTCTATGTCTAAATGCATTACTTATGTCTCACATTCATAATTTCTCATCTATCAAACTCTTTCATATGATTCTAGTAGCAACCTCGTGAGACAGCCAGGAATATTTTATGGTGTGATGAGGCATGGAAGGGAAGTCACTTTGCAGTAGAACAAAGAGGAACTAAGAATAGTAATGCCATTATTGTTAACAGAGGACATTTGTTTACGTACCTGTTCTGAGACCAATATCATTTGATATGATTTACATATGTTAATTTTGCCACAAGCCTAAGGAGTGCTACTATTATGTTTATTTTATAGCTGAGGAAATTGAGACCAGATAGCTTAAGAAACTTATTTAGAGACACACGGCTGGTAGGTGGAAGAGGCAGGCTTAAACCAGGCAGTTTGGCTGCGTGCTCTCATAAGCACTGAGCTCTGGATAAGAAGTGAGTGTTTCTGGATTCTCACTCTTCCCGCTAGTTCTTTCTCATTATCAGCTCCAGGGAGGCTGCCGTTTGCTTTCCACACCCTGATCAGCTCTGCTCCAGTGGTTTGCATGTAACTTTTCCTCAACTGAATCTACAGGAGTTTATGGCTGGCTTTTGCTACATACTGAGACTCCATCTTGGAAAAAAAGAAAAAGAAAGAAAAGAAAAGAACAAAGAAAAATTGAGCCAGGTATAGTGGTGCATGCTTGTAATTCCAGCACTTAGGAGGCTGAGGCAGGTGGATCACTGTGAGTTCAAGACCAGCCTGAGCTACATAGTGAGATCCTATCTCAAGAAAAATTTTTTTGAAGTAATTTTTTGGGACCTAACTTTACTGTTTCAGATGCAGCCTTCTGATACCTTCATTCTTCTTTGTATTTTCAATACGGCATTTCATGGAAATCTGAATTTTCTGTAGCTGTCGGCCCAGCCTTGATGAACATACTCTTTCAATTCCTGTGTGCTTCAACTCCAAGACTTCTGTTCATGATCCTTCAATGTTCATGAGGGGTGGCTCAGTGGTAGAGCATTCACCTAGCATGTGCAAGGCCCTGGGTTCAGTCTCAGCACTGCAAAAACAAACTGTTTCTCACTATTCCCCAGGTCTCTCAATTAGCTCCTAATGTATGTCGAATTTCCACAGTTATGTTTTATTTTCCACGAAATGTATGAATGTGTTAATTCTTCCACTCCTTTTGTCTTTTTTCTTACTTGTTTCTTGGTTTTCTTTGAGCATCTGTTTCTCCTGCACCTATACTTCTGTCACATGATCTGGCTCCTAATAGGACAGAGGAAAAAGTGTCATTCTTCTGCTAAGCTTGGTGAAGAACTTCTCTTCTTTCCTTAAGATTTCTGTTCAGGCATCTGTCTATATCTATCTGTCTGTCTGTCTGTCTGTCTATCTATCTATCTATCTATCCATCCATCCATCCATCCATCCATCCATCCATCCATCCCCCCCCCACCCACCCATCCATCCACCCCCCACCCACCCACCCATCCATCCACCCACCCATCCGTCTATCCTGGGTATTAAACCCAGGGCCTTCACATTGAGCTGTATATCCACCTGCTTTTTTATTTTGAGACAGGGTTTCACCGAGTCTCTTAAGTTACACAGGCTGTCTCAAACTTGTGATTCTCCTGCTTCAGCCTCCCAGTCTCTTGGGATTACAGGTGTGCACCAGCAAGCCTGGCTTCAAGGCATTTGTTTGAGGGAGACCCTTTGCTACCATTTAAATGCAGGATGTGGAAGGAGCTAGAATTAATCATATGATCCCACCAGTTAGTTCTGAAATGCTTTGCTCCTCTGTTCCTGTGCTCTCACAAGGGACCCCGGCCTCTCGTTTTCTTCTGTGTCTGGTTTTCTTTTCTTTTTCTTTTGCAGTAAGGGTGGGATGGTGGGCAGGAGGGAATTGAGATGCTGACTCCAAGGGGAATGTTGTTGGATTAATTCAGACGGACCTTACTGTTTGGACGTGATGTTCAGAAATGCATTGTTTGACAAGATTTTCACATGTGTGGAGTTTGGCAGAATTAATTAGGTTTCTCTAAATATTGTAATTATTATTATTATTTTTTATATAGTGCATTCTGTGCTGCCATCTCTGTAATTATACTTACTTCTTCGGAGTCATCTTGTTCCAATCATGAGGCTATTTCATTTTTTTGACAGTTAAGGCATTAAAAAAAAAAAAACTTATTCGCTTGAATTTTGCTAGCTCTGAATACAACTTGTATCCCTTAAGCCAGAAGTTTTGATTTATTTTAACACTCATGATCCGTATGAGTTTCTGATATGAATTGCCTTCTTTCCCTCAGCATTTGTTATTTTGGTTATAATACTAAGTTGAGTTTTCTCTCTTACATTAAAATTTTAGATAATTTTATCCTGTTATCCAGCTTTAGAGAAAGTTGTGTTACATATAAATCAACCCACTATTATAAAATGATTATTTTTTGGGATTGAAAAGGCTACTGGAAAAAGTGCAAAATATTGGTATCTCTTAAGAGTTCTAGATATAATCTTGTGATTACACGGCCTGTAAGCTTGCTGCTTTGGTCATCAGATTAACAAATCTCTTCTGAAAAACTGCAGAAGCTTCTCAATTTTTCTTTGTCTCTTTCCAAATAGGACTTAGTATGGGAGGCCAATTTCAAATCTACAAAAGTGATATTTTATTAATATGCATTTTTTTTCTTTTGTGGGTACTGGGGGTCGTCCTCAGGACCTCGTGCGCCAGCAGGCACCGGTGCCACTGAGCGATATCACTGGCCCTTTTTTTGTATGTGGGTTCTGGGAGTCGAACTCGGGCCCTCGTGCTTGCCAGGCAGGCGCTTAGGCTGCTGAGCCATCTCACCAGTCCAATATGCATGTATTTTATAAATGCAAATCCACAGTACTTTCTCCTCATAAAGTGCAATGGTGAGCTAACTAGATTATTTTTCATGAAACTGGTCTTTGTAAGTACAGGTATGGGTGGCAAGTGAAGTTCCATTAATATCCAAATAGAAATCATTTTTTGCCCTGTAAAGAGGAAATTCATGTACATGTAGAAGAGCATTGCAAATTGTACCCCCACCCCAACAGTTCACTTTTCAACCTCAGAATGCTCTTTAACTAAAATCCACTGATGGTGCTCAAGCCTTCATGATCCCATCACCTTTCCAAAGACCCACCTTAAACACATGAGATGTTTAGGGGACATTTTAGATCTACGCTGTATTAGTCTCTTAGGCTTTGGTCGATTGCTTTTTTCCTTCCCTCTCCCTCCCTCCATTTCTTCTGTCTGCAGATATTTATTCATTATATTTATTTTTAATTGACGCAGAATAATTGCACATATTTATGGGACACAGAATGACTTTTTAGTACATGTGCACAATATGTAATGATCAATTCAAGGTAATGACATATCCAAAAATCACCTGGGATGTATGTCAGTTCTTTGTGTTGTGGGTGTTTAAAACCCTACTAGGTGTCTTGAGATTTTTCAATTAATTGTTGTCATCTGTAGTTACTCTATTGTGCTATAGTACATTAGATGTTATTCTTTCTATACAACTGCAGCCCTGCAACCCATTGTCTGTTCTCTTTCCATGTGTTCCTGCAAATATGTATTCAGGTCATACTACAAATCAGGCATTGCTAGAGGCTGGAGATATGGGCTAGAAGTGCCCCAACAAGGGACAAGATAGCTTGTTCTTGCTGCCACAGAACTTTCATTGTACTGTGAAACAGAGGCATGTGCCAATCAGAAAATACAAATGAGTATAGTAAGCATTATAACAGGGGGAAGAAAGCACATCCAGAGACCACTCCTAACCCAAACTTCAGAGGCCAGGAAAACTTCCTGGAGAGGGTGACATCTAAGGCAAGACATGAAAGATAAACATAGTTGCTCAGGAGATGGGGTGGGGAAGGGGATGAGTGTTCCAGGCAAGGAGAATAGCATTGCTGGGAGAGATGGGGAAGAGAGAGGTGTGAACTGCAGGATTGAATTGGTCTCCTGTGGCCAGATACATTTAGCAGATATAGTTAGTAATAGAATGCGTGATAATTCAAGGTTATTACCAACTATCTGACTTTGTCACCTGGGCACTAATAAATGAAAAATAATGCAGGGAGAGGAGTTTGTTTTACAGATGCGGTGATAAATAGCTGAGTTTCACACTGATTGAGTTTGTGATAGGTATGGGATATATAAAAGGAAATGCCACTGTATCTAAAGCTCAGGTTTGGAAGAAATTAGCATATAGAGAGTCCTCAATGCTACAGGAATGAGTGAGATCTGCCAGATGGTGGTGTAGACTAAAAGAAAAGCCCATGTTAGGACCATGAAGGTGGGGTGAGCCAAGAAGAGCCCAAAGGAGACAGGGAACAAACACTAAGTGGGAGAAGTCAAACAGGGACTATTTGGTGACATGGAAACTGAGGAGGAAAAAGACACTTCAAGATGGAAGATAGGTCAAGCAAGAAGACACTTCAAGGTGGAGGCTAGGTCAAGCAAGAGGAGGAATACAAGAAGTTTGTTTAGATATGTCCACAGGAAGTCTTTATAACTTTGGTGAGGGAAACTTCTGGAACAAGCTGGAAACCAGACATGGGGAAAGTTGAAGAGGAGATGAGCAAGGACTCTTTAAGGATAGAATGATGATACTGGGCTGGAATGGGGGGTGGGGCATGGAGAAGTCAATGCTGAAGTTTTGGGAGAAAGTGGGGGAAAATAGAGTGCTAGAGGGTCATCGAATGGGATAGGATCTGGAATAATGCCAGACAGATGACCTTGGCCAAGGGGACTGGGCCCTCTTCCTTTGTGACAGAAGCAAAGCATGAAATAATGGATGTTAAAGTATTGTTTTACAGCACAATATTTTAATTGTGTTCTTTTAAACAATTTCTCCACAGACACTACCCAAAGCAGTCTTTTACCACGGTGGCAGATACACCTGAAAATCTTCGCCTGAAGCAGCAGAGTGAATTGCAGAGTCAGGTAATTTCTAGAAGGCCTATTTTGTTATGTTGGTAATAATAAAGCTTATTCACAAGGCGACTCTCCTGGGACCTTTGCCATTGTATTATTCATGCCAGTCACCAGCCAGCATGGAGGTTGACAGCAGGCCTGTTTGGGAATTCTGGATGATTGTATCGAACATCTGTATTGTTGCTGGTCTTGGATCCTCTCAATATTCTCAGTTCTCTTATTCACATGGGACTAAGGCAAGTAAACGAGTTCTGGTCAGACTCAGTGTTTCCCAACAATAGTGATTTATTTGGTCCTAAATATTTAAAAACATTTTATAAATAGCTTTTCCACACCGCATATGTAGGGGAAACACAAGGTGTTAACTTGACCCAGTTGCACTGCATGTGGCGCTAACACCCTGTCTGTGGATCTCACACCAGCTACTAGCTTTGTTTTCATCCTGTCACTTTATTCATATTTTTTTCATATGTCACGTTGACAGCACGAACAAAGATTAGAACACCACAATTGGCGCCCAGTCAACCGCTTTGGGTGCCAACTTGCCTTCAATATGGCGAAGCACGTTGGCTAGGACTAGGGTTTTGAATGGCAGGGTTTTCCACAGGGACACCTGATCTTTTTTAGAAACACAGGACACTGTCTTCCAAAGATGTTCCCTTGCCTGACGTGGTATAGGAAGAGGTATAGGACCACACTACAGTGTGGTCCTTTGGCCAATGGTGTGGTAAAACCCTGCAGGGAGGAGGGAAGGCTGGACTGTAGGCACACTTGGGCCGTTTGTTAGTTGTGGCCTTGGGCCAGCTCCCCTGATTCTCTGTGCTTCTGTAAGGCGATACAGTCTCTGCTGTCTACCTGCCTTGAATGGCTGCAAGTTATCAAATGAAGTAGTGGGGTATGAAAGCATTTGGAAAAGTTGAAAAATGTATTCCATGGCTGGGAAGGCTGCTTCTGCTGCTGCTGCTGGTTCCTAAGAATTCCTAGTATGAAGAAAGAAAAAGAGTAGAATTTGTGAAGGAAAGAGGAGTCTTAGGTAACAGTCTTCAAAGATGTCAGTGTGGAGTCCTTCTTCCTGAGAGCTGACTGCTTTCAGTCACTCAGGATGAAGTGATTTCCTTGGTGGTTTCATCACAGGGAACATTGGGATTCCTTCCTTCTGTTGCCGTGGGACTTACAGTCATTTCTCAGTCCACTTAATTTCAGGATATAGAACTCAAGGTAGAGTTTACTGTTGGTGAACACCATGAAGATCTGGTTGCAAGGTAATGTTTGGTTTGTAAAAAATTCCAGTTTTTGTGTGCTAAGCCATTGGTTCCAAAAATTGGGTGCTGACCAAAGAGAGATACCACTCCACTGGGGTACCAGGACTCAGCTCTAGTCTTTGCAGATCCAATATGTCTTTCTTCTCATCAGGTTAGCGATGAGCAGATAATTCTGGAAAAATACTTCAAGAAATCAAATACTTGTTTCTAGCCTATTATGTGTGTTGGTCCTATGCAAAAGAATTTATAATTAGTTAATCCTCCCATCACAGGGCACGTGAAGAAAAGGTATGAACACACCTCTGGCATGACTCTGTTTAATTGACAGTAAGGACTCAGAAAGGGAGGGATCTGTGTGGATTGCGCTGGATGGTGCTTCATGCTAGAGGTGGGATGGGAGCAGAGTCTTGAAGGTGGGGAAGTAATCACACATGAACCCTAACTCATTCTCTGCACACTGGTCTCTTTGGGCTCAGTGAGAGGTATGAGGTGCCGTCCACTCAGTTAAGGAGCAAATGTGTATTGGTTTCCTGCTATATGCCTGGCTTTGGAAATACAAAGAAGAAAGGCGGTCATTGGTTTATGAAAAGCTGATTTCATTCTCCCCCATATAGTACGCTTCAGAAAGCAGCAAATCCAGATAATTCTAGGCAGGTGGGACAAGAGGTAACAGGTATGTATAAATTGATATAGGATCACCAAGCAGTGGTCAGGTGTAAGATTTTATCAGATGTGATTTTCTGTAGCAAGAAAAATGTAGGACTTCATTAGGCAGGCAATGTAGGGAAATTTAATTGAGTTCAAGAAACATGAATTGATTACCTACCATTTACAAGGAGTTGTTCTGGCCATTGGAGGTATAAAGACATCATCCTCAACAACCTTGCTGTATTCCAGGCATAATTTTGTATGCATTATTTCATTAAATCTCAGCCCTATAAGTATTTATTACTATTCCTATTTAGATGAAACACTCAATTTTTAAATGATTTAAATAACTTGCCCTTGCAAGTTTAGCTGGTAAGGAGTTGAATTTAGAGTTGAGCCCCAGTGTCTTAACCAGTATTCTAGTTTTTTTGTTCAGAAAAAGCTTAGAAAAGGAGATCTATAAGCAAATTATTATAATACAAGGAATGGTACGGTATATGCAAAGGTAAGATTTGCATAAAGAGGAAGTAGGAAGAAGTCACTAGTGTTAATTTTTTCTGGGTAAGGAGTTACACTTCTTTAAGACTATTTTCATTTTTGCAAAAGGGTGGAAAGATATCTTTCCTAATGGTAATTCTCCATAATTGCGTTTGATCTAATTTTAGCCCATTTAATGATTTGATTCTGCAACGGACCGTTCCCTTAGAGTTTTGATATCTGCAATTCTGAACAGTTCACCAGTTTTGGTAGAAAATTAACTATTAATATTTTATAACTTGTTTTGGTAATTTGTGACAGTACATGAATCAAATAGGTTCATAGTGCCAACTGTTCCAATTCTGAAATCTTTTAGAGTTGTTTGGTTAAAACCAGTTTTTTTTCTTTCAGTTGATTAGTTTACCAAATGAGCAAAAATAAAGGAAAAACAAAAACTAATTTTCAGTGCAATCTGGAAAATTATTTATAGTTACACATTATCTGTTTCTCTATTTTTTTCTTTCCCTCTTTCTTTCTGAGAGGGTTATAAATGCTGCCAGCACTTTTTTTTTTAACCTACACACCTTTTTGTTTTTAAGGATCTATATTAGGTGACAGATTGTCATAATAAAATGCTATCAACTACTGGAGAATAAATAAACACACCGGAAGCCAGCTTTTCAGAGCTGGTATGAAGCCATAGCTTGCAAGCGATTATTCAGCTTGCAAACAACTAGTGACTGTCCGCTCGGCCAGCCACTGACCGCGGTGAATGTGAGGTGCCCTGGAACTTGGTCTTCAAGTGGAAAAGAGGGAAGGGAAGGTCCTTTAATCACCACCAGCTCCTTTTCTGTCAGACATCACAGGATGGACCGCTTCAAAGAAGTAACAGCAATGGTGCTCATGAAGCCCCACTGGCTTGTGGAGCCCGTTCACTGAGGAGCAAAAGTGAAACTTGGCTTCCAGTGGAATTAATAACATTCCAGTTCACCTGTGAGGCATTAGACTTTTATTGCTTGCTTTGGAACCAGCCTCTTATCATTTCTTTACTACAGTAAATTGAGCCCTGAATTCCAGGGTCCTGACTTTTGGAATCCAAACTCTTTATAAATTGGGGAATCCTTAAACTTTAAAAACTCAAGCCAGATGAAAAGCCCCTTAAGGAAGATTCCCTTAGTTTATTATTTAGTACGCTGTTGTAGAAGGCATTTATTTTTCCAGGTGTGCGGCTCACTGTGTTTGGAAGAGAAAGCTCAGATGTTTTGAGTACTTGGGTCATGAGTCTGCAGACTTCTTCTTTTTTTTTTTTTTTTGTTTGGGTACCAGGAATTGAACTCAGGACCTCATGCTTGCCAGGCAGGTGCTGCGCTACTGAGCTAAATCCCCGGCCTCTAGTCTGCAGACTCTTTGAAGCCTTGGAAATGATTCTTTAAAAACAATTTCAGCAGATTCCTCCCCTCCAGAATAAAGTGTAGCTGTATGGCTGAGACAGGGTAGGGGGCCAAACCATGCCCTTTCCACATTCCCCCTGCTTCTTCTTGTCCTTCCACTCCCAGGGCCTCCAGAAACCCCAGGCCTCTGTAGGCACAGTTTTAAAAACTCCTACTCAAAAGGAAGACAAAATGTTAGCTGCTTCCCCACTTAGCTGTTTATATGATTGGCTTCTCTGTTTGCAGTCATGCTGAAAATAACAGGGATTGGGGGCTCACTCTGTTCTTAAATGGAGTGCGGGTAATTTATGAGTGCTGATAAGATGAAAGATTGAAGGTGATTATGGGCAGGATACAAATCATCCCAGAATCTTCGAGTCTTCAGCGTGCAATCTGTGTTGATTCTTTTTTAATCTTCCAAGTTTCTGCAGAGGCATAAAAAACATGGTTCACAGAGAATACGATATATGATAGTAGTAAGGCTAAGAAGGTAACATAATTTTTTTGTAGGGAACATAATAGTTAAGTATCTTTGTGGGAAGAATAGAGACACATGTATAATATAATCCTCTGGAAGTACAAAAGGTAATGCTTGCCTTTTCTGTGCCTCATTCTGCGCTCCACACAGTTTCTCTCTCAGATATCTGTCATCAGATTACCTAGTAAGAGTTGAGTACTTAAAGCAAGACCCGTCTTGGGGCTCAGTTATATTTTAAAAGGCATCCACTAGGGGCTGGGGATATAGCTCAGTGGTAGAACACATGGCTAGCATGCCCAAGGTCTGCAAAAAATGTGACAAGACCTACAGACAGGGCTGAGTGTATTCCATTTATGTTTTATTAAAGCACTTTCAGGGACTGGGACCCCTGGCTCCTTTCTGTAGAAGGGCCCATTGTGTCATTTCAGACTTCTCTGCTGCACCTGCCCAGCTGCGGACCCCACTTTGGCCTCCAGCTCCTTGCCGTGGCTGACTCTGTTCTTTGCTCTCCACTGGATCCTTTTACTGTCTCTTATCTTGTACCACTTCAGACTTCTAAACTGGAAGACAGTCTCCAGATAGATTTTGTTGGTAGATCTTTTGTTCCTTCTGCTGGTTTAGACAAGAAGCCTTTCATACTTGCTTTTTAATTTTCTCTTTCCTTTGAACTAATTTTGGCAGCTTTGCACATTGCATCTTTTGATTGTTCACCACTTGATCCTGTGTTCCCCTCCCATGGGGATGCTTCCTATTTCCCACCGTGAGTGTTGCCTTGTATATGTGGAGGTAAAAGTTCATGGGGAGAAGCTGCAGTGTGTTGCACATCAAGGTTTTGAGACAGCAAAAATGATGAGAGGTTGTGTTTCACATCTAGAAAGGGGTGACTGTGAATAAGAACTTCAAAGGAGAAATATTAATTCACTTGATGTGGTGCGTTTATTTCAGAGAACATAGCATGCCAAACAGATGTTAACTCTAACCTTGAGATGTCTTTAAGCCTACAATTTCCATAAGTCAATTTTTTTCTGTGTTACTTCTGGATAAAATGATGTAAGAGACACAAAAGTCAGTAGTGAGAGACAGGAAAATAACCAAGACGTTTTGACTTAGTGTCTCGTGGCTGGGTTTGGGGGCCTTTAATCATTGGTGTCTGGTGTTCTACTCTTTACCCTCCTGAAGTGACCATATCCTTTCCCCTTGTTTCCAGAGTCCCCAAAATTGGTCCCTTGATGCCCTCCCAGCCCACTCTACCTCCCTTTCCATCGTTCCTGCAGCCCAGGCAGAGGCTGGGGATGCTTTACCTTACAGGAGCAGGGTGTGGGGATATTTGCTTCTATCAAGTGTACCATATTATCCTATCAAGTGTACCGTATTCTCTGTGAACCATGTTTTTTTATGCCTCTGCAGAAACTTGGAAGATTAAAAAAGAAACAACACAGATCATTGGCCCTTGGCTTAGGGATTTGAGTATACACTTGGCCCTCCATGCCTGTGGGCTCTGCATCTGCAAATTCAGCCTACTAAGGGTGGAAAATATTTGAAGAAAACCACATCTGTACTCAACATGTACTGGCTTTCTTCCCTTGGTCATTATTCCCTAACAAATACAGTATAACAGCTATTCTTATGAATCTAAATTGAATTAGGTATTATAAGTAACCTAGAGGCAATTTAAAGTACTGTATATGGGAGGATATGCAGTTTCTGTGCAAATACTATATCATTTTATATAAAGGACTTGTGCATCTTCAGACTTTGTTATCTATAGGGATAGGAGGGGTGGGCCTGGACCAATCCCTTGTAGATACTGGGGGACAATTTTGTGTAGCGTATCAATTTGATGATTCTGGGGTCATGGACCTAACATCTGCAAAGAGGAGAATGTTTTGAAAATATTAAGTCAGTGTATTTTTTGTCTTTGTCATCAGATGCCAACAGGGTGCCTGGTAACTGAAAGGACAGATGCCAAAAGAGTTAGAAGAGGGAATGAGGGAATATAGGTGTAAATCCAACACTTCCTCTTCCCTCTCAGGTCACGAGAGCCTGCCCTCCTTACACACATGTGGGTGCCATCTTGGAGAGGAGACAGGGAACAGGAGAAATGGTATAAATCATCAAATGGACTGAATGTAACGGATGGAACTAAATTTAGTTCCTCCCACCTCTGCAGCAGGGACTTGTGAGGAATACCAGTAGAGCAAATAAAAAATAATCTCTATTTTCTTATGTTATCTGAATAATTGTAAGTCTATCGCTAACCTGTCATAGGCACTTTGACTTACTTAGTTCTATCAGTAGGTCTGGCTTCTCTTTGTGCCTCAGTCATGGAGGGCGACTTTGGGCTCGGCTCTGCTTTTTCCAGGTGTAAAATGATGGGTTATACTAGATGATCGCTGTAATTCCTTCCAGATTTAATGATCTCTGATTCAGCGCAGAAACATTCTGCGTGGTATCTTAAGTCAGTAGTAAAAGAAATTGAAGAAAAAGGACCACTGTTCTTTTCTGCCAAAGTAGTAGTAGTCAGAAGCACCACTGGGTCATTCCCCCAACAGCCCACTCGCAGACTGGTCTCAGATGCTGCCTGAAAGTCTTGATTCAGGGGTCACTTAGGTCTCCACTTCTCTCAGTTGTTGAGCTCCATGACCCATGTTCAAGGCCACTGATGCGTGGTATATGACTTTTGTAAGGCCTCAGTAGATATTTTTGAATTTTCTATGTGATGGTAACCAGAATAACTGTACTTATTAATATACTTTTAGGAAACGTGTTACCTATTTTGTTTATGTCCTTTATTCTATTTAAAGTTTTTCCTTGAATAGTTTTGATTATGTGGTAGCTTTCGAATTTTAAAGTTGGTCTCTATAGGCCTGGGTATGTGTAAGTCAGTGGTAGAGTGGGTGCTTAGCATGTATGAGGTCCTGGGTTCAGTCCCCAGCACCATCAAAACAAGTTGATTTCTTCTCTTGTACACTACTACTCTTTGTTCTTTAGCACACCCTTTTCCTTTCTAGAAGCAGTTTCTTTTGCTGAGTGGATTCAGTGGACCCAAGCGGTAGTTCCAGGATAAAACCTGCATAGCTCGGTCCAGCACCTCACACAGACAAGTCAGTCAAGAGAAATTTCCTTTCATTAAATTAGTAGGCAAGTGAGGGGACTGAGCATTTCTGAATACTCTTAACTAATTAAGAGAGTAATTAACAAAGATTAATTAATCAGACTGAAAGATGACCTCTCTTTTCTCTGCTGGCTGAAGTCACAGAGACTGCAGGTGGGGAGAGGTATACTAGGAAGGTCGAGGAAAAAGCGCAAAGCAGAGGAGATGTAGACTCCTAATCCCTCCCACTTCCGCGTGGTGGACAAGGTGAGACCTGGGCTCTGTCTCCCAGTAGCTCGGTTGCTCATGGGGTGGGAATGTCACGTGTCTCGTGGTGGGAAGCCGAGGATGCTTTCTGGGGAGCTCCCAGGAAAAAGTCTTAATTTCCTAGTAATATGTTTTTGGAATGGAGGACGCTGCTCTGAAACTGTTGCCTTGTGATAGCATCAGACAACAAAACCAGATTTTCAGGACAATGTTGAATTCAGAAAGGCCTTTGGGAGTAACCTAAAGATAGGCAGCCACACACAGTAAGCCTAGCACACTGACTATTTCAACTCCCATAAAGTACATATGCGTGTGTAATTATTATTACTTTTTTAACCGAGTGATCTGGCTTAATTATCATTTCACTTTCCTTAGAACTTTGTTTATAGCCGCCACCGACTCCAGAAGGATGTCCCAGCTGCAACTCGATAGGAACCCTGTAAAGCATGGAAACTGGCTCGGGAAATTCTGTGGGGACAGAGGGGCGTGTTGGCTTCATTCTTTGAAACAGCGTTCATCTGGGACAGTTGCTGTCTTGGATTCTGAATAAGATCTCCACTTGGGCTTTCCAGAGTGTGGGCTGTACCTCTTCAGATGAGTTTTTCTCATTAAGAAATGTTTGGAGAGAGTGGTTACAGTTTCCCTCCCTGCCCTCTCCCTTGTCGGGAAGGGTCAGGACGATGGCAAATCAAAAACGAAGACGGCACAGACTCGATCCTAACTAGTGGAGCGGTGCTGGCTGCTTTTAGCTGATGATGCTCTGAGTGTGGATTTATGTGGAGCTGCTTTTGTTGAGAGGGAATCCGTGCTCTGTGATTGTCTTCTGAGGGAGATCTCACAGGTCTTCAGTTAAAGGGAACTCCCTAGCACACGTCAGACACGGAGGAACTAGATGTACTTCAGACACTGCAGAACGAATTGTATCAAATTCCAGGCTCGAAAAAGTGAAGAATAAAGAGTGAACTTCTATTTAAATAAATAAACAATCTTAGTGCTCTAATACACTTTAAAAAAAATTTTTTTTTTTGTTTTCTCTTTGTAGTACTAGGATTGAAGCCAGGGCCTTTGCACTGAGCTGCATACATCCACAGCCCATTAAATTAAATTAATTAATTAATTTTTTTTACTTTGAGACAGGGTCTCAGTAAGTTGCTAAATTGCCCAGGCTGGGCTTGAATTTGCAATGCTCCTGCCTCAGCCTGCCAGAGTGCTGGAATTAAAGGCTTGTGCCACCATGCCTGGTCCTAATGCAGAGTTCTAAAAATTTACTTCTAGAATGGCTATAATGCTTATATATACGCTATGAAAATTAAAACTAAAGTAAACCTTAGCTATGTTTCTGCTGTTGGACAGAGAAAGTATTCTTTGCAGGATTTCTTTTTTCTTTTTTTTTTTTTTTTTTTTTGTGGGTACCGGGGGTTGACCTCAGGACCTCGTGCACCAGCAGGCGCCTGTGCTGCTGAGCGATATCACTGGCCCTTTTCCTGTATGTGGGTTCCAGGAGTTGAACTCGGGCCCTTGTGCTTGCCAGGCAGGCGGTTACGCTGCTGAGCCATCTCACCAGCCCAGGATTTCTTTTGAATTGGCTAATTTGTGTCTCCAGCCATGTCATTCTGAATGTGCCCTTGTGCCATCTGATCTCCCAAGTTTGACAAGGGTCAGTTAGTATTGGGTGGGAGAACTGGGTAGTTTCCAAGGATCTGATAATTCACTGTAGAACATTTTATTGTCTATAGGAATATTTCTTAAAATCTTAAGTGTATGTATATGTGTGTGTTTATAAAATACACATTATATATTACATATCATATATGTATATTCACACATATATACACCCACACACATAACAGCTACATAGGAACATATACATTTACTGTATACACACATATATAAATCTGATCTCGTGGACAGTAAGCTGTTCAGAAAGCAGTCTCCTGAAAGACTGAGAAAACATGGGTACCTTTTCTCTTCTGTTTTCCCTGGCTAAGTATGATTTAATTTACTGCTAGACTCTGCAACAGTTGCATCATTCCTAAGTTTCCGGTCAAGTGAGTTCCCTTTACACTTCCTGTACCTCTGTTCTAAGAAATATCGATTGTGAAAAAGTATAACAGAAATAGGATTATTTCTGGAAGTGTGGCAATGAGATCTTTTTCAAAACATCACCTGTTCCAGAGGACAGATTACCAGTTCTACCACAGAACAAACATAAACATAATTAAAGTAGTTTTCCCTGTTTCGATGGGCCTTACTTTCTATGTGTAGTTTGATAATTAATGTTTTTTAAAAGTCTGTTTTCATCTTTGCTCTTTGCTTTTGATTTTAAAGTAGAAGCCAGTGATGTTATTAATTTAATTCATTTAATATTATTCAGTAACCACACCAAACAGTATACAAGCTTACAATATGCCATTGGGTGGTAAGGGTGATAATGTATGGAATGAATAAGAAAGAATGGAAAGTAACTTCATGAAAATCAGGCATCTTATCAGAATGAAGCATTAGGCACTTTCTTGAGAAGTGGACAGATGCTTGTTTAATTCTTTCTTGACACTAATTACAATGGAGAAAAATCATGACCCTCTGGATTTCAAACCATTACTAGCAAAGATATCTCACTGAAGGACCCACCTGCATTTCCTGTAATTGATTTGGTGTAAAGCTGCTTCAAGTATTGATTGGCTTAATCTACGTTTACTGAATGTCCCCTTGGCCAGGCACTCTGCTTCCGGCTGAGGGTGTGTGGAGAGAGGTCAGCCCCCATGTGGGGAGGAAGCGGGACTTGAGGATGAGCCCAAACCTGACCCTGGACCCTCGACTCAGATGTGTTTACTGGGGCTCTTCAAGAGATAGCCTCCCAGATTCTGCAAACACTTTCTTTTTCTCTGTACTTTATTTGGCTTTCCCTGCTCATCCTACCCTGCAGTGTTTACCCCTTCTTTGAAAGGAAGCCAACAGCAGCTCTCTTTCCCTTTGCCTAGATGGAATGTCAAGTTCTGAGAAACTATATATTGGAGAAGAAAGGGTCCTGTACCTGATTTTGGAAAGAGCCCTCTCTGTTTTTTCTCTCCCAGTACCTGTGCCTTTTTGTAATCTATTTGTAGAGCTTGCTCCTTCTTAAAATAATGTAGATCAAAAATGATTTAGATGGCTTTGTGAAAAAAGGAAAGCTACTCTAATAAAAGCTACTTTTTGGTTATTGTTATCTTCAGCAAAATCAAATTATGTCATCAGCAATATCTTTCTCCTCTTTCATCTTCCAGGCTGTGGATGGGTAGCTCCCAGCCCTTTCTGGGTCAGGGATTCCTTTGGAAATTTGGTGAAAGCCATAGAACGTCTTTGGAGAGGGGTCCAAAGGCTAACTTTAGAATACGATATTCCAATTTTAAAATATAACTTGCAGGATTTCAGGGGATGGGAGAGAGAACCCCAAGCTTGACGGGGAGTGGCTGGGAAGAGGAACTGGCTGAGCTCGGAGGTCTCACATAGGCTACAGGCTTTGTGTGTTCCCTGCCTTCCAAGCACAATTTATTTTATCCCAGTTAACATATTAACTGGTTTGAAAATGTAAAATATTACTGCCTTTTAAAGAAAAGCAATCTAGCAATACCTGTTAAAATTTTAAAATATATATATTCTTCAATCTAGCAGTTGCAGCCCTGGGAATCTCTCCCAAGGAAACAAAATCATATCATAGAAGGCGTTTTGTACCTGCATCTCCATGACAGCATTGCTCAGTGTAGCAAAAAACCGGAAACAGAGTGAACACAGGGAAGAATGGAATAAATGACGTCAGGGGTTTATCATTTATCCCAAGAATATCACGCAGCTGTTAGAAGGAAACAGAGCTACATCAAATGCCCTGGAGGGGTGCCCGTAGGGCTTGTTTTGTTTTGTTTTCTTCTTTTTTGTTTTTGTGTTTTGGAAGACAGGGCCTCACTGTGAAGTCCACAAGGGCTTGAATTCACTATGTAGCCCAGGTTGTCCTTAACCTTGCAATCCTCCTGTCTTGGCTTCCCAAGTGCTGGGATTACAGGTGTGTGCCCCCAGGCCCATGGAGTTTTTATTCAGTGAGACTCACAGATGCAGAAAAGTGTTGATGACAAACCCCTCTGTGTGCACATGTGTGTGCATATCGATGTCTGTATATAGCTCTGATTACAATATGTGTAGGGAGACAAACATGGACTAATATATCCTAGGTTGTTAGCAGTGTGGGCTTGGACAACGTGAGCAGAACAAAAAAGATCACAGTAATTAACAACAACAAAAAAGCTATATATGTTAGGACATTAACTAATTTTGTGTCGAATTATATTTGGGTGGATACATATATGTATGACTTAAAAATATATTTGCTTATATATTTATGATCCCATTGTTTTATTTCTTTCAAATTAACACTGGAGGTTTAGAGTTCAGGCTGGTGGGACTGACTTGGCCAATTTAGCCAGCCTGGGACCTCTCTACTGACTCCTGAGATGGGTTGCCTATGATTTATTCCTCTAAAGGTCAGACTTTTAGCAAATGTTTATTGGATGTTTTGTATGTCACAAATGAGGTTTTGTGCTGGGGAGTACTCAAATGTGAGATGTGTGTGTCCATTTGCACATACTAGGGACTATTTGCATTTGAACCATCTTTTTAATGGCTGCATTTGAGCTTTCTCTGTTTAGTCTATTATGTTTGCGGTTTGTTTGGTTGTGAGTGGGTGAAGCATGAGGTAGTATGCTCATGTCAGGGAGAATGAAGAATTTGTTTGAAGTGAGGTCTTGATTTTCCTCCTTTGCCTCTATTAAATGCCCCATCCTGAATTCTCTAATTTTCTTACAGAGATACTCAAAGAATTTGAGAGAATAATACTAGGAGAATTTTAGAAGGAAAAGTTGTATCAGATGCTTTTTGTAGATCAGTGTTTCTCAAAGTTGTGGTTCCCTGCTTGGCCATATCACAGTGGCCCAGTGAATACGACGTTGAAAAAAATCCATTTGTGGACCTGGCCCGAGACATACCGAGCATGTCGCGCTGAAATCTGCGTTGTTAGTGAATGCTCAGGTCATTCTTGTGCATGGTAACATTCGAGAACCATTTCTATAACATTTTGTCCCAAGGCATTATTTCTCAGAATTTTGCTAAAGCTTTTCTGAGCCCTTGAAATCTTTTCCCACATAGCTGTGGAAAGCTTAGCTGTTGTGCCATGTAGAAACTGGGCTGCATCTCTCATACTGCTGGTTCGAAGAACTGACCTAGGTCTACAAGGTGGGATTCTTGGAGGTGTGTGCTACTGTGGGCGGGCTCTTCACATTTGTACATTGTTCATGTCCCAAGCAAACTGACTGGAAACAAGACAAGACATGCTTGAATTGAATATTAAGGCATTGGAGGCAGGTGGTGCGCTTTAAAAAATTTTTCTAACATTGAAATGGCTTTGAATTTCCATTATTTAATTTATTAACTATGCCTGCATTTTAGAGATGATTTTATGAGAGAAAAAATTTTCAGACAAAATTGTCTCCACCTTTCTAAATGTACAGAAATCAATGTATGTTGGAAAAGACCTTTCAAGGTGTAAAAAGTAAAATAAAAAATCTGTTGCTCAAATTCAAGTCTTTAACGTAACAGAGTCAGCATATAAATGTATTTATGCATATACATGTAAGAGAAAATTTCAGGTTACAATGCATTTTGTTGTTTGTAACTAACAGGAATAAAACAAGAATTTGTACCCATGATATAATTTCTTTTTGAGATTCTTGATTGGACTACTTTTGGTTTGTTTATGAATTTTTACAATAGAGATAGGACCTGAAAGTGTTTTCAGGTATTTACAGTTTATTTCCTTTCACATTTCTTCTCCAAGAAATTTAGATAATTTTTGAGATTTATCTAAAATTTCAAAGTAATTGAAGCCAGGCTAGTTGATATGGAAAGCAGAATTATGTGATGGTTTTTCTGCATTCTTCATGCAGTTGTACCTGTGTAGACAACAACCTTCATCTTTTGCTGATCTGAGAGGTCCCGTCCAAGAACCTTTTATCTCCTCAGCGGGAGAGATATAACCTAAGCTGATGCAAGAAACCCCTGATGTCATCCTCCAATCAATAATCATCGATTGAGGAGACTTGGTTTCAGAGCTACATGTGTATTAGACGCCAGGAGGGACACAGAAGGAAAAGTCATGGTTTCCGTCTTTGATGCATAATCTGGCTCAGACAATAGTTCAGATGTGCATGTTATGACATGGTTTCATGGCAAAAGGCCCTTTCAACAAACACTAAGGAAACTGGCTTCCAAGGGGTGATTAAAGGGGTGATTATGGGGCCGGCAAGATGTTGAACGGTGCAGACAGTTGTCCTGTTCAATTGTCAGTAGGCAACAGGACAGGAGCAAGCCAGGAGGGAGACATGAGCTTAACCCAGACAACTGTAGCTACACAAGGCCCCGGGGGAATGGGGTGGGAGGTGAGTGAGGAGACTCTGTGCTCCTCCTGAGGCTGGGAAAGCGCTAGGAGCTGATGCATCAGGCAGGTTTTCATCACTATAACAAAATGCCTGGGATACCACTTATGAGAGAATAGGTTATTTTGGCTCTGTTCCGGAGGTTGCAGCACATCACAATGGGAGTGTGTGGTGGAGCAAAGTCATTCCTCTCAGCACCAGGAAGCAAAACAGAAGAGGAGGTGGCCAGGGTCCCACAATCCCCTCTGAGGACACACCTGCAGTGACCTAACTTCTCATTGGCCCAGCTCTTAAAAGTCTCCTCACCTCCTAAAAGTGCCACCCTAGGGACCAAGCCTTTAACACATGGGCCTTCAGGGGACCTTCCAGGTCCAAATTACAGTAGGGAAACTGCCATGGAGGACTCTATGTCTAAGGATTTCAAGTGGAGAGATTGGAGAAATCCAGTGAGGAAGTTAGGAGCTAGGTCAGGGTGGAGGCTATGAAAACAGAGAAGCCAAACTTAGAATTGTTTCTGGAGAAAATTGGTTATAAGGGATAAGTTAGGGAAAAAAATAAAGCCATGTGATAAAAATTTTTATAAAGCTGTTGAATTCATTACTGTGAATTTAATCTAAGGTATTTTCATTTGGAGGTGGCACACTGAAGAATGGCCGGAAAGACATCTGATTGATTTTTAAATCTTTAATTTTCTGTGGATTTCTGATTTTAAAAAATTCACTTCTATAGCAAAATACAAATAGCATGTGAGAGATTTTTGACATGGTAAATATTCTACAATTTAGAACAACGTACTGTTTCACACAGTAGGTAGTGAATAAGCGCAAGGTGACTGAATTCCGGTGTTTATCTTACAAAGTAATCTGCAATTCTGTCTTTTTTTTTCTGGCATAAGACACAGAGCTGTGCTGCATTTATTCATGAATAACTTTTTATGACTCACGTTAGTAAGACTATTGTAAATTAACATTTAAAAGAACAATGTTTCATCAACATAAGAAAAACCCTCCCTCCCTCCCACATCAGGAATATTTTCCTCTTATCTAAGAAGTTCCTACTGCTTTTTAGAGGTTGACGCTAACATTGAGCTGGTACTTTTTATCTCTGGAAAAGAAAAAACAGAAATACACTTAGAAAAGCTCAGCTAACTGAACAAATCACCCTGATTACTATATAAGGAGACAAGGAGCTTATTATATAAATATGTATTTTTGTGCGTGTTTTTAGATCAACCCATAAATGAGAAATAAGTGATATTGGAAAAATACAGGACCTGTTTGGATTATATTTGGTGTAGTGGGTGTAGAGAATGGGTACATCAAATTAGTACCTAACAGAGTAAAGAAATCTGTTCTTATTTTTCTTTTGGAAGACAAAATAAATGGCTATTAAAAAGGAAGACTTGGTTTTTACTTGCCAAGGAACATTAAGCTCCTGCAGTCTGTTCACATGTGGAGTGCTAAGTTAGTCACCTCCTAATTACTGAAAATTGGGTTTTACCAATAATGCCATTATTTTGCTGGGTTTTTATTTCCCTGCAGGATCTGTGATATCTTGCCCTGCAGAGCATTCATTTGGGTAGGCTAGGAATTATATCCACTTTGTAACTTGGAAGACTGTTTTGCTGAGGTGGGTCTTTCTGCCGTGTGTCAGTTTGTGGGGTCGGGGGTTCCCGGCAGTGTGTTCTGTGGAATTGTGTCTGGAACACAGATGCCCACTCCGCTTCCCTCATGTGCCAGTCTTCTCTGATACCCTGTACCCATCCTCATCCTGGACCCTGCCCAGCAGGTGCTGTCTCAGGTTGTCTGCTATGGGGAGGGAGTGGGCCTCCTTGCAATGCTGGCGTTCTGCCTTTTCTTGGTAACCTACATCTCTGCCTGCATCCTCTGCCTTCGTTACATTTGATTTCAGCGCGTCAACTTTCTTCCTCACGATAGACTCCCTAACAGAAGAGCACCCAGGAATATTACTTTCTTATTTTGGGGACCTTATTTCTGTTTGCAGTAAGAATCTGATCCTTGCGTCTCAATGCCTGAAGTTTTGATTCTACAGATGTTCTGCTCTCTCCTTTGCAACGCTGGTCTCCTGCTTACATCATTTACCTAAGGAGGGCTTCTCTTCCCACGGGGACCTCTGTTCCTTCTGGAAGGTCCGAGTCCTGCAGGCCTGTGCCAGGGAAAAGTCCTGGGAATATAAGCAAAACCAAAGTGCAGCACTTTTGAACCTTGCATCGGGGAAGCAAGCACTTTATAGTAAACGTCTATATTGCTTGAACTCGCTTACCGGGCAGTCTTCATTATGGTCCTCAGTCATTACGGGTTGTGTCACGTGATCTCTCCTCAGCCATCAGTCCGGTGAACCCATGCTGATGGCACTGCTGTGAATTAGAGAGTAGGTGATTATGGGAGAGGAAAGACATTGCAGGAGACATGTTGCTGTGAACACATGCGCAGAGCTTCTCGGCTTCTGCGGCAGTTGGAGCTTTTGTAAGGGACCATGGAAGGTGTGGGAACCCGGGACATCTAACAGGTTTGTGTGCATCTCCTGCGGTGCTGGGAGATCAGCGCCGTGCAGAGCTCTGATTTTACCTCAAGGCTCCAGACCCGCGTTAGGCTGTCGGTGAATGATGTTGAGGTAAACTGGAGTCTACGCAGAGAGCTCCTCCCCCACTGCCTTTTCTGCTCCCTCCCCCGCAGAGCTTCTCTGTGGTTATCGCAGAGTAAACGCCAGGCCTAGGATTGGAAAATATTTGGCATTGCAGTTGGAAATGAATAGTTAAAGAGTAAGAGGTCTGGGAAGGAGAGCAGTTGCTGGCTTGGGCTGATTTACTCGATTCCTTCCTCCCCCAGCCCTTGCCTGGCCTGAGTTTCCACTGCGTCTTCGTTGGTTCCCATGGCTGACCCTGCCTTGTGTTTGCACCGCAGGCTCCATTGCGAGTGCGACATGCTCCCCGGTTGTCCTAAAATCTCCGCTTTGCCGCGGTCCTGCTCTCTGTACCGGGTGGACAGGAGTCACTCGGAAGGAAGCAGTTCAGAGACTTCACTGGGGCTTGTGAATTCCTCTGACGCCTTTTATGGGGTATCAGCGCTGACGTATTGCTGCGTGTTCAAAGCAAAGCCAGTTGGGTCTTTAATGTAATATGCAGATAGGATCGCATCGTTGCCATGTGCTTTTTTATAATTCCTGTTTTCTTCATAGCCATCTGCCAGGTTATATCTTTTTATTATGATGTCAAGTGTGAGTCATGGATATAGCATTTTTACTGTTCTACCGTTTCTCCTGACTTCCTTTATCTCCTTTCTTCGGCAGGGCCTATGGTCTCCTGTTTGTGAGCATTCCTGCAAGGAGGGAGACCTAGGCTTGGTGGTACGTGTAGATTCTCGGTGAGTGCAGGAGTGAGTGGATGGAGACGATATCAGTCATTGTTTAGTGCCGGTTAAAGATGCGCCAGTCATTTGCTAAGGGCTTTTTGTCTAGTATCTCATTTAATCATCACAATAACTTGTTTAGTAAACATGATTGTTCTCCATTTGTGCACTAGGAAGCTGTAGCTTAGAGACATTTTAAAAAATTGTACTATTTATTTATTTTTCGGGAAAAATGTATCTAGAGAAACCATTTTCTTTTTAGTACATGTTCACAGCACATAATGATTACGTTCATCGTAAGGAGTGGAGACACGTATATGACGCATTTTCATTCTGTTTCTCATCTGCTTCTCCTCCTCTCTCCCCTCCCTCCCTCAATCTCTTGGCCCCCTTCCTATTTGCAAAAGATCTCTCGGTTTCCCATTATCTTTTACTTTGTACTATAATTTATCTACATTTTGGGTTTCTCATGTAAGAGAAATAATACAATATTTAAACTTGTGTGTCTGATTTATTTCACTTGACATTATGGCCTCAAGGTGCCTCCATTTTTCTACAGATGACTCAAGTTTGTCCTTCTTTCTAACAGAGTAGTACTCCATTGTGTATAAATGCCACATTTTCTTTATCCATTCATCTGTTGATGGACATAGAGGCTGCTTCCAAGATTTAGCTGTGCTGCGATAAACATGGGCAGGTATGTAATGTATGTATGTATGTAACATGGGTATGTCTTTAACTTTTTCAGGCAGATACCTAGAAGAGAAAGAGTTGGCATGAATGGAATTTCTAGTTTTAGTTTTAGTTGAGGAATCTTTTTTTTTTTTTTGTGGGTACCGGGGGGTCAACCTCAGGACCTCGCGCGCCAACAGGCACCCGTGCCGCTGAGCGATATCACCGGCCCCTTTTTTGTATGTGGGATCCGGGAGTCGAACTCGGGCCCTCGCGCTTGCCAGGCAGGCACTTATGCCGCTGAGCCATCTCACCGGCCCTAGTTGAGGAATCTTAATACTGATTTCCATAGTGGTTGTACAAGTTTACATTCCCACCGACAATGCGGAAGGGCTCCTTTTTCCCATGGCCTTGTTGTAAACTACCCGTTATCTTGCAAGGATTGGGCCTTAGATGCTTCTCACTTCAAAGCCAGAGTTGTTCCTTACTAGGCCAAGTTCCGTCTCAATGTAGACATTATTGTGGAATTTCTGTCATTCTATATTGTATCAGCAATATGACATTTTAAGTTTAAAATTCTCCAAGAGCTCTTCATTGAATAATTAAAAGCATGATAATTCTCAGCAAAAGTCCTATCATTTTAGTTTTTGAGTAATTTTGATGCAGAGTTTGATTTTTTACCATACCTGAAGCTTTTTAATACTTTTAATTATATATGCAGTAGCTTTTCATTTGCATGTTAATGACTTTAGCCAGTTTAGCTATTTCAGACAGCTCTGTTATTTTCTTTGCTGTATCCATCTTAATTTGTGTTGAATAAATATCCTCATGTTTTTCCGGCTTTTAAAATTGAATTCTGTGTAGAGGCTCATAAATCATGAATGTAATTTTCAAACTTTTGTTTCTATACTTACTACTACTGTTCAAAGTATTGCCACTGATAAAATAAATGAGAGAAGGGTAGATTATTCACCTTTCAAAAACATGTTTAGAAGTAGGCCTGATCATAGAAAGTACCCACTTATAGTAGAAATTTGATTTTCTGTGTAGCAATATTTTGTCTGGTGAAGAACTGGCTAAACACTTTAATACATAGTGTGTTGGGGAGTTGGTGACTGATCCTAACTTCTTCAGTGTTAAGTTTTTATTGCCAAATGTATTTTCCATCACTTCATCCCATCATCTTTCTCTTCTGACACTTCCCAGCAACCCAGAACACTTCTTTACTCTACTGCTGTTATAATGCTGCTTCTGGCTTCTCCAAAGCTTCCAGTCAGCATCCTGTGTCATTTCTTTTTTTTTTTTTTTTTTTTTTTGTGGGTACTAGGGGTTGACCTCAGGACCTCACGTGCCAGCAGGTGCCCATGCCGCTGAGCAATATCACCGGCCCTTTTTTTCGTATGTGGGTTCCGGGAGTTGAACTCGTGCCCTCGCGCTTGCCAGGCAGGCGCTTACGCCGCTGAGCCATCTCACCGGCCCCCCTGTGTCATTTCTGACTTTGCCCAGCATCTCGATGGCAAGCCAAGTTACCTAGGAGAAAAACTAGCATAGCTACTCACCTGATGGGTGCCGTGACAGGGCGCACTAGAGGTGCTGGCTTGGGCTTGGAGTTTTCCTGGGTGTGCACACATGTATGCGTGTGTGAGCTTTATTTTGCACTCTGCTCAGACAAAAGAGTATTTAAGGTGCCTCTCCATGGAAAACATTTAAAGGATATTTGTGATATTTATTTAATCAGAAGGAAAAGAAGGCCCTTTAGAGGAGATCGTGCCTTGGTGGAGAACAGGGCTTCAACAGGTGGCAGGAGAGAGAGATGGGCCCAGGATGTTCCAGGTGGAGCTGGGAGGGGGGTAGATGTGTTGGTTGACCATTTACAGGCCAGTGAGTGGCCTTCCAGCAAATTTAGGTGAGGTGTGGGGACACTGCTTGTACAGGACCGGAATGGCGCCTTATGGGGGTTGGGCTTTAACACTGGGTGTGAAGAGCCTCAAGTTCTTGGGCGGAGTGATGATTTGCTGAAAATGTTATGGGAAGATGAATCTGGCACCCGATGGATTGCATGGGGAGAGATTTGAAGTGAGGAGCCAAGGTAGGAAGTTTTTGATACATGACACGTGATACATGATTCGTGGTAGTGAAGGGGATGGAAAGGAAGGCGAGAGGACTCTGGAGGACATTTCGAGAAGTCTTCGTTGTGAGTGGGAAAATTGACGGTGGCTCTGAAGTTTTGTTAGAGGAGCTTATAGTTGGCACACCGGTGGGAAGTGAGTAGGGGCACCTAGGCACCCCGTCTGGATGCTGTGTTCATGGCGAGTATACTATTTTTGTACTGGAACGGTGGTAGGGGGTTGGGTAATGGAGATTGTGGCTTCTTCTCTCTCCAACCCAGTCCTTCCTTGGCAGTGCCACATGGGAGTCCACTGTGACTGATGCTTTTGTTATTCTAGACCTGAGCAGCGGGGACTGTTGTGAGGACCGTGGTCAGTGGGAGGGTGGGGGCCTGCTGGGCTCGCTCTTTAATCCCACATTTGTAAGGGTTTGAATGAAAAAGGAGAGAACAGTGAGCAAGTTCAGAATCAGACACTGATTTGAAGAGTTGGGAGATGATTTACAAAGGAATGATTTCCATGCAGATGGACAAACAGTGACCGGAAGGAGAAAGGCAGGGAGTAGTTACTCACTAAAGCTTTCTAGAATCATGTTCAAATGATAGTATAATAAATTGAGTTTTGAAAAGAAAATTTTTATGATTTATGGATAACCCACATTTTATAGATTATACATAATGAATTGTTATCCAGTTTGAACATTTATTTTTCAGAATGGCAAAGGCAATGACTGATTGCACACACAGTTTAAAATTTGTTCTGAGGTTTACAGAGAGAAAAAGAGAGCGGAGAAAACTCGTAGCATAATAATAGCACTTTTTACTTAGCCCTAATGTATTGGGGGCTGGGACTGCTCTTTAGTCTTGATATTGAGGGATATCAAAAATATCCCTGTAAAACTTTCTGAATGTTTTCAGGCAATCAACATGACACTTTTAAGAAAGTGACTTATGCAGTTTAATACCTTGGCTGGTAAAGCTGGCCTTTATGCGGTCAGCCCCCGGGGAGCCAGTGGAATGTGGAGCAAAGAGTGAGGAGTTGGAGCCAGGTAAAATCGGGTTTCAGTTTGTCTCCCCCACTTAATACTCCGCAGCCTTGGACAAGTTACTTAAACCCTCATTTTAATTTTAAAATGCTGATTCTCTCTCTCTCTCTCTCTCTCTCTCTCTCTCAAAAGGTTATTGTGAGGTCAGTAGATAATGTGTTGAGCTTGCAGGTCTAGGACAGGCCTTGGAACTTAGCAGGTGCCAAAAAATGCTAACTACAGGCACCGATCTCAGGATACTAACGTGTATTTTCACATGACCTGCCAAAGAGTGATCCTGATCCGTGTGAAGAATGACAGCTGTTATCCTTATTTTGGGGGAATAGGATGGGACTCGTGAGCTAGGAAGCATTCTGGAAACAATACCCAGACACTTGGTTAGTTTGCCTTCCCTCCTAGGGAAAAGCACCTTCTAAAAACTAGACACGGGAAGACTTTTAAGATGGAGTAAAAAGAGCTTGAATCTAGATCTGGGTTAACATACTGACTGTTTCTTTATAGTTATGTGGCTTTGGGGAGTATTTTCATTTTTGAGTCTATACTTGCCAAATTGTGAAGCTTACACGAGATCGTGTGCATCTGAGGACCCGAAAAGTCCAAGGTAGCTGGGAATGGGCTCGAGAGGACAGTGGTTTAAAAGAAAGCTGGAGAAACAGCCAGGAACCAGATTATGGGACATGATAGGGTGCACTTAAGTGTTTCTGATGGGATCATTTCCAAAGTTAAAACATTTAAAGAGGGGGAAATTTATTACTTTTTGATATTTTAACACTTGGTGAAATCTAATTCATATAGATAGTAAAGTTATAAAATAACTTATTATGGATGATAAAAATCTATTAATTTGTTATGGAAAATATTTAAGGAACAGTGAAACCTTGAGGATGTAAAGAAGGACTCTGGAGCCTCAGGAGAGAAAGATCATTAGCGGTAAAGGTGAGCCCATCGGTTGTGCCCCAGAACTCCGTTGTCCCATTCAATAAAGGCATATCTACCTAGGAACTTTTGTAAATGGTTGAGTTAGTGGAATTTTAAAGAAGTAGTACATGTTATTAGTACATGTTTGCAGTACATAATGGTATGCATCGTGGGGAGTTAGCATATGAATATTACACATCTTAATTCTTTTTACATACTCTTTCCCTCCCTCTAGTCTTGGTCCTCTTCTCTTTAATGAAAGATCTAGCTTCCTATTTCCTATTATTTATATCTGATTTTGCTCTTTATTTATATTTTGCATTTCTCCTATAAGACAAACCATGCAATATTTAAGCTTGGGTGTCTTACTTATTTCATTTAATTATGGTCTCAAGGTGCATCCGTCTTCCTACAGATGACTCAAGCTTATCCTTCTTTGTGGTAGACTCCATTGTGTATAAATACCAGATGTTCTTTGTCCATTCATCTGTTGATGGACTTGTAGGCTGTTTCCGAGATTTAGCTGTTAGGAGTTGTGCTGCTATAAATATGGGTATGCATGTATCACTGTTATATGATGTGTTTAACTCTTTTGGGAAGACACCTCGAAGGGGAATAGCTGGGTCAAATGGAATTTCTAGTTTTAGTTTTTTGAGGAATCTCCGTACTGATTTCCGTAGTGGTTGTCCTAGTTTACATTCCCACCAACCATATAGAAGTGTTCCTTTTTTCTACAGTCTTGCCAACATTTGTTATTATTTGAGTTCTTGACGATAATCATTCTTTCTGGATCAAGAGCAAGATTTAAAATCCCATTATTGTGGTGAAAAAACCAAGCAAAAATACATTTGTGCTAAGTTCCCAGTGGCAAATCTCAGTTAGGTGAGTAGATGTAGCCTTTTGGGCATGTTTTATGTGAAACAGACCGAGCTGGGAAGGAAATGGTGTTAATTATCTGGTGTTATGGCTCATGTCTAGATGTCCCCTCAAAGCCTCATGTGGTCATAGGTGAGTTCTTTACAGAGGTGGCTGGTTCTAGAGTGTGTGATGCCGGGATTAAGGGCGTGTGATTACTAAATTAGTCCACTGATTGGTTTGGCATAGTTTTAGGTGTGCTACTCACCCTAAGGGCAGAGGGTGGGTAGTCTAGATAGAATATAAAAGGGACAGAAAGAAGCTGCTGGTTGCTTATTGTGTATGGTTGCTGCTGCTTGCCTTCTCCTCTGCGATGCCCCTCTGCCACGCCACTCTATCTTGGAGCCAGCTGACTATGGACTGAAACCTCTACAAACTGTGAGCCAAAATAAACCTTTTCTCTAACTTTGTGTGTTGTATTATGTCTCAGCAATGAGAAAAAGTAACTTTGACATCTGGGTGTTGCCTGCTGGTCCTAACTGGGCTGCAATGGGCCATCCCATAGCGGTGGTGTAGCAGCTGATTTTGTAGCACTCCATATAAGATAAGAAGCAGCTAGAAGGCTCCAGCCTTCCTAGCTTCATGGTGAACATGGGTAACCTGAGAACCCCCATTGACCATCCCCCTGAGTTCTGAGCTAGAATAAGCTGTGCTTTGGACCTTGCTGGTAGAGATTAGTTGTGTGAAAGAATCTGGCCTTGGAAGAGGGGAGTGCTCCCTTTCTAAGATTAAAAATGGAAATGAGGATTAAAAAAAGAAAAAAAAAAAAAAACCTCCAAAGGAAAAAGCCTCGATACCACCAAGAGTAAGCTTGTTGAGGCAGCGGTGAGAATTGCGGTTCACAGCATCTAACTCCTTAGCTGGCCTTCTCCACTCAGAAATAATTATTTTCAGCCTGAGCAGCATTTACAGTGATAGCTCTGAATCAGCTGCATCAGCTTAGGATGTGTGAAAGCCACTCAAGAATAAACCATGAAAGTAGCTTTTGGAAATTAAAAAAAATCCCAAACAAAAACAAACCTCTAGGGATGTTTTGATGTGTATGGGGTTATTAGCAACAGTTTACCAAAATACAGTGCAGGAAAGTTGGGACTTCGTTTGGTTTCTCCGCCTCTTCCTATTTGTCTCTCTGATAGATTTGTCTCCTCGGTTACCATAGCACTGCTCATTGGTATTCCTCTGGGTGAGGTGTTGCCATGAATCTCCTCATAATTGCACTGAACTAAAGAATCTTTACTTTTAGGGCTCATCCAGCTCAGGGACCTTTCTCCTTTTGTGTGGGAATTTAAATTTGTACAAAAATGACAGCTATCATCCTGCACCTTTTGTTTCACTGGCAGAGTGGCCCAGAGCTTCCTCCGTCCCTGATGCAATTGCTCATCTGTTGCTTTCTTAGGAAGGCAGCACGGGCGACTGCAAAGATCATCTTTGTATGATGTCTGCCCTGGATGCAGGCTCTGTGAGCCATCATCCCTGTTCTCAGCTACTGGGAGGTGATGTTGAATTTCCAGAGCGGAATAAGCATTTCTTTCCAAGAGTATTTTCCTTTTGCATTTTCGCTGCCCTGACTGATCTTTGCCTCAAAGGTGAGGGGTTCCCTTACCCTCCACTGTGTCTCTAACTCAAGGTGGATACCTGTGTCTGCTACCAGGAGAGGTGACTATAAATGCAGGGCCCTTGCTGGTTTCTCAAAAACCCTGGTATAACAGTGTGACCTTATGGCCAGTGAAACAAATGATCTCTTAGTCTGCATTTTGAAGGCAAAAGGACATTGAATTGATTACAATTGAGTCATCATCATGTCCATCAATCACTGCAGTGATTTTCAAGGATTAGATTAATGCATGTTGCAGATGCGGTTACTCTTTCTTGGATTCCATGGATTAAATTCACTGAAAGATGCCTTAGCTGTACTTTGCCTCTAGCTTCTCTTCCATGGAATCAGTTTCAAGTTCAAATACATTTGGCCTGATAAATTGACTGCACGTGGAGGGACTAAAGAGCGCATTTAAGTATGACATCAAATAAATGACTCAGTGACGAGGTGTATTCCATTTAGGTCAGCATAATTCAAAATGTGAGAAAACATGATTTAGCTGCCTGGGCTGAAAGACAGTTTACATTACTGGATGGGAAGAGATCACTTGGCATTCTGAGGGTTGGTAATTGGAGAGAGGTAATGTTTATTGTGTTTGTTGTGAGATGATTCTCTTGTGAGGCAGTTGCAGCTGTTTTTGTGGCTGCTGTTTAATTTGATATTGTGTGGGATCTAATCTTTATGCATAATAAAGATTGTGGTGCCATTGGGTAAGATGAGGATGCGTGGGTGATAAGGGCTGAAGCCTGTTAAACCATGATAAACCAAAGTAACTCTCCTTGAAGGGTTAATTAGTGTGGCAGTGCCCTCTACCGGGCAGTGGTCACCTTCTGTGATTAAAGTGCGTTCCCCATTCTTCACTTTCCCTCTGCCTAGTGACTTTGTAGGATCTTCTATTAGGGGAGGTATGGTTGCCCTGGTGATGTTAGGTGTGGTCACGTGACTCATGCCTCTAATGGGCGTGGGGCATGTACGATGCCAGCTGAGGTCTTGGATGTTCCTCTGTGCTTTGCCTTGGTTTCTGGGGCTATGCCATCCAGTGTGATTAGCTCTGGGCAGCCCCTGGCCTAGGAGGATACAGAACACACTGAGCAGAAATGACGCTGCCCTGAAGTGGGAGCTAAGTAGACTGGGATGGAGACTTGTAAATTCACGAGTAAGAAAAATAAATGGGGATTGTTGTAAGCTACTGACTTTGGGGGTGGTTTGCTCTGCAGTGTAATAGGGGAATAGCTAATACACGTACATATCAGAACAATTCCCTGTCCTTATTGGAATTTCATTTGGGTTAACAAATCCTTTAATATTCAGATACCTGTTCCCACCCTATCAAGAAATCAGTGTTGTTTATAACTTCGTGGTGTCCTTTGCCACAATGCAGCCACGTCCTTTGCTGGCAAATATTTCCTGACCAGAGGTTGCCTAAATATATCCTCTTCAGTACTAATGTAATCAGACACTTTTACTTAATCTTCTTTTGACTTTGCATACATAAAAACTTTATATAGACTTTCTTGATTATTTTAAAAAGAAATTTTAAGTGACTTAAAAAAATCACCTAAGAGTCTGTAGTTGCAAACAACCAATGTTTTTAGAGTTAGCTTAGGGGGAAAGTGAGTCTAGTTGAGAAGAGCAGGTAGTCCTGGGTAGTAGTGCAAGGTGGAGGCAGGTAAGATGGGTCTGGATGCTAAGTAGTGGGGAAGGAGCTCTCAAATTCACTGTGACTGCATCAGCAAAGGCCCTATAACATCTGTTGACGGAAGCTCACAGTTCCTGTTGGGCTCACATATCCTGATCTGAGTCCTGTGCTGTATCACTGGCAGCTCTGCACCCTGGAGTTTGGGAACCTTTGTAATAATCTTTATCAGAAAAACGATTCTATGTGGTGCCTACTTCCTCACCATCTCTCCTGGAGTCATGGATGCATCTAAGTGTTGGTGCCTGGGTCACATGCATATGTCCTAGCTGCAAGGGAGGCTGAGCAAGTGAGTTTATAATTTCTGCCTTGAGGAAGCAAGACTTAATATGAGGAAAGTGAATGACATTTAGGAAGGGTGTTCAAAAAATGGTAGGTACTCATAAGGCATGAAAAAGTCCATATAAATCTATAATAACTGTCTTAAAACTAACCTTTCATTAGTATTAATTGGTATAGTATTTTTTAAAAAGTAAAAATTAAGGACATTTATCCAATTATTGAAAATGAGCATCAACATAAAGAATATTTAAAATCCCAATACAACCTCTGGTTCTATAGGCACATATTTGTCAGTTGGGTATATCCTTCAAAGATCCCAAAAAGGCACATATCAAGGAAATGTTTTTTCTTTCGCACCAAGATTTCATTGATTTACATTTCATTTATTCAAAATTTGTGGTAAGAAATTTGACTAACTTGATTAATTAATTTTACAATATAGCAATGTTTATAACACTAAGTTGAAAAAATTCTCCAACTTTATAGCTGTGGATAGACAGATCTCCCAACTATTCAACATTTTCTTTTTCATCAAGCTAGTAGCAACTGTTTGATTTCCTTTAGGGCTTGACAGTCATATGTATACTTCTAAAAACCTCCTATGTAGAGTCTTCATTAAGTCAGAGACTTAATTTCCCATTAAAGTAATAGGAATGAAGCTAAGGACATTTCATTTGCTGCAGACAGAATTGTTACACGAATCCGTGTGGCGATATCCCCCAGCCCTCTATAGGTTTTAAATATCAAATTATAGCCCCTGTGGAGAAAAGCTGTCAAATGTCAGAGTTTGTGTGAGGGATGCTAATTTGTTGTATGGAGCAAAGCTGGATTGATGGACAGCATGCTTGAGACATGAGAAGCAGAACACCCAGGTTTGTGGACGGGGTGGTGGCGGGGAGAGAAGGGCGGGAGGGAAGAGCAGACTGGAGAGGATGGAGCCGTAGATTGGGAACAGAAAGTGGAGGGGCTGAGTGACCCAAAACCAAGGGGTTACATACTGGTGTGGTGAAAAGTGGCAAATGGCGAGGGATTAGTGAGAAAGTCACCCTGAGAGTGAGACAAAGAAAATTGTCATTTTTCTAGGCAGATTAACCTGGATTTGGTGAATAATTTTAACTTGCATAAATTATCTATGGACATAGTGCTGGTGCTCTGAGATTCTTTGGCCTGAATGTGTCAGTTCAGGCTTCTCTAACCACGATACTGGGTGGTTTAATCAACAAACATTTATTCCACAGTATTCTGCAGGCTGGGATGTCCAACAGCTAGGTGCTAGTAGGTGTGGTGTGTGGTGAGGGGCTTCTTGGTTTGCAGAAGCCACCTTCTGTCTGTAGGTGGCACATGACACACACACACACACACACACACACAGAGCTCGCTTGGCATTCTGGTGTCTTCTGTTGGAACACTAATCCCCTCCAGAGGGTCCCACCCTCATGGCCTGTTACCTTCAAAGGCCTCTCCTCCAAATACCATCACATTGGGGATTAGGCTCTAACACATGAATTTTGGGAGGACACAGAATTTCATTTCACAGCATTAATTATTATTGCATTCCACATCAGGAGCTTTGAACGTTTTATGTGCCATGCACCCTTTTGGCAGCTTGATGAAGTTTGTTCAAGAGGGTGACGTGGAAATAAATGACATTAAGTACAGTCATCTAAATATTTAAACATGAAGTCATAATAGAGTAGTGTATGGCTTCTTTTTATTTTTTTTTATTTTTTTTTTTAATTTTTTTTTTTTTGTGGGTACCGGGGGGTCGACCTCAGGACCTCGTGCGCCAACAGGAACCCGTGCCTCTGAGCGATATCACCGGCCCCTTTTTTCGTATGTGGGATCCGGGAGTCGAACTCGGGCCCTCGCGCTTGCAAGGCAGGCGCTTACGCCGCTGAGCTATCTCACCGGCCCTTCTTTTTAAAGTGCTAAATAATATAACTTCAAAGTAATGACAGATATAATTGATACTTTAAGATATCACTAATAACTCTAATGTGATATTAAAATATCTGAGTATTTTCAATGTTAAAGTCACAGGTGCTATAAATTCTTCAATAATAATTGGTAGAAATGCTAAATTTCAATTTGAAGTAAAAATAAGGACAGCCTTTTTCCCCATCTAAATTCACTGACTCCCCGAATCCTCTCCACAGCCCACTCCAATGCCCTGCAGACCTTGGGGTAAGGAGCCCAGTCCAAGGATTGACAGAGCCTCCCTGAGCAGATGGTCGTCTAGATCCCCCGGATAAAAATATCACACATCTGCTGTCTGCATAAGTTTGGTTTTATCGATCAGTTTACCTGTCTCTGTGTCTGTGTTTCACCATGGCTCTGTGACGGTCTTGCTATCTAGAAGGCAGCAGATCCTTCTCCCCCATCTTCTCAACTTCAGGCTTTATGGTGTCTTTTGTTCTTTGTTCTTTCATATAATTTGCCAAATTCCCAAAAATAATATGTTGGGATTTTATTTGGAGTTACTTTGAGTCCATATAGCAACTTGAGAAAGAATCGACGTTTATTGACCTTTCCAGTTCATAAATATTTATTTTGGCTTTTACCTACTGTTAATTAAGACTAAAACTTTCCTTTTTATGGTACTAGAGGTTGAACCCAGGGTCTTGTGCATGCTAGGCAAGCACCCTACCACTGAGCTGCATTCCCTGCTCTTTTGAAAAAAAGTTTTTTGAGACAGTCTTGCTAAATTGCCCAGGTTGACCTTCAGCTTGCGATCTTTCCGTGTCAGCCTCCCCAGTAGCTGGGATTACAGGCGTGTGCCACCACGCCCTACACTAAAACATATTTTCTGTGATTATCTTTCAAAATCCTTTCCTACAAAAATAAAAAAACACCCCCAAAAGTAAAGGTGATTAAATATTTTTGTAAGCTAGGTAAGTATTTTTGAGATATTTTGGCTGTCTTGAGACGAGTCCTTATTAATGCACACACCTCCCAAGACCGCAAATCTTCTGTTCTTTTATGTTAAAGGAGCCACTTTAGAAAATTGGCTATTTATTTAAATAAGTGATAAACTAAATTTTGGCAGCTAAAATTCTGAAAGCAGTTATGTCCTTGGCATTTACTGTAATTTCATACTGAGAATATTTAGTATCAAACATCTGAGCAGTCTAAATTGAAATAGACTAGTTCACTTATTCATTCAGCAAATATTTATTGAGTCCCTAATGTGTGCCAGGCACTTCCCTGGGTTCTGGGACAAAGCCAAGTGAAGGAAGTGATTTAAGGAGGGTGAGGCCATCTTTGCTAAAATGCTTCTGAGAAGTTGATGACTGAAAATTGTCCCCTGCATTCAGCAGCATGGAGTTCACTGGTGGCTTTGCTGGAGTGGTTTCCACAGTGTGTTGGGACGGAAGTGTGATCATGATGGAGGAACTAGAAGTCAAAGCTGTGAATTTAGACTACTATTTGAAGAATTTTTACTATAAAGAGCAGCAGAAACCTAGGATTCTTGGTAATGTAGCATGTTTATATGCTAATGGCAAGGGCCCAGTAGAGCAGAAGGATTTGAAGACAGAGGAGCGAAGGCTTAATTTTTGACCAGGCCTGGTGTGGGGTGTGGGGTCTGCTGCCTAGTGGAGGAGTTGGCCTCAGTTAGGAACCAGGACAGCTCATCCTCTGAACTGGAGAGAGGGCTGAGGGATGGTGTGTGTGTGTGTGTGTGTGTGTGTGTTTTAATGATGCTTTCTTTTGGGTAGTTTCCTTTCCACAGTGAAAAAAAAAATTAAAGTTACTGACTAAAAATGAGCAAGGGAGCAAGTGTGGAATGTCAAGGAGGCAACATAGTGTGGAAATAGTTTTTCTGAGGAGTGAGAAAGCAACAGACTGGGGCCAGGTTGTGGGGCTGCAGACTGAGCAGAGGGCTCAGTGGAAATGACCATAAATTAAATGAAGCTCAGAGTATAGGGCTGTGTGTTTCTCTACCACACTGCATCTTTGGGTTCTAATGCAGATTAGGCAGAGAGTTTGGTTTGACCAGGGTTGAGGTTTTGTGAAGAGAATACAAGAAGGAGAGAAGGAAAAGTGTCTGAGGGTTTTTGAGTGATCATAATGACAGAGCGTGGACTCTAAATCATACGGTAATCCTTCCAAACTGCCAGTGGGTGCCTGAAACCTTGATAGTGCTGAACCCTATATATACTATGTTTCTGCTATACACACATCTATGATAAAGTTCAATTTATAAATTAGGCATAGTAAGAAGATAACAATAATAGCCAATAATAAAATAGAGCAATAATAACAATATAATATAACAAAATTGCCAACATCACTATTCTTGCAATTTGGGGCTATTATTAAATAAAATAAGGGTTACACGAATACAAGCTGAGACCTGCGTCTATGCGGCACAGCTTTTGAAACTCCAGAGGGAGGACCGTGGAGGATAAAGAAAAACAAGAGTCAAGATGCAGAAAGCTGAGGTCAGGTGGAACCTTCTCTCCTGGTGGGAGAGAAAGAGCTGCCCAATGACTGCAGCGTGTTTATTTATACACTTGGGAGGTTATCGTCAGTTGAAACCCCTCTGCCTGGCAACTTGTTCATTTGGCTCGCCTCAGGCACCTCACATTCTTGGAGCTGGAACAGCTTGTACACATGGCTCACCTCAGGTGCTCCCAGTTCTCGGGGCTGGCTTTGTTTTAGTCCCGCACATGTGATTGATCTCCAGCTTCAGCTGCTCTCCACAGAGACCACAACATGAGAACACAACATTGATCAGGTAACAGAGATGGCTACTCCGTGACCAATGGATGGGTAGCATATACAGCCTAGATACAATGGACAAAGGGTTGATTCATGTCCTAGGCAAGATGGAGTAGGACAACATGAGATTTCATCATGTTATATAGAATGGTACATAATTTAAAACTTACAAATTGTTCATTTCTGGAATTTTCCATTTGATATCTTTAGACAACAGTTGACTCATGGTGATTAAAACCATGGAAAGTGAAACTGTGGATAAGGAGATATATTACTTGGCTTTCCATTGCTGGGGCAAAATATCCTTCACACACCACTTTAAGGTGGGAATGTTCATTATGGCTCATGACTTCAGAGGTTTCAGTCCATGGTCAGCTGGTATATTAGTCAGTTTTTCTTCAGTGGTACCAAATACCCAACACCCACAACTTGAAGGAGAGGTATAATTTGGCTCATGGTTCAGAGGGTTCAATCCATGATTGTCTGGCTTCAAGGCAGAAACATCATCACAGAAGGGCATGGTGGAGCAAAGCTGTTCAGCTCATGGTGGCTGGGAGGCAGAGCAGCTGAGCAGTACCAGAAGGGAAGAGGCCAGGAATCAGATACATTACCCAAAGACACACCCAGAAGTGTGCTTTACTAATTTCCTTGGCAGCTTTCAAGCCAGTTAAATAGACAGTCCAGCTTAACTGTTACAGCTGTCTCCAAGGCAGAGATATTATGGTGGAAGGGTAGAGGAAAGCTACTCACCTTATGACAACTAGGAAGCAGAGAGTGAGTGCAAGAACCAGAGGGAAAAAGGTCAGGGACCAGACAGACCCTTCAAAGGGATGTTCCAGGTAATCTTCCTCCAGCGGGGCCTCACCTCCTAATAGCTATGAACTCATCCATGGATTAACCCTCTGATGAAGTTAGTGCCTTACAATATAATCCCCTCTCTAAGCACCTTTTGTGTTTGTTTGTTTTTTTGAGACAGGGTCTCACTATGTAGTTCAGACTGGCCTTGAACTCACTATGTACCACAGGCTGGCCTCGAACTTGTGGTGATCCTCCTGCCTCAGCCTCCCAAGCTCTGGGATTACAGGCATGCACCACCATGCCTGGCTGTAAGCACCTCTTAATCCAATAAAGTTGAGGATCAACACTGACCATTAGAGAAATGCAAATTAAAACAATGCTCGGATTCCATCTTATTCCAGAAAGAATGGCCATCATCGAGAAATCAAATAATAACAAGTGCTGGAGAGGCTTGGGAGTAAAAAGACCCCTTCTACACTGTTGGTGGGAATGTAAACTAGTACAACCACTATGGAAATCAATATGTAGATTTTTCAAAAAAACTAAAACTAGAAATTCTATTCAACCCAACTTTTCCCACATGGTATCTTCCTGAAAGAGTTAGACATGATATTATAGTGATACACACATAACCTTATTTATAGCAGCATAATTCATAATAGGTATATCTTAGAAATGGCCTATACTGTATGTCCATCAACAGATGAGTGGATACAGAAATTGGATTTACACACAATGGAGTACTACTCTGCCATGAAGATAAACTTAAGTCATTTGTAGGAAAATTTATGCACCTTGAGACCATAATGTTAAGTGAAATAAATCAGACACATAAGCTTAAATGTTGTATGGCTTCTTTTATATGAGAAACCCAAAGTAAAAATGAAGAGCAAGATAAAATATAGCTAATAGGAAGTAGGGAGATAGATCTTTCTCAAATGGGAAGGAGACCAAGAGATGGAGGGAGGAGGAGGGAGAAAGGGGGGGAATTAAGGTGTGTTAAGGAATTAAGATGTGTTATGTACATGCATCAATTCCACACAAGGAATGTAAACATTATATACTGCAAATATGTACTAATAAAAAAAGGTATCAAGATTATCTGTCCTGGGGGGCACTACTGTATATGGAAGGTAGGACCAGTGGATTTCAAATCCTGGTGAAGTCAGAGAATTGTGACAGTTAAAGGGATAAGAAGGGGTAAGTTGAAGAATAAGTGGTGTTGGCCATTGATGGAAGGCTTGAAAGAGATGCAGGAGGTAGCATGGGTGTTTGGAACATGTTCTGGGCTCTGGCTGTGGGTAGCAGGAGGCTGAGCTGCATGGAGGACAGAGCATTTGAGGAGCGTTGGTCAAAGACAAGCATTCAGGGTGTGAGTTGGATTGCATGAGTGATGTCGAGGTCACTAAGTCTGCTGAGAGAGTGACGGCAGAGGGTGGAAGAGTGAGCCAGTGTCAAATTGGGGCTGTGACCAGTGTGTTCACTGCAGGAAGGATGCAGTGGGTGTGTGAGCCAGTAGCATGTGCTCCACAAGAGCTGGAGGAGAGAAGAACAAGTCTTGGGGGCAACAGTGGGCAGTCATGGGGATACCTACCCCATCTGCCATCATTTGGGGGGCTTCAAGGGAGACCATGTCTTTGGGAAATAGCCGATTTGGTTGGAATGAATCTTGTATATGAATGGCTTAGTAAAAACATTGGATGGCAGTGTGATGAGAGGATGAGCTCGCTATGGCTGCACCAATGGTGAGCCTGCAGACAACATATACACAAACACAGCAACATGGTGTAACGCCTTAGGAAGGGCAGATTGATTTTTTATCCATTTAATCAGCACTTAATGTAATCAGTGACTCAGAAATGTAGTATCAAGAATGAATTTTTAAATTTGAATAAATATGATACCTTGGGCTTGCTAAAATAGGATTCCAAACATAGTAAGTCAGTAGTTTGGGGGTGGGGGAATGGCAGGAGGATTGCTAATAATTTCTCCTAATTGAATGAGACAAAAAGAAGTTCTTACAAATATAAAGCAGATGCTTATATTTATTATCCTCCATTTTTTAGTTTTAGGAAAAATTGCTTTCACATTTTCAGCTGCATTTGTTTCACTTTAAATTTTCAAGTAAGTTTTGATTAGGATGTACTATTATAGAAATTAATACTCCAGAGAAAACTAGTTTCTAAGTCATTTATTTAAGCATATGAAATGAACAAACTTTGATGTTTCATTATGATTTAACTGATGCTAATTTATTTCAAGAACCTGTAAAGTGTGTGTGTACACACATCTGTGTTTGGACGTGTTAAGATAACTAGGGAACCCCAGAATTAGTTCTTTGTCTTTTATTTAAACATTTTATTTTTATTTTATTTTTTTTACAGTGCTTGGGCTTGAGCACATGCCAGGCAAGCTCTCTACTGCTGAGCCACACCTCCAGTCCATTTTGGAAAGGATTTTAGATATCATCATTGGGTTGTCTTCCTTAGCAGGCATTTAGGGCTATTAGGAGGTCAGCAGACCTTGAAAGATGACTGGCTGGCCTGTTGGAATACTAATATCAAGTTGCCTCAGTTAGTATATAACCCAGTGTACTTAGGGAGTTTTGAGAGGAGGAAGAAAGTGGTTGTTGAAATACTTTTAGTTTAATTATTTTGCTTAGGTCAAGGAGATATGTGACATTTCCATTAGTGTTAGCCCTGTACAGAATTTGTGTTTGTTTGTGAGTAGGCTAATCTGATGAGCCCAGCCTACCTTTGAACTGTTGGCTAGCTTTGCATGAGTTATGTATACGGTGGGGTATTAGATAGGTATAATGTGCTCACATAGACTCATAATGACAGAGTGGATCGCGATGCCTCGTGGCTTCTGATGGGCTTCCCTTATTTAGTGATTGTAGCCCATTTCCCCTTTGCAAGGTCAGTTCTCCATCCTTGTAATGGCAGCACATCCAGACTATGTAAATACCCTTAACCTGAAGTGATGTATATTTAAGCTTTTTATTTATCTCACAAGAAGTTCTATAATAGCAGAAAGGGAAATAAAAGTCTGATATTACTGGACCCCATCCAGTAAGAACTGAATACATCTATATTTTTATTTTCCTTCTCGTCCTTTTATGTATGGATGCATGCTTTTTCCCTTTAAACATAATCTTATTGCTTACACATACCTTTTTATCTTGTGCTGCTTCCTCGCTTGCTTTTGTATGTTTAGCATAGATGAGTACTTGGAGATTGTGGAATGTTTGGGAGGTGCTATTGTTTGCTTTTTGATTTTCAAGTAGGGCAGAAGAATTTTTTCATTATCGATGGACATTTCTGATTAACCAAAAGGAGTAGCAGGATTCAAGGAGCAACGTTACTGGTTAGTCTGATATTTCATTAGCAGCTTAGATGGAGATTTCATGGTAATAAACTTGATCCATGTTCTGGTATTTTATTTGGGGATAATCTTATTAGATTGTCATGGACTCTGATTTTTTAAAATACACCTTTTGAACAAAATATTCTCTGTGTGGCTATAGGGGCTTCCTCCCTTGACCACCTTGCATGGAGATGGAGTGGCTGGGTCATTGGAGATTGAAGGTGTTAAATAGAAATGATGAGAGGGTGTTAACTTGGTATATAATAAACCAATGCTAACTTTGGTATGGTGAAGAAGGGCTGCAGGGGACAAAACTTAGGAATGAATGATGGAAGATTTCCCAGGGCTTCTTCCATACCCTCTTAAGGTTTGATATGGCTTGGGTGTATCACCCAAGGGTTTCTTTGCTGGAAACTCTGTCCCCAGTGTGGTGGAATTGAAGTGAGTACTTTTAAGAAGTGGGTCCTAGTGGATGGTGGTTAGGTCATGGGGCACCATCCTTGGAAGGGATTAATGCTGGTCTCATAGACTAGATTGGATCCCATGAGAATGGGTCATGATAAGGGAGCCTGGCACCTCCTTTGACTTACTCTTCTGCAGGCACTGTTCACCTCTTCCTCTCACATGTACTCCAGCCGTGACATCATCTGCCATGTTGTGATGTAGCCAGAAGGCAGTCACCAGAGGCAGACAAATTTTGGTGCAGTCATCCTCTTTGACCACAAAACTTTGCATGACCTCAACAAGCCTCTTCATAAGTTACTCAGTCTCAAGGGCTCGTGATAGCAACACAAAAATAACACAAACTTGGAATGAAAAGGTGGCCCCAGTTTATAGAACGCCTCCGATTCTCCTCTTTTCTAGCTTAGAGAAAGTAGAATTCAAAGTTTTATAGGGTAAGAACTTCTTGCCAAAATGGGACGAAACAAAAATACTCCTTTGTCAAATTGAAACTCACTGAAACTTTTCCTTCTCTCTAAAAATAATAGTTTTTTTCAATAATTTATCTTGTTCTATATGAAAAATGTAATATTTCATTTTACTAAGTTATTTAGTTCTGTCCTTTGGACTCTGTCAAATAAACTGGCAACTACAGTCTTCAGATAGCTTGGAAACAAACAATTTTGTTATTAAGTTGAAATAATATTATGATAGTTTGATTTGAAATGAGAATGGAAATCAATGTAGTGTATACAAGCTTGCTATTAAATTTTATTATATGTTCTTTGTGTACCTGTTTTTAATATAATCTTAGTATTTAGAAGTTTGAAGAACTTTTTTTTCTTTAAAACTAAACTTTCTGTTGGACTTTTGGATGTTTGCCTGGAAAACTTAATTACCAGAAAATGCTCCTTCCTTCTCTTTATGGATTTTGATTAAAAATTAATTATTGAGTGAGCTGTTTAATAATTTTTACCTTTTGATAAACTACATGGATTTACAAAATAGATAAATTAGGGTCAATTATTTTTTTCTTTAAGAAAGTAATTGCTTTAGAAGAATTTTAAATACCAACTCCCCGAGGCATTTAAAATAGGACTTGATAATTTACAGTTAACCCTAAGAAACCAGTGTTTCTTAGTATCTGATATGTTTAGGCATTTTTGCTTGTTCATATTATGGGTAGCATTTTTCTAGAGTCTGTCATACCCATGGTAAGTGAATATGTCTCATTAGTTTGTGGCATGGTGACTCAGATGGCCGGGCCCATATATTAATGAGTCCAGGCTTTGGGTTCTGTTCCCGGACAGGGCAGTTACTTTTTAAAAATAAATTTATTTATTTATTTAAATTACTTTAAATGTTCTCTGCCCCACATACAATTAGACCGTATAGTATTGGCCGGTACAGGTTGCCCGTGAATACTTATGAACAGATATTTTGGGCACAGCTTTTTTTTTTTGTTTGTTTTGTTTTCAATTTGAGAATACCTGTGTTAAGTTTATTGCTTTAAAGAAGTGGAATAAGTAAGAAGAGGTTTTCCCAGGTTCGTTGTTATGGTGAGGGAGAGGTTAGTCAGAAAGCTACCTGCATTGAAGATTTCTGAAAATAATTTAAAAATAAATCGAAAGTAAGTCCATTAGTTTAGTGCAGACTTTTGCATTAGGATGGGGCATACTGACTGTGTTTATTTGGCAGTTATCATAGCTGTTTCAGGGTAATAGGTCCCACCAGCTTTCATGGCTAATTTTCTAGACAATTTTAGAAAACAAATCATAAGGTCTTACTCAGCCTCCTGTGAGACCTGTAGAAATTATCTAACTTAATTTTCTCACCCTCACGGTGAAGAAACAGATTTCTCTGGGAAGCTGCCAAGGTCTCACTGTGAATTCGTCCCTGCCCTGTATTTGGGATCCAGGGTCTTTCACCAGCTTGTTCATTCCCTATGATTATTGCTGGGGAGTAGGGTCCCTGGTTCCAGCCTCAGCCTTCTAAGAAATTATTCTTTATTGAAATTAGAATATGGACCTGGACGTGGTGGCACAGACCTGGAATCCCAGCACTGTGGGAGGCTGAGGCAGGAAGATCACAAGTTTCAGCCCAGTCTGGGCAATTTATCAACTTAGGGAGACTCTGTTTCAAAATTAAAAATAAAAAGAAAAAAATTAGATTATGAGTAAAACAGCTAGTGAATGTTCTGAAATCCTGCTATGACTCATTTTAAGTTTCTTTCTTTCTTTCTTTCTTTTTTGTTTTTTTGAGACAGGGTCTCACTATGTAGTTCAGGCTGGCCCTGAATTCACTATATAGCCCAGGCTGTCCTTGAACTCCCAGCAATCCTCCTGCCTCAGCCTCCCTAGTGCTGGGATTTAAACTCCCACATCCAACTTAAATTTCACTGTTGATTTGTGCAACAGTGTAAAATTTGGCATTCTTAAGATATCAGAGTTGCTATCAGAATTTATCTGTTTCCTTTTCAGTGGACATTTCTAAATAGAACTATGGTTGAAAAATAAAATCAAATTGGCTAGAAAAAAATATATTGACAAGAAACTTTTTGGAAGGGAAGAGTAAGAACTTTTGCATACTTAAGATTATTTGCTAAAAGATGTAAAGTTAGGTATTCAGAGGGTACAAACAGGACGCTTATCAGATCCTGTTCTTAGCACTTCTCCCTTATGGAAAGCTAGGGTCGGTGGGTATATGCAGTTGAATCACAGTTACCTTGTCTTCAGTCTTTTTGCGGAATCGTCCTCATTTCTGAAAGTCATTTTAAATAGTGTTTTGGTGATATTATTTTACTGTGCTTGATAAGTGTGGTTATCACCAGCTGCTCAGATAATGACACCCTAGCAAATTCTGAGAACTAATTTCTTGCTCACACTTAATTTTCTACAAAGATAAGATAGGACACCCTTGCTGATACCTTGTATCAATTTGTGTGAGCACTGATACTGGTAATTGCGTGTGTGTGTGCATGTGCGCACATTTTATTTATGTGCAGCAATTTGGGGAGGTGACTTCTATCTGAGGATTTGTTAAAAAGTCTTTAAACTGCGTTTGATGGTGTTTTCTGGGTTTCTGAGAGTATATAAAACATTCTCAACCCATATGCAAATACCTTTTGCATACCTTTTGCATATCCTCCCTTTACGATTATCTAAGCTACTGTTCTGCTAGTGTGGGTAATTGAGCTCTGATCACTAACAGCTGCGTTATGCCTCAGCCCAACAGATGGGAGGAGGTATGGCACCAAAACGAAAGTAATGCGGAAGGCTCCAATGCCCATTTAGGTATTTTATATGCTAACAAAATGTAGATGATTGTATTGGTTAGTCCCATCTTTGTTGCAAGTGCCTGAAATCTCAACCCCAGCTAGCGTTAGGATGGTTGGCTTAGGTACCTGAGGGGTCCCAGGTGAGTCTGGTTTTAGGGCGAGGCTGCTAAGAGGCCCTCAGACTGTCCAACTCTCCGTCTTTCCATACCGTGTCCTGTGGGTCATTGCTGTTTGCAGGTTGGCTCACCTCAAGTGGTTGTGAGGTGGCTGATCTACATCCCTGTAGGTGCCAAAACTGGCGAAACAGCCCTGAGCAACCCAGTGGCGCTGGTCTCTGGCCTGATTGGATATTAGGTCCATGCCTGGAAGAACCATGCAGCGACAGAGCACCACGCTCTGACCGGCCAGTTCCAGTTACGCCACTGGTGAGAACCGGGGGAGCTGAGTGTTCAAAGGAAATCAAGGAAGCTGTTCTCAAAAGCAGAGACAGTGGGTGCTGGGTGCTCAAGGAATGACAGATGCTGACCACAATGATTAGGATATTTTTTGGTTTCCACCTTATAAAGTAATCACTTTACAATTGGGCATTTCTTTGGTGAAATGCAATAGAATTGTGCATAATACCAGGAAGGGAGTGAGACAAAGTAGTTTCCTGTGTTCATGCAGCCAACATTAAAATGCCCATTTAAAAAAAAAAAAAAAACCTTTATTGGTGATTGAAGCCACTTTGGGCAGAGCATTAAATTAATAAGTCTATTTTTAAACTTGATGTCTTCTCCAGCCAGTGTTTTTTTTAGGACACACAAAGTTTAAGATGGGATCTACATACTAAGTGTTCTTTGGCAAACACTAAGTATCATTTCTTCTGGACTCATATAAGCTTATCTTAATCACTTCTCCTTTTTAAGAGGCAAGAATTTAGCAAGGCTAAGAATTTTCCAAGGCTGATAAGAACTAGGCTCAAAACATATCACTGAAGTATCAGAGTCTCATCAAACAAATGTTACCCCAAGCTACCTTACTAAAATTCCACTTTAACTCACAGGTGGTTTAATTTGCTATGGAAAGTGGTATCCATGTTGTCCACCAGAGTTGGTCAGTTTTCACTTGGATGAGCAGTTTCTTAGCTAACTGGGTTCCACATGCTTTTCAAATCATTGAGCATCTCCTTACTGTTTGTTATTACCTTCCTGTGTTGATTTTTTTTTTTTTTTTTGTGGGTACCGGGGGTCGAACTCAGGACCTCGCACGCCAGCAGGCGCCCGTGCTGCTGAGCGATATCACCGGCCCTTTTGTCGTATGTGGGTACCGGGAGTCGAACTCAGGACCTCGCACTTGCCAGGCAGGCACTTATGCTGCTGAGCCATCTCACCAGCCCACCTGTGTTGATTTTACCAAGGCATAGGTGAATAGGGTGGATACACAGGCTGTAACCTCATACTAGTCAGCCGTGTATTCTTTAGGATGTTACTAATCTGTCTTGATCTAGAAAACTAAAAAGATGTGGTGTTTTTCTTAGTGTATTTAAGCCTGGATGAGCTTTTCCTGGGACTGGGATTACAAAGTCTCAAACCGGGAGAGTGTCAGAGAAGCTGGGATATTTATGGTCAGATGAACTGAAATCTAATTTTGAGTCTGTTCCTTAATGGAAGGATTATCTAGTTCATTACATATTTTTTTTCATGTTTATTTTCATTTCTTCTGCAGTATTTCCAGAAATGTTGGGAGACCAAAACATGTAAGTTAAAGAAAAATAGACTTTAGAAAAGATTTGTATTTCATACCATATTACATGAAAAATTAATTAATCTTAAAATATGGTATGAAGTAGAAATCCTTTCTAAAGTCTGTTTTTCTTTAACTCAAGTGCTTTGGGCTCCCAACACTTCCATATAAAACCCAGGCTGTATTATTCCTCGCACAGCACCATTGGATTAGGAAATGGACCTTGGTAACACGACTTCATGTATTGGTGCATCCTGTAGCTGGCAGAGGACTTTAAAATGTACCATTCTGATGCTTTTTTGTTACATTTGCCTTTTAAGTTTAAATGTTAGTTGGAGTAGACAAACATTGCTGATTTCACATTTCTTTTTCGCCCCTGGCGTGGAGCCTTTGGGCTGATTTGATCTCAGGCAGAAGCATTGGGGCACCGATTGGATTTGGTGGAGGGAGCCTTTTATCTTGCCTGAACCGCCTCCCTTTCCTGTGGCCTCCTCGGCCAGCATGCCTGCAGTGGCTGCCCCCTCTCCTGCCAGCCCCGCTCTTTGTGTGAGCTGTTATCCATTTCCGTGGATATGGTTTGTTACCTCTATTTGTACTATAACTAGAAATTTGATAAGGTTATGTGCCTGTCAAATGATTTAGATGTCGGGTGCAGATGAAGCAAAGCAATTTTGACAAGTCAAACACTGGTGCGGAGGAGGACAGGGATGACCTGCTGGGAGAAGAAAGTAAAATCTCTTATGGTCTCTCTTTCTTTCTCTTTTAACTTTAGGTCAGTGCTTTAACCTCTTTAATTTGTCCCTTCTTAAGTGAATGTGACATGGTGACTTCTGGCGTCTATCTAAAGGGCAATGCAATGGAGGCCTTTCTTTGGAGGGGAGATGCTGGCATTTAGGGAGATTTGGCTTTAGGTATTCTGATAAAAAGATCTGGGCCTGGAAACTTTATCCTTGACTGAAGCTGAGATTAAGGTCTTAGGTGACAAGGTCTATTAATGCCAGTGTCTGTTTATATGTGTGCATTACAGAGAACCTCGTATTTTTAGTAAGTTCTGCTTCTTTATTTTAATTGTAGGTAAGGACTTCATGCTTTGTGGCACTTGTTTGTCACTGTGTTTTGAACTTGGGCAGTGATTTAATGAATATCGCTCATTGGCTTGTCATACTGTCCATCGGATGAGGAGCCAGTGGGGTCTCTCATTAATTAGGTTTAAGTTTCTAAGAGACCTTCCCTCATCCCTTTAATTGATCAAATAGCACCTCTGAACTCTGTCGGTGGAAATCTCTTCGCAGCCCACATTGAATATGTGGATTTGCTTTGGCAGCCATCTCAGCAGAAAATTCTTCATTTGCTGGAGATGGGTTGGACAGTAGTGACCCACTCAATGTTGTCATGGACAGAGATGCTGCTGGAGTTGCAGGGATACTTCTGGTCTTGGGCCACCTGGTTTCGTGAGGTTATGGGATGCATGTAGGTTTTCAAGTGTAACTCGTCTTGACATGGGTTCACTACAGTCTGAAAGCACAATTCAAAGCACTGACAAATTTACATTCTGCCTAGTTTTGTTTGAGTTTATTTAAAGAGCCCAAACACACACAGTCCTTATAATAGCACTCGCTACTGCTGTGGAACTGTATTGATGGTGCTGACAAAGAGAAAACTCAGACCAGATGGATTCCAAACAGTGGGACCACCTGGCTTGTTGGCAGTGCCAACCTATTCTTGTTTCTTAAATAGCTGTATTCTCGTGGGTTCTGGAAATGTCCGAGTGGGGTGTGCATGGGCTCAGGCAGAACAACATTCCAAAATTAATCCTAGGAGAAGTGGAAACTCTTCCATGTCAGCCTCAAACGGGTCCCTTTCTCCCACTTCCAGTACTTTTAGGGTTTTATTGCTTTCATCTTTCTCTTTGTAACTATGAAGTCCAGTTCTGCTTTATTTCCACATTACAAAGAAAATATTGCCTCTTGCATGTTTATTCTGAAGCGAAAAGAAAGACCCCTTGTCCTTTTGGGAAATGGACCTAGAAATTGACTCACTGGACCCTTGTTAGTGTTTTTAGAGGGAGGCAGCTTTGACGTGGGCAAGAGAAGAATATGATCACACTGTGAGTTCATACCAAATCATGAAACCTCATAGGAAAGCAATCAGGATAATATATTAATTGATGTGTAGGCTTATGCGATAGTTTTCCTAATTATAATGTTAACCGTTAAGCTTTGGAATTTTTCTCAAATAGTTATCTAATTTTTCCTGTAGAAAATCAGAGTTAATTTAAAAGTAAGTGAGTTAACCTACAAGCTTTTCCAAGTTGGCACTTTACGACTAATTATTTTGAAGTTTCATATTGAAGTCATCACCTTAGTTACTCAGTTGGTGCCCACCTACTGAGCATCTAATTGCTAGTGTGTGTAGCCATTAAAGATTCAGTACTGGCTAATGAATGTAACGCGTAAGAACAATTAAAATATATTTAAGACTGCATTTATACTGTTGCTTAAGCTCTTTTAAAGTCTTTTAAAAGAAATAATGTTTAAGGTCTTTTTAATTAATTGTATATTTTCATTAAAACTATATTTTAATCTATGTGGCAGTTTTTGGCATAGAAATAAAATATTAGAAATGGCATCTTGAAGCATGGTAGGGTGGGAGAATAAAGGCATTAGGGACAGCAGATCTGGTTTGAATCCTGACTCTACTACTTTCCAAGTGGCTGTGGCCACTAAGCTCCAAACCACAGTTTTCTGTATGAGTTGGGACTCTTGGCTACAAGTGATAGAAAGCCCCATCCTTATGAACTTGGACATTTATTTGGAAGATACTGGGATACAAAATGTGAGGATAAATGGGGAGGCGGAACCAAGAGGAGATAAGATATATATCATGTACAGATACAAATTCCCTAAAATGAATGTGGTCATTATGTATACCTAAATTGTACCAATAAACTTAAATTAAAAATCACGTTTACTCTGGAAAAAAAATGTGAGGATAGGAATGCACCTTCTAGGGCTTAAGGAATGGTGGGGATCAGGACTCAAATATCACTAGCCCAAGACTCTTTTTGGCAGATAAACTTTATCTATATACCCCTGTGACTTTTGATGGTGGCAAACGTGGATGTTTATAATTCCAAACTTTTATATCTTAGAGCTCTAGTAGCCAGAGGGAGACACTCACGCTACACATTGAGTCCCAAGTCCCCTAAGCATCTTACCTTGAACTCGTTTAGGCCAGATGACTACCATTGGCCCAATCCATGGTGGTTAAGAAAATGGGTAATTCTTAGAAGAAAATGGAGTTTCTTGAGAAAATCCAGATGGATCAATGAGGCCCAAGAAGGAGGTTGTGTTTGTCAGCTTTCTTTTGTTGCACCAAAATACGTGACATAAAAAAGTTAAAAGGAAGAAAGATTTATTTTAGCTCACTGTTTCAGAGGTGTCAGTCCATGGTCACTTGCTTCCTTTGCTTATGGGCCTGTGAGGAGACAGAACATCATGGCAGGGATTGCATGGTGAGGCAGAGCTGCCCACTTCATGGCAGCTGGGAAATAAAGATGGAGTGAGTGAGGAACAGGGACTTGAGATACCCATTGAGGACATACCCCAGTATCTTACTCCACTAGGCACATCTCCTGAAGTTTCCATCATCTCCCAATATTCTCATTAAATTATGACTCCACTAATGGATCCATCCATTAATGAGTTTAGAGCCCTCATGATCCAGTCACTTCCCAGAATTCCACCTGTGAACACTGCTGCTTTGGGGACCAAAGCTGCCATAGATAAGCCTTTGGGGGGATGTTCCAGATGAAACCATAACAGAGATTTTAGGTGAGCCAAACAATAGGTTTCCATGGCATTTCTTGTATGTGAAAGATGGTAAAATGCTTCTTTTGCAGAGTGATTTTGAAGTTTAAGCAAAATGGTTTGTCAAGTATGTAGTGCAATGTCTAATACCTTCAGTCTTCAATAAATTATAGCTGCTATTACATAGCAGGGAGACACCATGCCAGAGTCTCTTTAAACAGACCCTCTAATCCATGTGAAGCTCTCATCGTTAGCTAAGAAGCCGTAATTCTTCACCTGATTCTCTAACATTTCTAACATATTTATCTTAGTAGTTTCTTCTCCATAGAAGACCAGAATTAGTACTATATTTCTAGCTGTAACATAGATTTTTTAATAACCTGTAAATTTTTCTAGGTGGTTTATACTTTAAATGAAACTCTGTATTAAGTATATAACATTTTAAATTTTTTTTATTATCGTTGCTTGCTGAGATCCTTGGATTTTGTGTATGGTGAGACTGTAAATCATGGAATTCATCTTAGTATCATTTGTGCACACATTAAGTATAGTATATTTATTTCTATTTGTGCTATTTTTTTTTTTACATTCTTGCTGTTAGTTTTATTTAGTTTTTTAGAAGTAGAAGAAGTATGCTTTGTTTTTTGTTTTTTGTTTTTGAGACAGGGTCTTGGTATGTTTCCAGCTGGCCTTGAACTCAGTGTAGCTCAGGCTGGCCTTAAACTCAGGTGACCCTCCTGCCTCAGCCTCTTGAGTGCTGGGATGACAGGTATGCACCATGTCTGGCTAGTTTTTTTATTGAAAACAACAGCAACAACAACAGCAACAACAACAACAACAGTCAGTTTTTGCCTGATGGGTGATGGCATTGCAGATGTAGGAGGGATGTTAGGAACAATTGTATTGACTCTATGAATTAGTTGGGAGCAAGTATATATAAGAAAATCGAGGAATTGGTCACCTTTCTTTCTGTCCCCCTTGACCCCCATGCTGGGGTTAAACTCAGGGCTTCCACATGCTAGGCAAGTGCTCTACTACTGAGCTACATCCCCAACCCTTTGTTTTTCACTTCATCATCTATGACACTTTGAGATTAAGGACAAATTATTTTCATTTTCATGACTATTTTGTGTTAGTTCAGCTGTTTATATATATTTACTTGATTCTTGGTTCATCCTTATTTCTTTTCTTCATTGGAGTTGGGAAATGGTTTTTCTCCTGAATTATTAATTTTATAACTGGAAACTACTCATTTTCTAATACTTTATAATTCCAAATATGCACATAGGATTGTCCCCTGTTGCAATTTTTATTCTGTTTCTCATTTAACCCTACTTGCTATCTTCTAGTTGAACATAATTTCCATAATATTCAAGTCTGTGTTTGAACTAAATCACTTAATTTTAAAAGCTATAATCATGTAATGAGAGTGGTTATTTCTAAAGGATTAATAATTGAGAATATATGTCTGGAAGTCCAAATTCATAGGTTGTCTGGGTTATTAAATTCTATTTGTGAAATTGTTGGTAAAAACAGGAATTAAGTATACATATTCTAGGCAGCTACTTTCTTTATTAATGCAGGCATAATTTTTGCTTTGATCAGTATTTTCAATACTATAATTTTGGTAGTGGTAGCCCACAACCTGATCTTAATTATTTGAAAATTTCTGTAATTGTTACCTTCAAAAGAAATATCTGGACAGCATTTCTGATGAAGTGTTTGGTTCCTCATTCTTATTACAGTACTTTTGTGGCACCACGGGATCCATTACAAATAATGAATTAGCTAAAATTTTAAGCTATGCAAGTCTCCTGACGGCCCGTACTAAGAAATGTTCAATTGGTTCCATTTTCATCTCAGCACCATTGCAGTACGTAGTTTACAGTTTGTGTTCATTTGGATATTTTCCATTTTGGCAGTTTTTTTCATTGTCAGGTAAATGGAAAGATAATGTCTGGGAAGTTGCCAGAGCGGGTGGATGTAGAAGGACATCTGCCCCTTCTTAGCTCTGTGACTTCCGTGAACTTCCTTTCTCTATTCAGTTGGTCAGAATGCATAGCTGCCAGGATTTATCTGAAGAGAGTGTATGCAAAGCACATTTTAATTTTTATTTCTTGTTTTTATTTACATTCTGCTTTAATCCAAAGAGGACTGAGGGAGCTCCCATCCGCCGATGGCGCAGCGCGGGTCCTGTATTCCCTTGAGAGAGCAGGCCCTGCCTGTGGGAAGCCATGCTGAGCACTTCTTACCCATCACCCACTGGGCTTCCAGTCCTGCCTGTGCTCCCATCAACCCTGAAGAGCTCAGTACGGCGCTTAGAGACACGCAGTGGCTATCGGCATCATTGTCATCATTAAATTCTCACAAAAGCGCTAGTGCTTGGAGACACACTGCTTGGAGGAGATTGAGGAAGTCACACAGCTAGTAAGAGGTGAAGCCAGGGCTCAGGATGAATTTCTCTAATTCCCGAGCCTGTGTTGTTAACTACTAAGCTACACTTGACTGTCCTTGGTGTGATTTTTAATTACCTTAGCTGATTGAGAAATTAATTAAAGTGTGCTTTATTATGTATTTGAGAATTTAGAATAAAATGTAGATTTCTTTTTATTAAAAGTAAAACAAGCCTTAATCTGATAAAGTTGGGTTGTGAGTACATATGGAAACTTGACAAATCTGTAAATATCTCTAAGTACCTCTGCAAATTTGATGAAAGGCTAATTTAACACGAAAAATCTATGGAGATTATTTTTAATGCTTCTTAATTATGTTGAAAAGGTAATTATAATTTTAATTTTATTTAATTAACCATAAATTTACAAATTATGAGATTAATTTATAAAAAACCAAATTACTATTGAGTTCATTTCTTTAACTTAACGTGTTAAAATTAACTTCACCTTTAAAAAAGCCCTTAATCAGATTTTCCTCATAGTGTTCACTTCTCATCTAGCATTGTGAGATTAACCCCTTTTCTGCATTTTAGATTTTTTTTTTTTTTTTTTTTTTTGTGGGTACCAGGGGTCGACCTCAGGACCTCGCGCGCCAGCAGGTGCCCGTGCCGCTGAGTGATATCACTGCCCCTTTTTTTGTATGTGGGTACTGGGAGTCGAACTCAGGACCTTGTGCTTGCCAGGCAGGCACTTACACCGCTGAGCTATCTCACTGGCCCTGCATTTTAGATTTAAAATACTAAAGTGGATAGTAACCAATCATGAAATAGTTAAACCTTTACTGTGCTCTTATCACCAAGGAAAACTGAGAGAGGCAAAGAGAAGCATATGGTCTACTTTCTCCAGTAGCTTAGAACTGTCTGACCTGTACAAGATGGTATGTAATTGAGCACTGAATTCCACAAATCAAACTAAGAGTTTTGCATGCTGTTTTAAAATACTGTGACCCTCACAGTCTCCCTTTGGGGAAAAAACGTGATGAATCCATCATACGTAGAAGATGGTGAGCTCGATCATTGATTTCATTGTATCAGAAGTGTATGAAGTGAAGAACAGAGTACAAATCAGTAATAAACGTGCCTGCAGGCTTTAGGTCTCCACTAAACATCTTCTGACAAGCTGTGTTAGGGGTGCTGTTCTCCTTCTGCCCTAGATGACTCTTAACTGCTCTGGCCCTTTGGGGTAGAATGCATGGATACCCTTGAACTTCTATTCCTCTTCTTCTTCTCTTTTTTTTTTTTTCTAATGGTGTTTTTTCAATTTTTACTTTTATTAGTACATGTTTGGAGTAAATAATGATTACATTCATCATGGGGAGTGGTGCATGTATATAATAATCTCAATTCTTTTTCACGCCCTTCCTCTCCCTTCCTCTCTCCCCTCTCCCTCCATCTCTTGGTCCCCTTTCCATTTGCAAATAATCTGTCTCCCTACTTCCTATCATCTTTTTTTTTTTTAATGTGGGTACTGGGAATCGAACTCAGGACCTTGTGCTTGTCAGCAGGTGCTTGTGCCACTGAGCGATATCACCAGCCCTTTTTTTCCTTTATGTGGGTACCGGGAGTCAAACTCAGGGCCTCGCGCTTGCCAGGGAGGCGCTTATGCCGCTGAGCTATCTCACCAGCTCCCTATCATCTTTTATTGTGCTCTTTAATCCATGTTTGGAATCCCTTTTACAGCACCCTTTCACACTCTTAATTGTTTTTTTGGTTTAAGTCTTTGTTGATATAATTAAACAGCTTCATTGCAAAGGAAAAAACTTGGAGTGACTGATTTAACTTTCTGCAAGTGGATATCCGATGGCTAGATCCCTTGCCCTTGGCTGATTAAAAATATCAACTGAAATCTTGGCTATCGTATTCTTTGTCTATTCTCCTGCTCATGAGTTTTGTTTAATCTCTGGGTAGAAGATAAATATGTGCACTTGTGCATTGTACAGATGACGTACTACAAAAACATGCACACTTGTCCATAATCACGTACATATGCATCCACGTATCCACACATAGAATGTCAGTGCATACACACACAGAGAAGATCAATATTGTATAGTATTCAGTATTTGAAATAAATAACATTTTAAAGTTACTTTTGAAGACAAATGTGGCAAATCCATTTGCTCATTTTGTGAATTTCTGACATTTGAATTTAAGAGTACATTTCAAAAGTGCCTTCATTTAGTCTTGAAGGGAGAGACTGGAAAAAAAAAGACTGCATTTCTGCCTAGATATTGTACACTCTTTCTGAACTCAGGTTGGCATCTCATAGCGCTGTCGTTTCTCTCCTTTGTCCTTCCTGTCCCCTTCTAACAGGAAGCCATGGTCCTGAAGGTGGGGGGGGCAGGAACTTTCCTTGACTTCTGGGGTCCCAGGACTGTTTCCAAGAGAGGACGACTGGAGAAGTTCCCGCATGCCTGCTCCCTGGGCTCCTGGCTTTGGTCCTGATCCTGCCAGTGGGTTTGTAATGGGTGGCCAGAGGGAGGCTGTTAGAACCCAAGTCGGCACAGGATGTAGCTCTGGGGTTGCTTCTGCAGTGGGTTCATGTCCCACACAGCCACTGTTTTGCACTGTTTTTCTCTTAGTACTTTTCCTTAGCATGCCATTTTCTTGACTAGCTCGAACTTGTATCTTTTCCACCCCTTTTACTGTAACATAAGATCCATGAGAGCAGGAATTGTTAACTGTTTTCTTTGTTGCCCTGTTCCCACATGTGGAGTGCACTTGACATATACTGTACTAGGTGCTCAGTAAGTATTTTCCCAATGAACAAAAGATTGAATAAATGAACATCCAAGGGGAGATTCCAGAGACGGTGTTCCTACACGACTGCCATTGTTATATGTGTGGAATCACTATGACACACTTTTAAAGAGAAACAGAATGGATGAGAGACCAGAGATGATAATTGTTGTAGTCAGGATTTCCAAGGGAAAGGAATTGATACAGGACACATAATTTATAGGATTATTTTATAATATTCACCCAAAGAGTCAAATGCAAAAAGAGTACAGGAAATCTGTCCACACACTAGAGACCCAGAGAATCCAGCTGAGGGCCTGGATCCCATGGTGACGTCCTGCACGAGTCCAGCTGAAGACCTGGAGCCCACGGCAGTGTCCTTCATGAGTCCAACTGGAGGCCTAGAGCCAACAGCAATGTCTCATGCAAGTCTGTATCGAGGATCTGTACTGGGAAGGCCCAAAAGTCAGTGGTGGAAGCTAGAAAGTCCACCAGTAGGATGAAGGATCCATGCCAGCAGGCTGAGGGATCTGGACTGGAGCCAGGAAGCGATGCTCAAAACAAGGACCAGAGCTCCCCCAAAGTGAACCACAGCCATCCTCAGCAGCAGCAAGGTCCTGAGCTCCTCCGATGATGAGAACAGAGAAGTTCGTATCAGCAAAACCAGCTCAACCTGCTTCCCCAGGAGAACCAACAACACACCCTCTTTGCCTCCAGTTCTCTTTTTTATGCTGTCGGCAACAATCCTTGGGTGGACCCTCCACACTCAGCACCACGCTGATTCAGTTCAGCTAGGTGTTACAAGTTGACCACCAGTTGTCAATCCACCACAATAATTTTATGTCTAATGCTGAATACAAGGGAAGAAAAGGCATTTTTGCTGGGGAAGAAGCAGGAGTTTCTAAGGGAGGAAAGGTTGAGTAAGGGAATTTACCAGAGCGTGATTGCTGGCAGTTTCTTCCCTGGTATGATCTAGGACTATGTGTTGTAGATGTGTCTCCTGGCCCTTACTCTATGCCCCATTCCCCTTCCTCTACCAGATGCTCCACCAAATGGAGCCATTTTCTGGTTCTGTAGTGTGACATTCCTCTATGACCTCTAGATGTGGCCAGCAGACCCTCCCTCTCTGCTTCTGTTCCTCTTCTTTCTCTCTGTCCCCTTTCCCCTTTCTGAAACATTTTGTCAGTCAACTCCTGTGAGCCAGGCTACAAGTGGATGGGACTGTGAAAGAGCTGAGTAAGGACCCCAAGGTAGGTAGTAAAGAAACCCTTGGTGCTTGAGTTGGTGTGGAGAGTGTAAAAAGCTTGGCTGTGTACCCTGCCATTAAAGAGGAATAAATACCTTTTCAAAAGCTGCAGACCATCTACAGAGCTGATTGCACATTTTTCTCAACTAGTCACTTATCTAGGCAAGTCAAAATCAAGTGATTCTTACTTGTCTTGTGAATATGGAAAGGATTGTTAAATGGAAATTAACTCCAAACCTATGATTCTAAATTTTAATGTTTTTTCTTTTTTGGTTATTTCTATGTAAGTTGTCATTAAAAAAAAATAACAGAAAGAATATGTGATGGTGTTTTCTGTGACACTGGTGTTAGGGTGTTAGGATTTGGCTGAATGACTTTTCTTCTTACACCTCCTTGCCTGTTGCCAACCCAACCTTGTCATCTTTCTTACTTTTATTATTTTACTGCTCTGCACCCTGGTGCTTACTCCCAGCAAAGCTAAATGGCTTCCCTGCTTAGTTAGGCATCAAACACTGGGAATGTATCAGTGTGGTGGTCTTCACACAGCTGGGAGATTGAGGGTTAGAAGGGTAAACGCACTCAGCTTTTTCTCTGGAATCAAAATATTGCAATTTATTGGATCTTTTATTTATGAGAATAGCATAAGAGGTTTAGTGTTTTTATAAATTTCAATGGAAGTATGGGGAGAAAATTAGATAAATTAAAGTGATAAGAATTATCTAGGTCTTTGTGTTTGTCGTCATCAGAGATTTTTGCTTTCCTTCTTTCAAGCCCATCTGGTAAAAGAAAATCTTGTAGTAGCTCTGGGATAATGATGTTGGGGAGAATTGAGTATTTAAATACAGATGTGTCCCAACAAAAACATTCATGCCTTGCTGAGCTACTCGAACTTTTCACACACATACAGGGTCTACTTACGGAATCCTATTTGTATAAGCTTCTGTAATTTCAATATTAATGTGAGGCTTATAATTCTGAATGTAAAATGGGAGTTACATGGGCTATCAAAATGTGTTTGCATATTTCCTGATTTTAGGTTTGCATTACGAACAAAGGGATGTGACCTTCTGTTGCAGTCCTTCTAAGCAGAATATTTAGCTGGCACAACAGTGATTGTTGTTATGCTAAACAAGCAATGGGACCTGGTGAAATTGTCAGTGGCTCTTCCAGCCCCAGGAAACAGTGAAATTCAGTCTCACTGGTTGTAGTTAAAAAGGAAGGATATTTAAACTCTGAACAACACCTCTTAGGTACCTCAGCACACGGAATGCCAAAGAGACATGGGAGAAGCTTTTGATGCCTGAGGTGTGACCTGCTTTATAAATATTTCCACCAGCATTTGTGTACTTGACATCGGCAGTGCGGCATTATGCCGTCAAGTCCGTACGTTGTGGCTGTGACACGGCATGAAAACTTCACAGCAGGGTGGTTGTTGCTTGTGTGTCTCTCCTCCATAGGGCAGTTCAGGCTCAAAAGGATGCTTTTTCCCTGGTAGGACATGCCCAGGAGTAGATGATTTAACTTTACTTTACCACTATCTTCTTTAGTAATAGTATTCATGATGATGATAATTTTTATCCAGCATTACTTGTTGCTATCAGCCATGTACATGCATTGAGTCATTTGATCCTATCCCCTACAACCATTTAAATTGCGGTTGTTAACACCATTTGACAGCCAAGACCACTGAGGCACAGAGTGGGTAGGCAACTTGCCTAAGCTGCCACATAGGCACAGTTGCTGGGACACAAGCCAGGTGGGCTGGCTGGGCCCTGCTCTCTATGACGGTGCTTTCTGCTGGGAGCTGCTGGTAGGAATTGTGGCCCCTGCCTGTCCTGAGTGGTATTTGTGATTCCTCTGTTTCCTTTTCTTTTCCATTTTATTTTCCTCCTCCTTGTTAGGTCAAGTACAAAAGAGATTTTGAAGAAAGCAAAGGGAGAGGCTTCAGCATTGTTACGGACACTCCTGAACTGCAGAGGCTGAAGAGGACGCAGGAACAAATCAGCAACGTAGGTGCCGTTTCCTTGGTGATGTGGTCACCTGCCATGTGTTCCTGGGTGGGAACATGAGGTTGGGTGACTTGCTGTGAAATGCAGGGTATTCGGAGTCCTTACTATATGCCGGTTTCATCAGTTACCCGGAGCCTAAAGTTACTCTAAATTATAGTGTCTTCTTGTTTTGAATGGTTCTCCCCTTTGAGTCTTTGCAAAATAAGATTTTTAGAATTAGGTTAAAAAATTTGATATTTTTTTTGCAGTAAATAAGCATAAAAATATAAATATATGAAGTTTAGACATCTTTAAAAAATCTCATAGTTCCTAGTTATGTGTATATGCAGTTTAATACTTTAAATGATATGCTCGTTGAATCACCTATTACATCTAATTTTTGAAATAAACATCTGTACCTATAGTTACTTTGGACTTGAAATCCATGTCTTGTGCAGTGATATATTTTCCTTTAAAAAGAAAATTGGAATTAGCAGAAGTTAAAAATATACTAGATTGCAGTGTAGTACCTATCAAAGGTGGGTAAACAGGTCATTTTTAATTTTTGTAACACATATGTGATTATGTTACTTCCAAAATATTGTATGAAGTGTGTCAACATGTATTTTTCCACAAAAATTAGTTCAATATTAGATATCCAAGAGGAAATATGAATAAAAACCAACAGCCGTGTGATATGAAATTATAAGCAAACACGCAACACTCATTATTCATGAGAAGTATACTTTGTGTGTCACTTACACAGGCACTAGCGTTTATATATGTAAAGCTGTGTGATGTAGTCTTGATTTCTAGGAAATGTTTAGTTAGCAGATGGATTTATCCTTCTGATATTTGACCATTATCATGAGATACATGTGTATACAGGTGTATGTCCAGACACATAAAATTTTCAGACAAAATTGTTATACAATTTGAGAAAAAAGTTTCCTTGTCAGAAGTTCAAAAACAGGGATATTTGATACTTAAAAAACCTATGTGTGGAATAGGAGGAGGCAAAATACACATTTCTTTTTCCTTTTCATCCTGTTGCCTAAGCTTTATCTGTTATTCTTTAAGTGTATATTTTATATTAGGAGGAACTTTTTCCTTTGAAGAGAAAGAGTTGAATTTTATAGATTCGTGGCATTTGTCTCCTTTTTTTTTTTTTTTTTTTTTTTGTGGGTACCGGGGGTTGACCTCAGGACCTCGCGCGCCAGCAGGCGCCTGTGCCGCTGAGCGATATCACCGGCCCTATTTTTGTATGTGGATTACAGGAGTCGAACTCAGGCCCTCGCACTTGCCAGGCAGGCGCGTACGCCGCTGAGCCATCTCACCGGCCCTGTCTCCTTTTTCGGCCACAGTCTAACAACTCACTTATCATGAACAGTGATGATCATTCCCTCCATTTTTCTTCCTCTTTATCCTTTCCTCAAATCGAAAGCCTATTTTTGCTTTTAAAAATGCAAATTGCAGATGTATTCCACTAGCAGTTACATTTAGTAACATTTCCTTCTTTGAATTGTTTTTGAGTATATTAAAAAAATAAAAATAATGCTGCCAAAACAAAGGTATATCACAAATCTTCAACTATCACAGAAATTTATTTTAAAAAGAACTAAACTTTTCTACGTGAGACTTCCACATGACAGCTACCTTAAGGACTACAGTTGATTCAAAGGTAAGCCTTTTAATTTATATCCAAATTAAGTCAACATTCATATTTAATTAGACAAGAACTGATCATTTCACCAACCTTTATCATTAGCAGGAATGTACATTTTATTTGATACCAGAGGTCGTTTGCAGATCCATTCTTAATTATGCAAAACGTCTTATAACACAGGTATGTATTAACCTATCTTTATCGTATACATAGCAGTATATATCAAATACCAATTAGATTAAGCTTGTAACTTAGATAGTGCTGAATTTTAAAAACATAGAATTAAAAAAAATTTAGTATATGTTTGCAGTACATGTTTACATTCCTTGTGTGGAGTTGGTACATGTGTATAACACATTTTAATTGTCTTTTTATCCCCTTCTCCTCTCCTCTCTCTCCTTTCCCTCCATCTCTTGATCCTCTTTCCCCTTTGAGAAAGATCTGTCTCCCTACTTCCTATTATCTAACTTTTATTTTGGTCTTCATTTATATTTCAGGTTTCTCAAATAAGAGAAACCATGTGATATTTAAGCTTGGGTGTCCGATTTATTTCATTTAACAGTATGGTCTTAAGGTACATTCATTTTCATACAAATGATTCAAGCTTATCCTTTATGGCAGAGTAGTACACCATTGTGTGTAAATACCACAATTTCTTTATCCATTCATCTGGTGGTGGAAAGATAGGCCACTTCCAAGATTTAGCTATTATGAATTGGGCTGCTATATATGGGTATGCATGGGTCACTGTGATATAATGTATTTCATTCATTTGGGAAGATACCTAGAAAGGGAAGACACAGGTCAAATGGAATTTCTAGTTTCAGAGCTTTGAGGAATCCCCATACTGATTTCCATAGTGGTAGTACTAGTTTACATTCCCACAAGCTAGGTAGAAGGGTTCCTTTTTCCTTGCACTCTCACCAGCATTTGCTATTATTTGATGTTTTGATAATGACCATTCTTTCTGGGGTAAGATGGAATCTCAGTGTTGTTTTGATTGTATTTCTCTAATGGCCAGTGATGTTGAACATTTTTTCTTGTATTTATTGGCCATTTGTACTTTTTCTGAGATGTGTGTGTTCACTTCACTTGCCCATTTTTTGATTGGGTCTTTTGGAAGGGGTCTGATATTTTTTGAGTTCTTTGTATATTCTAGACGTGAATCCTCTGTCTGAATAATAGCTGTTAAAAATTTTTTTCCCATTCTGTAGGTTTTCTCTTCACTCTGTTGGTTGTTTCCTTTGCTGTGCAGAAGTTTTTTAATTTGATATGTTCCCATTTGTTTATTCTTGGTACTATCTCCTGTACACCTGGGGTTCTATGCAGAAAGTCTTTCCTATGCCTATAACTTTAAGTGTTTTACCTTCATCTTCCAGTAGATTGTATTTCTGTTTTAACACTGAATTCCTTGATCCATTTTGATTTTAGTTTCGTACATGGTGAGAGATATGGGTCTAGATTCAATCTTTGCATGTGGATAGCCAGTTTTCCCAGCACCATTTATTAAAGAGACCATTTTCCCTCCAGTGTATGTTTTTGGCTCCTTTGTCAAAGATCAAATAGTTGAATGTGTCTGAGGTTGTTTCTACATCTTCTGTTCTGTTCTGTTGATACATATGTCCATTTTTGTGCCAGTACCAGCAGCTTTTATCGCTGCAGCTTTGTTATATAACTTCAGATCCGGGATTGTAATGCATCCTGACTTGCTTTTTTTTTTTTTTTTACCTCGGGTTGCTTTGCTATTGTGGGTATCTTCTGGTTCTATATGAATTTTAGGATTGTTTTCTCCAGTTCTGTGAAGAATGCTATTGGTATTTTGATTGAGATTGCATTAAATCTGTAAAAACCATATAATTCAGACAACAGCTTTTAAAAAAACTTTCTACAGTATCTGGATGTTAGCAACCATAGGAGTTTTATAAGCAGTTCTTTTAGCCATGATGAGGCATATTAATGTCTGGGTAGCAGTAAAAAATATAGATTTTTCAATATAACTTTTAGAGACCTACTCCTGAATAAGGAAGGCTGTTAAATATTCTGGGGTCTGGGGAATTTATTATTCACTTACAAGACCACAACTTCATGGCCTTTTTCCATTACCTAACTGGGTTTTCCATATTACTCAAGGATGTCTTTCTATAAGAAATTTGGATTGATCTAAAAAGTGGAACCTTGATTAGTCTATTTTCCATACTACTTTCGTTTAAACCCACTGAACAGTACTGGCTGAGCCCCAGACAGGTATTTTTGGTGGCGGCCTGGATTGTATCTGTTTTGAGAGGAGGAAGGTGAGAAGAGTGTCTAGCCTGGGAAGACCCCAGAATTTTCCTGCTGGAGAGGATGGGGTGGAGCCGATTCATCTGGAAAATCATAAGGGAGATGAGATTTGTGAGCCTTGCATTAGAACTCCAAGCTCAGTACAGGTTCGTGGAGGTGGTTAACTACCTACAATCTTTATTTCCCCCTTTGCTCCATGTTCTTGTTTTTAGTTCATTTTATCCTTGAATAGTTTGTGGCTCTTTTTAAACTGTCATTCACCCCCTTGGACTGAAGAAGGTATAAAGACATAAAGCAGTGAATTCAATGACAACTCCTAGGTGTTTTGGGTAATATGTTATGGATGAATGGGCATTTTTGATTGCTTGTGTCTGTGTCAATGTTATGAAAAATTTTTTCAGCCACTCATGTTCATTTGTCTAGGATTTGAAGTCATTTGGAAATGCCCACTCGGTCTGCATATGTTACTGAGGTGTGGGATAAGGCACAACTATAAATTTCAAATTGTGTGTAATAAAAGAGGTGCGAGTGGATTGGCCCTACCTCCTTTCTTTTGGTCCCTGTAATGACAACATATTGAACACAGGAGATTTATTAAATACTGCAATTTAAAATTCTTCTGCTATGTACCTCATATAGCTGCAGGAAGAACAACGAAAAAGGCAGGATTTTAGAATTTATGTAATGGCTGGAAACAAACAGAACTTAGCTTCTAAAATGAAGAAAAAGTTCTCTTTTTTTTTTTTTTCCCAGTGACATCCCAAAAGATATCTTCATTTCATTCCATATATTAATGTTCAGGTGGAGTTTGGTTGTTTATGAAGTTGAGTAATAGGCTTGGAGACAGGTTTTATGGGAAGTTGGCCCAGCCAGCCAAGCTATTTAACCAAGGATAATGTGTAGAGGTTCAAGTCTGCTTCGAGTCTCTCTCTCTCTCCAGCAGAAAGCAGCCTTTGTGGGCAGTGCAGACTGAGGGACTGAGCATCTTAAGACCTTCACAACGAAGTCCTTGATTGCCATTTCTCCCTTCTTGTCCCCAAACTGTAGGGCATAAATTCAGAAGTGGCAGAAGTTTTCTTACACATCTTTTAATAATACTTTAGGAATACGTTATTAAAGGACAATATACGGATATGAATTAAGGAACACTATGCCCTTGGGTGTTTAAAAAACCCTTTTATATTTAATCATGATAGCTGTAGCTTTTGTGTGGGTTATTGTGAAGCCTCCTTCTAGATTCAGGTTCTTGCTGCCTATGCTCGGGTTTATCAGTAGGGCATTCAGGGTCCCAGCAGCAGTATGACAAAGCAGCATCTCGCCTGGCATCCGAGTGACTCGGTCTAACCGGCAGGAGATTATTGATGCGTTTCCTTCTGCCTGTTTACACACTCATATGAGCTGCACTTTCAATTAGCTCAGACAGTCTGGGGATAAATTGTGAAATAAAATGGGGAAGTCAGATCCCAAGAGACTTTTACAGGCTTTGTGCTGTAGATAAAAACTAGGTATTTATTTGCTAATTTATTTCAGGGGGAAGAGAAATGTCACATGAAGAGGAAAGAAAAAAAAAAAAAAAAAAGAGCCAGTGAGAAAATCATGTATTTTACAGACTGACTGAAATAGTAAGTGCAGCTTTATTTGATTTGTCAGGACTCGTGCCTGTCCCTGACACACAGGAAGTGTTTTGTATGCCTGTGCGTGCCCTGTCTTCTGGTTGTAGATCACTGGCCTACAGCTGATTGTGTTTTCACCTGCTTTCTATTCTTTGCCTTGCCACGTCGGTAGCTACAATTTTGGTTACGCACCCTTTTTTCCAAATACCCGTTTTTTTGCTCCCACTTACAATCCGGCATACCCATTCATAAGAAATGCTTGCTTGCTTTACAAGAAAAGCTAAGGTCCGAGTCTTTTTTTTTTTTGAGATTGTAGAAAAAAAAGTCTCACTGTAATTTAATATTGAAATATAATTACTCCTAAGTGTTTTATGGATACAGCCACATAATTTTGCATTGATTTCTTAGAATGTAAAATAAATTATATATCCATTAATAGGCCTGCATGGATACTGCTGATTCAGTTCTCTGAGATTTTGTGAGTTAGCTTTAAAACTATAAGATTTTTGGAACTCAGTATTGCCTGATAATTGAATACTGTATCTGTGGACTATTAAAAGATTTGATTCCAAGTTAGGTTGAACGTAAGGGTGAGCGTGTGAGGCTAAGGATGATTATCTAGGGATTTGGTCTCTGTTTGTGATTTAAATAAATCATTTTGACAGAGACTGACCATGTTCAGGCTGCTGACAGTGTGAAATTGAGTCGTAAGGTGGACAGAAGACAAGCAGGCAAGAGAAATCCCCACAGGCAAAATTTGTTATGTAATTGGGTCAACTCATGCGTGAGAAATGCATGCTAATTGTAAACTGGTGGCAAAATTATCGTGTAGGAGGCAATTAGGTCTTATATGAATCCCAACAACTGACATAGGAGTTTTCATCTTCAGCGAACATAAAAGAAAGTTTTTTTTAAGGGCGAGAAAGGTAGAAATTAGAAAGTCATTCAGTATGGAGATAGATTACTGGTTAATTTTCTTCCTTATGTAAAAAAATAGAACTTTTGTAACTAATAAAAATTTATATGAAAGTTTCTGAGTCTGAGTAGTCAAAGGCAGTGTACTAAGTAGTGTGAAAGGAGAACAGGATGATATTTTTGTTACAACTCCTCACTGCGCCAATTAAGACATGATTAATTATGATGCCAATGGTTAGAGGTAAATCCTTAAAGGGTCATATTTTTACAGAGTGAACCTCCAAGTTGTTTTAATAGACTGCACCTCGCCTCCGATGCAGCACAACCCTGAAACTCCCACGCGTTCCTAAGCAGTCGTGGGTTGGCAGCATTATCTTTAAAGGCAAAGATTAGATATGTCAAGGAAAGCAATAGGGCAATAGCACATATTTTTCTTCTAACACCTAACACATGTATGAATACGTCTTTCTTTTTGGAACACTTTGACGTACTCCATTTAATTAGCTCCTCTGAACAACTCCTTCTGGGGGAAAGGATTTCTATAAGGAATACTTACACTTTCATGAGAAGAATGTATGGAAAATTAGCTCTTGGTGCTTTCTTTCCAACTCGTGGTTTCCCCTCCACCTGGATTTGCTTTATTTTTCCATGTAGGGCAAGATTTCAAAGGCTGATCTCTTCTTTTTATCCTCAATTTTTTTTTTTAGCCATAGTCACTTAAAGAAACAAATCCATCCCAGGCTGGTAATTACTCGTGCATGGCAGGAACAAGAGCCAAGGTTTAGAATGGCATTGTCTAGAGGGGAGCTTTGGAAATTGCCACCATAATCCGACTTCTTTTTGGAGACAGATTAGGACAGAAAACATTTTCTGAAGATCCTTCTTTGTAAATCCTTTCTGCCCGGTCCTATCTTTTCAGCTCTGCTGTATTCGGGCCCTTTTCCTGCCTGAGTTTCTCCTGTAGCCCTCTAATTGGCCTGATCTCCTTCCAGGCTCTTTCTGGCCCTTCCATTGTATGGAAAGCGCCATCACCAGATGAGTCTTTCTAAAATATCCCTTTCATCAAGACCCTAATTATGACCCACTAAAAAACTTTCTTTGGACTTCTGCTTTGAGCAGGATAAAGTCTAATCTCTTAACCCTCTTAATTCTGACTCTAAGGGCTCTCTACCATTGCTCCTAAATTATTTTCTGCCTCATCTTTTCACTGCTTGACAGCTCTGTCCATTTCTTTTAGGCCTGGCCACCTGCTCTGTTCTGGACTTTTGCATGAGTCATTCCTCTTGTTCGGGACGATTTTACACTATCTGTAAATGACATCTTGATCCTAGATACACATGCAGACACCAGCTACGGCAATCTTGCTTATCTGTGAAGTACTGTCGTGTTTTGTGCTATCATTTTTTTTTTTTTTTTTGTGGGTACCGGGGGGACGACCTCAGGACCTCACGCGCCAACAGGCGCCCATGCCGCTGAGCGATATCACCGGCCCCTTTTTCGTATGTGGGTTCCGGGAGTCGAACTCGGGCCTTCGCGCTTGCAAGGCAGGCGCTTAAGCCGCTGAGCCGTCTCACCGGCCCTGTGCTATCATTTTTACCACTCGTTTCACACCTTTTATTATATATGTTGGCTTTCCTTAGTATTTCATGTATGTAAATGTCTGGCCCCTCTAACTTCAAGGAAGCAAATATCCACTCAATTTTCAGTTTATTTTTTGTATCTCCAAGAATGCACAACAGCACAGCACTTTCTTCCTTATCCTTTATTTGGGTTGTGTCACCATCCCTTCCTTGGGTCTTAGGAATAGTTCCTTGACTATTTTCAGTGGCTACCATATTGCCTCTCCTTCCTCTCAGGTGGTTGTCTACATGGTTTCTTTCAAATTCCTCCTAAAATGCACACTTGATTATGCCATACTCTCTCTTAAGATCTGTCCCTGGCTCCTTACTGTTTTTAGGGTAAAATATAAAACCTTTTGCAAGGATCTGACTTAGCGATTGTGGAGACCTTGGGTGGCCCTCTTGAAGCTACCCCATGCATGTTACATTTCTGCCTGAAAGGCCCTTTGCTCCTTGCCCATCCATACTGGCTCAGAGGTTCCCCTCTCTTCCCTGACCTTGATTTACCCTACTGCCCTGGCAGTCTGCTTCATTCCTGCATTAGGAGTAGTCTTTCCCCAAGCCTGGACTTTATGAAGATTCAGCCTAGCATGGTGCCACACTTGAAAACAGAAGAGTTGACTGTTTTTCTCTCTCTTTTTCAGAAGGGTTGCCTTTCCACCCATGTCTCAGTCTAGGAAAACTAGACTAGGACACGTGCTACAGCAGAGCAGGGACTACTGTGTCCTTCCAGCACAGGGTGGCTGGTGCCTGGGTTGGTGCTTGGTGCCCAGCAGGTGCCTGGTAAGTGTGCATCAAATCAAGATGGAGGCAGTAATTTTTAGACTTTTAACTAATTTTGTGTTAGTTAAGTACCCCCCTGCAAGAGAGTCTTCTTATAGTTTAAAGTTGCTTTAGATGTTGTCATCTTTCTTGTTTGGGCTGCTTGATAATACCTGCTACTAGATAACTCTGCTACTTACATGTTCAGGGACCTGTGTCGTTCCATGGGAAGATTACAGCTGTGCTTCCTCAGCAGAGCAGGACCCGTTACACCCTCAAGTGTCACCTAAGAATTTTGTTATATTGGGCTGGTGATATAGCTCAGCAGCATAAGCGCCTGCCTGGCAAGCGTGAGGTCCTGAGTTCGACTCCCGGTACCTACATATTAAAAAAAAAAAAAAAAAAAGAATTTCGTTATATTGGGAACACAGCCCCTGCTTTAAAGTGTTGTAGCTGGGGATTTTCTTTTTTTTGATGTCTTAAGTATCTAAAAAAATAAGTAGGACTCTTATTAATTAGCTTGGGCTGGTGCTGTCATCACAAAGTGCCATAGGCTAGATGGTTTTAAACTACATTTACTTTCTCACTGTTCTGGATGCTGGGCACACAGGATTAAGGTCCAGCAGGGTTGGTTTCTGGTGAGGGTTCTTTTCCTGGTGTGTAGAAAGTTGCCTTCACCTCCTGTCTAGCAGACAGAGGGAGTGGGAGAGGAAGGGAGGGATGAAGATGGGGGCAGAGGGAGCGCGAAAGAGTTCAAACCGTCTGGTGTCTCCTCTTCTTAACAACATGGGCCAAATAGGATCCAGGCTCCACCCTTGTGATCTTATTTAACCTTAATTGCATCCTGAAAGGCTCCATCTCCAAATATCACATTGATGGTAAGGACTTTAAAAATAGGAGTTTTGTGGGGGATGAGGGAAGAAGGTGCAGTTTAGTCCAGAACAGGGCCAAGAAATAATCTCCATACATCACAGGGCAATTTTGAGGCAGTTAAGTGACATACATTAAGTGACATTCACGTTTTGTGAAGGTGCTTTGAAAAATCCAAAGCATGATACAATGAAAAACCACCACCCTGAATCAATTTCTTGAGTGGAATTAGATGACACCACCTCCTACTTGCTGCCATTCCTGGAAAACTTCTACATTCAGGTTTTAATTGTTTTCCTGTTTTCCAACCTGCACCATCTTAACTAAAGAAAGAAAAATCACATCTAGGTTCTATTTTCAGTCCTTAATTGGCCTTTTCAAAGCCCTCCTTATTTGCAGTTTTGATCCATAGTAAAAGATAACTTCCAAAGATAAGAGACGTAGTAATAATATTTTAAAAATTTCCAGGTCTTGGTTGAATTACATGGCTCAGAAAATAGACTTCACACATCCTGGCTGGCACATTGGCCCAGGCAGATGTGAAGAAAAAGAAAGGCAGGGGTTGAGATGCCATAAGGAAAGTCTAAGAAATGTTAACTTTTGGAAAATGTCTTAATTTCCGGTGTATTGTACAGATTTAAAACTTAAAAATCATCTGAATTTTCTTCCAGATTTTAGTATACGTCTTGGGACATACCCACAATGAGAACACCTGGAATGTTAAAGAAAAGCTGGAAATCTTACAGAAATTTTTGTGGAGTAGTAATAATTATGCCACAGAATTATGATTTCAATGGGTTTGGGGAGGTAAGTTTAAAATTTGTTTTGTTTGAGTTAAGTAGAGTAATCGTTAAATGTTATTTTACTTATTAGAAGGTCTTGAATCAAGGGTATATAGATTTCAAAACCCATTGGTAATCCAAGTGTGGACAATTAAAGAACATTTCATGATTTGGAAATTAGAAACACAAGTAACTTTTAAAGGACATGCAGCTATGTTGTCTAATTTGTATTTCATTTTCCTAGAAAGATAATGTCATGAAAATTGCATTATTAAATGTTTTTGCTCATGCTTTCTTTGGTAGCTTTCTTTTCTTTCATGGCTGCCTGAGCTGTCTTAAGGCTCTTTTCTTTTTCATACATGACCTTGCAATGCTGCTTGTAAAAGGACACTTTTCAGTTTCTCTTTGAAGGGCCTTTTGCTTTTGTGGGGACTCTCAGACTCCAGTGAGAGAACTTACAAAGATAAGAAGAAGCAGGAAGTTATGGTCACTTTTTTGGCTTGCCCACATATATTTTATTGATTTTTCCTTTGATGGCTATTTTAACTAACAAAGTTAACTTTTAACTTGTTAGAGTCAAGCTTTGTGTTATTAGATTCTTAGAATTACAAGTGTTAGAATTTCCCTATGTTTAGCAAACTAGGAAAAAGAGTATAGGTTTAGGAAAAAGAATACAAGGAAAACAAAACCCTGAATCACCCTATTCTTCACTGATTGATTGATTGCTACTGGGGATCGAATCCAGGGACTCAGGCATGCTAGAGAATCGCATTACCAGCAAGCTACGCCTCAGCTCTTACTCCTCTAAACACTTGTTATTTTGGATAGAAACAAAGTGATTTAAATATTTGTTTTGTTATGTAATTGTTGTGAGGCCTTTGAGAGCAAGCTGCCAGTTCTAGATTTTTCCTTCCTTTCTTCCTTCCTTCCTCCCATCTCACTCTGTCGCCCATGCTGGCCTTGAACTCCTGGGCTTCAGCGGTCCTCCTGCCTCGGTCTCTTGAGTAGCTGGGATTACAGGCATACACCATCATGCCAGTTCCAAGTTTGTGCTTGAATCTCCCGGAACACAGTGCTCTGACTAGAAAGAGTACGACGTAGAAGCTGCCTTCACGGTGGCCTGGTGCACATGTGTTTGTTCAGTAGATGGTGGTTACAGCTATCGCGTTACACTGGGCCCCCCGAGTCTCAGAACAACAGAGAAAGTGTTTTTCGGGGCACCTTTCACATTCCTCCCAGGACACACGGAGTGCTGGGAACGGCTCCAGTGGAGGAGGAGCCGCCGCGGAGGGTGGCGGTGGGTGTGAGAGAGGAAAGCCAGAAGGGAAGAGTATGGTAAGGGTGAGGTCTCCCCACACCTGAAGGTTGGGGTGTAGAGAGCAACACCATTACTAAAATGTAGCTTGAGCAAGATTGTGAAGGAGTAGTTCTATTCGGAGCATCAACAAAATCCACACTTCTCAGGGGAGACCATTTTTGAAAACTTAATTATCGGCTTACACATTTTTTGAGGGTTTACTGTGTGCTAAGCACTTTGCTAAGAGATGTGGGACATGAAGAATGAAGTAAAAATGACCCCTGACCTCTTGAAGCCTGCAGTTAGCCTCTGCCAGGTGAGCAGATAACTGCCATGGCAACTATCTGCATACACGAGATCATTTATCTAATTATCTAAGAGTGAGGAATGCCAGATAGAGGGAAACGCTGGGCTAATAACAGAGCGAAAAGTAACCCAAGTTTGTGAGCAAACAAATGGAACCCGTGGCATTATTCTTTTAAAATAATTTTTAAAGAATTTTACTGAATTATGTACTTGAATAGTGATTCACACTGGTTGCATAGTAGGCACGACAAATTTTGTTTTTACGTTTTCCTGTTTCCCTATATGTTTTCCCTACTCCATGTTTACCTGACAGAATGGATTCCCAAAAAATAGCATTCCAAATTAAATCACCGCAGTTGATTAACAGAAGCTTAAATGAAGATATAAAGGTGTCTTCAATGAAACAAAAAACAACAGTAGTATTACATATAGAATGTCAAAAGTATTTCAAGTATAGTCAGTTTATTAGTTCCAGGATGGTTAAAAAGATCAATATCTTAAATAATTGCATACTTGAAAAATTTTATAGATGCCTTCTCTATTTTGGTTTGCAGTGCTTAAGAAGATGAAAACAAATGAAAAGCAAAATTATGGACATTTTTCATCTCCTTTCCTGCCTCCAATCTTTATAGTGATACTTTTTAATTTTAAGTTTGATGGACCCAACCAGTGAGAAAATATTTTGCCTTTGAGAAACACATACCTAGCTGAAAGAGTGATCCATGTGCCGGTGAAGTGTGTTTTCTGTACATGTCACATGTGTACCTGTGTGTTTGAGTGAAGAGCTAGGAAAGGAAGTGAAAACATTGGTTAGGGCTGGTGGTTTCCACCTTCGTGTTCTTGGCCTGGTATCCGCTGACAGCGAGCCACTGTGACATCCCCTTGGTGCTGTGGGGTCTTTTCCTGCCAAATATTGTTCTCTTGAAAGATTAAATAGCTGAATCAGTGTGGCCTGAATCTCGATCCTGCTGAGAATATGAAGACTCCTGCAGGTTGTAATACAGATTAGCTGGTGAGTGCTCTGTTAGAGAAATAAAGTGAGTTTCTCTAAATGAATTTAACAACTGCTGTGAACCTTTTTGTGTTCTCCAGTGTGAGCGTGCGTGCTGGCAGTTAACCATTTATTTCCCTCATTTTCTCGAAAAGTTGCTCTGGTCCACCCCTGAGCATTTATTGGAAACACTTTCATAACTTTATTTCACATTCATGTTTTGCCAGATAAGCCATTTGATACATTAAATTACTGAGTATTGTGAAGGGTAGGGTAAATCGTTATTTACTTGATTTCCTTAAGGAGGAAAACCATGTTTCTTTGTATTATGAAATGAAAGGGCTCTGGTGTCACTGATAGAAATTGATAAGTCACACTACTGGGTTATTTAGAGTAAACGGATTAGCATGTTACATTCTGATCACAGACTTTACCTTAGTGGTCCAAAAGGGTGTGGAAAATTAGCAAGAGACAGGACCGGTGGCTGAATTATTTTGTATCGCTTGCGACCATTGCTATTTCTGCTTCTAAGAGTTAGATTACAACTGATGAAGGTTCCAAATTCTACAAAGCCTATGCTACTTCCCCCTAAATGGAATAAATTAAAAAATCAGGAACAGTACTATAAAGTATGGAGCACTCAGATAACCTGAAAATAATTAGAAGTGTGTTAGCTCGTTGGATCGCAATCTTCTGTAGAAATTTGTTGAACTCTTTGTCTTGCTTATGTATGAAATGTGCTCAATCTGCCTAGGAAGCAGCTCTTCCATCTGCTTCCCACCTCATTCCCATTTGTCTCCTGACACCCTGTGTGTGTGTGTGTGTGTGTGTGTGCATGTGTGTGTGCATTTGTGTGATTTCTTAGTAAACATGTTTGTGACTGATTTGCAAATGGCAAAGCACAACACAGTCACAATAAACAACTATTCAATTCAGTAGTGCTATTCTAAACTTTTGCAGATAGATTCATAGATTATTAGTGGGGCTGTTTTAAGGTTCTTAACATAAATATTTAGCTAAACATTTTGCTAAATATTTACCTAAATCATTGTTTTTTACTCATTGCCACAAATATACCAAAAATTGGGTGGGGAGATGTTGGCCTAAGAGAAGCCTCAAGAAGATGGGAGCTGTGTTAGTTTGGCAGCTTTCTACCGCCCCCATAAAAGAGCCTGTGTTTTGCAAGAGAGGATTTGAGGCTGTCATACAGAGTACCACCTGATCTTAACTTCGTATTTTCTCAATAGTTTGAAAGCTAGTTTGCAACTATCCTGACAATCAGTCAAAGACTTGGGGCTAGCATCAAGATGTTTTGACCTCTAGTGTAATTGCAATTTGTTTTGGACATATCGTTAGTTAAATGCCACCTGGATTCCCAAGCCTAGGGTCCCTGATTTCAGTCCCCAGATATTGACTATACCACCTTTAAACTGTGAACTATCAGTCTAGAGACACTGTGTCCAGTTTAAAGAATGGTAATGAAATGGGCACCATGTACCTACCACCCAGCTTCTGAATGAGAATGACTGTAAAGCCTTTGAGGCTCCTGTGTTTCTTGGAGGTTTACACCTCAACCCCTTAACTAGCTGCCAGCAACACAAGGCCCATAAGCTTCTTGAACACATAGATTTTCTTTGTGAGCTGATGGAAAGATCATATGAAAATCTAATCCCCATGTGTATAAACAACCTACGGATCTGGGAGAAAGCATGGTTGGCTTCTTGGGTCATGGAAGCATGCACAGTCCGTGCGGGATGTCTCCCACCTCCCTTAGCCTTTGCTTTTGGCTGCCCAGAGTTCAGCAGAAGCTATCAGGCACTGTGGCATCGTGCACCTCTGTTCGTTCTTAGGATAAGCGGGAATGAAAATTCAGGAAAGTCTCACTGTGTGTTGGCACCAATCTCTGGAAATAGTTGTCACCATCCTAGTGTCATGGATCAGGACACTGGAACTCAGGGAGGATAAATAAGTTGCCCAGGTGCATATACCCAGGAAAGAACAAAACTGGGATTTAAGTATAGGGTCTTGGGATTTTTTCCCCCTCTGACTTCAAAGTGCAGTATTTCTTCTCTAAATCAGGATTTTGGAAGCATTGCTTATGTGTTTTATCTAAGTGTCTTTCTCCCGTAGAGCAAATATGAAAGATAGTAGTTTCTTTTGATAGTACAGAAGTTAATTTATTCTTAAATGGTACTTGGGAGGTCATGTAGTGAGCATTAGGACCAAATTTAGACGTTTCACTTTGTTTTTGTGCTACTGGGATTAAACCCAGGGCTTCCTGCATGTTAAGCAAGTGCCGTACCACTGAGCTCCACCCCAAGCCCAGTTTTACATTTCTTAATGCTAGGAACAGAGCTCTGTCACCCATAAGTGGAGTCTCTTAGTCAAATTTGCCTGTCTGTGTTGGGATGCGAGAAGGCTTTGCGTTTCCCCAGATATTTCATATGCACTTTGATGTTAAGGTTCAGTGCTGCTTCTCCTTCAGGATACACTTACTTTCCTGTCCCACCTTCTCAGGAAGTGCTTGCTTGGAGCTTGGCTCTGTTACAGGAGGGTCCAGGGTCTAAGCAGTTGTCCCCATCCCAGAGCACAGAAAGTGTATTAAGAGAGAGATGAGGTTTGGGGGCTTGGGAAATGGAGAATAAGGCCCTTGACCCTACCTGAGGTTTGGTGATGATGGTCACAGATGGCTTATAGCAGGCGTCACGAGATGAGTTTCTAAGAACGAACACGGATACAGTGGAGGTGGGTAAGGAATTGGTAATGGTGAGTGAGGGTAGCAAGGAACTTTCCACCTAGGGTAACTGCAGACACCAAGAGTAAGGACGAAATGGTAGTGTGTTTGATGAGCTGCAAATACAAATTTTATCCTGAAGATTTTGAAGAGTAGCCACAAGATCTTTTTTGAAGGGAATGATCCTAGATTTTAAGATCATTTATTAAATGTTGGAAGGAGATGATCTCATCCTGTTGTTAATTTGGCCTGTATGTGCGTTGGATTTCACCAGAATTGTCACCATGGAATCTTGGGCCCCATGTGTCTGGCTGTTGAGCCTGGGATGTTGATAGCTTCAGTGTTTGTGGGTGTCTGTGTTTGGAGAATAAAAGGAAAAAGATCGTGATTTCTTGCATCTCTGCATGTTTAAGCCATGCCAGTTTGAAAAAGTAACAGGCAGTTTTGCGTTGATTTAGACTTGAATGACAAATACTGAACAAAGGTGTGTGTGTGGCATGTAAATAGGGCGGTGGTGTGTTACACTCCGACTGTGACACAAGCCCGGGATAGCGAGTCTCAGACACAGTCTCAGGTTGGCAGGTCTGAGAGTGCAAAGCTGTATAAATATGTATGTCTTTAGCACTGCAGGCAAATTCTGCATTAGTTCTCATACAAATATGGAGAGGAAATCTCAGTTAACTAACATGTTTGCATGGGGACTATTCCAGTAAACCGATTATTATGTTATGTTATAATATAGGCTAAGACTAAATTTTTGTTCTTATCAACAGTGTTTCTAAGAGCCATTGTGCAGCTAACTTTGACTCAAAAACCCAACTACTTCTTTGCTCACTGAGCAGGCCAGAGTTGATAGACGTTGACCAGGACAGGTCAGTATGGTGGGTGGATGGCCCGGCACTTGACCCCTAGTCCCTGTTGTCCTCAGGACACTGTCTGCAAATATCTTTTCTGGCAGCTCATGAGGATGCCTGTTTAAGACTGTTTATTTATGTTTGACTGCTAAAGTCAGGATGCAGAGGATCAAAGGCCTAGTGACTGTATAGTTCCAAAAAGCTTAGTTTTATGGGTGTTAGGAATTGAGGACTTGGTCCTAGTTAAAAGCAAAGGAAGAGTTGGTTCTATATCATAGCAGGAATTGTGGGTAAGACACACACACACATTTCCTGCAATACAGGTGTTATATGATAAATTCATAAGACTCTTCCAACTTTTAAAATGACCCATTTCAGCAGAACATTATAACTAAATCACTATGCCTCTTTTCTCCTACATCTCAAATGGGAATGCAAATATTTGATGCGTACTTTAAGTTAAGAGGATCAATGAATAAATGATAGAAAAGCTCTTTGCATGACTCAGAAGAAAAGCATTTAAATAAAAATATGAAATTGAGCTTACTCTATGGAGACAGCTACATGAAAGGATGATTGGCTTTCTTTCTTGGCTTTTTAATATTATTAAAATGTAATTGAGAAACATGAGAAAAGCAGTTTAGTTTGGTTGGAGAGAGGCAAGGAAGTGTGTGTATCCTGATGTAGGAGAGAATAAAACTGCATGCGTCATTGGGTATACTTGGCTGATGCTCTTTTGAATCCTTCTAGATCACACCCTGAAAGCAAAGTGGTTGTCATTATTCTTGAGGATCCCAAAATGTTATGTTTTGAAGTGGGATTAATATCAGGCAAAAAAAGGGGGATGTTTTATGAAAAGTCCAGTTTTCTTCTTATGTATGGTTTTGTTCTTGCAAAGAATATTTGAGATGAGCTAATGTTTGTGGCACTGAGCAAAGGGTTGACCTCCCCGTATTCATAAGGGGTGAGTGCTCCAGCCTGGTGAACACTGCTGGATTAGAAGGTCATTTTGAAGGACCAAATAGGCAATAATTAGACCAGGCAGAAATGCAACCATAGTGAGCAGTAATCCTAAAGAAAATTAAAACAGAAAACACTGCATTATTTATTTGGATTTAATGGGAACTTGCCAAGAGAAAGACAGCTGGCTTTCTGCTTTTTGGAATGTTTGTAGACCGGAGAAGGAGCTGTCCATCAGATTGAAGCTCACACTTAATTCTTGCTGTGGGCCAGATCTGACTACAGTGAAGTGGGGAAGAGGCACAGCTAACTATGTGATTCAGGACAGAAAAGACATGTGCTGGTGTGACAAGCAGACCTGAGCTGGGTTCTGCCTCCCCCAGTTTCATCTTTGGCTCTCCGTCATTTCCTAGCTGCTTTGTTCAGTGGACTTCTGGGCATTACGGAATGATTTTCCGAAGCCAACAAATACAAACATCTCCTTTACTTACCTGCCTTCCCCTAAGAAACCTGGTAATAAAGCAGTTGTACTTCACCTTGTTGTGTCTAAATTTCCACATCCATCATGTGAAAATAAAAATGTATAACTTGGAAGATTTTCATGAGAATTAAATATTAACTCTCAGGCTATAAGTAAAAGACCGAAGGTCCAGTGAGATAGCTCAGCGGCATAAGCGCCTGCCTGGCAAGCACGAGGTCCTGAGGTCGACTCCTGGTACCCACACAAAAAAAAAAAAAAAAAAAAAAAAAAAGTCTGAAGTACTTAAGAGTGGACATTTTTTCTTATTATTATGGGAGAAATTAAAAATCAAGGAAAGATTTTGGCATGAAAATGCTTTAGAGTCACCTCATTTTATGTTTGTAGAAATAGCAGTATTTCCAATCTTCAAATTTATTACCATCTGCAAAAGTTTATTTTATTTTATTTGGATTTCCTAGAAGTAGCATTATTTTGGCTACTGTCACTCAGAATTTTGTATTTAATATGTTCATTGAATAATGTTGCAAAATTTTCCTGGGAGTGTTTAATTTCATTATAGAGTTTTCACTGGTGAGAATAGAAGTTGGGTTTTATAGTGAAAATAAGCATGCTGACTTACCGATTCTAATGTATTCAAGGGGAAAAAATGTTATTAATGCAGTTTGACACAACATATACGTCCACAGATGAGTTGTTCTCGACTTGGGTTCAGGACTCTTAAGAGTTTTTGGTAATTCCCTAATGATATTTTGCTTCCTTACAAGAATAGTGATAGACATCAGGATTACTTAAGATGAGATGAAAGAAAATCTGTATTTATTCTGGGGCAGAGATTCAGGGAATCCTGAATTTTAATCCAAAAAGGTAACGAATAACATTTTCCTTATGTTTCTGCTTCATCAAAAGGTGCAGATTTCGGATTAGTCTTTGACCGCGCAGTGTGAATATAAAGGAGGAGATTTCTCAGAGGCCGTGAGATTTTGAGGCGATGAGGATATTTTAAGGCATGCACCAGGGTGGGCTCACTCACTGGGTGTCCTCAGTTCTCTTATCTGTGTTTCTCCATATGGCGCTCGGAGACTTCAATAGAGAGAGGCTGAGACGCGCATCTGCAGCGTTAATGGATATTAATATCACTCTCGGGCTCATGGATGCCATTTGCCATGTTTAGCACAGCTGGGCAGATGCGAAGTTTGTTATGTTTCATCCAGAAAGGAATTTATTTTGTGATATTTGTTATGGATACCCGTGTTGTGTATGACACAAAATCCAAATTTAAGAGGAGACAGTAGATGCTCCTTTGGGGAGACTTTGATAACAGACTAACTGAATTTTCTCTTTTCCAAGTCCACCGCGGTTCCTTGAACTTAGGGAATGTAGCTAGTCATGTTTTGAACCCCGGCACCAGACATAGTGCCTGGCATGTAGTAGCATTCTATAACTGTTTTAACAAATAAATCCCATCGTGTGCAGTGCTTTGCTTATTGTGGCTTATAAATTATAAATTTACAGCTTATAAATTTATTTCCAGATTAATTTCCATTCAAGACTACTACGAGACTCTGACCTATCTTGCCACACTCCTGTTTTCCTCCCATTTTGCTCCTCACCAGCAGTGTTGCAGTGTAGCCAGGATTTGTCTGTTGCTGAGCTTTTTGGAGCACTGGGTGTGCTGCTGGTTGCACTTTGTTCACCAGGAGGTGAACTGTTAAATTAAACACTCCTTTGATCTGAGCACAACAAAGGTTTATTTCTTTTACTGCACAGCCCAATGCAAATTGGTAGCAGAGAGGGAGGCTGAAGGGTTGGCTCCATGTAGCCATCGGTGATCCTCGCGTCTTTAGTTGAGTGTCTCTGCTCTTCACCTGGGCCTTAGCGTTCTGCATGGGATGAGCTGCATCAGGTGTGTATCAAGCAAGGGGGACTGAGGAAGACGGAGGGGAGTTGGAGAGCTAGATCTGGAAGTTGTGCATGCTATCTGCATCTGGATTTTGAGTGCCAGAATTCAGTTATATGGACTCACTTATTGCAGGGAGTGTGACAGGTAGGGTATTGGTGTCCCAAGGAGGGCAACAGAAAGTGGTTATTGGTGCACTATAACCAGTCCCTGCTGCAGCCTTTTATCCAAAAGCATCTCCCTGGTGGCTGGACAGAGATGGTATAAGTGTTCTGTGGTCCTTGCAGCCTCTGAGATGCCTGCCATGGTCTTCTAAGAGCTGGTTTTGAGTTTCAAAGAGATGTAGGCCCTTGCTACAGGAGAAGTAATACTTTGGGTTGAGGACTCTTTTGTTCCACTTGTTTGGGTGGAGGATCTGTCTGTTAAGTTAGGCTCAGTCACCGATGAGGTAAATGTCCCATCTGAGTGGGTGGTGAGACCTGGCCATGGTGTCACAGATGGGTATAAAGAGTTCAAGTCTGAAATTCCCCAAAAGCCACTGAGGAGATATTTTAGAAGTCAACCTGTACTTTTACAAAAGCGCAGAAGTAAAGACAGTAAAACTTCAAACATACTCAGCTGGTCATATACTAAACCAGGAACCTGCAGTAACCGCAAGGACATGAATTCCTAAACCCTCGTTTCCCCCCAGAATAATAACACTAGCTTTCCCATTTGAGAACTGTTTTGGGGGAGTGGTGGGCAGGCACCAAGTGCCAATTGCAAGTTGCACTGTATCCAAATTTATTAAACTGTGGGGCTTTATTGTATTTTATTTTGTAACTTCCAGAAGTTTCTATTTACCTGCCATTCCTGAGAATGAATCAAATATGTAATGGTGTGCAGATTAAGTTTTGAGGATGATGATTTGTGACAATTAACTTTTGAATCATATTCCTTGTGGAAAGCTAGTTCTTGAGGCCATTTGGTGACTTAAAAAGTTGACCCTTCCTATTAAGTCATAGGAAACCGTTTATAAGTTTACTCTTAAAAACAAAGGCTTAGTTTACAGAGTAGGAAGGTCTCATATAAGTGGTGAACTGTGAGTCAACAAAAGGCTTCAAACACTTTGCGAAATTCCCAGTTTATGCCTACAGAATAGCAAACACATTGTGACATATCGAGAGAATCAGTGGATAATGCTTTTTTTTTTTTTTTTTTTTTTTGGTCCTGCAAACTCTTGCATGTATTTTATGAAGTGTTAATGCAGTTAGTATCTAATGTTCCTAATTTATGCAATTGGATATTTCATAAATGGGTTTTCTGCATGCAAGCATTTATACACATTAATATTTATGCAAGTATTCAAATCAATGCGAGGGCATCTGTGTGCATATGTGATGAAAATATGCATATGCATGAACATTTGTACCAAGGGATAAGTCCCCAAAGTTAGTGATTGCTGAGGTTACAGTTTTTGACTTTTGTCCTTTTGACAAAATTTCCTTGCCTAGAAAAGGCAGGCAGAGATATAGTGCAACCATTAATATTGATAAGTGAAACGGTTTTAGCTGTAATAGGTGTGATATTCTAGTTTAGTGAAGTTTCATTAGTGATAAGATTTTTAAAAAGCAGTAGTTTAGACCATATAGCAGTTTTCACAGAGCGGTTATTCTAATAAATTGCCAATACAAAGACTACACTGTGAAATAGTTTTTGTAAGAAGTATTTTATTTTTTTTAAACAGACTTATTTTATCATGAGTTTGACCCCTAGAAATAAATTGGCCTAGGCAGTATGGGGCTTCCATTGCCTTCTTTAAAATGCTTACAAGAATGTAAACAGATGATAGAATGTAGGGATGGCTGGGGAGGGAAGGTTCTGATTTCAAGTCCTTCTTGGTAACTTCACATCTTCACCTACTTCATGTTAGGTGGCTCTAGGTTCTTGCCTGGCGTGGGCCTGGGAATCTTCCAGGCTGGAAAGCCCAGTGTCTGGATCCACCTACCCAGGAGACCTATGGCACTTTCCCCTGAGGCTCCCTGTGGAGCCCTTGCAGGCTTCAGACAGTCCTTGTTGCTTGGTAATCTACTCGCCCCCGTCCTGTGTCTTTGCTAGTCTAGGGAGAAATGTCTCTTTGATCTCTTCTAATTCTAGTTTGTCTGTTTATTAGGCTCGAATGGCAGTGTTTGTCTCAGTTTATAAAGTTATTTATTTATATACTGGTACATTTCCAGCCCCTTACATTAACAGTTCATGGTAGGCCAAGAATAAACAGACTCAATTCTAAAATACCAGTTCTGCAGTTTAAAGATGTGTTAAAGATTTCTTTTTCTTTTCTTTCTTTCCTTCTTTTTTTTTTGTTTTTTTTTGTTTTTTTTGTTTCCCATTTCTGAGGAATTTAAAATCTACCAGATGTTTGAAAAGGATTGAGAATTATGGTGTGTCTTTCTCATACTTAAATAACATCTTCTCATTGAACTTTTGTTTAGATTCTTTTGAACTGAAATGCCAGGGAGTTAATTTTTGTCTTATGGGAAAGGAGAGGTTGAGAAAGTTATGAATAACTTAAGTGTGAATTTGAAAGGAATTGTTTGCTCAGAGTTGGGCATCTTTTCTCAAAGTCCAAATCTTACTTCTTTGCCATGACTGACTTGGGTGTAGGCACAGGTTTCTATTTCTGTGTTTTTCATTAGCGAGTGAGGCTGTGACTCTCCAGGCAACAGGAATGGATTAATATGTTCTGTATCTCTGATGGGCATATGGGATTGCCTGCTTTGAATGCATTCAGTTAACATCATTCTAGGCAAGCCCTTTGGTGTAGAATTTGGGTCTTGGATCACATATCCTCCTGTTGGACAAAGCTCAGAATCATTTGTAAAGATGATTTTATTTCTTGTTGATATTTACTTAATTCACTTCTAAGCAGAAGATACTCATTTAGGCTCACCGAGGAATGGGTAGCAAGTAGGAAAGTTCTGCTACAAGGAGTTTAAAGCATTGATGGTATGGAAGAATGCTAGTGTGAGCGAAAGGGAGTGTGGTGTAGGAAGTCGGAGGAGACACTTGGGAGGGGCAAGATTAAGAGTTGGGATTTTACTGTGACTTCAGTGAAAGCCACTGAAAGTTTTTGGGGAGAGGTATGAAATAATTTGATTTACATTTTTTAAGAGATTGGCTCGGCTGATGCATGATTTTAAAAAAGGGATTTCATGGAGCAAAAATATACACAGCGAACGATTATGGGAGACAGGTGAGATAGGTTGGCTTGGACTCAGCTGGGAGCATCCAAATGGAGAAAGATGGCAACGAATGTTTCGGATTGAAGTTAAAGCCAAGAAAACATGCTGGAGGTTGAAATGCTTTGAGGGAGTGGAGGAAGGAAGGATGTCTCCTGGCTTTTGATTCTAGCAAATGTGTGAATAGTGTGACATTTAATTGAGGTGGGGAAGGCTAGAGAAAGAAGAAGTGAGAGGTCGACATTCTGCTTTGGCTGGGTGTGGACAGCCAGGTGGAGGTGGTCGTCAAGCTCTTCTTACTACTGTGGAATACAGTGGAGAGGGGAGGGGAGGAGGCGTGAACTGTCTCAGGTCCTCAGTACCTAGCTGGGATTGAACACCCTGGAATGAGATGAGGTCACCTAATGAGAAAGTGTAGACAGATATGAGAAGAGCGCCTAGGGCCAATCCTGGAGTTCTCCAACCTTGGAAGGTCTGGTAGAAGAAAGATAGCTGGGTCTTGTGCGATGACCAAGGATTAATGTGAATTTGGAAGCAGAAGCCAAGAGAGGAGGTGGCGAATTGGAAATAGTGAATAGGCTGCAAAGGATAGTAGAGAAGTGGGGCTGAAGGTGGAAGCAGTTTAAAGTGAAAGGTTTTTGTCATATTTATAGCATTTGCTTTTTTTTAAAATTTTGAGTTTTTAAAAATTATCTTTTATTAGTACATATTTGAAGTACATAGTGTTTACATTCCTTGTTTGGAGTTGCTCCATGTACATAACACATCTTAATTCCTTTTTTGTCCCCTTTCCCTCCCCTCCTTTCCCCTCTCTCCATCTCTTGGTCCTCTTCCCATTTGAGAAAGATCTATCTCCCTACTTCCTATTAGCTATCTTTTATTTTGCTCTTGACTTATACTTTGGGTTTCTCATATAAAAGAAGCCAAGTTTGTGCATCTGATTTATTTCACTTAACCTTGTGGTCTCAAGATGCATTCATTTTCCTACAAAGGACTCAAGTTTATCCTTCTTTAGGCAGAGCAGTACCCCATGGTGTGTAAATACCAGGGACCTACTAAAGCTTGTTCAATTTAACATGGACAGAATCTATAGGAGAGAGGAATAAGAGCAGGAAGAAAGTTCTAGAGAAGGGTGGAGGGGATGGAGTTCAAAGTATAAGTATAGGTTGGGCATTGATAGGATCCAGGGATATTTCTTCCGCTGGCTCGGAGGGGAGCTTACCATGGGCTGTTTTGCTTCTCTGTTTGAGGTCTCTGGCTGCTCTGCTTTCCTTTCCTCAGTGCTTATGAACCGATTCTCTGCAGCTTCAGTCTCAGCTGAATTACGCACAGCATATACGTCAAATTCTCAAGTGAGTGTCTGCCCTGTCCAGAGTGATTCTTTTATCTTAGCACTGAGCTGTTCGGAATGGTGACCACCGGCCAGGAGCACCTATTAAGTACTTGAAATGTGGCTGCCATAACTGAGGAATTGAATATGTAATCCTGTTGAATTCAGATTTAAACACTGGTGCTCAATTCAGTTACTGGAAAAAACTTGCTATGTTCATAAACTATCTTGTTAGTAATTTTATATTGATTAAATGTTGAAATGATACTAATTTTATTAGTACCTGTTGGCAATACATAGTGTTTACATTCCTTGTGTGGAGTTAGTACATGTATGTAACACACCTTAATTCTTTTTTTCATCCCCATTCCTTCCCCTCTTTCCATCTCTTGGTCCCCTTCCCATTTGAGAAAGATCCACCTCCTTACCTCCTGTTATCTATCTTTTTTTTTTTTTTTTTTTGTGGGTACCGGGGGGGTCAACCTCAGGACCTCGCGCGCCAACAGGCACCCGTGCCTCCGAGCGATATCACCGGCCCCTTTTTCGTATGTGGGATCCGGGAGTAGAACTCGGGCCCTCGCGCTTGCAAGGCAGGCGCTTACGCCGCTGAGCCATCTCACCGGCCCTGTTATCTATCTTTTATTTGGCTCTTTATTTATACTTTGGGTTTCTTATATAAGAGAAACCATGCTCATGTTTTGTGTATGTACTTGGCCACGCTTATCTAGCGTGACCCACATGTCACCACTAGGTGCAGAGACAGCTTGGGAAATGTGGCTTCAGAGAGTTTATGCTGTTTGCTTAGGGGCCGCAGAACTGGGGCTCCCTGCGGGCTGTGCCCAAAGCCGTGCACAGCAGGGAGCTCATTCTGTGCATTCTTCCACTGGAGTTATTTTATGTTTATACTACCGCACGATATTTACATGGTCACTTAAAGGACATATTTGGGGTTTTAACTCAAGTACTTGAAACGATAACTTTCAGGGTATGGTTTTAATGTGCTATTACTGACTGAGCTTTGATTGAATTGTGGACACACAGTGTGCAGCTGGGGCTCTCTTTGTCCTTGAGCTTAAGCACTGACTGACAGCTCTTTCCTGCGTCCTGTTTCTTGCTAGTGGTCACCACGGTTTGCTGCATGTCATGGATCTACTGGCACCGAGTGCTGCTTGGAACTTTTCCCATATTTGATGATTCTCTCCATTTGTCTTAAGATTGTCAAGCTTTCGTTAAGGATCCTTGTCAAGAAAAGATCTACTTATTTTTAAAGGAATAATGTAAAGTTATATGAATATTTATTTATTTAGTTAGTTTTTCTTGAGATAGGGTCTCACTATTGTAGGTCAGGCTGCCCTTGAAATCACTGTACAGCCAGGGCTGGCCTTGAACTCATGGCAATTCTCCTGCCTCAGCCTCCCCAGTGCTGGGATTGTAGGTGTATGCCACCACACCCAGCTAATAATGAATTTTTCAGGGTTAAAGTTTGTAATCTACCATGATATTCTTTGGGCATCTGAAGGTCAGAATGTCTCAGACTTGAACTCATTATCTATTCCCCCTCCTCCTCTGCCCTGTCTTCTCTTCCTTCTCTTTCTCCTCCTATCTCCTTTTCTCCTTCTCCTCCTCCTCCCTCTTCTTCTTCCTCTTCCTCTTCCCCTTCCTCCTATCTTATTTAAGATCATCACCAGACATCCAGGTACTAAAGCAGAAAACTCACTCATCCTCAACTCCTGGTCTTCCGTTGTTCCAGCCTGTGCTCCTCAATTACGTCGAAACTTCTCTCCAAACCTTCCCGGTCTCTCTACCATTGCCACCACCTCAGTCAGACCTTAAGCATTTCCAGCTTCTCTTCTTGTTCTCATGTAGTTGTGGTTTTATTTCTCTTCCCACTCATCCGATCTTGTTGAGAAAGACCTTTGTCTCTTTCATCTGTGTGCTTTTAGGTCTTAGCTGAGAGCTTGTGCTTGGTCCACAGGAAAGGCACAGGTTGTGTATCTGTTTAAAGCAGAAAATGAAAGTGATCTGTGTTTACTCCCCATCTGCCTTCTTTTCCCCTAAATGCAGCTAACAAAGCTTACTCAGCTCTTCAGCCGAATGACACACAGTTGGCATCCATGCAGCTCTTGGGTCCTTGCTGAATGCAAGCTTTTACACTATTCCCGTGTCCCTGTGTAACTCACAGGAATCCAGCTAAAATCCCTCCCTGGCTACTCTGACTAACGAGGGACAGATTTCTTTCCTGGAGCTTACATGCTATAGTAATATGCCCCCGAGGACTAGAATGGGATAGAAATCCCCGGGTAGAGTATCTGATACTCTCTAGCCTGGGGACTAACTGTAGATAATTTTCACATAAGTTTATAGGCAAGCATCTGGCACAGTATTTATGAGTCAGAGCTTACAATAGGAAACTGAAAGAAAATTAAAAAAAAAAAAAGGGAAAAAGAAAGTGGACTGTAAAAGAAACAGAACTTCATATAATCAAATCACAAATTTGTTTAAGCCCTGTTAGGAAAATTAGCCAAGTTTCATAAAGGATAGCAAAAGAATCTCACTAATATAAATCATGCCTAGAGCCCCCTGTTACCATATTACTTCTTTTCTTTGGATCTGTCTCCAAATAGGATATAATTTCAGCAATGAGTCTGCATCAGTCCTGCCTCTGGTAACAGGGGAACAGTTTTTTCTGTCTGTAATGTAGCAAAAGATGCCAGTAGCTACTCAGGCAATTCTTTATGCATCTGATGAAGAGATATTGGTATTTTTATATGGCAGATAGGATTTCATAGACGACATAATGGAGAGTTTAGTCAAACAAAATGTTCTTTTCTGTTCTTTCTCAAATGACTAGTGGCAAGTCTCAAAATGGTGGCTTTCTGTGTTACTGAGGCCTGTTTAGGAATGGCCCACACCTACAGACAACTGCCTACTCTTCCTGGTCCCCCAACTGAATAAGAGTATTGTGACAAACCTGAGAGCTTTTGAAGAACAATTAGACTTTTCACCAGAGGAAAAGAAGAAACTGCCAAAAATATCATCAGTTAGAAGAAGCCTCTCTCTGCTGGATTTCCTAGAGTGAGTCAGTAGCCAATATGACTGACCTTCTAGTCTGCCTGTAAAAATAATTTGTTTTTGTTGTTGTTCTCCCTGGAATTCCAATATGGGCTCCACGTAATTAATGAACAAAGGAGATATTCATCAGTGTGGTTAATCTAAATGTGAGGGTTGAGGAGTTGCTGGTAATTCACATAGTATCTAGCGTGAATCTGATCGCTTTCTTCAGAATGGAGTAAGTTAGGGCAGCCACTCTGGAAGAAGGTGACTCTGGGAGGTGGCATGAGAGGCTCTTCTTTTTGGGGGGTGGATATTTTGGGGATGGCCTAGACAGAACAGAATCAGTCAAGGTGAAGGGTTTGGGGCAGCTCTACACTGGGACAAGGGTTGGGAGGTTAGACTGTAAGAGAGGAAAGACAGCCTTCTGCTTTTTCAGTGTTCCTAGGAGCCATCTGATTGTTACACAAATGGTCATCCATACAATGGGGTGTTTATTCTATAGCCACTAAGAAAGGAAAGGAGATTTGTGGGTAAAAGAAAACACACAACAGTCTTCGTTTTGTGCTCCCATTTCTGCATATAATTTGAAAGGTGATGTATGCGTAGGTACATGCCTTTGAGTCTTTGTGGAGAATATTCTAGAAGAAGTATAATAAACAGCAGTGTTAGCTGCCTTGAAGAAAGGAGCCTGGAGACCTGTGTCTGAGGTAGGATTTGAGGGAGTTATTTGAATTTGTATGTACATTACTTTTAAAAGAAGAACTAATTAAAGTTTTTCTCAGGATTATTCTTATTTCCCAGGAAAGGTGGTAGGGGGAAGGGGCAGGGGAAGGGAAGGAGGGAGTGGGGGAAGCAGGAAGGAGTCAGATAATCTTTTTGTCCTTCTTCTAAATTACAAAGCTCAGGGCTCTTGTACTCCTGGACCTTCAGGGTTATTACTTTGCCTGGATTATGGTTAAGTCAGCACTTCTGGGCTGACCTGAAACTGAACCATCATTTATAATCTCTTTGTATGGGAGAAACTGTACGGCATTCCAGAGAGCAAACTAACGCAAACTGCTTCACCCACCCTCTCAATTTCATCTATCACCTTCCTTTTCAAAAATTATTTTTAAAAAAGGGCTCTAAACGCCATCCAGGAGACCCTGTCTGTCCTCATTCTGACCCACTTCATTGGAAATGACATGACTAAAACGTTCTACGCAGTTATGTGCTTGGTTGTGCTCCCCCAAGTTACCTTGTCTCACACTTTCTTTTCCAGCTAGTTTTTACTTCTTTCTTAGAGAGTGCTTTGTCTTTTCTTTGTTGGAATGCCTAGTAGAAGGGAGTAGATGTTCAGCAAATATTTGTTGAATCTGTAAATTAAGGTATGGACACTGAAACAGATCACTGTAAGTTGTCACAGGTAAAACATCCATGGCCCCAGAAGGCACTTCAGGAGGCATTTGAATCTAGCACAGGGCTTCTCAATCTTGGCCTTATTGATGTCTTGGGCCTGATAATTCTTTGTTGTGAGCCACAATCCTGTACATTATGGGATGTTTAGCATCATCCCTGACCCTTGTCCACTAAGTACCAATGAAGCCCTTGCTGTGACAATCAAAAGTGTCTCTAGATATTGCTGCATGTCCCCTGGGAGCAAACTTAACCTCTGTTGACAATCACTAACTTAGAATGTGCTATTCAGTGTCCAAGAATGAATCTGCACTGAGGAAGAACTGTTCAAATCCTGAAGACTTGGGTGTGGGGCCAAATAAAGCTACTGATGTTTGTATGGTGCCTCGTGCAGAATTCGCAGCAGTGCCCCCACGAATCAGAAAGGGCTAAAGACATGGAGGCTGATTCACCCTCCACTTGTCTTAGTCTAAAATTCTTCTTTTTTGCTCTCCACTTAATTTCCTTGATTTGTGAAGGACCAATTGTAATTGTAGGGAAGAGGAGAAATCAGAGGGATGGCTAGATTTTCAGAGTATTCTTCAGTGGTGTGGCAGTGCCCACACATGCTGGGCTGCGTTCCAGGAACCTCTCCTCAACTCTTCCCCTTATTTATACAGTAGCTTGCAGTGCCCTGGTATTTCAGCAGCAAACCAGTCTGTAGATGCTCCTTCCCTGGAGGTCTTTAAAAACAGAACGAAACACCCATCTACCCATAATGGTTTTGATGCAGTCCTGCTGATGAGAAGGAATAGACTAGATTTTTTCTGTCAAGGTTCATTTCAGTCCTGAGTGCTCTTAAGTGGATGGCTTTGCTTTTTGGTGGGGGGGGTGTGGATGTAAAGTGACACTGTATGAATTTATTGGTGAATCACTGCACACATCCTGGTTAAATAGAATGAGATGCAGCTTTCTCATGATCATGTTTCTGAAGCCTTTAGGGCATTTGGAGCCCCGCGGCAAGTGGGTGACGTAGGTAGGGCCCTTTTCTGTATCCCCAGGGCACAGAGGGGTCAGCAAGACACAGAGGTGGTTAATTCCTGGCCCCAGCCTCACCTGGCCCCAGCAGAGTGGAACTGCTGTGCCTGGCGCACGCTGCTTTCTCTTGACCCTGTGGCTTCTTAGTGGGCTTTGCTGTCACACGCAGTGTCTAGACATCTGATTTGGAGCCATAAAATTTTAGAGTAATAACAATTTTGGAAACCTACTTAGGAGACCATGACCTACTCTATTTTTCTCTTCTAGAAAATGTATATTTTCATATTAAATTGTAGTAAGATTTATTGCCAACCTTACCCGGACACAAACATTTTCATATATATTTGCTCTATGGATGTATTTGTATACATGTGTTTATGTGTGTATATATGGAGGTAATAATGTATGTTGCATTTATTTGGATATATAGGTAGAGCTGTGTGTGCTGTATGTGCATGTGTATGTATACATGTGCATTTGTGTGTGCTTGCGTGTGTTCACATGTATGTGTTCACATCTTGGTCAGATTGCAGCAGGAAATGAAGAAAGCCCACTTGACTGGAAGTGAGAGGCAGTTTCCAGCACTGTGGTGTGGTGGGGGAAGAGCGAGGTGCCCACAGCTCCAGGCAGTTATGAGCACCCTGCGTCTAAAGCCACAGACACTTGGGTCCCGGAAGAGGGGCTGCCTACAAGGAGTCATGCTGGGGAAGATAAAGCCATAATAGGAACAGGAGACAACAGCAGGAGGGCATGCAGAAGAAAAACTTCTACCTCCTCCTCCTCCTCCTGCCTTCCAATGCCTGTCCCTGCATCCCATGTAGAAGAGAGACTGCTGGAGGAAGCATACTGCTCAAGGGTCTCTTCCTGGGGTGACCGCGGGCAGAGGGGAAGAGAATGGAGCCAGGCAGCAGGTCCAGGGAGACTAACCAGGCATGTGCATGCGTGCGCGCATGTATGCGTATGTGCATTGATCTGCCCCTACTTTTCTTATTTCACCTTAGACTTGAACAATTTGATATAGACCATCATGACTATATTTGCTTAACTGTTTAGATAAAGTGTCAACCTTCGTTTCTGGAATTAAGAAAAGGCGTAAGTGGTCTTTCTTGGTGATTATCCCAGACTGTTTATGTCCAAAGGTTGGAAGTAGTCTTTTTAATATTTTGATTACCCATTGCTAGTAGGATGCTGTTACTTTTAAACATACTCAGTGGATGATGCTAGTAAATAAAATATTTTTGTGGAAGAGGAAAAATAGTGTTTACAAAATAACCCTGTTAGTACCAAGTGTGCTGACTATAGTATGCCAAAATAGAATTATTTTCTGTGTGTTTTTTCCACTTAATTTGATATTTGTGAGATCTACTTATTTTGAATTTTAGAGGCAGCCTTTTTGTTTTGAGGTATTTGTACTTTTTTAAACTATAAAATGTTTATATGATTTTCCAAAATCAAAACTGTGAAATGAAATATATTGAGATAATCACTTTTGTTTTCATTTCTTCTTTCCTGCTTTGAGCTTTTCTTGGTAAATATTTTTTCTTTTACTAGCTTTGGTTCATCTTTCCTTTATTTCTTTTGAACATGTAAGTTGATGTGTTTATATAGCATATATTCTTCCCTTTATTAGCTGGATGGTAGCAGACAGGACACACACGTCTGTAGTTCGCTTTTTCCTTTCCTGCCGGGTCCTGGAGATCATGCAGTAGATATATGGAGATCTGCCTTGTACCTTTTGACAGTTCCATTATGCAGCTGTGCTACAATTTCTTTAACCTGTCCCTTGTTGATGGGCATTTGGGTTATTTCCAGTCTTTTGCTCTTATAGTATTGTAACGAATAATATTGTATGTTTATCATCTCATATTTTTAGTAGTATAGTACTGGTGGGTATTGATTTTTATGAGAGGAGCTGTGGGGTTAAAAAGTAAATGAATGTGTAATTTAGCTAGATATTGCCAAATTTCCCTCCACTGGGGCTGAACCATTTGTCCTTCTAACCATAATATACAGCAGGGTCTATTCCTCTGCAGTCTCACCAAAAGAGTATGTTGTCAAACTTTTGCTAATTTGAAAGGTACAAAATGGTTTCTTGTGTTTTAACTCGTATTTCTCTTATCATTAGCAAGATCAAGCATCCTTTTTTAATGCCGAGCACTACATGCAACTTTTTTCTTTTTCTGTGAACTGTACGTTCGTCTTTTGTCTATACTGTGTTCCCCTCTGGCTCATTTTGAGCTAGGAATAGTTTCCCACTCCCAGGTTATAAAGCAGTTCCCTTATGTTTTCTTTTATGGTTTCATATTTTACATTTGGATCCCATTTGGAATTTATCTTGGTGTGAGATATGAGGAGTTGATCCAATTATGTATTTTCCCATGATGCTCCTGCATTATTTATTAAGGAATGTGCCTTTTCCTCAATGTCTTGGATGCCCTTTATCATGCATACTTGGGTCAGTTTCTGATCATTTATCTGATTCTATTAATGCTCTAGTAATAGACCGCTTCACAATGCTTTATAATAATTGTTTAAAAGTCTTTTTAAACAAAAGAAATGGTGACATGATTCCTGTGATTATAGAAACATACAGTTTAAAATGGGAGAGTATTTAGAGTTACCTTATGAGCGGACTACTTTCATTCCATTTTGCAAAGAAGGGAAGTGGGAATTTTTAGAGCTATCCTATGAATGGGCTACTTTTATTGCAAGATCACCCAGTTAATTAGCAATAGGTTAAGCAACTAAGTTCTCAACTAATGCATTGCATGATTTTCTAAAAAATGTATGATTTTCTCAAAAAACGTGGATGATTGGTCTTCCATCAAGGACCTAGACCCAGGTTGGATGTCTTGTCATATTTTCTTAGAACCGTACTACTGACCCCTAGAGATGTGCTTTTTAGCTTAATTCTTTCCAGAATTTTAAAATTCATGATTTTCTGCTTAATTATGATCATGTTAAGTAGAAACAGTTCTGAGAGAATGACAATAATGTGAAGTATTTCTTTAGCATGTATTTAAGTGCTCTGATTAAAGTGGCCTGATTAAAGTGCTCTAAGTATTTCCCCTTATTTATCACAAAACCTGAGGATGCAATTTCTGTTATTGGAATATTATTGATGAGTAATCTTGGCTTTGGTAAATTAAATAACTTGCCCAACCTCACAGTTATTAAACAAAGGAGCTTGGACTCTAATTCCTGTGTTTACTCCTGCGTTTATTTTAACCATTAGTTACACTATGTCCTGCATATAGCATTTTGGGTCCTGTTCATTTATTAACATTTTAACAGAGTTGCTCACCTTTATTTCTTCAATGATTATATTACATTTTATTTGTAGCATCACATTTCTTTTTAACACAATTAGATTACTTATACCAGATTTTGAGAAGAGGGATTTAAATGTTTTTCCTTGCTTTTTTCTTTAGACATTATTAATATAATCTTTACTTCTTTTTAGGGAAACATCTTGGAAATGAAGTAGAATAATGTGGAGTCCAGTGTCAGACAGAAACACACATTAATTTTATAGATGTGTTGCTAAGTGTTTTACTTGATGTTCAGAGAGTTTACTTTTCTGTGTTCACCTAAACATCCTCCTTGCAAATTTGTTTATAGCAAAACTTGCAAAATTTCTTCATTTTCCCTAGCCTTTCCTGGATCCCCATCATCCCAAGTTCCAAGTTCCAAATGACATACATAATGCATAGTGACATGTGGCTGACATGTGAATACTTTGGAGCTTTATATGCAATTGGAAATAAATAAAATACTTATTCCCTGAACCTCTTCAACTCTCATTTCTGAGTTAGGATGCATTTACCTTGCCCTGTGACATCAATAGATATATCCACAAGAGATGAAAACTTTATTGCTGTTATAGATTTGTTCCCTAAGAGAAATAGTGCAGAGGCCAGTTTAAAGAAAGAAGTGAATTAAATGTGGCAGGCCAGTGTGACATTACAATACTAGTGACTATTACAGAGGATAATGTTTTGGCAACATTTTAAGTGTCCTTTTGTGTGTGTCTGTGTGCTGGGAGAGAACATAATGGTAGACTTTGAGATTTGCATAACAGTAGACTTTTAACTTGGCAAAAGGTTAATATTGTCCACATACTAGCTTTGTGCTAGGTACACATGGGACATTAGGCTAAACCAAGTGAAGTTCCTGTCATCAGGAGGTTTATAATTTATTTATTTATTTATTTATTTTTTATGTGGATACCGGGAGTTGAACTCAGGACCTCGTGCTTGCCAGCAGGCGCTTGTGCCGCTGAGCGATATCCCTGGCCCTTTTTTTCCTTTATGTGGGTTCTGGGAGTCGAACTCAGGACCTTTGTGCTTGCCAGGCAGGCACTGATGCTGCTGAGCTATCTCACCAGCCCAGGAGGTTTATAATTTAGTATGCTGAAGCATCTTATTGTTTCACCATACTGTCTCTTTCAGTAAATTAAAGTTTGAGTTCAGTCTCCAGTCCCTATTATATGTACTATAAATTACATACATGTACCATAAATTAATAGTTTTCTTTCTTAAACTTTAGGACCAAAAATATGTGAGTAGACGTCTTAGTGATTTTTCTTGCATGTCACTGTGTGTAGGATACATACTATACACTTCTCTGCATATCTCACTGACCCACCGGTAGAACGGTACAGAATAAAACTGCCTGGTGCCTGGCTTCGGTGAGGACACATTTATACCTAAACACTGCATCACCAATACGGTTCCTCTTGTCAAGTGCAGTGTCTGCTTTTGGTGTCATCAGCTGTAGCTGACTAGTTAGGTTTTGTGATTGAAAAGTCTGCACATAAACAGCTGGACCTGAGCATTGTGCAGACTGCACAAGTAAACTTTTGACACATCTGCTATAGTTTTATTGATGATTCTGCCTGTTTTCAGACATGGTCATTTCGAAAGTATACGAATTGATGTAAAATGCAGCAAAGGCTAACAGACTCAAAAAGAACACCCCAGTACTTGAACACAAATGTTCCAGTTCATGAACATAAATGTGCATTGTTACATGTAAACAAATGCTGTATGATCATATTCATTCAGAGAATCATCTACCACAAGCAAGTTGTACTTAACCCAAGAATGCAAGGGTGGTTCCATATTAGAAGTCTATTTGTATAATAAAATTAGTATGCTATTGATGATAATCAGAATCTCAAATAAGAAATGCCATCTGGTGTCCAAAAAGCCTTTGATAAAGCTCAACAACAGTTTCTAAAACAGCATTTCAAACACTTAGCTTTTGTGGGTATATCTACTATTACTGGCATAAACTCTGAACATTCATCATTTTTTTTTTTTTTTTGTGGGTACCGGGGGGTCGACCTCAGGACCTCGCGCGCCAACAGGCGCCCGTGCCGCTGAGTGATATCACCGGCCCCTTTTCCGTATGTGGGATCCGGGAGTCGAACTCGGGCCCTCGCGCTTGCAAGGCAGGCGCTTACGCCACTGAGCCATCTCACCGGCCCACATTCATCATTTTTATGATCAGACAAGATTATATGAAAGATTTTTAAAAGCACCTTAGTGTGGATAACAGACTTCTTTGTATTCCAAGTTCCTAATCCATGTAATGGTCCCTCATAAATATTTTTAATGAAACATTTCATTAAGGTCATTTATTTTTGAGAATTATTAAGAAAACCATAGAGGGCATATTTCTTTGACTCACGAGAGACCGTCTTTCCTGTATTGAATGTGAAGGATCCGCAGTGTCTTTGGGGGAATGGATTGCTTTTCTGTAGGAGATGCCTTTGAAAATGGTTCTGTGCACTTGCTCTGAGATTCACCAGTGGTTCCCTGAACTCTGATGTCTCTTCCCGAGCTGCATCAATACTCCAATGATGACCTCTTAGTCTCCCTAATCGATGGCTGCTGTTCCAGCTGAGTGGTTCCATTTGAGCCTCAACACGCTGATGCCTAAGCCCATTTCCCCTCTGTCCAAGAGCTCTCAGTGTCTTAGCGCTCCTTTTCCTCCTGCCCTGCACATCTGTCTCTCAAGCTTTAATACCTCTCATATCTTTACCTTTATCTAAATTCATGACCCTGGCACGGACCATTTAGAAGTCTTCTGATTTTCTCTTTCCTCCTAGCTCAGCTACTCTACCTCCACTGCAACTAGATTAATCTTTATTGGATTTGTATGTTACTCCCCTGCTTAAAACATTGTGACTCAAGGCTTCCGATTGAATTACATATAAAATTGTTGGCGTGACATTTGAAGTTGTCTCCAGTCTGCCTTTTGTGTGTTCTGTACTCCTACAGCTCCTTCATGCCGTGCTGAACTTGTTCCTCTTGGGACCACAGTACCTCGGTTCCATTGTCTTTGTGGTGTGTCTTTCAACCTTCATTTTCTCACTTTAGAAAAACTGACTCATCTTTTTAATGTGCACATCAAAGACCATGTTCATCCAACTTTAGAGTCTTCCTGATGTTTAGGATTTCCTCTGTTCTGAACCTCACAACAGTCGCTTCTTTGATGACTTCTTTATATTCTCTGATTGCTTCATCTCTACTCATAGATGCTAAGAGCTGTGAGTGGGAAAGCCTGCATTTCGTTCAGTTTTTTATTTCTTGCAGTTGCTTACCATAGTGCTTTATGCATTAGAGTCTCAATATTGACATTTTGAGTCAAATTGTATATATCGAACATAATATATATGAATAATATTTGTATTTCAAACATCAATGCCATTGCTTTGTTCTTGTACATCACAGTCTTTAAGCATCTCCTTTGGGAGATGGAAAAAAAGTGGAAAACATTAAACAGAACTAATATCAAATCTAGTTATATGAGTTACCTAGGCTATTTTTTAAAAGTGAGTTTTAGTTTTCTACACATTCATATTTGCAGAAGAACTAATGTACTGTTAGTGAGAAGACTGATAAAATTTATTGTAACCTTGAGAGACAGAATGCGAATTAAATTGGAGGATAAAGGAAAGTCGTGCTTATTAAGATAACTATTTCTCTATTTTTGATGACACAAAAACTTTATTTTTTATACTGAGTCAAAGTGCCAGGAATTTTTGCAACAGATTGAATGCTACAGTAAATACCTACCTGCGTTTCAGAGCTTCAGAAAAGCAAGCTTGAACTCCCCATGAGATCATTGGAGAGATAAATACTTAAAAGCTTTTCAAAGGCATACTCTTGGCTCTATGAAGATTATTTTCCCACTGATTATGTTTATATTGATTTGGAACACACAGGCATGGCTACACTAAGCATTGTTACATCACTGATGATTTCCTGTGCCCTGGGAATACAACTCTCTTTTATGCGCATAGGGAATCTACTTACACTCTTTTACGTATGTGTACCTGAGTTCAGTGTACTGGTTTTAAAATAAGACCATGAATATGTGTTTGTAGTTGTTTAAAACTTGTGGTTTTAGGACGGTTCAAAATATTTTGATAAATTTGGGAATGGGTTTTGTAGATGTCTTATACTTTATTAGCCATCCAACCTGGCTTGGTTAGGTTTTGAACTATATTCATAATACAAACATGAGCTTTAAAAAGTGCACTTCAGCCATATAATTTCACAAATGGAATATATTTTTCAAGTGATACATAAATATATAGGAAATCTTGGTTTGAATAATCCTGTTGATTCTGATGTTATTTACTTTCTAGAGTCTATGAGTATTCTGTGAGATAAAATATTTAAAGGACTTATCATGATAGTTATTGTTTAACATAGGCTATTTCTATTCCCCTTTGGCCAAAACAAGCAAACAAACAAACAAACCAAACAGTAACAAGTGGTTTGATAAAGGAGTGTTATTAGATGATATTTTTATCTTTGATATCCTTGTACCGTAGCTGAGTACAAGTTGAGTATCCCTTACTAGAATTGCTTAGAACTAGAAGTATTTCGAACTTTGGAATGTTTTGGACTTCGGAATATTTGCATTTGCCTGAGATATTTGGGGAACTGAGACACAAGTCTGAATATGGAGTTTGTTTATATTTGATGTACACTTTATACACACAGCCTGGAGGTAATTGTATATAATATCTTTCGTGTGCTTGTGTTTTGACTGCAGGCAATCCCATGATATCAGATGTAGATTTTTTTTTTTTTTCACTTGTGGCATCGTGTCAGCATTAGAAAGTATCAGATTTTGGATTTTTGGATTAGGGATGCTCAGCCTCTAGTAGACAAGTAAATAAATCTGGTAACCATACCATCTTCGAACTAGAAAATCTGGGCTAATATTTTACAGGGAGAGTTTTGAACCCAGGCCCTCAAACCCACCTAGGTGACGTTCTGGCCATTGTGCATACCATGTATGGTACTGCCGTGCCTGCCCTTTGCCAATGGTGCCCCTGTGACTGTGGTTCATTCAGCAAGGATCTAGTTGGCTTAGTCACCCTGGTGTGGCTTGGCAGTGGTATTGCCAGGCCTGAAAATAGAATAAAACTCTGCTATCAGTGGTTGTGGAATATAACCTCGCAACATCTTGTGCATGAGTTGTATTTTTTGAGTAGAACATAACTTGAGCAAAGACCCATTATTACATAATTTGTGAGTCAATAGTTATAATTTCATCAAGTCATGGCCCCAAATATAATCACTGCTCCGTCTCTGAAATACAAACATTATAAAGACTATAATGTACTTTCAAAGATATATTTTTGAAGATGTTTTTAGAAATATTTAGTCCTTAGATCATAAACACTTTACCCTGTGTATATTTAAACAAAGATTGTTTAAACAGGATGTTCATCATTGCTCTGTTTTGGAAAAGTGAATGAAAATTAAAAAATGCTAAGCTTAAAGTATAAATAGATAAAGAACTAGTTGAAGTGTAATGTGTAAAATTTTTAAAATTATAAAGTCTTCTGCAACTCTATCCCAGAAGATTAAATCTTATAATAGTGATAGATTACCCTTTTACAGAATTCTTTTTTTTTTAATTTTTATGTGGGTACCGGAAGTCGACCTCAGGACCTCGTGCTTGCCACGCAGGCTCTTATACCACTGAGCTATCTCACCGGCCCCAGAATTCTTTATTTTGAGTTGGCCATATTTAATTGGCAATCAGATAATCTTTTTTAAAAAAATCACATATGGGTTGTTATGAAAACGTAAAGCTATTATAGGTTGTTTTTAACCTTATGAGTACTTTGTTTAAAATAGGATAATATAATTTAGTTACTTGCCTATATTAAATTAATATTTGAACTTTTTCTAACTCCTGATACTATTTGTACAAGAGGAAGTAATATAAATACCATAAAGAATTGTCAAAAGGAATAACATGGATAGTGGTTTTAAATGTTAAAATAAGGATCCATAGTATAGGTAGTGATTTCTGTAGAGAAAAATATTTCATAGAATTGTGGTAATATTAATCTTGCTTCAAAGCTTAATGAAAATTACAAATAACAGTGTCCTTTTTATACTGTATATCCATTGTGTGTCAGTAAAAGTAATTGCATTTTAGCAAACCCTATATTTAGGTGAAATTATGAGATAAAAACCCCTCAGTAGGATTGTGCTTAAAAAAGTTCATATTTTCGGAGAGTTGTCATAGAAAATTTTAGAGCAGCCTCAGTGTGTGTTTAAATTGATTATATTTATAAGAAATGAGTAGAAGGCAGACATTTTAAAAATATATTTATTATTGTTAAATGAAATTTTCATTTTCAGCTCAAAGCACAGAGAAAGGAATATTTTTTAATATACATGTTATTGCTCAAATATTTTGGGGTGAATTTTTCCTAATATTCTAGCCTAAATTAAGAGAATTCTTGAGCTTTTCTGACAGTGGTATTTCTCAGTTTTGTGTAAATCATAGAGTGGATAGTGTAAACATCATACTGTAAATACTATTGTCAATGTGCATTTACTATCTTAAATTTTATATATTTAATACCATTTTAAGAAAATTCCCCAGCTCTTCTGGGGGTATCAAGACAGCTATTAGAAAAGGGCATATTATTTGGATACGATGAAATGTGCTTCTTAGTTTCCATTTCACCTGAATCATTTGTCTGTACAATATCTTGCCTGCATCTAAATTATCTCTAAAGCACCACAGGCACAAACGTCTGATCTCAATGCATGACAATCAGTAGAAAAACGGGGGCCCAAATAAGACTGAACTCCTACTGTTTAGAACGATTTCATCGTTGTACAGATGAGGGGTGGGACAACACTAGGACCTGTACCTTGAAATGCTCACTGTAAAATTGCAAGAATTGGGCTCAGGTTTGTTAGCATTTCTTGACCCACTTAACATAAGACATTGACTGTCCTTGTCACTTACAGCGCTGTGTGAGGTTGGCTTATGTCAGCTTTCCAGACCTGATTTTGCTCATCTTGTTCCATGATGATCCAATTCCATGATGGATTATGCTACTTTTTTTTTTTTTTGTGGGTACCCAGGGTCGACCTCAGGACCTCGCGCTTGCCAGGCAGGCACTTATGCTGCTGAGCCATCTCACCAGCCCCCTGCTACTTTTTTTTTGCAGGACTTTAAAAAAATTAAAAATAGTTTTTTAATTAAAAAAAGAAAAGCCCTGGGAGAGAGGACTGTTACTCATGTACCAGCGCATGGCTGCTTTAAGTGCACAATTAATGAGCACAAAGCAGGAAAGTTTCTCAGATGAGGTGCTGGCTGGATCACAGATCCTGGGGTGCTTTCCGTGTCGCCCCCTTTATCCCTGCCTGGGACTCCTCCGGAGTCCTGGTTTCTCAGCTCACAGGGACCACATTGTCTCCGTACTGTATGAGGGCTCCTCCTCTGGATAACCAGCGGTAGTGACAATTCCTTCAAAGTTAGAAATTTGAAGGAGATGATAGAAAATAATATCACTACCAGAAAGAAATAGAGGTCATTTAGTGTTCTCCAAGGTAGTGGTCTCAACACACATTAAAGCAGTTAAGACCTGGGTTCGAGTCTCTTAGTATGAAAACTTGGGCGAGTGAGGATTAAGTCAAATTTTCTATCTGTGATCATCCTTTTGTGCCCTGTCTAAGTACGCAGCTTCAATATTTTTTGATTCAAAGCACTTCACTGCATTTGGATGTTATCCAAGATTCCAGAATGATAGGATGTTATTTTCATGCATTTCCTAAATTGAGCTCTCCCTGGAGGTCTCTGGTTGCTGAACGACCCTCAGCTCTTCTTCCTGCATCTCTTCTTTTGTGAGTTCCAGTGACATTAAACTTTTGGTCCCTTCAACTTTCATCTCTGGGTCTTTGCAACCAGATTCTGTATCTCATCACTTGGGTGAACTCTGCGAGGGAGAGCTGCCCATGCCTTTGTTTCTGTTAAATCTTCTTGCTATGACTTCATACAGCTTTCCTCTTAGAAACATCATTGTATTTTTTCAAAAAATGCCAAATCAGGCCGGTGATATAGCTCAGCAGCATAAGCACCTGCCTGGCAAGTGCGAGGTCCTGAGTTCGACTCCCGGTACCCACATATTAAAAAAAAATGCCAAATCATCTCCTTTTGCGTGTGTTTATATAAGGTATCATTCTAATGGCTGTTATCAATATGCTCTACATAAGTCTTCCCTTGAATACAAGGACTTCCCCCTTATTTCCAGTTTCATGTACCATCCCCCCCCAAAACATGACAAAAACAGGTTTTCTCCATAAGTTACTAGGAAATTATTTACTTTATTGTGTTTTTATAAAATTCATAAATCGTGTAAACAGGCTGTGTTGTGAATTAGTTGGTAGACCATCTATCTCTGGCCAAGAGTGATCAAGCCCACTCTCTCCCTGGCTCTGCCTGTGGCGTTGACAGCCAAGCGAAGAGCTTCTTCAATAAATCCACTCTCATATTCAAGTTTTTCCAGATGTGAGAAGTAATTAAGTCTTTGCATTTATTGAAGCCTTTTATGCTTTTCAAGGGGGGGAGCTGGCAGCTGTGGTGAGTTAATGCTGCCCGAGTGTGCATGCTTGTGTGTGTGCGCGTGTGGGAATGTACATATATACAAGCACGTGTAGTCAAGTGAGGTCAGACTGGAAAACAAAATAAAAATCTGATTTCAATAGGGGCCCTGGTGTTTTACAGCTATATTTCATATTTGAGAGAGAAGAGCCTTCTCCAGAATTCCTTTTCCTTTTTGTCCTTGCTGAATATTAAAGAAATGTTAACTGAATCATTCACAACTGTTAAAGGATATATGTAAAAAATATATGATTTCTCCTAAAACATAAAGCATGCTTCAAAAACTTTAACTTACAAATGAGTGTACCTGTAAGATGTTACAGATGGTTCAAAGGTGTATTTGAGTAATAAGAAATGCTGAAATGAATTTATAAATAGATGCAAAGAGGGTTGATCTGCTGGGCAAAAATCAGTTGTTTTCCCGAGGGCACAATTAATTTGCATTTCTATGGATAAGGATCATTTTATCCTTGTTACCAATTTTGAACAAGTTACAGAATTATAAAGTAGCAAAGGCAACGAAAGGGCAGGATGATTCCAAAGGAAGCACTAGATAAGACACCTGATAATTTTTTTTTCTGTATGCCAATTTCAGTCTTTCACAGTTATTCCGAAGTCTTACACAAAATTCTAGGCAAGGGATACTTTCTGTGGGTCTCACTTGATGCTTTGGCTCTGGTCATAAGCCACATAGAGTCCACTCCAACCTTGGGCTTCTCTATATGGTAAGCATTGCAGGAGCGATTATAGTGTTAGCTTCAGTATTAGGAGAACTGAGTTAAAATCTCAGGTAAGTTGCAAATGAAATGAAAACTTCAGTTCGCTGGGTGCTCAGGTTAAATTCTCTTCTTGATGAGAATTTTAATTTTGGCCTTCCTATCTCACTCAGCCTGCAAATTGTGTCCCAAACTATTTGCAGTTGCTTGTTCTTATCTTCCTCCAATATTGGTCTATATACGTGGGTCCCACTTGTGAGTAGATTCTGTGTTTTTAAAAATAGAACTGGGCCGGTGAGATGGCTCAGCGGCTTAAGCGCCTGCCTGGCAAGCGCGAGGGCCCGAGTTCGACTCCCGGATCCCACATATGGAAAAGGGGCCGGTGATATCGCTCAGCAGCACGGGCGCCTGTGGGCGCGCGAGGTCCTGAGGTCGACCCCTGGTACCCACAAAAAAAAAAAAAAAAAAAAAAAAAAAAAAAATAGAACTGTACAGAACAGTCTGTTAAATCTTATTTTAATAGCATAAGTGGTAATGCTGCCATTAACTCAGGCAACTTTGTATTCTTTTGATTTCTAATGAACAAATTACTAATGAAATAGCCATTAAAATGAAGGCATATAGCCAGATGTGGTGGCACGCCTGTAATCCTGGCACACAGGAGGCTGAGGCAGGAGGATTATAAGTTTAAGGTCAGCCTACATAGAGGCCCTTCTCAAAAAACAAAATAAAACAAAAGATGGGGCTAGTATTAAGCAGAACTCTTTTCTTTTATAAAGAAGACAAATTGCCACAGAATACTTACATTTCTTATTTCCCCCTTCTTCATCTCTTAATAAGTTCTTTTTTGGGCAGATCCCAAACAGTGTATAAATATGAGGCAAAGGTAAAAAAAACAACCAGGCATTTGACTGAGAAACGAGAACTTTCTGGGGGAGGGTCATTAAAAAAAAAAACAAAAACTAGGCAACTAAAAACAAATGAGAAAAAACTGTCAGGAAAGGAAAACAAATCAGGCAAACAAATTCCTCTCTTACCTAGTCCCTTATATATTTTATTTATATTTATAATATATTATAATTTATATTTATATTTTTATTATACTTATGTTTACGAATTGTATAAATATATTATTTGTGAATTATAAATTATATTTATAATTTATATTATATTTATATTTATAAGAAGAAATAGTAAAATTTTAAAATCAAATCACCTTTAAATTCTCCTTGTTGGGGCAGAAGAACTTGCTTTCATTGAGTCTGCTGAAGTCAACTGACAGTAGACGAATGAACGGGAGAAAAGGAATAGCGTTTACTGTGTGCTCAGGGGCACTGCAGGCGAAAGAATGACCAGCAGCCCCGTGAGGGTTAGAGGCTTACAGACTCTTCCGAGGGGCAAGCAGAGTGGGGGATGTAGGAAATTTTAGAGGAGAAGAATGACAGTAAGTAGTCTGGAACTAAGTTTGTGCAGGCTCTGGGTGTGATGTTTAACTTTCAGTCTCTTCTGTGATATGAGTTAGATTGATGAAATAGCAGAGAGGATAAAAGGGAATTGTTTATCAACTGGCAGATCCAGTCTTCAGGTTAAAAAAAAAAAGAAGTTCACAGCAGAGCCTGTTTATGTCTGGGGATTCCCTGGCATCTTCAGTCTAAAGCAACCAGCATACCCAGTGCCATATTTCAGGAGGATGTCCCCATTCTCAACTCAGAAGTGAATCTCGATCTGTTTTAGTAGTTTATGGAATTTCATTTGCAAGTCTTTTGGCACCCTGTTGGGAAAAGCACATGTCCTATCACGATGAAGAAAAGAAAGAAGAAAGAGGTGAGATTACTATGGAACATGTGTTAAAAACCCAAAGATCCCTATTGCCTGTGACCTTAAGGGCACTGAGGACAGCCAGGCAGGATGTGGCTTGCAATGGTGGTACAGATGGTTTGCCTTGCTAGGGGCTGTTGCTATGGAAATACACTTGCTTACACGTACTCATCAAACTATAAAAAGATCGGCAGCCTTCTGTGTCATAAATACACAAGTTAGCTCTTATCTTTAGGGAGGTCCTTCTTGCCTTTGAAAAGATGTATTGATGACATAGAGTCACAGATTCCAATGAGGGGACCCTTTCACCTCCGGGGCTTTTCTTGTAACTGTTACTTTTATTAGGTAGATGGAAACTGTTCCAGTGCTTTCCTTTTATGAACTTCTGGAAATTCAGCTTTTCTGTTTATGCAGAATTAGAGGCAGAGAGGGATTAAATGACTCCCCCAAGAGGACAGAGTAGAGCTGGTCCTGGATGTCAACACTTTCACCACCATGTGATCTCCATCTTGGTCTCATTTAATCGTACAGCAGGAGCAGAGGACCAAAGTTAAAAAAGCAGCCAACCTAAATGAAGTGTCCATAAGTAACAGGGATTAGCAACTATACAGATATTCCCACTGGGGGTGCCTCAAGGTGGGAAATATGTATTAGAATACAGTATTAAACTTGTTTTTTTTTTGTTTTTTTGGAAAGATGATAGGAAATTTTGAAACATGATAACTATCCACAAAGAATACTTTTCCCTTACCCACAAGTTAGATTGTAGCACTATTGACAGAACAGCTTTGCTGTGATAAATTGCAGGGCTTAAAATTTTTTAGAGAAATCTCAACATGAATTTTATATTATAGGGTGAAGGGAAAAAGATGCATTCAATCAAAAGTAATGGTGTATGCGGCTTGCCAGACAATCCATTAAAGAGTTCATCCAGCAAGTCTTGAATGCTGGGGTTTTTTATTTCCTACCTAATCTTAGCACAGAGCATGTTTTATTCACCATTGTATCTCTAACACCAAGTACAAGCCAGTGTAACAACAGTTACTTGCTGAACAAAGAGGGCTCTAGTATTCTATTGAATAACTTTGCAAATGAGACAGATAATTAATTTCTCTTGGCTTTCATTTTATCTTTTGTGAGAGAGAGAGCTTTAGGTATATTGATTTCTAAAGGATGTCTTTGGCTTTAAATTTCTGATTCTAAAATCTCAAACGGAAATTTGGCATGCCTGTATTCTTAGCACTTGGGAGATTGAAGCAGGAGGATCACAAAATCAAATCCCACCCAGGCAACTTAGTGAGACCCCCATCTCAAAATGAAAAAGGCTGGGGATGTAGCTCAGTGTGGTGATGCTCCTGGTTCAATCCCTAGTACCACCAAAAAAGGAAAAATAAATGGAAACTTTGGGTTCACATTACATGCGATTTTTGTTTTTCCTTTCAAATTTTTTGTGCATTAAATCACAACAGATTATTTTCTTACAGCACAGTGGAGAGTGGAAATGAGATAGCTGCCGCTCAGGCTGATGCAGGCGATGCACCCTGGGGAGTAGACATCGCCATGAGCAACGCAAGCATTGTCATCTGATATGAGGCAAGAGCTGTATCTTGGGTAGTTTGGGCATGATTTTCTCTCTCTGCTTCTGGGGTTTGCAAAAAAAAGTTTGTAGAAAAATTTCCTCCATAGAAATTGTTTGCTTCTTAAAGGTAATGTAACAGATCTTCTATAGACTGTTCGCAGAGTATATTAGAAAAGCCTTCTGGCAGAGGACTTGAGGGAAGCAGAGTTACACATTCTTTCTTCCCTTTACGGGACAACTATAGTGTACAAAGAATTTGCCACCCTGGGCAGCAAGCATGACGTGCCTGTTATCTTAACTTTTCCAAATTTAGCATGCCTGGGACAATTGCTTTTAGGCATTTTGTTTGTAAACGGCATATGTGATGTCATTTGTTTAACCTGTAACAAAAACTGTTTCATGACAAGACGAACAGCTCTTTTAGAACACAGTAATTTAGCACACAGAGTAGAGCAATGCTTGCCTAAGCAATAGTTCCCAGGAGGATGTTCGTTTTCTGGAGTTGTGGTTATCATGAAAAACAATGGTAGACAGATGAGAGGAGAGGGAATGGGTAGGATTCACGTTTGGGAAGTCGGTTTTTTGGTTGAGGGTGTTCGTATAACTTTGAGTGTGTCAGTATGGCGTGTGGATTGCTAAGCAGCAGGGGTAGAGATTACTGTACAGGTTTCCCAAACAGGTTTGTTTAAGAAGCTTGTTTTTTTTTTTCTTGCTGAATATTTTGAGGAATTTTGTCTCTTGGAACATAACTTGGGGAATAATCTATTTATGATGACTATGTGGAATTCTTTTCTTGTCAGAATTTTCAGTTTTGGTAAGGCCAAGGCATTTTTTCTTTAATAAATTGAAAACCAGATATGAATCTCAAGAGAAAACAGTATAATAACTTGGCTACTTCTAATGATTTATTATTTTGCATAAAGGTGTGTTTAATGTAATTAATTTTATTATGCACCATAGGATATTTTTTATGTCTAACACTGACACACAGTGGTTTTGTAAAAATAAATTTACCCTAGGATTTAAATAACCAAATTAATAAATTACGAGTTATATAGTCTTAGAATTACCTAAATTGACAATAAAGAAGTTTGTCGTGAGAAATATATTTTAATTATATAACTAGTGACACATACCACATAAATATTATGAATATTTGTTTTTCCAACTTTTCCATGTGGGCAGTATGGATTGAAGAATATACAAATAATTAGTAAATTTGTAAAACTTGACACAATGAAGAGAATCCAAAGAGGCTGATTATTATGTTTTGAACCAGTAATGTTTCTAGAATTCTTACATGATGTATCAACACATTAACTGCAACTTCTCATGTTTAATGATGTTTACAATTAATACAATACAATAATCCCTAATAAAAGATTAACAGTCATAATTAACTCAAAATGGGTTCTTTGAAGGGGCTCAGAGGGCTTTTCATAATAAATTATTAGCCTCTAATCAGCTAATATTAAAGTGGGTGTTTTTTTAGGATGTGAGAAGTATGCGTATGTCTCATAAAATATTTAATTTATGTTAATGAAATGAGTTGAAATGACCTGGTGTGCTATACAGAATCAGAGCTATGTCTGACATTCCAGCGAAGGCTTTTTTTAGACATAGTTAAGGAATCTTTGAAATAACAGGCTTTGGGCTCTGATAACTTGAGTGTGATAGCTTGAGTAGTTTTCCTAGAGTCTTTTAAGTCCTTTTAAAACCATTTTATGGATGAATTGAATTAGTGAAAGACAAGTTAATGTTCTCTTTTGGATTTCTTAACCAGTTTAAATAACGTTGACTTTGAAGAGTTCCTGACATTGAATTTTGCCTGAGAGAAAATGTCATTGTCACTTGTGAGAGTGACCCTGGCCAGTCCTGGGGATCTTAGACCATTCCCTCACAGCTGTCGAGATAAGGAGAGGGAAGTGTGAACCCGGCAGCCCTGAAGCCCAGCAAGGCCACTCCTGCCCAAGCCGCCAGAGACACCAGGAGTGCAAGGGGACTGCGGTCCTCAAAGGACGCCACACTAGTGAAGTTTTAAAATATAAATATTTTGACAGGGTAAAAAAAATGAGGGTCCCTGTATTTGAGGATGTAAAGGATGAACCTGAAGAGGAAAAAACAGAAGAAGAAGAAGAAAATGAAGAAGACAAGGTAAGCAAGAAAGCACCTCCCCAAGCATGGTATTTGTTCCTGTGATGGCCAAGGTCAAAACTGGTCCCTTTCCTTCTTCTCCCAAACAGGGGTTCTTTAAGCCTGTTATTGAAGACCTAAGCATGGAACTGGCCAGAAAATGCACTGAACTCATCAGTGACGTAAGTGGCTCAGGTGACTTTGTCTTCTTTTGCACTGCATGTGTGGAATGGTGGTGTCGTAGAGTCATAGAGCTGGGGAGAAAGGCTTGAAATCATCTATTAAAACATAATTATTTTCCAGATCATGGAACTAAGTCCAGAAATTTTAAATGATTTCCCCGAGGTCACCTATGTAGAGAATTTCTGCTGGAAATCTCATTCTTAATACAGAATCCCATCTCTTGTGAATTTTGTTATTATCATGGTACAAGCTCATGGGGCATTGAATTGCAGAGAATATTCCATCTGAGAAACCCAAAGACTTTAAAATTAATGTAATGATGTGATTTGTCTTGGGAAGATCTATTTAAATGGATGTTGGGGCCTTTTGAAGAATCTGATGAGTACCTATAGCCATATGCATATAATGTGTATTTAGAATTTAGGATTCACGGATCACTAAACCACATGTTAAGAACCATGATCTAGATGATGTTAGTGAAAAGGTGCATTTTTGTCATGACTTTTTTTTTTCAGTAAGTAGGATTAGTTTATATTACATTTCAAGGGAATCCTAGAGTTATTTAACATGCACATGCGCACATATCTAGTAAACGTGTAAACTACAATTCTAGAAGCACAAAGAAAAGTTTTACTCACCAAAGATGAGAATTCAGCTCATCCTTATTAACAGTTGAAAGAGAATTGGTGGAATAATGGAAATTGAGTCCTGTAAAGTGAACATGTGCCGTGTCTTCATTTAAGAAGATGAGCACAGTACTGGGTTGTTTTGGTTATTGTTCATAAGCAAAGTGATGGAAATATTTGAAAATTGTCTGTTTTTCAAAGGAAATTCATCCTGGGCAGTGGGGCAGAATGCTGGCAGGTGTTCTGGTGTCAACCTGATAACTTGATGGTAACCTTAGGAAGATTATTATTAACTGGCTAGGTTCAGTTTCTTCTAATATAATATTTATAATAGTAAGATTAAATAATGCTTAGTTATCCAAAATATTGACTAGCACATTATGAGTACCCAATAAATGTTACTTGGTATTCACTACTCTGTCTGTGACTTACTTCTGCATGATTCTAATCAGGGTTTATAGATGACTCTTGAGTGGCTTCTGGTTTGTCAGAAAGAACCAAAGGGTGGTGGTGGGGATCATACCTCTTCCTATTTGTTTGATATGTGATATAATTAAATTTAAATGAACTATTTCTTTGGGCTATCACTTCATACTAGTAATAACCTACTAGGTATGCGAAAGTTCTTTGTAAACTCAATCAGGATGAAATGACAGTAACGACATTAATGACACCTAAGGTGCATCTAGGCACCATGTGTCATGCATTGCAGCTTGGGAGGCTGATTCTCCTATTTTTCCCATTTGAGAAACAAAGGGACAGAGAGGCTAAGTAACTTGCCTGAATTACACAACGAGGCAGTGGGAGTAGGACTTGAACACAAAGTCCTCTCCCTTTATGCTGCTGTGTTATCTCTTGTTGTAGGGTTCCATGCTAAGTTTATTTTAGCTTTATAATTATTTATTATACTAATGTTAGTAAAAGGAGGAAAAAAATAAAAGCCCCAATTTCCTATCTCTGGAAATAGTACCTCTTCCAGCTTTGATCTGTTTTTGTTGAAGCATAATTATCAGGGGGCTAAATTTTATTATATTTATTAGGGCTAAATTGGTAACTTTAGTTCATAGGTGATTTGTTGGAGTTGATATGGGTAAAATCACTTACTGGTGACTTTAAAAACAACCTGTAGTCAGGAGTGATGGCTTTCCTCATTTGCAAAAGTGAAAATCATGTTGTTTCCCTCCCCTTTAGATGAAATCTATCACATGGGAGAAATTTCTGCTTGCTCTAGATTTATGTTGCGTGGCAGAATGCCTGTATTACTTAAATATTTAACATGACTATTGTGGCTTAATTTATAGCTGTGTGCATGTTCACATTTTGTTTCCAAATAGAATTCTATACTTATTAAGACATTCATTGAATTTTTATATTCATCAAGGAAGAGTCTGAAAAAGTACATGTTCGGTTTCTTAAAAAATGAAAAGAGGAGTTTGTACAATAATGTAAAACAAATTTAATTGATGCTTAGCAGAAGAATTTGGTGTATTGGACATGAAATTAAATTTTCAGCTTTTTAGAAGTTTGGTTAAATAGTGTTCTGAAGTAACAATTTGTTTCTTCTTTCTCAGTGCCATCAATGTTTTTATATGGAGCAGATTAACTTAAATTTGAAATTTTCCCAAATTAATATAGTTTCTAAATTTGAATTTCTTAGCTGTCATATATATTATTGTGTGGCTAGCTGGTTGTCTAAAACACATCCATCATAGAGCAAAACTGATATAAAAGTTTATGTATTACCACACTGAATTAGCCCTTGGTTCCAGTCAAGCCTATATCCTATTTCTAATTGTGCCCATCTCGTGGTGCCCCACACTTAATTCAGGTTTTCCCCTGGTCTAAGATGTAAACACAAATCTTCAAATGTCCCCTGGGCACATTTAGATCAAGTCACTCAGCGGTGAGCTCCCTGGGATTTGAAATAAGGTGGGCCTGGCCTCTAGCCTTCACCTCTGTGCTGGCCTTTCTGCCCCGTTGTGTGCCACACACTGCGTGTGTGTTTTTGCCTTGGGTGCCTCTGCAAGCCTGTGCCAGAGGTTCTGCAAGCCCAGTTCGCAGGTGTGAAAGTCAAGGCTGAGTAGCTCCTCGCAAGCTATGGGGCTAGGTAAGTGTGGAGACAAGGTTCAAGCATACATAGGTGCAGCTAAGTCCAGAGCCTGGCACCCTCCACTCCGCCTCATTTGTTAGATGAGAAAGGTGGTCTGATGGATTTCTCTTCACAGAGCAGCCTTTCTGTACACCCTTTGTCATTCCAGTTATTCCTCTTTAGACTCTCCTGGCCTTGGAAGTCTTCCTTAGGGTGTAAGAACCAGCCGTAGAGGGCCTTGGATTATGTGTGCACGGGTTGTGATACTGTGGAGAGTTTTTTGGATTTAGGGGCTGAAGAAAGCTGTTGGGCCAATCTCTGTTGGATGTCACAGTCATTTTCAGCCCTACTATCTGCCTTGTAGCTGACGGCCTGGACCCATTGGCTTTCAATAGTAGTTTGAATTATTCTGACCTCACGAGACACGGATCTAATCTGTGGTTTTCTGCTCTCTCGCCTGGCCTTTGACAGCTTCCAGGGTCCATCTCTTTCAGCTTGTCATTTCACTCTCCAAGAGAGCTGGGGGCCTTGCTGTGTCGCCCCGTGGCAGGCAGTGTATAGGAATGTTAAGTGAGATTGGCTTGGAGATCAGTCCTGGAAGACCCATGCTGTTCAGAATTCTCCACAGAGAGAAATGATGGCAGCTTTTCAGGTCAAGGGGCTTTACTCTGGGATCAATACAGGGAATTTTTCTTTCCTTTCCTGGCCTTTTCCCTCTCCCCTTCCCTTCTACCTCCTTCCGCTCCTCTCCTTTCCTGTCTTCTCCCATCCAGTTTCTGCTTTGCATGTGCTCCACTGCGTTATGGAGTTTCTCTCTGCGTGACTCACTTCCAGATCCTAAAGGACACCTAGTCCTCCGAGGCAGCCTCTGCTGTTTTTTCTGTTAACTACCTAACCCTTTTTACTTCTCCAACTAAACTCTCCAATATTTAGCCGTTCGTCAAGCACATAGTCAGTTCCTTGGATTAATTAAACCTATCCTGTCTATTGAGCATCTTGAGTCATGGAGCTAGTAGTTTCTGACACGTGGTCATAAAGAAATGTGGAGTAAAAAGAATCTTTTTGTAGGAATCTTTTGCCTGTCAATGAGGCATGAAGAGCCTTCAGGGCAGGAAGTTTGTTTGCATCCACGTCAGCCTCTGACTGTTTCATTCAAAGCTTTTAAGGGTGTTCACTTGCATGGTGGTGGGGACATTATCCAGGCAAATGAACACTGTGGTGGATAAAGCCTCACAGTGTGCAAACGGCAGGTTCCCTGGCTACTCCTCCAAACTGTGTTTGAAAACCTGGGAAAGCACCTTTGGCCATGACTTGTCCAGTAAACCCACAATGGTGGGGCTGTAGTTCTTTCTTCTGGGGTTTTCTGAACTTAACTGGGATGGTTTCACTTGTGAAAAGATTTTCTAGATGTTTTCAGCTAAGAATGCTTGTAAGAGGAAATAGCCTTGAACTTTTCCACATCTGTCATCCAGTTTCAGCCATTAGCTAATCCCCTACCCACTGAAAGAAACTTGGCCAGAACAGGAAGCAACACTGAACTCATTTAATTTAATAGTAGTCAAGACATTGTGGGATTAGTGGGTAAGGCCAAAGGAGAAGGTAAATGTTTGGGGCATCTTATTGATCATACAGTCATCAACTTTGCCCCCTTTCCTTTGAAAATATATTGGGTTGTGTGTTGTTGATGAGTGTAGATGGCTGCAAGTAGCAGGAAAGATCTATCATTTGGGGTATTTCTTTCCCCACATATAAAGCCTGGAGGTAGGGGATCGAGTCTCAGCACAGTGGATGTTATCTTTTGCGCCGGCTCCCGTTCTCTGCTCTCACTGATGCCATGGTGGCTTATTGCCTTGTGATGATATCATTGCTGCTGCCCAGGTGGCCGGTGAAGGAAAAAGTTGGAAGGATGAAATGTCAAAGGCTGTCCAAAGTCTCCCTCTTTATCCAGAAACACTTGCAACACTCTTGGGAGACTTCCATTCATGCCTCTCAGGCAGAGCTGGGCACCTCCCCCTCCCCAAGCCAATCACAGGCCAAAGAGAATGAGATGACCGTGCTGAATTTAGATCAGTTTGTCCTTTGGGCTGGGGTAGAGGCCTGGCCACTTTCAGGAATCCTGTCGGGTTTTATTAGTAGGAGTGAAGGAATCTATATGGCAGATGCTGTGAGCCTTAAATTAAATCGAAGATGTAGACAGTGTCGTAATAGGAAATAGCCATCTATTTGGTGATTTTTATTTGACCTAAGCTTTATGTGGTTGACCGACATAATTCCTTTCATTGACCAATTCCTATTATCCTGGCATAGAAATCTTACTAATATATAACACCCTTTATTTCTATAAAAACTTAAGATCATTTACTCATTAGCATTCATGTTGTAGAATTCGTTAGGAACCATACACACAAATTCAGTAGAAAGTCCATCCAATCATTGTGTGTGTGACTTCTAATGAATTTTGTAAATCGAAGGACAACAGCAAATGATCTTAAGTTTTTAAGTACAGCTGAAACGTAAAGATACAAATGTATGTACTTTTTTTTTAATGAAGAGCAAAAAAAAAAAAAGTAATGAAATCTGCAATTAAGACAGAACTATTTGCCTTCATAGCAAAGGAAGTAAATACTTCACCCTTATCCGTTCCTCCTGCCTGGCACATTCCGCTCTGTCAGCTTTTATCAGGAACCCCTGGCCACCAGCACGTACCACTGTGCTGAAGAATGTGGATGTGATGGGGAAAAGATGGTGGCAACAGATAAAAATAATGAGTCAAACTTAAGCCTAATGATAGGCTATTTTTTCTCACACTTAATTACATAATGGAGAAACTTTTTCTCTCCTTATGATCAAAATAGCCTGCTATTTATCACACTGCCATTAAGGATTTAATTACTGGTGACTGAGGAGGGCGATTTGCAGGAACCTAAAATTAAGGCTAATCTCTGAGAAGAAAAAAAGTAATTTAGTGCTCAGATAAGATAAATATGTTCTCATGTTGATTTCATGAATAAAGCAAGAGTTTAATGTGGGAGGCATTAATAGCTAAGAGTTGCAGCAGTGAAATAGGGAATTTTGAAATAACTTCACTTAATGTGTTTGTTTCTGGTTATACCTCAGGTCATGTCATGCTCCCCCAGTCAGGTAAAATCTCTGCTACATGCTAGAGCGCAGCATCCATATTAATGGTGTCCTCTGAGAACCAGGTGGTGTACACAATTAACTGTCACTTTTTGGTCATAATTAGGGAGATTGTATAATTTATCGTCGGAGCCAGGGTTCTTCTCCCAGCCTAAGTATTTATAGTCTTGGGTAAATGAACATGACTCTATCACAGGGTAATATAAGTTTTGGCAATTTAACTCCATCCTCTCGACTTGTCCTAAGTCTGGCCTCCCCAGCCCTCAGATTGTGCAGCAATTAGTATGACAACGGGATGACACACTGGGGCCGTCTCCATCTTTCCTGGCTTCTTTTGGTGACTGTGTTCATGCCAGGTCGTCCCCCACTGGAGAAGGGAGTGTCGCATTTTACTTCTGAATTTGAGGGAAGAAATGAACATGCTCAGCTAAACCCCTCTGGGCATCCTCTGGCTGATCTGCCTGGTGACAGCCAGGGGATGTGCTGGAATGTCGTCCACCTGGCAAGCTTTCTGGGCTGACTATGCTCTTGTTGTGGGGAGGGGTGGAGAATGGGGAGGTGAGAGGGGCTCATAAATTGGGCAAGTTTGATTTGGGGCAATTAATTAGTAACAAAGCCTGTGGTAGACACATTGTGAGTCCCTCCCTCCAATCTAGCACATGTAGATAAGAATTGCCAATAGTAATCTGCATTTGTTCAATTTTGGCTCTTAGGGTATCACATCTGTTCTGATGACTACTTGGTTTCTACCTTGAGGTAGGCAGCTTTTTTTTTGACCATGGACTTAACTGTTTAAGTCGTTGGTTTAAAAGTAACGATGAACGAGGGCCTTTGTGGGTGAGATGGAGCTTGTTGGATGATTTCTTGGAGCAAGTACGTCCTGTCGTCTGTGAGTCAATACTCCTGACGATGACAGGACTCCTGCTTATTAAAATGCAGTCTTTCCTCAGTATGCTTCATTAACTTCACAATTCTGTGCTGGATTTCCATTTTAAAAATTTATTTATTAGTACATGTTTGTGATACATAATGACTACTTTCATTTCATATTTGGTACATGTATGTGACACATCTTAATTCCTTTTTAATGTCCCCTTCTCCTCTGGCCCTTCCCCCCTCCCTCCATTACTTGGTTCCCTTCCTATTTGCAATAGATCTATCTCCTTGTTTCCTTTTATTTTGCTCTTTATTTATACTTTGGATTTCTCACATGAAAGAAACCATATGGTATTTAAGCTGTGTGTCTGACATATTTCACTTAACATTATGTTTTCAAGGTGCTTTCATTTTCCCACAAATGACTTTATAGCAGAGCAGTACTCCGTTGTGTATAAATACCACATTTTCTTTATCCATTCGTCTGTTGATGGACATATAAGCAGGCCACTTCTAAGATTTAGGTATTATGAGTTGTGCTGCTATGAACATGGGTGCGCAGGTATCACTGTGGTTTGATGTCTTTAACTCTTTTGGGAAGATACCTAGAAGGAGAATAGCTGGGTGGAATTGACTTAGTTTGTTTTGAGAATTAGTCCACATTTGAATATTCTCTTAAGAAAATGGACTTTACCAACTTAATTCTCTGTTCAAAAAAGTCCATTACAAATATTTTGCTTCTTTGCCTTCTTATGTAAATTATTCTCTTTTTTTAGGTCCATTATAAAGAAGAGTATAAAAAGTCTAAGGACAAGTGTACATTTGTGACTGACACTCCTATGCTCAAGCATGTAAAAAATATAGGTGCTTTTATTTCTGAGGTAAGATCCCTGAAACTTTAAAAAATGGCTTGCTTTTCTTTTTATATTTTTGTTGGTAAAATCTATGTAATAAGGTTGGCGAGTATTTTTGAAAGCACCACTGAATGTTGGTAATATCTAACTTAACCCTAATTCTATGTACTATGTTAATTAACTTATGCACATTGACTTTATTATATTTGAGAAGATTTTATTAACCACTCTCTCTATACTTTGACTCCAACCCTTTCTTATTTGTATAGAATTATTTTTGAAAAGGGATAATTTTATTCAACAAATAGAAAGCATTAGCAAAATAGTTAATTTTAAATATTTCGACTTACTGCTTTCCTAATGGATGTATTAGAGATAAACAATTGAATCTCATTTTGGAAATAAGTAAATTGTATGAGCTGATTCCATAAAATGGAGTATCTTTGACTAATAATTTTGAATTAATATAAACTGTTTTTAGTGGGATAAAATTCAGAGATAAAATTCATAATAGGTATCAACAGAGATATCTATTATGAAAACACAAAGTGAGAAATACACTGTATTCAGTTGCCAGCTGAAAAATCATGTAGTCCCTTTCTGTGGTCATTTAGAATTGCAGTTTATGCTGTACTATAAAGCATAATATTAAGAATAATTTCTATGTTGAGGCATTTTGGTAGCCTGTGAATAAACTTGAAAAAGCCAGCTAATAAAACAGCATTGTAAATGACTGACCTCTAGTGTTTCATAAGTTATGTTGGAAAAAGATCAATGTGATGTTCTCAGGATTATTTCTGCTAACATGAGACAACTTGGAGAAAATCAGTACATTTTCTTTTATTATGACCAGCATCTAGACTTGTGTGGGCAAAAGGCCCACACAGGATAGGTGCTCAGTACATGAACACCCAAATCAGGCTCTGAATGGGGGCATCGAGGCCTCTTCCAAGAATATGGTTCTGTTTATTTGTATTAGCTGTGTTACTTTTGTGTAGGGAAATTCTGGTGTTCTCATGCTCTGTGATTGATTAATTTTCCTGAGGAGTTAACTGCAGAGTAAAAATTTGTAAGTGTGTGATCTATTACATTCCCTTGAACCTAATTTCCCCAAGAGGAAAAGATGAATGAGTGTTTTTTGGAGAAATGATGGAGCTTGCCCAGAGCCCATGCAGGCTGGGGGTGGGGAGGCTCACACAGCAAACACCTCCCAACCCCAACTGTGGCTGCAGGGGAATGAGAAGATTTGAATAAAGAAACACATTTTTTTTTAATTATTATTTTAATCACACAAATTTACAGCATACAGTGTGATAATTCAGTACATATATACAGTGTGTGCTGATTAAATCATGGTAGTTAACATTTCCATCTTAAACATCAAAAAAATTTTGATTAGCGTGTACTAATTGTATATATTCATGGGGTACAGTGTGATGTTTCAATACATGTAAGAGTAGGTACTGATCAAGTTAAAGTAATTAGTGTTTCCATGTTCCTATTATTACTTTGTGTTTGGAGCCAAGCTTCTCTCTTCTAGTTTCTCATAAAATATAGAACAGGTTACTGTGAACTTCAGCCATCCCATGGTTCTGTAGAATGCTGGCACTTATTCCTTTTATGTAACTGTGTTCTGCTACCTATTTTTAAAAAAAGTTTTAAAACATTTATTTATTTTTATTAGTGTGTGTGTGTGTAATACAAAATGGTTACATTCCTTGTGTGGAGTTGGTCCATGTACATAACACACCCCAATTCCTTTTTTCATCCCCTTCCCTCCCCCTCCCTCCCCCTCTTGATCCCCTTCCCATTTGAGAAAGATCTACTTCCTGTTATCTATCTTCTATTTTGGGAGAAAACAATCCTAAAATTTCACATGGAGCCAGAAGAGACCCAGAATAGTGCAAGCAGTCCTGTTCTTGTACCTGTCATCCAGCCAACCTCCCAGTGTCCCCTGCCCTCAACCTCCCCAGCCACAAGTCATCAGGTCCTACACTGTGTTGACTTGGATTTTCTGGAACAACTCAAATGTCTCAGTGATTTCTTCATGGATGAAACATGCAAAACTGTCAGTGCGTACAAGTAGATTTATTTTTAGAAATGTGCATGGGTTTAAATAGAAAAATAGTCATTATATTCTTGCATATCTCATGTAAAGGTTTTTCCACAATGAATGAGATTTATTGCTGTCTGTTCAGAAAATATTCATTGGATCTAGTATCTAAAAGTAAAACGTGGGCTGGTGAGATGGCTCAGCGGCATAAGCGCCTGCCTGGCAAGCGCAAGGTCCTGAGTTCGACTCCTGGAACCCGCATATGAAAAAGGGGCCGGTGATATTGCTCAGCGGCACGGGCGTCTGCTGGTGCGTGAGGTCCTGAGGTCAACCCCCGGTACCCACACACACAAAAAAAGTAAAATGCTCTGCAGATTTTAAAATGAATTCTGTTTCTAGAGAAAGTTTCCTTTTCTTTTCTTACATTAACAAGTTAGAAAAGAATTTCTTTTCTTCCCTCCTAGGCAAAATACAAAGGCAGGGTAAAGGCTGAGCTTTCCAACTCTCTTTACAAGCAGATGCCAGCTACCATCGACAGTGTCTTTGCAAGAGAAGTTTCCCAGCTTCAGAGCGAGGTATGTTTTGTACAGATTGTTTTTGATGATGTTGATCGAGCACATAATTTCATATAAGTTATTTAGCATTTGATAAGAGCTGTTTCTCTTGAGTACTAGACACTAAATGAAAATTGGAAGCAACTGCTCATGTACTACCAGTAATCACCGGTGAAAAAGGCAGAACATGCAAAGGACATGCGAGTTCATATCAGGGACGTATTTTTCCAAGTCCCATCCATTCCTATTTATAGAGCCAATTTTAATCTCATTAAGTTTACATAGATGTTTAATAGCTGCTGTTAAAAGATTCTGTGATTTAACATATGATCGCTAAGCAGAGGACATGTCAATAACTTTTTCAAAGTCACATCAATAATAGTTGAATTTGGGACCCACAGTCTGCAATCCATCTGTTAGACAAGTAGACCCTGAAATCCTTTTCTGCAGCTCATGCTTTTCACACAGGATCTCTCAGGCTGCCAGCAAGAGCCGCCATTCATGGAAGTGACAATTTTAGTGATTCCTGATTGCAGACAAACTTAAGAATGGTCATTATATAAACTCATTTCGAATCCAGAGGAGTACAGGGGTAATTGATTCCTTTATAGTATACTGACATATAAGTATTCTAAATGTATTTAATCTCTTGCATTTCTTAAAACAGAATTTCGAAGTATTTGTTGCTTCCTAACTCATTGCTTTCTTCATAGCATAATCTGAGTTTTCATTTTTGTTACTTTATTTTTCTATCACTTGGCTCCTTAAGCTACATGAATGAGAGCAGGGACCTCAACTGTCTTGTTCTGTGCTCTACTCCTGTACCTAGAACGGTCCCTGGTACTTGGGGAGTATTCAGTAAATATTACAAAATAGATTTTGTTGGAGTTTTAAGATTAGTACCTGTGTGCAGTATGTAATATTTGCATTTCTTTTGTGGAGTTGGTGCATGTACATAACACATCTTAATTCCCTTTTTCATCCCCTTTCCTTCTCCTCCTTCCCTCCATCTCTTGACCTCCCTCCTTGCCCTTTGAGAAGGATCTGTCTCTTTACTTCCTATTATTTATCTTTTCTTTTGCTCTTTATTTATACTTTGGGTTTCTCATGTAAGAGAAGCCATGTGATATTTAAGCTTGTGTGTCTGATAGCATTTAGACACAATGGAGTACTACACTAACATAAGGAAGATAAACTTGGGTCATTTGTAGGAAAATGAATGCACCTCGAGACCATAATGATTTTCTTAAGGACGTGCTTCTCTTTGCACAGTTTATGTTCTTTATGCCATGTTGTAGCTTAGAATAGTAAGCACGTGGAAGTGGCGGCTATGTGTCAGGTTCTGTTCTGTACACTTCGCATGTATTTATTCCAGTTTAATCCTCACAGTAACCCCCGAGGTATTCCAATCTTACAGTTGTGGAATCTGAAGCACAGAGTTTTAAGCAACTTTTCCAAGCTCACAAAGCGAGGAAATGGCAGAGCCAGCCCACAACATGGGTAGTCCGGCTCCGGACTCTGAGTTCTTAATCACACACCATTTCACATTTTCCTTTTGTTTCTACCCCTCTTTTTCTTATTAAGGAATTTTACTTTTTTCTCCAGAATCTTTTTACTTTTAAGTAGAGGATACCTCAATAATTATAAAATGGCCTAAAAATCAAGTACTCTTAAAAATACTGAGCATACTTATTCTTTGCAGAACATCTTTAAGAACTTCATTATTACAAATTTAAATATCCACTGCGTACCCAGGTTGGCAGTAAGCTAATCTCAGCTGTGCAACACGAGGCTAAAAATACACGATGTCCAAGGTTCTGCGTGGCTGGCTGTGACCCATATGCCCTTTACTTGTTCTGCCATCATCTGGTCATCGAGGTACTTGCTGGTAATACTGGATACTTTATAAAGCACATAACTGCAACACAACATTTGATATGGGGCAAGCAACCATCATGCCGTAAAGACAGAAAAAGGAAAAAAAAATCTATTTGTGTTTCTGTGTTTACTTGGGAAGGTAACATTTTCAGATAGTCACATCCTCATTTCTTCGGACACATACAATTTTTTTCACCTTTGAATAACATACGTGGATCTGTAGTACACACATACTTGCAATGTGAAATTTAACATGCAAAATAATCCGCATTGGATATTTTGGGATTTTCGTACCGTTTTTGGTCAGAACAAGTTCTCACGTTGTTAATGTGCGTCATCCTATGATAGAATGGATGCCACTGGGGAGGATATATCTATACTCCTGGTTAGCAATGGTTTCCATTGGGATGAATTTCTGAACTTGTTGGAAGAAAAAACCTAGATTATAATTGCAGTGATATTTCTTTAGATTTACATGATCAATTTTGTTATTGTTGAGAGTTTGTTTCTCTGAGTATACCTGGCAATAAGAGGCAGGGGAGCAGAAGACCTATTTCTAAGTGTCCGTGATAATTAAACAACTGAACTTTTACTGTGTCCACATAGTATCAGATTTATGGTGATGTAATTCAGAGCATCAGAGGAATTCTGAAACTTAATGGCATTCTGGGTTTTAATGAAAAGCCTGAGGCTTTTGACAAACTTTTATCTTAAAATCAACTTCCATATATCTTTAGATGCTTACATTCAAGCTAGTGTGAAAAGGTAAAGCTGTTTAGATTTATACTTGTAGAAGATGACTGATAGGGAAAATGTCTTTGAAAAAAGAGGGAAAGGGAATCATGGAGTTTTATTAGCCACTCCCTATTAAAAATTTTTATGAACAAAGTTCTCAAAGAAACCCGAAAATGGAAGGGATGGTGCGCCAGGAAGTGGTGGGATCTCTTTCAGCGGAACTGTTTCAGGCAAAGGCTAACTAATCCTTCATCACAGAAGTAGTGCAGGCTGCCTAGGCATCTGACCGAGCAGCTTATTTATGTGTTGTAGGAGCCACAGGGTCCTCATTCTGGAGTTCAGAGACACCTATGCTGTGGGATTAAAAGTTCGTGCACCTATATAGAATTACAAAATATACCAGAAGGTAAACATATACAGCTATCATATGTACTTATGTGGATATGAGGCATAAAAACCTTCTAGAAGATAAAATGTGTATGATAAATGTATATATTACTTATATAAACATATATATTATATATAAGTATACAACTATTACAAGTACTCTTCATTCTTTAGATGTCCAAAACCATGCCAATCTGAATTCTCAAAGTGTGAAGAAAACAATTTTAATCTAGAGAAATACCATATAATAATGACAAATCCTAAGACAAATTATCAGAAAATTTATTAGCTTGCCATAATTTTCCATTAGCTATTTTAAGGAAGAAAATTAATATAATAAATTAAAGTTCAGCTGCCTCCAATTTGATGCAATCTTAATTCTAAGTGGTACTTAGAAGCTATAAATGAAATGACTCTTTTAAAGCTGCAAGTAGAAAATTACGTAGCCTTTTTAAGAAAGTGCTTTTGGAAATTGAACTTTGTGAGTCACTGTTTCTATGATAACTCACAAAGTGATCAGCTGTATTGGTTATGTTTATAAAACCACAAATGTGATAGTTGGTTTAAAATACAGAATACACCAGGCAACCATCAAAAAGGAGACCAGGATATACTAGCACTCGTAATTTAAGAGCAGGAACAAATCTCATAAAAGTTTTCCCTTGGGTTTATACGCTTGGCCATCCACTGAGCTCCTTCTTCCTCCCCCTAGTTATAATACAAAGTATAATGGAAATGAGGTAATGGACTTCTTAAGTTCTTAAGGGTTTTCCTGGTTAACATTACTCATTGATGAAAGTGTAAAGATGTATTCATCAGAGTTAGGTATCTCATAGATTAAGTTGATGGATAGGCTAACAAGATGTATGACACCTGGATTAATGTGCAGTGCTGCATTTGAGTCCTGGTAACCAACCAGATACACAGAATTGGGTCTGGGAATCTGGCTAGGGAGGACTGAAGGTGACTTAATTGCATCAGTTCACTGAAATCTCATTGTGTCCATCAAAGGGAAAATGTTATGACCTATGGATGCATTCCTAGCAGGTGGGAGAGGCCTACCTGGATTAAATGAAATGATGCTGATTAGGTTTAAGTCAGACCATTGTGGGCACCTTAAGAAAGGGATGGATAGATTGGGGTTTGGATTAAAGAGAAGATGTGGTATGATCAGGAGTTCAGTGCCTTCATCCATGCAGACAGTCTGGAAGAAAGGGATTTCCTGATGACTTGGAAATTCTGTGCTGTGAACTTGGCTCTTTCTCTGTGGTCAGATAAGTGCAGCTATGGGGAGATATATTGGGGTTTGACTGAAAGAAGAACTTTCAAACTTTAGAGACTGTGATATTCCAAGTTGAGTTCTCTTGCAGTAGAGGTTTTAAAGAAAAGGAGCTGGAGAGGGGATTTAAGCATCCATGGTTGTACTAGATGACTGGTTTTGGATGATAAGATTTGATAACTTTATTTTAAAAATTAGTTTCATGATCATCACTTTAATCCTTTAAGTTGGTATATTACCTAAGCTAAATGGGTGGTTAATTCTGTTTATAAAAGCCAACGTGGAGTGTTAAGTTTATGAGAATATTGAATAAACTCATTTATTTATCCATTCGCTAAGCATTTATTGCATTTCTACTCTGTGTCATTCACTCTGACAGGCACAGGATATTAAAAAATGTGTAGGGCCAGTGAGATGGCTCAGCGGCGTAAGCGCCTGCCTTGCAAGCGCGAGGGCCCGAGTTCGACTCCCGGATCCCACATACGAAAAAGGGGCCGGTGATATCGCTCAGCGGCACGGGTGCCTGTTGGCACGCGAGGTCCTGAGGTCGACCCCCCCGGTACCCACAAAAAAAAAAAAAAAAAAAAAAAAAAAATGTGTAAGATAGAGCTCTCAAGGAGCTCATTTTGGTGAAGATTTCTTCCTTAAGTCTATGTTTTTTTTTTTTTTTTTCCAGTGAACGTTAGACCTGTTTTTGTTCTTGGTGAAGACTATTCTAGTCTTTCTTTTTAAATTGCCTTTATCATGCTAATTCCAGCTGTACTTCATATATTTTTATTCTTAACCTTTTTTTTTTTTTTTTTTTTGTGGGTACCAGGGGTCGACCTCAGGACCTCACGCTTGCCAGCAGGCACCTGTGCCACTGAGCGATATCACCGGCTCCTTTTTCGTATGTGGGTACTGGGAGTCGAACTCAGAACCTCACACTTGCCAGGCAGGCGCATATGCCGTGGAGCCATCTCACCGGCCCTTAACCTTTTAGTATATTTTAAAATTAATTTTGCCTTTCCATCCTTTGTATACTACTGTTTTATTCCCGCTCATTCAGTTATCTATTCAGTCACTTAGCAGATGTTCACTGATGCTAATTTTTTGAGAGACACTAATTCTGGACTGCGAGGATCGAGGGAACCAGACGGTTATGTTCTAGTATGGGTGGACAGACAGTAAGGCATTCTACAAACATTAAAGAAAGGAATTAAAAATTGCGAAGGAAATAAATAGGATGATTGTGTACATTGAAAGTAAAAACTTGATCATTGTCTTTTGGATCTTTGATTTCCAACTCCGTTGCGAGTTTGGTTATGTCTACTTTGGCATCTTTCTCATGCTCCCGCCCCAGCCCAGTATGGAACAAATTTAGCACAGTGGTAATGGATGGGATTGGTGTGATGTTCAGATTCCCAATAGGGGATAAAGCTTGACATACCTGAGAAGTTTGCTAGCTTATTACATTTTTTCCCAAAGGTTTGACCATTTAATGAGGTTCACGTTATATGATAGCTGTACTGACATAAAATCAGAGCTTTTCACTTAAAAATAAAGTCTTATTTGTTCTGGTCAGTTGTTTTCTCAAGATTTAAACCTTGAACATTTATAACTGTGAAAACTTTCAGATGTGGAAGATTTCCCAAAACTGTATGTAAAGATTTAAGCTAGATGAATAAAAATGGAGGTTTCATCTTCTGGTCAAGGACATTTTCAATTAAACAATGGAGTTAAAATTATGAATCTAAACCGAAGCACTAAAATGAGATCCTTATGTACATTATCTTGGTGTGGAGACTCAGGCACATTTAACTGCTGGAGGCATTTCAGTCTATGAAATCCTAGCAGAACACTGAAGATTAACAGGTAACAATTTTCTATGCCACTAAAAGGAACGAATAATTATGTGTGTGTTTTAAGGTCGCCTATAAACAGAAACACGATGCTACCAAAGGCCTCTCAGATTATGCCCGGATGAAGGAGCCACCTGCAGTCAAACACGCCATGGAGGTCTCTAAACACCAAAGTAACGTAAGAAAGCTTATTCTTCACAATTTGCTGGAAAACTGTAGTTAATACACCTCCAGACTTTGGATTATTTTACTGAAATTTAAATGTGACACTCTATTCCAAAACAGCTTTAGGATTTATCAGTGCAAAGGGCATCTGAATTATTCTGATGATAGTCACTGGAAGCCTTGTGGAATGTTTTTTTAAATTGTCAGGCATTGAAAATTTTGCTTTGCAGAAGATAAATATGGATTCTTTGATCCATCAGGTTATTAGTATTTCCAGAGCTTCTTGAATTTGATGCTAGGGCTCATGATCCCCAGCCTGGAATAGCAGAAAAAACATCAGAAATGGGTGATTCAAGAATGAGCTAGACTGCACTCCACTAAGACCCAACAGATGTGAAATATAAATGCATCAGATGTGTAATAGCTGAGTTAGAAGCAAAATGCCAAGAGAGAGAGGATGAGATGTAGAACACAAATTTCTTCTTTGGTTACAGATTCACTGCCCCATCAAGGCTTCCAGGGCATTTGCTCGATTACCACAACTGTCCTGTTGGTCTAGAAGAATCGTTTCTTCCTTGAGTTATAGTGGAAGCTTCTCTGCCTCCTCTGAAAGAATCCTCTGCTTTCTGAAAGAGATGTAGGAACTCTTGGTCAGGTTCTTGATGAGTTAGAACCAGTTCAAAATGCCCGTCCCAGCTGGGTCAACAAACACCCCTTTTGGAAGAGTCTGTGTTATGTCTTTTTCATCTCGCATAGAATCTGTCCCATTCCTTAGTCCTCCTGCTGAAGGCGCTTTGCCAACTCCGAGCCGCCAAGGCCCAGCTACTGCAGGTCTTTCTGCAGGTTGACAACAATTATTTGGTATTAAGTTGCAATAGGTTGATGTTTAAGTAAAAACGAGAGTGAGGCTTGACATTCTAACCCAAATGTATACATCTGCCCATATCAAAGCGCCTCTCTGGGATGATTTAAGACTGACAGGCGTTGAAGAAGCTGTGTGCCTGCAGTTATTAAGCGGGGTTATTATTGTAAGGGGAGGCTTTGTAAGAACTGTTTGCTTACAGAATGACTATAATAATCATAATAACCACCACTTACCCGGCTCACTCATGTGCCAGGCATCGTGCCAAGACTTTGATCATTTCCAATTCTCAGAAAAACCCTGTATTGATTCCCATTGTGTAGATGAAGAACATAAGACTAAGGAATCAAACTCCCGAGTTCACTCTTTCTGTTGTACATCATTGACTCCTCCCTAAAGGTCACTGACAATTAGTCAAGATTTTAAATAAAATTTTAAAAAGGAAGAAAGAGCATTCTAAGTCATCATCAGAGTTCAAATGTATGACAGGAAAGAATAAGCGAGACACCTTCAGTTCCCACTCTTTTGATGCCGGAGAGAACTTGAATTCATTTAGAAAGCCTGAGGGCGAGGGGGTGGGCTGGGGGCTGGGTGGGGAGGGTGTGGGGGTGTCACACAGATCCCCGGGTGGCCCTTTCTAACTCTGTCAGTCAATGAAATTCAAACATGGAAGTTCCTCATAGAACTGGGCTTATTATTTTAACTCTGCCTTTTCTTTTAAAAGGTCTTTGATTGAGGGATTGAGGGAATAGAGTATAAAGCCCTTTTCTCCTCCATTCAACACTGTGTACTTACGGGAGAGGATGTGTTTACTTATATACCCCTCTGCCACTCGCTCAACCTTTGCATGCAAAGTTTGTACGTAGAATAGTATTTGGAAAGTGTTTAAGACTATTTACTCAGATTTAAAGTGAGAATGATATTTATATTCTACCTGTGGAGTAGCTGATATTCCTCCAGAGTCAAGCCACTTAGAATAATACATTCATGGTCCCTATAGTATGAAATTTAAGCATAGATTTTGGAAGCTGTAAGGAAAGCTACTATGGACATTCTTGGTTCAGTTGGTCGAGCTACAGAATTTTCACAAAAGGCAGACAAAACCCCGCCTCCCATGAAACTTCAGCGCAGTGAAATTCAGGGTGGAGACTTTGCTACTAGAATTACTCTTTTGTAATGTGGAATGTCTCTTTGCACCTGGCTATAAATGGCCTAAAGTTAAAATGTGCCATCATATGTGAATTTGATTAACCTGGAAACAATGAAAGTCGACATCTTTGCTTTTATCTTCCTTCTTCCTTCCCTTCCTCTCTCCCTCCCCCTCTCTCTTTCTCTTTTTCTTTCCTTCTCTCCTCTTTTCTTCTTCCTTCCTTCCTTCCTTCCTTCCACTTTTTATGCAGTACTGGGGATTGAATCCAGGGCCTTCACACTGAGCCACATTCCCAGCCCTTTTTTTTTTTTTTTTTTTCTTGTTTCGGGACAGGATTTCACTAAGTCAAAAAGTTGCCCTGGCTGGGGTTGGACTTACAACCCTCCTGCCTCAGCCTCCCAGAGTGTGCGTCTTATCTTATCATGTGTCCAACAAATCAAGTCAGCTTTCAAAGATCTGTTAGTGAACCAAGAAATCAGAAAAACTTGTTCAGAGCTTTTAATTTTTGCCACATTCTTGGTCATATCTTTTATTAGAATGGTCATGAGGGAGCCAATGATTTTTCATTCATATTCTTTCTCTCCCTTATACCTTTAAGAATGTAAATACACAGAATAGGGTGGGAGAGAGGATTCTTTACAGCTGTCCAGCTGAATTCTTACCTCTGAACAGCCGAGAATGGACAGGTGAAGAATAACCTGTAGGGAGTAGTCTCTTCTATCACTCTAAAATTCAGTGATCACAGAAAAGAAAAAAAAATTATTTTCACTGGGGATATAGTGCAGTGGCACAGTGCCTGCCTGGCAAGCATGAGGTTGTGAGTTCAATTCCCAGTACCAAAACAAAAAAAACAAAACAAAACAAAACAAAACAAAACAAAAAAATATATATATATGTATAAATATATATATATTTTTTTCCAGAATATCTTCCATTGAAGCATATATTTTAAGCATGGTTAAATTCTTACTTTGCCAAATTATGCGGATAACCTCGGACAAATTAATATGTCTGAACTCAGTTTTCTCATCTATCAAACAGGGACAATAGTATTTACCCTTCCTAGGCTCCCTCACATAGTAAATGACTAACATATGCAAAGGGCTCCATAGAAGAGCTGCTTCATAGAATGTTAGGCCCGCTCGGTTATCCTCCAGTTTTTTTTTTTTTTTTTTTTTTTTTTTGTGGGTACCGGGGGGTCGACCTCAGGACCTCGCACGCCAGCAGGTGCCCGTGCCGCTGAGCGATATCACCGGCCCCTTTTTCGTATGTGGGTTCTGGGAGTCGAACTCGGGCCCTTGCGCTTGCCAGGCAGGCGCTTACACCGCTGAGCCATCTCACCGGCCCTATCCTCCAGTTTTTACAGGGTGATTTGAGAGTTAAGGGTGACATCATAGTTAATTTTAAAAAATTAAAAGAAATTTATAGAAGAGCCAAATCAAAATGAAGTTAGTATTATGAAACATGCAGGTCAGAAGGGCATGTACAAAAGGTTTTGGGGGCTGTTTTGTTGATACTGTCATCACAAAATGATTAAACACAGCCAAACTAAGCCCTCTATATCTTAAGGGATATACCCTTGCCAAATTTTTCTAATGTAATTAGAGAAACTGGAAGTATTGTCCTGTGCCTTTCCCCTAAAGATGGGCTTGTAATGAAAACCTCAGTTACATTATTAGTTCTAATCAGTCTTACCAGAGACATGAAGTCCGATAGTTCTGAAGTAAGTCTAACAAATCTTAAACTTCCATCTTGAGTTTTGTAAGTCGTGTGGTCAATACAGACTTGTGATGAAATTGGAATGATAAACTTTTCCTGAACTCCAGATTGGTAATCAATTCAGTGTGTATTAAAAAGAAATATTCATCATGGGAAACAAGAGACTTAATGTTCTTTTCCAGAATGATATATATACCATCTTAAAAATTAATAAAAACTTATCAGTAGATAAATTTCTGTTCCATCAGAAAGTGAAAACGCTTAAAGATAAATCAGTAAAATGATACTGGGAAAAACAATTATGGCTCTGGGTCGTTTCCCAATGTGAGGTACAATGACAGTGCTTTAGGATTTAGTATTAAAAAGAGATATATTAATGATTTGTTCATCTCTCAGCCCTCTTCACAACACAGTAGTAGTAATAAAATTAAATTATAAATAAAAAAAACTTTTGTGGATTATAAAATGGAGTATAACCAATGACAATAACAATAATGATAAATTGTCCTAGTCATAATTCCATATTTTCCTCTTTTAGAAGGTTGAAAACTTTTCTATATGCTGAATAGTATCAGATCCTACATTTACTGATATTTAAAAGGTTTATATTCTCTGATAGAAAATAATGTTCAAATAAGTATAATTAAGATAGTTAATTTATTGCTCTATGGTAGAACATTTGCCTACCACGAGGCTCTGGGTTCCATCTTCAGCACTTCTAAATAAAAGGGATGGGATTCCAGTCCTCATTCCTATTTAATGATCCCTTTTCTTGAGAATGATTGACTTGGGCTTCGAGATTATGACCCTGTACATGTTGTACTGCTTACTTCTGTACCCCAAATGTAAAATGTGATCTATCCTATCTAGCTTTTTTTCTCACCAAGAATCATTTCAAAATTCACCAGAGCAGCAAAGGGCTTGGTTCTGGGCCAGCGTCTTGGTTTCTCCAGGGTCTGCCCGTGCATACTGCGCTTGGTCTACAGGTGTCTTTCTGTCGCAGCTCTCTTGGAGGTTGCCACTCCTCACCCCACAATCTTCTCACCTCCGAGTGATCGTCTTTCACTTTCCAGTCCGTGGAAGCCTTGCTTCTCTGTAGTAATTTATTAACTCCCCTACCATGGAGTCTCAAATCATCGTTGTATAAATATGAAAAGCTTACTGGAAGATCATTGCGAGTCCTCTGACAGAGCCCTTGGGAAGTAAAGGCATCTGTGTCTACTTTTAAAATCTCATAGGAGTTCCTTTTACTGGCCAGGTCTAATTCATAATGATTTAAGGAAGGGCATGCCGGAGAATGTAGCTGTCACCTTGGAAGCGAGTGTTGATGGAACCTGGTTGCACACATCCAGGGCAATGGGGTGAGGTGAGGAGTTTGTGAATTCATGCACTTGAAGGACTTGATGGCTGGCACGTTGGATAGGATGCATGAAGAAAGAAAACGTGCAAAAGACACAGCTCGTATGAAACGGAGGTAGAAAGAGTATGAGAAGAGAACAAGACCAGTTTAAAAGAAAATAAATAGAAGCCAAGGGCAGAGGTGAGCATGACGAGATAAGGAAGGAACTCAAAGAGAGACTTTGATGGAATACAGTAATGGTAACGAAATTGACACTGCAGGAAAACAGGAAATATGGAGCTTTCTAGAGTTAGTGTCAGGAATCCATCTCAAGTGAGCTCAAGTTAAAAAGGAAAGTTTATTGGTTTGTATGCAGTCCCCGCTCAGTATCTCTGGGAGATTGGTCCCAGGACCTCTATGGGTACCAAAACCTGTAGATGCCTAAGTCTTTTATTAAAAAAGGTATAGTATTTGCATATAATCTGTGCGCATCCTCCCATGTATTTAAAATCATCTCTAGATTATTTGTATCTAAATGCTATGTAAATAGTTGGTATGCTGTATTATTTAGGGGATAATGACAGGAAGCCAGTTCATACATGTTCAGTACGCATGCAGTTTTCTTTTTTAAGTATTTTCACTCCATTCTCTTCTGTGCCTGAGGACAGAGCAGGGAACAGAACATTATTGAAAACGATGTACTGTCAACTACTGGCCGTCAAGTCGGCACCCATTCCAGGTTGAATCTCTACCGTTCTCCCTCCTTAGTTGCGTCAGAGTTCTGTAGATCACCATTTGTCATGAGAAGACTGAAGAATAGAGATCAGTTCACCGTTCCAGTACGGTGAGGACTGAGGGCTTGGATTGGTTGGGGAAATGCACACGCGCACTCTCTTTGGCCTTCAGCCCTCTCTTCTGTAACATAACACTGACTCTTCCTGTGCTCCAATGCCATGGACAAACGTAGGTTGCAGACATTTGAGGAAGGTCCGATGAGTTCCCTTAGAGCTAACAAGGGTACAGGAAGTTAGGTGCAGGAAGACAAGCACTCCACTCAGGATGCCATGTTGCCGTGCCAAGTACGTTGAGACGTCCTCGTGGGGAGTGAAGTCAGGAGCTTGCCCCTCTGGCTTGTCCTTCATCGCAAGCCCCCTGTCCCATGGAACATCCCCAGACAGTGGTGTTCCGCAAGATCTCACTGGTGATGGCTCCGGTGTTCTTCTCCTGTGCCACTCTGTGGTGTCCTCTTGTTTGAATGCGCGGCTTGTGTCAATCTTAATGTTTGTTTTGAGTCACATATGCTGGCTTCTAATTTGCAGTTTACATGGGTGATGGGGCCCTATTCAAAGTCCTGCTTCTGCAGCCTTTGTGCCGTTCACCTCCCTTCACGCAGTCATTAGACTGAACAGCATATAATTAGGTAACCCGTATAAAGCGGAGGTTTCTGAAAGGTTGCGGTTCTTTTCAAAAAGTAAAGGTTTCCATTTTTACTCTCGTTCTTTTCTAAACAAACAGACATCTCCCCCCCACCCCCACAGTGGTTTTCATATGGCAGTAAGTTAGACACAGTCTTGGAGGTGGTAATAATTTCAATTTGTTTTCACCTGAGAGCTGGTTTTTGTTTACACAGCTTGTGTTTAACTCAGTGTCGGCTGAGACCAAGTTGCCATCACTTGTAGATGAGCGTGTTGCTTTTTGAAGCCAATGGAATTAGCCTATGTTTAAATCCCCAAAGACTTAAAATTCACCCAACAAAGTAATTCATTTTCCAGATTATTTTTATGTTTCTTTTCTACCTGTGTGCGCAAAACCTACCTGAAACTACTTGTTAAAGCAAAGCCTATGAAAATTAAATACTGATGAAAACAGATGTTCTTGCTGAAATTATACTAATTGTGTTTAAGCTGTGTTTGGTTGTCAGACAGATTCATGATTATAAATGTGGCTTAAAAATTATCTTGGTGGGAAGGCAGATGCAAGCTTATAAAAGAGTAAACAAAAGTGTATATTAATGTTTCATTGAAATAAAATAATACATAGGAAACCTATTGAAGTATTAATGCCTTACCATTTCTTAACACCTGATAACTATTTTGAAAGAAGGAAGAAAGTGGGAACTTTTTTTTTTTAAAACTCTGCCAGGCTGAAAGGAAAATAATGAGATAAATCAATATTACCTAGAACACTGGTTTGTAGTGATCAAGTGGGGGATTAAAATCAGATTCTTAGCTGGATGTGGGGCACATGTCTATAATCCTAGCTGCTCAGGGTCTGAGGCAAGAAGATCACGAGTTCAAGGCCAGCTTGGGCAACTTAGCAAGACCCTGTCTCAAAATAAAACAATTTGAAAAAGGAGCAGGGATGTAACTTAGTGGTAGAGTGCCTCTGAACACCATCTCCAGTACTGGAAAAAAATCAGATTCCTGGCCCCATTTACTGAAATTCTGTTCCAGACGAGTATGGATGGAGTTAGGAATCTAAATTTGTAGTAAGCAGCCCAAATGTTTCTATTGCAGAAAGTTTATAGGCAACATTGGAAAGACTTGGATTGTACAAAATGTGATTAATTGTGTACTTTGTACAGGTGTTCAGTGGTTCATATTTCTGTGTTCTACCTATGTCTGAAAAAATGGAGATGGGTTTTTAAAATGGTCATTCCCATCCATATATCTTGCATTAACTTTAACAGAATACGTTATTATAGGAAAGTCAGCTAGCCTCTGAAGATGTTGCAAGATAGAGCTATATCTGGCAATCACTGTTTTAGCTCAGGACAGATTTCGAGAACTAGAGAAGTGAACAGATGGGTGAGCTGTTGACCATCAGACTTTCTATCAGTTTAATTCTGGTTTCTCTGCCCACTTGTCATCCAAGTTAATGTAAACAAACAACATGATCTAAAAGACTTTCCATTTGGCAAAACGTATGTATTTTTCCCTTTAATTTCTACTTTCCATTCTTTGGTTTGGTTGTATCCAATATGCATTCAGAGAGAGGACATTCCTTAATGTAACTGCTTTTATTTTGGGGGGGCCAAGTCATGGAAATCATATGCATTAGAGAGTAAATCTATTGGTACCCATGACTTGGTCTCTTAGGCATAAACATTTGAAGAATCCAGTCTGGAAAGGGAGAAGAGGATGTAGCTGACAGAGAAAGTTGCAGAGCTTCACTGCCTCCCCTCCCCAAAGGAAATGATCTTCAGTATTTGTGAGCTGGGCTTAATCTGCATCTACTGGGGTTGAGAATGTGTGCAGGGCAAGCTGAAGTACTTGATTAGGATATTCTACATGTGAATAGAAGCATACACACTTAGAAACAAATGCATACTAATAGAGAGGTATATACAAAATCCTTTGAGACTAGTTTTTGTGCCTTATTCTTGTATTTCTTAGGTAGTATAAATTCATTTCAAAGATGTTAATGTTAGTGAGCTATAGATATAGTATAAAGAGTTAATATATCAAAATGAATGTTGGACATCAGAACATAATAAAGCAACTTTAGGTCAGTAGGCTCTCTAAGCTTGTATGACAAGGAGAAATAATGCTGTGGACATGAAGGTTAGTAGCTACATGAAAGTACTCATTTTTTATTCAATCTAAACTGTCTTTTTGATCAGATTTCTTATAGGAAAGATGTACAGGACACTCACACGTACACAGCAGAGCTTGACAGGCCGGATATCAAGAAGGCAACGCAGATCTCCAAGATCATAAGCAATGTAATTTATCTTTCTTAATCTTGTGCAGAAATGATGTTTTTTATTCTTGTAAGAGACAAGACACTGCTTTGGTAGTTGGGTGGTTAGTTAGCATAATTAATCCATCTGAATTAATGACATCTCGGTTTTCCCCTGAATTATCCATTCAGTTATATGAATTATGTGCGTATATGCAGAAATGGCACAAGCTTCATGTGACTACGGCTAGTGATATACTTTCAGAAGAATTAAGTACTGTTTAGCTATAAGATCACATTCAGATGTCTCAGCCTGAAGGCTGAAGTTGAAAGTCTTCTGGGCCCATGTAATTTCTCAGCTCATTTGATCTGAAGAACTTTGCCTGGGACTGTTTGCATCTTGTTGCCATTAATCGTGCCGATTCTCCTCCACCAACACTCGCCTTTGTACATTTCCTACGTGGCACGGCTGTTTTTATCTTTCCTGACATACCCTCCTTACTTAATGCCATTTTACTTAAACATTCCCAAAATCCTGGTAAAAATGATGATTTTACTTAAGCTAAATATTGGAATAATATAGGGTATATATACTTTAAAAGTCAATAATTACTAAACTCAAGTGCATGTTAATCAAAATGATCAGACCAGTTCTTGAGAACAAACAAAGCTATAAGTGCTACCTATATGAAGCATACAGGGTTCAATTATCTGGAAATTTCCCCTGACATCTGTTTTTTTTCAGTAGCTGTAAGTAAATATGGAGATGACAATGACTGGATACTTAAGGCTCAATGTTAGTTATTATTTTACTGTGAAAAGTCGTTTATTTAAATAACTACAATATCAAACAAATTCCTGTTTTAGCAGTCATTATCTTATTATTTGATTTGTTATAAGGAATATCTTTAATGGGATAAGAGTATTTTATTTTGACTAATGTTACTGTAATTCTTCATTGGAAAGTAGGATTATTTAATACTTTCTTATTATTTGTTGTAGGCAGAATACAAGAAAGGTCAAGGAATCATGAATAAAGAGCCTGCTGTAATTGGAAGACCAGATTTTGAACATGCCGTGGAAGCTTCTAAACTTTCTAGTCAAGTAAGACTGCAGAGTGATAATTCCACAATGACTGTATTCAGAGATTCTGTTTCTAGGAACACAGAAAAATATTTCATTTTAGATAATATCTTTACTTGCAAGAATAAACAGAGATAATGTTTCTGAAACCATTTCAGATAGGATTGCAATAATTACAAATTTCAGTAAAGGAAAAAAAAAAAAAAACAGTCTAATTTTCAGCCTAGAACAAAGTTTTCCTTTCTCCAGGCTTATATCTGAACCTGTTTTAGTGAGTTTGGTTATGATGTCACGTTTCTGAGAATTTCCAGAAGTCATAACAGTTACACCAAATAATTATATCCCTATTTGTACATATGCAAAAATATACGCATACAATTTTAAACTTAGTAATGAAAGTAGTTTCTCAGTTTTCAATTATTTTGATCAGAAAATAAAACAGGAGTGGTAAAAATGAAGAAAACTTTGGAATCTTACTAAAAAGCATAAAATAAGATCTGAAAAAAGTATAGGGACCCAAAAAGTATATAGATTAAGGGTCTCAATAGATAAAAATTTCGGCTCTCTATAATTATCATATGAATATTATGCAATTTCAATTACTATTCAACAGAGTTTTTAAGTTGGATTAAGTGATCTTATAGTTTGTATGGAAAGGAATCACTGGAGAATACCCTTTAAAAATATGAAAATGAAGATCAGTGAAGGAGAACTTAAATTATGAGTTACCATAAGATAATAAAAAACCATTGAAATTAAATCCATATGGGATTTGTGTAGTGAGAGGTAAAATAACCATTGGGATAGAACGGAGTCCTGAAATCCATTCCAATATTATAAGAATTTAATGTATGATAAAAGTATTGACTCAGTGGGAGAAATTTATATTAGTTCATAAATGGTGCTGACATAACTGGTTATCCATCATGGTAAAATCAGAATTGGGGTCCAGATCTTGAACTATATGTAAAAATGAATTCCAGGTGAATTAAAAATATGAATGCAAACAACAAAATAATTTTAAATTGTTAAAAACTTTGGCAAACTCTCTGTATATACCACACAGGGGTAACAGTTGGGCTTAAATAAGACTAGAGAACAAGAAAATGTAAAAGAATAGTTAGACACATTAATCACATAAAAATTAAAACCTGTTTCAGTGGAAAAGGTAACATTGCAGAGTCAACAATAATGTGATAAAATGGTACCTTTTATACATTTATAGTGTTTTCAATTTTGACATGATCCATTTCTCATATTGCAAAGGTCTTAAGTGAATTACATTGCAAAATGGAGAGATGTGAATACTTAAAAGATGTAAAATCTGACTTGAAGAATATCAACTAAGTCCTGAATAAAGGAAGGGATATACTGTGCTCTTGGCTTGAGAGTCTCGATGTTCAATATTATAAGAATGTTAATTCTTCCAAAACTAAGTTTTTTTTTTTTTTTGTGGGTACCGGGGGATCGACCTCAGGACCTCGCGCGCCAGCAGGCGCCCGTGCCGCTGAGCGATATCACCGGCCCCTTTTTCGTATGTGGGTTCCGGGAGTCGAACTCGGGCCCTCGCGCTTGCCGGGCAGGCGCTTAAGCCGCTGAGCCATCTCACTGGCCCCAAAACTAAGTTCTAAAACTCCATGTAATTCCAATAGAATCCAAACAGGTTTCTCAAAAATAAGAATAAAATGAAATGTTTGAATAATTAAATAGTAAGGTAGTGGTTATACAGAGAAAGGAAGGTTTGAGGAAAATTTTTAAAATATAAAAAAGTATACAGTGATCTTTGAATATTTGGAAAAGCATAATACATGTTATAAAACTATGTATATCTATATATCTATATATCTATATCTATATCTATCTCATAAATTCTTTAAGGTATAAACAAAAAAGACTGATAGCCCAGAAAAAAGTGGAAAGTGAGGTGAATAGACATTTCACAAAAGAATAAACATAAATGGACACTAAATATGTCAAAAAGATGCTCACATTAATCAGCAGGAAAGGAAATGCCAACTAAATGAGAGGGAAATGTCATTTGTACCCATCAGTATTCTTTCTCTGGTTAGCATGGGAGAGAAGGACACAGCATTAGGAAAGGTTTTGTGCAGGAGTAGCTCTGAGCTAGGCTGTTTTCAAGAGAGAGCAAGCTGTGCTCAAGGTAAAACCCCCAATAAAGGAGAATTCCAACAGTAGTGGCTCTAGGCAGAGGATATGGGTTGTGAACATAAATGGATTCAGGAGGAGTTCTGATGAGAAATGGGTCAGTGCTCTATTGATTTTGGTTGTGGCCATTACTTTAAAGAGTAGGAATCAGCAGCATGCACTGTATTTTTGATCATACCTCATAAAGACCCTCATGAAAGAATACTTCCAGAACTGCTTTGGAAGGTGGCAGGAACAATGAGATAAGTGCATTTGAAGTGAGGGGGTGAATTTTCAGGGAGATTGACAGCAATGTATCTTTTACAGTAGTAACATTTTAAAAATTTAAGCATTCTCTATAATCTGTGAGTATACCTCATACATATGTCAACTGTATTTTTTGCCATCATAAAATTTACCACGTTAACCATTTAAAGTTCAGCAGTATTAAGCACATTCATAATGTTGTATTTCCATCACCATCATCTATCTGGAGGGCCCTTTTCATCCTGTAAAAGTGAAACTCTATACCTATTACTGGATGACTCCCCAGTTCCACTCTTTCTAGAATAATATGCTCTATGAAAGAAATGGAAAAGGAGACAGTGATTCCCAAATGTTAATTATGGTGGACATGTTAAAGTTAAATTCCAAGAACAGCTTGTCACACTTTAAACTGTAGTCTTTCACTTAGCCTCCACTTTTAGGTAAAAAGTAAGTAGTTACTTCACTGAAAATTATGAGCAAGGAAAAGTTGTTCAGACGTTGTTACTCCAGGGAGGTTAATATAGCAACACTGCAGAAAGTCTGGCCTTGCAAGAGACAGGAGTCGCCAAGGCCAGCTGGGCTTGCTGTGATACGATCACCTGTGAAGTGACTGGCCCCTAAAAGTCTCAGTATCTGTGGGAATGAAAATGAAGCAGAGAGAAGGGATATGTAGGAGAGGCAGAAACAAGAGACTCCTGAGTGTAACCGTCTCCCACTAATAGCTTTGTAGTTCACAAGCGCTTTTACCTGTAAAGCAACATTGTGACTCAGGAGGCTGCTGATGTGCAAGGTTGGGGACGCTGTTGGATGACACTCTCATTAAAGGGCCAGGATGCACTGTGATTCCGAGCTCTTCGCATTCCAGATAATGCTTGTTGAAGAGATGGAAGGTCTCAGCAATCCATCCCAGCTTCCTGACTTCTTACAAATCCACACTTTTCTGAGAGGGAAGGCTTCCCATCAGTTATAGAGCAGATTGCGGAGAAGCAGTCTGGTTTGGTTTAGAGGTTAAGGAAATAGGCTCTGGAGCAACGTCACTTGGGTCAGATTCTAGGGTTCTGTTGCTTGCTCACAGAGTGACCTTGGACAAATTGCTTAATTTCTCTATCTTCAGCCCCCTCATCTGTAAATGGGGTTGACACCAATAGTATCTACTTCTCAGGGTCGCTGCTGTGAGTACTCAAAAGTGGTGCTTGGCCCATAGATTGCATAACTTCATAGGAATCAGTTTATTCTGAGTGCTCAGAGTGTTTTTTGTCTTTCAGATGCATTTATACACAGCAGGGAACAAGATCAGGCACACAGACTGAGCCTGTGGTCTTAAATTCATTCTTTCCCCATCCTGTTTGAAAGTCCTTGGAAGAAAAATTGGACATTTGAGCTTTTATTTTCACTTTTCAAATTTTCTCTGCAAAAATCCTACTGCTTGATCTCTGTTTGGGTTTTTAGATAGGTTTTCTTTTACTTTCAAATTATAGCAACCAAGTGATCAGAAGCTTGGGCAGATTATAATTTGTGAGTTGCACTGTATCCATCATCTTTATCTTTTTATGAAATTCTTACTGATCATATGGTGTAGAAACTCACCAGAAAAGGGAAATCTGGGCAGATGGATAAACAGAAGTCCTGGAATGACCTCGGTATGTTTCTCAGGTGTCTTACCTTGAAATAAAGGCAAAAACTATTGTTTCTTATTTTCATTGACAACTTTGAAGACCGTATATTCTCTGGATACCTAAATGAATGACAAAGTCACATGAATACATAGAAGGAGAAATTAGTTAGGAATTCAGTAAGCAGGGAAGTAGGGCACGGGGTGGGGAGGAAGGAAGTAGGAAGAAAAGTGCAAAATAGTACCAAAAGAATTCTGAGAGACCAGGCCCTGACAAGGCGGTGGTCATGGTACGTGGTGATAAGACGCGCTTGACGAAAGATGACTCAGAGAGCCAGTGGGCAAGTTGGCTTGCGTTTTACCTGTAAATTGAGCTCTGTGGGATTTTACTCATAAAAGCTCATGGAAACACATACCAAACCCTTCTTGTGTTAGCTCTTACAATAGCTTTGCTCTCATGGTTGTAAACTTTCCCTTTTTAAATTTGGAAGACACATAAAATTATGGTAAAGTCATGAAAAATAATCAGTAAAAAATAAACCTAAAGTCTCATATGCTAAGATAAAGAGATTGGCTTATATGTACCCCAAAGTAATAACTGTTAAAGGTATCAACTTAAAACAACTCTCAGAATGATTAATTTATTAATATATTCATATATCATATGAACTTTTTATTTAAAATTTATATGAATGAATGAATGAATTCTTTGTTTAGTTTTATAACAGCAAAAAAGCCAATGTACAGTACAGTGGTACCTCAGTTTACAAACACTTTTCTTGGTGAACAATTTGGTTTGCAAACAGACGCATTTGGCAAGATTTTGTTTTTGTTTGCAAATTCTGCATCGGGTGACAAACATGACCATGGCCATCTTTCCCTCAGGAATACAAATGTGGTCATCTTTTCCAGAATCATGGGATGAACTAAGTTCATGGGGTACCACTGTATTTTATAATAATTAATATTTGTGACAGCAAACATTGTATTTGTTCTATCGATAAGAATGGGTCGTAAACCTAAAAATTATACTGTGGATTGCTGTAAGATTCAGCAGTATATATTGTCCTTAAATTGCAAAAGGTATTCATTGATTTGGGGAATCTCCTATTCTCCCTTTCTGGCACACACTCTGCCAACCTCCTCATAACTAAAATATCACTTAAATGTCACTTCCCTGATTTGCTGATGTAAATGGTATCTCTATCCTCTCCTGTGTTCTCTGTCCTTTTTCTATACAGTTCTTTACACAATTTGCAGTGGTCATATATAAGTATACATATGTGTTTTAAATATCTACTTTGCTTACCACTTGCAGGCTCTGCAGAGAGAGGGCTTCTGTATCTTTGATCCACTACTATACAATGGCACAGATTAGGCTGTCAAATATATAGAGGCTTATTAAACAAATCTCTCTGGATTATTGGCATTTGATGCAAAGCCAGTTAAGATGTTATTTTTGTAAAGAAAATGAGGGCAGAGATAGTATTTTCTGTAAAATTCAGGCTTAAAAATATGATTGATTTTTATCATGGGTTTTAGTAGAAATCTGTACTATCTTCTTTACCCATTTGTAGTTTAATTTCATCCAGAATTGGTGAAGATTTATACAGATGGATATGTAAAGATGTGTTGTTTTTTACTTTTTATTTTCAGGGGGTAAGTAAGGTGCACTTCTGAAATTTCAACTTCCTGACACTTGCTTCTGTGGCTACAATGAACAGTTCTTGTTCAGGGTCTACATTTTTCCACTTTTGCTGGCTCTTGGTGAGTCTGGCTCATAAGTAAGATCATGGAGAAGCTGGGCACCTCTTACGGTGAGAGCCTTAATGGGTTTAGGAGTCACATTTCATGCCAGGGAGATACTGCCTCTGTCCAGATGCAGTTATGAGGACCAGTTTAAATGAAATCATTGAAGCTTAGCAATCTCAGCCTCTGAAAGTCCTGCTAAAGTTAAAATTCTTTAGAAAACTTCTAGGAGTTTGATCCTATATATCCATCATATATATCTATATATATCTATATATATAATTAATATCAATGTATATATTGATATCAGAACCACTAGGTACGATATTTATGATGTAAATAAAGCCAGTCATATGGAGTAAAAGTAACTTCATTAGTTTCCAAAAATAATTAATCTAGGTATAAGGAGTAGTATTTTGTCTTAAAACCAACACTTACCTCTCCATTTCTCAAATGGTCTTAAAAGTGGAAGGGCTGTGCCTCGTTCGTGGGCGGGTAACCAGTTACAGTCAAAGTGAGATGTCACTGGGATCTCCCAGATAATGAGCGTGGATAAGGAGGTGGGACTCAGCTGTGTGGCTGCTGGTTGGAAATAGGAGAGAGGTTAAGTGCGTTTGTGTCACTAGCGAGTGAACCAGTCAGAAAGGGAGAAATATGACACACTTAAGTCCTGTGGTATGCACAAACCTTACAGAATGAGCAAAGTGAGAAACAGTTGTGTGTTTGTGTCTGGTGAATATATGTTTAAAATAATGCAGTTATTTTACTTTGCTGTTAATTAATAAGAAAAACTATCTTTTGAATCAAATCACTCAGACCACTAGAGGTTAGAATGAAATAAAATTTATCACACTTTGCTTATTATTATGTATCAGGTGAATGACTGATTATTGTTTTTCAGAAAAACACATTTTCTTGGAAGAGCAAATGCCAGGTTTAATAACTGATAAGTTGCCACTTTCATTTCCAAATAAAGCCACCCCAGACATAGCCTGTGCTCCTAGCATAATCATCCTGGGAACTCTTGGTTGCGCAAAAACAGTGCAACTGGCTCCCTGGACACTGGTCGTAGAATCCGTTTGTACCTTTTAGCTGATACATACCTAAGAAACTCATGATGTGTGAGGCTGGAGAAATGACAAACCCAGGGGAAACTCGGTGCAGGTCAGCATTTCATAGCTGGAGCAGATGATGAGATGCAAGTATCTGCCACCTGAGAGCGGTCAGTGATTTCTGGCTGGCAGGGAGAGCTTGACTCAGAAAGGGGGTGTGTTGCTGGATCTGGTGGCTGAGAAGCATGGGGTAAGTGGAAGCCAGCTGAGGAGTCGGCCACCATTGGTGAGCAGATGCCCGCTAGACATCAAAACCTAGGTGGGACAAAGCCAGTCCTTAAATGCAGTGAGCAGCTCCATTGCAGAGGGGTGAACTGTGCATTTCAGGGAGGACCGGGCAGGAAGACCCTTTGTTTCTGTGCCAACTACCAAGAAAAGCAGGGGAAGAAGCCTGATTTAGCAATTTGTGCTATTATTCCTGATTTGAGAATATAAAATAATCATTTTTAAAAAATCAAAATCTTTCTTGTTTTAGAGGCTTCACTAATTGTGTAGAATAAATTTACAAGGACACGTGAGTATCAGAAAGTTGTTATTATCAAGTACAACTGCATGGAAAATATTTTCTACAAGCCATCTTGAAATATTTCCCGAATGCTATGTTCCCATTCCGGTTTTCACTGAGTCTCTCTCCTCTGTGTTGGACATGGGTCCCCCAAGGAGGTCATCACCCTAAGAGGCTTGACTGAAAAGGATGACATGAGCCTCTCCTAAATTGCTATTTACTAAAGATTTCTGCGAGGCAAGGTCTTAGATATATGAATAAACATGCATTACAAGAACGATGCAAGAAAGCAAAAATATTGTAAGAATTGTAATGTAAAAAGTAGTATAAAAGAACAAAACAGCTTACTTTTGCTTTTCGAAATCTGTACCTTTTTTGACTGCACAAATCAAAGGAGCATGAGATGTAAGTTAAGTTTATTTACTTACTTATTTTATTGGAAAACACCTTGTATCTATATTCTAAATAATTATAGCACATATTCACATATTTATCAGTGGAGAAAGGTACAGTTCTGCAAGATAATTGGGTAGCTGTTTTTGTTATTATATGTCTGCTTAAAAAATAAAAAAAATAATTTAGAGTGAATATTAGAGATGGTTTTCCTGCTGAATAAATTGTGGAGTTAAAGCAGAGAAATTTAAAATTGCAGTAGAACTTTTGTAAATGGGGAGGTGAAGAAGGATTGGAGGGAGGGAAGGGGAAGGGGGACAAGAAAAAAGAATTAAGATGTGCTATGTACATGTACAAATCCTCCATGATGAATGTGACCATTATGTGCTGCAAAGATGTACTAATAAAAATAAACACATTAAAAAAGCCCCTTCCCCACAAAAAGAAAAAATGAATACATTAAGTAGACCCAGGACATTTCAGATACGTATTTCCTAAAAATGAATTTTTGAACAAAAGAACTATAAGAAATGCCGAGAAAAACCACAGTACAAACTTAGCACTTTATTTGGGATAATTTCCTTAGGTAAATTCATATTCACATTCTAGGACCAAGAATCCATTATGCAAACATGACAGACCATAAGGTATTTGTGCTCTGGAGTTCTGTTTGATCTAGATTGCAGAAATGGAGAAATAGAAGCTGGCTTTTAAAACTTTTGATATTTTAGTGTGTAGTACTCATGAGTAGCAATTGAGTGCACAACTAATTGCATTTATGATCAATCTTCAGGTGGCTCATTTAAAATAAAATTAAATCTAATTAAGCTTTCTAAATGGTCATGGATACTGGGAACTTAAATTGTGCTACCATTCATTTTTAAGGTAGCTTTTCATTTGATATCTTTAAAAATCAAATGTGTTACTTTTCATTTTAAATGTGTTATTTAATATACCCTTTTTCATGACAGGTTAAATATAAAGAAAAATTTGAAAATGAAATGAAGGATAAGAAACATCATTACAATCCCCTCGAAAGTGCTTCTTTTAGGCAACATCAGCTTGCGGCCGCACTGGCGAGTAATGTAAGTTGTAGTTCACAGAAATTACTTTCAATATCTTTTGATTCTTGTTTCCTCGGAACTAACTGTGTTGTAATTACTGATACTTAATGAAGATCATGTAATTTCCAACTGATTTGTAGTTGAAAACACAAGCATACTCTCCTGAAGCTTTTTTTCCTAGAAAAAATATATTATTGTAATTTACTATTAATGGCTACTGATTACTAATTAGGTAATAAGTAGGAATAGTATTGCAAATAAAATTATGATGTCTGAATAAGAATAGAAGTAGATTATAGAGTTTTGCAGAAAAGCAGTATTATCACAAATTAGTAGGTAGGACAATAATTAACTTGCAATTATGTCCATATCATTGGGTTTATTATAAAGTACTACCTGGTCCATGGTAGTTTATCATAAAGAAATTTTTAGAAATTATACCGTTAGTGACATATAATTTCTTTCATATCTCTTATGTTAAGACTGTTAAATACTTCTTTGTAAGATTTATTTTTATTTCATGTTTTAGAAAATAATCAGGATTCCTTTGATAAGAAATAATGTTTTAAATTCTTATTAGAAGTAGGCAGAATATGAAACAGAAACATTGAAAAAATTGATTGCTATAGTTGAAACTGTTCAGAGAACCTTTTAAAGTGTGAAAATTAAATATTATCAAACCATTGCCCTGTTAGATCATTTAAACCTTTCAATTCCCATTGTCTCCTTGGGAATTAGTTTATTTTGCTTTCATTAATGTTTGGAAGGTATTGTTTGTGTTCAGTAACCAACTTTTACTTATTCCCAGCAATTGAAATAGGAGTTTTTGTGGCTTAGGACTCCTGGGAATATCAGAATGATTTTTTATTTGATGATTTGTGTGTGTGTGTACAAATGTAAAGGAACTAAAGATGAAATTTACTTAAAGGAACCTCATGCCTAGTGCTGAAAGCTCAAGGTTTGGAGTCAGATTGCCTCACTTTAAATCCTGTTCCATCGCTTAATATATCTTTTGCCTTTCTGTGACTCAGTTTCTCTTTTGTAATGTGGGGGTGCTTAAAGTACCTGCCTACTGGGTTGTTGTGGAGATTAAGTACTTCACATTTGTAGAGAAGTCTCTGGCATATAGTAACTGCTCAGCATGCTTGCTATTATTAATATTTTATAATTTTATTATTAGTGTGGTGTTTCCAAAGCAGCTGGTAAAAACAAAACCCCCATCAAAATAGCTCTATATGGCAACAGGAGGAAAAATACCAAAGGGCTAAAATCACCAGAAAGCAAAATTGAAATATTACAGTAATGTCTGAAGAATAAAGTGGCTCTTCTCCCTCTTTTCTTTTCTTTCTTTCCTTCTTTCCTTTTCATCTTTTGTGGTACTGGGGATTGAACCCAGAGCCTTTGCACTGAGCTACATCCCCAGCTCTTTTTAAAAAAATTTTAAATTTTGCGACAGGATCTCATTAAGTCACTAAATTTTCCAGGCTGGGCTCAAACTTGTGATCCTCCTGCCTCAGCCTCCCAGAATGCTAGGTTTACAGGCATGCACCACCACACCCGGCATCTCTTTATTTCTTGAAAGTCAAGTTCCTATATAATTACTTGATTCTGTTGACATCCTCCTTTCTTTTTTTTTTTTTTTTTCTTTTTTTTTTTTTGTGGGTACCGGGGGTTGACCTCAGGACCTCGTGCGCCAGCAGGCGCCCATGCCGCTGAGCGATATCACCGGCTCCCTTTTTTGTATGTGGGTTCCGGGAGTCGAACTCAGGACCTCACACTTGCCGGGCAGGCGCTTATGCCACTGAGCCATCTCACCGGTCCCGACATCCTCCTTTCTAAATATGAACACAGTAAAAGGAATTAAAATACTTTCAAGTCCCTGGAAAGCTTTTTACTCATTCAGTAGTGAATTAGCACCATCTAGTGGTTGCTTGTAAATCCATCTGTCAATTGACCACTGAACGGTAATGCTACTTTTATGTTGTGTTAAAAATAATAATGGCAATAATGCAAAAGCATATTTTCTTCTCTTAGATAGTATTTTGTCCCATGTTATTTTCATAGGTGAATTACAAGAAAGACATTGAAAATATACACGACCCAGTTTCAGATCTCCCAAATTTGTTGTTTTTAGACCATGCCTTGAAAGCCAGCAAAATGCTCAGTGGAGTAAGTGGGTTGTTGATGGCCGTGTCACCTAGCTCTGAGAGGCCAATCTCCCCGCTGTGTTCATGAGCTCACCTGCTTCCTTTGATGTCCCTGGCACCATTCTACCCCTGAATACTAACTCACTGAAAAGTAGAGATCTGCTTGGGTAAACCCCACCAAAGCTGCCGCTTTACCGAGGTGCTTCTTGCTGTATAGCTCCTCAGTATCTCTTGAGTGCAACCACACTTCCGGGAGGTGGGAAAGTGTTCTTTCTTCAAAGATCAGATGAGATTGGGCGCCTTTGGGGTGGGCTATGGAAGTGTTCTTTCTGTCTGTCTTCTTTCCTCTTCTTCTTTTTTTTTTTTTTTTTGTGGGTACCGGGGGTCGACCTCAGGACCTCGCACGCCAGCAGGTGCCTGTGCCACTGAGCGATATCACCGGGCCTTTTTTCGTATGTGGGTTCCGGGAGTCGAACTCAGGCCCTCGTGCTTGCCAGGCAGGCACTTACGCCGCTGAGCCATCTCACTGGCCCCTTCTTTCCCCTTCTTCATCTTTATTAGCCTGAAGCCACTTGAAGTTCAGATTTGTGAATTAGGATCTTTTATGCAGCCCAGAATAGACACTCTGGTCTTTAGTATGCCTTCAATAGCATAAAAATTGTCTTAATCTACATTTTAGTTTCTCTGAAAATAAATTGTACAGGTGTCTCTATTTCATTGTCCCCCTGCTTGTCGTCCTGTGATGTCATCTCTGTGCTCTGCCAAGGCAGCTAGAAGTAGAAGGTGAGTGCTTCATGTCCTGGTGAAAAGCTTTGTGTTCAGGGGCCACGTGTCGCGTCAACCCCTCATGCATCTGGACCCTAAGCTGGCTGGTTCTCGATTCACGACCCTGAGTCACTTGTGGCTCCATTTCATTCTTCTCAGGATGCACCATGGTGATGGCGAACTCCAGTTTGACTTTGAATAATTTCCATTATTTTAATAATGGCTCGTTCACTCAAAATTGCCCTAATTTTCTGCGTAGGCACAGATTAGATGAAGAAGTATATGTTGGGCAAGGCTTGAGAAAAAGCGAGGCTAGTGGTTTCGGTGGATGTGTCCTCAGGCATCAACTTGAAACTCTGTACTCAAAACTTAGCTCCCAACTGAAGCAGTGAGAAGCAGCTTCAGTTCAGCTTTAGAAGTACTGTATCTGTACTTGGCTTTGATATGTTGAACCTTCTGTTCCTTATCTTGGATGTCTCATTTCTTCCACATCACCACCACTGTCATCCTTCTTAAAGTGTATAATGCATATAAATCATTCATAATCCCAGAGTTTTAATTCACTTTCCCCCCAAATTGCTGGTACTTGGATAAAAAACAGTGTCATTCTTTCCAGTCTGTGAGCAAAAAATGATGGATAGAGGCCTATTGACGGGCTCAGAATTAGCACTTGGTTCCTGGACACTGAAGTCACATTGTCCTGTCCTGCCCATGCCATGCCTACTTTTCTGTCCACATCTCATGATTCCCCGAGTGTCCCTGTTCCAGTTCCATGGCTTTCTCCATGACTCAGGCATGCTTATGATTCGATTTGTTCCTATCCTCTGAGTCCTCTGCTGCCTTCACAGTCACTGTTGGTCATCACAGTGGCATCTGCTCTTGCTGACTCCTCATCCGTATTCAGGTTAAATTACCTAGGAAGATGGAGATTCAAGTGTACATAAGCCAATGAAAACGTCATGGTGGTCATTTAACAATTTGGTACCTGGTAGAATGTATGCCACATGTGACAAAAATACCTGAAATAAACAATTTAAAAGGAGGAGACACTTGTTTTGGCTGAGGGTTTTGGACCAGGTCACCCAGCCTTGTTGTTTCTGGGCACGGATGAGACAGAACATCATGGCGGAAGGGGATGGTGGAGGGAAGCTGCCCACCTCCTTGATAGCAGAAAGCAGAGAGAGAGGAGGAGGAAATGGGCCAGAGGCAAGACATGGTCTCCAAGGCCCTTTCCCTAGGACACACCCCCTTCAACCAGGTTCTACGTCCTGCACTTCCAGTACCACCCCCCAGCCCATCATATTATGAGCCCATTAGTGGATAATCCATCAATGAGGTTAGAGTGCTTAGGATCCAGTCACTTCTCAGAGTCTCATCTCTAAGCATTGCCGCTTTGGGAACCAAGCTTGTAGCACATGAGACTTTGGGGAACATTTCATGTCCGAACTCTAATACTAGTAACAGACTATTTCTTTTCAAGAATGTTGACTTTTGTTTTATAATAATAATGAAAAATTGCAGTTTAACATAAATTGTTTTCAGCATCTCTTTAATGAGAAAAAGCACCAAAATCATATGTCCAACTTTTTATTTTTTAATTTTTTGGTACGGGGATTGAACCCAGGGTCTTCTTACGCTACATTCTCAGCCCATCTTTATTCTTTATTTATTTGAGACAGGTCTGACTGCATTGCTAAGTTTCCCAGGCTAGGCTCAAACTTGTGATCCTCCTGCCTCAGCCTCCCAGAGTGCTGAGGTTACAGGCATGTGCCACTATGCCCGGCTTGTTCCACTTCTTTTACACATCATTTGTGCAGATAAAAATCTTCATTCAGGTAGTATTTTTGCTTAGATCATAGATATTTGTTCCCCCCACAGAAAAATTGTGGCTGGGTGATTATTTTACATGTCAGAAAGTTTGACTGAAAAAAAATACATTACTCCAAAGCACCTGCTTATTAAAATTGTACAGTAAAAACATCGGCTCAAATTTGTCATGCATTAGAAAAGTTGTCTTTTAAATCTTAATGTAAAGAGATTGAAATTTTCTTGATTTATAAAGGCAATTTAATTTTAGTAAGAGATTGAATAAGAGATTACAGTTGTCAGTTTGTTGTAAATAGCTGTTTTTTTTTTTTTTTTTTTGTGGGTACCGGGGGTCAACCTCAGGACCTCACGCGCCAGCAGGCGCCCGTGCCACTGAGCAATATCACCGGCCCCTTTTTCGTTGTGGGTTCTGGGAGTCGAACTCGGGCCCTTGCGCTTGCCAGGTAGGTGCTTAAGCCTCTGAGCCATCTCACCGGCCCTAAATAGCTGTTTTTTAAAGACTTCTAGATAAGAGGTCTTCAGTGTACATCAGAATATTTTTTATTTTAACATGTAGTGTGTAGGGTGAAATTAATGCCTTATACATTTGTACAGCCATACCAATTACATTTTTAAGGAAACATTTTTTTCCCCTGGAAAATGGAGCTCTTAAAGTTTTCAGTTTCTCTTACAACTTTACATATATCTAAAAAATACATATTGTGTTACTCTGTAACTTCCACTAGGAGGCAACGGAGACTATTACATATACAGAAGTACAAATTCATGTACTTGAAATTTCTTTTGCAAATTTTAGTTCAAGTAGGTTTTTTTTTTTTTTTTTTTTTTTGTGGGTACCGGGGGGTCGACCTCAGGACCTCGCGCGCCAGCAGGCGCCCGTGCCGCTGAGCGATATCACCGGCCCTTTTTTCGTATGTGGGTTCCGGGAGTCGAACTCGGGCCCTCGCGCTTGCCGGGCAGGCGCTTAAGCCGCTGAGCCATCTCACCGGCCCTTGTTTTTGTTTTTTAAAATAGTATTTTCTGGATTTCTTCATAGCCGAAATAGTTTATTGTATTTGGAACAATATTTATCCACCCTTTCTTAGTATCTCTCCATTATCCCAAATATAATACCCTAGCTGATTTGAAACAATAACATGTTTTAACTTATTACTTTCAGGTCATGGTTATTTTATAAATATATATTGTAAAATAACTTCTAATCAAATTATAAAGTGTCTTAAGTACATCATTATTTTTCAAGGTTTTCTCTTTTTTCCTTTTTTTTGAGACAGGGTCTCACTATATAGTGCAGGCTGGTGTTGAACTCACTATGTAGCCTGGGCTGGCCTCAAACTCATGGCAATACTCCTGCCTCAGCCTCCTGAGTGCTGGGATTACAGGGATGTGCCACCACACCTGGCTTTTTTTTTTTTTTTTTTTCTTAAATTGGTAGAAAAGCCAACATTTAGAAGTTGTTCTCTTTAGTCAAGATGTACTATGTAAACATTATTCCTCTAGTGCTTTTCTCTCTCATTTTATTTTGGTTAAGGTTTGGGGGACCAAGTCTTTGCTTCCTACTTGCCTCTGCGGACCATTGCTTTGTCCCACATGGAGCAGCAACTCTAGCTGCAGGTCACCTGGATGTCCTGTCTTTCTGTTCCTGGTGCCGGGCTCTCTTCCCTTTTTACTCTCCCATCCACAGAGCCTCTCCTAAGACCCAGCGTCAGTTCCTTCCTGGCCACATCTTGCCTGCAGCCCTTCAATGCTGCCTTTCTCTCCCTACACAAAACAGCCGTTTTCCTGAACCCATTGCCTAACAAGCAATCAATATTAGCTTCTTAAGTCTCTGTAGCCTTGAATACCTGACAGCTACTGTTTACTTCTAAAGTCTTTTCCAAACAGGGCAAAATAACTAAGTGTCCACTCTCCAAGGATAGAAGTCTTGACGCAATTTGGCCTTATTGCTGCCTGTTGTGTTTCAAGTCCTGCAGCTGACAAACTGGGCACCCTATCCATCTGGTCTCTTCCTAAGTAACCTTTTCACCTGTCTTTAAATAGTAGCCTCAATCCAAGTTCTTCGTCTTAAAAATTCAAACAACTATACCCAGATTCCTCAATTTCTCTTCCAGGTACTTCTTACCCTTTGGAACTAGGAAAATCAGTTGACCCATTTCTCACGGTCTTGTTTTCCTTGTGACTTCCAATCTTCATGGCTGAGCCATCATAAATAACTTTTTTCTTCCTTGCCTCCAGCTTTCCTTCCCTCTCGTCTTCTTTCTTTCCTTCTCTTCCTGCCCTTTGGCCTCTCATTGCCGATCCACAGGGGTCCTGTCACCAGCTTCTGCATTGCCACTGCTTGGTGCTGTGAGTGTCCCTTACGCTGTGTTCACAGCTAACTGTCCTCAGAATGCTCCCCGCGCTGGCCACACTGCCCACCCGGAGCTGCCCTGTCTTGCGCTGCCTGTTTGTCTCGGTGTCAGGAATCTCCCGCGTGCCAGCTGATCACTGATGGAGACTTGGTACTAGTGCTGTCCCCTGTGGTGGCTTGCATTTTTATTTGCTTTCATACGCATTAATGGCTCTAATCAGTCTCTTCTATCCTAAATTTGTTTCCATGTTCGTATTTTAGCGAGAATATAAAAAGCTGTTTGAGGAAAACAAAGGCACGTACCATTTTGATGCCGATGCCTCGGAACACCTGCACCACAGAGGCGTTGCCACACTCCAGAGTCAGGTACGCGCCCACTGGGCACCCACTGGTCTCGCAGGACCATTATCACCACTATGACACCCACTGCTGTTCAACTGAGAAGGTGCAGTTGCTGAAAAGAGCAGAGCCTGAAAACATAAGTGTTGCTTTGGGAAATCTCAGGCTCTGTTTCCTATTTAAGGGGTCAGAAAAGCTTGACCCGTGTTTCAATACAAAGACATTTCATAGAATAACAGTTACTTCACATAATTAAGAACTTCTAATGTATGGAAAGCCCTGCCCGGTCCTCGTCACAGTCTGGGAAGTTTATATTTGTAATCCCATGGAAAAGTTATTGTAATTCCAGTGAGTTAATTACAATCTACCACTACCAGTGCAACATATGGTAAGAATAAAGACACTAAGGCATATTTATAGTTGTGGGGAGGCAAGGGGGTCCTAAGTCCAGCTAGGGTGATGGCTAACAGGAACAAAGGCCTTGACCCAGGACCGAACCCGGGTGTTATTAATTCATGAAGAAGGGAGTGGCTCGGGGATGAGTGACTGTGAGAATGGCAGGAAGTACGTGTGTGCTGTGAGCTGGGATAGGTAGGTGGCCTGAAATCACCTCTGCAATATGCAGAGAGAAGGATATGTGGGAAGAGTAATCTGCATAATACAGTTCAAGGTAGTATCTAATGTCTTGGGGTCGGTGCTTCAGCTCTGATGTGTAATTTTTTATGTCCTGGGAAGTCATAGCCTCTTATCTTGAGGCTCGATTCCAGCTGACAGCATGGAGCACGGCTCTCCTTCCTGCCCAGCTCACATGTGCTTTTTGGGAGCTATGGGGTGGGGAAACACAGACCTGTCGCCTTGCTTCAAAGATTACACATCAGCACCTCAGCTAGATCGATTTGCATTGCTTAAAGCCAATTGAGGGGATAAGGAAAAGTCCTAGCCAGCTCTGTACATATCAATACATGTACATACATATACATATCAATACATAGGGCCAGGTTTAGCCAAAATGGAGATAATTGCTCTTCTTTCAAGGAGAGTCATCCTGGTGGTCCTCCATACTAATGTAGGAGTTAAACTTTGGTCAAAGCTCATGATTTACATCTGACTTGTTATTTTGAGCTGCAAAATTTTCCAGGTGCAAAGTTTATTATTATAATTTCTTAGCTCACTTACAAGGGTTATTGGAAAGGGAAAACAATCTTGCCAGTATATTCTAAATTAATGCGTTTTGCAACTATGAAATCCTATGTACCTTAGAAAAGACTTTTAAAAAATATCTTCCTATCACACTTTAAAGCTGATATCTATTTTTTTATTCTGAGTTTAACTGCCAAAGATACCATTTCTAGCATCTGTTAAGACAAAAATTTACATGATTCTCTAAAATGTATTCTTTGAAACATAATTTTGTGCTTACCTTGATTTATTTTAAAAATATACAAACTAGCTCCTCTTTAATGTTTAGAAATGTACATTTTAATCTCTTTCAGTTATTTTCATTTTTTTTTTCCATCACCAAACTTTACCCTAAAATAGCATCCTGTTATACCTCCAACACTTTTGATGGTCATTCTATCATACTCTTCTGCAACAAAAATATGTCTACTAATGGATATTCAGAAGTTATTTATATTTCCTGTCATCATAAAGTTCTAAGTATTGAAAGCTTCCCGTGGTTTAAATTATCATCAACATCCTCGTTATTATAAAACTTGAAAAATAATTTCACGAAGTTATTATACCTAAGAATTTTAATGAAAATGCATTTCTGGATAAAGTAAATCCTGATCACGATTACTTAATTAATTTAATTTAAAAAGGTATATTGCCAAAAAAGTCAACCACTCTGATCTATATATAATATATATATTATATAATATAATAATATAAATATATAATTTTAACTTTTGTTTTTATGTGGAAAATTTCACTCATTTTATAAACTAAAATAAGATGAGGACTGGCCATAATTGAAATACCAATTCACAATATGATATTATTAAGTAATGGATAGTAAAAAGAAAAGAAATCACATAAAAAGTCTGTGTCTATGTTTTATTCAGTGCCTTCTAGAAAAATGTAGCAGTTCTTTTGACAGAAAGGCAGGAGATCATACCTCTATTTTCTTAGTAGGATCCCTCCCTCTCCTTTCAAATCCCCCCATATGTCTTGTCAAATACCTGGACTATGTACTTACATATCATATATATGTGTATGCAGTATATTATTTGACAAGAGACTTTATATAATCCTTTAAGCAACTAAATTATTTAGTTGTTCTAAGTTACTTCTATCCCTCAAAATTTTTTATACTTTACCCATTTACTTTTCTTTGTATGTCATTGATCTCAGGGAATTCAGTGATTATCCTGAATAGCTCAAATAACTTGGCTTTAGAAAACAGTATGACTAATTTTGGACACTTACTTATTTTACTTTGATCTGTACAGGGCTTTTTTTTTTTTTTTTTTTTTTTTAATATGGTTTTCTTTCTTTTCATTTTCTCTTTTGGTGTGGGCATTGAACCCAGGACTTCACACATGCTAAGCACACACTCTACCACTGAGCGACACCCCCACCCTCATTTTTATATTCTTTTCTTCTTTCTATGAAGGTTAAATATAAAGAAGAATATGAGAAAAATAAGGGAAAGTCAATGCTGGAATTTGTTGAGACCCCATCATATCAGGCTTCAAAGGAAGCTCAAAAGATGCAAAGTGAGGTGGGTCACTGGGCTTGTTATTAGCCGTTTAATGGGTATGGGCTGTTTTATCGTTTAAAAAGGACTAGAAAGCGGTTGAGAGTGTTTAGTGGGCCTAGAGGGAAGAGCACAGCTCTGGACGGATTCTGGAACCTACATTCGAGGCCTGGTGCCCACTGCCAGGAGTCTTGTCCAGGGCTGTGATGTTGGCCTTAGTTTTTCTTGTTTGATAAATACAATGATCAAGCCAGATAAGCTCTTAAAGCTCTTAGTCATGATTCCATGATTATAGAACTGACATTTTCAGATTTTACCGCTGTAAAGCTATGGTGAATACCTAAATGTTAAAAGAAAATGAAGGGCTGGTTGCTTTACCTTTTTCCCCCTTGCAATAAAGTAGAACCAACATTTATTAAATTCTTATTCTATGCTGGGTAATATACTAAGAGCCTTATATATGTCTGCTCATAAAATCCTCAAAGTAATGGCACTAGGAAGGTATTATTCCTAGGTTTGTAATATATCCACTGAAATTAATTCTGTTAAATAAAATTACATATCTAGTAAATTCCAGTGCTTTAGAACGGAGTCAAAATCATCCACAATTCCTTTTTTTCTACGAACTTATTTGATTTCTTTTTCTTTCTCAGTGAACAGTTGAATTATTTTCCTACTTACTTTGTTCCTAACCTAAGATATTGCTGAGTCACATCCAAATATTCCTCAGACTGAGTTTTCTTTGTCCCAGTGAGATTTCTTCTTCTCTTCTGTTCTGGGAACCAGACATACAGGTGTCAGGTTTTGTCAATAGCCAACATCCAAATTCTATGGAAACAACTGAGTTATTACTTCCAAAGGGCAGAAATACTGGTTAATACGAGTACCAACCAGTTGGGCGTGCTCAGTGGTCAGGTCTTTTTCCAGTAACAAGATCAAAACCTGAGGAAATGATAATGTCTGGACAAAACCTACTGCAGGAATTTTGTCAGCATTTGCTGGTTGTTGAGATGTCATAACTCATCTTCAGATACCCCTGAGCTGTGTCAGGAGGGAGACGTCACCTTTGTCTTCCACATGGTCCCCTGCATGCTCCATCTCCGGTCCCCTCTTCCGTTTGTTGGTCTCTAGCTACAGAAATATTCGTGCTAAGGACCCTTTTATCATTCTCGCCCTGTGGTTCCTTCTTTTTCCATACTCTAAGTAGTGAACTCTCCTCCCACCCATAAATCCTGGACCCTACAGTTCATGGTTAACACATTCTGACGCCATGTTTCTGAATTGGAAATGATAGCAATTTATGATTTTGGATTTTAGCTCCACATCTCTTGTGATGGTCTCTGCCTTTTCTTCACGCAGTTGATTCTTTCCCTCCTGTCAAGTGAGAGATGTTTTCCCTTTCATTATAGCCACAAGTATTAGATTCTTTTAGGCTCCTCAGAGGGGCTGGAGGAGAGCAAACTCTTGCAGTAGAAAATATCTTTGGACCACATTTATCCTCTGAAGGTGAGAAAAATAAAGTATCCAAAAATCTTACAAAGAGTTTGCTGTGGAAATGCCTTTAAATATAGGACGAGTGAAGTGACAGGAGAGCCAGCCGTCACGGATGACGTTTTCATTCCTTAGCGATAGGCGTGACTCTGCGTTGCTTGTGGGGCCTCCTTTCTGTAAAGCTAAGTATTTAGACTCTCAGGAAAAGCCATGGTCTTTCATTGTGCCTGTTGTGCTTTCTTCTAATGCTAGACATATAGGTTTAATCCTTGTGTTTCTTTTCTAGAAGGAATTTCTACGTCTGTCCTGAAAAGTTTTTCATCTTCCCTTTCATAAATGTAGCTCTTCTAGCAAAAACTTTGTGAGGTTTTTTTCCTTTTTCTTCAGGCTCTCCCTTGGCTAGTTCCAGTCATAGTTGACTTTCCTTAATGACTTATTTCAGTAATGTTTTTCAGCATTAAGTGCTTTTTGAAGTGAAATATCAAATATAAATAAATGCACAAACATGTATATTTATGTTGCACTTTGTAGAGTCCCCTTAGCCTGGAAATGCCCTGAGTTCAGCCTTATAACCATATTATCTTGATTAGTTCCAAATTTAAAAAAGGGAAAGTTTTTCATTTTTATTTTGGGATATCTATAGTTCTTTAATTCCAAAGCCTCCCAGAGCAATTCCTTAATTAAATTTACAGGATACTCATTGTAGCTCTACACAGATGCTAAGAGAGGAGGTGACATGCTTCTTTCATTCTCTCTCATGGTTTGGAGAATTTCTTAATCCATGCGGTTACCTTTCTGTGTTATAAATACATAATAAACCTAGAATAACTTCTCATTTTGTGGGAATAGCAATCTCATTCAGAATTCATTTATTTTTATCATCTTCATGATGTAATTTGAATAAAATATTTGGCTAATTAATCTGGTCCTTGTTTAGTAAATATTTCACACAAGTGGATATTTTTATGATTTATAGAGACTGTATTTTTAGTCATAAAACATGATTTTCAAAGGCCTAGTCCCAGTGCTAGAATTTCGAGAATCTTAGTCAAAGGTGGCAGGGCAGGTGAAGGGCAGGTGTTGTCATAGGGCCAGGCCTTTCCACAGTCACTGTTGGCATCCCCTTTTCATTTCTGGTGGTGAACTCTCACCTAAAGAAGGATTTACCCAAGCCAAATGTGGTGGCCTGTGCCTCTAATTCCAGAACTCTGGTAGGCTGAGGCAGGAAGATCACAAGATTGAGTCTTGCCTGGGCAACTTAGCGAAACTCTGTCTCAAAATTAAAAATGAAAGTGGCTGGGAATATAGCTCAGGGAGAAGGTGCTGATGCCCTGGGTTCAATATCCAGTACCAAGAGGTGGGGGTGGGAGAGAATGATTTACCAGGTTCAAAACAAAATCTTCCTTAAAGTGTAACCTGATCCATGTCGAATTCCTTAATTGTTAGAGAAATTCTCAATGCCAAAATTATTAAACAAAAAATTACTACTCCTGCCCCAATGCCCCTCCATTGCATTTTAGAAATGGTGTTTACTGAATTCACAAAAGAGAGGATGAGAAGGATGAAGGCTCCGTGACTGTGAATGCTACTTTGGTTTAAGTGGATCTCAGTGCCCCAGATTTTCTTCCAGGGGGTGGGTCTACTTCCTTTGGAGTGAACCAATCAGATTATCCAGTCAATAGCCATGCTTCCTGGTTCCTGCCCTAGAGTGGGATGATGTGAATCAGCCTAGTAGGATGCTGAGTGGCTTCGTGCAGAACGATTCATCAGAGGGACACGCCGATCCTTGATTTCTGCTTCTGTTTGGTAGAATCTTGAAGTTTAGGATAAAGTTGGAATTATTTTCCTGTGGATAGGAGTCTGAGATAGTAGAATTACATAACAAAACATCAGTTTGTTCTAGGAATTCTTGCTGTCATGTCTTTTCTCTTTTTAATTTTTAAATTTTTATTAGTACCTGTTTGCAGTACATAATTTTTACATTCCTTGTGTGGAGTTGGAACATGTACAAAACACATCTTAATTCCTTTTTTCATTTCCTTCCCCCTTTCCCCCCTCTCCATCTCTTCATCCCCTTCTCCTTTGAGAAAGATCCACCTCCCTATCTCCTATTATCTATCTGTTATTTTTCTCTTTACTTATAACTTGGGTTTCTCATATAAGTGAAACCATGCAATCTTAAGCTTGTGTGTCTCATTTATTCCACTTAATATTATGGTCTCAAGGTGCATCCATTTTCCTACAAGTGACTCTAGTTTATTCTTCTTTATGGCAGAGTAGTACTCCATTGTGTGTAAATGCCACATTTTCTCTATCCATTCTCCTGATGATGGACATACAGGCTGCTTCCAAGATTCAGCTATCATTAGCTGCTGTGAATTTGGGTATGCATGAAACACTGAAATATGATGTCTGTAACTGTTTTGGGAAGATATGTTTTCAAGGGCCGGTGAGATGGCTCAGCGGCATAAGTGCCTGCCTGGCAAGTGCGAGGGCCTGAGTTCGACTGCTGGAACCCACATACGAAAAAAGGGCCAGTGATATCGCTCAGCGGCACGGGTGCCTGCTGGGGCATGAGGTCCTGAGGTTGACCCCCGGTACCCACAAAAAGAAAAAAAAAAAAGAAAAAAAAAGAAAAAAGATATGTTTTCTATAGTCACTAGGATTTCCTGCATTTAAAATGATACGGTCTCATTTTACAGAAAGTTTACAAAGAAGATTTTGAGAAGGAGATTAAAGGAAGGTCCTCATTGGATTTAGACAAGACTCCTGAATTTTTACATGTAAAGTACATCACCAACCTTCTGAGGGAGGTAGGCTTTGCTGTTTTCTATTAAATATCAGAAAAAGAAATCTAAAGAAATAACCCAGGAAATATTTAAAATTCTCTACTAATTGAGTGTTTGAGATATTAACTTTTACCCTTTCAAGTGTGTGTTGACACATCTATTTAAAGTTAAGGGAAGGGGCCGGTGAGATGGCTCAGCGGCATAAGCGCCTGCCTTGCAAGCGCGAGGGCCCGAGTTCGACTCCCGGAACCCACATACGGAAAAGGGGCCGGTGATATCGCTCAGCGGCACGGGCGCCTGTTGGCGCATGAGGTCCTGAGGTCGACCCCCCGGTACCCACAAAAAAGAAAATAAATAAATAAAGTTAAGGGAAAAAATTACCTAGGTTTCCTGGAAAAACTTGAAAAATGTCATGGTTGTGTCTTTTGATTAGAGCTCAGAAGCTCTAAAAGCATTGAGTTGTATAATGTCATGGCAATTAGTTTTTTAAAAATATATTTTGAATGTACATGGGCAAGCTTGATTCTTTCAAATTTAGTTATTATAAAGATATATTAGAATCAGTTTTTTATTAGCTTCCCTGAGTGTTGTTATAATGTTTGATATCAGAAATGAGGTGCTCACATTTGAAAGTCTGGAGCAATGGTATATTATATATAAGTCCTTATGCTGGGAAAATTATGTAATTAACATATAGAACTGAGGAATTTGTGTCCATTTTCCATTTCATCTTTCTTCCCAAACATAGAGATGCATTTTGGCATAGAATTAATATATCGAATTTGTTGAACATTAAGGTCTGCAAACATGACAATTAAAAATATCATGCTCGTGCTCCACCCCCATTAAATGTGTTTTTTCAAAAACAGCTGAAAAGTAACCTCGAGCCCTTCCAACTCTGCTTAAACAAAGTATCCCTGAATGTAATTGGGATCATAATAATGGGATAAATATAGTGAAATAATTATACATCAAACAAATGGAGCCTGCATTTAAAAAATAGAGAGGGAAATTCCATTTCAGGTGAATTGTTGAACTGAAGAAATGATTTCTGAAAGAAGCATCTTCAATCAGCAAAAGAAATTGAAGCATGATTCTATGGAGAAGCGCATCAGCAGGAACTTATTTAATAACAAATGCCAGCTGGCCGGTACCATGTCACTGAGCTTAGACATTTAACATGACTCACTGCCGTAATGGTGCTTCCCTGAAACAGGCGTGTAATTTCTGTAAGATTACTCTTGCTACTCTATTTTTTTCACTTCTAGTTTCAATAAATTTTTTTTGAAGTTGAAGATGAATCGGATGGAAACTTCCTACTGTTATCGCCTTGTGTTTAAAAAGTATATGCCGCTCCAATGAATTTTTAAAGGGGTGTCTTTTTATGATTGGGACCCAAATGGCAATGTAAGAAGTATTTTGAGATCCATAAATGACTAAGACATGGCACTGCCTTTTTCTTCTATTCCTCTTGTATAAAGGAGAGAAATATGACTAATTATTTGAAAATGGGTAATGTAAAAGTAATAATGCTAGGAATTTTTCCATTAAACAAAACAGTGTGGACTTACTGATTCAGAATAGATGCATGGGATAGGATTATTGTATTGGTGTGCTAGGGGCTGCTATAACAAAATACCATAGACTGGGTAGCATAAAAACAGACATTTCTCATAGTTCTGGAGACTAGAAATCTCCAGATTAAGGTGCTGGTAGATCAGTTCCTCATGAGTTCTCTCTTCCTGGTTTGACAGCTGCCTTCTTGCTGTGTCCTCACAGAAGGAGAACTTTGTTCTCTTCTAACAAAACCATTAATCCTATTATGGGGGCCACACTCCAAGCCTCACCTAAACCTGATCATCAAACAAAGGCACCTCTTGCCCCCAAAATACCATTACATTGGTGGTTAGGACTTCACTGTGTGACTTACGAGTGGACATGACCATTTAGTCCATGACAATTATAATTTAAAATCTTTAATTAAATTATAGAGATGTCTAACTTTAAAATCAAGTACTTGGTGATTTAATTAAGTTATAACTTCCCTTTTTGTGTGTGTGTGTGTGGGTACTGGGGTTCAACCTCAGGACCTCGCACGCCAGCAGGCACCCATGCCGCTGAGTGAGATCACTGGTCCTTTTTTCGTATGTGGGTTCCGGGAGTCGAACTCAGGACCTCGCACTTGCCAGGCAGGCGCTTATGCCGCTGAGCCATCTCACCGGCCCTAACTTCCCTTTTTAAGTGTAAGCATTGAGCTGTAAGCAGACATTACTTTCCTTACTTTATGGCTTTTCCATTTACATTGCCATTTAGAGTGTCCGAAGTATCATTTTATTTTTAATTTCATTTGATTCCTTCTACTGATCTTTGACATTGGTAGAATGCACATTTTTATTTTCATCTTTCACATGGAAATCAAGGCTGAGTCATATGACCAAGTAAATGAAAGAGCTTTGTCATCCAGGTCATTTGACTCAGAGCTGTTTCCAAGATCATGGGCAGACCATGACCGTGGGTAGTAAGCTATTAGTGGAGAAGAGAACAGGCTGATTTAATTACACAAGACAAAAGGGAACTAGCATGAAATGCACCCTAGAATTAACTGGAACCCGGTTTCTTTTTTTTTTTCTTTTTTCTTTTTTTTTAAATTTCTGAATCCTTTATTTCAGAGGTAGCAAGACCAAGTCTTGGGGAGGGGACTGGGCTTGTGCAAAGTACAGAACATAAGTGAGTGGAGGGACTGATGGAGGAGCCTGGACCTGAGTCCTTGTCCCAGAAGAATTTACAAACCAGAACAAAACCAGCAAGTCCCAGACCTCAGTCATTTCAAGATCACCCTGGCCGTTTTGGCTATATCTATACTCTTTTTTCCTTCAAATATTTTTTTTTCCAAAAATATTATTATTATTAATATCGTTTTTTATTTTAAAGAGAAAAACAATAAAAACAATGATACAGAATTTCAAAACAAGATAATAGGAGATTAACAATGGTTAATATATTGTGTATTGTTATCTTCAGAGTAGTTGCTCGTATTACAAGATATAGGCATGAAAAATTGATCAAACAATATAAGCACAAACCATTCTTTTAAATGAACTAATAGAAATTAGTAGTATAATTATCTTAGCTATCTTGTGTATATATATATATATTTTTTTTTTTCTTTTCCCTTCCTTCTTTTCTCCTTTCCCCAATTCCAGTTGCTCTTTCCTTTTGAGCAGTTTCTTCCCCTTTCACTATATCTACATGTACAGTTTGGATCTTACTTACCCTTTCAGTTTCTTACACTAGGGAGACAACATGATGTTTACACATGCGAGTCTGATTTATTTCACTTATGAGTATGGTCTCAAGTTGCATCCATTTACCTATAAATGCCTCGAGTTTATCCTTCTTTATAGCTGAGTAGTAAAAACACCACATCATTTTTATCCATTCCTCAGTTGATGGGCATCTGGGTTGTTTCCAAGATTTAGCTATTACAAATTGTGCTGCTATAAACATGGGTGCACATATATCGCTGTGGTATGATGTTTTTAATTCTTCTGGGAAAATACCCAGAAGGGGGATAGCTGGGTCAAATAGGACCTCTAATCCTAGTCTTTTGAGGAATCTTCACACTGATTTCCACAGTGGTTGTACCAGTCAACATTCCTACCAATGGTGGAGAAGGGTTCCTTTTTCCCCACAGCCCCTCCAGCATTTGTTATTGGTTGATTTCTTGATAATAGCCGTTCTTTCTGGAGTGAGATGGAATCTCAGTGTTGTTTTAATTTGCATTTCTTGAATGACCAATGATGTTGAATATTTTTTCATTTATTTACTTGCCATTGTATTTCTTCATCTGAGAAGTGTGTATTCATCTCAGATGCCCATTTTGGGATTGGGTCTTTGAATTTGGGGGCCTGATTTTTTTCAATTCTTTATATGTTCTAGATAGAAGTCTTTTGTCTGAGGGACAGTTGGCTACAATTTTTTCCCAATCTGTGTTTTTTTTTTTTTCACTCTGTTGATGATTTCTTTTGATATGCAAAAACTTTTTAATAAGATAAAACCCCAGTTGTTGATTCTTTGTAGTATTTTCCTTGTGGTCTGGGTTTTGTTCATGAAGTCTCTGCCAACACCTATGTCTTTGAGATTTCTACTTATTTTCTCTTCCAGTAAATTTAGTGTTTCAATTTTAATATGTAGATCTTTGATCCATTTTGACTTTAGTGCGTGGTGATAGACATGGGTATAGTTTTAGTCTTTGGCATGTAGAGAGGCAGTTTTTCCAGCACCATTTATTAAAGAGGCTGTTTTTCTTCCAGTGAACATGTTTGGCCTCTTTGTCAAAGAAAAGGTGGCCGAGTGTGTTTGCAGTTGTGTCTGCCTCTTCTAATCTGTTCCATGGATCCTCAGGTCTGTTTTTTTGCCAGTACCATGCTGATTTTATCTCAGTAGCTTTGTAGTATACTTTCAAGTCCAGGATTGTGATGCCTCCTGCCTTGCCTTTGTCGCCCAGGATTGTCTTTGCTATTCTATGTCTCTTTTGTTTCCTAATGAATTTTAGGAGTGTTTGCTCTAGATGTGTGAGATATACTAATGGTATTTTGATTGGAATTGCATTAAATCTGTATAACAGTTTCAGGAGTTTGGCTATTTTCACAATGTTTGTTCTTAACTATCCATGAGCAAGGGATATCTTTCCATTTTTGGATATCCTCTTCTATCTCTTTTTTCAGAGTACTATAATTTTCAATGTATAGATCTTTTACTTCCTTTTTTAGACTGATTCCTAAGTATTTCCTAAGTATTTCACTTTTTTAGATGCTATTGTGAAGTGTGTGGTTTCCCTAATTTCTCTCTCAGTGAGTTTGTTGTTTGTTTACAGGAATGCTATTGATTTCTGAGTGTTGACTTTGTATCCAGCTTAGTTACTGAATTTGCTTATTAAATCTAGAATTCTTTTGGTGAAGTTTTTGGGATCTTTTATGTAGAGTATCATGTCATTTGAGAATAATGATAATTTAACTTCTTTTCCTATCTTTATTCCTTTTATTTCTCTCTCTTGTCTAATAGCTCTGGCTAATGTTTCCAGAACTATATTGAATAGGGATGGTGATAGTGTATATCTTTGTCTTGTTCCTGATTTTAGAGTGAAAACTTTCAGTTTCTGTCCATTTAGTATAATTGTTGGCTGTTGGTTTGTCATAGATGGCTTTTATCAGATTGAGGTAAAAACCATCTATTCTGATTTTCTGTAGGGTTTTTTTATCATGAACAAATGTTGGACTTTACCAAAAGCCTTTTCTGCATCTATTGAAATGATCAATAGACTTTTGTCTTTGGCTCTGTTGATATGCTGTATTAGGTTTATTGATTTGTGTATATTGAACCATCCCTGCATCCCTGGGATGAATCCCACTTGGCCATGGTGTGTAATCTTCTTGATGATTTGCTGCATTCTATTTGCTAGTATCTTATTGAGGATTTTTGCATCTATGTTCATTAGGGAGATTGGCCTGTAGTACTCTTTTCTGGTTGGGTCTTTCTCTGGTTTTGGTATCAGGGTAATACTTGTCTCCAGGGATGAGTTAGGAAGGATTGCTTCCCTTTCAATTTCATTAAAGAGTTTGAGGAGTATTGGTGTTAAGTCTTCTCTAAAGTTCTTGTTGAATTTGGCTGTGAATCCATCAGGACTTGGGCTTTTGTTTGTTGGTAAGTTTTTAATTACATTTTCAATTTCATTAACTGCTATTGGGTTATTCAGAATTTTTATATCTTCTTGATTCAGCTTTGGTAATTCATACACTTCTAGGAATCTTTCCATTTCTTCTGTGTTTTCTATCCTATGTGAGTAAAGATTTTTGAAGTAGGTATTGACGATCTGCTGAATTTCCACAGGATCTGTAGTGATTTCACCCTTTTCATTCCTCATTGCATGAATTTGAGTTTTTCTTTTCTTTTTTTGATAAGGAGGGCTAAGTGTTTATCAATTTTATTTATTCTTTCAAAAAACCAACTCTTCAATTCATTAATTCTTTGTATTGTTTTCTTAGTCTCAGTTGCATTAATTTCTGCTTTGATCTTTATAATTTCCTCCCTTGTATAGGCTTTGGGCTTGACTTGCTCTTCTTTTTCTAGAAGCTTGAGGTATAGCCTTAGTTTGTTTGTTTGTGCTTGTTCTGTTTTCCTGATATGAGAATTCACTGCTATAAATTTCCCTCTTAGGACTGCTTTCATTTCATCTCACAGGTTCTGGTATGTTTTATTTGCATTTTCATTTGATTGTAGATATTTAATTTCATCTGTTTCCCATTGGTTGTTCAGGAGGGTGTTATTTAATTTCCATTTGTTTATGGAGTTTTTGCAGTTTCTTTTGCCATTAATTTCCAGTTTCATTGCACTATTGTCAGATAATATGCATGGAATAATTTCAGTTCCTTTGCATTTACTTAAGCATATTCTATGGGCTAGTATATGGTCTATTTTAGAGAACATCTTGTGTGCAGCTGAGAAGAATGTATATTCTGATGTTGTGGGGTGGAACACTCTATAAACATCTACTAAGTCTATTTGTTCACAGGTTTGGTTCAGTTCTGATATTTCTTTGCTGATTTTTTGTCTAGTTGATCTATCTCTTTGTGACAATCGGGTGTTAAGTTCCCCCATTACAATTGTATTATTGCTTATTTGATTTTTCATGTCTATTAATATTTGTCTTATATAGTTGGGTGCTCCCATATTTGGTGCATACATATTTATGATTGTTATCTCTTCCTCTTGAAGTTTTCCCCTAACAAGTATGTAGTGTCCTTCTTTATCTCTTTTGATCATTCTCGGTTTGAAGTTCACATTGTCTGCAAACAGAATAGCTACCCCTGCTTTTTTCTGGGTTCCTGTTGCATGGAGTATTGATTTCCATCCTTTGACTTTTAGTCTGAGAGTTTCTTTTTGAGTTAAATGTGTTTTTTGTGCATAGCATATTGTTGGATCTTGTTTCTTGATCCTTTCTGCCAATCTGTTTCTTTTGATTGGTGAATTGATGCTATTTACATTGATGGTTATAACTAATATGTATTGGCTTATCCTTGTCATGTTATTTTCCTGCTGTTGGTTCCCTGTTTTTTTCCCCTCTGTTTAATTGCTTGCCCTGCCTGGTGGTTTCTTTCTGCTGTTCTTGGAATTGTGGTCATTTTTATCTCTGTCTAGAATATCTTTCAATACTCTTTGTAGAGCTGGTTTGGTGGTCATGTGTTTCTTCAGTTTTTCTTTGTCATGGAAGTATCTTATTTCTCCGTTAATTTTGAAAGATCGTTTTGCAGGGTACATCAATATGGGTTGGAAGTTGTTTTCCTTCAGGACTTGAAATACTTCATCCAAGTTCTTCTTGACTTGAGGGTTTGTGCTGAGAAGTCTGCCATGATTCTGATGGGCTTTCCTTTATAGGTGATCTGTTTCTTTTCTCTAACAGCTTTTATTTTTATTTATTTATTTATTTATTTTTTTTGTGTGGGTACCAGGGGGACGACCTCAGGACCTCGCACGCCAGCAGGCGCCCGTGTCACTGAGCGATATCACCGGCCCCTTTTTCGTATGTGGGATCCGGGAGTCGAACTCGGGCCCTCGCGCTTGCCGGGCAGGCGCTTAAGCCACTGAGCCATCTCACCGGCCCCTCTAACAGCTTTTAATATTCTGTTCTTGAGCTGAATTTCTGGGATCTTGATTATTATATGTGTGGGTGTAGATTTATTTTGGTTATGGATAATTGGAGTTCTATATGCCTTACTTATCTGTATGTCAGATTCTGTTCTCGTGTTTGGGAAATTGTCTGCTATTATTTCTGCAAATAGTCTTTTTATGTCATTTGTGTTGGCTCCTGCTTTTTCATTGACACCAATTATTCTTATATTATTTTTCTTTGTGTCATCTTGCAGCTGCTGAATTGTTATTTCTTTCTTTCTTTTTTTTTTTTTTTTGTGGGTACCGGGGGTCGACCTCAGGACCTCACATGCCAGCAGGCGCCTGTGCCACTGAGCGATATCACCGGCCCTTTTTTCGTATGTGGGATCCGGGAGTCGAACTCAGGCCCTTGCGCTTGCCAGGCAGGCGCTTACGCCGCTGAGCCATCTCACCGGCCCAAATTGTTATTTCTTGATCCCTTGTTATTTTTAAGAGATCTTTCCTTCTCGATCCCTAGCTGTGATCCTGTCTTCACGGTCTGAAAGTCTATCTTCAGTTTCATTCAAGTGGTTTTGGCAGCTTTCAGAGGAATTTGTAATTTCCTGGATATCTGTTTGAATCCACTTCATGCATACTATTTCTTTTGTGTGTTGATATTCACAGTTTCCATCCTTTTCCTATCATCATTTTTTTTAATCTATCTTTACTCTAGATTTGCTGAGCAGTTGCTTTATGAATGTTGAATTTTTTTTCTTCTTTTACCCAAGAGATTATTTCTGATCTGATTTCCTCTATAACCTCTTGGATTTGTTTTTTACTTGGTTGCTATCATTTTAGAAATGTCAGGTGTGTGTCTTCCATTTTCCTCTATCTCCTTGTCTTCTGGACTTGTTTTGGGTGGGCTGGAGGTCTGAGATTGCATCTTGCTTCTGTGTCTTGTCATTTTCAATTTCAAAAATTTTTATTTCATTTTCTGTGTTGATCCTTGTATGTTTTTGCAGTATGTAGCTATATCACTAGTATCAAGGCCTCTCTAGGAAATGTCTGTTCCTCAGGGATGTCTTTTGTGTGTAGGAGGTTCTTGGCTTGTGTCTGTTCCAAGATCCTACCTTCCCAGTTAATTAAAAGTGAGATGTTGGTATCTGTTTGGCTCAGTCCCCAGTCCTTTGGTGCTGGGGTGTGGTGAGGTTATTACCCCAGAGCTTCCCAGTATTGTTACAGAAGGGAGAACAACTGATTACAGCAGATATGACATCCTAGCTAAAGTAGTACAATTAGCAATAACAATAACATCAAGCACAGTTTAGACACTGACAAACTGGTAGCTATTAATCTGTACCTTAAACCATAGGAGCAAAACCTGCAGTTATATAATAGAACTGATTGTAAATTGGGAGCTTGCATTCAAAGTGTTTCCCTTGGTAGAGTGGTTTTACCATGTGGTGGGGAGATTTAAGAATGATAGCAGATAAGACAAAGATAACTGAAAAGAAAGTAGAAGCAGGGGTGGAGGACTAAGGATGGTCATGGAAACTGTGGGAAACCAGAGGAGAGGGCAGAAGAGAAAGAATGAGGGAGTAAGCAAGGGATTATCTGAGCTTGGTCTCTATGTTTGGGGGATGGGATTAGTTTTCTGTGGCTCTAGTTCTCCCCAGCTGTTTAGAAAAGAGAGGGGGGAAAAAAAAAGAGAAAAGAAAAAGAAAACAGACAAACAAACAAACAACAACAACAAAAAGAGAGAACAGTGGTGGCCACACCCTCCTGCCTCTGTTTCGTGTGTATTTGTCCCCAAGCACAATGCTGGTTCACCTAACTTACCACCTGTTGACTTGTATGGTTATTGTTTCTTCAGACTTTTCACGGCACTAGTCCCGCCTGTCCCTCCTGTGCGCCCTAGTTGGGACCCTACTGTGTTGCTGGTGTTCCCTCTGGTCTCTGGGCCTTCCCCAGCAGTTCACCTCAGTCATGGCGGCAGTGAGCGGAGGGGTGGTTCTCTGGGCCTTCCAGCTGGGTTCACCTGGGTCGCTTCATGGATGGTGACAATGGGAAGGGCCGCCTTCCTCGCTCTTCACCTGAGTGCCAGTGGTGGAAAGGATGATGGGATGGGCCGCCCTCCTCCCGTTTCTTATCATTAAAAGGAATTTCATTTTCCATCTGGCAAGCAAGTCATAAATGAAACTTAGTTTAATGGGAAGAAGAGACTCGTTATTTTATAGCGCAATTAAGGAAGATAACAAGCAACTCGTGACCAGAGAATAGCAAGTTCTATAGAAACATTTGTCAGGTATTTGGATCTACTTGAACTATAATATTATAAAATGAGAAATTCAAAATACATATTATCAATCTGTGGGAAATTATTTGGTTTTACAAATCTTTGAATAAAAGAGGAACTTAAAAAAAATCTTTGGCCACAGCAATGCTTTTGATTGTGTAATTTTCCATTCCTTTCCAACTATATTCTTTTGGTAATTCCTTTTTAATAGAAATTTTAAAAACTTCAAATAAGCAGTAGCATGCAGATCTTAAGATTTTCCTTGCCATCTAGAGGAAAGACATCTTTTTCAGAAATGCATGGTGGCTCCAAAACATTGGGAGAAAGGATAAAGAGAAAAGACTGATAATATTGGATATTACTCTGAATTTGACAGAGGAGAAAGTGAAATTTCTGTGGGAAATTAGCATGAATATTCAGCAGTCTAATTTCTTCCTTCCTAGTCATAACTTCTCCTGTCTGTGATCTCTAGAAAACACATAAAATAGTGAATTTCTGGTAAGCTTTGAACGGTCCTATCCTTATCTTATAGAAAGAATATAAAAAAGATTTGGAAAATGAAATAAAAGGGAGAGGAATGGAACTTAATTCAGAAGTTCTTGATATGCAAAGAGCAAAACGAGCATCTGAAATAGCAAGTGAGGTGAGTACTACATTTATTTAACAACTTACAGTGCACACATTTTCAGTTGATTTCCTTACCAAAAAATATTCTGCAAAGTTTATGTACATCCCACAATTGGTAGGTGTTGATGATAATAATCACCTGTGTCCTAGTAGTAAATAGTCTTCTCTCACACTAGTATGATAAAAATGACCATTGCCTCTTTTTCGAGAAAATGTGTATAATGTGCCAAAATAGTTTTATAAGATTTGACTTGATCTTTCAAGCACGTAAAAAGTTAAAGATTAGGAAGGTATGTTCTCATGATCTGTCAGTAATGGCAGTTAAAAAGTTCATGCCGTCCTGTTCCGAGCCTGCTCAGTGTCCCTATCCTCACCCAGTTGCTCAGCTAAACCCTTTCTCCAAAGGAAAGTGGCTACTTCTCACTTTCTGTGAAATTTATAAGAAGAAATGAAGTGTCTCCAAAGTACTTTCAATCTCTTACTCCTCGTATTTTGCCATTATTTTGGTGTCACATAATGGCAACATGCTTTGAGGAGGATCTAGCTAAATTTAGCAGTCAGAAAGCTCAAAGCTGTCTTCATATGTTAGTTGCGCTGTAGCAATGATGAGGATGATGGTAATGATGACAACTGCCTTAGTTAGGTATAGAAACCAATTTGAAGTGGGTTATGTGATGAAGGGATATGTTAGTCAATAGGCTGTAAAAGTCCAAGACCCAGTTTCCTTCTGGTGGTCAAAAGAAATCCCTCTTCCTTCATCTGGCAGTTCTGTTATCTTCTCTGTTGACCTCACTCTTGGGCAGTTGTTGCAGTGAGATGACCCCTGGTAACAGCAGAATAACTCATTATCTATGGCCAGTTATCCCAGTGGGAAGCAAATGTCTGGGTTATGGAGTTCCAGTTAGGGTCTCGGGATCACATCTGCTCAGATCAGCTCTGTTCTGGGCTCACTACTGACCCAGTCATTGTGCCTGAGGTCAGAAAAATGCAACGTGCTGATGGCTTTTCACGGTGACCCATTGGTTTAGTCAACTTCCTATGTCGTTTAACAGTGTCCCAAGTACAAAATAGTCTACGTTTATATGTAATTAGAAAAAATCATATTAATCTTGGCTGTAGTTATACTTTTTAAATAAACGAAAAATTTTAAAAGCATTTTAGTGGAATTAAAAACACATGTGGGAAAGCCTGGTGGAGTGGTGCACACCTGTACTCCCAGCACTTTGGGAGACTGAAGTAGGAAGATGGCAAGTTTAAGTCCAATCTGGACAACTTAGTGACTTAGCAAGACCCTGTCCCAAAATAAATAAAAGAGAGAGAGAGAGAGAGAGAGAGAGAGAGAGAGAGAGAGAGAGAAAGAGAAAGAGAGAAAGAGAAAGAGAAAGAGAAAGGAGGTGGAGGAGGAGGAGGAGGAGGGTATTCAAAATCAATCCTCTAAAAGTATATGAATTGACAGGGGTTAGAGGTAATTCTCTGCAGGAAATCATGGAGCTTTTCACCAGAAGATGAGGAATGGATGCCAGTCCATCAGAAATATCAGATATCCACAGAGGTGTTTTTGTCCAATATTGTTATCACATGGTTCCAGAGTTCTACAGTTCTGTTGCAATGATATCTCCAGTCGCAGTTTAGTCTTGTAATCACTTGTCAATAATGTTTGGAAAAATTGTATTAAACCCTCAGTGGCAGAGTCCAGCCAGATGCAGTTGAATGGCAGTATGATAGTAGGAGTCACAACAAACTGGTCCTTATCAGAAGGGTGGCGTGGTGTGAGGGCATAGTGACGGAAGACCCAAGAAAGCTCTCAGCACTGAGTTGTGTGCTAGGCTCTGTGCTGTGTGTGGACTCCCTGGTTCTCACGGTGGACCCTGCATGAATCTGTTATCATCCCTGCTTCACAGATGAGTAACCCAGAAATGGTAAGAAACATTCCCAGTGGCACACAGCTATTGAGTGTTCATTCTACAACACCAACCCACTTGCACCCACATCCTTATCCACCCGCCCCCAGGACAGTCTTCCATGAAGATTCTCACCTGGTAATTGCCTTTTTGACACCAAGAATCTTCAGAGTTTTATAAATCCTTCTTCAGTAAGAATAGTATTATAGGTCTGTGTAGTTCAGAAAATTTAGTTCTAGGTGATTAGTCCGAGTACAAACTAGGCTGTGTGCTCTCTTTCTTTTTAAATGTTTAGCTATTTTTTACTATCAGTGACTACAGGTATATGTTTGTCTATGGAACGTCTGAATGTTGTAAAATGTTACCTTTTATAGCAAGAATACAGGAAGGACCTGGAGTCAATAATTAAAGGGAAGGGAATGCAAGTTGGCACCGACACCCTGGAAATACAGCATGCCAAAAAAGCTGCTGAGATAGCCAGTGAGGTGAGTAGAGTTAATCGTGCAGATCTTGAACTCCTACTTTGGAACTTAACAAACTATGTTTGCAACTTGATTACTGCATGGAATACTCAAAGTTCTCTGGCTGGTTTGACAGTGGGTAATGAAAACCATTTCAAGATCATTGTGTTTATTTGACAATTTATAGTTTTTGCATTGCTCATATTCTTTACATCAAAGGAGGCTTGGGGAAAGGCATTTTAATAGAATACACACACGCGTGCATGCATACACGCAACATACTCCTGTGCACTTTATTCCATAATACAGCAAACCTCGTGCTAATGTAGGTCATGATAAATGTTTTCATACTGTGTTTTCTTTAGGATGGATCATGGCATGCTTGCCATAGTTGTGTTGCCAACTTCCTGAGAACTTGAAAACCACATGTTGAGGCACTAACATGAGAATGGTTGCCATTTCTGTGTGATTGCAAGTTCTCAAAATACCCTGACTTCATCGCCAGGCCTGGAGTAGCTAGGGTCAGCATTTAGAGTGGAGATGTTAGCCATCCCGAATGACCATTTTTATTCATCCAATACCATGTTTTGCTTTATGTAATACACGTAAGCCCTATTAATTTAGAAGTTTTGTCTTAGATGCTGTGATATGATAGGTATCACCTAACAAAGTTGTGGGAGTCAGACTGTCTGTGGTTTTTTTCCAAGGAAATATCCTATAACTGGCTCTATACCTCCTTCACTTCCCCAGAGATTCCGAGGGCATAAGACAGTCACAGGAGGGAGACTGTTTTGGATGAGGTAGTTTTGTAAGCAGTGTATGTGAGAGAAATTTGAGGTTCAGGTTAAGGGGTGACAGTTACTCACCTCAAGGATGGTAAGGTGGGGGTTTCTATAGGGCTATTCAGAGCTCTTATGTGATTCTTACGGTTAGGAAGAGCTGCCTCAGCATTGACTGCCACCCAGGGACTCCAGGAGGCCAGAGATAGCTGATTCGCTGCCTGGGGAGTTGCTATCTCGGGAGCTACCTAATTCCCAGGGTTGAGCACTGGCTGGGAAATGAGATGGCTGGGATTGGTTTAGACAGAGGAACTGGAAATGGCATGGAATTCCTAACCAACAAGGGTTCCATTTTGAAATGGCAGCCAGGGGTGAGCAGCAGGAGGAGCTGAGCAGACTTGAAAACTCCCTGGTACCCCTCCTCTAATTCTCTTCTCTTCCTGGGAGATAGCCATTGTTGTCAGTTGTGGAGCCTTCCGTATCTGTTTTGATGTACATAAACATACACATGTAGCCTTAAAAAAACTTACATATAGTCATACCATATACTCTGTTTTGTGTTTCTTTTTTTTGTCACTTACTATTACGGGGCTTGTTCTACGTCACTTTGTATAGGCTAACCTCATTCTTACAGAAACATTGTGGTTCAATCCCCAGTTATGAAAAAATAAAGCTGTGTTCTACAACCTGGATGTGCATATGTAACCATTTGCCTTGTGTGTCCACATGGAAGATGCATAATGAGATGTCCATCTTCGTACCCCCTTCGTCAGTTTGCTTTCCCGACCTTATCAATTAAGTCACTTTGATTCTTTTCACCCCCAAGTGTTGTTCTCTAGCCCCGTAATGGCTCTCTGAATCCATCTACTCCTCACTCTGTCTAAGCTACCACCTCCGTCACCAGGATCATCGCAGTGGCATCCTACCCAGAATTCTCTTTCCATCCTTACCCTTTTCATATGCATATTTAAATCCAGCAACCATAATCACACGGTTGTCTGAAAGTTTTTATTATTAGGAGGAGGGTCTATTCTAGTACTACTTCAGGTTATTGAATTGGAGCATGGGGTAGCAGAGTGGGAGTTCAGGCCTAGAGCAGAAGCTTTTGAAACCGTCCTCATGGGAATGAGAGTTGAAGTCAGTTGAAAGTGTTCTTTCCCTAGAGAAAGGAATATGGAGAGAGCAGATATTTTATTTCACCCTTTAACCTAGAAGCAGACTGTTAAGTCTGCCTTTCATAGGAAGCTGGCCCATTTTAGCATTCAGATCATTCATTACTATGTTAATTAATTTGTTTTTTCCACAATATGCTGATTTAGATTTCTCTTTGTTGCTTAGGACCAGATACTAGGAAAATAGGGCAAATTTTGTTCCTGAAAACCTAGGGGCAAATAGGTTTAGAGGAGGCAGCTGTATTAGGGTTACATGTAGCTCAAACCAATATTGGTGATGCTACTATCTCTGGAATCTGAATATCTGATCGGCAGATAATCATAGTCATGTCCGGTTTTGTCAAATTAAAATGCTTTAAATCTCTTTCAACCAAAGTTTGGTTCTTTCTGTGGTTTATTTTTTAATATCCAAAGCTTATTTTTCAAGTAAGGTTAATATAGTACAGTAATACCTCAGTTGATGAATGCTACTGTTTGCAAACGGTTCGATTCACAAATAAACGTGTTGGGCAAAATTTTGCTTTTGTCCGCAAACTCCACATTGGGCGACAAACACAACCACAACCATCTTCCCCACACAAACACAAACTCAGCCATCTCCCCAAATTATAAAACAAATTAAGCTCGTAAAATAAATTAAGTTTGTAAACCGAGGTGTCGCTGTACATGCTTATGCCACTGACCCCCATTAGTAAAACCTTCCTGCACCTATGGGCTTGGCCACGGGACTTTGAGCTAGTGGGACAATAGCAACTTGACGTGGACAAAGGCTCTAAATACACTTATGCATTAGGGTTTGTTCTCTTGGAATATAGATGGGCCTATTTTATTATGTAGCAATAACAAATAACTGATATAACTGGTGTCTGATGTAGTCTGTGTGCTTTAGAACACTTTTAGATGTGACAATTCATACTGGAAAATTGAGTGACATATTTCTACCATGGAATCTTGGTGGCAGTCTCTAGCCAGTGCATCAGGTTCTACCTACCTTAGTCTTCAAATTAAATGTGTCATTTTAGGGCTTTAAATGGGTTTACTAAAAACAGAGTGCTTTTCTCAGACACTATAATAATTGAATATTATTTTTGGTAGTTAAACATTATTACTTGAACTTTTAATTAGAAGAGGGCAACTGAGAGTGTAATTTAGTAAAAACAAGCCGAGTTAGAGCAGATAATAGGGAAAAATATAATATTTCTCTATGATTGTGAATTTTGTTTACAACTTATTTGAAGTTTTTAAATAGCTTTAAACAGATTATTCAGAATAGCACAAATAAGCTAACCAGCATTTACCTTGTACCAGAGAATCTACAAGTCCTAAGCATGTAAATATAAGAAATCATTGTTCAGAAGAAATGTAATTAGATATAGTTTATATTCTTTAAGGAATTTTTAAAAGAATAACTTATGGAAAATGCACAAATGTCAGAGTACAGCTTGCTGACTTTTATTATCAATTTTAAAATGTGACAAGATCCCTTCAGACATATGTGCCTGTAATTTTGACTATTTGGTAACAGGTGATCCAACTCAAGCTGCCTTTTTAAAAAGCAGATAATTTATTGTTCTTGTGATTGAATGGTAAACGAATTCTTAGCCCTGGGTTCATGTAAGACCCAAATATAGTCATGCACAATATAATGACTTTTGGTCAGTGACCAACCACACATATGATGGTGGTGATCCCATAAGATTCTGCAAAATTCCCATCGCCTAGCAATATCACAGCCACTCTCGTGTTGTAGTGCGACATATTACGCTTGTGTTTGTAGCTATGCTGGTGTAAACAAGCCTACTGCCCTGCCAGTTGCATAAAAGTATAACACATACAATTATGTTCAGTACATAATACTTGAAGGTGATCATAAACATCTGTTACTGGTCTGTGTGTTTACTATACTTCTTATCATTTGAGTGTATTCTTTCTACTTATTAAAAAAAGAGTTTGCTATAAGAATAATATGCTGTGTTATTCTGCAGCAGCCTCATATATCTTATGTTTACCAAGTCTCTTGATTGCATTGTGTACTCTTATGCTTGACTTGACCTCCCGTTGTTTTGTTCAGCCTGGTCCTGGGAGCAACAGGCTAGATACCATGTATGCCATATTGCCTCGGTAGGTGGTGAGCAATCCCATGGAGGTTTTTGTGAATACACTCTAAGATGTTCACACAGTAACAAAATTGCAGAGTGACACATTTTTCAGAATGTATCCCCATCATTAAGAGATGCGTAACTGTAATGTGATTCAGTTTCCATTCCCGATGTTCAATTCTAAGGCAGGTTTTCTTCTGTTGGTGAAGAAACTTTCAGCAGCTCCTAGGCTGCATCCTTCTTTGCTCCCGTCCAGAAGGAGAGAGAAAGTCTGTGATCTTCCATCGAAAAATAAGTACACCTATCCCTGAACAAATCACTCAGGGCCAGGGATGGATTATAATGACCTTCAGCCCCACAGGGCCCAGAGAATTGGGCCAAACTCATTTCAAGCAGAATGGTTTGGAAAGGGGAGCAGCAAGTTGCAACAAGTGTGAAAAGTAACAATTTTCAATCACTTTTTATTAACATTCTTCAACTGAGTTATATGTTAACCAGTTTATTATATTGCAATATATCCTCCCCCAGCTCTGTTCCCTTTCTTAATTCAGATTTGTAGACAAAAGCCTCCTCACTTGTGACTAATTCACTCCATGTCATGTTTCTACAACAAGTTAAAACTCTCATTCTATAGAAATAAAAGAAATAAAGTGTCCAACTTAATTCAAACAAACTGGTCCTCATGTCCAAATGACAGCATAGTTTTTCAGCAAGGTTTTGAGTGATTGTAGGGCACTAACTGCATGTTTCATTTTCTGCAGAAAGACTACAAAAGAGACCTGGAGACTGGAGTTAAAGGGAAAGGCATGCAGGTTGGTCCAGACACTCTCGATGTCCAGAGAGCTAAGCGAGCATCCGAGATGGCCAGCCAGGTGAGGGAGCAGCAGGTACCAAGCTTCACACAAACACCTGGGGGTGTGTCCAGAAAGAGTATAAGTGGGACTTCCACAGGAGGGCCTTTGCTGCTGAAAAATGTAAATGTCTACATTGCTCTTGAAGGTGAAGCAATCACCATGATTATTTTCTATTCTTTTAGAAACTATATAAGAAAGACTTAGAAACTGAAATTAAGGGGAAAGGAATGCAAGTGAACATGGATATCCCAGATATGCTTCGAGCCAAGAGGGCATCTGAAATCTACAGCCAGGTGGGTAGAAGTTGTAGATGTTTAGAATAATGTACTCTTTAAAAATTTTTTTATTAGTACGTGTCTGCAGTACATAATGATGATATTCCTTGTGGAGAGTCAGGACATGGACATAACACATCTTAACCCTTTGCATGTTTCCTTCCCCTCCGCCCTCCAGTCTCCCTCTGTCTCTCGGTTTCCTTTCCATTTGCAAAAGTTCTATCTTCCTGTTTTCTATTATCGATTTTTTTCCTCTTTAAATTATTTATACTTTGGTTTTTAATACCCAATCCCTGTGTGTTTTGTGTTTCTATGATTTATTTTATTTTTGAAGCTGTAGCATCCAAGGTCAGTACACTCTATTATTAAGACACCATTGGCCAAACTTGATTAAATTTATTAATTAAAAGAACAACTGTTGTAGATTCAGTTCAATTCAGCAGACATTATATAGTGCCAAAGCCCGCCTGTGTGTCGCCTTGTTTTGAGTACAAGGACATTTTGACCTTCTTTTTAATTTTTGACTTCATTACATTCTTGACTTGAATGTTCTCTGCTCATAGTCCAGAAAAATAATTTCAAAGATTTGACTCTTGACCACTTCATCATGAATATTATTGTTAAAATAATCAGCTCTGAATAAAATAACAGTGGTTAAAACTACACGAAGTGTGAGGTGAAATTGAATATTAACTAAAAATTAAAGGAAAAGCTTTTTTATAGTAAAATTTATATTTGACAAGTACATACTTATCACATAGTCTCTTGAAAAAACTGAGGTGAGAGAAATAATGATCTCAAAATTATTTACAGGGCCGGTGAGATGGCTCAGCGGCTTAAGCGCCTGCCCGGCAAGCGCGAGGGCCCGAGTTCGACTCCTGGAACCCACATACGAAAAAGGGGCCGGTGATATCGCTCAGCGGCACGGGCGCCTGCTGGTGCCCGAGGTCCTGAGGTCGACCCCCCGGTACCCACCAAAAAAAAAAAAAAAAAAAAAATTATTTACAGAAGAAGAGGTTACTTCTAAACTGACTTGGGCAAAAACTTTCATTAGTAAATACTATTTTTGCTGTAAAATTTACATGGAAAAGAATGAATCCTAATGGAAAAAAAATAGTAAAGGAGAATGCAAAAAAGAATAGTTATAAAAAATTGTGCAAGAGATAAAGTTTAATTAATAGAATTTATGCTGAGAATAGTTTTTGACAAAATCTGGTCACATTTGTTAGAATTTTGGTTAAAACCTAAGTAAAAAGCCTAAACATCCCAGGTCCAAATGGGAATATCAAGATGGCAGAGTGAAAATGTCAAAGGACTTTGCTTCTCAGCCTCCTTGGGTGGTGCAACGTTTGGGATGGTCCTTAAGGGCCTGGTCTCCTGTTTGCTGTCTCTTGCTGGCATATGAACTTGGAAACTCTGGCCCCAACCACATTAGCTGAATAAACCCCAGGCAAATACTGGACATAGAATAGGCAAATGGACCTTTGAGCCATTGGAGGAAATGTGCTGTCTCAAGAATGCTGAGCTCTCTCATTCACTCAGCAAACACTTCCTGAGTGCCTGTTCACAGAAAATCAGACACAGTTTTGCCTTGGGGGAACTGCAGGCTAAGCTGGTAACCACACAAATGTAGAGTTACAGACCACTACATCCTACTCAAAAATAAAAGTAGGAACAGAGGCTTCTCAGAAGTGGTGTCTGGGCTGCCCCATTTCCTGCCCCAAGTGTGGAGTGTTTGAGTGTGACACTTACAGTACCTCTGTAAGTGACTTTTCGGGGTTTTAAGCACAGGAGGAGACCATGGTGCTGTGGTGCATTTTCACGTGGACAGTAGGAGCTTTCCTTATGAGCAGCAGGATTCTATCATGGTTAACTTCATTAGCAAGGGTGCCTGAGTTTAAATCCTAGCTGTGATACTTACTAGCTGGGGCCTCAGCTTCCCCTTCTGTAAGATGGGCATGATAATAGTATCTGCTTGGGGGATTGATGAAATAAGTTAATGTGTGCCACGTATCTAGGTCAGTACTTACTTACACACTGATACTACATATAAGCTATTGCTCAGGTTTTATCATAGGTCCAACAGTAGACAGAAAATAGAAATATTTTCATCTCACGTACAAAAACGCTGGTACCTTTCCCTTAACCAAACATATCTTTACCTAAATTAGGAAGGAAAGCATAAATCCAAAAGCATAAAAAGTAGATACAGGGTCAGCTTACTTCGCAGGTGCTGCTGGGCCATTTGAACAAGGACTGAACCGCTCCTGTCAGAGTAGGTCCTACAGTTAGGAAGGACACAGAGGTCACCCCTCTGACTGCCCAAGTGGACTGAGGTGGCCACCATAGTCTGAGCAGAGGCGAGGCTGCCCCGCTGGACTGTGTGCTTGCTACCTTTGTTTTTGCCGTTGCACGAACAAGTATGACTGAGAAGGCACGACTTAGAGCCGTGTGGTGTGGTGGAGTCGGAAGGAGCGGTATCGTTCTCTGTTTCTCTGTCTCTCTCCTACTCGCCTCCCCAATTCATATTAACTGTTTATATTTTTAGAAAAAGTATAAAGATGAAGCAGAGAAAATGCTTTCTAACTATTGCACTGTGGCAGATACTCCTGAAATTCAGAGAATTAAGACGACTCAACAAAACATTAGTACGGTGAGTAGCCAGTACAGAGTATCCCTTGTAAGACATGTGTGGAACCAATGCATTTTAGATGTTTTAAGTTTTGCAATATTTTCGTATATATATAGTGAGATGTGTTGGGGATGGGACCCAAGTGTAAATATGAAATTCTTTTGTATTTTATATACACATTATATCCATAAACTGAAAGTAATTTTGTGCAATAGTTCTGGTACACCTATGTATTGACTGAGGCACATGAAATTAGGTATGGAATTTTCCAGGTGTGGTGGCTGAGTGCCACACACAAAATTTTGAATTTGTTTCTGAAAACAAAATGTTTTCAGAGTTTGGATTTTTGAATAGGGATGCCTGACAAGTGTTTTTTTTTTTTCTTGTTACCTCCTTGAAATTTTATGTTTTGTAAGGAATGGTTTTCCCCCCTCATTATCTGACATTTTGCTGTGTTGTTTGAATTTTTTGCCAAGTATATTATCTTTATTTCTTCAAAACAATAAAAGTTCCAAATATTCTCTTAAATTACGATTTGTCATAATTGTTTGGAATTATAAATTCAAATTGTACATTAGATGCAAGTGACAATTATTAACTGAATTTTAAAGTTTAACTCATGGAAAAAGTCCAGATTTTACTTTGAAGATGGAAGTAGTCATAAGAAATGATTTTCTTCCTGCTCATCGACTATTTGTGTGGATAACATGTATACAGATTTATGAGTTCATAGCTAAGTCCTAAACTTTCATATTTTTATTTTGAGGAATAGGAATTGCATCTGCATTGTTAATAAAGAGATCGGGCCTTTTTTTTTAATGGATGCATAAACTTGAATTCTGTTTTAAAATTATAAAAATTGATCACGAGTCAATATCATAATATAGAATTGGCCCAGTCATTTACAGTGAAGCAAGTGTCTAATTAAAAATGGAAATTCTATTAAGGGTGAGGGCTTCGGGAGTATTTTCTCCTTCCTGATTAACTGGCAAACTGCAGCTCTCAGGTGTGCTGGTCCAGCAGCTTTTGGATCTCCATGCAGAGGGCCAGGCTGTACTGAGAAATGGAAAATTCTTTCTGAAAGGGTTAGAAAAAGAGGCTGTTTTGGCTCTTGATGCTGTGATTCTGTGGTATTTCAGATTTTAGTCTGCTGAGGAAGAATTTCTGTTCCACCCCCATGGGTCCACTGGATCACCAAGTGTCCCGAGGTGGAGTAATTCCGTCCTCACATGCTTTTTTCTGAATCACTCTTTTTTCCTGTAGTGTGCTTTTGACTTTTGTTTTGCTTTGTGTTTGGAAGGCACAGAAGATGTTGATAGGGATGGAGAGATGGGGGGGGAGGGTAGGGGGAGTGAATGAATAAGCAAAGGATGAGAAAAATAAACTTTGAATTAATGTTGATATTGAGAATAAAGCTAATGCTTTCTTGGGAGAAAAGGCATCTTTGCTTTTAGAATAGCAGTTGCTGAAAATTTCATACTATTTTCAAATTAAATGCTTATTTCTTAGTGAACTTTTGTAATATGTATTTTGATTTTTCTTTGACACGCATGTGACATATATCTATATTTAAAGAATGAAACTCTATGGGCCGGCGAGATGGCTCAGCGGCATAAGCACCTGCCTGGCAAGCGCGAGGTCCTGAGGTCGATCCCCAGTACCCACAGAAAAAAAAAAAAAAAAAAAAGAATGAAACTCTAGTTTGGCAATTTGTATTCTACAAACAAATAATCTACAGTCTACTAAGGTGTTGATCAAGATTTAGAGCAGGTATTAGAGGGTTACTTGTATGTTTTGGGGATATGAAACCAAAGTTAGACATTTATTATCATAATGAACTATTTCATTGATTCGCATACTGTTGGTAGTCATAAATAGAAGCAGTATTCATATTACTATAAAACCTGAGTAATGGCCTTTTATAACTGTCGGATCTAGGACTTGAATTCTAATAAGCTTATAGCTCTTTTCCTTCTCTTATAATAAAGGTATTTTATAAGAAGGAAGTAGGAGCTGGCACAGCAGTAAAAGAGACTCCAGAGACTGAACGAGTGAAGAAAAATCAGCAAAATATTAGTTCAGTAAGTTCTCCATCGCATTAATTATCCTTTCCCAAAGCAAATAGAAGCTTGGGAAATGTTCTTAGCTCTTTACTCAGCAGGCCACCTTTTTCTTTTATTCTTCCATTAACTGAAATATGATTTCATCAAATATCAAAGGTCTGACTTTCAGAATGAAAACTATAGCCTTGTTCCTTATGAATCTGAAGCAATATTTCATTTTGATATAGCAGAATAAAGAAGACATAGGTCATTTGAATGAAATCTAGGGTTACATTTCATCTTTTTGAACAGAATTTTAACTGTATTATGTTTTGCAGAAAAAGGATACATTTAGTGCCTCTCCACAGCTTGGAGAAAACTTTACCCTGATAGAATGATCAAAGTGCCCAGAACATTTATTTGGTGGCTTAAAGGAAAGTTATAGGTTTAAAAAATATATAGTACCAATTCATTTTTACCTTATGTCAGTTACATTTCTGAGCTTTCTCTAGACATATTCCTACTTATATTTCTGTTTTCCATCCCCATTTATCATCTACTTCTTTCACTGATAAAAACACATGTTTTTACTAGAAATTATAAAAGAATTTACCCTCTAGTTACTTTTTTGAACTAGGGGAGGGTAGGAGAGGGGGTCGATGTTATAAATGAAAATTCCTTTGGTTCAAGGCTTGGCACTGTTCTCCTTACCAATAGCCGTTCTTCCATATGTGTTTAGAATCATTTCTTATTGAGGAAATGAAAATGACTCTCCTTAAATCTCCTTTCCTGACTTATCTTGTCACCATCGCCCATGGAGACAATACTTTACAGAACTTTCCTTCAGATGATGCAAGTAGCACTGCCCAAGTGCTGCTCATCTGAGGGCAACCCTGATTGTTAAGTGGCATCTTGGGAAAATGAGTGCGTGCCTGCATTTATGGAGAAAGTGCAGGTGGGGCAAGGTGATGCTATAGTAAAACACTTTAAAATAAAATTATAAGAATTCTATTTCTTTTCTTCACCTCCAAGTGATAATATTTGAAACACGCCTGTCAGTGTTCTCAGATATAAATGTTCCACAGTGTGCAGTTCTACAGCCTACAGTGAAATAACTGGATCATCTTGATTAGTTTAGGGTTTTCTGAAAAACGCAAACGTTCATCTTTAATCACGCTGAGCTTCCCACCCGAGGAGAATCACACAAAGCAGCACAGTATATCATTTCTTTTCCCAGCGTCCTCCCAGCGGCCTCTTCTAGCAAACAATAAATGCACAGTTCTGTATCTCTGAGGTTGAGCCATAAACGCCTGCTTAGTATTCAAATGGAAAGTTGCCCTTTCAAAGATTAGGCAGATCTGTCAAACCAAGAAGCGATTCACTAACATTTAAACATCTCGACATTTTCCACGTCTGGGAACAAGCCTTTTTGCTATTAGCTCTCTCTGCTAAGAGCAGATTTGGAGTTTTATTTAGAGGTGCCCTGTCTCAGTTTCAATTTAACTATTCTGGATGTGGACTAGTACAGTACTGGCATTGTTACTTATATTGAACTCTCAGATCAGGAGGCGCAGTTGATTTCTGAGATGTTGAGGCTCTGAGACTTTATGACAATCAGTGTAGATGTCAGCTTTACTCATTTTAAACATTTTCAAGTAATTTCTAAAACACATTTCAGGCAGATTTAAGTCTGTTAAAATTTCAGTATGTGCCCCCTAGGTCTAGTATGTGTGCTTTTCTTCTCCAAGCGGATCTTCTGTGAGTTATAGATGTGCGAACATACAACCTGAAATGATGACCTTATTAATTATGTGGCAAGGCCAAAGAGCTGCTTCTCGTCCCATCCTGTGTGTCACCGTGTGGTGGCACCATCACTCGTCTGGTTGATCTTCCTCTAAACAGATTTGAAGGGAGGTTGGGGTGAAGTGGATGCCGGGTCACAGGGGGGCTCTATGTAGCGGGGTTGTGTGGGTAGAAGGCACTTTCTGACACTCTGGCGTGCACCTTTCTTGCAGTGGTCAGGATATGCTGGCTGTGCTTTCAGTCCATTTCCCCCAACTCCATTTTTCTCTTCTTTTATTTGTGGTCACTCCAATTTTTTTTTCCTTATTATAGATTATTGGTGTGCTCTTAGACAAACAGCATTCCCAAGACTCTATGGCTATTTTAATTTGACTTTTGTCTTTATACACATGGTAAATTCTAATTAACATATTAATAGAAATTGCTTTTCAGACAGGAAACAGACATTACTTTATTTAAGATAATTTTCAAGGTTTTTAATGCATTTGCCTAATGATAAAATTTATGTTCATAATAAGCAACATTTGTTTATTTTAATTAAAGGACGCGTCTAGTTATGGATAGGTGAATAGATAAGAATTTATTTGCACTGCAGGATAAGAAATCCTGAAAGCATCAGATAAAATAAAAAATTGTGTTCCCACTGGAGGAAAACAATGTTAGCATTTAAAAAATTTCATTATGCAATAGTTACTAATGAAGAAATTCTTAACATTTAAAGATATGAGTAGACTATAGTAAACATTTATATAAATTATTCAGGTGAAATACAAAGAAGAGATTAAATATGCAACAGCCATTTCTGATCCTCCAGAGCTAAGGAGAATTAGAGAAAACCAGAGGAATATCAGCAATGTGATCATTTTTCCTGAAGTATTTTTTTCTATTTTATTGAATAGCAGTATGAGAAGAGGGCATGATACCTGCCCAGGTAAAACCCCATTACAGTGAAGACCACTGCAAAAGTTGTCCTTAAACGTGGAGAGGTCTCACCCATCTTTATTTACAGTCTCCATTACACCCAGCCAGTGCTTCATGGGCATTTGTTGTTGAATGTCTACTCTATTCTTGTTCTTGGAAGAATTAAAAAATGTAGGGTTCGAGCCTGTGAATATTCTCAAGGTCTCCTGGAGAAAGACATGGGATGAGTAACTGTTATGCATTGTTTAAGTGCCATCACAATAGTTAGCAGTGTTTACTGTGCTTTTTGAAGTACTTTTCAAGTCTTGCGTTTGTTGCAAGCACTTGTTTAGTCACCAGTACTAATCCCTGTTGTAAAGTGCTGTGGTTTAAAGGCAGAGGACGGCTGTGTTGCGGAAAGAGGAAGAGAACTGGAGAAGGAGTAACATGGGCATTAGATCTTGAGGGATTCATAATGGCTTGGGATGTATTTTGTGAGGAAGGACTTTCCTGGCAGAGCACACTGAGTATGTGCAGGACCCAAGGCCTGCTCAGAAGGAGAAGATTTATGTGATGAGTATTTGGGGAGAGAGGTGACAGTGGAGGGAGATGTGACACAGATCAGAAAGATGTAGTGTGGAGTCCCGTGGGGTCACCACTAGGATGTTCCAGAAGATGTGGCCCTGCCAATGCTCTGTCCTTGACTTAGTGACTGCATTGTTTTAATGTGTATCTTCTTCTATAAGAAGGGTTACTAGGCTTCAATGAGGGTAGAAATGTATACTCCATTAAAATAACTATCCGAAAATAATAGTTCATTTAATGAAAAGTAATGCAAATAATAGTGCATCTGGTGTGGCATATGGAAATCAGTGTGCCCATCTCAGAAACTTGGGAAATGTGGATAACACTGGAGTGGTGGAAAGTAATGTGCACCCTCAGCTGTTGGTTGCTTTGGTCTCCAGGCCTTACTTGTTGTTTAATCTTCCTAAGCCTCCAACCTCTGGAAACCTTGAGTCCTCATCTATAAAACAGGGATTAGAGCGTGAAAGGGACATTTCCTGTAGGCACATGGGGGTCTGTGGATGGAGGATTGCATGATATGAAGATTCCGTCTTTCAAATTGATGACTCCAGGTTTATAACTACTAAAAACTGGTTACAAGAATTTCTCTATATCAGTAATGCCCAAGATTTCTCCTTCTGAGCTCTAACTAGAGAAATGGTCTTAGTTACTGTTCTCATTGCTGAGACAAAATACTCAACACCCAAAGTTAAGGGAGGAAAGGTTTATTTAGCTCACAGTTTGTAGAGGTTTCAGTCCATAATTGGCTGGCTCCATGGCAGGGTGGCACATGGCAGAGGGGCAACCGTTCATGGTGGTGGAAGACAGCAAAAGCAACAAGAGACCTTAACAGTGTCTTTCTGCCCTTTTTATCTTATCCAGACTGCTGGGATTAGGGCGGTGCCAAACCAATCAGTGCACTGATTTAATAAACACCCACCCTTAATCCCAGCATCACACACTTTAGATTCAGCCACCTCTGAAAAAGCCCTGTGACTGCATGAGGCTTTGGGGGACACCTAGACACAAACCATAATGGAAATCTTTCCTTGCATCTTGCTACCAATAGAGATTAAACTGAAACTTCCCTCACTTTGACTCAGTCATCTCAGTCACAGGTGTAAGGAACGGCATGAGGCAGAGACCAGCTGAGACCACCAGGCTTGTGTAAAGGCAACATGGTGTAGAATTTATTGTGCGTGGGTGCAGGCAGACAGAGGGCAAAAAGGTTGTCTGTAGGGAGCAAAGAGAAGTGGGCTTTTTTTTATAGGGCTTGAAAGAAAGCAAGAAGGTACATTAGCAGGAAGATCTTAGTAAAGCTCAGTGGTCAAAGTTCCCTTGATATTTCGTGCCTCAGTGGATAAAGTCCTTGAGGCGTCTTCAGATGCTTGGGTGCCTTCAGATGTTGGGGTGTTTTGGAAGATTCCATGTTCCATCTTATCTCTTTTACAACATCCTGTGTTTTCCCAGGGCACTCGTGCTGAGCTGAGAACAGTACCTCTGCTGGCAGATAAGTTGGATACTGGGAGAGTCATGTCTGAATTGAGCCTTACAACAAGAATTTCCCTAAACTGGGCATGGTGGCTTATGCCTATAATTCTAGAACTCTGGGAGACTGAGGCAGGGGGATTGCAAGTTTGAGCCCAGCCTAGGCAATTTAGTGACTTAGTGAGACCCTGCCTCAAAATAAATTAAAAATAAAATAAAGGGCTGGGGATGTAGCTCAGTGTGAAGACTCTGGGTTTAATCCCAGGTACCACCAAAAATAAATAAACCTCCAAACAGTCTACCTGATCTCTCAAACTTGACATACCATTGCATGAAGAAAGTCTCTCATTGAGGATAGAGCTTGCATAGAAAGAAGCCCAACCCTTTTTGTTCATTTTCCAGGCCTCTCTTCACTTGTGTGTTCACTACTGAGAAAGTGCATTTCAAGTCAATATTATTTGCAAGTCCTTAACACCAAGTTTAAACTCTAAAAAAATCATTGTGTTTGCCCCTGTGGAGTTCCTTGCGGTGGGAATTTAACCTTTAGCTCTACTCTTGCTGGTCAAAGTTGATTTGACGGACTTGGCCATTTGCTATTCTCTTTCTCCAGGTCTGCTGCTCATTTATCTCCCAGGGTGTTGTGGAATCTCTTGCTCACTCGCTGGGAAAGCCAGCTACAGACAATGGAATGTGGTTCTCCCTGGCCGAAAAGGACACCCTGTGCATAGGCTGGGGAATATCTGTAATTCTGGGTCAGAGGGCAGGCACTCAAGGGCTACAACTTGGGAGGGAAACACTGAGGTTCATGGTTTCTCTAACAGTGATAAAGTGCTGCTGAATTGGATGCAGAGGATTCGTCTAACCCTCCTTCCCAATGATCAGAATGAAGAATTATTTTATGTATAGAATGATAATTTGAAAAACACTGCTTTAATTCTAAGAAGGAAATTCACAGAGGGGATAATTCCTTATGACTGGTAAGCTCAAACTCAGTGAAGCCACCAATAAATAATACAATCTGAAGAATAACCGTGGAAGGTATAGTTTATACATTTGACAAGGACAAGATGAGCCATTGGCATCACTGAGAAGATGAAATCTATTAGCCGTCCATATTCCACTGTTAAATCCTTGTGGAGATTGCACTGATAATGCTCTGTGGCCATGTGACATTTCTTTCCATCTGTTCCCATGTATTGGTAATGTTTATTTCCCGTAACTCCAACGTGTCTCCCATCTTGTCCTCCAGCTCCAGTATAAAGAACAAAAATATAAGGCCACACCGGTGAGCATGACCCCAGAGATAGAGAGAGTGAAGAGAGATCAGGAGCAGCTGAGTGCGGCAAGTAGTTTCTGTTTTCTTTTGTATTTTATCTAAAATTGTGTATTTTTATTTTTTGAAAATGCTCTTTGCTAAGCTTTAAGCCCTCCAAGACATCTGGATCCTCCTTTATGCATTCACTCATTGAAGGGCAAGACCTGTAACTATCATACCAGCCCACAAGTCCTGGGACAGTGGTTGCTATAACTTAGCCATGTGTTTTTATTCAGAAGTTCTTCCATAAGCACCCAAATGTGTCAGGCATTGTCTAGATCATTGGGACAAAAAGTGGATGAGACCCATCGTGTCCTCATGAACCTCATAGCTTATTGGTAAACCTCTAGAAGTATGTTCAGCTAAGGACTTGGAGAGAGGAATCTCACCCATTGAAGAAGAAAAAACTATCTTTTGGAATAGGGCAAGAGAAGACCTGGCTTGATTGGCATTTGAAGATACACAACATCTGGAAAAAGAACCTTGTAAATGAAATGGAAAGCATTAATCATGCAATGGTCTATTGCTAAAAAAGCAGTTCTAGTTAACAATTATGTGCACCTCTCTGAGGGTTGGGCCCTGTGCTCATGTTTTATATGAACCCACAAGTTCAGTTCTGTTCATCTCTCCTGGGTCACTGTGGGAAACTGAGTCAGAGCATGTGCCAGGGAGCTGGTAAAGGTAAGAGCTGTGATTTGAACCCAGGCCTCCTGGAATCCTGAAATTCTTTCATGCTGTTCTCAGATAGTTCTTTTTCTCATTTTGTGACCCTTTTATGGAGCTTTTTCAAAAAAAAAAAAAAAAAAGCCCTTTTCTTCCAAAACAGTTAATTTTGAAAGGCTTTAAAACTTAAGAGCAGATTTGTCCAGGTGGAGGAGAAAATCCAGCTCCACGTTGCTTAGCCTGCTAATGTCCCTGGAAAGTGGAAGAAGTCAGAGATCTTCGGAAGGTGAAGCCCCAGAGTCAGAGGGCAGGAAAAGACCCTCCTGGGCTGCCATGTGGATTTCATTCTAGTTTTATCCTCATGAATCGATTCTGCTATTTATTTTCAGCATACTCCCTTAGATTTCTGTTGTTGCTATTTGTGTAATTTGCAATTTGTTTGAACATTGAACAATATGGTGTTGACCGAAGACTCTTTTTTAAACAGCACAATCAACAGTTAGCATTTGTTAAATCAGAAGAATCAAAATGCAGGTGTCGATGCCAACAGGAAGACTGATGTAGAGTTATTGTGATAAAATGTGTGCAAAAGGTTGGGGGGGCTTTGAGACTCACCCTTTGTAGTGTTTTTTTACTCAAAGTCTGCTCTGCTATCTATTAAAATTCTTTTTATCCTCCATAGGTCAAATACAAAGAAGAGATTAAACAGGCAACTCCCATTTCTGACCCCCCAGAGCTGAAGAGAGTGAAAGCAAACCAGAAGAATATCAGCGATGTGTGATCATCTTAGTAACTTTTTCTGATGTTAGCAAATGGAGAGTCAATATATAGAGACAGGGATTGTTTTACAACATTTTCCCAAGTTGGAGTCCATATTTCTTTTTTTCTTTTTTTTTTTTTTGTGGGTACCGGGGGGTCGACCTCAGGACCTCGCGTGCCAACAGGCACCCGTGCCGCTGAGCGATATCACCGGCCCCTTTTTTGTATGTGGGATCCGGGAGTCGAACTTGGGCCCTCGTGCTTGCAAGGCAGGCGCTTATGCTGCTGAGCCATCTCACCGGCCCTAGGAGTCCATATTTCTGACCTCACTTGACTAACAGTGGATTTGGAAGGTTCTAGGGTCTTGGGGATTGCCGGGTTCCCAGCACCACACCACGGGGATTTCTTTCCCTACAGTTGTTGTCTGTCTTCCTTATCTTGTCTTCGTGCTGATAACTGCTTGGTACCCCAGTGGAAAGCTTCTGGCATTGGGGCCCTCCAACCAAGCTTTCCTACTCCTCTTTCTAGGGTAGGAAAGTGCCTGTGATCTTGTTCCCCAGCATCTCCCAGCCCCGCCTCCCACCCTCAGTGATGATTACTGTATTTCTGGGTAGTGTCTGGGAGAGCTGATAAAGTATATGTGATTGAATAGCTCATATGAAGAAGTGGAGCTGATTTAGGGGTACTGGATCAAGGTTGTCAGTTTCTCCTCAGACACTGACCTGTGCCTGCTCTAAATCCCTTTTGCTTACATAATCCCTGGGTGCGGCTCGCTGTGACTCCTTTTTGGAAGTCATTGACATATAGATTGGGTTCTTTGGAAGAGGAAATTTGTGAATCTGTTCATTTCAAAGGAATCACTTATTCTTCAAATGCTTTGAGTCTTGACCAGTTTATGAAGTACATGCAGGGTATTTTTTCCAACAACTATATTTTGGAGGAGTAGATGTTTATCTTTTCCCAGTGGATCTAAAGTCGTGCTCAAACTCTGTCACTCTCAGAAACGAACTTTCTTTTTTTTTTTTTTTTGTGGGTACCGGGGGTCGACCTCAGGACCTCACGCACCAGCAGGCGCCCGTGCCACTGAGCAATATTACTGGCCCTTTTTTTGTATGTGGGATCCGGGAGTCAAACTCGGGCCCTCGCGCTTGCCAGGCAGGCGCTTATGCTGCTGAGCCATCTCACCGGCCCAAACTTTCTTATTGAGAAGGAGGAATGAGTGGTGGGAAGCATGCTGGTTGTTTTGTGGATGACCACGGTCACCATTTTAAATACATCTTTAAAAAATTCTGTCACAGCTAATTCCTAAGAAACCACAGCTGTGCGGTTTCCTGCTATATGGGACAAGAGGGCTTGTGAGTAATATCCGTGAAGGCGTTTCTTCTCATATTCCTTTGCAGTGAAGGTGTTCTACAGGTTTACCGACAGTACATCCTTATGTTTGAGAACATCCACAGAGATTGAGACAGACACTGTTGTAGGATGAAATGAAGTAGATGCTTGAAGATACAAACATTTTAAATATGATTGGACCTGCAAGAGTATTCTCTTTTTAAAACAGTTTCCCTTCCTTGGGTAACTCTTTAAAAATAAATACTGTGAGACTCTAGTTGAATTGATTCATAGTTCTCTACCTTTTGTTTTCTGTAATGATAGGTTTATTATAAAGATCAGCTGGGAAGAGCTACAGCTTTAAGTATAACTCCTGAAATGGAAAGAGTGAAGAAGAATCAAGAAAACATTAGCTCGGCAAGTGGTTTTATTTATTTTGGACAATCACAAAGGATGTGCCCTTTACCTACAGTCCTGTTTTTTCTTTTTCTTTTTTTTTGGTGGGTACCAGGGTTCGACCTCAGGACCTCGCGCGCCAGCAGGCGCCCGTGACGGTGAGCGATATCACTGGCCCTTTTTTCGTATGTGGGTACCGGGAGTCGAACTCAGGCCCTCGCGCTTGCCAGGCAGGCGCTTACACCGCTGAGCCATCTCACCGGACCCTGTTTTTTCTTTGTGAGAATAAACTTGTGATATTTCCAGTTAAGTACATGTGTTATTTCAGATGACTTCCTGAAGTTGCCACTTTATAAATTTACATTATTCTGCAACCCTTCAGAGGTATTTCCAGATGTGACTGACACATTTAAAGTTTATTTAAACAATGACTTGTGTTACTTTAGCCAGTATCTTTGAAAATGATAAAGTCTCTTTGGTAAGTAAGTTACATTGTCATTTTACTCATGTGTCGCATTGAACATGGCTTATAAAACTCTCTTTGCAAAACAAAGTAGGAAATGAGTCATTACTCCAATGTAAGGATTTAGAGGGGAAAAAGTAATACATAATGTAGAGCTGAGTTCCTCATGAAAGTTACTCATGGTGCACATCAGGGTCTTCTTTAGCTAGTACGCTTTCTCTCAGTGAAATTGGGACTTCCATTCTTAGTTGTGCATATGCAGTTTAGATCTGCAATAAATGGTGTTCTGATCTTACACATAATTAGCTTCATGGAAGGCAGTGTTCTAATGATTGGTGTTGAGAACACAGGCTCTATTTCTGGCACACCTGTTTTAGGTGCATAATTTCCAGCTCTCTGGTGGCATTTCTGTCTGCAGATACTGGGCGTAGTCAACATAAGGTACCTCTACTCTGTGGTTGCTTAGAGGAAAACTAGATTTATTCCTCATTGTTTCTCATTCTCTAAGGAGGGAAAAATAAAGAAAAATAGAGGGAAACTTGGTATGCACCTTCCAACATTGTTATAGCAGAAAATGGGAAAATTTAGAAACAGAAAATAAAGTCGGATTCTGTTCAGTTTTGGAAATTTCCTGTTTAATTTAAATATGAGAACCAGTTTTACTGACTGCACTGCTAGTGACTGTTGGCTGCACACACTTGTTTTCAGTTGATAAAGAAGATTAAGGCATGTTCACCTTAATGAGGGAGATCTGTGAGAGTACAATTTTAGGTTGGTGTTCTAGAACAAAATGTAATTCACTGAAAAGTTACCTGGAAAATAACTGGAAAAACTTACCTGGAAAATACTGTATAAGTTTCACTCATTTGGAAAACTTTAAAAAGTTATGTAATTTTAAAATTACACTTATCCTATTATAATTATGTGTACTTTTTATTTTACAGGTAAAATATACCCAGGACCGTAAACAGATGAAAGGTAGACCAAGTCTGATTCTAGATACGCCTAGTCTGAGACATGTTAAAGAAGCACAAAATCGTATTTCAATGGTAGGGTACAACCACATCATTCTTTTCATGACTTAAACGTACTAAGGAACCGCAAGACGCAGTGTATTGATGGTGTTAGTTCACTATTAATCTGGACAACTAACAAAGCATGGAAACTTGGATGAGCCTTTTGTTTTGTTTTGTTTGGGGGAGATGCTTTCTAATCACACTGAAATGTAATGAAATTATTTAGTCTAATAAAATAATTTTTCTCTGCGACTTTTTTGGTGTGTTTTTATTTCTAATGTGATTACTATAAATGCATTTTGTGAAGACATTTGACTAGAGTTCATTCCAATTAATTTTAAGACAGACTTTGGTATATTTGCATGTTGTAAAAATATGAAAAATACGTTTTAAAAATTCTTTCATGAGATCTAAGTTACCTATCATAAAGTTCACCATTTAAAGTTTTTAATTCAATGTAAATTAATAGTGTAATTTACAGAATGCTATAACTATTGCTCTTATCCAGTTTTAAAACATGAAAAAATGTATGTTTTACAATATCTGTAGATTTTTTGTAGTTATGTACTAAAATTGTACATATCCTTACCTGTACCTCTCAATCTAATATTAAGTAAGTTGCTTTGAATAATTATAGATAAATGCTTATAACTTTATTGCATATTGAAGGTTAATAGATAGGAAGTTAATTTGTAGTTAAATTAGCATATTCTAGGAAGTAACCAAGATTTAAAACTATTTTTCTTTTACAACTTCTCACTAATATACAAGTTTATATATAATTTGAAAAGAAATACCATAATGATTACAGACATGGTGAAAATATCAGCACTTGATCTAACAAATTGTTTTGGGATAACTGGAGAAGATACATATGTGCAGCAAGTTATCTAGACGCACCTGTCATTTTATCAAAATTGTGTGAGACAAGTAACGACCGGGAAATTTCAGTTTGAGTTAATGCATTGCTTTTCTTTTTCAGGTAAAATATCATGAAGATTTTGAGAAGACGAAGGGGAAGGGCTTTACTCCCGTCGTGGATGACCCTGTGACGGAGCGCGTGAGGAAGAACACTCAGGTCGTCAGCGATGCTGCCTACAAAGGGGTCCAGCCTCACGTGGTGGAGATGGACAGGAGACCCGGAATCATTGTCGGTGAGCAGGTGGTCCAACAGTGGTGGTCCTTCTTGGCAGGCAGCCATGGCCAGCAGGAGTGTGCTTGCTCTTTCTCTAGATCACCCGACTCCTCATCAAATGTTTGGTGTGGTGCTCAATTGCAGGTGGACGACAGATAAAGTGTTATTTTGGTGCCATGTTGAATGACATTTATGGCATTCACCAGACATCACGCAGAGCATTCTATTCTTGGAATTTCACTCTGCTTAGTGCCTTTCTAGTCTTAAGCATATTTCGACTTGTTAAAAAGCAGCCCAGAGCTAGGTGATCACAACAGTGGAACAATTATTTTGTTTTTCTTTAGTTTCTTTACTTAGTTAAGGTGTTATACCATAGATATCATGTGCATGGGGGACAGAAATATGTCACATTTAGGTCCTTTTACCACAAGCAGACATGCCAGAGAGATTCTGATGGCATTCTATAAAATGAACCACTTATGGTTTTTTTTTTTTTTTTTTTTTTTTTTTTTTGGTGGGTACTGGGGCTCGAACTCAGGACCTTGTGCACCAGCAGGTGCCCGTGCCGCTGAGCGATATCACCAGCCCTCTTTTCGTATGTGGGTACTGGGAGTTGAACTCAGGACCTCGCGCTTGCCGGGCAGGCGCTTTTGCCGCTGAGCCATCTCACTGGCCCTGTTTTTTTTTTTTTTTTTTTTTTTTTTTATGTGGGTACCAGGTGTCAAACTCAGGACCTCGCGCTTATCAGCAGGCGCTTGTGCCACTGAGTGATATCACCGACCCCTTTTTTCCTTTACGTGGGTACCAGGAGTTGAACTCAGGACCTCGCGCTTGCCAGGCAGGCGCTTATGCTGCTGAGCCATATCACCGGCCCACCACTTGTGTTTTTTAAATATCGTTTCTGAGCTGGAAAATTGAGAACCATATGAAAGTCTCATAATTTAAAGAGCAGGCTTCCCTTCTTGCTGCTCTCTGTTCCTTTTAGACCATCGGGGAAAACCTGGGAGGATGCTGTTGACCGTGGCCAAGAGATCAGCAAAGATCATACTGAAGTATACAGTAGGGCCAGGAAGGAAAATTAGTGGTTTCTCAATAACACCAGTAACCCTTGACTGTTGCCTCCTTCACAGCAGTTAGTCCTTAGATGTTTATAGCTACTCAAAGAATATTTTAGGTAACCCTGGTGTACAGCTCTCACTAAACTCAGTGTTAGATTTCCTTCACCTTCAAGAGTAAGAGCTTATGTTTTGGAATAGTACCAGTGAAAGGCCATTTAAAGGTGAGTTGGGTGGGGAAGCATATATTTGACAGGGTAATATTGTATAAAAGAAGAATACTAATGTCAGAGTACTGAGTGACTTGGATGATTACCAAAGTGACTCTGAACATATTTTACAAAGAAAGAATCCAAACATACTTGTAGGCAATTGATGGCTTCGCTCATCTTCCCTAAGTTGATTACTTAAAAGGATCACATTCAATTGTATGGATGAATTGTGCTGTTTTTCCTTTTAAAAGCCACACAGAAGTAGAGAGTTTCATTGCTGGGAGCTAAGATGTCAGAGGAGAGTGCCAAGGCCTGATTTATCTCATTAGGTTGAGAATTTACCCAGGGACAAGGGTCAGAGATCAGCCATGATGGCGAGACCATTGCTGAGAACCACAGAACCCTCTAGATGTCGGGCTTTCAGATTCAGTACCTATCATCTTGGAGATTACTATTTTTCAAAGTATAATCAGTTTTCTTTGGAAACTTGGCCATGAAGGTACAAAATAAAACACATTCAATGAACATTAAACTCTCCAGTGAACCAGCTTTGGTATCAGGTATGGAAACATAAACTTAGGGATTTTCTAAGCCGTGCAGGCTAAGACAAATGTGCTGCTTTTTTTTTTTTGTTGGAGGTGCTGCTACTTACTGGTCAGGTAACCATGGGTAAGTTTGGCCAAGCTATTGAATCTCACTATGTCTCAGTTTCCTCATCCGTAAAATAGGGAAAATAATAGTACCTACTTTAATATGTATGATGTGTAAATGAATTAGATTATAACTGGCATATAATAAATACTTTATAATATTAATTAAAAACTGACAAGCAAATCTTCAGTTTACTAATTATTTTCTCTCTTGCCTTATTTCTACTATTTGTCCATAGCTAGGTTCTTATTTTCCAGTTGCACAGCACTATGCCTCTTATTGTAGATCCTAATACCCACTAGTAGGGGTGATCAATAAATTGAGAAATGATCGAATTTGGATTTCTGTCTCTAGCTAAAATAGGAGGATACGTTGGCTTACATAGTCCATATTGGTCAGCTTTTTGTTGCTGTGACAAAATATCTGAGAAAATCACTTAAAAGGAGAAATGGGTTATTTTGGCTTAAAGTTTCAGAGGCTTCAGTCCATGGTTAATTGACCCAGTTGCTTTGGGCCTGTGGCAGCACAGGAGATCATGTGATAGAGGAAGACTGTTTGCTTCATGGCAATCAGGAAGCAAAAACAAAAAGTAAGGTAAGGGCTGGGGCCCCAAAAGCACTTCAAGGGCACATCTCCAATGATCTAACTTCCTTCTACTAGGCTGTACTTCCTAAAGATTGCACTACCTTGCAGTAGCTCCACAGGCTGGCCACCAAGCCTTTACCCATGAGCCTTCAGGAGATACTTCAGATCCAGATGCCAATCGCAGTGTGATCACTGACTACAGCAGAGAACTAATCTGTAGCCCATTAAGAACAAGAAGCTGCTCTTATTCTTCATTCTATCCCTCATCATTCCTTGCTGGATGCCTCACTTTCAGCACATTTTTGATAAATGTGTCTTCTGTGGCTTCACTTGCTTACACACTCAGAAAGAAAACTGGGCTCACCATGTGCCTACATTTCCAGTCTTTGTCCTGTTACAGGGAGAAGAGGTTTTTATTTGTTTTGTTTTAAACAACCACCTCTTGATCATTTTCTGTGAATAACTTACATGCCCTTAATCAGAAGCTTTTATCAAGCATTTTGCCTGCTTCAGTGGTGGAGAGCAAGAGGGTTGGGTGTCCCAGGGGTGCCACAGGGCACCCCATAGTGACTTCTTAGGCACATGCCATGTGTGATGAGCTGTGGGTCCCTCAGCAGAGCTTGGCATGGCAGCTCAAGGAAGCAGGCAACTCAAATTTGATTTCTAAGTTTTCTTAACAGGTGCACATGAAAGCAAATGTCCTTTTGTTCTCTTCTGAATTTCATAGTGTGGTGGATTTGCTTATTACATTTTTGCCTTTTGCTTGACTCTCTTTCGTACTGATTTTTTAAAAACTCCATCTTATTTGTTGATTTCTTCCTTTTGGTGAAAGACCTCAAAGTTTGGCGCACGGATCCTGGCTCCGTCTTCGACCTCGATCCCCTGGAAGACAATATTCAGTCTAGGAGTCTGCATATGCTCTCGGGTATCGCTTACATTTTGGCTTCCTCTCCTTTTGTCCTAAAAGTGGACTACTATGAAATATTGAAGTTCACTGTGGCAATCATGCAATGTAAATTTTAAAATTGAGAACTAGAAAAACCAGAAAAGCACGAGGCCACTTTAAAATACCATTGATTATTTACGAAAGCAAAACTTACAAAAGAACTTTATAATAAATCCTAGATTAGTTTGTCCCATATTCATTGAAAAAGATGTGTCGAGCTTACTTACATTTGCTTTTTATTAGTGAATATTGACCTTATAGGCTTTCCGGGTTTACAAATGCATTTATTTGGATTGCGCTAAGCTTCTGGGACATAAGGAGATTTGTTTCCTGAAACACAATGTAACAATATTTTAAAGAAAAACTTAAAGAATTATATAGAGAGCAGGGGAAAAGTTTTCTACACAGCATCATAAATGTCATAAAATGAAATAAACTTAAATATTCAAATTATTTTTGAGTTTTAATAAAATGAACAGTTTCTACGGGAAGCTTATATGACTTTTAACTGAGCATGTATGTCATTAAAGGCAAAAAAAAATGAATGGTTTGGGTAAAGTGATAACATGATTCACCATTTCAGAATTTCAGACTATCTTTTGGAAATAAGGTCTGAAAAAGTTTTGATAGTTATGTAGTTCTTTTAAATGATATAAATACTGTAGATGTATAATATCACTAAATTCTTGTTCTACCCTCTGATTTTTACTCTATTTTTAATTGCTAATAAAACTGAATGCCCAAAGCAGAGATTCTGATACTTTAATTTGACCCAAATTACATAATTTTCTAAAAATAAGAAAAGGCAACAAATACTGTATACATGTTGACACTTGGAAGAAATTTTTTAATAACCAGATGCTCTGTTTGTTAGAAGGGTCTGAGTTTGCCAGTGTTTCATGGTTTTTGCCAATTGCCTATCCCCCAATCTCTCCTTTATTTTATTTTATTTTATTTTATTTATTTTTTTGTGGTTACCAGGGGTCGAACTCAGGACCTAACGTGCCAGCAGGTGCCCGTGCCACTGAGCTATCTCACTGGCCCATTTTCTCCTTTAAAATCTAGATTTTAAAACAGGGTTAAGTAACCTTTCAGTCACTCCCAAGTGCGTGCTAGCGTTTGTGAGTAGGTGGTTAGAACCTTATAATAGATGAGATTTTGGGTTATTCTTTAATAAAGGGTTATTTTTCTTTCCTGATAAACTCTTAAGTAATTCTGTCACTCCTCAAGTCACTTAATCACGTCTGAATATTTTCCCTCCCATATAGAAAAGGCGAGTCTCTATAGGAGACAACGGTCTCGCTCTCATTCCAGCAGTACCTTTGGTACAGGTCTGGGGGATGACAAGTCAGAACTCTCCGAGCTTTACCCTAGCATTTCATGCTGCAGCGAGGTAACAAGACCGTCCGATGAAGGAGGTATCAAACCTTAGCCACTCACAAAGGATGTGAATTCATTTTTATGTGTGCCTGCCACAGGAGTGTCTTTAACCTATTTTTCACCTTTGCACAGACATTCAGCCTGGGTGGGTTTGAAAATTTAATATTAAGTTTAAAAAATGAAGAATTTCTTAAGCTACTAATTTGCGTTTTTGCATGTTATTTTTTTTCCCTCTCTTCACTATGATCACTGCGTGTGGATCTGTACTAACAGAAGGGCTTATGAACTTGCTGTGAGAACCGTTTTGCAGTTGTATGAGATGGACCCACCACTCACGGTGGAAACTTGAGTTCTGTGTAGTTTGTATCTGATTTCCACTAAGGACCAAAAATTCCGATCTTATGGTAATATTTGAGTGGCCAAGAGGTTGTTACGACTTGGTGAGTGTTTAAACATTGATATAAATGTTATAGACAGGCTTAGATCTTGCCACAAAGAAACTGAGTGTGATACTTGCGATATGAGATTTTTTTTAAAAATGAGAAATACTGTTGATTGCTAACATTCTTTTATTTATCCACCCCTTTCTGTACCTTCACCTCTTCTGCATCCAAGCTTATGGATTAGATCTAGAACTTACAGTGAATTTCTGCAGGTTGTTAAACTGAACTGGTATTAAAGTTGTTAAGTCCATTGTGATGCCCTGAGGGAGGATGACAGGACCGAAAGGCATAAGAACAACAGGAATACTGAATTTCCTTGTCAACTACAAAGGTCACATTGCTGAAATTCCTAATGCTGGACATTTCAAGCTTGAGAAACTTAACACTTGGGGACAAAAAGTAATGTTCCTTGAAGACTTGAGGAAACTATGAAAGCTCTTGTAATTATGTAACCATTTTTCTGATTCATTGCAATAGCTTTTGAATAAGCATAACATCAGTTATCATCTGTACATTTTGAACTATGTGAATTTCTGCACGTTTTGAATTTGGACTGGTCTTGGTGTGGTAGAAGGTTAAGGGTGATTTTTCTCTATAATTCTAAAGAAATAGTTATAAACTAGTTTAGCTTTATTGTAGATAAAATACACATGCAGAGACCTCCCCTTTCTGTGTCTGGTTATCTAATGAAGTGTTCAGTAATTTAGGGTTTTTAACTTGGGATTACTGATTTCTTTCTTCCTTTAGGGTCCTCCTTGGTTCTGGATGTACAGAATAATCTTGATGCTTGGTAAGATAAATAGACCCAAAGCACTGATTTCGGGTAACATTATTTAATATTACTCAGTTGAGTATACCGCAGTTGATGTTTCTCCCATGTGCTGAATGCCACAGAGCGGGGTGGTGAACCTATGGCACATGTGCTGCAGTGGGCACACAGAGCCCTCTTTGTCGGCACATGAGTCAAGTTGCCCCAGCAGCTGAGCATCAGATAACAGCGCACACAGGGGCAGCGTTGGTACTTTGCGATAAATAAGTGGGTTTTGGGTTGCAGTTTGGGCACGAGGTCTCTAAAACGTCCACCATCACTGCTGTGGAGTCTTTGCTCCACTCTTTTCCTTCACATCTGTGCACAGCAGCACAGTGCTCATTCATTTACTCACCAAACATTAGTTGAGTGGTCTTTGTGTACCAGCCAAAAGCTTGGATCTGCAACACATGTGGCGGTGAGCAAGGGGAAATGCATCTATTGTGAGGGGCTTGGCATCTGGCGGAGGACTCTGACACAAAGCAGATGTTTATACAAGTGCTATCTGATTATGAGAAGCATCATATGAGGGGATGAGATGGGGCTACAAGATGTACAACAGGGCGGTTCCATCTGGCTCCGATGTGGGGGAAGCCTCTGGGGAAGGGATGTTTGAGCTGAGGTGAATGCTAGAAGAGCGGATGCTCCACGGGGCTGTAGGAGGAAGATGTAGCTGATAGAATGGGGTGAGGCAATGATGTGTCATTGGGACACTCGAATGGAGGTGTCAGGTTGGCGATCAGGGTGCTGAGGAGAGGCTGCAATGCAGGTAGATTTGGGAGTCACCATCCAAGCCCATGACCTTGGGGGAAGAATTCAGTGCCACCTACTGCAGATACCTTGCCTCCCTGTGCACCAGTGATGATGACCAGGTACCCTGTCTCACTATGTGCTCTTCACCAAGACTTCACCACTGCTGTTTTTTTTTTTTTTTTTTTTTTTTTTAAGGCAGGGTTGTGCTGTGTAGTTCAGGCTGACCTTCAATTCATTATGTAGCCTAGGGTGGCCTCTAACTCATAGCAATCCTGCCTCAACCTCCCGAGTGCTGGGATTACAGATGTGTCTCACCACACCCTGCAGTTTTTGTATCTTCTTCCTATTCTCAAACCACCATTCTATTTTTTAAAAATGTATTCTATTTCTAGCAAGAGAACCCTAAACTAAAGCAAACCTAATGAAAAAATGTCTCTATTAAAATAAAGTGTAGATAAATGTTCTTCCATTTATGTTAGGAATTGAGTAGTGTAAGTAAGAGGAACATTTTTAAAAAGTAAAATAACTTCAGACTTCGTGGAAGGCAGCAGGGAGCAGATTTTTTGCGGGCAGAAATGGCTCATGATTCAATGAATGCCTTGCAAAGAAAAGTTGACTTTTGGGAGGCATTTATAAGTTTCTGTCATTCATAGTCACTTTGATAAGGCCAAGACACTCTGTCTCTAGTGACATTTCCTGACTTTGAAAGTTGTTGAGGTATGAAGTTAAGAATGTGCCTGCAGCCTTTCTAACATAAAAACAAACAGTACCGTACCCACAAGGTGTCCATGCTCCTTTGAGAAGACTTTAAGGTACATGAGAACGTGCCCCTGATTTCATTCATTTTAAGTGAAGGAAAGCACTGTTTGCCAATGGCATCTAATGTCTGTATTCAAATGACTAGTGACACATTAAGCTCAATGTGTTCAAAACCACCTCCCCTTCTCCACCTTCCCTCCCTAAAGCTGCCGCTTCCCTGAGCTTTTTGGTTTACTAAGTAGAGCCTGCAGCCTTCTAGGCAGTGAAGCCAAACCCCTTGGAGATGTTCTCAACTCTTGTCCTTTACTTATGCTGCACCTCCAACCCATTCACAAACCTCATCAGCTCTACCATGGCAAAAATATCTAGAACCTGATTGCTTGTCCCCATCGCTGCTGTTGCTATTGTGTATCAGCTTCTGCCATCTCACCCTGGCACCTCTCAGTCACCTCCTAACTGGTTTCCTTTCTGCCCTTGCTGCTGTGTGCCCAGCCACCCCCTGGCCTGATCTTTGGAAGCCATGGGGGAGACCAAGGACTCCTGCACCCCACTCTAGTTCTAAATGGGCTAACTGCTTCCCATTGAGGAACCCAACTAATACAAGAGCTGATCAACAAGAGGAAAACATAAAAGGTTTATTAATTTTACACATCCATGGGGATCTACATAAGAGAGTAAAGTCTGAAGAAATGACCAAAGCCTGATGCTTTTTAACCTTTTAGACAGAAAACAATAAATTTGTAAACAGTTAATAGGACAAATGAAGAGCTGGACTAAGGTGGTAAGATTGCGGGGATGTTACTAAGAGATGGGTGTGGGGCTGTAAACTAGTGGGAGGGTCCCTTTGGACTTTGTTTATTCAGGTTCAGCCTCATTGGCACGTCCCTGGCAATCAAGGCTATTGCCCAGCCTTGGAATGGGAAGGACTCCCCTCCCCGAAGCATCTTTAAGGGTTATGCAGGTAGGGAAGGTCAGGCCATGTGGCCCTTTCTAAAGTTACTGCGTCTCAGGTGACTTCAGATGGAAATAATCAGCAGATCAATTTGGCGTATGTTGCCTTCACTCCTTCAAAACCTGTGTCCGATCACCTCACTCCTCTGCTGCCATTTTCTTCTGAATATAACCCAAATCCTTGCCATGGCCTGCGTGGCCCTCATCTGATCTTGGGCCCTGGCTGCTGCTCTGAGCTCCTTTCCCACCATTCTCCGTGGCTCACCCACCCTGCCCAGTCTCCTTCCTTTCCTCCGACTTTCCAAGACAGCTCCTGGCACCGTTCCCCGCCCCCAGCTGTGACACTCCTCCCTACCCTGTGGTTTGTCCCACGCCATTCTTCTTCCTGTTTCTGCTCTGGTGACCCTTTAGGAGAGAGGCTCTCTCCAACTACTTGGGATAAAATCGCACCCTCCTGCCATAGTCTGTCTCTTCCCAGCACCCAGTGCCGCCTGAGGTAGTGCCTGTGTATTTATTGGTGTGACGCCACCTCTGCCCAGCTAGGCCAGATCTTCAGCCTTGTCTCCTCATGGACTTTGGTACCTTTTTTTCCTGTTGTGTCTCCAGCTTTTGGAATAAGCACTCAGTAAGTATTTGGTGATGGACCGAAATGGCCCAATTAATATTTTCCAAACAAAAACCACCCATATGAATATATATATATATATATATATATATATATATAATTATTTTTGTGGAATAATATTCTTTCATAGAAGGCTTTGCAGGAATTTCTTATACTTTTGATATGTTTTGATAACATTAAATTATAGCTGAAAAGCCAACCTAAAGTGAAACATTCCCAGTGTCTTCCCCACCCCCGCTTCTGGTGGGGATGGGAAGACATAATCCCTATGACTTCCGGGGAGCTTTGAAATAGAGGGTCCCCTTTGAAATGTCTGCTCTGCGGGGCTCTGGTAAGGAGGTGCTGACTGGGTAGAAGGAGACTTACTGTGATGACAGCTGTGTGATGGAAATCTTTCGTGTCTTCCGCAGTAACGGTCAATCACAGGCATTTGTTTGAACTCTGAGAAATTGAAAAATATGTGATAGCACCATTTGGTAAGATGAAGAAAAAAGAAAATGTCCTTGAGTATTTAGAAAGATCACATTTTCTTCCAGATTTTGTCAGTTCCTTTAAATTTAGGTTAGGATTTTGTATGATAAAATGTGTTCTGTCCCTTAAAGCTGTCACGTACTGCTCGGTTGTCTCCTTGCTGTGGAGATGACACGTGTGGCAGTGTCTTACTGTCATGGTCAGGGCACTGAGCAGGGGGACACTAGACTTGAGTTTGAAAACTTTCACTTGCTCTGAGTCCTCGGGAAGTCATTTCATCTGATTTGCTTCAATTTGACATCTGTGACAAGGAGGGTATAGAACAAGGAGCTTCCTGAGATATTTTGTTCTTCTTAAACTAAGTGCCTCAAATTTAAATCAACTCCTTTCCTTTCTCTTCTGTGTAATGAGGATGGGTTTATGACAGGAACATGATCTGTTTGATGAATTAAGTGACTGGGTAGCTAGGAAAGACATAGTTTGGGGCCCTTTGTATGAGATAGACAAAATTCTGATTGTTAGGACAAAAAATAATTAGACAATTGGCTCACTTCCTGGAGGCAGAAGTACGACGTTTTCATTATCACGTGGTTTTCCTGAGCATTAACATATAAGCCTTTTTTTTTTATTGTTTTAGTTAATGTGTTTTCCTCATATTTTCTAATTGTGCTTCGACGGCTGAATATTTTCCTTCTTGTATGTGATTAGTTTGGCCTTTCTTTGCTTTCCAGTCAAGTCTCCAATGTATTAAGTCACCAAAGGGTTTTCATTTTACATTTCTACTGTGTTGTTTTGGTTCGATAACAGAGACTTTTATTTAAACTTCATCCAATTTTAGTCTTTGACTTTTGAATAGTTTTATCTGAAATTATCTTTATTGCCTTTCGTTATTAGTGTAGCCTAACTTCTTTTTCGTTTGACACGCAGATCCTCGGGTGGGGATGATCTTGATCTTGTTTCGCCGTGAGCTTTCCTTTGATCTCGGTGTTTGTCTGTAGTCCATGCATCTGCGATGTGTGTCTGCCTCCTGGTACAGCTTTGTATTTCTTTGGTTTCCTTTAACTTGCAGTTTTCTGTTGTTGTAGTTTTACATGTTTATAATCTCAGCCAGTGTTTACCCTCATCACTTTGAATTTGTGTTCAGTTTGGCTTCAGGTATTTTACGTGTTTCTCTTTTCCTCCGGAGCATAAAAGGCTATAGGAGTGTGATGGGGAATGAAAACCAGATGCACTTTTCAAAATAGACATTTTCAGTTTTCTAACCTTTTGAACTTTCCCATTTTGCTCTGAAAGAATCTTATTGAGGAGACGTAGACCTGCCTCAACTGACTGAAAAAGCAAGTTTCTGAATTCCGTGGAGTTAAACCAGTCTATCCAGGCTATGCTTATAGCACTGTGTCAATGTAATATGCATGCAAAAGAGATTAGGATGTAAGAATGCTTTAATACCTTCTGAAACTCGCAGTGTGTCATCCACAGGGTAGCAAGAGAGGAGTGCACCAGTTAGGGAGCCAGACACCCTAGTACTTTACTGGTACCTATAACTCTGTCTGTTCATTCCCCGTACATTTATCTAGTCTTTCTCATATGCCTGCAATGCTGGGAACACACAAATAAAAGATACAATTATTGCCTCCAAAGAGCCCCTCTTATTCTGGTGGGTTAGTCAGGTATATAAAACATAGTACTTACAAAGGCATTACAATGGAGTATTGCCTAGGGTTAGAATTAGCCAAGCAGAGAAGTGGGTGAGTAGTGTTTTAGGCAGAAAAATGGCATAGGAAGGAGCAAAGCACATTGGAAACTTGGTGTAATTTTTGATACCTCTGTGCCCAGGGTCTTTGCTCGTCTAGATGGACTGAAGAAGAGTCCAGAACCAGAGCGTGGCCAGTGCTGAGCCCAACCTCTGCTGAGAACAGGGTTCAATTGATTGTAACCCCAGTACACTGATCTGCAGGAGATTTACAGGCTATTGAGATGACCAGGTACCTAGACTTGGAGGTAGATTGGATCTCTTCGTTGGAGGCTTGATTCACTCTTGGAGCTTTGGTAAGAATCTGGTCTGCATTAGATGGTTTAGATTCTGCCAAGAGAATTGACTCTTTGGGAAGAGACCAAGTGGTTTTCTCCATGGTACTGTAGAGGGCCCAAGGGTATAGAAATAGCATTGTGGATTTTTATTTCAAGCATCACAGTCTCCTTTATTGTTGACATTTGTCATTTATGTAGAAGAGCAGAAACATCAACACCAAAGCAATGTCCTACGCTAACAACCCCAGACGCCACAAAATGTCCAACTACATGATGTTGGTCATCTTGATTCTTATGTATGAAACCAAGATCTTCTTTCCTGTCCCCCCCCAACCCCACCTATTCTTGTCTTTGTGTTCTCCATCTGAGCTAAGGACATGATCATTTATCCTAAAGAGCAACAGCCTTGGAGTCGACCTTATCACCTTCATTCTTGCATGCTTTCCGTCTAACCTATCAATAAAACTGATGTCTCTGTCTTCAAAACATATGTATCCCCAGTCCAGCGACTTCTCACCGCTTCCACTGCCCCCCTGAGAGAATCACCGTCTGTTCTCATTGGTATAGAAAAAAGAGGTTCCTGATCTTTGTAATTTCATTCTTGTCCTCACTGGTCTTGCCCTGCTCAGCTGCCAGAATGGTTCTTTAAAAAGCTACACCTGATTTCATTACATCTGCGTTCCAAATACGCAGTGGCTTCTGATTACACTAAAATGCCAGCTCCATAGTCTACAAAGCATTGCATGACCTGGCCCTTGGTCATGTGTCTGACTTCATCTTGCATCTTTCTTGTTACTCTAGCATTCCACACCTCCTGGCCATGGTAGTGCACCAGCACTCTCCCACCGTGGGCTTTTGTAAACACTGGTGCCTGTGCCTGGGCCCTGGCCCTGCTCCGTTGTTTTTGTGGTCTCTGACTAAATGCCAACTAATCAGAAAGAGTTTTCTTGACCACACAGCTTGTATATACTTATAACTCTCTATTCCCTTACTTGCTTTGTTTTTCTCAATAACTTTTTACTACTTGATATTTCATTACTATTAATGAATCTGTATATTGTCTGTCTCCTTTAGTTTACAAATTCTGTTAGAATGTGATCTTTTTATGTTCTTTCTGTTACTCTGATCTCTATTCTATAACAAGCACCTAGGTTATAGACACCCAATATGTATTGTTGAGTATATAAACGTGTTCAAATTAAAGTTTAACCTCAAATATAAAGAAGGGACCATATTCTGTGTATTAAATCAAGGAAGCTTGACATCAGTCTTTAATTTTTTAGTTAATTAAGACTAATTTGAGTTGAGGGTAATAATACTACTTCAGTTTTGAAAGCTGTAATCTAAGATTGAGAACTGTGGTGTAACACTGTAACCTATGTTTATTACAAAGCCTCATTGAGCCAATGAGCCAGGAAACCAGTCCACTATCTATGTCAATGCCTCCATTCTCATATAAATGCTTCTCACTTGAGTGCTTTATTTTACTTATATCGTCTGTCCCCAGGGTATTGCCAAAAAGTAGAAGTGCCCATCAGAATTCTGAAGTCCTCCTTTCTTTGCCATGGCTTTTACTGCAGTGTACTCTGGTTTGTTGGGAGATCATGAACTCTGTGGAGACACAGTGTGAATTTGTCATTCCGCTTTCTGTTCAGTACCTGGCACAGGCTCGGGAGGGCCTGGCGAATGAACGATGAAGGAAAGATGATGGAGTAGAGGAACGGCTCCTGACATTCCTAGGCATAGTAGAGATCCCTGGATATGCCCTAAGTTCCTCAGAACAACAGCTGTCATTCAAAGATGCATTTGCCTTACAGAAATATTACACGCAGAAATATTACATACAGGCACAATGTAATAATAAACTCTTTATTTTGAAGGTGATGGATATGTATCCAACCATCAATATTTCCGAGTGTCTCCTAATATAAATGGTGTCCACAGAATCACAGTCCTTTGCCTAGTGTTTGCATTCATTTTTCTGCTGATTTTCTCTTTCTGTGGAGAATTTATATTTTCTATTTATGATAGCATTCTGCCCCTAGTTCAGGGTTATGGGCTTTTTACTCATGAGCATAGGTTTAAAATTAGATAACCAGAAAAGCCAACCAGAAAATACATAACTGAAAAAAGAAATCCTAAAGCACCATTGTGGAGGGTATACCGTGACCATCGTTCTGAAAAACAGTATGGAGGTTGCTAAAGAAAGTACAAAGGGAACTCCTGTGCGACCCAGCAGTCCCTCTTCTGGGTGTGGACCCAAGGGAGATGAAGTCACAACCTCTGGAAGCGGTTTGTACTCCGTGTTCAGTGCAGCACTATTCATAATTGCTGAGATATGAAAACAACCCTGACGTCCACCAGTGAATGAATATAGAAAGTCTGTGCATATATCTATGCAATGTCTATACTGTATGTGAATTATCCTCTATACCCTATCCACATTTTCTTTATTCTTTCAATAATGGGCACTTGAGTTGTTTCCATATCTTAGTGATTACTTATATATATTTATTAGCCGTAAGAAAGGAGATCCTGCCATCTGCCGCAAACTTATGCATAAGCGGACCTGGTAGACGTTAGTGAAGTGAAGTAAACCAGACACAGAATGGAAAATGTTGCGTGAACTCACTTTTATGTTGGATATATTTTATAAACAGCACAAATACACAGAGATAGAGAATAAAACAGTGGTTACCATGACGAGTTTGGGGAAACAGAAATGGGGAATGAAAGGTCAAAGTAGAAAATATGTAGGATGAACAAATCTGGCGTTGTACCAAATAAAGACTGCAGATAATAAAATCATACTTTATTAGGAATTTTTGTTAAATAAGTAGATTTTATCTGCTCTTGGAACTCACACAAAATAACTGTAGGGTGATAGATGTTAGTCTGCTTCTTTATAGTAACTTTTATTACCTATATGTATGCTATGAAATGTTTTAAACCTAAATATACACAATAAAAGTTATTCTTAAAAAAGAAAAACCACTTCTGATTTAGAACTATTTATCTTCATTTAAAATAAACTTGCTGGTGTTTTTATTTTAGGCATTACTTCAATTTTATGATTACTGGTTGATGACTGCCATAATCCTCCCAAATGCAACTTCTTCCTAATCTGACTTTTCTAAAGAAAAAACTTTCACCCAGAGAATCTCAGTTGTGTTATTTCCTCACAATATTTGAGCGTTTTTCCAAACTAAATTTGAGAAGTTTGCTACTGTCAGAAAGGTGATGTTTTAGTATCTTCATTTGTTTAAGAAAATTCAGAGTTACATACTGATATGCTAATTTCTGTGATAAAATGAATCAGTAGGAAAATGAACTACTACTTCTTTATAATGTGAAATACAGTCAATAGACAATAGATTATATTTAACCATTTACCAGATATATATAGCATGGAAGAAAAGCACACATTATAAATTGTTAATAAACTTTAGTTAGCTCTATTTTCCCCAGAGAAACAGTTTCAGGCTTTTGATTGAAGTCTTTAGAGAGGACTTTGTATTTCCACTCTCAGTAGGAATGGAATGAAAGAAATGCCTGAAGTGTCCTTTTCTGAGTGTGAAGTTGGGGATAGGATCAAATCTTAACGAATAGCACTTGTTTCAGGACACACATGTGTCTTTCATTGATTTACCAAGCTTCAATCAAAGGGTTCCGTATGCCTGTGAAGAAGAAACATCTGACACTCAAAGTAGCAAACAATAAAACATTAAAAACATATTTCCTGTGAGGCTGCGCTGATTGGGAGAAAGAGAGGTTCCATGGTCAGGAAGGATACAAATGTGGTGATGGCATGTGTATCCAATGAGAAAACTCATTGGAAGAGTTTTGTAAATTGTAAAGTTCATGCATGTGAAGGAGAGAATAGATATTCTTGATTTTCATATGGTTGAACACTAGCAATAAAAATGAAAATAGTTTTGCGTTTTATAGATCACAGTTGATGTCCAAGATGGCTAATTAACTGGTTATACACCAGTGTCATATGTGAAGCAGGAGAGTTGCGATGGTATCTGTCCCTGCAGTCATACATTTTCCTACTTTCCTGTCTCTTCCCATCTCTGCCCAGTGCCTCACGTTCCCTTGGCCAAGCCCAGGCTGGTCAGGCATGGGGACCGGAGCCTGACTGTCCAGGAACTCCTGAAGACTCCCATGGGCTGGAAACGATACAGCCAAGGAATGTTGTATCGAGTTTCTGCATTTTGCCGGGTCACTTCCACATTTCCCGGGCTCTCTGTCATGTTTCCTGTCTTGTACTGAGCTTCCCTACCCCTTAGCACCTAATCTTCCCACAGAACATCCCTTACCTGCCCACACTACATTTTTCAGAAACACTTGGCCCATGTGTACTTGACTTGTGGTTTACTAGTTAGCCTGGCTGGCTTTTACCTAGTTCCTCCTGCCTGGCTGTGCTTAGGATTGTATGTGTTTGATCACAGTGAACTCTTGCTGTGACTGTCCCTACCTGACAGTGGCTCTTCAAACCTGCCTGTCTTTCCAGCCCCCACCGTTCACCTTGAACATAGAGAACCTGGGCTCTGTGAGAACTGGCCCGTCAGTTGCATCCATTTTCTTGCTTCTCTGTCTGCAGACATGTGGAGTCATCCATCATCACACCGATACTGAGATGTGTCTACATATGATGTTTACTGTGGCTTGTCACAAGGGGTGTCTTTTATGGCTTGTGTCTAGATGTTCCACCAAAGCCCCGTATGGTCATAGGTGGGCTTTTTCAGAGGTGGTTGGGTCTAGAGGGTGTGACGCTGGGATTGATTCATGGTGCAATACCAGGATCAAGGGCACTAGGATCAAGGGTGTGAGTGCTGCCTTCCCCCAAGTAGCCTGGATAAGACATAAGGGATAGAAAGAGCTGTGGTCGTCCCTTTTGCTTTGCTACCTTCTGCCCGCCATGGAGTATTTCTCCTCTGTGAGGCCTGTCTGCTGTGCCACCCTGTCTTGGAGCCAGCCCACTGTGGACTGAAAACTCTACAAACTGTGAGCTAAATAAACCTTTCTGCCTTTAACTTTGGGTGTCAGGTATTTTGTTTCAGCAACGAGAAAAGTAACTAAGACAGGGTCTAATGTAAAACCTCATCTGGGAGCTTCTTGTGGATTAGTGATATTCCCTAAGAGGCAGAATTGGAATTGAGTGCTTCAAGAAAAAACAGATACAGAGTCCAGCGTTAAGTCTTTAAAACATGTATTCTAGACACACATATCCAATAATATTTATAGAATATCCCCTGCAATGGCACAATGAAAATTCCTCTCATTGTACTTGAATAATTAATCTTTATGTTTAAGATTAATCTGCACAACATTAGCAGTAATATTTATGTAGAGTAAAATTGAGATTTGCTGTGGGTTGACTCTTCGGTTGTGGCATAATTTATATCCACAAATTAGTCTTAGTGACACAGGTCGCCTAACTAGGAAACAGCACCTCTGTCCACCTGCCATTCTAACTTTTTCTTTTCTCAGAATTGGGGATGGAACCCAGGGCCTTGTGCATGCTAGTCAGAAGCTCTCTGAGCTACATCCTTAGCCCTTTTAAAAATTTCTTTTTTTTTTTTTGACATAGGGTCTCACTATGTCATTTAGGCTGGCTTTGAACTCACTGCGTAGCCCGGGCTGGTCTCCAATTCCTATGCCTCAACCTCCTGATTGTAGGTATCACCACGCCTGGCTCTAAAATTTTGAGACAGGGTCTCATTAAGTTTCTTAGGCTTGCCTTATACTTGTCATCCTCCTGCCTCAGCCTCCTGAATAGCTGGGATTACATGTGTGCACCACCATACTTAGCTCATTTTACCATTCTTTATTACTTTCATCTTATAAAAGAACTCCAAATTATGTAGTTTTTCTTAGGAAACTATGCATTGCCATACCGTTCATTCTTTATTTTCTTTTTTGTGTTGTGGGTAGTACACACAGGTGTGTGTCTGTGTGCATATACACCACATAGATTTTGTGCCGTAGGAATATTATTAAAGACTCGGTGATTTGGGGCAGAAATTAATTTCTTTTTCTCAGCGATGATACTGCTTTTTATTTGTGGTTTAAATTATAGTTGCAAGTTGGGCAGTTCATCCTGGCTTAGATAGGTAAAATGAAAAACAAATCTGAGGAAAATAAAGAATGTCAATTGAAATTCAAACCTAAAGTAGGGATAAATTAGCTAGATTATTCTGAAGTGAAACAGAAGCTCTTAAATCTGAAGCTGTCTAGTTCTACATAAACCATGTTATGTCTTAGCTCAGTTCTGTCTGAGGATATTCAAAAACTTATTTTTTTCTAAATAAGGGGATATTTTGAAACAGTTAATTTTGAAGCACAATGTATTGCTTTTCTGGGCTTGTCAGAGTAATCAAATTTAACTGCCAAATAATTTTAAGTATAAGTAATTTTGTGTTTTCTCAATATGTGGGAATTGCAGAGTCCCCAAAATAATATTTTAGAAGTACTTATGTAAACAACTAAGCCAAATATATAAATGAAATCCTGAAATGTAATGTGTGTAGGTATAGTTAGAAAAGTCCAAGGCATATATGTTTCCTTTCACAGCTGATGGATGATAATCTTTAAATATTGAATTTACGCTTCATTTAAGCAATGGTATGAACCTGATTATTTAAACTTATGGAAGAAAATGGTTAAATTCATGGTTCAGTTGTCCCCTGGATTTAATTGTATTTTCAGCTAAACCCTTAATATGTCCGTGGCAGTAATGCTTAGCACTATTTTGATGCTAACATCATACGGGGAACATCTTTTTCAGGCAGAAGGACTGCCATCTCCATGGAAGTCATTGTTGCTTAGTGGGAGAGTAGCTGAAGTCAAATTAGGAGATGTGGTATTGATGGACATAGACATGAAATTATTCATATGGGATAAGATGACTGATTGCTCTGCATAACATAAGGTGACATTGACAGTGGGAAGAAAAAACGAAGATCTTCCCCTCTCTCTTTCAGATTCCAAAGTGATTCAAAAGAAGTCTAAAAAGCATTGCTTCCAATGGAATGTCACTTTATGTGATTGTGTTTGCTTTTCTAAAAGCGAATGAATTTTGGCACCAGAATTTCTTCCAGAAATGTTCTGGCACATCTCATCACCACGTGCACATAGGCTTCATCTTGGCTTGATCCCCCGAAGCGTCCACAAATCCGTGACTCACAGGGTCACCTCTGCGGGTGGCAGAAGCCTGACCTGCTCTTTTCTCGGCACGCACACCCTCAGTGTGTTTGCCTTGCCTTACCCCCGGCTCCCTGTGCCCACCCCCAGGAGCTGCCTCCTCTTCAGGCTTCACATGGGGCCCTCCTCACTCCCAGTGGCTTCTCTGCCCTCCAGGCCACAGTGTTCTTGCACTTCCTGAAGTCACAGTTGTTATTTGGAAACTGGTCTTGCACTGTCTTTGTCATTCGTCTGTGATCATTTTGCTTTTGTATAAGGACAAGAGTTTGGGTTCAGTACACGGATCACTGGCACAAATGCTGGCGCCCATCTAGTGCTGATATTTGTGCAGTTGCTTAACCTTGCTCGATCATGGTATTCTCTTTCTGTGAGGTGAAGACTGCGGTGCGGTCACACTAGGCAGTGCGTGTGACATGCTGAGCCCAGGGCCTGGCACAGAGCGAGTAGGGGAACTGAATGTGCCCAGTCGCCTGAGACCTCTGTGTTTTGGGAGATGTAGGCAGTCCTATCCTAAGCATTTAATTTGTATCATTTAACTTTTATTGTGTGTATATTTTGTATTCTTGGGGAAGCAGAATCTTATATCACATCTTTCCCTGATGAACTTTCACAGGGGTGTGCTCCAGGGTGCTGCATTATTTTTAAATGTACATTGCATTTTCTCAAAAGAAACTTGAAGTCTGCACAACAGTGTGAGTATACTTAATTCCAAAGAATTGTACACTTAAAATGGTTAAAATGATGAATTTTATGATATATATACTACCACAATTAAAAGATTTGTAATCTTAATGTTAATAATCTTCTTACTATAATATAGTAATATATTACTTATAGTAGTAGTAATGAAATAGCGGAAAATTAGCATGAAGATAATCTGGGAATTTAGAAGGAGAAAGTGATTAGCAACCCAGCATTGGCAGAGAAATCTGGAGTTTTCAAAGCCATGTTTTGGCTGCACGGTTCCCTGTCCCTCTGCGGTGGTGACCAGGTCCTGCCAGGGGGAGCTCCTTGGAAGTGGGGTCCGACCACCCACCCACAGTGGTGCCTGTGACACCAGCCTTGCCGGAAGTGGTGCATGTTAACCTCCAAACCATTCCGGAGCGAGCTTCCGCTTAATCCCGATTTCTTCCCACAGTTCCTGGTTGTTTCTTAAATCTCTGGTTCAAATATTTGCCTCCACAGATACTGCAAACAAGGCATCAGGGCAGAGTAGGGATTTTGGGATAGCGTGTTTAGATAGGGCCGCGCGTGTCTCTAACGTTGTCAGGTGGTGACATTGAAGTGGACAGCTCTGTACGTCGTCTCTGTGGCTGCTCCCTGGAGTCACCTGAAGAGCTGAACAGGCACATTCCCAGACCCAGTCTCCCTAGTGCCACCTGAGAGTCCGATGTTACTGTTCTGAGGACCTGGACATGGCATGTTTTGAACGATAACGGTGAATTTAATGTGCAGCCGGGGTTGAATCTGTTGCAGGTAACCAAGCATTCTCTGTCCTCCACCCCATTTTTTCCCACCGTTCATTGCCCCTTCTTGGGCTGTAAATTCAGTCAGGAGATAATAATGATAGCTTTTGTTTGTATGATTTCCAAACTTTGAGCAATTATTTTGCATCATGATAATGATTTGACACGTATTTTAAAACTTGGTTTTGGGGCTGGGGATATAGTTCAGTGGCACGAGTGCTTGCCTGGCAAGCGCAAGGTCCTGAGTTCAATTCCTGGTACCAAAAAAACAAAAACAAAAAGAAACTCAAAAAAACAAAACCAAAACTTGGTTTTAACTCAATGGTAGGTTATATCATTTTTACATTAAAGTGTATGAATTCCTTGTTTGTTATGCAGTAAGCCTATTTCTTTTTTTTTTTTTTTTTTTTTGTGGGTACCGGGGGGACGACCTCAGGACCTCACGCGCCAACAGGCGCCCGTGCCGCTGAGCGATATCACCGGCCCCTTTTTCGTATGTGGGTTCCGGGAGTCGAAGTCGGGCCTTCGCGCTTGCAAGGCAGGCGCTTAAGCCGCTGAGCCGTCTCACCGGCCCAGTAAGCCTATTTCTTAGGTAGTTGTCTGTTCACATATTATCATTAAAACCCAACAAACGGACTAGGGGTGTAGCTTAGTGGCAGAGCAGCTGCCTCATATGTGGGCGGCCCTGGGTTCAAGCCCCAGTACTGCAAGATACCCAACAAACTACTGCAAAACCTAGCAGCAGTCTGGCCTGTTTCTATCTTCTGTGGGGGAGAGGAAATAGTTTTTTATAGTGTTAAAAATTCTCTTGGATTACCTGGGTGTGGTGGTGCCTACCTGTCTCCCAGCACTTGGGAGGCTGAGGCAGGAGGATTGCTGCAAGTTTGAGGCCAGCCTGGGCTACAGAGTGAGACCCTGTCTCAAAAAGGGGGAAAAAAAAGCTGTTGGATTAAAATAAGGATCTTGTTGTTAGATTAAGCATAAATGTTGTGGCTTAGTGCTTATTTATGACTGTGAGGAGGCTCAGGTGCTCTAGGGACATTATATTTTGACATGAATCTCAATGACATTTTCAAAGCTATTTGAACAAAAAGGTCCACATCATAGGACCTTCTTATCAGTTAGCTCGGCTTGCTCGTAGACTAGAGGGGATCTAGCTCAGATCAAGTTCATTACTTAATATTCACTTTTTTTAGACAAGGTCTTGCTGTGTAGTCCAGCTTCCCTTGAACTCACAGCAGTCCTCCTGCCTCAGCCTCCCAAGTGCTGAGACTACAGTATGCACCACCATGTTCAGCAAATACCCATTTTCTTACTCCCCCACATACACCTAGTGCTGGGAATCGAACTCAGGGCCTTGCAGAGGCTAGTCGAGTGCTGTCCCACTGGGCTACACCCCTATCCTATAATATTCATTTTCAAAGGAGCAGAATTTATGTATTTTCAGCAATTTCATATTTCTTCTTTGATTATCTAAATCGTGATTCTTTGTCAGAAAGCCAAAAACCAAAACAAAACCTCATTAAGTTGTTTGACATGCATTAGCTGATAAAACTGAAATCAAGTATTAGAAAGCAATGCCAATAATTTCACTGTATCCTGTATTCTTTATTGGAAAAATTCTGAAGGGTGATTTTTCTCCTTTTTTTCTGGATTTTTTAAGAAAGTAAGCCCATGAGAAAAAAATGTCAAATTATTTTCTCAGTTGCTTTCATATCCATAATCAGGTCTTTTTTGTTGTTGTTGTTACAATGAGACCTGGGCCATCAATTGAACTCTGTTTTCACTGCACGGCCTTCAACACCTCTCCCTTACCTTTTTTCCTATTTTCAAAGTAATGCATTTTTATTAGTATGTTTGCAGGACACATGGTTACATTTATTGTGTGGAGTTGGTACATGCACGTAACGGCTTAATTCTTTTTTTATCCCCCTTCCCTTCTCATCTCTCCCTGCTCCCCACAACTCCTAATCCTCTTCCCATCTTTTCCCATTTTTTCTTTTATTCTCTTTTTTAATCCTTTTTCCTTCCTTCCCTCCCCCCTCCATTTCTTATTCCCCTTCCCATTTGAAAAAGATCTCCCTACTTCCCACTGTGTATCCTTTATTTTACTCTTTATTTATATTTTGGGTTTCTCATATAAGAGAAACCATGTTTTTTAAATTTGTGTGTCTGATTTATTTCACTTAACATTGTGATCTCGAGGTGCATCCATTTGCCTATGAATGACTCAAGTTTATCTTTCTTTCTTTTTTTTCTTTTAACGTGGGTACTGGGAGTCGATCTCAGGACCTTGCGCTTGCCAGGCAGGTGCTTATGCTGCTGAGCCATCTCACCGGCCCTATCTTTCTTTACTGACTCGACTTTTACGCAGCGCCTTCCCTAGCGAAGATAACTGTTCTGCCTCTGTCCTGCTTAATCTTTCAGCCTGTGCTTTTCGTTGTTGTTTTGTGGGACAGGACCTCACTAAGTAGGTCAGGCTGGCCTTGAACCACTGTATAACCCAGGCTGGCCTTGAGCTCATGACGATTCTCCTGCCTCAGTCTCTGGAGTGCTGGGATTACAGTTGTGTGCCACCATGCCTGGCCACCCTGTGCTTTTTTATTCTGGAAAGTGAAATGATACGTACTTTAGATAGTTGTTGTGATAATTAAAGAACAAAATACAAAGCACTGGGCACACCACAGACCTTGAATAATGCTCATTTTCTTCTTCCACCTACAGTGGGTGTGTCCTCCAAATTAGACTTCTTTTTGTGTAACTTTCTCCCTTTTCTTTTCCTTTTTTTTTTTGTGGGTACCAGGGGGTCGACCTCAGGACCTTGGCTGCCTGCACGCCCGTGCCGCTGAGCGATATCACCGGCCCCTTTTTTGTATGTGGGTTCCGGGAGTCGAACTCGGGCCTTCGCGCTTGCCGGGCAGGCGCTTAAGCCGCTGAGCCATCTCACCGGCCCAACTTTATCCCTTTTCTATGGACACATTTCTTTGATTCATTTATTTTCATCTTTGTACATTTACATGTTATTTTCATCTCCTTTTTCCCATTTCAGATTTCTTAAGCCTCTTGAAAATGTTTCTTTCCCCCCTTTCACTTTCAGTTTTATGATCTTCACTGATTTCTTTATCTTAGTTTTATCTCCCTCCATTCTATGAATCCACATTGAATAGAAAATGTTGGTGTTGGCTTTTGGGGAAGAATTTCATTGGGCAGTAGGAGACACATTTGGTTTTAGAGCTCTTGTAGCGCATTCCAGGGAGAGCCTGAGATGCGTGGTCAGTGAATCTCACCAAGGTTAAATGAAAGCTGAATCACACTTCTGTCTTTGGTTGTTGCCTTAGGATAATGAAAGCTTTTGTTGTGTGGCTTTCATGTTATGGAAGAAAAGAAAAACTCTAATTCAAGACTCTTGGGTTGGAAAACCATTGAACCTTTGTCGCCATCCATCTGTACCAGTGTTAATGAAATCTGACCACTGTTTAATAAAAGGGCATCATGTGTTTTTCTCTTTTATAAGAAGCCCTTATTGCAAAGTTAGCCTAACATCTTGCTTTTCAAAACCTGAATTCCATATTTCATGGAAGAAATCTCAGACACGGAATAGCTATCTTTCAACTGAATTTTTAATAACGTGTATTTACAAAGCCATCCCTTTAAACTTCCTTTGGCTTGTTTTACCTGTCCTCCCCCTCACACCAAAAAAAAGAAGCATTCATGTAATGTAACGACAGACAAACAGTGTTCATCCCTCTTTTGAAATTGGCATTATTTTTACTAAATTGATACCTCTGGCTCTCAGTTATATTTTTCATAGCCTTATTGGAGCTTCCTAAAAACTTTTATTATACTAGATGTAAGGTGGGTAATAAGGTTTTATAACCCCAAAGGAACTTTTGGCTAAGTAATTCATCCAGAGAGGGAAATAAGAATAGTTAATAAAGGCATGAAGAGAGGGCTCAATGGATTATATTTACATGCAGTGTCTCATTTTAAACTCTCTCCCCTATTTTCTCCACTCACACCTACTTAGGATTAAGACATGACTTTCTTTTCTCGCTGTACTGACAGCAGTAGATCTGCAGTGCACATCTGACAACTGAATACGTATAAGTATTTTGAAAGCTAAAATTAGAGAACCCTGGTGAGCAACATTTTTTAAATCATCAGTACTTAACGGGCACAAAAACTGGAATTGTGATGTATAAACTGTGAATAGTAATGCATCATAGAGTCTGAGATAGCTTGTATCTTTCAGTGTCCTTTCTTGAAAGATTTCCCCTTAAATATTTTAAGATGGTTGTACTTTGTGCATAAATTTTAAAGTTCATAGTTAAATAGTGCAACAGTGTGTTAGAATTTACTTTTTCTTTTAAGTAAATGATTAAAAGGTGTTAATATTTAAAATTTACAAATAGATTCAAATAATAGTAATTGCTGAAGATATGACTAGCCTAAATGGGTTAAGAACAAGTTCAGGACTGCAGTGTGGGATATGTAATGCACGTCACTGATTTATGCATTTGTTGGAAATGCCCTCAGTATCCAGAGCTATTTCCTTGATTGGGAAAAGGGCCAGTTGGCCAGTACCATCATGGCAGCAGCAGGGCGATTGTTTTTTGTCACTCCTCTATGTCCGGCGTGCCTTGAACATAGTGGACAGTCCTAGTTATTATTAACTGCTAGGGAGACTTACTGTGTGACAGGCAATCAGTAAGCTATATGTGTGCACAGTAACTGATAAATATTTGCTGAGAGGTGAAGGAGGAAATAAATTAGTGATCAATGCATTTAGCCTCCAACACACAGAAAAGACTCCTTTACTCTGCTACTTAAGGAAGGAGCCTACATATTTATGGGAATTTCATTATTTTTCTTTGTGGGTAGATTTGGACAATATCCTTGACATCTGTTGACATTCAATGCTTAAATTAAGTTGATAATCTTAAAAGTGCTCTTCTCTGACAAAGTTGGTGTAATGATGTTTTTATAATATACTCCAAGTAAAGATCTAGGCAGTTTCTCCTTGGTGCCATATCTGGACATTAAATACAATTTGTAACAATATTGTGATATAAAGTCACTCAAGAGATAATAAAAGAATCAACCTAATATTATCATTGGGATAACCCATTAAAGTTTTGAAATATTCTGATGATTAAATGTCTTTAAAGTATTGATGATCTCGTGTATCATTAGAATGAATTTGCCGTTTTATATAAAATATTATTTATAACATCCAAGATTATATCTGCTTATTCTTTTTATTATAAAAGCTGTCCTGAATGAATCAGCCCATTATAATTACCATCTATAATCAACCTGGTTAAACAAAAATGGCAACTGCTATGATTTAATAGGACATGTGTCATACAACTTTCACCAGTGTGTTGTGTAATTATTCGAAACATACAGAAGAGCATGCAACTAAAATACCTTCATCTTTAGCTCATGCTTCTGGTTACAAATACTTGAATACTGAGAGAAACATACACGGGCATAGATGTCTTTGGTTTTTGTGGGTTTTTATCTAGCTTCTGTGTTGGTTTCTCTAGAAACCAGAGTTCTTCATAATAAAAACTGTCTTCGGACTGTTGTAATATAGTAGTGAGGGCAGCACACACCAAGTGAATACTATTTTGATGCTTTTTTTTTTTTTTTAACATAGAAGGATAAGGTTTATGAGATTCAGTAAATGGTCTGGTTTCTCAGGCTTTTGTAAAACATACGCATCTGACTTATTTAGCCTTGACTTACAGTCAAAATATAAAGAACTCATATGTTCTACAGAAAGATTCTTTAAAGAGTATAATAAAAAGTAATAAAGTAATAAAAAGTAGACTTTTTATTAATTGATGAACAAAAATATGTTGTGTTTACCATCTTTGTGGAAGTAATAATCAGCTGTATGTCTTTAAATATCAGAAGTACCCATTACATGAGAAATACCCATGAAAACATAGACACTGTCTTTGATTTGGCAACCCTGATTAAATTCCTTTAACGGTTTTGTTTTTCTTTTGGAAAAAGCCTGAAAGAATTACGTAGCCAAATAAAAACATGATTTTGTTAAGGTATGACAGGAAATGTTTGTTTTGTCCCTGTGTTCCTTTCACACAGCATCTGCAACAGAATAACAAAAACATTAAAAATACAATTAACTGCATGCTGACCTGATTTTCAATAGATGTTCTTAATTCCTGAGATTTGGACTAATCTCGAGATGCTGCTACTCAAATTTCACTTGACACTGAAAATGGCCTTTTACTTCAGAAGCTTCTAGCCAAGCATGAAGGCGCCTTCGGGGCTTGGGAGGGTGTTTGGAGCTGGCTCTGAGGAGTGTGTGTGTTCCTTGTGCAGCGCCCGTGCTCCCCGGGGCCTACCAGCAGGGCCATTCCCAAGGCTACGGGTACATGCACCAGACGAGCGTGTCTTCCATGAGGTCTATGCAGCATTCACCAAACCTGGTAAGTGTCACACCGAAGCGTTCCTTCCTCCCTCATCTTCCAGGTTGCCTCCAAAATACAGATGCGTGTAGAAAACAGGTGAATTGAATAGTGACCATTTTCCTGTGCAGCTAAATGATACACAATGATTGCTAAGTGACAATGCATGTGGCCGTCTATATCACTCTTTCAAAGGAAGCAAAAAACTTACAGCAGGAAAGTGTTGAGAAAGGAGGGCATTAATAAGAATTATGTAAAACAAGAACACATAGACAGGATCTATTAGGATTGTGTCATAGTGGTCACTTCATGATTGGTATTAGCCAGCTTTGATCTTTATTTGGACCTAAAAAGCTGCAGATATTCGATGGTTCTAGAATGAATAGGTTAACATTGGTGAAAATGCCCATGATGTAGCCAAATAGTGAATAGAGAGGATTATTTTTTTGGGGGGGGAGGATTTTGAATGTTCCCATCACAAAGAAATTGTATGTCTGAGGTGGTAAATTTGCCAGTTACCCTGATTTGATCATTATAACAAGGATTTAGTTATATGTACCGCAATACTCAGACTATTTATAGTCTACATTTCTGCTACTGTGATACAAAACAATAAAGTGAGCATATTAGAGATTTTTATTTCATATGTATGTATGTAACTAGGGACTAAACCCAGGGCTTTTGCACTGAGATATGTCTCCAGCCTTTTTTTTAATTTCGAGACAGAGTTTTAAGTTGCCCAAGCTTGGTTCAAACTTGCAATCCTCCTGCCTCAGCCTCCCAGATATTTTATATATTTTTGAGGGGAAAAACTCATTGCCTCTGCTTGGGGACCAGTGGCAGAGAGCCAATGGGACTTGGAGCTGTGTGCCACTATGGAAGGCTTTGTTCCCTGACAAGTGTAGAACAGGGAGGAGTCTACATAGTCTGAGATTAACTGAAGCTGGAGGAATTGGCTTTCCTCTTTCCAAGCCTACCAAATGACAGGCTAGCTAATGTATTTGTTATTTTTTTTTCATTATTGTCTTGTATTTTCTTTGTTTCTGCTCTCACCCTTAAATATTGTGTTTTTTTCCCTAGGCTAATGAACGTGAGATCAACACAGTTAGTTAGATATTAGGCTTTAGTTTATGGATTTTCAAAGATAGCCATGCTTGAAAACCTTCCTGAGGGTGTGCGCAGGTTGGTTTGTTGGGAGTGGAATTTGTAGAGGTGCCTGTTTTGGTATTCATTATTGAACCCCTTTTTCCTTTCTCAGAGGACCTACCGAGCCATGTATGATTACAGTGCCCAGGATGAAGACGAGGTCTCTTTTCGAGATGGTGACTACATCGTCAACGTGCAGCCCATCGACGATGGCTGGATGTACGGCACGGTGCAGCGGACTGGGAGGACGGGCATGCTCCCAGCCAATTACATCGAGTTCGTCAATTAGTTCTTTCTCCCTGCCCTTGAGCTTTGTTCTAATGTATTCTAAACCTAATCTTTTTAAAACCTAGGAGATACTTTTAAGACAACTTAGCAGTTATTTTCCAATAATGTACCCTTGCTTTGACAATTAGACACAAGGTACCAGGAAGTAGGAATGACTGTGGGCCGAAAACAGCAATGTTCTCAGTAATTCCTGTAAGCAAAATCATGATGTCCAGAGGCCTGGTGCTGCTAATCATGTTTGTGGTTTCCTTTGATCGGCTCCCGAACCCTTCTGGGAAATGTATTTTTGTAGACTTTAATAGAGATGTGGATCGTCCCTTATATGTAACAAGTGTATGAAAATTCTTAGCTGTCCCTTTGGAATAACCAGAAGCCAATTCTCTTCACTCGGTAATACAGCCAATAACTTACAAACTGTTTAGCTTTTGAGTCATTAGGCAATTTCCAATTCAAGCGAAAATTGCCTGATATAATAAATGTAAGCAGTGGCAGAATGACAGTCTGCTTAGAGTTACATTGACTGACTGGTGGCCTGAGGGACTGAACCGGACATTTCCTTGTTCCCTAGGCCACTGGAGTCTGTTTATGTCTCGCTTGTACCAAGGCATCTCCTACTTTCCATTCTCTGGAACCAAGTTTATGCTTGGTCCCACAGAATGTCAGGACCAAATAATGTCACAGCTACTCTGCAAAGGGCAAAGTTTAATGTCACCTGTATTATTTCCCTAGAAGCCTTTACCCTGTTGCATGTCCCATAGGTTTGGATTCTGTTACCAAAGCAAACCATGTGGCTGATAGCTACAAGCCCTGTCTGTCCTCTGGTTACCAGCTCATCAGAAAAACCTCCTTAAAAATTGCTTGAGATTTTCTTGCTGTATTGCACTCTAGATTTGAAGGCCTGACACCTTAGGAAATACATGTATACTCTAGTAAATAAGTGATTTAGGTACTTACTGAGCAGCTTTCATTAGCTTAATGCCACTTTGGAATTAAAAGTGAAGAAAATTTAACAGGACCCAATGAAAATATGAAATTTGGAGTGCACTGGAAAAAACCCCCCAGCAAATGAGTTTGCCTTGCACAGAGATGATTTGGTTTCTTATTCTGGAAAATGATATTCAGATTCAGGAATGGAAATGTAGCCTCTAAGACTGGTTCATCAAAAAACTTCCTTTCTACTCTCTGGTTTTTATTTTCCAAATTACCGTCAAAGGATGAGATAGGAATGTCATCAGAGATTTTTCAGGGTTGTTTCCAAAAAAAGGAATGATCATATTCTGAGTGACTTTGCAGGCTTTTGCTAGATTTCCAGCCACGGGTGTAAACCATGCTGGATTTGCTGGATGCCTGCAGTGAAGGTCACCAGTAGATTGATGTCCATTGGCAACTCTGTGTTTTTCTGATTGTGCCCTTTATTGTGACTTGCAACAGGGTAGCATTCATGTAGGATCTGACTATGTCATTGTGATGAAATTGAAAACAGCAAAGTGACAAAAAATATAATAAGATGTCTTGGGAGTATCTACTTTGTGTATTAAAAGAGAGTAACAAAACATCCTGTTACAACATCCTTTATTGAAATGTTTACTAGCCTAAAGGCCAAAACTGGTTCATTTATACCTTTTAAGAGTTAGCAACGTACTTTTGAAAATCTGCACTTTCCTTTTATTAAGCTTAAAGAGCAGAATAAGCTCCATTATATTAAAGCTGTATCCACATGGCACTGATGTAAAATTGAAAAGAGAAAAATTCAAGCAAATTACTAGAGATTTTTTGGAAAGGGTTTTACAGATTACCTGATTTTGTGTCACTTAAGTGGCCAGTCATGATTAAATTGATTAAACTGTGTATCTGTCTGATGTCTTATATACAGATCTAATTTTGCAAAAATCTGTGCATTAAAACCCAGGGCAACAAGCCTGTTCAATTTTATTATACTAAATATGCCTTTATGTTTCACCCAGTCAGACCATTTTTTGTATGTGGATATAAAAAAAAGAGTCATCGTTGATTAAATTTTCAGACTAAATGTAGGACAGGTACAAATTTTGATACATAGCACATGTATAGGAAGGAAGGAAACAGACTTGAAATAATGCTCGTAATCAGGAACGGTACCGTACAGTAGCAGCTTGTTCTTTCATGCTTTTCTCATCCACTAATTTTAAAATCAGATTCACTGAATGTAAAAGTCAGTACATATTTGAAGAATATGTATTGTGTCCTAAAATTTTAAGCTACACATAATGTTTGCATAGCAAAATGTTTAAGCCTTCAGGAATTAAGATCTGATCAGAATTCTACTAGAGAGTATTTATTTTCAATAAAGACTGAGGCAGAACAAGGTGTTGCCTGCTGTTGAGGTTTGTAACTCGATAATGTCGGAATTGTTACTAACACTTCTCAGGATATTAAGCATCTCTGTAGAATACAGGAAACGTATGTGTGTAGTATCAAAGTGCTACTTTTATTGCATCATTTTTAAAACCTACATTTTTGAACAGCTTTTCCACTTTCCACATGCCTCCCACCCACCTTCAGTTTGATAAACAACACTGGCAGTTAAGAAAGAGTTTAAAAGCAAGTCCTTTAAAAATCAAGTTAAAGAAGACTGTATATGCCAAGCACAGAGAGTACGCACATGTTCCCTAAATTGGATGTGCTTTCAAACTGGACAAAAGCATAAGGAGCAGTCGGATACATTTTCAAAAGGTTCTGAAAACCAAACTGTATGTGGATCTTATTTCTCTTGAGAAAAGCACAGCAGCAGAATACATTGCTTTTGTTGTTAAGTTCTTGTAGTAAGTGTTTTTACTAATTCTTGTTCTCTAGAAAGCTTCCTACTTCTAACTTATGGCAAAACAAATTCTTTCTGTCTTCTTGTTACTGTTTGCACATCTGCAGCACAGCCCAATTTGAAATATTTATCTGGGTGTCAGCTCTCCTCGGAGGTTCAGTGTCTTTCCGTGCCTCCTGACCTCCGTAGACTACACAGGAATTTGTAAGCACAATTTCCATAAGCACCTTGTATAAATATGGATGAGATTAGACCAGCCCTTCTTTTGCCATGAGGTACATTGCTTCAAGATGATGATGATGGTTTCGCCTGTTTTACCACAGTCTTTCTTTCCTCATCCTCTCTGTGCTGAGCTTTAGAACACTCTGGGAATTAGGAAGAAGATATTTCTATTTAAAAGACAGAGTAGAAATTCGAGAGGTGCACCTTGTTTTCAGGTTCATTCAACTTTAGTAGAATGCTTTTAATGAAAAGATGAAGAAAATGGGAGTGATCTTTAATAACATCCCAATATATAATAGTTTATACCTAAATTATAGTATACGTATACCATACAAAAATAGGTGCCTTTTTGATTACCCTTGTTTATCCATTATGGTCTTGGGAAAAAACCAAGCAAGCAAGTTTCTGCCTATTCTATAGTAATATTTTATTATACATGATTGGTATTTTTGTGGTGGGGAAGAGAGATGCTCCTGACAGATATTACAGGTGGTAGCTGATTGTATTTTACCTTTAAAGGTTTAGAACTTTAGAAAATGCTGACTTCTTTCATCTATTTCTGAAAATTTCTTTGTGGATTTATATATAGTTGAGATGTATAAACATTAAACCTTAGGTTTGGGATTTAAAATATGTATTGTATGATAGAATAATTATGTGACAAGGCTGAATTCACTACGTAGGATGAACTTCACAAGTTAATTTCACCTTAGCTTTTGCTTCTGATAATCTGACAGTGGCCAGGTGGTAGCCATGAGTAACCTGGCATAGGGACGATAAAGCTTTAGTTAAGTAAGAAGCTATTTGAACCAACTTAAATTTCTAAAATGTAAGTCTCTTTCTCAAGTATTCATGCCTGTTAGGACCCTTTCTAGGCAACTAACTAGCAACTACTGATGATTAAAAAAAAGTCAAGACAAAGTCAAGACATTGCCTCTTGCGATGCTTAGACTGCTGGGATGGACAGGCAGGTCTCCTCCCTGGTTGTCCATGTTCCTTCAGTATATTCATGGGAATTCATATGTTTTTTGCGTTTGATATATAGTATCCAGTTTGCATAGTGCACACTTTGTAATCCAGTTGCCGTTCAGAATTTCTTTCAAAGGAGAAAGAGAAAACTGCATCACAATTCCATTCTTTCATGTCCATACAGTGAATTGCCGAGCATTCTGGAAGCAGCACCAAGTCTGACAGGCATGATATGTGTGGAACTATTGGTCTTTTACCTGTGATAAAAATGCAAATTTGAACTGTTGTGTAGTTTGCTTCTGTTTGCTACAAAATATGTACAATTATGGTTGATTATTAACTTGTAAGACTGTACTAACTTTGAGAGCATTAACAGTTTTGAATGAAACATTTAATGTTTTTCAAATGAAGGGGCTTACAGAATAATACAATGTTATTAATATAATTTGGCTTTTGTTATGCAAATTGTTAACACCAGCTATTAAAATCTATTTTAGTAGAAATGCTTTAATTCATGTTTTTTTCCTCTACACTGTGAATCTTTAAGCCTTGGCGGACTAGAGAAAGATCATGCTGCCCAAAGGACTAACCTATGCAAACGAGTTCACATTTTTGTGGATGTCACAGTAAACGTGTAATAAGACGTTATTCCTCCTGCATAATGAATGACAGCATTGGATAACACCTTAAGCCTAGCATCCCGTCTGTATAGTGTATTCACTCACAAAGCCTTCGAGACTACCCTACTCACTAGGATTAGTATTTGTCTGAAAGCGAATCACTTATTGCAACTATTTGAACGATGTCAAAGTGGGACTGACAGAGGGACGTGTGGGCTGCGGCTTTCACACGGTCTGTGCGGAAGTTCTCCTGTGATAGAACTGTGCTCTCACACGCACTCCCTTCAGGGTCTTCTGTTCTGTATTTGTAAAACAGTATAACGCGTTCATTTCCTATCTATCTCTACACATTTGGTTTGCTTAAATAAATGCAGGATACAACAAAACGGTTCTACTTCTTGGCTCTCACCGTGGTTTCTGGGAACATGGGTCACTAGACACAGGTAACTCAGCATGATATCCAGATATTAGGTTTATTGTAACCACTCACATTAAAAATGTCGAAGAGGTGCGCTGGCTGCAGAGCGTTTGCTTTGGCGAGTCATTCTGTATGTTTTCCTCCTCGGAATTAACTCAGTTTCAGGTGATGTCAGTCTGATGCTTTCTCGGTCTCAGATTCTTTCTGATTTCATATATCAAAGTATGGCAATAATGCACCATTTTGGGGAACTTCTTTCAAAATTAAATTCCTCATGTACCCTGAGTAGTATCATTTTAATTGTTTTGTATTTGTAAAATAACAGCAACAGCTTGGAGCAAAAAATTTTGAGAACACGAAGTAGAATGATACTCTGATTTCTCAGCTAAGAATCTCTCATTTATCATAGAACATTTTCCGCTACTTAAAAAATGAGTTACTCCTTGCTTTTTTTTTTTTTTTTTTACCTTCGTATAAGTTTCAGAGGATTGGATCTTAGTCTTATTGTATTATTTTCTAAAGTCCCTCTTTGGTGCATAATCCTAATTGTAATCTGATAAACTGTGCAGATGACACCCACTCATAAACACTTCTACCAAATCATAAATTGAACTTCTTTATTTTCTGAAAGTATGAATGAATCTTTTTACGGTATTATTAAACAATACAGTTATTTGTTTATTGAAGAATTTACCGTCTTTTCTTCTGCCAAGAAACAAGTTTCATGATTACAAACTTATTCTTTGGAACCTGGGCCACTGAGAAAATGATTAATTTGGGAAGATTTTTTCTTTTTTTTTTTTTTTTTGTGGGTGCCAGGGGTCAAACTCAGGACCTCGCGCGCCAGTAGGCGCCCGTGCCGCTGAGCGATATCACCGGCCCTTTTTTCGTATGTGGGTTCTGGGAGTCGAACTCAGGACCTCGCGCTTGCCAGGCAGGTGCTTATGCCTCTGAGCTATCTCACCGGCCCCTGGAAGATTTTTTCTGACCTGAAATAATTTAGGTTTGGAATATACTATAATTTTTTTTATCCTGATTTAAAATTTTGCGGAGTTAGTTTTATAGGTGATTGTGTCATGAGTAACCACCAGAAGCCTACCAAAACAACTTTCTATGAAAATACTCAGACATAATAAATTGAAAAGTAGATAAAAGGAAAGTTTTGCTCCTTTATGTAATATGCTTCTCCTCCACAGAGGGATTGAATCAGAGTTTTGTGATGACAGAAAACTGGATGTGATGTAAGGGTGAACTTCAACATTTTTCTGTAATTTGAAGCAAAATTCTCAGGCTTTTGTCTATTTATATTTGCGAGTAGTAGAGTTTTGATGAAAAAGTAGAATAAGAAAATGGATTTAAAGGGTGAAAAGTCAGTATTAGAACAAAGGACCTAGTTACCTAGTTGTTGATTTTGTGTTTATACCATGGCATTTTGATCCTTGGCAGCTTTTGCCTTTTTTTTTTTTTTTTTTTTTTGAGTAGCAAACATGAAAGAGAATAGTGGCCAGAAATGGAGAAATGAGCAAAATCTGAATTCGTGTTTTTCCACTTGAGAAAATAGGGAACTTTTTTGCACCCCAAGTTTAGTTATCAGATTACTCTTCAGTGAATTGGTGTCTGATTCTTGACCCAGAATAACCATACTTCTTATGTTTTTTATACCCAAGGCCAGGAGGCCCTAATTAATGTTTGCTTATGTGGGTAACTGTTCTGTCCCCTGTGATATCATTTCTCTGGTTACCGCTGATTAGATAGAGGTGACCCAAGGGGCCTCCACAAGAACTCTGCTCAACATGGACAGGGTAACTTAATCTGCCCAAATTTCCCTGCAGGGGTCTAGGCTGAATATGCAGATCAGGTTGGTTAACTGGTTATATTATTAAAAACTAAAGGACATAGAGGAAGGAGAGAAAGGAGTTGAGGAAGTATAAGCTGTGAGTAAGCAGAAAGTGCGAGTAAGGAAAAGCTATGAACTGGGAGGAAGATGTTTTAGAGTAGACACAGGAAAACATACAGTGGCAGGTTGGCAGTGGCAGGGGCCACACCGTGATGGGAAGGAACAGGTGTCTGTTAATTAATGATGGCGTGTTTTTAGGGACACCAACTCCTGCTGCTGGGAGGAGCCCACACTCCATCCCAGTCCTGGGAAGCCTGCCCATCGGGGAGGTCACTTCCTTGCTGTCCCCTTATGCTGGTAGGGCCTTCAGGGATGCTATTCTGTAGTTCTTCCCATCCTTGCATGTAAATCTTTATTTCTTGTGACGTGTTCAGTGATCTCTGTGTGCCTTGTGGTCACAGCAGCTTGACTAACAGAGTGTCCATGTATGTCTGTTGTCACAAAGTGTAGGTTCCATGTTCTCATATCTGACAGATGAAGGAATAGGATAATCCACCTTGAAAAGGAACAAATTTCATGAATGATTTTCACCATTTCCTCCCAAACAAGCCACCAGATAGCAGATGTGACTAAAATACCAGTTGCATTATCACAGGTATCATGTCACATAGGTGGGTGTTAAATTTTTTTTGTTGTCTTAGGTTTTTTTGATTTGTTTTATTGTATGTTTTCTATTGAAAATCACTTTAGGGAGTAGATGGAATGTGTTTCCGCAGACGGTGTGAAAAGCAATGATAATTAATATCAAATGAATGTTACTTTCACCAGTAGTTCCAAGCAAAGAGAGGATTTAGGGCTTTCTAGAAGTTTGGCAAAGAAGAGGGCAATGGCCAGGGCCACTTTAGTGAGTGTCATGGGCCTTGGTGCTACAGCGTGAAAGCTGAATTATTTCCAGAGTTTTATTAAGAAATTATTTCCAGGGCCCGTGAGATGGCTCAGCGGCTTAAGCGCCTGCCCGGCAAGCGCGAGGCCCGAGTTCGACTCCCGGATCCCACATACGAAAAAGGGGCTGGTGATATCGCTCAGCGGCACAGGTGCCTGCTGGCGCGCAAGGTCCTGAGGTCGACCCCCGGTACCCACAAAAAAAAAAAAAAAAGAAAAAAAGAAATTATTTCCAGGCTCATCCAGTGATAGCACTTTATTAAGGTGGAAGAATCAGTAACTTTAACTTATTCATTCAACATATGTTTACTCAGTGTTTATTCAAGACGTGGAACAAAAGAGCTTTCCTCACAAAGCATTCAGATTGGTAGGGGAAGACTGATAATAAACAACTGATTATCTACTTTTGCAATTAATTGCTTAATTCCAGTTGCGGAGCTGGCGTGAAAGGGAAGCCCAGCGTGCCGTGAGTCCTTGAGACTGGAAGGGGTGATGGGCACACTCAGGAGGGGAGGACACAGAGTGCGCTGCTGCTGTCTGAACACAGCTCTGGGAGCTGCGAGGGAAGGGGGTCAAGTTCAAGTTCATCTTAGCATGGGACACATGGGAAAATTCAGTCACTGGCAGTGAACAGAAACACTCCAGCTCGTCTCTCAAATTGCGATTTAAATAGCAAGGGCAGGTTTTTGTAGTTTTAATAAAAGTAAATTCTCCATGGACAAGTCAGGGTATATGTGCTCGAATTTATGTCTACATACACCCTTTTATTATTCTAATCATGACCGACTCCACTCTGAAAAGACTCAGCAGGCTGCAGAGTTAATTGTATACACAGTTTCACTGGTGTGGAATACTTCCTTTCCTTTTTTTGATAATTGGCTGTTGCATAGGCTTTCCTGTATCCTCGCTTCCTCCCTGAAAACTTCCTGAAGTGCGTGCTTACTGGAGCTTATTGTAGTCCCATCTGTGGCACAGCCATTGATTAAAATGCTGCCCTATGCTGTTTTAGATTTCACAGATTCAGAGTTCGTTATTCCCATCCGAGATTTGACATGAGTCAGTTATGCTACATTAACTGGCCAGTACAGGGAAAAATGATTCCCAATGCATGAAAGTCATTGGTATTTATTTAGAATACAACCTTGCCTTCAGGTAGATCATAGCTTTGCTTACACAATTCTTGCAAGTATTTTGAACATCTACCTCCTTTATAAGTCCCAAAATATATTTGAATACTTTACCTTGGGCTATTAAGTTCATGATTGAAATTATTTTGGACATATTTGCATATTTGATTTCCCTAGTGAATGCCTACTAAGATACTTGTGGGAACACTTACTGATACTTAACCAACGTTACCTGGCTACAGGAACATCTTTTTTTTTTTAATGGAAAAAAGGTAAAACAAAATTTCATAACAAAATAATAGGAGAATAACAATAGCTAATGCATTGCATATTGTTATCTTTAAAGTAGTTATTCAGAGTACAATATATGGGCATTAAAATTTCTCTAATCAATATTAGCACAAACCTTCCTTTTCAATGAGCTAAGAGACACTAATAGTATAACTGACTTGTATTTTTTTCCCCTTTTCCTTCTGTTCTTTCTCCTTTTCTCCATGCTAGATCCTTTTTCCTTTTGAATAATTTCTTCCCATTTCACAATATCTATTGTATATTTTGGACCTTATTTACTCTTTCAGTTTCTCACACCAGGGAGACAATATGATGTTTACACATGTGCATCTGATTTATTTCACTTATGAGTATGGTCTCAAGTTGCATCCATTTAGTGATAAAAGTTTCAAGTTTATCCTTCTTTATGGCTGAGTAGTACTCCATTGTATAAAAACACCACATTTTTTTTAACCATTCCTCAGTTGATGGGCATTTGGGTTGCTTCCAAGATTTAGCTATTACAAATTATGCTGCTATAAACATGGGTGCACATATATTGCTGTGGTATGATGTTTTTAATTCTTTTGGGAAGTTTTCCAAGATGTGCTATGTAAACTGATTCCTGGAGTATTAGATCGTTTTTATTTATTTTTAAGTAGCTCTGTGGTCCCTCACTAGTGTTGTATTCATATTGGAACATGCAGTTTCTTCTGTATGTGAACCATCTTCCCACTGGTTTATGTTCCTCTTAGAGGGATTGTGGGTGCAGGACAAACTTGTTTTGTGTGTTCTGTCCATGGAGCAGCGGAAATGATCCACCGGGCTTCCTCCTGTCTGCCACCGTCTCCATCTTCTACGACCCAGAGGTCAGGTAATGTTGGCCCCCGTGGTGACTTAGTTTCCAAAGAAGCAAACGAAAAACATCAGTGGAACAAGAACAAGTAATGCTACCGTGCCAACCTCTTAGTATAATTTAAAAGTTCCATGTTTGAAAGCCACTAGAACATCTCCAGAACTTTGGGGCTTCTAGTCTTAATATCTAATCGTTGATCATGACTGAGACCCTGCCATGGTAGCTGCCTAATATATAACCCTGAGGGACTTGACAGATGCAATGAAATTATATTCATTCACAGAACGAAGGTCTAGATTATGATTGACAGGAGCGGATGGAGGGTGATCAGCAGTAAGAAGTTCTAGTGCCAAAGGTGACCCAGCCAGATACAGGCATGTCCGTGGGGCGACAGCACTGTTAGCAGTGAGGGGGAGGAAGCAAGCTTTTGAGGCCCAGGCAGATCTGAAGCTCTCAATGTCTGCTTGGGTGAAAAACTCAAAGTTTTACTTTCAAGTGCAAGTGGCTCTTTCAAAGTCATTTCATGGTCGAGAAGTAGAATCTCCGTGTATTATTTTTAGTGATCTTTTCATGTCTTTGCAGTTCAGGAAATCTGCAAGCTAATGTGGCACAGCGTTTTGAGCTTAGCCTTTGGGATGTGGGAAGAACCAGGGAAGGTTGAAGGTTGACTTCCTGGAAGTGAGCGAGTCGGGATACAGTCCCTGACTTTTGGATTGTGTGTCGTAGATTTGTTTTTGAAGTCTGAGAAGGTTGTGGAGATGCGAGGAGAGCTAACGGACACTGTTCTGTTGACTGGGTAGCTGCATGCTGCCCAGGTTTGGGCTGGCAGCAGTAAGTTGGACCTTCTGTGCTCGCTATCCTTGGACCCATAGATTTCCAGGTAAACAGGCACCTTCTGTTCTCAGGAAGATGTGGCACAGTCGCACGGCACTTAGTTTGAAGGATGGATTAAAAGCCCTCCGTGCTCTGTGACTGGGTCTCTTCTTCCATTGCACACACTGCTTCTCTTGGTGCACCGAAATGAACCTAAAACAGGGAGGAGGAGAGCAAGTGCCTGTCTGAAGCTGGCCCTCTTGTTCCTTTCCTGTCCCCTCAAGGGCTCTGCAGGGACACAGCTGTAATCACCTACAGGAGAGGTCCCTGGCCGTGGCCTGACTTTGACCACCGGATCAGAGTAAGGATGCTGTGCCGCAGGAGGAAGCATGGCTGCTCTCTAGATCACTGGCTAGGGAAGTCAGTTCCTCATTTCCTTGAAGGCTCTGCAACTGGGAACTAAGATAAAAGAACATGGTCTTCAGAGTACTGGTAGGAATCACAACGTCATTTCCCATTCCACGCCCAGCACTTTCTTCTCCCTAGAAGAGTTTAGTAGGGGGACTAAGATACCATCTGGTCCAAACTCAAACCCCTTGCCATTTGGGTGGTTAGACCTTCCTACTTCTAGCCAGCATTCCAGAAGCACTTCTTAAACACCTACTATCGTGTCCACAAGAGTCTCTCTCGCTCTGTCTCTCCTCTCTCTCGTCGTCGTTGTTTTTTGTTTTTGTTTCTTGAGACAGGATCTCACTATGTAGTCTGAGCTGGCCTTGAACTCAGCATGTAGCCCAGGCTGGCTTTGAGCTTGCAGCGATCCTCCTGCCATTCAAGTTTTGGGATTACAGGTGTGTGCCAGCACTCCTGACTCCATAAGCATTCTTTAACGCCTAATACATGCCCCACATGTGATGCAGGGCTTAGTTTTGGACCTGTAAAATACATTTATGGCATGTGATGATCTATCACCTCCTTGCCAGTTGTGTGTGGTCTTATTTTGTCCTTCCTTTTATTCACTATCTATATCATTCTATCTTTTTTTTTTTTTTTTTTTGTGGGTACCGGGGGTTGACCTCAGGACCTCGTGCTCCAGCAGGCGCCTGTGCCGCTGAGCGATATCACTGGCCTTGTTTTTCCTTTATGTGGGTTCCGGGAGTCGAACTCAGGACCTCGCACTTGCCAGGCAGGCGCTTATGTCAGTGAGCTATCTCACCGGCCCTCTATTTTTATAATGAAAAAAATCAGTACACACTATATATGTGTATGAAATTATGACACTGTACCCCTTAATTCGTACAATTAAAAATTTAAAAAATGATTCATCTTCACTGTAGAATATTCAGAATACAGAGAAGAAAAAATTACTCAAACTCACTATGAGAAATTATAGGTATTGACTTTCCAGGGTATTTATTATACCTATGCATATATTCTCAATAATTTTTTTTTTTTTTTTTGGTGGGTACCGGGAGGTCGACCTCAGGACCTTGCGCGCCAGCAGGTGCCCGTGCCGCTGAGCGATATCACCGGCCCCTTTTTCGTATGTGGGTTCCGGGAGTCAAACTCGGGCCCTCGCGCTTGTAGGGCAGGTGCTTAAGCCGCTGAGCCATCTCACCGACCCTCTCAATAATATTTTATAGAAAATTATACTATACCTTTTTTCCATTTAACATTACATAGTGAAATTTTCTTTTATTATTAAATTATTTTTTGAAAATATTCTATTATATGGTGAAATTACTTAACCTTCTCCATGGACATTTAGATTGTTTTCCTCTTAAAATCTTAAAGAGAATGTTATTATTTATTATCTAAATTCCTTAAACTGGATTATTGAGGACAAAAGGAACCTATACTTTTAAGGCTTTTATTTTATTATTTTATTTATTTATTTATTTATTTATTTTGTGGGTACCGGGGGTCGACCTCAGGACCTCACGCGCCAGCAGGCGCCCATGCCACTGAGCGATATCACTGGTCCTTTTTTCATATGTGGGTTCCGGGAGTTGAACTCTGGCCCTCATGCTTGCCAGGCAGGCGCTTACGCCGCGGAGCCATCTCACCGGCCCAAGACTTTTAATAAAAATAGTTAATTTGCCAGTCAGCAAGATTTGCCCATTTAGACTAGTTTCTTGTTCCCCTCATACATTTTAATTTGTGGCAGCTCGTTCCTTCTCCCTAATTTCCCGGTGATCCATTTCATTGCCTGAGATCACCATTTGGGTGTGACTGCCTTTTAAAGATTTTTGCATATATGGCTGACTGATCCCCAAGTAAGTTTCTGCAACTATGTTCCCCTACCTGAAGTTCGTGTGTGTCCCTACTTGATCAAGCCTTTTCTAGACTGAAGGCAATTGTTTCAATTGTCACTAAGGCTCATTTTGTGAAGGAAACTGCTTTCTATAGGGTGCATGTTAGTGGCCTTGTTTTTAACATATAAAATCGCTGTGTTGAAACCTAAGAGAGAGTAAACAGAAGAGAAAGGGAGAGGGAGTTTTGTTGCTGAGGAGGGGAGGATGTAGTGAGGACTTTGTCCCCCAAGTGTTTAAATTTGCTGAGTGAAAGTATAAATAGAAAGAAAACTCAGAGAGGAAATGGGGCATAAGAAAGCATGCATAACTGAACTGGGAAGCTTAAATAATAGAAACTTCATTTTTCACAGATGTAAAGGCTGCAAGTCTGAGATTTGCGCATCTGCAAGATTATCTGTGACTTCCCTCCATGGCTTGCGGTAGTCGTCTTCTCCCTGTGTCCTACATGGTCTCCCCTCTGTATCCTAATCTCAGAAGGACACCAGTCATACTGCACAAACGGCCACCTTCATGATCTCATGTTGCCTTCATTACCTCTTTAAAGACCCTGTGTCCAAACAAGTCAGCCCATCATGGGGATGAAAAAATTAGTCCTTGTGGGCGGTAGACATAATCAGCCCAGCTTGGGAGAGATTAAGAGAGCGTTAAGAACAGAAGGGCTGAGTGCCCAAGGAAGACATCTGAAAGGTGAAGAAATTGAGAACTAAAAGCTAAGCTCCTTGGCCCAGGGTTGCACAGCAAGTTAATCACAGAGCTGGGACCAGAGGCTAGGACCTGTGATTTTCATTCTCTTGGCTTTCTTGTTGCACTGCCCTGCTGGGAGGCTCAGCCCTGTGATTCCACTGGGCCCCTGTGTCTCTCTTCCTCTGACTCCAACCCTTGGCAATGATCTTGAGACTAACAGTCCCCTGCTACAGGCCCCAAAGCACGGTTGCTAAATTACACCCTACAGAAGGCTGGTTTCCCACTCGTGCCTCCTATAGACTCCTTCCTTCCTATGTTGGATTGAAGTCAACATAGCAAGATCCATTTCACTTTACGCCCACTCCAGAGGGAGCCCTGGCTGCAGTGCAGGGCTTGGATTTATGTATTAATACAACACAGACACATAACCTCCTCCTTACTCTGCTCCTCTCACCTGTCTCCACCTCCAAGGCCCCCCAAGCACCTCCCCTTTCCACTCCTATGATTTTGGTCACAAAATGGTTTTGGTCACAGAATGTCATGCCTCAGCTTACATTTTTTCATTACAGCTTATTCTCTGTTTTTGCATTTTTTATTAGTACATGCTTGCAGCATGATTGCACTCGTCATGTGAAGTTGGCACATGTGCATAACGCATCTTAAGTCTTTTTTTTTTTATCCTCTTCCCCTCCCCTCATTCCATCTCTTGGTCCCCTTCCCTTTCGCAAAAGATGAAAACTAAAAATAGAAATCCCATTACATCTTCTTCTGATCTCTTTGCAGTAAGTTATTTTCAGAGGTTCTACCTCAGGAGACAGGGACTGAGACTGCATAATTTGGTTTGTCCTTTTTTGTCACTATTAGATCCTCTTTCTTCTTGGTTATTGAGGTTATTTGGTTTAGCCACCAAACCAGTATTGGTCAGGGCAAAAGTAAAATTCCTCATTTCCACCAAATGACATGACTTGTCAATGTTTTATATCTGCTTGGTATAGTTTGGATGTTGAATGTCCCTGAGGGCCCAGGTATTAAGGGCTTGATCCTCAGAATGGTGCCACTGGGAGATGGTGCAACCTTTGGGAAGTGGTGCATAGTGCAAGGTCTGTGGCTATTGGGAGAGCACTCTTGAAGGGGATTGTGGGACTCTGGCCACTTCCTCTTTCTCTTCTGCTTCCTGGCCGTGAGGCCAGCTGTTTCCTCCACCACCTGCTCCCTGCCATTGCTATATGGCACCCCCACCAGAAGCCTAAAAGCATGGGGTTTGTCCCATCATGGACTGGAAACTTTAAAGCTGTGAGCCAAAATAAACCTTTTCTCTTTATGAGTTAAACATCTCCAGTATTTTGTTATAGAAACAGAAGCCTAACACACCACCCTACCCTAAGGCAGAGAACTGTACACAGTCGGATCTTTGTATATTGAGCCTCCCTTATTTAAATGCTTGGCCAGAAATGTTTCAGGTTTCAGAATTTTTCAGATTTTAGAATATTTGCATATACATAAGGAAACAGTCTGGGGATGGGACCCAAATATAAATATGGCATTAATTTATGTTTCGTATATATGTACAAAATTCATATATATATATTTATATGTATAAAAATTTTCCAGGAATATATATATATATTATATATAAAATATATAATATATATGTATAATTTTTTCAGGAATATATCTATATTTTTAGTGCCCTTGTGTTTTGACTGCAAACTGTCATGAGATCAAGCGTGGCATTTATTTTCCACTGAAGTTATCTTACTGACACTCTTAAAACGTTTTGGATTTTGGAGTATTTCAGATTTTGGATATTTGGAATAAGATGCTCAACCTATAGAAGGAAACACAGCAATGTAATAAAGAAACAGAACATTCGTTTGTGTCACCACTGGTGATAAATTCGTCTCCATTGTCTAAGCTTTAAAAGAGTTTTCAGTGGGATAATTTCCACCGTGCGGAATGGCTGGCTGACTCTGTACTCGTGGGTAATGGCTTTTTATGGCACAGGGACGATAAAGAATAGAATAATTATTGGCTTGCAGAGTTGCAGTGTGACAAATGCGACCGCAATCATCCCCTAGCTTCTTGGAGGATGTTACCTAGTGCTGGCTACTGGTAACTGTTAAATGGAGGAAGATTGCCGTTTTATGCACACCCTGGTATACTTTGTTTGTAAAGAATTTAGCATAGTGCTGGGCTCATAGTAGGTTCCATATAGGTGGTGACAGAGACCACAAATGGCCCTCTGTGAGGGGTGCTTGTTGATTGCTATAAAAGAGAACTTCCTTTTCATCTCCAGTGGGTCATTGAGTGGCCAGTAGTGAAGGTTCAGTACAAATCCACACACTCATTAAGAACAGATTAAATACAAATTGAACATTAGTTAAGTATAATGAGATGATACAAAAACATGTTAAGACAGCGGGGTATTTGGAGAAGGAGAGGACCTGGGCAGAATGAGTTTATTACCCTTTTGATAGTTAGATGTCTGTACTAACAAGTTCTGCTTAAATTAGTAGAGAAATTTTGTATATTCTCACATGATGTACTTCGTAAATTACCATTTAGGATGTTAATTTCACAAGTGGAAGAATAGTGGTAAACGGTGACCTTTAAAAGTGCACAGCTAATTGAATCACTGATAGTTAAACATGACTAGATCTAAATTATATGAAAGGGACACAAGAGGGCAGCTGCGTACTGTTTCTGAATACAGTTTGCTACAAAATATTAGGTGATCATTGAGTATGTGAACAATCAGAACGATAGGAAACTGTCTAATAAATTTCTTACTATGTGGATGTAATAAAATTATTTAATTAGAGTGCAGCTAATTATGCTTTATACTAGTCAAATCCTTATTGACAATGGTTAGTAAGCAGAAATGTAATTACCATGCTATTGATTCGCTATGCAGTAGGTGCCCATATTTACACAGAACTTTCTGGGGATGTCTTGGGAATCACCTGGCTGATCTGAGAGTGAGGCGTGGGATGGATGGAGGTGCCTATAACTTTCTGGATACTCCTGTTCCCCTGGAAAGCACTTGTGTTAGAATAAAGTAGGTATCCTGTGCAGAGCTCAGCAATCCTGTAGGGTTAGACAGGAAGTTTCCAGCTTCTATGTTTTCACACATTTCTAGATGTTCGTTAGTTCTGGCATCCTTATTTGTCATCTTTTGAGACCTACAACATATAAGCATCTTGCATGGGGTCTGGGGTCTCCTGCCAGAGCAGGGGTGTAGCCTCTAGAAAGTGGATCCTATCCTGTGGGAGCAAACAGATCCTAGGCACTAAGATAATGTACCCTGAGCAAAGGATCCTGAGCATGGCTTGTGCATTCTAGATCCGAATTATGTGCAGTTTAACAAGGCTTGTGCTTTAGTGTAGGGACAGTGGGAAACAGCTCTGTCTAGTACAGACTAGATATACATCCCTTGTGCTTCATTAAGGGTAGTAGCACTGGCTTTGGAAGGACGCATAAGTTTTGTTAAAAGGGCAGCTACTAAACTCACAGAGCATCCCCCAAAGTGAATGTAGGGAGATCATTGCTACTTAGTATATTTCTGTAAACATTTATTATCTACCTGTAGCATGGACCAGTTAATGGTGGATGCAAGTAATTGAGAAAAACAGTGGAACCAATACTGGTAGCAGGGAGGACAAGGTAGGAAGATGGAGTGGCACAGAGGCTCAAGAACTGGCTGTAGAACTATTCATGCAGACACAATGGGGCAGAAGCATATGTCCTAGGGCCAAAGTGTTAGTTCCAGTTCAAAGCTAAGGACAAGATATAAGCACAAAACTCCAAGCTGGGGATTCAGAATGACAGTTTATACAAAACAACATGGTGCATGGAGGTATCCAGTGAGAGAAAATAGGCAGGTGACAAAGATCTGAAATTATCTAGATTGGAAAGCCAACCATGCCACCATGAGTCTGGATGTCATTGCTGACCACACACCAAGAATCATGTTGCCTTCTGTTCTAATTTAAAATGACTGTCCTGGTAAGGACAAGTACATGCACAATGTCTGATTCCCTCAAGAGTCCAGAATTTTCACACAGTAGAACAGTCTATACAATAAAGGAATTATAGCCCAAGATGAATGGATAATAAGAACAAACATTAATTCATGTCATGAGGTCATGTCTTCAGCCACAGCCAAGTTTTGTCCCAGGGTGTTGAAGGAATTTAGATATATAATCTGGGAGTTACCACTGGTGGTATTTAAAAAGTCATGTATAGCAAGACAGAAATCCAGAGATTGATGACAAGTAAATGTCATGAATTTTCAAAAGACATGGACTCCAGAAACTACAGACAAATAAATTTGGTCAAAGTTTGGTCAAATTATAGAATGAATTTTAAGCAGATGTCTTATGAACACTTTGAAAGGAATGTGTTGACTGTTAGAAGATGTGGAGTCACTAAGGACAAATCATGCCAAAGTAACCTCATCATCTGTGAAAGAATTTTACTGAGTTGGTAGATCAGGGGAGTGACATGGATCAAATGTTTCTTGGTTTTAGCAAAACTATGTGGAAAAATCTGACATGTCAAGAAATCATTATGTAAAACTGAGAAAAATACAAGAAAGTACTCCTGGATACCTAGGACTTGTTTGAAAACTCTGCTCAGAATCTAAGAAAAAAATTCAATTTGCAATGACATTTGGTGAGTACCCATGTTATCTTTTGTAAATTCTCTCTAGAGTAGCCATGAAGGCATGAGAAAGAAGAAAACTGAAATTAGAGTGACCACCACCACGTTAGTGCTAGGATCTTGGAAGGATTCCTATTAAGCTGAAGACTGATGGAAACAACACAAGCAAAATGATTGCTTAAATGGAGCTAGAAAACCCCTTTCTTTCCTCTATATTGTTTAGTCCCTGGCTTTGAAGCTTAGAAGCATGTAATCTGTACAAACTAGGGAAGACGATATCAAACTCCTTTGTGTGGAACAAAGAACAACCAAAACTATGAATAATCTAGCAAATAAATTATAAGATTTTGCTGAATGATATAAAAGAATATCAATACACGGAGAACCCTGTCCTGAATTCCCATTCAGATTAAACATTGTAAATATCTCACTTCTTCCATAAATAATTACAAATTTAAGGGATCCTAACAAAATCATAAGAATTTGTTTTATGAATTTGACAAAAAAAGATTCTGACTGCATCTGAAAAATAAACAGGATGGTTAAAAAAACTGTTCCTCATGTATTTCCAAAATTAATATATGACAAAATAAACATAATTAAACCAGAGCAAAAATGGATGGATTAATTAACAAAAAGTTAACTTTGACAAATACCTTTTCCTTGAAATAATCAAGTTAGAGCCCTTTTTATACCATACACCAAAATAAATATCAGAGTAAAATGTAAAAATTTAAACAATCAAAAAGAATAGAATATAGATCAATATTTAAAGATGTTTGAATGACGAAGAATTGTTAAGCATTTTGTCCTTGATAAACCTACAAATCAGAAAAAGAGCTATTAATTTGAACATAAGCATAAACATAATTTTTAAAATTGCTTTTATTCAACTTTTATTTTGGGGTAATTGTAGGTTCACATGCATTTGTAAGAACTAGTACTGAGAGATACTATGTACCACCCAGTTTCCCCAGTCTTGTAAAACTATAATAAAATATCTCAACCAGGATGTTGACTTTGTACAGTCAAGATATAGAACATTCCAAATGTCCCTTCTGTTCCCCTTTCATCTCCACTCCATTTCGCTCCTGCTTCCCTTCTCCATCCTTGACAACTGACAACCACTCATCTTTTCTCTATTTTTCTAGTTTGATAAATTCAAGAATGATATATAAATGGACTAATACAGTCAATAATCTTTGGGATTGGATTTTTCCATTCAATATCTGTCACCATTCTTGACCACGGTGGCACAAAGGGTGAGAGATTACTCAGAGTCCGTGTCCAGTTTAACCTCCAAGAAAGCTTAGAGGGACTGCTTTTACCAGAGTCACCTCAGTGTGAGAGAGTCTCAGGAGAAAACAGCCCTGAACTGCAGCTTCTGTGGCTTTTTCTTGATAGAATGAGGAAGCAAGGATAAAGGACAAAAGAAGGACATTTGTGCAGGGATTCACATAGGAGAGAGGGAGAGGACAGGGAACGGACAGGGCGGTCTGCTACATGACTGACCTTAGGGCTAATCTAAGTGATCGGAGTATGGGGAGGATGAAGGCCAGAGCACAAGGAGCATAGGCAATGTGTTTTGGTCCTACTTGGAGTGCTGCCCTGTAGGCTATATTATAATCTGTAACCACACATTCCAGTAGGATTTGGTTATGGCTCCAAAGTTTCCTTTATCTCTGCATATCCATCTCATATGTACTTCTGGCCAAAGCGCCCACAAGCATCATTCTCCAAAGAGTAATTCCCACTATTGCATGTATCCACAGTTCATTCCTTTTTACTACTAAGCAGTATTCCATGGTTTGAAAATACCACAGTTTAAGAATTCACAGTTTAAGAGTCACTGAAATACATCTGGGTTGTTTCCAGGTTTTGGCTAATATAAATAAAGCTGCTAGAACATTTATAAGTTTTTGTGTGAATGGGAGTTTTCATACCTCTTGGATAAATGCCTAATAGTGTATTTGCTAGGCCATAGATAGCTGCATGTCTCCTTTTTAAGACACTGTGAAACTGTTTTCCAGATTGCTGTAGTATTTTGCACTCCCACCAGCAATGTATGAGTGATCTAGTTTCTTTGAATCCTCACCAGCGTGTGGTACTATCATCTTAAAAAGAAATTAGCAGCCAGGTGTGGTGGCGCATGCCTGTAATCTCAGCACTTGGGAGGCTGAAGCAGGAGGATCCCTGCGAGTTCGAGGCAAGCCTGTGCTACATAGTGAGTGCAAGTCCACACTAAACTTGTGAGTCCCTGTGTCTTAGTTACTTTTCTCTCGTTGCTGAGATAAAATACTCAACATCCAAGGTTAAAGAAGAAGAGGTTTGGGGCCAGGGAGATAGCTCAGCAGCATAAGCACCTGCCTGGCAAACGCAAGGTCCTGAGTTCGACTCCCGGAACCCACATACGAAAAAAGGGCAGGTGATATCGCTCAGTGGCATGGGCGCCTGCTGGCGTGCAAGGTCCTGAGGTCGACCCCGGTACCCACAAAAAAAAAAAAAAAAAAGAAGGAGAGGTTTATTTAGCTTACAGTTTGTAGAGGTTTCAGTCCATAATCTGCTGGCTCTAAGGCAGGGAGGCATGGCAGAGGGGCAACCATTTACAGTGGCAGAAGATACCAAATGCAATAAGAGGAGGGGAGAGCAAGCCACTTTCTGTCCCTTATATTGTATGCAGGCTACCCATCTTCGGGAGGGGTGTTGCACTCACACTGTTAATCCGAGGAGTGTTAGACCATGAATCAATCACAAACTCTAGATTCAGCCGCCTCCAAAAAGCATACCCCACATGACTGCATGAGGCTTTGGGGGGACATCGAGACACAAATCATAAAACCCTGTTTCAAAAAAACAAAACAAAACAACCCCCCAAGGACCAAAACCCAAAAATCAAAAAACAAACAAACAAAAAAACCAATCAACAAACCAACCAAAAAAACAACAAAACCTCCCCAAAATAAACAAAAAAGAGATTAGCCATTCTAATAGTTGTGCACTTATATCTCATTATAGTTATTATAGTTTAAATTTGCATTTTTATAGACTAATTGATGTTGAACACATTCATGTGCTTATTTGCCATTTTTATCTTATTTTGTAAATACATGTGCGTAGCTTTTGTTCATTTTCTATTTTTTTTTATTTTTTACTGTTTTGTAAAAATACATACTAAGTACTAGTCCCTTGTTGGATATGTGATTTGAATATCTTTTCTCTGAGTCTATGGCTTGTCCCTTCAATTTTGTATCTAGTTTGTCAATTATTGTTATTAATCTTGTTAATTATTGTTTTTATTTTTTTTGCTGGAAATTGCACCCAGGACCCTGTGTGTCCCTAGCCAAATACTTTATTACTGAGTTGTGTATCTTCAGCCCTTAATATTTTATTTTGTGGATCATGCTTTTGGTATTGAGGCTATGAAATCTGTCTAGATCTGTCCATAGATCTTATGTTTTTTTTTCTATCTGTTATTCTAGATGTTTCATATTTTTACATTGTATGTTTTACATTTAAGTTGATTCATTTTAAATTGATATTTATATAAGGTGTGAGGTTTTAGTTGAGGTACCTTATTTGGGTTATAGGTATCACTTTGCTTTGTTTCTAGAAAAGGCTATCCTTCATCTATTGTATTGTTTTTACACTCTTTTTCAAAAATCAGTTGGGTATATTTTTGTGGGTCAACTTCTGGTTCAGTATGTAGTCTATTCTACTTATCCATCTGTGGCTTTCCATTAATACCATATAGCTTTGATTGCTGTAGCAGTATAAGTCTTCCAATGAGTAGATTGGTTTCTCCTACTTTACTTTTATTTAAAACAACAAAAAAAATTAGCTATTTTAGTTCATCTGGCTTTCTATATTTATTTTAGAATAATCTTGCCTATACTAATAAAACATCTTGCTGAGATCTTGATAGGAATTGCATAAAACATGTATGTTCATTTTGGGGAAAATTGACATCTTTACCATGTTGAATTATCCAATCCATGAACACAGTTTGCTCACTGCTAGTTTATACAAATATAATCGAGTTCTGTATGTTTGTCTTGTATCCTAAGAACTTTATGAACTCTTTTTTGGGGGTGAGGTTCAAGTTCAAACCCAGGTACTTGAGCATGATAGACAAGCATTCTACCACTGACACCCAGCCCCAAGATATCCCTTCCTTCCTTCCTTCCTTCCTTCCTTCCTTCCTTCCTTCCTTCCTTCCTTCCTCCCTCCCTCCCTCCCTCCCTCCCTTCCATCTTTCCTTTCTTCATTGCTTCCTTACTCCTTCCCTCTCTCCCTCTCTGTCTTCCCCCCACCTCTCTCTTTCTTCAGCATTGGATATTGAACTTAGGGCCTTAGGCATGTTAGACAAGAGTTCTACACTGAGCTATATCTCCAGCCCTTGAACACTCTAATAAAGTCTATGAGTTTTTGTATGTTAATTAAGATATTATGTGTGCACAATGACTTGGAAATAGAGGCAGTTTAAAATTTCCTTTCTACTCTGCTGACATTTTATTTTCTTGCCTTTTCGCATTGGCTAATACTTCCATCAGTATTCCATCAGTTGGGTAAGAGAAGACACATATGTATTGCTCTGTATGTTATAGTAAATGTATTCGGTTTTTCCCCATTAAAGACAATGTTAGCTTTTGAAGTTTTGTAGATTTTTAAAAATCAAGTTGTACATATTTTCTTTTACTCCTATTTTTCCGATTGTTTTTAAATTAAGAATGGGTGTTGAATTTTATCAAATGTTTCTTTTGCAAATATTGATATGATTGTAAGATTTTTCTTTTTTAGCCTGTTAATATCATAGATTACCTTAATTCTTTCATGTTGAGTCAGCTTTGGGTAAATCCCCTTTGATCACAGTGTATAATTCTTAAATATTGCTGAATTCTATTTGCACTATATTATAAAATATAAATATTATAAAATATAATATTTTTAAAAGTTTTTGCTTTTATAATCATGAGAGTGGTCTATAGTTTTTCTTTTTTGTACCTCTCCTGGTTTCTGCATCAGAGTAATACTAGCTTCCTAAAATGAAGTATAAAGTGTTCCATCCTCTTTGTTTTACTGGAAGAGATAGTACAGAGTTGCTGTTAATTCTTTGCTAAAAATTTGATGGAAGAAATTTATTGATTTGAACACAAACTGTTGTTTTAACCAAGTGTGGCCTAACGGGTAGATTAAAATAATGGGTCACCATGTTCTATCATTGTACCTGGCATGCTTGCCAATGTATAGAGAACTTAAAGTCGGAAATTAATTCTTATCTTGGGAGTGCCAAAATTTCATGTTTATCTCAGTAGACTTAAGTGCTCTGCCTTAGTATTGAATTCTATCTCTCATAGCCACATTTGACTTGCTGTTCTCAACTCAGGGATGTTTCCCTCTCCATCTCCTTGTTTGTATTTCATATCTTTATATGATTTGCTTTTAAATTCAGTTTTGTTCAAATATTACCTCCTGACTATCCTGCTTAAATATATTCATCCAACCCCATCACTCTCTTGATTCATTCCACTTTACTTTTCTTCCTAGCACTGAATAGTCTTCCTTTTTTTCTCTCCCTTCTTTCTCTCCTTCCATCTGTCTCTCCCTACTATCCAGCCATCTCACCCCTTCCTTCTTTTTTTTCTCCCTCTTTGCTTCTCTCCCATAAGAACATAATGTCTGCGAAGGTAGGGACATTAGTGCCTTGTTTAGTGCTTTACTTCTACTGCTTAAATCATGGTAGATACTCGATAAATATTTCGAATGAATAGTATTGGATACATGTATTGTTCTTAATGTTACTTAAAATTAATTAACAGTGAAAATTGGAAGAGTTATAAATTGAATGTTTTTCCCCCTTAACAAACATTTGTTGGTTGGATGCTGGTGAGGAAACAGTCCTTTCTTCAGGGAGCTTACGGACCAGCAGAGGAAATGTGAGTGGACTCTATGAATCTATGTATTTACAAACTGTGTTCAGAGTCTAGAAAGACCAGCACAGGGTGTTCTGAAACCATATACTGGAAGGACTTGAAGTTTAGCAGGAGCTGTCAAAGAGAGCTTTCCTGAGCTGAGATCTAAAATGTGAAGGAAACAGAGAAACTCAGCACAGATCTGGGAATGGCCCAGAGACAGGAACAGTGGAGTATCCTTAGAATCCAGAGTAGTGCAGAAAGGGAGGCAAAGAACTATGAGGCAAAGAGCTGAGGAGGTAGGTGGGTACAGGCCATGCATATTGATGGTGTTCACCTTTATCTGAAGAGGATGAGATGTTATTAAATTATTTTAAACAGTCAAGTAACATTATTAGATTCAAGTGTTTTAAAGCCCACTTCTCCTGCTGTGTGCAGCATAAACAGAAAGGGGATGAGGAAGACGAGGAGATCTGGTTAGTAGGCAATGGTAATAATTAGGCGATGCGATTTGTACAAGATGGCGGCAGTGGTAAGAGGGATATGAGGGCAAGGTGACATGCTTTAAGTATATTAGAAATCAAACATATAAAATGCTGGAAAATCAGACAGAATATGTTTATGGAAAGATACTTTGTATTTAGTATGGTACCACATAGAAGAAATAAAATAGATTTGGTATAAAAACTTCCAATTTGTGCAGCAGCTATTGCACATTAGAATGACCTCAAGCAAGTCATTTAAACATTTTGAGCCTGCGTTTCCTCATGATTTTAATGAGTTCAATAATACCTGCATTGTGGAGTTGAAAGATGTCATAGACACTACTGGTTATCTCTAAGCATCAGTTTTCCCTGTCTTCCAGAGTAAAATGAATTTTAGTTGGGCAGATAGCTGAACAAGAAAACAGTACCTTTCCTAGGCTCTTTGTAGTTAGGTATTGTCATGGGACAATTCTGATCACTGGCCCTTCTGAGAACCTCCATCAAGAGAGAGCTAGGCCTTCTCTTTGCTCCTCTCTCTCTCCTTTTTTTTTTTTTTTTTTTTCTTGTTTTCTTCAGTGTCACCACCTGAAAGGAAGATCCTTCCTCAGATTATGTGGGGGAAGCCAACCTGCCAGAGACAGCAGAATACTGAACTAGAAGGAGCTCGACTGCGAAGAAACCCAAGCAGCAGCCCAGGAGTGAGCTAGTCTCTGTTTTGTTATTGTTGTTTCTGCAGAACAGAGAAACAATACAGAATGATGAGCATCATCTTAACGGTTACATCAAGATGAGAAGATGTTATATATGTGAAATGCCCGGCACATCCCACTAAAAAATGAAAATATTTTCTAACTCTGCCCTCTGGGAATGGAAAGTGAAATTGGATCCTTAAATTTCTGTTTTTCGTAGAAGAGGCTCTGGCAAGCTGGAAAACATCCAGGAGAAAATGCTCAAGGTGGTGAGCAAGCTTGGAAGCCACATTATACAAAGAGCAGTTAGTTACAGGAATCGTGTTACATTTACTATTTTAAAAATAAATGTGTGTTTCACTCAGGCTTCGGAATGTCAGGCAAGTGGGAACCCATAATTCCATCTACTCCAATGGGCATGGAATCAAATTATCAACAGCCCTGCTAGGGCGTAGAGCTGGTGCTTTGACCAAAGAACCTTGATGGATTGGGAAGAATCTTGGCAGCTGGGCATAGGTCTTGCACACCCACAGACTTGGCTGGGAGTACAGCACCCAGAGGACCATTAGCAGAGAAGCTCTGTGTACCTGGTGGAACTGTGGGTACTCTCCAACTTGCACCTGGGTGGCTGGTTCTTCTTTTGTCTTCTAGGGAGTGGTAGTGGATCAGTGAAGGTGTCTTCAAGACTCTCAAGGAGGATCCTGGAGGATGGTGGTCAGATATCTATTGCTTCTGTGAGGTTCTAGGTGATACAACTTTTGAAAAGCAAGAGATGGCTTAAGTATTTGGCAAAACTAAAAGAAGAGAGCCATTTTGAAGACTTTGAAATAGAGACCAAGACTGAAGCAACACTGTTTCCAACTCATCCTGTTTTGTTGCCCGCACTGGGAAGTACCTAGTCTATTCAAATTTCCTTCAGACTTCAATCAGCTTGTTTTAGAAGGAGTCAGTTATGAATGAAGTGGAAGTTTAACGCTCAAATAGAGGAGTCCATCTAAAGGAAGCTTGTAAGCAACACAATTAGATACAAACAAACATCCACATAAAAAACAATTTAGCAAGGATCCACTTGGATCAAAGGGTCTGTGTTTATGATGGCAATGATACTTTCGCAAATCCACTGGAATACTTGAAACAAGATCAAAGAGAATAATTTTCAAATGAATGCTTCTAGATTTAGTCAAATGGCAGATGCCCTGGGGACACCTATGGTGACATTCTTCAAAGGAACTTTCATGGTTTGTGTAATATAGGTGCAACATTAGCTTGCACTGTATCCCTAGGAAAGTTCTTTTCCTTCTATCCCACCTCAGTATCATGAGACACTGATACCTCCTGATCCAGCCATTCTAAGGGACCTGTAGTTATAAGAAAGAAATGTGTTCTTCCACTTTGTCCAGTTTCTGTTCGGCAATCCATCTCCTCCCCTGCTTAGCATCCTGCATGCATGCCTGTCACACTGTAGCCTGCTTTTCTATTTTCCCCACCCAGCTATGACAGCTTTCAGATAGTATGTTTTCACCAATTTATCCCAGTAATGTTTGGTACCCAAAAGATATTGTGTTAGTTACTTTTCTTGTTGCTGAGACAAAATACCTGACACCCAAAGTTAAAGGAGGAAAGGTTTATTTAGCTCACAGTTTGTAGAGGTTTTGGTCCATAATCAACTGGCTCCAAGGCAGGGTGGCGTGGCAGAAGGGCATCCCAGAGGAGAAACAGTTCATGGTGGGCAGCAGGTAGCAAAGCAGGCAAAAGCCCCAACAAGCAACTTTAGCAGCTTCTTTCTACTTCTTTTTATACTCTATCTAGGCTAATGGGATTAGGGCGGTGCCAAACCAATCAGTGGACTGATTTGGTAATCACACACCCTTAACCCCAGCATCACACCTCTGAAAAAGCCCCCACCTATGACTGCATGAGGCTTGGGAGTAGATACATCTAGGTGCAAGCCATAACAGATACTTAAAAATATCCTTGATCTGTTAACTCTCCAGCAGCAGCCAGTTTCATAGAGCTCGAGTGTCCCTTACCTTCAAAGATTTGCCATGCTAGGATCACTGATGTAAATTCAGCAAAAGTCCCTGGAGCTATTCTGAGTTCTCCACGTGGTTTCTAGTTGGTATATAGATGCTTTGTCAGACTAGGAGGATCTACAGAGAGGCAGCCACACGCAGAGAAAGTACCCAGAGAAGTGGGTCCTGCTATTCCAGTGCTACTTTCAGTTTGTCTCCAACCTACTACATGACATTGAACAATATGCCTACGCTTTTTGTGCCTTACTTTCTGGAGTCCTTTGTACCCCATCCTCATGGTAGGGTGCAGTGAAGAATCTGTGTAGAATATCATGGGAGGAAACAGAAAGGATAAAAGCAAACACATTATAGGTGTTGAGAGGGTTGGCCTTTTTCTTTGGCTATGGGTGGAGGAAGTTCCATTAGGAGGAATCCATTAGATACCCACTTCTTGTCTTTCCTTGTCTTCTTGTGTACCCTGCAGGACTGAGGAGAGATTTCTCTGACTGGAGAAGGAAAGGGATGTGCTCAGCCCAGAACAGCCCTTTCCTTTCTGTGCCACTCTTGCTACAGGGTCCTAAATGCTGGTGTGCCCCTCTGTAACTTCTTAGTGCTTCCTCCCAAGAACCTGTACTACATACCAGCCTCAGGCAGTTCGTGCTGCCCGGGATGGGTGGTTTAGTGAGACTAAGGCCAAAAGGAAATCTTCCTGGTTACTACTCTGTAACAGTATTGCCCTGTCACCTCTACCAGTATTAAAGCCAGTGTTTGATTTCAATTGGTTACTCTCTTTTTACTTCTCAATGGGAACAAGAACAAAGGAATGTCAGATACTGTAGAACTCCAACAAATGAGTATATCATAATTGTGAAGAAAGCTTTGGAAGGAAGTGCAGTGTGGTCAAAACCACTTTAGGCTGGAATTACTGAGGCTCTTTTTCCAGTCCAGACTCTAAGCCTCTCTTGCTTTGCTGCCTTGGCCAAGTCCAGAGGCTTTTCTGGACCTCCATTTCTTCCACTTTAAAATGCATGTGTTGGACTAGTTGTTCTTTCATCCTTTTTAGCTCTAAAAGCGTATGGATCCCTGATTGTAATTCAGCCAAAGAAGGTTCCAAATGGACTGGGAGTCTTCTATCTCTTGATAACTGGCAGAGACTCTTAGGCAATAGTTATTTAATATCCATTTACTGTTTCTTCCTATGAAACCCAGTTTTTACTGCGTAGGGACTGAAAGATGTATTCTTGGCTTCTCTGGAAGCTTTCCTTCTGCTTCCTATATGAAATGTGGAAATACAACCACTCTGAACTAAAAAAATCATATCGACTATGGAAGTGATAGAGGTTGGTGGACAGGCAGAAGGTGGGCTGTTGATGACATAGCAGAGCTTCCCCCAGCACTAAATTTCCTACCTCTAGATTTCTTTTATGTGACAAAGAAATAAAAGGAGTCCGTTATTCCTCGTCTCTGTTGCCAGTAGTTGAATAAAATATCTAAATGACATGAATAACTTGGATTTCTCTGCAGAGTGGTGTAGTCCACATAGCTCATCTTTAGAACACAGAGGCCTTATTCATCTCCAGAAATCTGTGTCTTGAGAGGTGAAAGAAAATGAAATTTCCTTCATGTTTGGGCACCAGTGTCATTATAAAAATGAGAGAGTCTCAGTTTCTGTGAGTCCCAGCCATCAGTTAAATATTTCAACCAGCCCAACTGAAGTTTTAAAAATTTTTTTTCAAACATCTGTAATAGTTAACAACTGTGGATTGGAACAAAACCTGTTGGCCAAAAATTCTTTCAAGCTGACAAAATGTGCTAGTCCTGCCAAACATGAAATAACACTTAGTCATTTTCAATGAGCACTATAAAGCAGGGCAGTCGGTACTTCATGTGTTTCACACCATTATGAAGTAAGTAGTGACAGGAAAATAGATATTCAGCTAAATCAAACAAGTGACACTCCTCCTTAAGCATCCTGAGATGCTTGTACAAAGCTCCAAGATAAAATAAATGTGAGACTTGCTATAGCGAGTTCTGTAAATATTTTCCCCACAGTTAGATGGTAACTGTGGCGTTGTGGAAAGGTGTCTGGATGTGGAATTGGGAGTTCTAGATTTGTACTTCAGTTTTCTGAAGTAGCTCCACAACTCTGGAGACGTCTTTAGTCTCCCCGAGCTTCTGTTTCCTTACCTGTAGACTTGGGACATGAATATTTGTCTCACGAGGCTAGTGCAAAGATTAAATTATCCAACATAGGTGAAGATTGCTATTTAATAAATATTTTATGGAATCCGAATTTTAAAGCACCTTACTATTTATCTGGGGTGTGGGATTTCATCCCAGGGCATTTGAAATGCTCCAGATATGTTAAATTGCAGTCAGACTTCACCAACGTGCAAACATTCAATATGCAAATAAAGTAAACAGCCATGCTACTGATGAGTGAAGGAAGTACCTTAGGATGCCAGGGGGACATGAACTGGTGGGGCTCTGGGAGTGACTTGCTGACAGCTACAGTTTGGGTCCATGTGGATAACAGTGTGGAGGACTGAAATTAAATATAAAATTTGACAAGTTTAGTAATGAGCCACAGAGTGTCATTCATTTTGGGAAGGAAAGCCAGAGCCTGAGTCACCCCATGTGGAAGGGCGGGCTCTGCGTGAAAAGCAAAGAAGTGGTTACTGATGGCGGCAGCTCAGCGGGGTTGCATGAGCGCACAGGCCAGATGCAACAGCAGGAAGTGCTCCTAGCAGATATCCTGCTTCTTAGCACATATAACAGCCCCGTGTCTCTTTCCGCCACATGCATTTTTATGTGGATGGGATGGTTAAGAGGTTGAGATGGAAAAGTTCCCTAGGAATCAGAAGCCCTTACATCATATACTGCCCTCATACAATTGGAAAACAACTCTTGTCTGCAGCCTAGGAAGTAGTCTTGTCACCCTTTTAAGGGTGGGTAAGTTGAGGTAGAGAGAAGCTGAGTGGTGAACCGTTTGGAGCTGAGATTAGAACCTAGGGCGATTGGAGTCTATGATGGAATTAAGAAGCAATGAACATACAGCACTCAGCGTGGTACTCCATACGAGCTCTTGCTCAATAAATGACTACTATTCATATTAGTGAGAAGGAAGGATTGCTCTGAAGTCCTGCAGCCCAGAGATGAGGGTATTCATCTAACCTAGTCATGCCCTTTGTGTGGAGGAAGCCAGCCAGCTGCTTTCCATCTTTTCTGAGGACAAAACAAGAGGAAATGGGTTTCAACCACATGTGGAATCTGTATATTCGTTCTGAAGTGAGCTTTCTACTTATTAAAAAAATATAGCCTTAGGATGCAAGCTCTGCAAAATCAGTCAGTAAAATAATTACATTAATCGCGGCAGGGACATGTTCCAATAACAGCTAACACCATATGTATGGTGGAAATATAGCATGTTTTCATCATGCTCGGCTCAGGTGAGGACATTTTTAGAAGTGGGGCAATCTCTCCTCAGTTCACCCCCAGCCCACCTACCCCAGCTTCTAAAGAATACTGCTGGGACTTGCAGTCCTCCATATAAGTCGCCTTTCTCTGAGGGGAACGTGACTCCTAGGAAGCCATTAGCAGGGATGCAGGTTTTCCTCCTAAGGTGATGCTCACAGTCAGGTCTCTCAACACTTTGGTGCCATAATTAATACTTGTGGTTCAGAGGTGCTGGAAGCACCAAAAGGCCAAGACCATGGTCTTGGGATCACAACTCAATGGCCAAATTTCCGCTTGGTCTCATAATTGGGATTCATAGCCCTCTGTGAAGCCACTCTTCTCTCCTACCTTAGCTAATTTGCTCCAACTTTCCCCTCTTGTTCTCCTAGACCCAGAGCGTCATGGAGATCAGTGCTTCATAAGCCTTTATCTGTCAGGGAGCTTGTTCAGATTTGGACACGCAGGTCTGTGTGGGGCTGAGGCTGCCTTTCTGGAAGGTGATGCTGGTTCATGGTCTGGGCTGCACTTTTAGTTGCAAGGATTTGCTTGAAAAGACAAGCTGTGTCCCTCTCCCTGCTCCATCTTCTGACTAGCTCGGAGGGCATGACACCACAGGAAGTACGCAGAACCAAATTTAGATCAATAAAAACCTTTCTTCTGAGGCTCGCTTTGCACTAAAGGAAATGAGGGAATCTCCTATCTTGGGAAACTTTCAAAATCCCCTGCCTCTTGTAATCAGAGCAAGCGTTGGCCATAGCTTGCTTAGAGACAAGTGCAAGAAAGGGAATTAAGACTAGAAGTCTGTTTGAGGCTTCACATTGTGAAGCCCAGCAAAGAGTGGTGGATGGGACTGAATTCCTAGCACATAAACTACTCTATGGTCTTCTCAGGGTTTTCATTTTCTTTTATGAGCCAAATGCCAAAAATTCTAAACCACAGTACTACTCTCGAATGGTTTTGCACTTTCAAAGCAAAGTTCCGGCAGGGGGGTGTCTTCCATTTATACACAGACTCCATCATCATAATGATTTTCCTGTTCTACACGCAATGAGCCAAGAGAGAGTCTTCAAAGGCCTTTTTCCAAAAGTGTACTTCCCCCCTGAAATATTCATTTAAGTAATTCAGCTACCTACCCCAGGCTCACGATAAATTATTTAGATAATTGCTTTAAATCTCTGCTTCATTTTGCTAATGTAGATCTGGACTTAGCTTGTAGATTTATTGCCAGCTTCATGTTTTTCAGGGAATAAGAATTACTAACAGGTTCATTGTTTCATAGAGGTTTACTGCTGAGGCATTAGAAATAGCTGCATGCCCTCATTTCCTACGATTAGAACTTTTTTTTTTTTTTCCTGGTAAGTCTGATTACTAGATGCAGTAGAGACAACACTATGGGCATTGGTAGTGAGAAAAGAAAACCTCTGAACTTACCTGAAATAGTTATTATACAGAGCTGTAAATATTAGTGCTACTAAATATTGCCTTTCAATTAGGCTGTCACATTTAATTCTTCAAAAAAGCAGTGAAATCTGTATCTATCTATATCTATATCATCTATATCTAATAGTTTTCCAATAACTTGCTAAACATGATACATAACGAATGTTTCCTTCAGGGCGACTTGGTGTCTAATAAATGCCCACTGAATACAGGCACACGTCTTTGCGGAAGATGTGCCGTCCTGGGACTGCGTCTTTCTGCTATTTAGCTTGTGTAATTGGATGTGACTGGAGCTGGAGGCAGTGCGGTTGGCAGCTGTGGAGAGGGAAGCGCACAGAACCAACACAAGAGCGATGCCTGAGGGTGGCTGCATGGTGATAAAAGGAGCCCATATTTCAAAACTCCTGGTGGCGCTTTAGGGCCCTGAGTGAGATAAGTAAGAAATATAAGGGAACTTCAAGGGCATCAAACGGCAAAATGTATAGTAGAATTACAGGCCAATGACTTGAGAGAACCCATACATTCCAGACACTATTTTGGGATTTTGCTTAAGGCTGGACTATGCCTGTCTAGTCCGATTCTGCTCATTCCAAAACTCATGGGAAATAAATGGTGTGAAAAGAGCCTGCCTTTTGTTTGAACTTCTCAGAGGTATTTTCTCTTTGTAACCCAAAAGGAGGAGGATTTCTTCTCAGGAAGCAGGAAGGGGATTCGAAAGCCTTAGACTTAAAACTGTTAAAATAATTACATAAAAGGAAAAATTACAAAGGCTTTAAGATACTCTATTTTTCTTAAAACCAACACTCTGTAGAAATTGTACTTGATATCACTACATATACAATTCTCTATTTGGGAGGTTTCTAAGCCCTTCATTTCACTATTACTAAGCTTAGCAGAGCCTGAAATTTTTCTTTTACCTCCAGTGACTTCCACCCTTTGGATGTTGCAACAGTATCTGGTGAAACTAAATTTTGCCAGGCTCATAGACTCTCTTGGGCTAAAAGGCAAAACAGGGATCTGGCTTCTAAAATAGTTCTTAACACTGTAAGCATTTTCTAGGTGCCTGAGCCTAGAGTGGAAGCTTTTAAAAGATTCTAACTGGATCCCATTATTTAAATTGTTTAATTTCAATAACACTCAATACAGTGTTGAGAATAGCATTATTCTTCTTTAAAGTTATCAATGATCTGCTGATGTTCACACGGGGCTGAAAAAAGATTTGTTTCTCTGCAATTCTTTCTGCTACTATCACCACCAGTAGCAGCTGTTCATTGGGAATCTGATAGCTACACCGGACTTTGTTTACAACTTTGCCTATCAGACACTTCATCTGCACTCCAGTGTTTGCTTTCATTCAACTGCTTCATCCAAAAAACTGGATACCATTCTTTATGTCTCCCTTCATTTTCCTCCTACCTAATGATCCACTCAAAAAAGCTAGTCATTTCTTTCTTTTAGTATGTCCTACCTAGTGATGTTATTTCCCTCTACTGGAACCTGTTGCCCTTTGGATTATTAAAGAAAAATCTGAGACGAGTTCAATATAATAAAGTTTATTGGAGCAAGAAAAAGTTTCTAGAACTGGGCAGCACATCACAACCAAGTTGGATCAAAATGTCCCACCCACCACGTATCAGGCTACATTTATAGCCAGTGAAAACCCGATAGGCTGCAGTGAGCACTTGTCTTATATGGTTATATTTTGTCAGCTTTTGGCTCTGATTGGCTATGATTAGTTGAGACTGAGTTGCTTGGTTTCAAGGCTTTACTCTTATGTTAGAATCTGTTTATACATTAAACTAGAGTACGGTTCAGTTTGTATGGAGTTTGCTTTGGACCAAACTTTATCACCCAAGTACAGAGATGCGTTTAGGACAGACTTAATTTGGTTTAATAGAATGAAGTCTATTCTTACATTTCCAACCTCATTTATTCCCACTGTTTTCCCTCAGCTCTATATTTCTGCCAGTCTAAGCTATTCTCAGAGTCTTCAATGTGCTATGCTCTCTCTCTTTTTTTAGGCTTTCAACTATATTATTCCTTTTGCCTACAATTTCTGTTCTTTTCTTGGCTAAGTTGTTTACATCATTTAGGTCTTGGTTTAGGTGCCTTGAGGCTTGCCTTTATACTTCCCTGACAGGCAGACATGCCTCCTTCACACAGCTCTAGCAAGGAACAGAGCTCAGTGTTAACGTAGCTCTGTCCAAAGCTAATGTCCTGTCTCATCTAGCCGCCCTTCTGCTCACCAAGGAAGTATGGCCTTGGTCTTGTCCTCTGTGGAGTTTGTTTAAGGAGGATGCATTAAATTTTGCTTCTCTCAGTTCTTTTATTGTTTTGTACATCAAGGTCCATATTAAATAAAATTTACTAAAGTCTAATCTTTTCTGCTTGCTCTGACTTCTAGTCACTTCAATTTCTAAACATTTCTGAAAAGATCAGTATTTACAGAATTTCCCCTGCACTCTACAATAAAAAAAAAAGAGAAATCCTTGAAACTGTAGATACCTGAGCCCCTCATCATCCATCTTTGCTTCACGAATATTAATTTTCTTTACAAATATTAATACTCTTTACAAATATTCTTTGTGTATAAGTGATAACTCAGGAATATTGTTTGACCATAGCAACTGGGTAGGTTAGTATTTCCCTAATAAATATCCCAAGGAATAGTTATTTCAAGCAACATTTAATGAAATATATATCTGACTAGTATAGTATACCATAATTACATTTATATCTCTAGGAGATGTTTCTAGAATGGTTACTTAACAAAGACTTAAATTATTTGTTTCAAGATGAGATCGCTGATTAGTACTAAAGCTGATAAGAAAACTCAGATATTTTTGTGATTATCATTTCATCTGTTCATACAAATTAGGTCACCCTAGTCCAGGATATTCCTGGCTACAGGTTATAGATGTTTGGATGAAGTCATCCCCTTTCCAGACCATGGTCATCTAGGGCAGGGAGGACAGATAGTGTGGCTTCCTGAGCCAGTCCCTTAAAGCATAACAACTTAGTGAAGAGAGAAGGATGACCCGGAAGCCAGTCTCTGGATAATGACTCTCAATACCAAATCAAGTTTCCTGGTTAAGACTCCATTTCAAAACAGAATTACTTTGAGTTTTCTTTAGCTGTGTTCTCAAAGGTGATTGCATATTAAGAAGACACAATAGTCCCAATACCCGTCTCATAGGATGGTACATTGAGATTTGAAAATTGGTTTCCAATCCCTAAAACCCATTATGGCCATTTCACACTTGGCTGATGGAAGCTGTGCATTATGCAGCGATTTCCTGCAGTATGGTTTGCATTTCCACTCATCTTGCTCTCTTCCTGAGTTCCAGGACTGCACAGTGCTTTGAAATGCCATTAACTCCAGCCAATTTGATTATCTAGTGTATTATAGTAAAAGAAATCAAAGGGGAGGTGCCTCTTATAATAAAATACAGACCTGGTTATGTATAGGTATCACAAGTAAACATTGGAATATGTTTTAAATCATGGACAGTGTAGTTTGGCAAATATGGTGTTGCCACAACTAGCAATTTAGTGAAATGTCTTTGGTGTAGGCTCTACAGTCTAGCCAAAAGGAGATCTAGAATCTTGAAGAGCCAGGGGTTTATATAGCTCAATTAGAGCAGTTATATTTTTGCTGTCAAGATTAAGATGTCCCACATTAAGAATGAAGTGTTTGTATTGAAACGAAAAATGTTGACTTGATAGGACACAGGGGTGGAGAATCATGTTCAAATGTAGGACAGATATGGTAAAGAGATGAAAAAATTGCTTTCACTTACCATTTACTATATTTCCACTGTGTCCTAGATTCTGGGGGCCACATAGAGATAAACTGGGCAGGGATTTTGCCCTCAAATAATTTGTGTCTAGTAGAGACCATATGCATTTTAATAAAGGCAGGTGGTGAGAGGTGTTTTAGGGAAACGTGGACTTGTGGCAGTTTAGAGACTGGAGCAATTACTTCCTGGAGGGAGGTTGGGTGGCCCACCTGAAGGAGTTATAGCATGGAGCAGGGGTGAATTTAGTTAAGTGGTGGTGGAGAGGTAGGCTGTTAAGATGGGAGGAATGTGTGGACACAAGAGTGTGCCAATAAGAGAAGGAAGGCTGCAAATTTAACAAAATCTTAAAAATTATGTTCAGTGGCATAAAAACATAAAGGTCTTAGGAATAAATGTTAAAAAGATGGTCAAGGTTGCTATAGTATGAACTAGAAGGTCTTGCCATCTGTGGATTAAGAGTCTCAATTCTGTTAAGGCATCAATTCTCCCCAAATTAATCTTTAGATGCAACACAAGTCTAATCAAAATAAAATATTTTGGGGGCAGAAATTGACAAGCTGGTCCTAAAATGTGTATGGAGATGCAGAGGACCTAAAATAGGCAAACGATCTTGTCTTTTTATTGTGTTGGGGATGGAAACCAGGGCCTCATTCATGCTAGGCAGCACTCTACCACTCTACAACTGAGTGACAGCCCCCAGCCCATAAGTGATCTCGTCAAATAAGAAAGTTGGAGGATTTACACTACATGACTTAGGGACTTTATGGTAATAAAGATATTATTCTTTTTTTAAATTAATTAAATTTATTGGTACATTTTAGGCATACATAATGATCACTTTCATCATAGGGAATTTGTACTTGTACATGATATACCTTGATTCTTTTTTCCCCATCCCCCTACCCTCCCTTCAACCCTTCTTCACCTCCTTATTTACAAAAGGTTAGTTTCCATTTTTCCTTCTTTTCTCATTTTTTTCTTTTCCCTTTCTTCCCCCCTCCTCCCTCCTTGGTTCCCCTTCCCATTTGAACATTTTCTGCCTATTTCACAATGTCTATTATACATTTTGGTCCTTATTCACATTTTCAGTTTCTCACACCAGAGAAACAATACAGTATTTACACATGTGTGTCTGATTCATTTCACTTAAGAGTATGGTCTCAAGGCTCATCCATTTACCTATAAACATCTCAAGTTTATCCTTCTTTATGGCTGAGTAGTACTCTATTATAAGGAAAAAAACCCACACCTTCTTTATCCATTCATTGGTTGATGGGCATTTGGGCTTTTTCCAAGATTTAGCTATTACAAACTGTGCCACTATAAACATGGGTGTGCATATATTGCTCTGGTATGATGCTTTTAATTCTTTCGGGAAGATAACAAGAAGGAGAATAAGTAGGTTGGATGGAACATCTAGTTTTAGGAAGAGATAACAATCAAAAATATATATGCACCAAATACCAGTGTACCCAGCTATATAAAGCAAATATTAATGGACATGAAAAATCAAATAAACACTAATAAAATTGTTTTGGGAGATCTCAATACCCCACTGTCACAAATAGACAGATCAACTGGACAAAAAATCAACAACGAACTATTAGAACTGAACCAAACTTTTGAACAAATGGACTTAGTAGATGTCTACAGAGTGTCCCACCCCACAACATCAGAATACACATTCTTCTCAGCTGCACATGGTACATTTTCCAAAATAGACCACATACTAGCTCACAGAATAAACTTAAGCAAATGCAAAGGAACTGAAATTATCCCATGCATATTATCAGACCATAGTGCAATGAAATTGGAAATCAATGTGAAAAGAAACCACAAGAACTTCCTAAACACATGGAAATTAAATAGCACCCTCCTGAATAACTAACGGGTCACAGATCAAATTAAAGAAGAAATTAGATAGTTTCTATAATTAAATGATAATGCCAACACAATGTACTGGAACTTATGGGACACAATGAAAGCAGTCCTGTGAGGGAAATTTATAGCAGTAAATTCCCATCTCAGAAAAACAGAGCAAGCTCAAATAAACAACCTAATGTTCGCTTTACAAGGATGTAGTGAACTTCTTTGTTTCTCTTAATCAGTCTTGGCTTGAAATCCATGTTGTCCGCAAATAGAACAGCTGCCCCTGCTTTCTTCTGGGTCCCTGCTGCATGGGATATTATTTTCCATCCCTTTGTGAATTTCTTTTGGAATTAAATGTGTTTCTTATATGCAGCATATTGTTGGATCTTGCATCTTGATCCATTCTGCCAACCTGCTTCTTTTGATTGGTGAATTGAGACCATTAACATTAATGGTTATAACTGATTTGTACAGACTTATTCTTTTTTTGTATGTGGGTACCAGGAGTAGAACTCAGGACCTCACACTTGCCAGCAGGCGCTTGTGCCACTGAGCAATATCACCGGCCCTTTTTTCCTTTATGTGGGTACAGGGAGTCAAACTCAGGACCTCGTGCTTGCCAGGCAGGCACTTATGCCACTGAGCCATATCACTGGCCCTACAGACTTATTCTTGACATATTATTTTCCTGTTGTTGGCTCCCATTTTTCCTTTCTGTTTAATTACTTGCTTTGCCTGGTGGATTCATTCTGTTCAGGTTCATGGAGTTGTAGTCCTTGTTATCTCTTTCTAGAATGTTCTTCAAAACATTTTGGAATGCTAGTTTGGTGTTCATGAATTTCCTCAGGTGTTCTTTGTCATGGAAGTATCTTATTTCTCCATCAATTTTGAAAGATAGTTTTGCAGGGTACATCAATCTGGGTTGGAGGTTGTTTTCTTTTAGGGGTTGAAATGCTTCACTCCAAGCTCTCCTTGAGTTGAGGGTTTGTGTTGAGAAGTCTGCTGTGATTCTGATGGGCTTTCCTTTATAGGTGATTTGTTTCTTTTCTCTAATAGCTTTTAATATTCTGTTCTTGTGTTGAATTTCTGGAATCTTGACTTTTATATGCCTTGGGGTAGATTCATTTTTGATCATGCTAATTGGAATACTATATGCCTCACTTATCTGTATGCCAATTTTTTTTCCCACTTGGAAAGTTTTCTGCCATGACTTCTGTGAACAGTTTTTTTTTTTATGTCAATTGTGCGATTGCCTGTTTTTTCATTGACTCCAATAAATCTTATGTTATTCTTCTTTGCATCACCTAGCAGCTGCTGGATTGATTTCTTGTGGTCCCTTCCTAATTTTAAGAAATCTTTCTTTCCATAATCAATAACTGCAATCCTGTCTTCTATATCTGAAATTTTGTCTTCACATTGGCTCATTCTGCTGCACATACTTTCAATGGAATTTTTAATCTCCTGGATATCTGTTTGAATCTGTTTTATGGATTCCATTTCTTTCCTGTGTTGGGCATTCATGGTTTCCTTCATTTTCCTAAGCTCCTCTATTTTTTAATCTGTATCTGCTCTAGAGTCACTAAGCATATCTTTCATTATGATCACCATCTCTGTAGTTATCTGAGAAATTATTATTGATTTTATTTTTTCTAGAACCTCTTTCATCTGCTTTGTTACTTCTGCTGTTACCATTTCAGAAAGTCCAGGTGGGTGGCTTTTGGATTGTTCCACTCACCTGTGTTTGCCTTTAGAGATCTGGAAGTCTGGGGTTGCATCTTGTTTGTCTTCTCATTTTCTATTTTTTAAAATTTTAATTCCTCAGTTGATGCTCATAAATTTCCTATGGTGTGTAGCTTTATTGCTAGTATTTAGAGCCCTTAGGAAATCACTAATTCTCAGAGGTATCTTGCAGTTGTAGCTGGTTTTTGGGGTTTGAGTCTCCTGCAAGATCCTACCTCTTCAATTTATTGGAGATGAGAAGTTGCTGCCTACTTGGCCCAGCCCCTGGTTCTTTGGCATTGGCCTATAGAATTTTTTATGACCCTTAAGCAATCTCAGTCTTGGCATACCAGGAAGAACAACTGATTAGAACAATTATGTCACCTTGGCTAAAATGGTAAAATGAGCGATAATAATAGTATGAAACACAGTCTAGAAAATGACAAACTGAGATAACAATGAATTTGCTACCTTTAACTGTATGAATTAGATTTGTGGTTATTTAACAAAATTTAAAATGAACTAGAAAATTGTATGCAGGAAATAAGCTCTCAGTATGGTGATTTTACCTTTACGGGAGAAAATTTAAAAGGGTTGGGAGGAAAAAGGAGAAATAGAAGAAGGGGAAGAAATTAGAAGCAAATCTTGAGGAAAGGAAGATCATGCAAACTTTGGGAAACTGGTGAAAAAGAAAGAAGGGAAAGAGAGAAGGAGGAAATAATAAGAACAGAACAGAACAAGAAGAACAAAAATACTAGAAACCATGTTTACACTCATATAAAAACAAGAAAAAAAACATCAAGAGGAAACAAATGAAAAAAAGAAAAGAGAAAATAATAGAAGAAAATTATAAAAAAGAATGCCCACTTCTAAGTGTGTCTCTGCTGTCACTGGTAGACATTGTAGGCACACAGAGTCCAGATCCTAGTTGATTACTCCCAGGAAGCCAGTTGTAGCTTTACAGTGGGGTAGTGGATGATCCCAGTGACCCTGCACCTTTAATTCCACTGAAGTTCAGGCTGTTTCTGGCTGTGAGGCTGAAACTAGATTTGGTTGGCCTGCATCAGTCCTGCAGGTTTGAACTCTGCTCCCTGCCTGCTTGAACTTGGTTCCCTGACCCTATCACTGGGGGCGCCTAGATGGAGTAGCAGCTGTTCTGAGTTCTGAGCTTAGTTCACCCCTCTCTAAGGTGGCTACCGGCCGATCGCCCTCTCCTGGAGCATGTCTGAACCCGAATAACTCACCAGCCACTGCAGTCCGTGGCATCCACTGCTCCATTCCACTGATGCGTTTCTCCATGGAAGCCTCTGGGGTTGCCAATAGTCATCATGCATCTGCAGGTTTGAGCTGCTCTTCCCACGCAGTGAGTCTGGGCTTAGGGAGAAAGTGCCACCTCCTTGCTCTTTATTGAAGTCTCTCTCTTTGTTCTCCTGGTGGGTTTCAATTCTCAGTTCAGATCCTTCCTGGGTCCCAGGGACCCACCTCTCTCCTTTTTTTTCCTCCTCACATTGCTATATTCCAGAGTCTGGACACGAAATCTTGGAGAGGCTTTCTGCTGCTTACCACTCCACCATCTTCCTGGAAGTCCTCTAAAGACATTATTCTAATGGCATAAGATGGATGACAGAATAGAGCTAAACTCTAGGAAGAGTCCCACATTTTATGGTCAATTGATTTTGACAAAAGAGGCCAGTACACCACAATGGGGGATTGTCTAGAACAACTGGATACTTTGGATAAACTGATAAGAAAATTGAAGAAGGTGGCACCAGAGGTCCAGAGAAGGGAAAGAAATTACTCAAGGTCACATAGCTGAGCTACAATTTCTAATTTGGTATTTTGGACTGGTTTTATTGCCCATAATGCTTCTCTTAACAGCAGTTTGGTGCATTCATTTTTGTTTTGTTTACAATATTGGCCAAAGTTATGTGGCTAGGTAGTTTTTCCAATATCATTCTGGTATCTATTTTATTTCAAAGGAGCATTGAGATTTAACAATAGGCTTTCCCCCCAAATAGTATATGCCTACCTGGCCACATAAGCTGTAGTCTAATTCATCAAAAGCCCAACGGTGAGGATCTTGTCTTTACCTAGCTCTGTCTTAATGCCATTATAGGTACCTTTCTTTTTTTGTATTTCTGTTTGAGTTTTTAATTTCTATTTTGAATCTACTTAAAGTGGCAATCAAAAAATCCTGAACAAACTGTCAGTTTTTCCCATTTTGATAATTGCATTATAATTGGATAAAAGTAGAATAGGGCATTGAGGCAGGTGGAAAAGAATAGATTGACAGTTTCAGGTCAGAAAGTACTGGTGTCTGGGCATTGCAGAGTTTCATATTTTCTGAGAGGCTTAGTCCATAAGAAATGTTTAAACTCTGAATCTGGTTTGGGTACATTTTGAAAATAATTTTTGAAAAGTACCAGACAGAAAACCCACATAAGTATGGTACAAGATGGAAGAAATATCTTGATGATAAAAAATATTCATGAAGGCAGAGAGGGATGAGGTAAGCTAAGGGGTTTTCAAAGACATCAAGAAGTCCCAGTTCCTGGCTTCATGAGTTTGTGTTCTATGTCTGCCCACACATGGATGCTGACATGTCATGGAAATACTGTAGGGCACCCTCCTACTGTGGAACATTTCCCAATATTTGGTATAATAAAATATTTGGAGTGCCACTTTCATAAAAAGTAAGATACCAAATATTGGAAAATACTTTGAGAGCTTCCTTTCCAACCAACTGTGTCATATTAATGAAGCAGCAAGGTCTCATTAAGTTAATTGCGTTGGCCAGGATAATGCAGCCAGGAAACCCAGGGATGGAATGTAGGTCTTCTATGCTGAGGACAATGGAGCTGTCCTTATATCAAGTCATCGTCCAACTTTTTGATTTTTTTCCCTCTAGCACACAGTTAATATTCATGATAGTACATATAGTAAATGGGACTCTTTTGGTCTTCTGTCTTTTAACTAAGGATAGTACATTCTAAGGGAAAATACTGCCACTCCATTGGCCAGGCTTGCTAACATGGGCTGAGAGATTACTCACAGCCCTGTAGTCACTTCAAGGTATGTGACAGAGAAGTTGCCATTGGAGCATTTTTTTTTTTTGTGGGTACCGGGGGGTCGACCTCAGGACCTCGCGCGCCAACAGGCACCTGTGCCACTGAGCGATATCACCAGCCCCTTTTCCGTATGTGGGATCCGGGAGTCGAACTCGGGCCCTCGCGCTTGCAAGGCAGGCGCTTACGCCACTGAGCCATCTCACCGGCCCCATTGGAGCATTTTTGACATAGAGAACACCAACACCTAGCCACCAGAGCCTCACCCTACAAAGACTGTTAGTCCTCTTTCCTTTTTTGGCTTTTCCTGCCCCAAACCTATGGGAGTCAGAAGTAGCTTCTGACTGGAACAATATCATAAAAGGAGGAGAACAAAAAATTCCTACTCCACGGTTTGGAAGGGGGATAGGCTCTGAGCTGTGGGGAATGAAGCAAGCTATAGAGAGGAGGGCAAATGGAAAATTACAGTACTTGGTAATAAGAAATTCACTAACATTTATTAATACCTAAGTGTTTAGAGAAAGCTTGGATTCTTTCCTTACCAGGCTGGGAAGCAATATCACCAGAGCCGGCTTACAGAGAGTGAGGGAGACACAGACTGATGCTGATTGAGTCCAGTTAATTCTCTGAAGCAGTAAAACCATTAAATCTGACATCATTTAAAGGTTGCTTGAAACTGATATAATCGCTGAAGTCTGTTTCTTTGCTTTACATTTTTACTCAATTATTATTTTTCGTTTTTAGGGAAAGTGTATTTTTAGCCTTAAAAATGCAATGATTGCACAAATTCTTTCAGCTCTGGTAATGTGGTTGGAAGCCTTCCTGTACACGTGAGTGTAGATGGTGGGAACATAGCTTTCTGATGATTTGTTCTCTTTTCTATTTTATAAAGGGGTTTAAATACATCATTGTTCTTTCCCCAAGCATAAGTGGCTCATTATTTCCTCTACACTGTTTCCTCAAAAAGATGAAATCTTTTCCATGAGCTATGCAGACAAGACTATCAGTTTTAAGCTACAATCACAAGTGCCATATCCTCATTCTTTGTTTTTCTAATTCAAAAAATGGTTCCACATTTTTGTAAAGCTGGGGTCCACACCCAAGCTTTGCCATCTAGGCTCTTCGTCACTCTGGGATGTTTATATATGAATCCTACTTTTCTCTGTCTGAATGCTTTCCATTCACTGTTCAGATTCATTCTCTACGCTCCTTTTTATTTTAGAAAGCCAGATTGTTCAAACTACATTAACTGGTTCCTTTGACCTCTGGCTTTTGGATGAGTGTAGCCAAAGAAACGAACAGCAGTAGGCCATTGGAGAAAAAGAGGACAGCAAAGTGGACTGCGGACCTCCGTGCCTCCCCGACAGCGTAGTCAACAATCATGGGATTCCTGCTCCGTCCCTGACTGGCAGCCCTCTCTGCCGTGTGTCCCTAAACCACTCTTCCTTTCACTTCTTCCAGTCTGGGGGTGGCAGTACACTGCTGGAACTGCAGCTGGGACACTGTACTGTACTCTGTGGGCCCCTGCATCTGCCCATACTTTGTAAATTGTCCCCGTATGAGACTTTCAAAATACCCAATTTAAGAGTCACTTTGTTTCTGTACTGAGAATTTGAAGAATGTATTCTTTTCTTAGCATTTCTTCTCTTCGTAAGGAGCCTAACAACATCCATCCCAATTCTGCAGTGGTCTCTGTGACCGTTTAGTTGAAACCTCCTTTGGCTCTTTTCTGTGCCTCTACATTACTTCTATATTCTCCCGTTAAGACATGGGACTGTGAACAGTTGCAGAGCGATGGTTTTTATTTCTATTAGTATACGCTAGACTACACGTTTTCCTAGTTCAGGAACATCTGCGTGTCTTCATTGCTTAGTAATGAACTTTTATCTGAACATTTCCAGTATTCTAATGTGTACATTTATTGTAATATACATTGGAAAATATCTCATAAAATGTGCACAAAGATAAAATGAAAATGGGCATAACCAGCTGCTTCCTGTGTTTGATAGCAATTATTACTTATTTTAAAATTTCAAATACATTTTAATTTCAGTTTCATTTCGATAAAAATTTTAAGTAAAACATTTTAGTCATTTTTTGTGGTCCTGGGATTGTATGTGGGGCCATGCACGTGGTGACTACTTACTCTGCTGCTGAACTACATGCCCAGCTTAGGAAATTTTAACGGTAATCAGTACATTATGTCAATCAATAATACGATATAATCAATCATGTCAATACCAGGGAGCTTAGGACTCTATAATAAGCCTGTTGAGAAGATGTCTTGAAGAAAGGAAACCATATTGAGGCCAATGTCTGCTTTAATATTTTGCCAATGTTGCCGAGTAGAAGGTGAACTCTGGCTTTGGAAGAGGCCCACTTCCACTCCTAGCTTCAAATATAAAACCCAGATGACTTTGGGAAACTCATCTTAGTCCCATAGAATCATTCTGAAAGTTTAGAACAAGTTATTTTTTTCTCTCTAGAAACAAACTTGTTGCTTGACAACTATTACTCATTTGATAGATATTTGTTTATTTTCTGTTCTTTCAAACCAAATCATAAAGACTAATGTACATGAAAAAATGTTCAACATCTCTGTCCATTAGAAAAATGTAATTAAAATAACACTGAGATCCCACCTTACCCCAGAAAGAATGGCCATTATCAAGAAATCAAAAAACAACAAACACTGGCGAGACTGTAGGGAAAAGGAACCCTTCTACATTGTTGTGGGAATGTACAACCACTATAGAAATCAGTATGAAGATGTCTCAAAAAACTAAAAGTAGAAATTCCATTTGGCCCAGCTATTCTCCTTTTGGTATTTTCCTGAAAGAGTTAAAGTCATCATATTATAATGATACACACATACCCATGTTTATAGCAGCATAATTTATAATAGCTTACCCTTGGAAGCAGCCTATATATCTATCAGCAGATGAATGGATAAATAATTGTGGTATTTATACCCAATAGAGTACTACTCTACCATAAAGAAGAATAAAATTGGGTCATTTGTAGGAAAACGGATGTACCTTGAAACCATAATATTAAGTGAAATAAACAGACACATAAGCTTAATATAGCATGATTTTTCTTATACGAGAAACCCAAAATATAAATAAAGAGAAAAATAAAAGATAGATAATAGGAAATAGGGAGATACATCTTTTGCAAATGGGAAGGAGTCCAAAAGATGGAGGAAAGGAGAGAGAGGGGAGGGAAGGGGATGAAAAAAGAATTAAGATGTGTTATGTACATGTTCTAATGCCACACAAAGAATGTGATCATTATTTACTGCAAGCATGTACTGATAAAAATAAAAATTGGAAAAATTGTACTAAAAGAAAAACTAATCAATGTAACCCAGAGCCATGAGGAAGCACAGGAATTCAAAAGCCATGGTACCCAGTAGTCATAGCAATAGAGGGAAAACTAATTCTGGCTTGTTCATCACCTCTGCAGTATAGCTTCCTGTTCACCAAACATGTCAAATATAATTTGGTAAATATTAGTAGCTTCTTTGAGCTGGAAAAATGCTAAAACAGCATATTTGTCTAAATCAGGCATTCTCTTGCTTGGGTCAGGAATAAAATTCTTGTAACTCAGGTTCTCACTATAAAAAAAATTCATATTCACTTGGTATTTGTTACATTGTTAAAGGTATGAATCATAAACAAGAACACATTTATTTAATCAAAGTGGCACAGTTAAGTATCTCAAATCATAGATTCAGAAGAAGCATGAGGAAGAGGAGGCCCTCTCTTGGGTCATAGAGCTAGTTCGTGGCGATGACATATGCCTTGGATTCTATCTCAACTCCCTCATCATCTGGTCCTCTTTCCAGAACATTATTGTATTTTGACTAAGAAAAAATGAGATTTAGAATTTACTTATGCTTTGTGGCATGGATAGTTTCAAGAACTACGATCCCTTTCTTTTGTTAGATGGGAAACACTATATAAATAAATATGGGACCATTGCAACTTCTGGTATGCAAAAAATGGAGTGTTTTTCTTTTTTTCCTGATGCTGAGGATCAAACCCAGGGCCTTGTACATTTTAGGGAAGTGTTCTATTACTGAGGTGCACACCTAACTCGGGAGAATGGTACCAAAGTAACCAGTCTGTTCCATCAAGTCAGGGGAACTATTAGGAGACCTTGAGGCACCATGAACCCAAAGGCTTATTTAACTGGATGAGCTGATTTCTTCTTGAAAGCCTCCTTATATGTCCTGGTGGATTATTACCACCTAAGAGACTGTGCCTTAGGATTGCCCCAAGTGGCGTGCAAAGTGGCAGCACCACTCTGATCACTTCTGTGGACTTCTTTTTCACCTCCTGTTCCTATTTGCAAACTGATTGCATGGAGCTGTCTGTGGAGATGAACACAGCCAGAGAAATGGGGCCATCCTGCTGCTGTGTTCCTAGTAGGTGCTCAGTAAGTTTCTATTCAACTGAGCTGGAGACTCAGGACTGCGCTTTCCGAATGTTGTTTTATTTCTCAGCAGGGAAATGAACGTGACATCTATATACTTTCAACTAAGTTGTGCCTGTCCTGGTGAAGGTGTTATTCTCTTGAAATTGGAATAAAACACAAAAGAAAAAACATTTTAGAGCAAATAAAGTTAAATACTATAAAATGTTGTACTTCACAAAAATTAAGGGTGTTGATTTTTTTTTTTATTGCTGGTTTTCTCCATTTCCAATTTTATGATAATCATTATAATACAGGTACTAATAAAAATGTTCTTATGGGTTAACAAGCATTAGCTCCATTAATTAATTCATTTTTGGCATTCCTAAAAGAGAGCATGGTTTTGAACTTTTAATGAAAACACCCAGTTTGGTTTCTACGTGGACCGATTGCCATAGCGTTAACGCACTGAACTTAAAACACCCTCTCTCAGAGGATGTCATGGACACAGGCTCTTCCAAAACACACTCTCCTTTTGAGTTTTCTCCCCCATAAATGTACTACAGTAGTAATTTTGAGAATAATGACAGATTCCTATGGATGGAACTCAGTGAAGAAAATGATTGCCTGGCGTCCTATTGCGGGAAATTACCTGAAAACTTAGAGATACAAGGTGACCATTTCATTATACTTACATATTTTGTAACTTTGGAATTTGGGAAGAGCCCGTGGGAACAGCTTGTCTCTGTTTTTCAGAATCTGCGAAGTAAGTTGGGAAGAGCCGAGGGCTGAGGAACTGGAGTTACATGAAGGCTCATTTTCTTCGAAGCCTGGTCGTTGTTATCGCTGTCGGTTGGGAGCTCCACTGGGACTGGAGGCCAGAGCTGGACATTGATCTCCGTTTGGCTGTCTAAGCTTCCTCACAGCGAAGTCTAGGTTCCTATGGAGACAGAGAGTGCGCCAAGAGACCAGGCAGGAAGTTAAACATCTTCCAGTTTGGTGGTAAAAATGTTTTTATGGATAAATGAGGTATGATCAAACAATGCGGTGAATGTTTAAATTTAACAAAACTATTACACTAAAATAATAGATGCATTGTCATTACTCCCCCTCAAAACACTCCCCTTACTTTGAACACATTTTTGCGGGGAATATTTTGAGGGAGATTAATGGCAATGTATCTTTCACTGAAATAAGTTTTAGAATGTAAACATTAATCATATATTTTGATCGCCCCTCATATCCTGTTACTGTAATGCCAGCAATGGATATGTTAGAAACATGGGACGGAAGACACAGTGCAAGCACAGAGGAGGGACACTTGTTCCAGGATGGGATGCATAGAGATGGACTGGTCAGGGAGCTGTGCTGAAAACAGAAAAGGGCGTTAGTGGAGGCCAAATAGTTGTGTCTGCTTCACATTCTAGAGGTTCTTATTAAATTGATCTAGTGTACAAATTTGACATCCAGATTTTTTTTTTATGTGGGTACCAGGAGTTGAACTCAGGACCTCGTGCTTGCCAGGCAGGCGCTTATGCCACTGAGCTATATCACCGGCCTGACATCCAGATTTTTTAAAACTCCCAAGTGATTCTAATTTACAGCCTAGATCCTGATTCATAGTGTGATGGTTCATTTTGTGTGTCAGTTTTTCTGGGCCATGGTGTGCCTAGATATTGATCAAATACTCTTCTGGAGATACCTATGAGGGTGTTTTGGGGTAAGATGAATGTATGAATCAGTTGAGGAGGTAAAGCAGATTGCCCTTGCTGACAGGTGAGGCGCATCAATCAGATAAAAGCCTAAATAGGACAAAAAGGCTGACTGCCTTCTTAGTAAGGAGTTCTCCTCCCTCACAGCTTGAGTTGGGATGTCGATCTTTTCTTATCTTTGGATTTGAGTTAAAACACCAGTTCCTCTTTGATCTCAAGGTTGCTGGCTTTCAGAGTGGGTCCTATGCCATCAGCAACAGTTTGCTTATTACAGATCTTAGAACTCTGCAGTCTCCAAAATTGTGTGAGCCAATCCTTAAAAATCTTTCTTTTCAATCTTTCTCCTCCTCCCCCTCCCACCTCAGGAGAACCTTGACTAATATGCAAAGATTTTGAATCTAGCTCCTTGCCAGCTCCCACACTGAAGTAGAATTCCACCCTCCAAGATAATGAAGTGTTACCACCCCAGTTCCCTCCATTCTCCTCATTGGTCCCAAATATGGAAAATGTTATGGAAAGATGTGGGATGGTGAGGGTAGGGATGACAGACAGGAGACAGAGGCAGTTCCACTGCCATTGCTGCTATGATAGACGGCAGGGGAAGTCCTGGTGTGGAGGCTTAGGGACATGAGACCTCTTGGATGTGAAAGCACACTGTACATCAGCCCGCATGTGGCATATGCTCGTTGGCTTTAGGATGCAAGATAACAGGCTTGGCAAATGTTGAAAGATTGAGAGAGTTAATCCTTTAAAAGGACAGCTTTCAGCAGAGGTCCTGTGATATCTACAGTGATGGATAGACATAGGCTGAATGGTGATAAAAGATCCTCAAGTTAAAATGTAGATATCTAAGCAAAGAATGAACAGGAAATCAGGCTGAGTATGAATAATATGATATCAAATCTGTCTCTGGCCGTGCAATGCATTGCAATATGTGGAGAGATCTAGCAGCAAAATCCATATAATCAGCACATGGCAGTGACCCAGTTGCTACTGGGAAAGATGCATTGTGTGGTGTGGAAATTAGCTCTGCTCCTTCTTCACTTATGCTGGAAAGTATATTGACCTGTGTGCAGCATGCATTTTTATATTCAAACAGGGAGTGATTTTGTGGTGTTTATCAGAGACAATGTTCATAAACCATTTGTGATCTTCCGATGAGAGAGTTTGCAGTATTTAAACTGAACGTGTAAATGGGTTCTTTTGGTTTTTCTTTTTTTCACATGATTGAGCATTTCCAGCATTAGAAAGGCTTGGCTTACCTTGCCTCACACACTAAACACACACACACACACACACACACACACACACACGCACGCACACACACAGAGAAGAGCTCTATGATAATTCACTGCTTATTTGTGCACATGGGAGAGAGAGGTAGGGAGGAAGATATCACAAAAAACCAACCAGTTCATGTTTTGGAAGCCAAGTCTGCTAAAAACCGAAATGCTGTCTCAGTCAGATAATGACAGTTGATCCTAAGTGAACTCAGTCTGCTAGTTCAAGGTCAGCCATCCAAGTAGCATGAAGAAATCGTCTGAAATTCATATGGGTCCAAAGAATTTGGCTTCCTGTTCTTAGAGCAGTGCATGGAAATTTCTTTCCCCAACTATCAATGAAAACATTTCACATAATTCCAAAAGTATTTCTAGATTATTTATCATGCCTAAGCTACTGCTTATGACTAGACCATTTTATTATGCAAGATCCTTTTGTCTTTTATATTTTTCCTCTTAAATATTTTTCATTTGGCAAGTATATTTGTATGTTAAGTCAGAAACCCAGGGTAAATGAGTTTATTTTGTAAAGTGGTAATGAATTATTTTTAAGATTATTTGAATCGTTCCTGTAGTGATCTTTCTCACTTGACACTCTTAATTTGGTATTGTTTTGGCTGCTAAAATATTCCACTGCCATTTAAAAAAAATTAAGCGTAAAATATACAACAATCATTTTAGTCTCCATTTGTGGTCCATGAGAGTTCATGAGGAGCTCCTTTGTGGACTAGAAATTTTATTAACTTGGACAGTTTTGACTTAAGACCTTCTTGCTCCTGAGCAGGATATATATCTAAGGAAAAACACCAGTGATTTATGGAATCCCAGCAGGGATCGTTCAAGGGAAATGGCTTGGTACATGTTACCAACGGGAACTTGTTCATATTCTCTTCATATTCATCTTTTCCATATAGATTTTGGATCATAGCTTCTAAGACTGAGCTATGTATGCTAAAAATGAAAACACATTCAATTTACCCAATGTACCACAACCCATACCTCTTTCTTAGTTTTCTTGCACTGCTTTCATAAAATATGATAGGCTAGAAAGCATGAACAGCAAGCATTTATTTCTCCTGGCTGTGGAGGTTGGAAGTCTGCAATCAAGGCCCCAGCAGATCCAGCGTGTGGTGAGGCCTTGCTTCCTGGTTTGCAGGCAGCTGTCCTCTTGTAACCTTGTACGGCAGCGAGCAGAGAGAGGAGTAAGCTCTTTGCTGTCTCTTTTCATAAGGGCACTGATCCCATCCTGTGGACGCTACCCTCATCCCACAGACCCTGCTTTGGGACATCAATACATTGGGGACTAGGGTTTCAACTTAGGAATTTTGCAGGGACACATTTAGTCCACAACAGCTGTTCTCTGGCTTCTCTCTTCCTCCAGATTCATTTAGTGTTCAGATTAAGGATGTCAGATTAAGCATACACATTATGTTTCCTTTTGCCCAAGACCCCATTGGAATGATAGTGGGGGACAGGAAGAGAACAAAGCCACAGGAGCAAATGGAATGAGAGTGTCAGAGTGTGCTTGGTTTCCAAAACTGTCTAGAAGAGGAAAGACGATGAGGGAGTGTTGGTAACAGATGGGACAGGGTCAAACTTCCTGCAACTTAGAGTGGGTGCAAACCGCAACTTCTGCCCCAACCCCAAGATACCAGACTCAGAGAGAGTGGCTGTGTGTTCTTGATAACTGGCCGAGAATTCCTAGGCCAGAATGTGAACTGAAAGTTGCCAGACAGAGGCGTCCAAGTCTTTCAGTGCCAGGGACTCCTAGCTCCTGGTTGTCTTGCTCTTTAGCAAATCCCAGTAACCAGCAAACCCTGTGTTCAGACCCAGAGCTGCCAGTCAGCCATTAATAGAAAGAATAATGAATAATAAAATGACCACCACCACAATCACAAACAGCTTTATCACATATCAACAATTTGCCATATTTCCTTAAGAAAAGAAATATGCATTGGGAATATAGTCTCTTCCGATCTTATTCTCTCCTTTCCCGGAGGCCAGCACTCCTCCGAATTTAGTGTCCATCACTACCACGCATCTTTTGATACTATTCCTGTATTGACTCTGTGGACACACAGTAAAATGTTATTTGTCATGTTTCCACATTTTCTACAAGCAATATTTTACTGATGCAATTCTGCTACTTTTCTCATAGGTTTTAAAATTTCATCTTGTTGACACAAATAAATCTATTTGGCTCATTTTGGATCTATCAAAAATTTATTTTCTCCAACTCTTCCCAATTTTTAAATATTACCACTATTGCTGCAGTAACTATTGTTGTACATCTCTGTGCAGATATAAAAGCATTTGTTTCAGTTCATTGAAAAGAAATGTTTGTGCTAACATTGTTTGGGCAATTGAATGCCAATATCTTGTACTCTGAGTAACTAATTTAAAGATAACAATATGCAATGTATTAATGATTGTTACCCTCCTATTATCTTGTTTTGAAATTTTGTTCCATTTTTTTTCTCTTTAAAATTAAAAAAAAAAGCATTTGTTTCAAGTCACCTTTAGGATGGCACTTGGCTGATGCCACCATAGGCATGTTTAATTCTAAGGATGGCCCAGCTGACCAGATTATTTTTTTGTTTGGCAATTTAGATGCGGGCAAAGTGATCTTCACTGTTGCTTTATTTTGCACTTCCCTTATTATTAATGAGATTATCTTTTTTTTCCCCATTCACATCTATTTTATAAATTGACTCTTGATGTGTTACAAATTTGATCAATCACTGTAGTTTCTTTACTTATGTTTTAGGAGTTTGAATAATTATCTTAATAGATATTGAATAAAAGAAAATATTGACAATTCATGTGAAAGAACAGTGTGTAGGAATTACAAACATGTATTTTGTTGTTAATATTTTATTGGATACATGCTTAATGTGTTGAATTTTATTGAGTGCTTTTTCCTTTTTTTATTTTATAGAAAAAAGATAAAACAAAATTTCATAACAAGATAATAGGAGAATAACAATTGTTAATACATTGCATATTATGATCTTTAAAGTAGTTAATCAGGGTACAAGTTATGGGCATAAAAAACCTCCAGTCAATACTAGCACAAACCTTCCTTTTCTATGAACTAAGAGACACTAATGATATAACTAACTTGCATTTTTTCTCCCTTTTTCCCTTCCTTACTTTCCCCTTTCCCCCATCCTAGTTTCTTTTTCCTTTTTAACAATTTCTTCCCATTTCACAATATCTGTTGTACATTTTAGACCTTATTACTCTTTCAGTTTCTCACCCTAGGGAGACAATATGATGTTTACACATGAGAGTCTGATTTATTTCACTAATGAGTATGGTCTCAAGTTGAATCCATTTACCTATAAATGTCTCAAGTTTATCCTTCTTCATGGCCAAGTAGTATTCCATTGTATAAAAAGACCACATCATTTTATCCATTCCTCGATTCATGGGCATTTGGGTTGTTTCCAAGATCTAGCTATTACAAATTGTGCTTCTATAAACATGGGTGCACATATGTTACTGTGCTATGATGTTTTTAATTCTTCTGGGAAGATACCCAGAAGGGGAATAGCTGGGTCAAATGGGACCTCCAATCCTAGATTTTTGAGGAATCTGCACACTGATTTCCACAGTGGTTGCACCAGTCTACACTCCCACCAACAGTGGAGAAGGATTCCTTTTTCTCCACAGCCCCTCCAGCATTTGTTATTGGTTGATTTCTTGATGATAGTCATTGTTTTTAGTGTGAGATGGAATCTCAGTGTTGTTTTTATTTGCATCTCTAGAATGACCAATGATGTTGAACATTTTTTCATATATTTATTTGCCATTTGTATTTCTTCATCTGAGAATTGTGTATTCATTTTAGATGCCTGTTTTTGGATTGGGTCTTTGAATTTGGGGAGTCTTTTTTTTTTTTTTTCAATTCTTTGTATGTTCTAGATAGAAGTTCTTTGTCTGAGGGACAATTGGCTACAATTTTTTTTTTTTTGCAATCTGTGGGTTTTCTTTTCACTCTGTTGGTGATTTCTTTTGATGTGCAAAAACTTTTTAATAAGATGAGATTCCAGTTGTTGATTCTTTGAAGTATTTCCCATGCAGTTTGGGTTTTGTTCATGAACTCTCTGCCTACCCCATGTCTTCAGGATTTCTACCTACTTTCTCTTCCAGTAGATTTAGTGTTTCTGTTTTAATATTTAGATCTTTGATCCATTTTGACTTTAGTTTAGTGCATGGTGATAGACATGGGTCTAGTTTTAGGCTTCGGTATATAGAGAGCCATTTTTTCCGGCAATATATTGCTTCATTTATTAAAGAGGCTATATTTTTTCCAGTGAACATGTTTGACCCCTTTGTAAAAAACTAGGTGGCTGAGTATGTTTATAGTTGTGTCTGCATCTTCTATTCTGTTCCACTGATCCTCAGGTCTGTTTTTTTGCCAGTAGCATGCTGATTTTATCACAGTAGCTTTGTAGCATAATTTCAAGTCAGGGATTGTGATACCTCCTGCCTTGCCTTTGTTGCCCAGAATTGCCCAGAATTGCTTTTGCTATTCTAGCTCTCTTCTGTTTGCAAATGAATTTTGGGAATGTTTTCTCCAGTTCTGTGAGGTATGTTAATGGTATTTTGATCAGGATGGCATTAAATCTGTATAACAATTTTGGGAGTATGGCCATTTTCACTATATTTGTTCTTCCTATCCATGAGCAAGGGATATCTTTCCATTTTCGGATATTCTCTTCAATCTCCTTTTTCATGGTACTGTAACTTTCAATGTATAGATCTTTTATTTCCTTTGTTAGATTGATTCCTGAGTATTTCATTTTTTTAGATATTGTGAAGGGTGTAGTTTCCCTAATTTGTCTCTCAGTGAGTTTGTTGTTCGTGTACATGAATGCTATTGTTTTTTGAGTGTTGACTTTGTATCCAGCTATGCTACTGAATTTGCTTATTAAATCTAGAAGTCTTTTGGTGGAGTTTTTGGGGTCTTCTATGTAGAGTATCATGTCATCCATGAATAATAATAATTTAACTTCTTCCTTTCCTATCCTTATTCCTTTTATTTCTCTCTCTGGTCTAATTACTCCGGCTAATGTTTCCAGAATTATATTGAATAGGAGTGGTGATAGTGGACATCCTTGTCTTGTTTCTGATTTTAGAGTGAAAAATTTGAGTTTTTGTTCATTTAGGATGACGTTGGCTTTCAGTTTATCATAGATGGCTTTTATTAGACTGAAGTAAAGACCATGTATTCCAATTTTCTATAGGGTTTTTATCATGAATGAGTGTTGGGCTTTATCAAAAGCTTTTTCTGCATCTGTTGAGATGATCATGTGACTTCTGTTCTTGGCTCTGTTGATATGGTGTATTACATTTATTGATTTGTGTATGTTGAATCATCCCTGCATTCCTGGGATGAACCCCACTTGGTCATGGTGTATATCTTCTTGATTATTTGCTGCATTCTGTTTGCTAGTATCTTATTGAGGAGTTTTACATCTCTGTTCATGAGGGAGATTGGCCTGTAGTACTCTTTTCTGCTTGGGTCTTTCTCTGGTTTTGGTATCAGGGTAATACTTGCCTCCAGGAATGAGTTAGGGAGTATTGCTTCCCTTTCAATTACATTAAAGAGTTTGAGGAGTATTGGTATTAAATCTTCTCTAAATTTCTTGTAGAATTCAGCCATGAATCCATCAGGACCTGGGCTTTTCTTTGTTGGTAAGTTTTTAATTACATTTTCAATTTCATTAACTGATATTGGGTTATTCAGAATTTTTATATCTTCTTGATAAAACTTTGGTAATTCATACGTTTCTAGGAATCTGTCCATTTCTTCTGTGCTTTCCATCCTATGTGAGTAAAGATTTTTGAAGTAGGTATTGATGATCTGAATTTCCACAGGATCTGTAGTGATTTCTCCCTTTTCATTCCTCAATGCATGAATTTGAGTCTTTTCTTTCCTTTTTTTGATAAGGATGGTGGAGTGGTGAGCAGCAGAGAGAGAGCCTCTCTGAGAGTTGCTGTCTAGACACTGGAATATAGTGGCACAAGGAGGACAAGGAAGTAAGTGGGTCCTCTAGACCCGGGAGGGATCTGAAGCATAGTTTGGGGCCTATGGAGAGAGTGAGGAGAGAAACTTCAACAAAGAAGAAGGAGGTGGCTGCCAGCACCTTATCCCTGGGTAGGGACTCGCTGTGCGACAGGAGTGGTTCAAACCTGCAGACACATGGTGACTGCTGGTGGCCCTGGGGGCCTCTGTGGAGAGACGTAGCAGTACAGGGGAGCAACGGACATGAAGGACTGTGCTGCCTGGTGGTGAGTGCTGAGGGCTCAGTTGTCCCGTGAGAGAGTGATTGGCTGGGAGCCATCTTGGTGGGGGGATGGCTGAGCTTGGAACCCAGGACAGCCGCCGGCTCCATCTACAGCTTGCAGCTGGGCTCCGGCCCATAGAAGGTGCACTGACAGCTGCAGGCCGAATGAATCTGGTCTTGGCCGGAAAGTGCAGGCTCACTGAGATTATCCACTACCCTGTCAAAAAGCTACTGCTGGCTTGCTGGGACAGATCAGCACTGAATGGGACTCTGTCTCCACACGTTGTCTACCAACAACAGCAGAGACAAACCTGGAATTGAACTTTTTTCTGTTTTTTTTTCCCTGTCTCTTGTTTGCTTTTTGTTGTTGTGGTGGTGGTAATTTTTTTCTCCTTCATTGTTTGATCTTTTTTTTTTTAATGTGTGTACCGGGAGTCAAACTCAGGACCTCGTACTTGCCAGGCAGCCGCTTATGCTGCTGAGCCACCTCACTGGCCCTGGTCTTGTTTTTATATGAGTGAAAACAGAGTTTCTAGCCTCTTTGTGGTTGTGGTTCTGTCCTGTTCTTCCTTTTATCACTTCCTTCTCTTTCCCTACAGTCTTCTGCACCAGTTTCCCAAAGTTAGCGTGATCCCTCTTTGTCCTCCAGCTTTACATCTAAGTCCTTCCTCTTCTTCCACTTCTCTATTTTCTCCTAAACTCATTTTAAATTTTAATGCCTGAGGACAAATCTGACATATTAAGGACTTGTGTACTCCATATAATTTTCTGGTTTGTTTTAGATTTTGTTATATAACCACAAATCTAGTTTATATGGTTAAAAGTGGCAAAAAACTGGTTAGCTCAGTCTGTCATTTTCTAGGCTGTGTTTGATACTTCTGATACCACTATAGCCAAAAGTGACATAATTATTCTAAACAGCTTTTCTTCCTGGTATTCCATGACTGAGATTGACTAAGGGTCACAGAAAATACTATGGCACAGTGCCAGAGAACCAAGGACTGGGCCAAAGAGGCAGCGACTTCTCATGTCCAATCAAAGAGGTAGGATCTTGCAACAGACTCAAAACCCACAAACAAGCTACACCTGGAAGATACTGCGGAGATGTAGTCATCTCCTAAGGGTTTTAAATACTAGCAATAAAGCAACTTACCATAGGCAATTTACAAGCATCACCCCAGGAATTTAACTAAAGAAAGAAAAGAAAATGAGAAGACACTTAAACAAGATGTGATCTCAGACATCCAGTTCACCAAAGGCAAACCCGGGGGGCAATGAGGTGGGACAATCCAAAAGCCACCCACCTGGCATCTCTGAAGTGACAACAACAAAGCAATTGAATGAGGCTCTGGAAAAAATCAAATCAGAAATAATTTCTCAGATAACTGCAGAGATGATGTCCACAATGAAGACCGTGCTTAGGGACTCTAGAGCAGATACAGACAAAAAATTAGATGAGCTTAAGAAAATTATGGAAGCCATGAACACTCAGCATAGGAAAGAAATGGAATCCATAAGGTGGATTCAAGCAGATATCCAGGAGAACAAAAATTCCATTGAAAGTATTCACAGCAGATTAAGCCAATGTGAGAACAGGATCTCAGGTATAGAAGACAGGTTTGCAGTTAGTGATCATGACAAGAAAGGATTCTTAAAAATACCAAGGGACCATGAGAAATAAATCCAGCAGCTGCTAGATGAGGCAAAGAAGAATAACTTAAGACTGATTGGAGTCAATGAAAAAGCAGGAGATAGCATAAATGATATTAAAAGACAGTTCACAAATGTTGTGGCAGAAAACTTCCCTAGTAGAGAAAAAGAATTTGATGTTCAGATAAGTGAGGCATATAGAACTCTAATTAGCCATGATAAAAAAAAATCTTCAGCCAGGCATATCGTAGTCAAGATTCCAGAAATTCAACACAAGAGTAGTATCTTAAAAGCTGCTAGGAAAAGAAACAAATCACCTGTAAAGAAAGCCCATCAGAATCACAGCTGACTTTTCAGCACAAATCCTCAAGTCAAGAAGAGTTTGGAATGAAGTATTTCAAGTGCTAAAGGCAAATAACCTTCAACCCAGATTGATGTACCCCGCAAAGCTATGTTTGAAAACTGATGGAGAAATAAAATACTTCCACGACAAAGAACATCTGAGGAAATTTATGACCACCAAACCACAGTCCAAAGTATTTTGAAGGACATTCTAGAAAGAGATAACAAGGACTACAACCTCATGAACCCCAAGAGAAGGAATCCAGCAGGTGAGGCAAACAATTAAACAGAAGTAAGGGAAAAAAAAGAGGGGGAGCCAAGAACAGGAAAATAACATGACAAGGATATGTTAATACATATCAGTTTTAACCATCAATGTTAATGGTCTCAATTCACCAATCAAAAGACACAGACTGGCAGAATGGATCAAGAAGCAAGATCCAACAATATGCTGCATACAAGAAACACATTTAATTAAAAAAGAAATTCATAGACTGAAAGTCAAAGGATGGAAAACAATACTCCATGAGACAGAAACCCAGAAAAAGGCAGGGGTAGCTATTCTTTTTGCAGACAAAGTGAATTTCAAGCCAAGACTGATTAAGAGAGCTAAAGAAGGTCACTACATCCTTGTAAAGGGAACAATCCAAGAAGAAGAGATAACGATCATAAATACATATGCAACAAATACCAATGCACCCATCTATATAAAACAAATATTAATGGACATGAAAAATCAAATAGACACTAATCCAATTGTATTGGGGTATCTCAATACCCCACTGTCACAAATAGACAGATCAACTACACAAAAAATCAACAATGAAATATTACAATTGAACCAAACTTTTGAACAAATGGACTTAGTAGATGTTTACAGAGTGTCCCACCCCACAACATCAGAATACACATTCTTCTCAGCTGCACACAGGACGTTCTCCAAAATAGACCACATAGTAGCTCTTAGAACCTACTTAAGTAAATGCAAAGGAATTGAATTTATCCCATGCATATTTCAAACCACAGTGTAATGAAATTGGAAATCAATGTGAAAAGAAACCACAAGAACTTCCTAAACACATGGAAATTAAATAGGACTCTCCTGAACAACCAATGGGTCACAGATGAAATTAAAGAAGAAATTAGACAGTTTCTACAATTGAATAATGACAGTACAACATATTGGAACTTATGGGACACAATGAAAGCAGTCCTAAGAGGGAAATTTATAGCAGTAAATACCCCTATCAGGAAAACAGAGCAAGTGCAAATAAACAACTTAATGGTGAACCTCAAACTTCTAGAAAAAGAAAAGTAGGCTAAGCCAAAAGCTCGTACAAGAAGAAAATTATAAAGATCAGAGCAGAAATTACCGCATTGGAGGCTAAGAGTTGTTTCTTTGAAAGATTAAATAAAATTGACAAACCCTTATTAAAAAAAGGAAAGAAAAGATTCAAATCCATGCAATTAGGAATGAAAAGGGTGAAATCACAATGGACCCTGCAGAAATCCAGAAGATCATCTATACCTACTTTAAAAACTTGTATTCTAATAAGACAGAAAATGCAGGAGAAATCGACAGATTCCTAGATATATATGAATTACCAAAGCTCAGTCAAGAAGATATAAAAATCCTAAATAAACTAATATCGATCAATGAAATCAAAGATGTAATTAAAAACCTCCCAACAAAGAATAGCCCAGGCCCTGACGGATTCACTGCTAAATCCTAGAAGAAATTTAGAGAGGACCTAACACCACTACTTCTCAAACTCTTTAATGAAATTGAAAGAGAAGCAATACTCCCAAATTCACTCCTGGAAGCAAGCATTACCCTGATACCAAAACCGGAGAAGACCCAAACAAGACAGAGAACTATAGGCCAATCTCCCTAATGAACATAGATGCAAAAACCTTCAATAAGATACTGGCAAACAGAATGCAGCAAATCATCAAGAAGATTATACATCATGACCAAGGGGGATTCATCCCAGGGATGTATGTATCTTTCAGTGTACATAAATCAATAAATGTAATACACCATATTAACAAAGCCAAGGACAAAAATCATGATCATATCTCAATAGATGCAGAAAAAGCTTTTGATGAAATCCAGCACCCATTCATGATAAAAACCATACAGAAAATTGGAATAGATGGTCTTTATCTCAATCTGATAAAAGCTATCTATGACAAACCAACAGCCAATATCATACTAAATGGACAAAAAGTGAAAGCTTTCTCTCTAAAATCAGAAACAAGACAAGGATGTCCAAGTCTCCACTCTTATTCAACATAGTGCTGGAAACTTTAGCCAGAGCAATTAGACAAGAGAAAGAAATAAAAGGCATAACAATAGGAAAGGAAGAAGTTTAATTATCATTATTTGAAGATGACATGATACTCTACATAGAAGACCCCAAAAACTCCACTAAAAAACTGCTAGATTTAATAACCAAATTCAGTACCATAGCTGGATACAAAGTCAACACTCAAAAATCAATAGCCTTCCTGTACATGAATAACAAACTCACTGAAAGAGAAATTAGGGTAAAAATACCTTTCACAATAGCATTCTAAAAAGTAAAATACCTAGGAATCAATCTCACAAAGGATGTAAAAGACCTCTACATTGAAAACTATAGTACTCTGAAAAAGGAGATTGAAAAGGATATCAGAAAATGGAAAGATATCCCTTGCTCATGGATAGGAAGAACCAACATTGTGAAAATGGCCGTACTTCCAAAATTGTTACACAGATTTAATGCAATTCCAATCAAAATTCCAACAGCATATCTCACAGAATGAGAGAAAACAATCCTAAAATTCATCTGGAACCAGAAGAGACCTAGAATAGCAAAGGCAATTCTGGGCAACAAACGCAAGTCAGGGGGCATCACAATCTGACTTGAAATTACACTATAAAGTTACTGTGATAAAAACAGCATGTTACTGGCAGAAAAACAGACCCTAAGATCAATGGAACAGTTTACAAGATGAAGAAACAACTCCAGACATACTTGACCACCTTATCTTTGACAAAGGTGCCAAACACATTCACTGGAAGAAAGATAGCCTCTTTAATAAATGGTGCTGGGAAAACTGGCACTGCATATGCCAAAGATTAAAATTAGACTCATATCTTTCACCATGCACTAAACTAAATTAGAAATGGATCAAAGATCTAAATATTAAAACAGAAACATTAAATGTGCTGGAAGATAGAATAGGTAAAACTCTTGAAGACATTTGTGTAGGCAAAGACTTTATGAATAAAACCCCAATTGCATAAGAACTATCAGAAAGAATCAACAACTGGTATCTCATCTTATTAAAAAGCTTTTGCACAGCAAGAGAAACCAGCAACAGAGTGAAGAGATAATGCACAGTGTGGGAAAAAATGTTTGCCAGCTCTTCCTCAGACAAAGGATTACTATCAAAAACATATAAATAGGGCCGGTGAGATGGCTCAGCGGCTTAAGCGCCTGCCTTGCAAGCGCGAAGGCCCGAGTTCGACTCCCGGAACCCACATACGAAAAAGGGGCCGGTGATATCGCTCAGTGGCACGGGTGCCTGTTGGCGCGTGAGGTCCTGAGGTCGTCCCCCCGGTACCCACAAAAAAAACAAAAAAAAAAACAAAAAAAAAACATATAAAGAACTCAAAAAAAAATCAGAACTCCTAAATTCAACGACCCAATCCAAAAACAGGCATCTAAGACGAATACACACTTCTCAGATGAAGAAATATAGATGGCAAATAAATATATGAAAAAATGCTCATTGGTCATTCTAGAGATGCAAATTCAAACAACGCTGAGATTCTATCTCACCCCAGAAACAATGGCTATTATCAAGAAATCAACCAAGAACAAATTCTGGCAGGGCTGTGGGGAAAAAGTAACCCTTTTCCACTGTTGGTGGAAGTGTAGACTGGTGCAACCACTGTGGAAATCAGTGTGCAGATTCCTCAAAAATCTAGGATTGGAGGTCCCATTTGACCCAGCTATTCCCCTTCTGGGTATATTCCCAGAAGAATTAAAAACATCATAGCACAGCGATATATGTGCACTCATGTTTATAGCTACACAATTTGTAAAAGCTAGATCTTGGAAACAACCCAAATGCCCATCAATCGAGGAATGGATAAAAAAGATGTGGTCTTTTTATACAATGGAGTACTACTCAGTCATAAAGAAGGATAAAGTGGACACTTTTATAAGTAAATGGATGCAACTAGAGACCATACTCATAAGTGAAATAAACCAGATGCACATGTGTAAACATCGTATTGTCTCCCCAGTGTGAGAAACTGAAAGAGTAAATAAGATCAAAAATGTACAATAGATATTGTAAAACAGGAAGAAATGGTTCAATAGGAAAGAGAAACTGGAATAGGGAAATGGAGAAAAGAAGGAAGGGAAAAGCAAAAAAATATATATATAAACGATAGTTAAGATAGATACACTACTAATTTCTTTTAGTTCATTGAAAATAAAGGTTTGTGCTAATATTGTTTGGACAATTGAATGCTGATATCTTGTACTCTGAGTAACTAATTTAAAGATAAAATATGAGGTGTATTACCATTTTTACCTTCCTATTATGTTATTTTGAAATTTTGTTCTATTTTTTTCTCTGTAAAACAAAAATTAAAAATAATTTTCTGCTATGATCTTTGTAAGTTCCTTTGATCTATGGGCTTTGGACTTGACTTGCTCTTCTTTTCCTAGAAGCCTGAGGTGCAACACTAGGTTGTTTATTTGTGCTTGTTCTGTTTTCCTGATGTGAGAATTCATTGCTATAAATTTCTCTCTTAGGACAGCTTTCTTTGCACCCCACAGGTTCTGGTATGTTGTATTTGCATTTTTGTTTAATTGTAGATATTGCGTAATTTCTTCTTTAATTTCATCTGTGACCCATTGGTTGTTCAGGAGGGTGTTATTTAATTTCCATGTGTTTATGGAATTTTTGCAGTTTCTTTTGCCATTAATTTCCAATTTCATTGCACTATGGTCAGATAATATGCATGGAATAATTTCAATTCCTTTGCATTTACTTAAGCATGTTCTGTGGGCCAGTATGTGGTCTATTTTAGAGAATGTCCCATGTACACCTGGGAAGAATGTATATTCTCATGTTATTATGTGGAACACTCTGAAAACATCTACAAAGTTCATTTGTTCACAGGTTTGGTTCAGTTCTGATGTTTTTTTTGCTGATTTTTTGTCTAGTTGATCTATCTCTTTGTGACAATAGGTTATTAAGGTCCCCCATTACAATTGTGTTATTGCTTGTTTGATTTTTCATGTTTATTAATATTTGTCTTATATAGTTGGGTGCTCCCATATTTGGTGCATATATATTTATTATTGTTATCTCTTCCTCTTGAAGTGTTCCCCTAACAAATATGTAGTGACCTTCTTTATCTCTTTTGATCATTCTTGGTTTGAAGTTCACATTGTCTGCAAATAGGATAGCTACCCCTGATTTTTTTCTGGGCTCCTGTTGCATGAGTATTGTTTTCCATCCTTTGACTTTCATTCTATGAGTTTGTTTTTGAATTAAATGTGTTTCTTGTATATAGCATTTTGTTGGATCTTGTTTCTTGATCCTTTCTGCCAATCTGTTTCTTTTAATTGGTGAATTAAGGCCATTTACCTTGATGGTTGTAACTGATATGTATTGGCTTATCTTCATCATGTTATTTTCCTGCTGTTTTTTCCTGTTTTTCCCTCTGTTTAATTGCTTGCCCTGCCTAGTGGTTTGTTTCTGTTGTTCTTGGAATTGTAGTCATTTTTATCTCTGTCTAGAATATCTTTCAGTACTCTTTGTGGGGTTGGTTTGGTGGTCATGAATTTCTTCTGTTGTTCTTTGTCATGGAAGTATCTTATTTCTCCATTAATTTTGAAAGTTAGTTTTGCAACGTACATCAATCTGGGTTGGAAGCTGTTTTCTTTCAGAATTTGAAATACTTCACTTAAAGCTCTTCTTGACTTGAGGTGTTCATGTTGAGAAGTCTGCTCTAATTCTGATGGCCTTTCCTTGGTAGGTGATTTGTTTCTTTTCTCTAACAGATTTTAATATTCTGTTGTTGTGGTGAATTTCTGGAATCTTGATTATTATATGTCTTGGTGTAGTTTTATTTTGGTCATGGCTATTTGGAGTTCTATATGCTTCATTTATTTGTATGTCAAATTCTTTATTCACGCTTGGGAACAGTTCTGCCATCATTTCTGTGAAGTTTTTTTATGGCATTCGTTCTGTCTCCAGCTTTCTCATTGACCCCAATAGATCTTATGTTATTCTTCTTTGAGTCATCTTGTAGCTGTTGGTGTGATTTTTCATGGTCTCTTGCTAATTTTGAGATATCTTTCTTTACATGATCACTTGCTGCCATTCTATCTTCAAGATCTGATATTCTATCCTCTCCCTCATTGAATCTGTTGCATATACATTCAGTGGAGGTTTTAATCTCTTGGATTTCTGTTTGGATCTGTTTCATGGATTCCATTTCTTTCCTATGTTGGGCATTTTTTATTTCCATCATTTTTCTAATCTCATCTACTCGTTTATCTGTATCTTCTCTAATGTCTTTGATTTTAAGAATCATTTCTTTTTATACCTGAGAGATTATTTTCTCTATAGCCTTTTCCACTTGTTTTTCACTTCTGTTACTATCATTTCAGAATGTTCCAGTATTTGACTTCCAATTTTGGAGTTCTATATGCTTTACTTACCTGTATGTGATATTCTGCACTCATGTTTGGGAAATTTTCTGCTATTTTTTCTGCAAATAGTCTTTTTATGTCATTTGTGTTGGCTCCTGCTTTTTCATTGACACCAATTATTCTTATATTATTTATCTTTGGGTCATCTTTCAGCTGTTGAATAGTTATTTCCTGGTCCCTTGTTATTTTTAAGAGATATTTCCTTTTCAATTGCTAGCCATGATCCTGTCCTCAAGGTCTGAAAGTCTATCTTCAGTTTCATTCAAGCAGTTTTGCCAGCTTTCAATGGAATTTCTAATTTCCTGGATATCTCTTTGAATCTGTTTCATGCATTCAATTTCTTTCCTATATTGATTGTTCGCAGTTTCTGTACTTTTTCTATCATCATCTATTGTTTTAATCTATCTCTACTCTAGAGTTGCTGAGCAATTCCTTTATGAATGTCAACATATCTTTTTTTACCTGAGAGATTATTTCTGATCTGATTTCCTCTATAGCCACTTGGATTTGTTTCTTTACTTTGGTTGCTATCATTTCAGAAATGTCAGGTGGGTGTCTTCCATTTTCTGCTATCTCATTGTCTCCTGGACTTGCTTTGGGTGGGCTGGAGGTCTGAGATTGCATCTTGCTTCTGTGTCTTGTCATTTTCAATTTGAAAAATTTTTATTTCATTTTCTGTGTTGATCCTTGTATGTTTTTGTAGTACATAGCTATACCACTAGTATCAAGTTCTTTCTAGGAAATTTCTGTTCCTAAGGGATGTTTTCTGTATGTAGGAGATTCTTGGCTTGTGTCTGTTCCAAGATCCTACCTTTCCAGTTAATTAAGAGTGAGATGTTGGTATCTATTTGGCTCACTCCCCAGTCCTTTGATGTAGGGCTGTGGTGAGGTTATTACCCCAGAGCTTCCCAGTGTTGTTACAGAAGGGAGAACAACCGACTACAACAGATATGACATCCTAGCTAAAGTAGTATGATTAGTAATAACAATAGCATCAAGCACAATTTAGAAACTGACAAATTATTAATTTTGTACCTTAAACCATAGAAGCAAAATCTACAATTATATAATAGAACTTATCATAAATTGGGAACTTGTATTCAAAGTGTTTCCCCTTGTTTGAGTGGTTTTACCATGTGGTGGAGAGATTTAAGAAGGATAGTAGATAAAACAAAGATAACTGAAAAGAAAGTAGAAGCAAGGCTGGAGGGCAAAGGATGATCACACAAAGTTTGGGAAACTAGAGAAGAGGGCAGAAGAGGAGGAATGAAGGAGTAAGCCAGGGATTGTCTGAACTTGGTCTCTGGATTTGGGGCATGGGGTTAGTTTTCTGTGGCTGGAGTTCTCCCCAGCCATTTAGAAAAGAGAAAATGAGATAAGAAAAAAGAAAAGAGAAAAGAAAAAGAAAAAAAAGAGAGAGAACAGGAGTGGTCCCATCCACCTGCTTCTATTCCATGTGTCTTTTTCGCCAAGCACAGCAGTGGTTCACCTAACTTACCACTGGTTGGCTCGTATTGTTATTTTTGCTTTGAACTTTTCCACCGCTAGCCCTGCCTGTCCATCCTGTGTGCCCTAGTTGGGACCCTACTTTTTTTCTTGTGTTCCCTCTGGTTTCTGGGCCTTCCCGAGCGGTTCACCTCAGTTGTGGCAGCAGCGAGGAGAGGGCTTGCCCTCTATGCTGTTCACCTGGATCGGTGGTGATGGGAGGAGCTGAGTGCTTTTTTTTCTGAATCTGTTAAGATAACCTATTTTTTCTTTAATTGTTTAATGTGCTTTGTTAATGTTGCATTATCTTGCATTTCTGAGATAAATCTAAATTTGTTTTTCTACCTTTTAAAAACTGCTGGATTAATTTGCTAGCACATTTTCACTCATGTTTATAAATGAGTTTGATCTTAGTGTTTTTCTTTTTCTTTCTTTGCGTGGCCTTTGTTTAGAACATGAAGGATGTATTGGCCTCAGAAAATGAGTATGGTAAGTGGGAGGAAGGAATTAAAGTAACTCTGCTGTCATTTTCTCTCCCAGGCAAAGACAGGTGTCCCCACCCTTGGAAATCTGTGTAAAGAAGCTGATAACTGGGTGTCCTGATAAACAGATTGTTGATATTTGCTGGGAGGAAAGCTTATTTTCAAAATGCTCTTAGCAAGGAGTTTCTGATTTAAGATCCTTAATGATAAACCTAGAATGTATGGATTTGTGACATATACAGCATGTATGTAAATTATAAAATTATCCAGGATATAAACATAGATGTTTCATGACCTAAGAGCTCCCCGCTGTGTGAGGTAATAACCTGTATACTTCAGTTAGAGGCCTCAGCCTTCAGTTATTGCTCCATCGGGGAAGTGCTTCAGAGAGGAAGGCTCTGAGGAGTAATGTAGCAAGTCCAAAACTTTCCCTGTTTCTTGTGTGTTTTTGTTTTTCCTGGAACTGGGGATTGAACCCAAGGCCTTTGCATTGAGCTACATCCTCAGGATGTTAAATTTTTTTTTATTTTTATTTTTTATCTTGAGGCATGATTTAACCACCCATTGAATAATTTTGTTATTGTTACTTAGAGTAAAAGTTACAACCATTGATTTGCAGATTGGTCCCTCTCTAGCCTTATTTCCCTGGATTCACGTGACCACCATCCCAATTAACATCAAGTGCAGCCCAGCAGAGAACCCAGGCAAGCCATCCCTTGACCACTGACCCCCAGAAACCGTGAGATAAGAAGTGTGTGTTACAGTAGTTTCAAAGTTCGTGGTGCTATTTTGGCTCAGCAATAGACGGCGAAACTAATGCAGACTTATTCACGGATCCTCCCATTGGGCTTTCTGACCTGAAATTTCCTGTTGTAGTCTGATTAATGTCTTGTTGTGTACTCTACTGAGTGTGCCCTTCATAGCTCTCTGTTGGGACCTTGGCAGCCCTCTGGGGACAGTGATCTTTTCAAGATAAATTGAGCACATGAATACAGTGAAGTACATATTATTTTCCATGGGTAAGGTTATGCATGGAGAGGAATGTTTCTTTCAATATTGACTCTTTAATTCTTTCATTATTGACTCTCTCAGGGCAATACTAACAAGTTTCTTATCTTTAGACATTCTGCAGTGAGTGTCAGCCACCAATCTTAGAGTCACCTAAATTCGAGAGATGCATATCAGGTTCTTCCAAATTATCTAGCTCCATGGAACTCTGCTGGGTCCCTTACTAGACAGGGACCCATATATTTGTGCACTTTGGCAAGCATCCAATCAGATGATGTTTCCCCCTAAAAGCACCCCACATTCTGTGAGGGGTTTTCTGGAACCTTGCTTGACTTGAGGTGGGGTGTGGCGGCTTATGGTGACCTCTCTGCTTTTTAAAAAAATCACCTGTTAGTATGGTCTGTACTGATCATCCTTTCTTTTTCAAATGTGTGAGTGTCTTGTTCCTTGTACAGTATTCTCAGCTCTGAGGCTTCAGCCCAAACTGTGCTGGCAAGACAAAGGCTTCTCATTTAACACATTGTTCATGTCATTATCTTTTTATTGTCTGGATATGCATGTGTCTTAGTCACTTTCTCATCACAGAGACCAATACCTGACACCCACATGTTAAGGGATAAGAGGTGTTTTGGCTCAGAGATTTCAGCCTATTAGTCACCTGGCTCTAAGACAAGGGCAGCATGGCAGAGGGGCATGGCAGAGGAGGGTTACTCATGTCATGGTAGACAGAAAGCAGATAGAGGGATCAATGGAGGAGAGAAGATAGACCCTTCCAGGCCATAACCCCAGTGACCCACTTCCTCCAACCAGTCTCCACCTCCCAAATCATATTTAGCTATGAATTCATCATGGACTAGTCGACTGATGAACATCACACCGCAATGGTGCAGTCATCTCCCAAAAGCCCCACCTATGAGCACATGAGGCTCTGAGGGGACATCTAGACAGAAACCATAACAGCATCTTTCCCTAGCTTCATAGTTGTGGAGGTGGGATGGCGAAGGTGGTGTGAGGAAGTGTTTTTTTTTAAGAAAAGAAAGTAAGCAAGTAAACTATTATTTCTAAGGAAGGACTCTCCTTGTCACCTTTCCTCAGAGGCTATTAACATTTCTTTAAAGTGCAGAGAAAAGAGAAATAATATCTCTAAACTGGTGGGCAGAGACTCTCGAGAGGTCATTGATTAGCAAATCCTGAAAGATTCCCTCGGGTCTGGGGGTCAGAAAAGACCAGAGAAATCCCTGAGAGTTATGATTAAGACCAAGCAAGAGGGCCGGTGAGACGGCTCAGCGGCTTAAGCGCCTGCCTTGCAAGCGCGAAGGCCCGAGTTCGACTCCCGGATCCCACATACGAAAAAGGGGCCGGTGATATCGCTCAGCGGCACGGGTGCCTGTTGGCGCGCGAGGTCCTGAGGTCGTCCCCCCGGTACCCACAAAAAAAAAAAAAAAAAAAAAAAAAAAAAAAAAAGACCAAGCAAGAGAGGAAGTAAATGGCAAACAGTTCACATCATGGAGGTCTGGATGGGCCGTAGGCACACACACATTCTTCCTTCCACTGAAGGTTCATTACACCTTTTCTTATTGTATTTGTTCTTCCCAAATCAACCCATTAATCCATTGTTCATTCTTCTGAGTGGATAATATGCAGTATCTGCTTTTTTAAAATTGCATTCCCAAAACCCAGGTGAACATTTGGATATCACGAGAATTATTTGTAGACAGGAACATGAAAAGTGGCCCAGCAACAGGACTGCTTGCGTAAGGGACGCTTGGTCACATGAACCATCCTTGATTTGAGATGGTTCCGTCGTCACCATTTTGGTAATTTAAAAGGGTTCATCCCTGGTCCAGGGTTGCAGTGTGGAATCAGAGCCAGGGCTATGCAAGGTTAGGAGAACTCGGCGACAGAAACTTCCACAGTTTCCACACATCTCTATCCTGGGCTTGGCTAAGGTACTGTCTGGCTGGCAGCAGAAGCCATCCTAGGAACAGGCATTGCAGGGCACCTGGCTGATGATTCTGCAAATAGAACAGAGTGTGTCGCGTACACAGCTACACTCAACTAAATAATTTGCCCGGGATTGGTCCCTCTCCTATCTTCAGCGGTGCTGGATTTCAGTTCTTATCGCATGGGACACACAGAATGGAATTATCTAAGAAAGTTTTACCTTTTGGGATTTTTTTTTGGCTTGTTTTTTGTTTTTTGAGACAGGGTCAAGCTGACCTTGAACTCACTTTATAACCCAGGCTGGCCTTGAGCTCAAGGCAATCTTCCTGCTTCAGCCTCCCAAGTGCTGGGATTACAGGGCTACCATAACTCCCAGCTTGCCTTTCAGTTTTGAATCTGGTCACGAGGGACTTCTGCATAAAGGGGTTGATAAAAGCTTCTTATAACTTTTGGTTTTATTTTTAAACTTAGCATGTAGAAGTCAAGTTAAGGATCATAGAAAGTTTTGAGTGTATTTTCCATATCACCTCTACTTTTACACTCTGTTGAAACTGCGCCAACCAGAAGTTGAAGAAAAAGTGATATTTTTCCTCCTGGGCAGAGACTGTCCTGCCAAGGTTGCTTCTGGGCTTCTTGTTGTGTTTGTGCTTCTCTTTGAGTTTTTCATTGTCTGCACTTGATTAATGTAGTTGACTGCTAATCAATATTAGCAGTCAGGCTAGTAGAGATATTACTGAATTATAAATGATCTTTAAAGATATGTTCCAAGAAGCAATCACTTTTAAGGCTGTATTTGTTATCACAATGTTGACAACCTTGATATCAGCACTTTAATATCCGGTGGAATAATGAAATTTCTACCCAATACAGATTTTCTCTGTCTTTGTTCTATAATAACCGAATATTGCTTTAGGTTGGTGAATGGTAATATTTTCTTGGTCTCTTTTCATCTAAAGATTTTTAAGAGGGTTTCTTTTTTATGCCATAGAATTTCTTAGACGTGAGTGTAAAATAACAAAGGAGAGGTGCTTATCTGAGCAGGAAAACTTGTGTGCTCTTAGCCTTGCAGTTGCTCTTCTGCAGCTCAGAGTTGATGGGCTACAGGTTGTGTACGGGCTGTTGGCCTCTCATCACCGGTTGCCAGGAAGGTGAGAAGAATCTAGCGAAAGTGCTTTGTGGAGATGAATGCTGGCGATGATAAGATTGTTCACATAAAATCAGAGAATCACAGGATCTCAAATACCTGTGAGTGACTCCAGTTGCTCATAGGGGAGGGGAGGAGGTGCTCATTCTGTTTATTCCGTTTCAGCTCTCTACAGGAATGGCTCACTGATGGTTTAGCATTTATAAAAACTTTCCCTGTTTTATTAATTAACATAAAAATAAGATATGTATAGAGTCTATTGGTATCAGCAGAAAAGATGACCAGTTTTTATATTCTGGAAATATGCCAATCATGCAACTTCCAGTGTTATTTGTTGTAGGTTGTTAGTGGTATTAGTTCATGGGCATTTGGAGTATCAGCTGTGTCCAGTGCCCCTATCTAGACCTGGGTTAATTTTGGGGCTATATCTGCTGCCACTTAATTATGTTCCATCCAATACTCACACCCACGTATGTGCCTGGGTCTGGTTTCCTGAATTGCCTGGTGCATCCCCTGAATCAGAGACTGGGTTGACTCTTCTCTTGATTTGCCATGGCACTGCCCATAGTAACTACTGACTGAATTGATGGAAAAGAGAAATGAAACTAAACCGCTAATCTGGAGAAACTTCTAATTAGAAAGAACTGTGTTTCAGTTTTGTCTTGAATTATTTTCTTTTCTTCCAAGTGGTCCACTTCATGGAAGGAATCAGTAATATGGAAGTCCCAGCCAGGTGTGGTGGCACACGCCTGTATTCCCAGCACTTTGGGAGACTGAGGCAGGAGGATGGCCAGTTCAAGCCAAGCCTGGGAAATTTAGTGAGAACCTGTCTCAAAATCAAAAAAATAAAGAAAGGGCTGCGGATGTCATTCAGTGCAAAGGTCCTGAGTTCAATACCCAGTACTAGGGGAAAAGAAGAAAAGAAAAAAATACGAAGATCCCTATCAGTCCATCTGTGGGAAAACTCAAGGAAGTTACTCTAACCTCAAATGTGCGCTAAACCAGTGTCCCCACCTTTTTGGCACCCAGGAGTAGTTTTGTGGAGGACAGTTGTTCTCCATGAGGAAGGGGACTGGGGAATGGTTTCAAGGATTGGATTCTCCTAAGGAGCCGCAACCTAGATCCACTGCATGCGCAGTTCATAGTAGAGTTCGAGCTCCTATGAGAAGCTAATGCCCGCTTAAGTGATAGCAGGTGGAGCTCAGATGGTAATGCTAGCAATGGGGAATGGCGGTAAATACAGATGAAGCTTCCCCAGCTGGTCTGCCCTGGCCTCCTGCTGTGTGGCCGTGGTTGGGGACCCCTGTTCTAAAACACCAAGGTCCCTCAGTAAATGAATGAGATGTAGTGCAGTGAAGTCTTTGCTGACATCTTATTGATAAAGATAATAATAGCCAGCACTGTGTGACAGGGCTGAGTACACTGTATGCATAACATCTTCTCATCCTCACTACAGGCCTAGGGGGCAGGTGGAGGGTCTAACAGTTTAGTGATTTGCTTAAGGTCACACAGGCAGTAAAGGCTGATGCTGGTGAGTACCTGATGCGGGACACTGTGCTCTGCCTGCTGCTCCTGCTGTCTGGAAAATCCCAGCATCAGAGCTGGTCCTCAGGACGCTGGTCAGGCGGGGCCCCCGGGTGTGGCTGATGTTTTCCAGCAGCAGGTCAGAGGCGCAGCTGGACTAGGATTTGACCTTCACTTCTGCTCCCTTCCTGCTGGCCCAGAACGGCCTGGGGTGCAACGCAACTATTTTGGGTAAGTGCATCAGCTGTACAATAGCAGTTAGTAGATTTGAGGTATAAAATCAGGAAAGCTTGATTAAGACTATGAAAAGCAAAACAAAACCCAGAGCCCATAAGTTGTTGCATAAACATGCTTTGATAGGTGGCGGGAGAATAAGGATGTGCTACTTAGTACAAGTTCTTTTGGAAGTGAGTTTTGAAAATGGAGTCAGCTTGATGCACTAGAAAGAGAGTTAAAATTCATGAGGAACTTGGATGGATTCTATGAGACAGCATAATTAAGCCCAGTAGACTTCCTTCCTTTAAATAGAGAAGTAAAGACAAGAGGGACAGCCTATATCGCTTCAGCCTGAATCCTCGGAAAATCCTGTCGCGCCCTCAGTGATCAGGGGGTTGTGGGCCTGAAAAGACTCATTAGTTAAGGACCAACTGGTGTTAAAGCTCTCCATGACCTGAAGAGCCAACTGTGGGATTTGAAGAAATTGGAAGCATTTCTTTCTTCTGAAAACATAACCAGAAAGTTTAGGGGCTATGAAAGAGAAGTCACAAACGATGAAAGGTATCACAGGAATAAAAACTGTAGGGAGATAGGCAGCAAAGGGAAAAGTAACCTTCTGTACTAGCAGAGAGTTTAGTAAGGAAAAAAAAATGTGGAACACAGGGAAAGAAACTCCTGCTAAACTAACACAGTGCTTTTCCTACAGGCAGACAGCACCGCTGGGATCCTAGGTAGGAGGATGATGTACAAAATCACTGGCGTAATGAGGGGCTGTGACAGGAAAGAGCAGTCGTCAGCAAGGCTGGGAAAGCTCTTCAACCTGTGTGCAGGGACAAGTGGTAGACACCATAACCCCAGGGGTAGGTAGTATACAGTTAATTGCTAGGGCTCCTGAATTCTAGTCATCTGGAACCATGGCCCTTCACCAACTCTTGTCTCTTCCTTCTACGTAATGGGAGCGCAGGCTTCTATATTACTGAGAAATAAAAAGAAATCAAGAATGTTGTAGATCTCATTTATATATCTATATATCTATATATATCTATATATATCTATATATGCTACCTGATTTCTTTTAAGCAATAATGGAAATGTAATTGCTGTTGGAAAACTGGACCGAGCAAACAATTTGGGAATCTGTACTGGGGATGTGTAATCCATGTTTAGGGAGTAATTTAGTGGATGCGTGAACTCCCATGTCTGTTTTGCTGGTTTAATGTGATGGAATTGGCATAAGTTACTTTCTACACTTCAAGTTTTGAATTGTTTGAATGTGAAGTGAATTTTGACCTTTCAAATCTTGTGATCAGATGAATGCCTTCCATGACTTGCAATGTGGGGTGAATTGCCAGTTTGCTTCAGGAAACTCATTTCTTGTTTCCAACTGTCTCACTGAAGGCCAGGGCAGTGTCTGGTTCTCTGTGATACATGAATAATTGATTTCTCTTGGCAATTAAGGACCATAAGCTTAAGTAGAACCGCAGAGAGAAGAGCAGCGGATCTGTGCTCTAAGTCTGCATTCTCTCTAAGCAAGCCCTCCCCCACGAGGAACATTTGGTGATGTCCAGTGTACTCTACCTATGCATGGTCTTCACCAAAACAATCTTTGTGAAACCCAGGGGAATTTTACACTATTCATAGGAGATGTTCTCTATCTGAAATATTTAAAGTTTTACAAGCAAGTACTAGGTCCAGGACTGTATTTGAAATCTATAAATTCGCATGTTGAATTTTGATGATAGGAATCAAAGTCCATGTAAATATCTATCTTATTTTACTTTATGGCATGTTCCAAATAACATCCTGTCCTAAATTTATATGCAAGCCTAATTGGGAAATATAAGCATCCTAATATTGAACACTTTTACAGAATTTCTCATTTTGAAAATCTGCTGTAGTCTTCCATGGAAAGTAAGGCTATTTTTATAACTACTGATTTCAAAGTGTTCTCTCTGCAATTGGTATTATTTTATTTGTTCTTGCCCATTTTGTAGTACATGGTTCCTTTTTTTTTTTTTTTTCTTTTTTGGAGCAATAAAGAAAAGGAAAATAAAATGGGACATATCTTGGACTCCTCTTCATCTAAAGCTGTTGCTTTTTACTATTTTGAAGCTGCTCAGTCCCAACCCTGAAAGCACTATCTTAAAATAAGGGGAACTATATGAAAGTGCAGAAAAAGGTCCAACTTATAAAAATTGTACTTTTTTAAACACATGTATAATAGCTTAAAAACTTAGAGCTCAGCAGCAGAAAGCTGCAGCTTAGGGATTTGTGGATCCTTGTAGAATAAAAATTGCCAAGGCTTAATGACACCCAAAGTTGGGGAAAAGTCATCCCAGGCTCCTTCCCAGTGGCAGGAATCATGGTTCTCACAGCATGTGTCAGGGGCATCTAGCTGCTTTTTGCACAGAAACCTACTTCTTCTGGATGCTGGACCCTTTGTTACTGGGAAGAAATTGTTCTTTTATTGCCCCCAGATTTGTCCTGTGCAACTTGCAAGTCTGCCTTTAATTTTATTAACCCTAATATCATGAGTCATCTTTTTGTTCCCACCTAGGCCTTCAAATAAGTTTAACTTTTTTCTCAGTAAATATCCTGAGTTCCTTAAAGTGGTAGTTTTCCCACTCTTTTTTTGACTTTGTAAAAAAAATTTTTTTTACATCACAACCTGTCACCACCTGTCACACACACACACACACACACACAACTTAAATAAATAGTTCAGGAAAGAGTACTCAAGCTTAATGCAGGCATACTTTCCTAATATTTTCAGTTTTCATCTGTTCTATTAAAATTTGCCGATCAAGAAGATTTTGGATACTCACATCTTACTAATAAGTCACTGTGCTTGGTTGGGGGGTGCAGGGCACTGCTCTTGGTGTTCTCGTTTTAGTCCCAGGATGGGGACACAACTGTAGTCCAGAAATGGAGGCATAGACTTTCTGACCTTGAAGGTGAGATCCATAACCTATGTTTCAGTGTGCATCTGACCTTGCAGGAAAGATTAATGTATTTATATTTCAATCATGTCTTGTAAGCCTTGGTGTATATCTAGCTAGTCAGAGTGTGGTGGGTTTCTGCCCAGAAACAGAGGGAGAACTCAAGTCAGCAGCTCATACTCTTGCTCTTGTGCTCTGGGGCAGTAGTTTTAGCTCTAGAAACCCACAGGAGCTGATACATCTTCCTTCCTGTGGGCACCATCCCCAGGCCTCTGTTCCAGTGGTGTGAGGACTGAGCTTGGGTTAAGAACCAAGCCAGGGATGAGAAATACCTAGAAAGTCCAAGTTTAGTGGCCAAGTTCAGTAGAGTCAGACATGGTAACTGCCATCTTAGTAGACAGTTCAGGCAATGGCAGCTACTCTAGTAGTTTCATTATGCTAAAGTAGAGGTAACTGCTCGATGAGCCACTCAGCACTGAACTGCTCTCTCCAATCACTGCACGTTTAATGAAGTCCACACTAATTAATTAGTGTAAGTTGTCAATGCTGAGTCAGCTGAAAGTAAAGTGAAAGGAGTGAAGAGGGAGGCTACTGTGCTTTTTAAAAAAGAGGTGAGTTGTTTTTGTTATCAATGGTTTTGGGAATGACAAGTATTATGTGAAGAAAAATCAATATTTCTTCTTCTCACATAGAGTAATTATCTGTAAAACTCATGGTTAAAAATAAAACCTAAGTCATTTAGGAAGATGGCTGTGTGGCATGTGAATTACGCAGTATTTCAGCTCATTGTGATGAACTATTAGCATAAATAATGAGAAAACATTTAAATTATTAGCTTTGAACCTGTTGTTAAATATCAATATATTTCTGATATTTTATATATTAAACTGAGAAAGACTGGGAAGAGACTACAACATGGAGAAGGAAGGAGGGTCTTAAATATTCCCTGGTTCACTCCTTTTGGCAGCTGAGTAAACCCAGGTCATTTCTAGAAAGAGGTAGGAAGAAAAAAATCAGCTTCCGCAAAGGCACACTGTTATGGGCTGCTCCAAGCAGAAGCTCTCGCTTCCTCAGTGTCCAATGACAGTCCCACTTGCCAATTAGCCCCGGAGCTATCCTTTCTTCCCCACTTGGCCTTTAGGTTTTTATTTTATCTTTTAAGTTCAATCCTCTTGCTCTCCTTTAAATAGCTCATCTAGCAGTCGAGAAGGTGATCTTAGTTTGCCTGCACATGAGTTGCCTGAGGTTCCATCCAGGTTAGACTTGTCTACATTCTTCTAACGTAGTTTTTTTTTTTTTTTTTTTTTTTTTTTTTTTTTTTTTGTGGGTACCGGGGGGCCGACCTCAGGACCTCGCGCGCCAACAGGCGCCCGTGCCGCTGAGCGATATCACCGGCCCCTTTTTGGTATGTGGGATCCGGGAGTCGAACTCGGGCCCTCGCGCTTGCCGGGCAGGCGCTTAAGCCGCTGAGCCATCTCACCGGCCCTAACGTAGTTTTAAGAAAGTTTAATGGTTGCATGAATATGGTTTTTAGTTATTGTTGTCCACTTTCCAATTAATAGTTCTATTTAAAGTAGGGCGTGGGGCTGGCAAGACCATTGCTTCTGCTGTGGTCTCATCTCCCGCTGTATTAAAGGTAGGAGGCGTTCTCACTTTAATAACCTTCATAGGTGGGTAAATCTGAAAGTGCATCATCAGTAACCCATCTCTTTTTATGAGATTGGTTTACTGAAAAGAACAAATACCTCCCTTTCAAGACCAATTTGCAGGGATACAAGGATAAAACAAGGTTCTCTTGCACACAAAAAACAATGGATGATGAATTGCTTCCTGTGTCAGACAATGGTAGAAGTCTTTGACACTGCTTATCTACTGCCACTTGGTGAATCAACTATTCATGCTACAGCCTTGTTGTGACTTTCTGTTTTTTTTTTTTTTTTTTGTGGGTACAGGGGGTGGAACTCAGGACCTCATGTGCCAGCAGGCGCCTGTGCCGCTGAGTGATATCACCGGTCCTTTTATTCGTGTGTGGGCACTGGGAATCGAACTCAGGACCTCGCGCTTGCCAGGCAGGTGCTTATGCCGCTGAGCTATCTCACTGGCCCTGTTGTGACTTTCAAGATGCAGGATTTTCTCAGACTGCAAGTCACGTGGAGATGGGAAATTATTTGAGGTGTGTGTGTGTGTGTCTGCGTGTGTGTCTGTAATTTGTATGGGAACTCGAAGTGGAGCACTTCTGCTCTGGAAAATGCAGAGAGGTCTGAATGCCCTTACCATGGCCATTTACCATCATTCATTCTACAGTACAAATCTAACCCCATTTTATTGTTTAGTAAGACAAAAATATTTTGTAACCAACCATTCAGAGCAATGACCAAGGGAAAAATAAATATTGAATGGAGAATAAAATACTGCATTTTAATTTTCTTAGGAGAGTTAATGAAGAATGTGTAACTTACATTTATGATCTACCAAGCAAAACAGGGATATCAGTGACTACAAGAAAACCAAAATGACATTCTAATGAATGGACATGATTTCCTAACAGCTGACATGAACAATTACGGCATAACAGGTGTGCCACTCCTGCCTTGATGCCTCAGCTGTCTAACAGGCTTGTTAGTCCAGCTCCATGTAGACTGCAGGTGGCTTGTGTCATGGGAGTGTGCTGCATGTAGGTGCTGAGGGTAATGCCCACCGCAGTGCGAGTATGTCCCTGAGGTCTGCAGGCGTGTGTCCCTCCAAATTTCGTATGTCAAAACCCAGTAATCAATGTGGTTGATATTAGGAGGGGACTTTGGAAAGTGGTCAGGCCATGAGGATGGAGCCCTCATGAATGGGATTAGAGTTTTAATAAAAGGACCCCAGAGAGCTGCATTACCCTTCCACTGTGGGAGGCCGCCTATGAGCAAGGACATAGGCCCTCAATGAACGCCCACCTGCTAATGCCTTGATCTTGGGCTTCCCAGCCTCTACAACTGTGAAAAATAAATTTCTGTTATTTATAAGTTGCTCCGGCTGCAGTATTTTGTTATAGCACCCCAAAAACACCGAGACAAAAATAACACAATGTCATTATAATTAAGCATGTAATGAAGAACAATACAAACAGTAGAAACCAAAACACTGATGGGAAAATGGGCAGTCATTCTATGAGATTCTAATAGTTTTAAAATGAGGAAACCATGAGTGTCCTGAAAAAAAAACAAAAACAAAAACATAGGCCACATGTTACCAAGCATGTTAACTGTGAGGATGAGACAGGTTTCTCTTGTGACACCAGGCTGCATGTTGGCATGTGAAATCTCTATGGCATGTGTCCTGGCAATTGAGAGGACATGTGCCACAATTAAAACTTAGTATCAAGTGAACTTTCATTCCCGAGTGAATTATTTTTTAAATATATATGAATTATTTTTAAATATACATATATATAATTTTAATATTTTTAAAATTTCAGTTTGTGATTAACATGTATTAATGGCACATACTGATGCAGTTCAGTGTGATGCTTCAATATACGCATACAGTGCACACTGATTACATCAAACTGCCCTTTATCCTCCCTCCCCTTACCTTCCAACCTCAGTAACCAGTATCCTACAATCAGGTCAACTGTTTTTTTAAACTCCCACTTATGAGGGAGAACACACATTCCTTCTCTTTCTGGGTCTGCCTTATTTCACATAACACAATGTCCTCCACCTCCACATATTTTCCTGAAAAATCACAGGATTTCTTCCTCCTGCTTCTTCTCCTGCTGCTTCTCTTCCTCTTCTTTTAGTGGTGATTGAAAACAGGGAGTACTGAGCTACAACCCCAGCCTGTTTTTCATTTTTATTTTGAGACAGGGTCTCCTAAAAGTAGGGTTGCTGGATCATACGTAGTTCTATTTTAGTTTTTGGAAGAATTTACATACTGCTCTCCATAATGGTGTACTAATTTACATTCCCACCAAGAATCTATGAAAGTTCCTTGTTTTCTACATCCTCACTAGCAACTGTCATTTAGTTTTTGACCATAGTAGTTCTCACTGGGGTAAGAAGATTGTAATCCAATTACAAATGGACAAATGATCTGAATACACCCTGGTCAAAAGAAGAAATACAAATAGCTAAAAATACATGAGAAAATACTCAGTATTATTAACAGCCAGGGAAATGCAAATCACAATGATACTGAATTCTTTTGGTCCAAATGATACATCCTAGAGTATGATCATGATGCTCTTCTGTTTTCATTGAGATTCATTTTCTCATTTGATCTTTGTAGGAATTCTGCAGTGGCAATGTTTTCTAACTCAATTTTCTAACTCCAGCTTTCTAATTCCAAGTCCAGTCTTATTTATTTGATCTTTTGAGTTCATTGTCTTAGTTCCCAGCATCCCTAGTACCCTTTCTCCCACCTCAGGTTTTAAAGTCTTGGTTTTAGATTCTTGAAGATTTGCTCCCTCTCTCTCTCTCTCTCTCTCTCTCTCTCTGTTTTTGTTTTTCAGTGATGGAGATTGAACCCAGGGCCTCACACATGCTAGGCAAGATCTCTACTACTGATCTATTTTCCCAACACTTTTGTATTTTTGGGGACAGTTTTCTTGCTAAGTTGTTCAGGTTGGCTTTGAAATTGTGATCCTCCTGCCTCAGCCTCCTGAGTAACTGGAATTATAGGTGTGTGCCATCATGTCTGGCCAAGATTCTCATTTATCTTGAGCATGTAAGAAGAAGGCAATATTGTGAAGGCTCTGGAGCCTGATCCTTGGGTTTCTTCACCTGTAAAATGGGGTAGGACTAAAACTTGATTTAGAGAACTATTGTGAGGATTAAAGAGTTAATCTTTGAAAAGTACTTAGGATAGTGAGTGCATGGCAAGTAGACATCAGTAATGCCAACTATTACTGTCAGATGTTGCAATTCACAATTCAACAGATACTGAATGCTACCCATGAACAAGGCCATGTCCTGCCAGGTGCACATCGAAAGTGAACCAGCTTCTTCCTTGCTAAATTCTGTGGTTAGTGGTGGAGACAGACATAGAAGAGGTATAATAAAGTATGTGCAGAGTTAGAATTTTGTATAGAAGACATACTTGATTTTCAAAAGCTTTATTGAAGTATTATTCAATACATTGCATATATTTAAAGTATGCAATCTGGCAAGCTTTGGCATATGTCTATAGCCATGGAACCATTACCCCAGTCAAGACAGTGAATGTAAACATGATCCTCCCAAACTGGCCCTTTAGAATCCTTCCCCCTTCTTCCAGGTGATCATCAATGTGCTTTCCATCACTATGGGTTAGCTTTCATTTTTTAGAATTTTACTGAGCGTAATCACTTTGAGATTCATTTTCGTGTTGCACGTATCATGAGTTCATTCCTCTCTGTGGTTGAGTGGTATTCCGTCACTGTACATGGGTGGGTTGCAACTTATTTATTTATTAACCTGCTAATGGAAATTTGGCTTGTTTTTAGCTTTTGGCTCTGAACAATAAAGTTGCTAGCAGTGTTTCTAAAAATACAACACTCGCAGTGTCTAAATTACCTTGGTAGATGTACACACCCATGAAACCATTGCCACAGTGGAGATATCAAACACGTCTCTCTCTCTCAAAAGCCTCCTCATAGCCCTTTGCAGTCTACTTCTCCATCTACCCTCATCCACAGGCAGCTGCCCATCTGTTTCCTGTCACTGTACACTAATCTACATTTTCACAAATTTTATGCAAATGAATTGTACAATACATATGCTTCTGGGCTTATCTTTTATTCAGTGTACTGACTTTGAAATTTACTATTACTGTTGTGTCCATTAGCATTTCTTCCCATTTTACTGCTGAGTTGTATTCCATCGAATGAGTATACCACTATCTGTTCATGCAATTAATGGACATTGGAGCCTGTTTCCAGCTGTTAGGAATAGGTGTTGATATTCTTCAACCTTTTTGTGGATGTAAGCATTTCATTAGTATGAATTCTACACAGATAAACCCTACACAAAGATGAGCTGGTTATTCCTGAATGTAGTTTCTTTTGAACAAATGTTCTCATCCTAATGAGCTCTGTGAACTTGTAATTAACTGTATTTTTCCTTTTCCTTTTGATTTTAGGATGCTTGGTGGTAAATTTGAGGACCTGCATGATAAGAGTCACACAATTTGTTATTGTATGTAAATTTTATGTGTTGTCGACATCATCCCTAACATAAAAGGTAGGATCCAAAAATATGATGTGTTTAAATTAAAATTTTTTATTACAATGAAAGACATATTATGACTAATCCTCCTCAAAATGACCATATGAACACACTTAACTCATCATTCTTGCCACTTTCTAAAGCAGTTCTGGAAGTCCTCTTTCATGGGTATTTTTTCATGGCTGTCTCAATGCCCTGAATCTATTCAAAACATTTGTGGCAATTTCTGTCAAATTACAAATTAAAATACAAACATTATGGTGTGTCCTCATCCACCTTATTCAACAGATCTGATACCTGATGACTTCCCGCTGTTCCCTAACGACAAAATAACCGCGAAAGTAAACTTTTGAATTGATTCAGGACATTGAGGCAATCATGACAGGGCAACTAATGACACTCACCAAACAGGATTTTTGGAACTGTTTCAGAAACTGGCAAGAAAAGAGGGATCAGTGTGTTCAAAGGAAGAGAGAACATTTTGGGGGGTAATGGCAATGTATCTTTTTTTACTGTAATAAATTTTAAAAAATTTGAACATTCCAGGCTGGTGAGATGGCGCAGCGGCTTAAGCGCCTGCCTGGCAAGCGCGAGGGCCCGAGTTCGACTCCCGGAACCCACATACGAAAAAAGGGCCGGTGATATCGCTCAGCGGCACGGGCGCCTGCTGGTGCGCAAGGTCCTGAGGTCGACACCCGGTACCCACTAAAAAAAAAAAAAAAAAAAAAAAATTTGAACATTCCTATTTTTGGATCATAACTTGTATTTTATAGTCTCTCATTATTTGTACCACATGCCTAATTAAAAATTTTCTATTTTTTATTATATTGCATATTTTTATAAGACATCTCAAATTCATTTTTAATAGAGAAAGAGTGTAAGTCAAAGAAATATTAAATCTGGGATAATTTGAAAGGCACCAGGAAACTCCCCTTTGCTTCAAAGTATGGTTTCAGGCCGGTGAGATGGCTCAGAGGCATACGCGCCTGCCTGGAAAGTGCGAGGGTCCGAGTTCGACTCCTGTATCCCACATACGAAAAAAGGGCCGGTGATATCGCTCAGTGACACAGGTGCCTGCTGGCACGTGAGGTCCTGAGGTCGATCCCCGGTACCCACACACACACACACACAAAAAAAAAAACAAAACCAAAATATGGTTTCTTTTCTACTTGTCAGGAATACCTGAAATTCTTCCACTTGTGATCTTTGGAGTAATGAGTATTTCAATACGTCCTGTTAAGATGAAACAGAGAGAGAGAGAGAGAGAGAGAGAGAGAGAGAGAGAGAGAACAATTTAATCTTGGGCCACTGAGAGTGAATTCATTTATGTGCATCTTTCCAAGTGGACAGTTATAGGTTGAGGCGGATGGACGTGGAGTTGGTGTGGGGAGAATAAAAGTCACTCTATGGTGAACAGTGGAAAGATACTAGAAAGGAATGAAAGGAAGAAACAAGAGAAGCCGACATTTCTGGATTTTACTCATACCCTTGCTGAGAAGTGACAGTATTAGTTTTATTTAATTTTTGCCTTTTGTGGGGAGAATCACACTAAGGTAAGAATTACATTAGCAATGACAACTAACTCCTCTTTGCTAAACTACCTGGAAAGTTTTGATTACTAAAACATAGAAATGGGATAAAAATTAACATAAAGAGTCCCAGTTTAAAATCACCTAGTTATAGAATGAAAATCATTTATTTTATTCCATTCTCCTTAGTACTGAGCAGACATATTGTTAGTTGAAATGTGGACAGGCACAACATGGAGAAAAAATGCAATGGAGAAAAAAATCCTATCTATGTACTGCAAAAGGTACAAAACGTAGGTGCCAGACATAATTAGCAATCATGAGCACACATCCCCAAATCAGTGAAAGCAATTCTGAAAAAGAAGAGAGAAAAAGGGGAGAGAAAGAGACTCCCCCCCCCCACAACAAACCAACTGAGTGCTGTAAGAATGATTCAGATACCCGAAAAACAAAACAAAACAAAACAAAACAAAACAAAACAAAACAAAAGATAAGCAGCTGAATTACAGATTTAGGATACTTGGCAGTTTGCACACACCTTGCTACTGAAAATCTCATCGATGGAAGCAAAACTCCTTATGATATCAAGTTCTTGCAATTATTTTACTCTTATTAGATGCAAGTCTGATGTTGATGTCATTCTATACCCTACCAAATTAATGTACAATGAGTCCATAGACTTGTATTTGCTTAATAATTCACTTTCATAGCTACTAGGAGAAGTCAATCAGGCAGCTCCCCATTATGGGCAACAGGAGTAGAAAGGGAAAGATGGATGGTTACAGATCCATTGAGGCAGTGGCTTATTGATATGTTTTCCCCATGCAGCCTCCATGGCTTTTATCACTCAATACTGAATCTTGATCTCAAGTGGGGGGCAGCATTTCCTTCTAGAAACAAGCTATAAACATTGCATGTATAAAATTCAACTACAAAACCTACAGGGTAGACACAGATGTACATTGCAGTGTTTTATAGGGAAGGGGGCTTGAGGGATAGTTTAATTGCACGACCCTCACAGTGGGAGAGTGTGGGAGGCTTACCAGAAAGTGCCTCATGAATATTTATTAAAGTAGTAAGTAAGGATGGCTGGATGGGTCTCTATATCTCAATACAGCCACATCCTGGGAGAGGGGAGAGAATGTTGGAAACCTGTGAAGTCCTCATTGCCACATGTGTCAGGGAGTCATATTACCCACAAATGTGTACAGCTGAATTGTAGCTGTTCTCCCTCCAATCACGATTATATTTTACTACCCACTCAGTTCTCATTTGGTTGCTGCCACTTACTCTCACTGCCTGCAGAGAATCCCAGTTTTCTTTCTTTAGATTTGCGGGTGGGGATATGATTATCACAGACGAACTGAGCTTGGAAAGCGTGCCTCAGGCCTTTGCTGTGCCTGGGATCCATTTGGCAGAAAGTTAGTTATATGCGGCTTTCCATTTGAGTATTTTTGCTCTTACCTCTGGACCCCCTTTGGGGCCCAGAAGTCTTTCCTATTCTTTCCCTCATGGCTTTGTGTCCCATCTGGTCCGAGCCTCTGAGTGTCTTCCACAGTTTCCTCTGAAAACCTTATTTCGTCACTTGCCTATCAGATGCTGAATGTTAATGAATATAGTTCATTAATGGCTCTCCCAGACGAAGGTCTTAACTTTAACCATTAACTTTTGTTATTTTCCTGCAAAGGAGTCTACATACTTTATACACTGTGCCAAGCTAACTGGGTGCTGTTTTTGTTTTAGGGCTTTATCCCAATCCCAACATACCAACATTTGTAACTTGCAATCTTTCTGGTGTATTTCTGGATTCAATGTAGTTTTGTTTTTAAATTGTGAGAGTCTCCCTTGAAAATCTCTACATCTTAAACTTCCCATTTTGCCCTCTAGGAGGGCATTTGAAGATTCAGCAAAATTCTCCTGCTGAGAAATCCTGAGCTTTAATTTTGAGGACTGATTTAGCCTTATTTTCCCAGATCAAAGCTAAGATTAGAAAACTCTTTTATTCCAATTCATAGGTTCCTTTCTGACTGGGTTCTTTTTAAATCCATTTTAAATTCATGTTGAAAGTCTTCAAATGGCAGCATTTTTACATTTTTTAAAAAGAAAGAGTAAAAAAGGAAGGAGGGCTCTCTTGTGTTTTATGATATAGTTCAGTTAGGGATCTATAGTAATTGTAATAACTCATCAAGGCCTCACTAAATGCTCTTTGAATTGAATTGGAAGTACGTATTGAGTAATTATACTTTCATTTTGATACCTACTCTATTCTTAGGATTTTTGAAATCATTGTGTTTTTCCGGCCTCATCCCTGCCAAAAACAGTGACAGTCAAAATTCTTATCCTTACATTTTAAAAATAGATCATCACTTACTCTCTGGGCTCATTTCTCATGTTCACCTGTTTCTGGAAATTTGACTTATATAGCACATTCTACCACTTCACGAGAGCTCGTGGAATCTAATTTTGTACGTCACACAACTTTGCTTTAAAATCCACAGGCAATAGTCTGGGTCCATCAAGAGCCATAACAGTGGCTCTTTTCCATGTTTGAAGAGCTACAGTTGGTAAACGTTGCTTACCCAGTCTCATGTATCGGTCATGTTTAACTGGCTGGGGTGCAGGGCAGGCAGCCCCACAGACAGCTGAGCAGTTTCATCACTTTGCATTGAGCATCCCTTTGCTGTGGCTTCCAAACTCCAGGGGCAGAATTGGTGGCAACGTAGTTGTCCTGTGTCTCTGTGCCTTGTTTCATGAACTCAGTGGCATCTCAATGTCTGTATCCATCTTTAGCAGTTTCAGGGAAGGTTTAAAAATAGTGCTTGTTGATTTACACACATACTGTCTATCTCATGGTTCCCTTATGAGCAACTAGCACAGAATAAGATAGAACACCCTGAGTCGTGGGTAGGTGATGGAATTTTTACCTCTGCTCTTCTGGAAGCACACAGCTACTTGCTACATCACTGGCAACCAAAGCTAACACTTCATTTTCACAACATATGAAAATTTCAAGGCAAGAAAAAAATTTCTTTCTTTTTCTTTCTTTCTTTCTTCTCTTTCTTTCTTCTTTCTTTTTCTTTCTTTCTTTCGTCTCTTTATTTCTTTCTTCTTTCTTTTTCTTTCTTTCTTTCCTTCCTTCCTTCCCTCCTTCCTTCCTTCTTTCTTTTGTCTTCCTTTCTTTCTTTTTTTTGGGCCTGTAAATTCACACTGGCAACCGGTACACTGTATCCTGATTGATGCCGAACTATGCACAATTTCATTATCTATTTTTACCAGACTATAGTGAGGAAAAATTCCTATGTACAACTTAAAAACTTAATTCATTTGTAAATTCTGGAAGGCTGATGAGCAGGCAGCTTCCTGGTTAGTTTTCTGTTTCTGTTAGTTTGGGAAGGGTGTGTACCGGTGCAGGGATAATTGGGTGGAGGAGGGAGCTGTGGCTAGCGGAGACATGGGCAACCATCAGCTCTTTGGGAGCCTCCTAACAATTTCTAGAGATATGAACTCCTAGAATGTGGTTTTGAATGCCCATGTTTAAATATAAATACCAGACTTTACCTCAAAGCTAAATACAAAATTTAAAGCATTATGCTTTTGGTGTCAATAACAGTATCATTGTTCCCTTTCAATATGTTGGAATTTGAGAATTCAGTGGATGTCTCTGCTCATCGATTTTTCATCTTAAGAAGGGTCACTAGATTGAGTAAACAAGGATATAGGTCACCAGTTAAATTTTAATTTCAGATATTCAACAAATAGTTTTTCAGTACAAGTCAGTTCCTGCAATACTTAGATAAATACAGTGTAGGGCATATTTTATGCTAAAACATTTTTTTGTGTTTAAGTAAAATTCAAATATAACAATATTTTTCTGGCAGCTTTAATCTTAATGTAACTAAGTAATTGGATCAAAACCAGTGTCCATTGTCTCTTCTCTGCCTACTTCTGGACTTCTGAATGAAGAAAGGACCCCAGAGAGCACCACTCTGAAAATCTCAGACATTCAGGATTATTAGCATCTTCAAATAGACTAGATGCCCTTAAAAAAAGAGACATAAAAAGGAAATCTGACTTTTTACCTACAGCAGTTCGCATCTATAATTCCCTCCCTCTTCACCCTAACTGAAGTCATTAGCACATGATATTTTGCAGCTGGTTGAGCCAGCTGCTGTTTCTGGGATTCAGGTGGGGATAGAAGGACATTTACAATTTTTATTTCAGAGTTCCTTTCCAAACCCAGATAAATAAATATGTAGCAGCAGGTGATGCAGAAAACCAAGGAAAAGATGAAAACAGGAAGAATCTCATCATTTGGGCAAATGCGAAATGCAAAGTGTAGTCTGTGGTCGCCAATCCTCAAATGGAGTGGCTGCCATTCGCTTTTCCCCAGGTGGGATATTTTATATCTTTGGCATGCAGATGTGTGAGGTTTATATTACCTCACTGCGTTATTGAAAATGGGCCATCAGGGCCACTCAGAGGTATAAATTTGTCTACCAAAATGGTCAAATTACTAAATTATCCTCCTGATTCTCATGTTCAGCTCCATTTTCTGAGTCATAAGTTACAGGAACAAAGCCATTACTTTTGAAGTTTCCACTGTGAAGCGGCCAGACCTGAGGCACTCAGGACCGTACCTCCGGCCCAACTGTGGTCTCCAGTTCCTTCAGACACACTGCGTAGGCCTGTGCTCTTCACATCTTAGTTCTGTGTTTTGCACTCAAATCCTATTGACTGTAACTCCTGGCAGGGCCTCTCGGGACCAATGGCAGAAACAAACCATCACTGTCATGACACCCTTGGAACTGGGTTCGGCTTCTAACACCTGCTTAATGATGTATTCTTTTGAAAAGTCACTCATTTGAAGTCTTTTCCAAAAGCAATTAAAATGCCTTTCAATTTCAATCTGAACTCAGAATCAAACAAGTTTTTCCTTTTTTGAAATCAAGCCTAATCTTTCTGTGTAGCTGATGAGGCCCAAGAACTATTCCGTGGGGCTTCCATGTGTGCCTCGGGGGCAGGGTGAATACAGGGTGCAAATTCCCAAAGGATTTCTGGGCTGTGGCTCTGATCTCCATCCACACTGGAGAAGAAGTGAAGAATTCCAATCCATGGCTGTTTCTAACTGGGTTCCCCAGCCCAGGGATGACGGAGAGGAATAAGAAGTGAGCTGGGCTCTCCAAATATCTTGTGCCTACTGTAGAAGCTGTAGTCCTTCCCTATTAGCTACTAAATGATGTTCTAACTCCTTAGCCCGACTTTCAGACTGAAAAGATTCAGCTGGTCCATAATGACATTTCCACTAGATACTCTTTCTTGGAAGCAGTTTTCTCGCATGTGGATGGTTGGTTAGGGTCTACCATCCCCATCCTTCTGCCAACCAGGTATTTCCAGTGCTCTCTGGGGGTTGGTAATATTCCTCATCAGAACCACCCCTTACCTTCCTCACCCAGACTTGAATTATTCCACTGGGTCAACAATGTGCACCCAAACAGAATTTGCTAGATCTTCTCTGCAGTGATATGTCTTTCTCTTACCTTTTCTATGACTGCCATTCTATCCATCTGGGCATCCTTTTCTGATCCTGAAATATCCATACCTTCCAATGTTTTAACTACAACTTAAATGGTAGATGAAACCACTTTTAACCTCCTTATTCTCTAAATTCATTCACTGCTCAGAGTCTGTAACACAGGCACTGGAGGACTTAGTTGGGTAGACAACTAACAAAACACTTCCTATACAATGCAGTGAGACAACAAAGCCCCAGCTGCAGGGGTAGCACTGAAGAGAGTGTATGTTGATGATTTTCTACACGGATGATGCTTGGGATGAATTTGAAGGCAAAGAGCTGATTACCTGAAAATAAACATGTTCCAGACTAAGGGAAAAATTATGAGCAAAAGCATGGTGGTAGCTTCTCCTTTTGGCAGAAGCAAATGGAATACATAGGAAAGTGTCAGGCAATGATGTCAGCCATGCATCTAGAAGCCAAAATATAAAGGGCTTCATGTGATGAGCTGTGGCATATGGACTTCATTCTGCAAGCTGTGAGGGTAGTTGAAATATTTTATTTCAGTTTTCACTTTTTTTCTATCATGTTATATAATTATCCTTCAGTATCCTTTGGTTCCAAGACTCACCCTCTCTCTTGGAAACTGAAATCCACAGCTGCTCAAATCCCACACATAAAATGTATACTGTTGTAGTCATGGTTTACAAGGGAAAAGATTTAATACAGAACATATAATTTGAATAATTTATAGGATTATTTTATAATAGTCACCCAAAGAGTCAAATGCAGAAGAATGCAAGAGTTCTGTGCATGCACTAGAGACCCAGATAATCCAGCTGAGGGCCTGGATCCCACAACAATGTTCTGCACAAGTCCAGCTGAAGACCTAGAGCCCATGGCAATGTCTCATGCAAGTATGTACCAAGGATCTGCACTGGGAAGGCCCAAAGGTCAGTGGTGGAAGCTAGAAAGTCTGCACCAGTGGGATGAAGGATCTGTGCCAGCAGGCTGAGGGATCTGCACTGGAGCCAGGAAGCGATGCTCAAAGGACCAAGAGCTCCTCCAAAGAGAACTGCAGCTATCCTCAGCGACAGTGAGGACCTGAGCTCCTCTGATGATGAGAACAGCCAAATTCATATCAGGAAAACCAGCACGACAAACTTCTACAGGAAGATCAACAGCACACCCTCTTCCCCTCTGGTTTGCCTTTCATGCTGTTGGCAACAATCCTCAGGTGGGCCATCCACACCCAGCACCATGCTGACTCATTTCAGCTGGGTGTTATAAGTTGACCATCAGTTAATCTACCACATATACTATTTGTATAGAACCCACACAATACTTCTGTATACTTTAAATCATCTCTAGGTTGGTTGTAACACTCACTACAATGAATGCTCTACAGATAGTTGTTATATTCTATATTGTTTACAGAATAATGACAAGAAAAATTTCTACATGTTCAGGACAGATACCATTTTTCCAATATTTTCTTTTTGCAGTTGGTTGAATCCAGAATACTAAATCTACAGATAAAAAGAGCCAAAATTTGTCAAATGGCAGATTTTCTAGGACTGTTTTGGATTAATGAATGAAAGATGTAATGATTATCTTGAATTTTTCTTATCTACACAGTGTGTATTTATTTCATTTAATGGGCTGGCATGAAGATTTTGGATTTACCTTTATTTTTTTTATTTTTTTATTTTTTTGTGGGTACCGGGGGTTGACCTCAGGACCTCGCGCGCCAGCAGGCGCCCGTGCCACTGAGTGATATCACTGGCCCTTTTTTTGTATGTGGGTTCCGGGAGTCGAACTCGGGCCGTCACGCTTGCCGGGCAGGCGCTTACGCCACTGAGCCATCTCACCAGCCCTGGATTTACCTTTAAACCTATTTAGCAATTGATATTTTTATGTGCATCTGGGAGCAGCTGGCTCCTACTTTCTTTGGACACCAATGGATTGTTGTGAGTGCTATCATTTATTCTTTGTTCTATTAATTTTCATATTCATAAAATGATGTATAGAATAGCTCATAATTACATGGGCAATGACAAATCAAAAACAAAAACACTGATTAAAAATTAGAGCCTAGGACCGGTGAGATGGCTCAGCAGCATAAGCGCCTGCCTGGCAAGCGCGAGGTCCTGAGGTCGACCCCAGGTACCCACCAAAAAAAAAAAATATATATATATATATATATACATTAGAGCCTAAAATCCACACAGTGACCTTCTTTGGAAAAAATTCTGAATCCAGGTAGTTCTGTCCTGAAGTGCCCATCGAATGGCTTTAAGGGAAGAAGGGGAGCTCAGAAATGCTTACTCATGGAAAAATTTTTAACTTTGTGTTCAAACTGTCAAAATTCATACTCTGGCTTACCTCGGTTGACAGAGATTTGGAGAAGTGTTTCTCAGTCCTCTCGGACCCTCAGGCTGGAACACAGACAGATGGCTCCATTCCAAACGAGCAGAAATGTTGAGTGATGAATTATCATTGTAGAACATGAAGCAGGGCTTGTTTTTGTCATTTGTCCTCGTGATACTCCCTCATGGTCTGAATACTTATTCTCCTCTTATTTTTTACATCTTTCTTAGTACACATTTGCAGTACATTATAATTACATTCATTGTGTGGAGTTGGTACATGCACATAACACATCTTAATTCTTTTTATGCCCTCCCCATCTCTGGGTCCCCTTCTCATTTGCAAAAGACCTATCTCCTTGTTTCCTATTATCTATTTTTTTAACTTGCTCTTAAATTTATTTATACTTTGGGTTTCTCATATAAGAGAAACCCCATGTGATATTTAAGCTTGTGTGTCTGATTAATTTCACTTAATGTTATGGTCTCAAGGTGCATCCATTCTCCTACCAATGACTCAAGTCCATCCTTCTTTATAGCAGAGTAGTACTCAAGTAGGTGGAGCAGAGTGGAGCTGGGAAGATCTGTGAGAGGAAAGACTCTGGTGCCCGGGTCAGAGGGTGATTCACTGGAGCCAGAACAGAATGGACGCTCTCCTATTATTTCTCCAGAAGCCAGAAAGATCTAAGATGCTGTAACATTTGACTCACTGCCCCGAGCTGGTAAAGGGAGCCCTGTGCAGGGACTGGGGGTGGCACTAGGTCCTTTTATTTTTTTGAGAAAGAGGAAATGATAGGTCATAGGGTTTGGGTTCAAGAAAAAGATAGTTAAGTGGTTAAACTGGCTTCATATTTGCCCCAGGGTTTATGGGAAATCCTGGTGGGAAGACTTTTTATAGCTCTGATGGTCAAGATTAATTAAGCTGATTTCATGTTCATATAAAACTCATATAATGAAATGACACTTTTACAAATGTGCCAAACTTTCACAGCTCCAAACTTGTTTTTCCCAGCTTCTTCATCTTCTAGTTTAAAGGAACAGGGGTGGGGGGTGGGCAACAAAATTAATGTTCTGCTTGCTCCGTACGAATTGGTCTGCCCGGGCTGCAGAGCTGTCCACAGACCTGTGACGCTCTGCGGTTTGTTACAACTTCCTTATTGTTCTGCCAGTCTGTGGTGGGGGTGGAGATAGCAAGAGCCAGAGGAAAGTGAGAAGACACCAAAAGATGCGATGTATGGGTTATGTGTTACCATTTGGACCACTGAAAATTAATGTCGCAGGAGATCTTTTTCATGAAGTTTAGAAAAGATTGGTAAGGGCCGGTGAGATGGCTCAGCGGCATAAGCACCTGCCTGGCAAGCGCAAGGTCCTGAGTTCGACTCCCGGCACCCACGTGCAAAAAAAGGGCCGGTGATATCGCTCAGCGGCACGGGCACCTGCTTGCGCGCAAGGTCCTGAGGTCGACCCCTGGTACCGCCCCCCGCAAAAAAAAGAAAACAAAGAAAAGATAGGTAAGACCATTTGTAAGTCTTGCCCCAATTGGATCTCATCAGAACAAATCACTGCACCAGACTGACTCATATTTGATCCTGAGACACAAATGATCTTCTGCTAATAGCATGGCTGCTATGTGCCAGCAGTATTTTCAGGCAGGTTTCCCAATCTCAGCACTATGGGCACATTAGGCTGGATTATTCTTTGTGGTGAGGAGCTGTTCTGTGCATTATAGGATTTTTAACTGCACCCCAGCCTCTGCCACCACATAGAATATGATATCGTCCTCTGTTCCTTAGTCATGTCAATCAAAAATGTCTTCAGATATTGCCAATGTGGGCAAAAATTCAGTGCTTTGATGTACATTTTGTGTAATACACAGGTACTAAATCAAATGATAGCTTTAAAGAAATTAAGAAATCTATCTGCATAGTTTACGTGTCTATAGTTAGCCAGCACCCATGATCTTTCTTTATAAAGTCAACATTTAGCTAGATGCTCCTTCTAAAACAGTGAGTATCCAGCAAGCACAGTTTGGGGGATGCAGTAGCCCCTAGCAGGGTTGCTGACCAATAGTTAAAAGAGTAAGCTATTATACTGAGATTAGAATATAGGCTAGGTTCCAACTTGCCAGTCGCAGATGAACGTTTGCCAAGAACTGAACAGCGTATCTCAGCAAGTACTGGGGCAAAGCCCGCTGGGCACAGGGAAGATGGGCGCCGCAAGCTTTGGTTTTTTGTACTGCTGTTTCTGATGTTTTATCCAAAGTGGTCCCAAAGAATTCTGAAAGAATTCACAGATATTTTGGAAGAGTTCAAGTTCTATAGAAGGTAAGGAAAGCATGATGCTTACTTGATTTGCTTATATTTTGGCTACTTTCAAAGAAACTTGAAGTCTTTATAATAAAATCATAACTTACTCCTCCTCTTTTCTACCTTCCCTAGGAAAACGCATGGGAGCCCATGACTTCAACAATTACTTCTATATTGTGATGTGTCAAAAATTATTTATTAAAATGTTTCACATAGCATCAATTATATATAAATTCACAAACCAACATAAATTTTACACTGTGAAAGTATATAATGCAGAGGGTTTTAGTTCATAATCATCACCACTGTCTAAGTTGAGGACATTTTCCCTCCCCGAAAAAAACCTAGCGCCCATTAGCAGTCACTCCTCAAACCCTTTCCCTTAAGTTTCTGGCACCACTTTCTGCCGCTGTGTATTTTCCTATTCTGGATCTTTCTGTCAATGGAATCATACAATAAGTGGCCTTTGGAGTCTGGCTTTTTTCTCCCAGAATCGTATCTTCAAGGTTCATCTGAGCTTAAGACCAGTGACTCCACCTATTCTGTCCTCCCTATGCCTCACACTGCTTGGGGATCTCTGATCTCATGGCCTGCTCTGAAACTATTCCAGTTCTCTGTCAGTGGTACCCGTTACCCAAGCCACAAATCTGGAGACCACCACAGGCATCTCCTTCTTCCTCACTGACAGCATCTAACTGGTCAGCAAATTGTGTCCCTCTGTGGCGCCACAGCCTCATATGGACCTTCATATTCCCCAGGTCTTCCTCTCGTGCTTACTTACGTAAGTCCTGGCAGTTGCCACACTATACTTTCGTTTCCTGTGTGCCTCTCCCTCTAAAATACAAGCCCCTTGGTGTTGGATCTGAGCCTTCGTGTTAGGGCCGCCACAACAAAAAGACTCCAGACTAGACGACTTACACACAGCGCTCATATCGTCTCTGTTCTGGAGGCCACAAGTCCAAAATGAAGATGTCAGCGGGGCTTCTGTCCTTGGCTTGCAGCTGGCTGCCTGCTCTGGGTCCTCATGTGGTTGTCCCTCTGTTATCTGTGTCCTACTTGCCTCTCGTTATAAGGACACCAATCCTATTGGATTAGGGTCCACCCTAATGACCTCATTTAACTTCATCACCTCTTTAAATTTCCTATCTCCAAATGCACTTTTTGAGAAATGAGGGGTTAGGGCTTCACAGTATGAATTTTCTGGGGATCCGGTTCAGACTACTGCTGCCTTCCGTTTCCACTGCGCAGGTAGCCAGCCCTTGGGAGATACTGAGGTCTTAGCAAATGTGAGAATAGATGGAAGAGTATAGCATTAAAGACTTGCAAATTAAGGCAATAAGAAAGGAGGGAGAAGAGAATGAAGGTAATAGAAAATAATACCCAAAACCTAAGGTAATGACATTGCTTAATTTTGCATTGAATTTAGTGCTAGGCTCAATTCTGACTTCCTGAGACCAAGAAAATGAAGGAAAACACTAAAATTACATTATGCTTTATAACATTATTTTAAATATAGAGTTAGTAAAGTTTAAGGAGATAGATATATTTTATCATTTTAAATTTCTTTTTCTTTAAGAATATTCATTTTGGATGGTGTTTAAATTTATAAAACCCTGTGCTCAAAGATTTATAAAGTTAATTATAAAACTTAATTTCATTCATTTACTTGGCCAGGTTGGGGGAGTGAAAATATGTGGCATTTCAGTATAAAAATCACTTCTAAAGGCAACTTTTTGATTCCTAAGTTAAGCAGGGTTGTCACTACATTTTCTGTTGCCACCTTCAGGATGATTAAGTCCTCCTACTGAGGACTGAACACTGACATTTGAAAGGAATCGATAGAAAACTAGAACCAAATAGGAAACAATTCATTAGCTTGTGCTTTTCTTCTTTTTTAAGAAAGAGAGCATGTATAAGATTGCATCTAATTTAAGAATTTAGGAAATGTCTTTGATTTCAGATGATGTTGACAATGAGAGAAACTCAAAAACTCCAAACTAGTTTTCTGTGACCTTGGTCAAGACACTTGCTTCATTAGATTCTCAGCTTCTCTGACAGATGAGAAGCCTGGCCCAGGATCTCTTAAAGATGAGGCTGGCTATCGTTCTGAAGTTTTATGGATCCAAGAAAGTTGCACAAACTAGACTTCTGATATCCTCCCTAAAATTCTAATCTGGTAAATGATATCGCTATTAATCATCTTTTTTTGCAAATATTTATTAAATAATTAGCATTTGCCTGGTTGGTGCTGAGTGAGCAGTTTTTATGCATTGCTTATTGGCTCATCAAAAAAGAGATAAGTCTATTATATCTTTATATTATAGGTAAGATGGTTAGAGTTTAGAAAGTGCTAATAATTAGAGGTGCTTCCTTCCTTCCAATTGAATGCCGGTGGTGTGGTTCCAGGGTTTGGTTCTAGGTTCTCACCATTATATTATGGCACCCAGTGGGAAGTATTTGGCTAGTATCCAGCTTAGATGGGATTTGTTAAGAGCAGAGGTAAGCAAAACTGGTGCATATGCTTACATATGTGAGGCAATCTAAAATGATATTTGAACTATCGAAGTGCAGTTGTCGAAGAACACCAGGAACACTTCTAAAGTTGCTGCAGCAATAGGGACTCACACAGACAGACCACCTAGCATGCAGGGAGGGGGAGTCGGGAGCCACCTACCACAGTGTCTGGGCTTGTGCTGAAGGATCTAAGGAAGGGTCGTTATGGGAAGAATTGTACCCACTCCTCCAAAGGTATGTTGAAATCTTCATTTCCCAGAGCCTCAGAATATGACTTTATTTGGAGATAGGGTCTTTGCAGAGGTAATCAAATTAAAATTATGTCATTAGGATGGACTCTAATCCAATATGACCAGTGTCCTTATACAAAGGAGAAATTGGTGCATGGAGACAGATATATCAATGTGAAGACAAAGAATCCAGACCTTCTCGCTCCTCCTGTGCACACCTTGTAGCTTCTTGTTTACGTTCTCAGGCCAGAACCAAAACCTGAACTGTGAGGAGGCAGGTTTTGAAGGCTTGCCTAGAATGCTACGGGCCTGTTGTAACATTTTTTATGGTAACCTACTATGGCCTGAATATTTCAGCCCAGCCCCACACCCTTGTTCATACTTTAAAACTTAATCTCAAATTCAATAATATGAAAAGGTGAGGCTTTTAGCAAATGATTAGGAAGGGATTAGTGTCCTTATAAAAGAGGAGCTCTTTATAGCTCTTTGCATCATGAGGACCCAACAAGGAGTTGCCTTCTTTGAAGCAGGGAGTGTGCCCTCAGTAGCACCAGCTCTGTGGGTACCTCGTTCTGGGACTTCCCAGCTTCCAGAATTGTAAGCAATACATTTCTATTGTTTATAAATCACCCAGTCTAAGGTGTTTTGTTATAGCAGCAAAGATGAACAAAGACAGTATCATATCTTTGCATTTATACCTCCTCTTGATAGCCCATTCATAAATTTAGATGCAGTTGTCCTATACAAGTCCTATAGGAAAATGTCAAGCCATGAGCAGGCACAGATGGGAGCAAACATTGTAGGATGCTGAAATTGTATTTTCTTTATTCTGCTATTTTTTTTCTTATAACCTCATGATCTTACCGGTAGTGCTCTCGAATCTGGAGACTTGGCAGCAATCAGCCACAGGTAAGTTCAGATTCATAATGAATCATATTTCTCTTCAGCTCTCATGTGCCCTAACCATCATTCCCTGTTTCTTGTTTTCTCATTTCAGATGGAGTTCAGTTAATTAACTTTTATTTTTAGGGTATAATTCATATGCAGTAAAATGTCACCATTTAACAAATGCATACAAGTTGTGTGATTAACACAATCAAATAAAGGACAGTTCTAGTGACCCCTAAATTCAGGTTTCTGTGTAGTCAATCTTTTTCCCAGCTTCTGGCAATTGCTGATTTTTTTCCTGTCCCTACAATTACTCCTTTCCCAAAATGTCATATAAATTGAATCATATAGTTTGTAGCTTTTTTGTCCGATGTCTTTCATTTAAAATGATGCATTTAAGATTTGTCCATGTTTTCACAGGGCTCAACAGGGATAACAAGGTTGTTGCTGAATAGTGCTAGTGTTAGCTTGTGGGTGTGTACTAGAGTGTGTTACCATTCTCCAGGTGAAAGACATTTGGGATAGTCCTAATTGTTGGTCATTATGAGTAAAACCACTATAAACATTCATGTGAACATAAATTTTCATTTTATTTATTTTTAATATAAAATATACTTAGATCAATGAAAAGCAGTGAGGAATCTCTATTTATTGAACAATCTGTAAAGCTTAGTTAGGACAATGGGAAACAGGTACCTACCTGATAAGCACCTTGGGGAGCAGGGAAACAGGAGGACCACATTAACTTAGGTTTGATTTCTCAGATACCCACTGAGCCTGCAAGCATTTATTTTGGAAGCATGTAGCTTTGGAAGTGAACTCTTAACTCAAAACAGAAGGAAATGTTTGGGTAAAGAAGGCAACTAAAATGTTTGGCAAAATACAGCTTCTTCGGCTAATTTTGTCATTGTCTGATGAGGGTATGAGGTCCAGTTAAGCAACACAAATCATCTCTCATTACCTACATTTACCTAACTTGGAATAGTTAGGTGCTGATTGCTTCTGAAGAGTCCTAAGTGTGGGCCTGGAGATGATGGTGTGAAATTGTTCTAATTGGTTTTTACAGGGTGAGCTGCTTAATGGTGCCACAAAGGACATGGGGCTGATGTTTATGTCCAAGGGGACCCATTGTGAATTCCACTGGTCTTGAACACTTAATTCCAGTGCACAGAGGAAGAAAACTCAGTTCACATGATCCCTGAGAGAGTAATATATGAAAAAAAATTATTTGAGACTTTCTTTTGTTCTCTCCATTTTCTTGGCTTTCCTCAGCTTTTACACACAGATTGGTTTTTTAAAAGTTTTTTAAAATTATGTATTTTTATTAGTACATGTTTGCAGTATATAATGATTATATTAATTGTGAGACATTTGTTCATGTACAAAACACATCTTAATTCTTTTTTGTCCCCTTCTTCTCCCTCCCCTCCCTGCTCCCTCCAACTCTTGATCCCATTCCCATTTGAAAAAGCTCTATTTCCATTTTTTCTTCGATTTTCTCTCTTTTTAAAGAAATCCTTTTTCCCTTGCTTTCCTGAAGAAGTGATTTCTGTATAGACATTTGTGAGCCATTGAAAGGAGAAAAGAACATCAGCATTACTTTGGACTCATAAACACGGAGATTTAACTTTTTGTTATTACATACAGCTATATGTAATGTGTAGGTTTGAGAAACTGTCTTGAGTTGCAAGTTTTTCTTATGTGAAGGATCCTCATTATGGTTACAGTTTGCTAGACACCCATGCTGTAATTTCTCTTCCTTCTCAGTGAGTGTTTTTGTTCTTAAGAAAATGTGCTTGTTATTAATTGAACCCAGTGTCTTTAGGTTGCTTGTCTAGTGACCTACAATTTGCTTTCTTTGCTTTACTTCCAGGTTTTTACCTTTTATCTTTGCCTCTCACAAAGCTGACTGGAAGTGGACTGTGTTGTCCAGGATCTCTTTGAACATCTGTCTGGTCATATGATCATCCATTTCCTCCTCCCACTCACAAAATCCCACGGAGACAGAACTCGGCTAGTTTGCACATATGGTTGATGTTCACAGCATGAAAGTATCCAAGCTAGTTAAATTCGATTTTCATTTTAATGAAAGCTCATAGTCTTGCCAAGAGATGAAAGCAAGGTGTTAGAAATCCCCAGATTTCCAGGTTGTTAGATCACTTAAACACTCATTCAACCATGGCTGCTCCATTTTTTGTAGAGGAGTACGCATTAATGAGTACAATTCAAAAATAGCCACCATAAATTTTTAGAGGGTCTGAAATATACTTTTAGTGTCTGGTTTCAAGAGTTCCTTTGAACTCTTAAAATTCCATTTTAGCGGATTATATGGTTACCAAATAGTGTCTAAAAACAATCAGAAAAGTAGTTCACGGAAGCATGAAAAAATGTTTAATATGCAATGACCCCAGTTAAAGGCAGAATTCCTGAGCTGAGAAACTGACCTATTTTGTCCTTTCTCTCTGGCCACTGAATTGTGACTCGTCCTCTCCATTCCTCCTGGCTTATTATGGCAATATTTGGAGAGGGATTTATAAATTGTAAAAAAATATAAAAGATTTTGAGAATAATGAAACTCACGGCTTTTGTATCTCTAGGACTTATCTAGCACACTTCTTGGTATATAGAAGATTTCTAGTATATATTTGAAATAGTAGAATTAAATTTATAAAATGAGGATGGTAGTTTACCACATAGGTAAAGTGCAATTATGTGTAAGCCAGATATAATACATAATAATGTTCTAATGTGAACTTCTAAACTTTTAATTTGTCCTCAATAGAAATCAATGATATCTTCAGCCAAGTGGGGTTGGGGTGTCCTCTTATTTCATCTTCTATGATTTATTTTCTGCTGATTCTCTTGGAGAATCTTACTGTAGACGTATCTTACGTCCTCTCTATTCAAATTGACTGATATACATTTGTAGAGACTTTAAAAGTAATGATTTTTAAGCTTTTAAAAATTCAGAAAACTGGGCTGGTGATATAGCTCAGCGGCACAAGTGCCTGCCTGGCAAGTGTGAGGTCCTGAGTTTGTTTCCCAGTACCCACATTAAAAAAAAAAAAAAAAAATCAGAAAACTTTGTACTTATACCACAAAGCCTTGAGGTTTATCATCGTGTCTTTATTAATTGTTTTCCAAGTAGTTTATTCTTCATCTAGCATTCTGCAAAAAATACCCACTGCTATCTTTCATCACCCCAGGAATGTTTTGTCCTTGATGTCATGGCATCATGGCTCTTTGCGCATCTAGGTCTCATGCTCAAAGTCGTCATTATTAGCAGTGATGGGGCAGTGGTTTAATTTTTCTTCTTCAGTTGGGAAGAGTTAATTTAAACTTTGAGAATAAGCTGGAAACATTCTCTGTGGTTCAGGCAGCCATTCTATGACAAGCCACAAGGAACACTACATCATCATCTCTGGTGGACATGTCCTCTTGAGGACATGTCCTGTTTTTTCTCAGTTGATTCCTATTGCAGTTAATAATATCGCATCCCCACAAGTGGCTACTGTTTTGTTCTGTAGAAGAGAATCTCATCTGGGACTATGACGGTACAGGGGGAGGTGGTACTCGTAGTTAACTCTTTTTTCATCTGCATATGTTTTAACAGTACCCACTGCAGAATCCAAAATGTGACACAAAACTTCTAGACTAGTAAAGAGAAAAGGATATAGGAAGAGCTTTTTCCTTTTTATTTTGGTAAGTATAAGGGGAACTCAATACAATGGTTAATTTGTTAACATATTCTTTGCACTTTTTTCATGGACTGATGTTCTGACATAGAGGTTTTTTCTTCAAATAATCTTCAGGGTTCTGCCCATTTTCTGTAGACCAATGCTCAAGTATGTCCATGCTTCCTGTTCAGTATTTTCCCTTTTCCACCCACACCACATATGCAGCTGGGAACATCCTCTCCTCCCTCCTCCTTAATCCCATAGCCCTTCCTGAGTCCTACACCCTTCTGCAGCTGTAAAAGCCTTGAGACAGCAGTGTCGTGTTTCCTCCCAGGGGAGCCATGTCTCAGCCCAGTGAGCTGGAAGTGAAAAACATACACTTTTTAAATCAGAACCTATTAAGTCAGCAGTTTGACATTTAGCCTTCTGTGTTGGGCTTCTGTGAAAGACTAATAAAATTTACTGGGGAATAAATGGAAAAATTCAGAGTCATTGGCATTGAGGAAAGAAAATTCTCATTAGGAGGGAGGACTATTCCATGCCATGTCATGCTTTTGGACCAGTTTTGGGTTCAGGAGACTTGCAGTGAAATCACAAGTTCATTGTTTTGGTTGGAATCGGGGGCCAGATGGAATTCAAGAGTTTTAGCATCTTTTCATAGTTCTTTTAATAATTTACTTGGTCTTGAGCAACTTCTGAGATTCAGCTTTCCCAGAAACATAAGTGAAGTACCTCTTATTAGAAAGGCAAATTAATTTGTTGGAGAGGTTGGAAACATGGCATTGCTTTTAGACATTTTACAAGTAGCTATTTGGGTTTTTACTGGTCAAACTTTGCTTTTGGTGTGTCCATCCTCAAGACATAGAGCCTGTCTTTTGTCTCAGTGCTGCTTCTACACTTGTGTCCAACCTGCTCTCTTCAGCACAGTCTGCTCTGTGTTAATGTGAATCAAGTTTTAATGACTCTTGAGATACATCGTATATTCATATCTTTCCTTCTCTTGATAAAGTGAAAGTGTTGGCAAATAGGCACTCACTCATGAAATTGATTTTAAAATAATAATGGTGCGAACCCACTAGTTAAAATGTCCCAGATAACCAGAGATCTCACAAGTACTCCCATTTTGATTTGAATTTATTGTGACTGACATTGTGCTCAGATATAAGTCTCTTCATTAATACCAGCTACAGTGAAGAAGAAAACTCTATCCTTTTCCTCAGACCACTCTTTCCTGGGAATAAAATCAGAATCTCAAAGAAATATGTTTCTCAGGCTTCTCCTGTACCTGCCCTGCCCATCGCCACTCTAAATGGTTCAGACGAGTTAGTTCTTAGATGATGTTTCATATGGTGCTCCGAACACAATTCTTCCTGCTTGCCATGTGGCATAATGATTTATTTCTCATTGCAAGATTTGGTTGTCATTGCTGGTGTTGTGATGACAGTGGATGCTACAGAAGGAGCTCCTGAATGCCTTCTGAGACACTTGTCGTATCCATCATTAAGAGAGTTAGCAGGGTGTCATGGTGCATGCCTGCAATCCCAGCATTCTGAGGTGGGAGGATTGCAAGTTGGGGCAATTGAAGTCCTACCTTTCAGCATTTTAGAATGTGACTTGACTCGACTTCAGTGTGAGTTAGCAAGACCTTGTCTCAAAATAAAAATCAGGTAAAAAAGGGCTTGGGATGTGAGGATATAACTCAGTTCAAAGGCACTGGGTTCAGTCCCCGGGACTGAAGGAAGAGTGTTGTGTTGTATCAGGTGAGGGCTCTTACTTCTGACTACATGTACCAATGCTGTTGAGTATTGGCCTCTCAATGCCCATTCACTTCAAATCTTATCTTTGTATTTTGCCCCGAAATCCATGGGTGGGTATAGAAAGTTGTTTGCATAACAGAACCTCCACTATGCTTGAATCTTTCTTCCTTTCCAATGCTAGGTCATTCTTCTGCAACCAAACGTATGTACCTAACTTTCTCCAACATGATTGTTATCCCCTTCTCCCACTAATCTCAGGAACCTCCTTGGTTTTTTTTGTAAACCAAGGTCCTTTCCCACCACTTCTTTCATCATTCTTGGATGCGATGGTGAAAATAATTTAGGATAATCTGGAATTTTACTATAGAATTCAGCCACAGAAGTGCAATAGCTTCACCCTCTCTCTGACATGAAGTCTGGGGTCCATCTATGTGATGATGGCATTGCCCTGGTGATCATCTGAATGAAGTACCAGAGGCTTCCTCTATAGGCTCTAGGGCAGTGGTGGTGAATGTATGGCATGCATGCTATTTTTCTTTTAAGACAAATGATATTAATGTATGAGTTTTTTTTTTAAACTGTATTCAGGTTTAATTGTAGTGTTGGCACTTTGCGATAAATAAGTGGGTTTTGGGTTGCAGTTTGGGCACTCATCTCTAAAAGGTTCTCCATCACCACTCTAGGGAAATATCTGTTCCAGATTTTTCTCCTTGATCTGGCAGGATAACTCATCTTCATGTGGTGTTCTCCTTGTGTGCACATCTATTTCTTCTTGTGGCATATTCTACTAGGATACCAGTCACATTGCATTGGGTGCATTCTACTCCAATATGACTCCATCTTAAATAAACTCATTGCATTCTCAATGATTGCATTTTCAGGTTGTTCTGGTTTGTATCTAGATGTTCTTCCAAAGCCTCATGTACTCATAGTTGGGATTTTTCAGAGCTTGCTACATCTAAGGTGTGTGATACTAGGATTAAGGGCGTGTGATACTAGGATTAAGGGTGTGTGGTACTAATTTAGTCCACTGATTGGAGTTAGTGTAGTTCTGGATGTGGCTGAAAACAGAAGCCCCAACCTGGGTGTGGGTGGCACACACAAATGTGGGTAACCTGGATGGGATAAAAGGAAAAGGTAGGCTCACTGCTTGCTGCTTCACTGCCTTCTGCCTTCTCTGCCATGGACTGTTTCTCCTTTGTGATGCCTCTCTGCCATGCTGCCCTGCCTTAGAGTCAGCCAACTATGGACTGAAAGCTCTACAAGCTGAGCTAAATATACTTTTCTTCCTTTAACTTTGGGTGTCAGGTATTTTGTCCTAGCAACAAGAAAAGTAACTAAGACAGAGGTCAAGTCACATTCTGAAGCATTGGGAGGTAGGACTTCATCATGTGAATTTTGGGGTGACACATTCCAATCAATAACCATCCTATTTCTGTTCTATGCCTGGACATGGAGCCAGTTTAAACTGGAAGTCAAATCATGATGCAGGTCCTGTCATTGGTGGGATGAAACTATCATTTTCTCTGTTTATTTTACATAGACATGGCCTGCACATGCTATTTAGACATTCTGCATTTCTGACATTCTTTTTGCAGACAAATACAGTTCCTGAACAAAGATATATCTTTAGGGTACATTTGTTGTGGAGCCAGTGGGCTATCTAAAGTTAACTACCCCAAGTGTTAGCTAAAAGTGAGAGAGGAAAACCAGAAAACAATTGAAGGAGATTTCCGTGTGTTACTAACATTTGTGAACTAAATTGCATTAAATCAGACACCTTTAACTGAGAACTACAGAATATGAAGATTTTTGTGCTTGGATCAGGACTTGTTTTGACCACAACTGTAATTTATAATATAGGATGTTATGGAGCTCTGTGTTCTACTGCTGAAAGGAATAAACCTCCGATGTGCAATTAGTTCTCTTCTACTTTAATGATTGGACATTAAATTGAATAAGCCTTCCTGGTATTGGCCACATTAAGGCAAAGATTCAGGAGCTGAAGGAACCTGTAAACTTAATTTTTCAACTCGTACAGTCAGGAAAAGCCTACTTCTGAAAGGAATCTTTGAAAAAGCATTTTTAAAGTTTCTTCTATTTCTAATAAACCAGTCTATGAATTCAAAGGTGGGACTTTCTTATTTTCACCTAGTGTGTCCTGCAGTTGAAGAGAGAGAATGTCTTTATTTGGAGGCTGAGTTTGGCATAGGAGAGAGATTGGGCCAGGATTCTCCTATCTTGGAGCTGTTGTCCTCAATGGTATATGCTCTTCTCCTATTTTCTCAGCTTCATATATTAAACAACTGCTTGTAGGATATCGTGAATAAAACTTCCACTTTATAGGAGGTGTGCATGGGGAACTTCCTTGACATTACATTCGTTTGTGTGATTAAGTCTCTTTTACATTAATTAAATCACCTGGGGAAAGAGGTTGTAACTTTAATTGTGGTCACTCTAGCAGGTTCGTAAATGAAAGATAATGGTTTCCTGTTTTATGACAAATGTATGATGTTAATATTTCCTGATTATTATATAATTAAAAGCATCATTTGAGAATTTTATTTCAGATATTTCTGGGTTTATTATAGCACTGTCTTAAAATCAGAAAGCTTATTCGTTTGAGGTTGACTACTGTTAAACTCTCCTTTAACTTCAGGCAGGAAAGTGGCACCATTAATTATGAATTACAAACAGATTTTTTAAATAGTCTGTGGAATATATATGAGAATGAGGTGGGGAGAGTGATGAGGAGACAGTCTTATTTTCTTCTTTTGATCCCTCCTGAACTCCAGTCCGTTAAGTTCTTTACCTCCAAAATATGTTTAGAATTCACCCACTTCTAACTATGGCTCCCAAGTTGAAGTTTCCAATTGGTTACCCCCAGAGCTATGCACCTGCACTCCTTTACTCCTACTTTGCACCCTTTAAACCTGGTCGGCACCAAGGAACCAGGGTAATTTTAAAAAGCATATGTCTGTGTCCTACTTAACCTTTGACACAAACTCTTCTTAGCCTATGAAAGACTTCTTGAGCTGTGCCTTGTATACAATTTCAGACTTGTCTCTTTCTCCACCCTTCACCCTTCTACCCAACACAACCCAGGTGAACCTCTCTCCTTTCATGGTCTTCAAATGTGCTAAAAACCTCTCTGTCTCACTGTTCCTTCTGTGTGGAACACTAGGCTCCCATGGCCCACTCCCTGCTAGCACCAGTGCATACATGTGTGCACACTCACACACAAACGCAGATGCACATGCATACACAGATCTAGCTCCTTTGTGTCATTCAGGTCTTGGCTTCAGTGTCTCCCATTCAGAGAAGCCTCCTCAGCCCACCATGTCTGAATATGTCTCCCTCTGGGCATTCTCAGCCACCAGATCTTGTTCCCTTATTTCACATTGGCTCTACATTTTTGATGCTGGTTATTTCTTATTATTTATCCTTTTATGTCTATTTTCTCTACCAGGTAGACATCTGGTCAGTTTTCTTTAACAGAGCATACTCTGCCTAGCACATGCCTCGAAAAAATAGGCACTGAATGTTTATTGAATGTATAAAAATGAGTGATAAATGTAGGAAGAGGGGAAAGGGAAAAGGAGAAAGTGAGACTACACGAGTCTTGTTCCTCTCATAATTTTAAAAGTAGAAAAAGCTTTTGAATTTAAGGAGAAGGAATGAATAGACACTGCTGTAGATGAATGGGTCTTAGGTAAAACTATCTACTGGGATCATTATATGTGATTTTTCTGGAAATTTCATATGGAGCATTGTGTATGTGTTGAGTTGAACCCTACAGATGAATTATGCCACCGCACAAATGCACGCCTTTCAATTAGGAAAGAACTGGGGTGGCAGTATTCTAGGTGAATCTCTGGTATTTTTGTGTATCTACTATGGTATCATGTCTACATGACTCTTCCAAACTGTCGGAACTTCGTCCGTTCTTTCCCATACTACTAAATGCTTCTTATTTTTCTCTGCATCCAACTATGCATGCTTAACTTCATTCACTTATTCAACGTACATTTTTGAGTGCCTACTGTGTTCCAGTGCTTCCTAGACTTTGTATTGATTCCATCTCACTGCTAATTTCTTCCTTCCACTCACTCCTCCAAATCTAGCTCAGTTCTACTTTCTTCGTGAAGTCACTCCCACTTCATAGCGATTCTTACATCTCTAAAACTCTGTTACATTTGTAGCTTTATACTACAGTTATGGTTTTAAAATGTTTTACATTGATAGTTTACCTTCCACAAACAGAAAAACACATTTGGGTTATGGGGGTACAGATGGAATCCAACTTAACAATTATTTATAAACTTTATGATGGTGTCTTAGTTATTTTCTCATTGCTGGGACAAAATACCCGACACCCACAAGTTAAAGGAGAAAAGGTTTATTTTTGCTCACAGTCTGTAGAGGTTTTAGTCCACAGTCAGCTGGTTCCAAAGCATGGCAGCATGGCAGAGGGGCATGGCAGAGGGGTATGGCAGCAGGAAGGAGCAGGATATTAAGGGAGGAACAAAGATATATAATACCCTTCCAGGCCACGCCCAGAGTGACCCACCTCTTCCCACCAGGCTTCATCTCCTAACATCACACCAGCCATAAGCCCATCAGTGGACAGATCCGGTATCACATACCTATGATCCAGTCACCTCTCAAAAGCCCCAACTATACACACATGAAGCTTTGAGGGAAGGCATCTAGATATAAGACATAAGAGATGGTGAGACATCACACCCGTACATTCATCCTGCCTTCCCCTTTCAGTGTAATACCGTATTCATTACATTACGTAAAACATTCAACACTTTATTGTAAAACAGGCTTTGTTTTGGATGATTTTGTCCAGCTCTAGGGTATTGTAAGTGTTTTCAGCACGTTAGTGAAATATAATGTTTTGTAAGTTAGCTGTATTTTTGACTTTAAATATTTTCAACTTATGATGGGTTTATTGGGACTTAGCCCCACAATATGTGGCGCAGCATTTGTTGTACCATCGTCCTGCCCACTACAGTGCAGGCGCATGGGAAGGGCTCACTCGTTATCTGTGGAGTTATTGATTGACATCACTGCTGCTGTGAGTACCTGGCAACCATAGCAAATAAGCCCCATGCACACAAACGACATACACTCCACAGCCATCTCAAGGACTTGGGAGTTAAACACAGCAGATACAGTTACTTGCTGTGGTTGTCGAACAGCAAAAGTCAAGATGTTATCCGTAAATGTACAGACCGAAGGGGCTGGTCAGTAATGAAGCAGAGACAAAAGAAAGTCCACCCCTCAAGCCCATGCTGAGACATTCAAACACTGTCCAGGAAGGAGGAAATGTTGGTACAATAAAATGGCATTATGGTTCCATTGGCAGAACTATTCCTGTAGCTGGCGAGAGAGCTGAAGCACTTTGTGCTGGGAGATTCACTTTAAGATCACCTTACTCTGGTGTCCGGCTTGCACGCTGTCTGTGAAACCCTCTAATCACTTGGCTTCCCATATGCTTGCTTCTCATTATACAATAATAAACAGGCTTTTGGTCTCTGTGAACTTGATTAAGGCAAGTCTGCCTCTGAGGGGTGACAAAGCTACTTTCAATGTACTCAATAAAATCAAGTTTCTTAACCTGTCAGCCTGAGAGCAGATCTGGGGGTAGTGAATTCATCAAGGTAGAAGTGACCTTGTGGGGACTTTCTGAGCAGTCAGCCATGTTAGAAATTATATAAAAAATCTCTCTGTATAGTAATTTAACCTGCATCTTGCTGTATTTCACTAGGATAGAGGAAGGAACAGTCACTTTTTTCATTCTCTGCCTCTCTCTCTGTCCTGTCAACAATTAAAAAGTCTTATTCTTGACCTTTCTTTTTGGAGGAGAAAAGGCAGGTGGGGTTGGATTCTTTTTCTCCAGCTCTTTGTTATTTTAGGTCAGATTTTGCTGAGCTGCAAAATTTTATTGAAGAGGAAACTGGGTTGAAAGACACAAATCCTCAACCTGAGATACATTTACAATTCTGTGTGGAATTCTCAAAAGTCATCTTGCATTTATATAAAATTTTATCGCCTGTTCTTAAAATTCAGAAATAATTTTAAAAATAACTTGGACTAATTTTCCTATGAGAAAGTTAATAGCACACAAAGCAGGAAAGTAAATTGGCTTTGACAGATGAATTGCAGGCAACATTAGCAAAAAAGATTTTGCTGCTTGCCGATTCTTGAATGATTATTTGCACTTCTATCACTGCCATGCATATGAGTCTGGTTCAGGGCAGAGACTCAGCGTATTTGAACAGCAGGGGCTCTCACAAAACTACATTTGAGAACTATTATGCTGTTTTGGAAAGAATCTAAAATAAGATTGACAGTAATGTGCTTCTTTAATTTTGGAAGAAACTTTTGGGAAAAGCATGTATTTTACCATCACGAATGTCATTTAAATTTCTTTTTCCATTCTGAGAACAACTTTTAAAACATCAATGATATTTCTATGCCTTATCAAATTAAAAAGTAGAGTTCACATCTGCAGCTTCAAACAAAACCAGAATTATTAATTACCTCTTTGAAAACTCAGTGGTGAAGTTTACTGAAGGAAAAGGATATCTGAGACGCTCGCTACCTGTGGGGTCTGAAATATAAACAGATAGGTGACTCTGCAGTATTCACGCTTTCAATATGGCGACCATTCAGACCTGGGGCTCTGTGGGTTGGGAATGTGGCTGAGAAATTTTTGTCAAGTCCTATTTCGCATTTTAGAAAGGTATATGAGGCGTGGCATGAAGAACAGTGTGAGGGACACCTGCAACTAGAAGAGTACAAATTCTGTCACAGGGAGGCTGGCACAGTGAGCTTTCATTCACAGTTGTAGTTACTTTTCTCTTGTTGCTAAGACAAAACACCTGGCACCCGAAGTTAAAGGTGAAAAGTGTTATTTAGCTTGCAGTTTGTAGAGATTTCAGTCCATAATTGGCTGGCTCCAAGGCAGGGAGGTTTTGCAGAGGAGAGCAGTTCATGGCAGGAAGAAAGCAGCAAAGCAACAAGGGGCAGAAAAGCCTCTTTCTGTCCCTTACATTGTATTCAGTCTACTAGGATTAGGGTGGTGCGAGTCCAATCAGTGTACTGATTTAGTAATCACCCACCCTTAATCCTAGCACCCTTAATCCTAGCATCACACCATGAATCAGTCACACACTCTAGATTCAGCCAGCTCTGAAAAAGCCTCACCTATGACTGCACGAGGCTTTGGGGGACATCTAGACACAACCCATAACAACAGTGTTGCTCAAACTTGTTATTTTTTTAATATGCATTATTTTATGGAAGCATGAAAAATAACCACTCTTCAAAGCAAAGAATATGCATTAATGTGATGAGACTAAAAATATTTTTGTGAAGCATCAATGGCAAGGCAAAGGGAGCTTTTGTAAAGAAAGTCAAGCTGAGAGGGAGAGATTTTGGTGATGAAAGTTTCTATGGGAGAGGGCTGTCATGTGATGAGCTGGATACTGCTTTCCAGAGGTCAAAGATTTGAACTTGGTGTTACCGATTGGATCTGAAATGTCCTCCAAAGGCCTTTGTGCTAAAGCTTGGTCCTCAGCTTGGTGCTAGTGGAAGGTGATGGAACCTTTAAAAGGTGGGGCCTAATGAGAGGTGTTTAGGTTATTGGGGGCAAGTCCTACAAGAGTTTCGTGGGACCCTTTCTTTTCCTGTTTCTGTCTTTGACTTCCTGGACATGAGATAAGTGGTTTTTCCCTGCACGAGCTTCCTCTATGATGTGCTGCTTCACCACTGGTCCCAAAGAACAGGCCCAATCAGTCATGGACTGGAAACTCCTAAACTGTGAGTTAAAAATAAACTGCTTTTCTTTACAAATTGATTACCTCAAGTATTTGGTATAGTAACAGAAACAATTGAATAACACAGCTGGCCTTCAAGTTGTAGAAGTAGGGAGACTTATTCTAAAAGAAAAATGAGAACATGAAAATGTTTCCATGAAAACATTATCATAACTTAGGAAAGACACAGAAAAGATCTAATATTTGTTAGGTTGTTTTCAAAAAATGGTTTAAAAATAGCTAATTGTGAGTGTCTGGGCATGAGAAAGGTTGCACGAGGCTCCCACTCTGAAAAGAGAGAGTGAGGCAAAGTGAAGCAAACAGAGAGAACACCTGGGCTAAGTAGGGATAGGAAATGATGGGATGAGGGGGTGAAGGAAGCCATTAAATTATCACATCAGGCTTGATCTGGACCAATGCTGGCTGTAAAGAAGATCTGACTCTGGCAGGGGACATGGTAGCTGATGCTCTTGAGAGGGATGTCAAGTAGTGTAAGGGTATTTTGTGTGTGTGTGTGTGTGTGTGTGTGTGTGCAGTGGGAGAGTGAAGGGGATTCATACAATTTGCTGGGATTTCTGCTTATAGCTGAGTACACAGGTAAGTGGATCCAGCAGCTATACAAAAGTACAAGGTCACAGTCAAGGTGACACGTTTGGCATAGGGCTCTCTAAGAATTTAGGCAAAACCCTTGTCATATGGACTTGGACAGAATGTCAAACTGATGGTCAGGGAACAGTGGATAGACAGATGATCCGGGGTTATCCCAGCTTCCCAGGATGCTGGATTTATTAAAAATGAGAATTGTTTAAGCGGCACCAGCTGGTAGATCAAATCCCACTGATCTCTGGCTCAGGACTGATTTAGAAGTCATATGACTGGATGGATTAAGCCAGCACTGGGGCCAGAAGAGGGAAGAAGAATAAATATTGACTCCAGCAGATTCCTTCTACTCTGATCTAGAAACCAAATATCAAACCCAAACCTCTCACCCCTGTGAAAGTACATATGTTAACAAAAGTGAAGACAAATTTAATTTATTTCTTTGGGCTCAAGGAGCGCTCTATAGACTTTGTCTTCTCAGGGGCAGAGCCACCATCAGGTTCTGAAGTATTCACAGTCCTCCAAGCAGAGAGGGAGCTGAGTCCTGGTGTGTGACATTTTTGCTGCAACAGAGCTCCAGAGAGAGCATATTTCTGTGAAACATCTCTTCCAAACAGTGACATCCAGCTTGAAAACTTACCCGTATTTCTTAGTTTGGCTCTGAATAAACTTGTGGGTGGATAACCCAGATCTCTCTCCAATCACTCTAGCTTTTGAAATCCAAACAAAATATGTAGACTTGTCCTCATTCCACAAGTCTTAAAACAACAGTGTCCTCGAAATAGCCCTGAGGTCCCTCCCCTTCCTTCGTCCCCACCCTACCTGCACTGCCAAGGTGAGCATTGGGAGAGGGAGGATGTTGTTATATGGTTTCTGGTGATTCTAAACTTTACTAGATTGAACTATTTCAGTTTTTGGATGATTTTACAAGGTTTTTCATGCTCTCTTTTTCTGCAGTATACACATACCCTCCATTCCATGTAAACTGTAATAATTTCTATTCCATTTCTCCAAAATGCAACAAATACAAAGTTATGGATCTTCTTGGAGTGAAGATGGTGGGGCAAAGGCTGGAAGCATATCACAGCTTTTCTGGCACCTAAAATTGAGACACCTGGGAAACAACTTAGCAAACAGAAAAAGAAGAGCTCCTGGAATCGAGAAAGAACCACTGGGAAAAGTAAAAACCGCAGAGAAACTGGAGAAATGACAAATCAGAGAAAAGAATGAAGCATTTTAGAGTGCTAACCCTGGTTCCCAAGGAGGGGCACCTGAGTCCACAAACTCAAGGTAAGCCTGGAGAGTGTCAGCAACCCCAGAGAGAAACAATGAACTTGTAGCACTAACCCGTGAAAAGGCTGTGGTCATTGTAAACTGGAAGTGACTCTTCCACATGGCTAGCTAGAGTTGGAGAAGAAATCCACTGCAGTGCCCACCATATTTAGGAATGATACAATCAGAAGCCATTTTGAAATAGGATTAAATGTTTCAGGATGAGCTATTTTGGGATCAAAAGTCACAGGACAACTATACGTCAAGGTTTCTGGAGTCACCCTACCACAGTGACTGGGCGGGAGATGACCACAAGAGAAAGTTGCAGAGGGGCTGGGCCAGTCACAGACCACCTGAGAAGCTTAAATAACAGCAAACTCAAGCCAGACGGACCTGGTGATATTGCCTTCTGTGGTGAGGAGCCAGGCCAGTTGCATGTAGTTTTTTAAGGCGGCTGGGTCTGAAAGAGTTGGCTAAGTCCAGTGGTCTGCTTGACCTGTCTTGTTGCCTACTTCCAGCAGAGAGGTCAGTGGTCTTTTTGCTTTCCTCATCTGCCAACATGATCAGGGTTGTACCTCCGCTTGGATGGCTGCCACATCCTGGAGTGTTTGGACAGAGTGGCCTATGGAATGAGGGAGGCACCTCACAAACATACAGGCCATAGATCTAGGCAGAGATACCAGTGATTTGGGGTACATAGAAGGGCAAAAACATTAAGAGCAAAGGGCACAAAAACTAAGAGTTGCTGGAGTGAATCTAGCCCCAAGGCAGACACCATGCCACTGACTGACCCTGTCCAGTAGAAAAGGAGGGAAAGAACTTAGCATTCACCCACAAAAAAGTGGATGTGGAAACAAAATAGGCCCTAGATATGACTCACTATCCCTCTCCCATATCTGATGGATTCCAATACTGCAGGTTCTAGAAACAAACCACTCACCCAAACACATGGAGAAATTTTTTGGACTCCTTTCTTTTTGTTTGTTTTTTGTTCTGTTTTTTCCCTTTCTTTTGCTGTTTTTTTTTTGTTCTTCTTTTTTCTTTTTCCTTTTTTATTGTTATTTTGCTTAATTGTATTGCCTTTCTTTTTTCTTTTTTTATTTTAAAGAGAAAAAACAAAACAAAAAAGACACAGAATTTCATAATCATATAATAGGAAATTAATAATGGTTAATATATTGCATATGGTTATCTTCAAAGTAGTTGCTCAGATTACAAGATATATATGCATGCAAAATTGATAAAATAATATAGGCACAAACTGTTCTTTTCAATGAACTAGGAGAAATATAGTAGTATATCTTAGCTATCTTGTATATAAATATATATCTATATCTATATCTATATCTATATCTATATATCTATGTTTTTTTTTCTTTTCCCTTCCTCCTTTTCTCCTTTACTCCATCCTAGTTATTCTTCCCTTTTGAACAGTTTCTTTCCCTTTCATATTTTCTATTGTAGATTTTGGATCTTATTTACTCTTTCAGTTTCTTACACTAGGGAGATAATACAATGTTTACACATGCGAGTCTGATTTATTTCACTTATTAGTATGGTCTCTTGCTGCATCCATTTACCTATAAAAGTCTCAAGTTTAATGTTCTTTATAGCTGTGTAGTATTCCATGTACCACATCTTTTTATCCATTCATCGATTCATGGACATTGGCGTTGTTTCCAAGATTAAGCTATTACAAATTGTGCTGCAATAAACATGGGTGCACATGTATCACCATGGCATGCTCTTTTTAATTCTTCTGGGAAGATACCCAGATGGGGAATAACTGGGTCGAACGGGACCTCTAATCCTAGTTTTTTGAGGAATCTCCACACTGATTTCCACAGTGGTTGCACCAGTCTACTTTCCCACCAACAGTGGAGAAAAGTTCCTTTTTCCCCACAGTCCCTCCAGCATTTGTTATTGGTTGATTTATAGATGATAGCCATACTTTCTAGGGTGCAATGGAATCTCATTGTGTTTGAATTTGCATTTCTTGAATGACCAGTGATGTCAAACATTTTTTCATATATTTATTTACCATTTGCATTTCTTCATCTGAGGAGTGCATATTCATCTCAGATTCCCATTTTTGGATTGGGTTTATGAATTTGGGGGGCCTGATTTTTTTCAATTCTTTATATGTTCTAGATAGAAGTCTTTTTCTCAGGGGCAGTTGGCTGCAACTTTTTTCCCAATTTTTGGGTTTTCTTTCACTCTGTTAGTGATTTCTTTTGATGTGAAAAAACTTTTTAATAAGATGAGATCCCAGTTGTTGATTCTTTGAAGTATTTCTCGTATAGCTTGGGTTTTGTACATGAACTCTCTGCCTACCCCTATGTCTTCAAGATTTCCATCTACTTTCTCTTCCAGTAGATTTAGTGTTTCTGTTTTAATATTTAGATCTTTGATCCATTTTGACTTTAGTTTAGTGCATGGTGATAAACACGTGTCTAGTTTTAGTCTTCAGCATGTAAAAAGCCTGTTTTGCCAGCACCATTTATTAAAGAAGCTATCTTTCCTCTAGTGAACATGTTTGGCCCCTTTGTCAAAGATAAGGTGGCTGAGTGTGTTTGTAGTTGTGTCTTCATCTTCTAATCTGTTCCACTGATCCTCAGGTCTCCTTTTTTGCCAGTACCATGCTGATTTTATCACAGTAGCTTTGTAGTATAATTTCAAGTCAGGGATTGTGATGCGTCCTGCTTTGCCTTTGTCGCCCAGGATTGCCTTTGCTATTCTAGGTCTCTTCTGTTTTGAAATGAATTTTAGGAATGTTTTCTCTATATTTGTGAGGTATGCTAATGGTATTTTGATCAGGATTGCATTAAATATGTGTAACAGTTTTGGGAGTATGGCCATTTTCACAATGTTTGTTCTTCTTATCCATGAGCAAGGGATATCTTTCCATTTTCTGATATCCTCTTTGATCTCCTTTTTCAGAGTACTGTAATTTTCAATGTATAGATCTTTTACTTCCTTTGTTAGATTGATTCCTAAGTATTTCATTTTTCTGGATGTGCCTGAGAAGGGTGTGGTTTCCCTAATTTCTTTCTCAGTGAGTTTGTTATTTATATACAGGATTGCTATTGATTTCTGAGTGTTGACATTGTATCCAGCTATGTTACTGAAATTGCTTATTAAATTTAAAAGTCATTTGGTGGAATTTTTGGGGTCTTCTATGTAGAGTATCATGTCATTTCTGAATAATGATAATTTAACTTCTTCATTTCCTACCCTTATTCCTTTTATTTCTCTCTCTTGTCTAATAGCTCTGGCTAATGTTTCCAGAACTGTATTGAATAAGAATTGTGATAGTGCACATCCTTGTCTTTTTCTTGATTTTAGAGTGAAAGCTTTCAGTTTTTGTCCATTTAGTATGATGTTGGCTGTTGGTTTGTCATAGATGGCTTTTATCAGATTGAGGTAAAGACCATCTATTCTGATTTTCTGTAGGGTTTTTATCATAAATAAATGTTGGATTTTATCAAAAGCCTTTTCTTCATCTATTGAGATGATCATGTGACTTTTGTCTTTGGCTCTGTTGATATGGTGTTTTATGTTTATTGATTTGCATATGTTGAACGATCCCTGCATTCCTGTGATGAATCCCACTTGGCCATGGTGTATAATCTTCTTGATGATTTGCTTCATTCTGTTTGCTAGTATTTTATTGAGGATTTTTGCATCTCTGGTTATTAGGGAGATTGGCCTGTTGTACTCTTTTCTGGTTGGGTCTTTCTCTGGTTTTGGTATCAGGGTAATACTTGTCTCCAGGAATGAATTAGGGAGAATTGCTTCCCTTTCCAATTCATTAAAGAGTTTGAGTAGTATGGGCATTAAATCTTCTCTAAATTTCTTGTAGAATTCAGCAGTGAATACACGAGGACTTTTCTTTGTTGTTAAGTTTTTAATTATGTTTTCAATTTAATTAACCAATATTGGGTTATTCAGAATTTTTATATCTTCTTGATTCAGCTTTGGTAATTCATATGTTTCTGGGAATCTGTCCATTTCTTCTGTGTTTTCCATCCTATGTGAGGAAAGATTTTCGAAGTAGGTATTGATGATCTGAATTTCCACAGGATCTGTAGTGATTTCTCCCTTTTCATTCCTTATTACATGAGTTTGAGTTTTTCTTTCCTTTTTTTGATAATGTTGGCTAGGGGTTTATCAATTTTATTTATTGTTTCAAAGAACCAACTCTTCAATTCGTTAATTGTTTGTATTCTTTTTAGTCTCAATTGCATTCATTAATTTTTGCTCTGATCTTTATAAGTTCCTCCTTTGTATGAGCTTTGGGCTTGACTTGCTTTTCTTTTTCTAGAAGCTTGAGGTGCAACGTTAGGTTGTTTATTTGTACTCATTCTGTTTTCCTGATGTGAGAATTCACCGCTATAAATTACCCTCTTAGGACTGCTTTCATTGCATCCCACAGGTTCCAGTATGTTGTATTTGCATTTTTGTTTAATTGTAGATATTGTTTAATTTCTTCTTTAATTTTGTCTCTGACCCATTGGTTGTTCATAAGTGTGTTATTTACTTCCATGTGTTTATGGAGTTTTTGTGGTTTCTTTCACCATTGATTCCCAGTTTCATTACGCTATGGTCAGATAATATGCATGGGATAATTTCAATTCCTTTGCATTTACTTAAGCATGTTCTATGGGCTAGTATATGGTCTATTTTAGAGAACATCCCATGTGCAGCTGAGAAGAATAAGTATTCTGATGTCATTGGGTAGAACACTCTGTAAATATCTACTAAGACCATTTGTTCACAGGTTTGGTTCAGTTCTGATATTTCTTTGCTGAATTTTTGTCTAGTTGATGTATCTCTTTGTGACAATAGGGTATTAAGATGCCCCGTTACAATTGTGTTATTGCTTATTTGATTTTTCATGTCTATTGATATTTGTCTTATATAGTTGTGTGTTCCCATATTTGGTGCATACATATTTATGATTGTTATCTCTTCCTCTTGAAGTTTTCCCCTATCAAGTATGTAGTGACCTTCTTTATCTCTTTTGGTCATTCTTGGTTTGAAATTCACATTGTCTGTAAACAGAATCATTACCCCTGCTTTTTTTCTGGGTTCCTGTTGCATGGAGTATTGTTTTCAATCCTTTGACTTTTAGTCTATGAATTTATTTTTGAGTTAAATGTGTTTCTTGTTTATAGCATTTTATTGGATCTTGTTTCTTGATCCATTGTGCCAGTCTGTTTCTTTTGATTGGTGAATTAAGGCCATTTACATTGGTGGTTGTAACTGATATGTATTGGCTTATCTTTGTCATGTTATTTTCCTGCTGTTGGCTCCCTACTTTTCCCATTAAATTGCTTGCCCTGCCTGGTGGTTTCTTTCTGTTGTTGTTCTGGGAATTGCGGTCATTTTTATCTCTGTCCAGAATATCTTTCAGTACCCTTTGTAATGTTGGTTTGGTGGTCATGAATTTCTTCAGTTGTTCTTTGTCACAGAAGTATCTTATTTCTCCATTAATTTTGAAAGATAATTTTGCAGGGTACATCAACCTGGGTTTGAAGTTGTTTTCTTTCAGAACTTGAAATACTTCACCCAAAGCTCTTCTTGACTTGAAGGTCTGTGCTGAGAAGTCTGCCGTGATTCTGATGGGCTTTACTTTATAGGTGATCTGTTTCTTTTCTCTAACAGCTTTTAATATTCTGTTCTTTTTTTTTTATGTGGGTAGTGGGAGTCGATCTCAGGACCTCGTGCTTGCCAGGAAGCGCTTGTGCTGCTGAGCAATGTCACCGGCCCTTTTTTTCCTTTATGTGGGTTCTGGGAGTCGAACTCAGGACCTCGCGCTTGCCAGGCAGGCGCTTATGCCGCTGAGCTATCTCACCGGCCCTAATATTCTGTTCTTGTGCTGAATTTCTGGGATCTTGATTATTATATATCTGGGTGTAGATTTATTTTGGTTATGGCTAATTGGAGTTCTATATGCCTCACTTATCCTTATGTCAGATTCTTTTCCCAAGTTTGGGAAATTTTCTGCTATTACTTCTTTTTTTTTTTTTTTTTTTTGTGGGTACCAGGGGTTGACCTCAGGACCTCGCGTGCCAGTAGGCATCCATGCCGCTGAGCGATATCACTGTCCCTTTTTTTGTATGTGGGTACCGGAAGTCGAACTCATGACCTCACGATTGCCAGGCAGGCACTTATGCTGCTGAGCTATCTCACCGGCCCTCTGCTATTACTTCTGCAAATAGTTTTTTTATATCATTTGTGTTGACTCCTGCTTTTTCACTGACACCAATTATTCTTATATTATTTTTCTTTGTATCATCTTGCAGCTGTTGAATTGTTATTTCCTGACCTTTTGTTATTTTTAAGAGAGCTTTCCTTTCCTAATCGCTAGCTGTGATCCTGTCTTCAAGGTCTGGAAGTCTGTCTTCAGTTTTGTTCAAGCGGTTTTGCCAGCTTTCAAGGGAATTTTCAATTTCCTGGATATATGTTTGAATCTGTTTCATGCATTCTGTTTATTTCCTATATTGATCATTCACAGTTTCCATCCTCTTCCTATCATCATCTTTTTTTTTAATCTATCTCTAATCTAGATTTGCTGAACAATTTACTTTATGAATGTGGACATTTCTTTTTTTACCTGAGAGATTATTTCTGATCTGATTTCCCCTATAACCTCATGGATTTGTTTCCTTACTTCAGTTACAATCATTTCAGAAATTTAAGGTGTTTGTCTTCAGATTTCTTCTATGTCGATGTCTCCTGGATTTGTTCTGGTTGGGCTGGAGGTCTGAGATTGCATTTCGCCTCTTTGTCTTGTCATTTTCTATTTCAAAAATTTCATATTGTGTTTTCTGTGACCATTCTTGTGAGTTTTTTTAGTAGGTAGCTATATCACTAGTTTCAAGGCCTCTGTAGTAAAAGTGTGTTCTTCAGGAGTGTCTTCTCTGTGTGGGAGGTTCTTGGCTTGTGTCTGTCCCAAGATCCTACCTTCCCAATTAATTAAGAGTGAGATGTTGGTATCTGTTTGGCTCAGTTCTTTGGTGCTAGGCTGTCGTGAGGTTATTACCCTAGAGCTTCCCAGTATTGTTACAGAAGGGAGAACAACTGATTACAACAGATTTGACATCCTAGCTAACATAGTAAAATTAGCAATAACAATAGCATCAAGCACAGTTTCAAAACAGACAAAGTGTGGTAAATATTGATTTTTTACTTTAGACCAGAGGAGCAAAGTCTACAGAACTGATTGTAAATTAGGAGTTTGTATGCAAAGTGTTTCCCTTTGGTAGAGTGGTTTAACCCTGTGGTTGGGAAATATAGGGAGGATAGTGTGCAAAACAAAGATAACTGGAAAAGAAGTAGAAGGAAGGCTGGAGGACAAAGGATGGTCACTCAAGGTTTGGAAAACTAGAGGACTGTGTAGAATAGAAAGGATGAAGTAGTATTCGAGGGACTTTCTGAACTTGGTCTCTGGGTTTGGGCAGTGGGATTAGTTTTCTGTGGCTGGAGTCTTCCCCAGCCATTTAGAAAAGAGAGAAGAAAAGAAAAGAGAAAGAAAGAAAGAAAGAAAAAGGAAGAGGAACCAAAAAAAAAAAAAAAGAAAAGAAAAGAAAAAGAAGAGAGAAAGAAAAAAGTAAGGAAAATTGAGAGAAAAGGGTGGGTTACCGAGCCCTAGATTTTTCCTGAGCTGGTTGCCATTCCCCCATTGTAGTGAGAGGGGCCAGATCTCTTTTATTCTTTAATTGGATTTATCTCCCTTTTCTCTCCTCTAACTTCTCTTCTTCTTTTTCCTTCTTTTTCAATTTTTATTTCTTTCATTTTTCTCTTTCCCTACCCCCTCAACTTTTATAAGTAGTACTGTTAAGCTTTATTAATTTTTAGCCATGTAGTTAACTTTATGCTATTACTGCCGGATTTCTATTATTAATGGTGGCATTGTTTTTATATTTAGTATATACTGTCAATATCTGGTTTGACAGATAAAAGATCTCTTTTATTGTATTGTTGATTTCTTCCCTATTGTCAATTATAGCACAGTTGTTGCTTTTCATTGGTTTTTGTGTCATTATCTGTTTTATCTTTGTGCCATAAACATTACTGTAGTTCATTTTTCTCTTCTCTGACTGTGCTGGAGTCAATCCCCCATGAGAAGGTTGAACACTAACAAACCCCTCAAATATTATGCTGAGTAGGTTGAAGAGGGGTATAAACACCAAAACAAAACCAACCACAGGAACATATCACAGGAAGGCATATTATAACTAAAAACTTTTTTACAGTAGTAATAGAGTTTTTCTACCTTAATAGATCTTCAATCTGCAGCACAGAAACTATAGATACATGAAAAAGCAAGAGAACAAATGTATCTAAAAACCCTTAACTCTCCCAAAGCTGATCTCACAGCATAGAAGTGAAGTTATAGGCAAAGAACCTGAAAACTGAATGGTCAAAATGTTTGAAGAGATCAAAGAAGAAACAGGTAAGCAAATTAATAATATGTTTAGTGAGCTTAAAGAGGATTTTGTGAAACAGGTAAAGGATTTTACTAATAAAACATTTGAGAGCTTACAGAAGAAACATGAACTATTTGAATTAAACAAGCCAATATAAGATATGAATGACCATTTTGGTAAAGACTTAGAAATTATGAAAAGAAAGCAAGCACAAATGGAAGATCTGAAACATTCAATAGAAAACATGGGTAGCAGATTTGACCAGCATGAAGGCAAAGTGTCAGAAATTGAAGACAAAGTGGATATAATAGATCATAAGTTGTATGATACCCTAAAAACAATAAAATATCATGCAAACGGGATCTAACACTTGCTAGGTGGCTCAAAGAAAACCTCAGAATTATAGACAAAAAGAAAAAGTTTGAAGAGTCTCAAAAGGTATAAAAAATTTACTCACTGATATAATAGCAGAAAACTTTCCAACCCACGGAAAGAATTCTGTGTTCAAGTACAAGAGGCACATAGAACTCCAAATAGCCACAATCAGGAAAAAAACCTCTCCATGACACATCTTAATAAAATTTCCAGAAATTCAACAAAAGGAGGGAATGTTAAATGCTGTTAGAGAAAAACAGCAAGCCTATTAGAATAAGAGCATATTTCTCAGCACAAACATTAAAGGCCAGGAAATCAGGGACTAAAGTTTTTCAATAGCTAAAAGAAAGCAATTGTCAACCCAAACTTCTATAGCCTGCAAAGTTAACCTTAAAAATTGGTAGAGAAGTAAAGACTTCTATGACAAAGAAATCCTAACAAAAATCATGACCCCTAAAGCAGCCTTGTAGAAGGAAATCCTAGACAGAGACAACAAGGCCACCAACAGCAAAGAGTCCTTTAAAGGATATATCTAACTGGGAGAATAGTTAAACAAAAGTAAAGCATGAACACTAGAAAAATAATGCAATGAGAGGATCCAGTAATAACTCAGTGTCAGTGGTCTTCACTCTCCAATCATTTAAATAATACATTATTGAATAATCAGTGGATTATAGAAGAAATTGGGAAAGAAATTAAGAAAGTTCCTATAATCAAATGACAATGGAAGCACAAGATACCAAAACTAGGGGGACACAATAAAAGCAGTCTTGAGAGGGAAGTTTATACCTGTGAATACAGACATTAAAATAACTGAGTGATTCCAAATAAATAACTTAATGATGCATCTCAAGGTCCTAGAATAACAAGGACTATTCAAATCCAAAACTAGTATAAGGAAAGAAATGATAAAGATCAGAATGGAAATTAATGAAATTGAGACTAAATAAATAATACAAAGGATCAATGAATCAAAGAATTGTTCTTTGAAAGGATGAACAAGATGGATAAACTCTAAGCCAAACTTAACAAAAGAAGGATATAAAAAACCCCTATGAATATAATTAGGAATGAAAAAAGGTGAAATCACAGCTGACACCACCAAAATCTAAAGGATTATAGCAAATTAGTTTGAAAATTTATATTCTAATAAATTGGAGAACCTAGGAAGAATGGGGAAATTCTTTTTTTTTTTTTTTTTTGTGGGTACTGGGGGTCGACCTCAGGACCTCGCACACCAGCAGGCGCCCATGCCGCTGAGCGATATCACCGGCCCTTTTCTCGTATGTGGGTTCTGGGAGTTGAACTCTGGCCCTTGCGCTTGCCAGGCAGGTGCTTACGCTGCTGAGCCATCTCACCAGCCCAAGAATGGGGAAATTCTTGACACATATGAATTACCAAAATTGCACCAAAAACATATAATAACCCTGAATAGATCAAACAGGCAATGAAATAGATGCAGTAATAAAAAGTGTACTAAGAGAAGCCCATAACCTGATGGATTTACCACAGAAATCTACCAGAACTTCACAGAAGATGTAATGCCAACACTTCTCAAACTCTTCTGTGGAAGTAAAGGGGAAGGAACATTGCCAAACTCATTTCTGGAAGCTAGCAATACCCTGGTTCCCAAATCAGATGAGGACTTACCACAAAAAGGAAACTGTAGGCCTACCTCTTTAATGAACATAGATACAAAAGTCCTCAACAAGATACTGGCAAGCAGAATGCAACAAAACATCAAAAAGATCATATATCATGACCAAGTTAACTTCATCTCAGGAATGCAAGGATGTTTTAGCATATGTAAATCAATAAATGTAATATATCACAAACAAAAGCAAGGACAAAAATCACATGATCTTCTCAATAGACACAGAAAAGGTCTTTGGCAAAATCCAACATCCATTCATGATAAAAACCTTGATAAAAATAGGTATAGAAATATTTATCTCAACCTGATGGAAGCCATTTATGACAAACCTATGGCCCACACACAATAAATGGGGAAAAATAAAAAAGGTTCCCTAAAGTCAGGAACAACATAAGGGTGTTTACTCTCACCACTTCTGTTCAGTATAGTACTTGAGAGTTTAGCCATAGCAAGCTGACATGACAAAGAAATAAAAAGGATACGTACAGGAAAGAAAGAAATCAAACTTTTCTTGTTTGCAGATGGCATGATCCATTACATTGAAGACACAAAATGCTCCACCAAATGACTGCTAAGACTAATAAGCAAATTCAACAAAGTAGCAGGATATAAAATCCATGCACATAAATCAATAGCATTCCTGTACATCAGTAATGAACCCACTGAGAAAAAAATCAGGAAAACAATCCCATTTATGATAGTTTCAAAAAATTAAATACCTAGGAATTAACCTAACTAAGGAAGTGAAAGACTCTTATAACAAAAACTATATTATTCTGAAAAAAGAGATTTTAATATCAGCAAATGGAAAGACATCCCCTGTTCCTGGATAGGCAGAATGAATATTGTCAAAATGGCTGTATTACCAAAAATGATATATAGATGTAATGTGATCCCAATGAAAATATTAACAGCATTATTCACAGGACTAGACAAAACAATCCCAAAATTTATATAGAACCAGAAGAGACCCATAATATCAAAAGCATTCCTGGACAACAGAAATGAAGTAGGAAGCATCACAAATGGATTTGAGGTATATTACAAAGCTACAGTGATAAAACAGCATGGTACTGGCACAAATACAGATATGTTGATCAATGGAATAAAACTGAGGGTGCGGAAATAACACCAGGCACCTTCAGCCATCTCATCTTTGACAAAGGGGTCAAAAACATACGCTGGAGGAAAGATAGCCTCTTTAACAAATGGTGCTGGGAAAACTGGTTTTATATATATACAGAAATACTGGATCTGAAAAACTTGAAGATATTTGCATACATAAGGAGTTTTTGCACACAACCCCAATGGCATAAGAAATAGCACCAACAATGAACAGATAGGACTATGTCAAGTTAAATAGCTTTTGCACAGCAAAGGAAATGACTAACAGAGTAAGGAGACAACCTACAGCATGGCAAAACACTTTGCCAGCTACTCTTCTAACAGAGAACTAATCAAGAATATATAAAATTCAAAAAAGTTGGACTACCCCAAAATAAAAGGCTCAGTAAAAAAAATGGCAATTGCAATGAATAGGGATTTCTCAAAGAAAAAGTACAGATGGCCAATGAGTATACTAAAAAGTGCCTGGCATCTTTGGCCATTAGAGAAGTGCAAATCAAAACAACACTGGTACTCCATCTTACTCCAGAAAGAATGCATCATAACAAATGCAAAAAACAATTGATGTTGGAGAGGTTGTAGGGAAAAGGAAGCCTTCTACATTGTTGGTAGGAACCTAAACTAGTGCAATCATCATGGAAATCAGCATGGTGACTCCTCAGAAAACTAAAAGTAGAGATTCCTTTTGACCTAGCTATACCTGTTCTGGGTATCTTCCTGAAAGGGTTAAAGACATTATATTACAGTGATAAACACATACCCTAATTTATAGTAGCACAATGCATAATTGTTAAATCTTGGGAGCAGCCTAAATATCCATCAACAGATGAATGGATAAAGTAAATGTGGTATGTATATGCAATGGAGTAATGTTCAGCCATAAAGGAGAATAAATTTGAGTCACTTGCAGGAAAAAGCATGCATCTTGAGACCATAATGCTAAGTAAAATCAATCAGACACACAAGATTAAATATGTTATGGTTTCTTATATGAGAAACCCAAAGTATAATTTAGGAATAAAATAAAAACTAGATGATAGGATGCAGGGAGATAGACCTTGTGGAGATGGGAAAGAGACCTGGGGTAGGGGGAGATGGGAGGGAGGAGAGGAAGGGGGAAGTAAAAAGACTCAAGATATAATGTGTACCAATTTCTCACGATGAAGGCATTGTATATCACAAACCTATACTAATAAAACAGGGAAGAGGAAAAAATTGTAAATAAAGCACAACTTTAATGCAGTTTTGCAGTGATGGGATGATTTGTTTCTGGCTCTTGTTAGTTTTAAATACAATATTAACTCTCATTTTAAATGTCTTCAAGCATTTTGTCACTGAGGTTTTCTTCTTTGCCAGTTTCTCAGATTCTAATCTCTTTGCAATTTTCTGTTTCTGTCTTTCTTTTCCCTCACTTCTTCTTTCCTCTCTTCACAACCAATACCTGTTTAATCTTTATTCAGACAGGATTAACTTTCAGATCAAAGCACCCACAGATTTGGCATCTGAGGAGGGTCTGCCTCTTTCACAGACTGTCTTCTTTCTGTGTCTTCCTTTGCAGAAGGGGGCTAGGGAGCTCTCTGGTCTCATTTTTAAGGATACTAATCCCATTTGTGAGAGCCATACTTCATGACCTTTTTATCCCTCAAGGGCTCTGCCTCTACATAGCATCACGTTGGGGATTTAGTTTTCCACATATAAATATTAGAGGAGCATGCAATTTAGCATGTAGCACATGGATCAAAAAAAAAAAAAGAATGCTGAAAAACTGACATCAAATCTAATAGAAAATATCCAAGTGTGTTGCTCGTGGTAAGGTGGAATTGTACCATAGAATCCACTGTGATGGGAATGTTACTATCTGTGGATCACAAGTCCAAATATACTTAACTCTGTTGTTGCAGACCACGCAGCCCACATCTTTACACCCACAAGTGCTCCATCAAGGTATATTTCTAAACAAACGACAGGTTTCTGCTGCATAAATTCTCAAGAATCAAATCTACTACTCAGGAAAATTGTGCTTCACTATTGCTGCTGTAGAGTGGAACGTGGCAAAGGCTTCAGAAGCTGTACCCAACGAGAAGTCTTAAATATCTTTGTACACCTGAAGCAAGGTGTCCTTTGAAGACAGTTCTCTAGACAACACTCTCTTCATTTAAAAGTATGTTGAGCTTTGTTTAGGAAAAAATTCAGACAGAGTTGTCAATATTCATACCATTCACCTGTTACTAAGCACTTTGTAGAGTGAGGAGTGAGTCCAAGGAAACTAGGAGAAATGACCCGACTCCAAACTCAGAGATTCCGCACCTAGCACCTGCCATGCCAGCATGCTGGGAGGAAGGCTGTGTGCCTGGACTGGGATAGAAAGCTGTTGATTGATAGTTAAGGCAAAGAAATCCGATTTGATAAGCAACAAAAGTTTGGAAGTAAGAGATTGTTTTCCTTTCACTGTATTTTTTTCTTTTTTATTAGACCAAGAATTTCCATTTCAAATGATGGCATCTTAGGAATGGTAGTTCTTTTTGGCCTGTCTTTCTTAGAAGATCAATATTCCTAGAATACACAGAATTTATTTCTCAATAAAGCTGCAAAATTTCCTCAAAAGAAGTCACAGGAAAGATTATGAGAATAATTCATCCAGTACATGTGGGTGTCATGGAAAGAAGTCTTCATCTATGCCAACCGTTAAAAATTATGTTTTCCTTTGCTGAGGGAGATTACATGATTGATTGGCTTTCACTCTGGACCCATCTTCCTCGAGGCAATAAAGCAGACTCCCAGCCTCCTGATGCTTTCAAATATATTTATATCCCAATCCAGTGTCTTGATGCACAGAGAAAACCAGTTCTTTGTAGCTCTGTTCAGCAGGGTGGGACACTTCGTTGTAACCGTGGTAAATTACTTCAGAAGCCACTCTCTAGGAGGAGTATTTCTAAATCAGACAGCATCCAGAACTACTTGTAAAATACATTGATAGACTGATGACAGTACCGCACTTATATTAAAATACGTGATGCTAATGCAAGGTAAGGAAAGAAAACTTTGACCAAGACGGATCATAAAGTTTTACAGCCCATTCAATTCATTGTATGTCTGCAATTATTTTCAGTTCACTGTCCAAAAATCTTTATGCAAGTTTGATTATAAACAGTTGCTGTCTATAACCAACTCCATTTATAGCAAATGATATTTTAATACTTAACAATAGAGGTGTCTACTTTAGACAGATGGTATGGAATTTCCAGTGTCGGCAGCAGCAATGAAGCCATTTTTCAATTACTACAATGCAAGGCAGCATTTATTCCTTTATATTTTTTCTGAAAGAGCACCATATGTCATTTTTCTCCCTTCAGGGAAGTGGCTGTTATTACTGAAGCACACTTGGTCATTTTATGAGGCTACGGGGAGCAAATTGTACATCATCTTCCCCACCCTGAATTTTAACTCATTATTAAGAAATATTGGTTTCTACTTCTGGTGAAAATGCAGGGGTGCATGCAAAACCTGTATTCCTGATGAAAACAGAACTTTTAAGATACTATACCAAAAGTATGTTTTTCTTTAAGGCCACAAACTGGCTATAGATACAAAAAATTTAGAACAAAATTCTTAAAAGATGACTTCCTAGATAGGTAAGGGATAAAGGGTAGCACTGCCTCTTGCAGTCTATAGGGATTTGGTTCTAGAACTCTCATGGAGATGAGGACGTGCTTAATTTCCTCATATAAAATTGTGTGGTGATTGCATATAACTTATACACTTCCTTCTATATACTTTAAATCACTTCTATATTATTTATAATGCTTAATACAGTGTAAATGCTATATAAATAGTTGTTATACTGTATTGTTTAGGGAATAATGACAAGAAAAATCTCTGTACATGATCAGTACAGAGGCGGTTTTCACCCCCAAATATCTCCAATTTGCAGTCGGTTCAATCTATGGATTCAAGAGCTACAGAGACAGAAGGACAAGTATATTTTTGTATATAGAACAAATTTCTGACATTTGAGCAGGCTTAGCATATAGAGCCTGTTAGAGAACAATAATCTTTCTCAGCCTAAGAAAAAGCAACTGGACTTTTGATAGACCATGTAAAAGTGTGTTGGATTTTGATATAGACAGCTCCAAACTCTCTTAAAGGATCCTCACCATTAAGCAACTCTCTTGTGTAGGATTTTATTTTTTTCTTACATAAGCAGCATTGGTAGCATGGCAGAAGAAAATAGAAACTATGGAGACAGTGAAAAGACTAGTGGTTCTTAAGCGGGTGGAGGGAGGTAGGCATGAAGAGGCAAAGCATGGAGGATTTCTAGAGCAGTGGAAATACTTTGTATGGTGCTATAAAAGAGGATATGTGCAATTATATATCTGTACAAAACCATAGAATGTACAACACCAAATAAACCTTAATGGAAACTGGATTTGAGGTGTTAATTATGTACTCATTTAGGTTCATAATTTCAACAAATGTACCACTCTGATGGGAAGTGTTGTTATTGGGGTGGCAGTTTATGCATCAGGGCCGTGGGTATATGGGACATCTCTGTACCTTCTACTTGCTTTTCCTGCAAACCTAAAAGTGCTCTTAAAATAAAGTCTATTTAAAAGAGAAAAAGGAAAAAGGCAGATAATTTCATGATCTCACAATTTTCACATTCTCAAAATCTGGTTCTAACCTCTTCTGTTTCATCTTCCTTGTCTGCAATCTCACAGCCTTGATGTATTAATAGTCTTGAAGATTTTTAGTCTTGTCCTCTTGCAACTTCACAGCCTCAAGGTCTAGCTGACTAAAACTCTTACGCACTTGAAATTGTAAAGTTCTCCAGTGTTTTGCCTGAGAACACTGCAAGAGGGAGAGGCCTGAACCCATCTTCAAGGTGTTTGAAGGTAAACATGATATGAGTCTAAAAGAGCTGCAACCAAATTACCTACTTGTATCAGTCAGTGCTCACTAGAGAAACAGATGTAATGAAAGACATACAAATATATAAGAATTTACAAGATGAGCTTACAGTGGCCGCCCACAGAGTCATATGTGGAAGAGTGCAGAAGGCCTGTCTCTGTGCCCGAGATCTGAAGGATCCAGTCGAAGGCCTGGAGCTCTGTGTAGTGTCCCGTGCAAGTCCGTATCGGGAGGCCAAAGGGTCTGCTCTGGAAGGCTGAAGCATTTGTGCTGGAGGCTGAAGACAACATCCAAGGTGAAGGTAAAGACTGGAGCTCTTTCAAAGAGACAGAAGTGATCTTTCTTTCTTTGTTTCCCCTTTGTACCATTCAGGTGACAAGCCACCCTAGGGTGGGTCTTTGGTCTTCAATAAATCCCCTCAGCCACATTCAGAGCTATGCTGATCCAGTTCAGTTGGGTGTTTCTTACTCAAATTAACACAATCTGTTAACTATCACACTACTCAATCTTGTATATAAGATTAAAGGTGTCAGCCCATTAACAGCGTGGAATGTAGTGTTAGCCTGAAAACAGGTTCTTCTTAGATTCCTAGTGTTCATGCACAAAGGTCCCACCTGGGAAGAAAATCACCTCTCAGCTTCAAATTTAAGTCTCTATGGATCTTTTAGACATGAAGTCTGGCACATAATTAAGGGAAAAGTCATCTAAAATCTAGAATCTGCTCATAGTCAAGAGAAAAATCATTCAACAGAAGTAGAGCCACAGATCATTCAGACATTGGATTAACAAAATTCAAAATAACTATGACACAAGTTTAAAGAATCTGTAGAAAAATGAATATAATAAGTAAAGATATAGTGAACTTTACTTCAGAGGTAAATTTTGAAGACTGAAAAAGTTCCAAATGAAAAGCCTGGAATTGAAATCAAAGACAGTGAAAGAATTCACTGGCTAAACTTGATAACAGATCAACTACACTTGAAGAAAAGATAAATGGATTTGTAAACAGGTCAGTAGAAGTCATTCATAAAAGTAAACAGAAAAAATTATGGAAAAAATGTGAAAAGAATATTGAAGCATGGGTAAATATGAGGCATTGAACCAGTGTATAACTGGAGTTCTAGGAAAAGTAAAGAAAGAGGATGGGTAAGAGAATATCAAAAGAATCATTAGCTAAAATTTTTCCAAATTTGATAAAAAATAACTAGCTAAAGCTAAATGAGCTAAGTGAACTCTAAAAGATTAATATGACGAGCGAAATGCCTACTAGGTACATCAGAATACAAAGATATACCTGGAAACTTACTTATACATTGGAATCAAACTTATTTAAAATCTTAAAAGCAGTCTTCTATCCACAAAGAAGATATACTAAAAAAGGTGGCGAACCTTTTCTCATAAATATGAGCCAGCAAACCCCAATACCATATCTTTGGTGAAAAATAAATTATCCACCGATAATTCTATATCCAGCAAAAATGTTTCTTAAAATGAAGGCAGAAGGAAGACATCTTCAAACAAAGAAAGAAGAACAAATTGTTTTTGCCAGGAGTCTTGAATTACAAGAAATACTTAAGAAATTTCTTCAGGAAAAGAAAAATGACACATATTGTAAGACAGAACAGCTGAAAGGAATGAAGAACACATACACACATAGAACTGTAAAATATATTAAAATATATTTTCAATATATATTTTGAAAACATGTGAAAGTCTATTTCTTGTTTAAAATAATTACATGATTTTGCATATAGAGCAGAGTAAGAAATGAGATTTTAATGTTGCAATGTTTTTTCATTCTTGATGAATTCTGCATGATTTGAAGACTGTCTGTGATAAGCTAGATTTCTTACTGTTAGAGAAGAAAGTCCAAAAAATGAAAAAGAAGAGACCAAAATAACCTTGTATTTTGAAGGAATTGGAGGTTTCAGTATGAACACATGATTTCTTATTTAAATATAGATAAGTAGATAAAGAAATATATACGTATATGTGAGTGTTACTTCATTGGCAAGGAAATTCATAGCACCCATAAATTTCACTTTTGGAATGTCTAAATTACGTTTTACACCAAAATAAACCAGAATTCTCTAGATAGACAGACTCATGCATCTAAATAATGTAAAAAGTCTAATTAAAAATGGGAACAGACTTGAATGGATACTTAACAAATAGGATGGCCAATAAAGATATGAAAAAATGATCAACACCTTTAACCATCAAGAAAATGCAAATTAAATACACAATTAAAGACTGCTTCATGTCCACTAGATTTGCAGAAAGTAAAATAACTGATAGTGTTATATGCTAGTGAAAATGTCAATGAACTGGAAGTCTTCTACATTGCTGTAAGGTTGTAAAATTTTACTTCCACTTTGGAAACATCTGATTGTTTCTAATCAATTAAACATATATATGCTATGACTTATCAGTTCTCCTGCTAGGAAAGAGGAATTTCCAAAGAGAAATGAAAATATACACACACAAAAAAAGACTTTTACAAGAACATTCTTCTCCACTTTATTTTTAAGAGTCCCAAACTAGAAACACTACGAATGTCTACCAACACTTAAGCTGTACCCAGCAATAAACAGGAATAACTTACTGATGCACAAAACCCATGCACAGATCTCAAACACACTACAGTGAGTGCAAAAGTTAGATACTGAGGAGTGCATATGAATGATTTGCTTATATGAAGCTCTAGAGCAGGCACACACCACCTATTGCAAAAAAAATTGGCTCAGTGTCCAACTGAATCTGGGAGGATTGATTGGAAAGGGGTACAGAATTTTGGGGAGAGGAAATGTTCTGTATCTTACTGAGGGCTATTTATGTAATGATGGACATTTGTCAGAATGCATCAGGGTGTATGTTTAAAATTTGTGGATTCCATTGCCTAAAACTAAAAAAGTTAGTAAAAAGGAAACAGTATGTCCAGAATATTAGAATTACCCAATCATTTATTTATTAATGACTACCTACTACATGCAAGATAATTTTCTAGCTTCTATTTTTTTATTTAAAAGAGAAAAAAACAATAAAAACAGTGATACAGAATTTCAAAACAAGATAATAGGAGATTAACAATGGTTAATGTATTGTGTATTGTTATCTTCAAAGTAGTTGCTCAGATTACAAGATATAGGCATGCAAAATTGATAAAACAATATAAGCACAAACTGTCCTTTTCAGTGAACTAAAAGAAATTAGTAGTATAATTATGTTAGCTATCTTATGTATATATCTAGCTTCTGAGATTATATCAGTATATAAAAATGATGAGGTCCCTGTCCTCATGAAGCTTACATTCTACTGGATAATGATGAGCAACGATAGAATCAACAAATAACTGTGTAATATGTCGGGACATACTGCTCACCCTGGAGGTCTGCTCTGATGGTTCTTACATGCGCTCCTGAAGAGGGCTTTCTGAATCAGTGCCTTATGGTGCTTCTGACCCTCAACACCAGAACGTTAAGATCTGGAAGCAACCACCTGTCAATGAAGGATGGGGATAGTGGGGCCTGGATATAGATAATATCTCATTTTCCTTACTCTGATTTCTCAAAGGATCCCTTGGTAGATTTTGCCCCTGTTGCCCACAGAGGGAACTGGCGCATTCACATATTCTTTGGTGGCTTTTCTCTTCTCTTTCACTTCCCCATTCCTTTACAATGCTTCTGAGGTCACTTCTAAAATAGACCACTTGCATCCAAGTACTTTTTTCAATATCTGCTTTTAATAGGAACCCAGGCTGACACTGTGGATAAAGAGGCAGAAAGTTCTGGCAATGGCAAGTTAGAGAAGGGACTATTTGATATAAAGTAATCATAAAAGGGCTTTCTGAGAATTGACATTTAGGTCAGGAGAAGATCCAGAGTAATACACATTTAGGTGTTGTCAACTTTTAGATGGTATTTGAAATCATAGGATTGGATGGACTTACCCAGAGAATGAGTATAGATAGAGAAAAGAAGGGAAGCAAAGGGAAGGGAAGGGGAGGGGAGAGGAGGGGAGGAGAAGACAGGAGAGGGTGTGGACAGAGTTCTGAGTTAATGTATTGTGTATTGTTATCTTCAAAGTAGTTGCTCAGATTGCAAGATATAGGCTTGCAAAATTCATAAAACAATATAAGCACAAACTGTTCTTTTCAATGAACTAAAAGAAATTAGTAGTATAATTATGTTAGTTATCTTGTGTATATATCTAGCTTCTGAGATTATATCAATATATAAAAATGACAAGGTTTTCAAGGGCTGGGAAGGTGAAGAGGATAAAGAAAAAGGGATGAATGGAAGCAGCCAGTGGGGTAGGAAGCAAACTCATATAGAAGGATGTTTCAGTAGCCATGTATTAGCTTTCCCATTGCTGAGACACAATACAGGAAAAGAGGTTTATATGGCTCATGTTTTAAGGGGGTTCAGTCCATTGTTGGCTGGCTCCAAGGTAGAAACAACATGGCAGAAGGATGTGGAAGAGCAAAACTGCTCAGTTCATGGTAGCTGGGAAGCAGAGCAGGGGAACAGTGCTAGAGAGGAAAGGCAAAAAATCAGATGTAAACCCCAAGGCAGTTCTATGTCTAACCCAGACACAGCCAGAGGTGTGATTTACCAATCACCTGGATGGGTCCCAAAGCCCATCAGGTTGACATTGCTGCCCTGACTGCTACAAACCATGCATAGAATGTATCTGAAGAATGAGTAAGCCAGATGTCGCTTTTGGGTCAAGAAGGATATGTACTGGAATTGACCATTGGTCTTTGCATTGTAGAGGTCAGCACTGTGATGCTGGTAAGAGTTGTTTCATTAGAGAGGTGGAGATAAAACTTCACTGGAATAGATCAAAAGAGAAAGGGGGGCCAGTGAGATGGCTCAGTGGCATAAGCGCCTGCCTGGCAAGCATGAGGGCCCGAGTTCGACTGCCGGAACCCACATACGAAAAAAGGGCCGGTGATATTTCTCAGTGGCATGGGTGCCTGCTGGTGCGCAAGGTCCTGAGGTCGACCCCTGGTATGCACAAAAAAAAAAAAAAAAAAAAAAAAAAAGAGAAAGGGAAGATTTAAAACATAGGAATGATTTTTTTTAAAAGAAGGAACTAACATTTAGTTGTAAATACATTATACTCAAAGCTGCTTATAACTTCATAAAAGAAAGTGCAAACTAGAAGGATCTTCTCTGTAAATTATTTCTCAGAAATGGGGCAGTACTTAAAAGGAAATATGAATTCAAGAAATAATTTGTTTTCAATAAAGGCAGATAGTATAGTGTGCATATTTGCTGACTGAAATGATAAAGAGAAAACTGAAGGCTTTGAGAAAAACAGAGGCCAGCAGCTAAAATTATGTTCTAGAGTAGGCAAGAAGGGTTAGCATCCAACTCTTTCAACACAGGGATTATGATTGGAGAAGGGACCTCTGAGCTCTAATAACCTTAGTAACAGGAAGGAGCCTCAGGGCCTGGGTACAAATGGCATAGCTTATGTAGTAGGGGAAGACTGGAAATTCTCTTCTAATTAATCTTATTTCTCAGAAAAATGGGTGTCAATGTCATCAGCTAAGATTAAGTGGGAGAGGAGATTTGGAGATTGAAGGGCAGATGAGACAGTGCATAATGAATGCCTAAGAGAGCGGTAGAAGGAACCAATAAGGAGAGGTGGGAGTATTAGGTGGCACTGAAGTCTACTTCAGGTGAGTCACCAAGAATTTAACTGAAGACCAGCTAGCACAGTTTCTTGTTTTTCTTAACAGTGAATTCAAGCATGGACTGGGCAGAGAGTTAGAGTTGACCAAGATTAAAGTTTTGATAAGGAAGTAAAATGGAGGGAAAGAAGAAAGATATCCCTGAGGGTTCACACAATTCCTTTTGCCTGCTGAACCCTGTAGTTCTTGCCAGATGCTTTAAACCAAAAGAGACTTTACCACTCTTGGGTACAGAGGAGAGAATGAGATTTTGGGATGGAAGTGCTGGGGAAGAGTCCTGGACCATTCTGATACGGATTTGTCTGTATCGGTCCACTCTGGTTCTGAGTTAGACTTCGTGAAGTCTTCTGAGTACCTAGTCTGTCTCCAGGGTACAGGCTTTTGCAAATAGATTCTGTTATGTATTTTTCAAATGCATAATATCAAGTCTTCATACCCACTTGATCTATTTGCTTACTTCCAGTATCTACGAAATACTCCTTCAATTTGGACCCAACCCATCATAGTATCACGAGATAGTTCTTTGCTACTTGGTTTGACATGTAGCTGCTGAAATGACCCTTTTTGTTGCTGTTGGTTCTTTTTTTTTTTTTTTTTTCTTTTTTTTTTTGCGGGAGGGTTGTTGATGGTGTTCAAAATGGTCATTCTTTTTAACACTGATTTTTTCCCCTCGGAATTTAATTATGAAAAATTCAAATATACAGTAAAATTGAAAAAAGTCTACAGTGAACACCTTTTATAGCCTAGATTCTACCATTATCTGATATGATTTATTGCCAATCTATCCATGTATCCTTTCCCTCTAAGGGGTCACTAAATGTAAATTTTAATTTAAGTCTTACCAACCAACTCTACCAAAGTGGAAAAGAAGATCTTTTTATCTAAAAGAGTTTCCATATGAGATATAAAAATAGTAAATGTTTTCTGAATCACTTTAAATTTCAGAAGCTAAATACTGACGTCAAAACACATTGCTTAGATAGTTTGTGCAAGTGTGGGGCCATTTGGCATGAGCAGTCTCTCTTCCTTTTCTTGGTTCATAGAAAGGATCTGCACATTTACTGAATTTTTCTGCAGATCTTCCAAATGTCTTAATAAGAAACCACCATTAAAAAGTTATTAGGAGCTGCTGAATCCATTTTAGACAAGCACTAAAGCCATAGGATTTTCTTAAAGAAAAAAATTGTTTGGCCCTTTCAAATACTTAAGAAGTATATAGATCTGAACTTTGATGAAGTAGGAATAAAGTTTATGGGGAAAAAGTAATGCACCCTACCTTGGACCCTTCTAGTTTAATCTCTTTTTTTAAACTGTACTTCTTTAAAGTTTTGGAAAATGAAAATTTCAAAGAATAATTGAAGCCTGTTTAGTTCATTAAGGCTTATCTACTCATATTCCAATTCCATTGAGACTACAGTTATAACAATTGTTTCTTGAAAGTTTTCCCAGTGTTTAAGTTTTTCTGTCTTTTTCTGTTGAATACACAGGTTCATAATTTTTTCATTATTACAAAAAAGATAATGACAATGGGGCAATTTTATGGTATCTGTTTTAAATTTATTTTGCTTTATTTTACAGTTCACTTGGAACTTTCTTATCTCTCTTTTGAAAAATTAATAACTGTTTGGCATCAACTAAGCTAGTTAAGATTTCCTATAGAAAAATTTAATTTCTCCTGATTTTTTATGGGCTGTAAGTTTCAGTTTTTATGGTTTCTCTTTCTAGTTTTTCTTTGCCTTTATATCAATATCCTTGACTTAAAAAAAAAAAGAAATCCTTTGTGCTAAAAATCAAAAGAGGTAGTGGCCAAGACTGACCATCATCTACTAATATTGTCTGTCCTGAATATAATCTACCTTTCATTTTCAATCTCAGCTTTTCCAACTGTGCCTTGACAATTTGGGGAACTTAACATTTCTTCATTTTACTGACATAATTTCCAGTGCATTGATGATTGGATCACTAAAAATATTATATTTTTATATTCATTATTTGTAGGAAGCAAGCTGAAGATTATTTTTACTGTTCCATTTCTTAGCAAAGTAGTTTAAATGGAAATAAGTATTCGTTTTTCAATAATTGTGACCAGAAGACCTACTAGCGAGAAAGTATTTCCCTATCTAAAGTACTGATTTTAAGATTCTATTTACATTAAAGTGGGTTTCTGGGATGAAAAAGCTGATTTCAATCTCTTCCTTGTTAGGAAATCTCATATTTTTAAATAACTTAGACCTGGCAAACTTGAATGGGAAAAATCCTAAGACATTCATTTATCTTGGCTTTCTTATTAAATCTAACCAGAAAGACAACAGAAAATAAATCACCAAAAGGTGTGAAACTTATAATGACTCTTTAATTATATAAAATATATTCAGCTGATGTTTCTTAAAAATAAGAAAGCATTTTACAATTATCTCCACTAAAAAAGACAGTATGAATCTGGGTTTCTGATTCTTCCCTTCAAACTGATATTCAGTCCTTACTGTTAATGAAGTGACTACCTTCAGATTACTTGATATGAAAATTCTCTGTCTAGTTCAGATCTCTAAGTCAGCAACTTTTTGTTGCTAATTTAATAACCTCTATCTGCCACCTATCGCTCATTTACAAATCAAGCTATTTTATGATATTGATGCTGGAATGCCAGGGTAATGTTCCACAATGACGAAGAATTAAACCACAGACTGAGGAGGTGGAGTGTAAGTAGATTTATTTAAAAGCTATGAAGGCAAGAAAGTAAGATACAAAGGTAAGGAAGTAAACCTCCCGCTATCTGGGAGGAGGTTCTGAGTAAGATACCTAAGAAGGCTTTTTGCCTAGGGGCTTTAGAAAGGTTTAGAAGGGAGCTCAGGTCATGGTGTAAACTATAATCTCTACCTTATAGGAGACTAAATACTTTTTAGGGTCCAATCTATGCAGTGTTCATGCAGTGTCCATGCAGGGCCCTTGAGCCAACGGCCTGCCTGATCATGCTCGGCGGAGGTCCTAGACAGCTGGGGGATGCCCGGCAGATGCTTTTGTAAGATCCTCAGAGAGCTGCGACTCAGCAGACTCCATTTTAGGTTTCCCGACTCCATTTTGAGGTAGCTGTCCTTACTGTCTAACAGAACACTGACTCCTGTCTCATGAGTTCCCTGTACAGTATTACCTGATGAAAAATAAATGCTATTCCTTCCTGAGCACACAATATAAAGCTCACTGGATATTGAGTGAGGAGACACGGGGGACTCTTCCAGTGTGTCACTGCTTTCCCTCCAGGTCAAGTTTCAAATGACATAGGTGGAGAGCAGGGCTGTTTACTACTGAATTTATCCTTGGAAGTAATTATAAACTTCCCTAACTGCTTAGCTCTCAGTTTATTTATCTATAAGTAAAAGAGATGGGACTAGTGGGTCACTTCTAGTTTAAAAGAAGTCTTTTATTTTTGTATTTTCCAAAATGGATTGGTTTATAAACATCGCAGAATCTATGCTTATCCATAATGCATTTTATAATGAGGTCATTTTATCTCTTGACTTCTTTTTTTTTTTTTTTGTGGGTACCAGGGGTCGACCTCAGGACCTCGCGTGCCAGCAGGCGCCCGTGCCGCTGAGCGATATCACTGGCCCTTTTTTCGTATGTGGGATCCAGGAGTCGAACTCGGGCCCTCCACTTGCCAGGCAGGCACTCACGCCGCTGAGCTATTTCACCGGTCCTTCTCTCTTGACTTCCAGTATAGATAAAACTATCAAATATTAACTCTTGAAAACACACAAAAGCATCTCTCCATATTTCCTTTAATTGGACTTGATGACTGGCAGGATGGATACATTTCTACAAGAGTTTGAGGTGACATGAGTCTATAGATTCTAATTTAAGCAAGCAATATTTTCTACATGGAATTTCTGAAGTTAATTGATCACGTGGTTCCTGGAATTCCTGGAATATGAAAAGAGGTCTCTTCTAGTTAAGCTACGCAAATTGGATGGTTGTGACTTTGAAAGATACATCTTTCAGATCTTGGTAGACACAGCAGTAGAAAGTATGTAGACTGAGATAGGGAAGAGAAAGCCCTTAAAAAGCTTTCAGCTCTAATTTTATATCTGAGTCAAATTTCCAGTTTTCTGAAAATTTCCTAAATAATGGATCCTCCTTGTTTTTTTTTTTTTTGTTTGTTTTTTTTTGTTGCTATTTATCCCTGTGAGTCTACATGGGACAGCTGTATCCTTTTAGTTTCAAAAGCTTAACTTCTGGTCTCTTTAACTCCTAGCCTGAATGTCTTCATGACAGTGACTTACTGATAAAATAAAGAATGTTATCCCTTGTGGGAAAGGGATCCATGGTGTTAGAAAGATGTTTCATCCTGGTCTGGCATGCAGTTGCTGATTTGGTCCTTCAGTGGATAATTCTTGCCATTAAAAGGCAGATGGGGAGGCTGCGGGCTGTTGGTTCTGTTGAGTTTATCCTACAGAGCTCCACAGAGTCCCTCTGTGGTGAACAATCGGAGAGGAATGGAGTCATGGGCTTCTATGGAAAACTGAAGATGACTGCATTGGGAGCTGTGTTATTCAGTAGTGATGAGGATCGTGTTGTGGAAATAAAATACTTTCTCACTTAAACTATCAGGTCCTTCGTGTGCTATTTTCTAGAATCTTAATGTACAATCTTAGAAACATAAGTGATCTCTATCTTTTCTGTGAAGTACATGATTTAGAAGAAAAGGCTATATCTGACAGGCAAGATGGCAGCTTTTCTAAGTTCCTGCTGAGCGTGTCCGCTTCTTGGTTGTGTGATGGGATACTTTTGCATTGCTAGATGTCATCCTTTCTTATTCTGTCACCCAGTGAAAGAAATAACTTGGCACAAGAATCTTAGCAAAGACTTAACTGTAGGTCTGCAGCATGAGTCAATAAAGATGTCTCTGTTTCCAAACACTGTCCTGAAACCACTTTCTTAAGTTTGATCATTAAAATCCTTCTAGTCTACATGCTTTCGCTGAGTAGGCAGGGTGAATAAATAGGTATCCAACCAAATGTACTGCTGAGCGAAACTAATGAGCAAACGGTATTCCGCGGCTAGGACAGGGAGGTACACGTTCCGCCCCTAGAATTGCCCTCAGCGATTTGACTATGTGTGGTGTTTGAGTAGGTGAGAGAGAAAGGGAGAAAGGTGAAGAGAGGTAAGGAAACAGCCAGGGAAGAAGAAGAGAGAAACTTGAAAAATACAAAATTTGACCTCATTCTCTCTAAAGAGCTTGTAAATGATAGAAGCAATGATAGAAGCTTGGACCATTCTGAACAGCCAGTAGCATTTCTTTTTAAAAATATCAGCGCAGTGACTCAAGTGTGCTATTCTCTATTTAAAGAAAGATATCAAAGCAAGTCAAAGATATCAAAGCAACTCAGCGGAGGAGCGATTTCTGAGCAAAACGAACAGATAAGAAGGCGATTGAGTGAGCTCCTTAACATGAGGCAGGGAAGGGAAGTGGTTAAGTGAAAGAAAAAAGAGTCGGTGAATATGCCTCATTTGAAAAAGTTTCCAATTTTGAAAAAGCTCCCACTGGAAGGTGAAGTAAAGGGCATCTGAATGCTGTTCAGTTCAGCACCGAGGTTTGGATAAGGCCTAAGAGCCCGCGATTTTAATCTGCATGGTGTTCTCTGTTCTTTTCGATAATTATATTGTTCTTCAAAGAGGAAGCCTAGTAGGCTGTGGAGATTTCCCTGAGAAAAGAACCCGCACGGTCTCCACAGGGGTGCATCACTTAAAGCGTAGGAAGCCTTGGTCGTGATCCTCAGGTCCTCTCACTCCTGTCAGAATATTCGCTTAGGAGGCGACAGGAGTACTGCAGTGGATCCCTGGGGCGGGGTGGCTCCCTCCAGGGAAGAGCGCCACGGTGCTGGAGGAAGAGCTGGAGTTTTCCATGGCCGAGGGGGGGAGGAATGGTAACGGGGCTGGTCTCGAGTTGGAAGTAGGAAGCAACTTCCCCAAAGGGACTTCTCTGGGGTCCGAGAGAGGAGATTCTCAGGGATTAAGGCAAGTCACCTCTGAGGGCCATTTGTACACTCTTACAAGCTGCTGTAGGGGAAGAAAGTGAGGTAGGAAAAGCAAGGATAAAGTAGACTTCTGAGTCCCACTTATAATCAGAACAACTTGCCTGTGCTTTCCTGTGGACTTCTCTGTGCAGTTCCCACATACCAAAGGTGAGGCGTGTAGTGGATACTGTGGTGTGCCGCCCGGCCCGGCCCGTTAGACAGGGGCGCTCATTTCCCCCTGCCATGAGTGTCACCTGCTGATGGCTCACAGCCCACTGAAAGGGGATACTCCTGCCCATGCGACAGTGCCCAAACTCAACGCAGAACACTGAAGGACCGGCCCGGCTAAGAGCCCCCAGAGTGCCTGATGGAGACCAGTGTCGCACCTGCCTCCCAGCTACCCTTCCTCCTCTGGCCAGTCCTACTGCCCTCGCTCCTGTACAGGTGTTGCTCCCGTGCACCTCCCCACTAAACCAGGGGCTCCTGCTGTCCTGCCGGAAGTCTGTTTCCAAGAAAACCTGATAGATAAACAAAGGAAGAAGCTGAGAGATGTTTGAAAATGACTGGACTAAATAATCCTGCAGTTCTTTGCCTTCGTGTATCTTTGTGTATTTAAGAAATATTTAATCAGCTCCATTAGGTGCCAAGGATATTAACAATACCATCTGCCTTCCCTCCTTCCTCCTAGTCTGCACAGGTGGCCCAGATCTCCTCACCATAGTTGATTTTCCTTTCACTTTCCTTTTCCTCAACTGACATTGTCCTCCTGTCCTCTGGTCCCCCAGCCAGTTGTCTGCAACATCCCTGTATCCTTAGTCTCTTCTAGAGTAACTCTTACCTCTCTGCTCTGTTTCTCTTCTGTGACACCCTTTGGCTGAGGTTTAGACCTGTCTTTCTTCCGGGCTATGGCCCTGTGGAGGTAAGGGAGGGGCTTTTTTATCCGCTGAGTGTGCTATGCCATCAGACTATCCAATCCAAAGTATGTTGTGTTTTCTTGGCTCTATAAAACTCCAGTACTTCTCTGTCCTGCTCACTCTTAGCTGATGACTTTGCTCCTGATTTCCCTAAGAAAACAGAAGCATTCAGAAGATAGATAAGGTCCTACCACATCTGCACGGCTCATTGCACCTGGGCTCTTCCTGCCTGTTTTCCCTTCCTTCCTTCCTTCCTTCCTTCCTTCCTTCCTTCCTTCCTTCCTTCCTCCCTCTGTTCCTTCTTTTCTTCCACTCTCCTTCCCATTACAAAGAACTGAAACATCTCTATCATCTCAGCTTAAGCATTTTACTTTCCATCTATTACCTGGTTCCATTTCACTGGCATCCAAATTTCAAGTTCTCTGCTCTAGTAAGATGTATCACCATCAATCCTATCATCTTACCTGTCCTTCATCGCCCTCGTATTCATACTTCTTTGTTTAACGCATTTAAACTTCATAGCTTATTATTAGAATCACTCTCTTGCCTGACGTCTAACCTCATCCATCTCTACCCTTGCCATTCAGCAAAGCCCCAGGGTCTGATTAATGTAAGCTCTTTGCCTGTTTTGCCCCTGCTGGGTCAGTTGAACTTGGCTGTAGAAAAACAACTAGGCAGACTGATTTCACCTTGAATTCATAGCGGTGAACTTTAAAAAATGTATTTTAATACTATGTATGTGCAGTATATAATATTTACACTCCTTGGGTGGAGTTGGTAGGTGTACATAACACATCTTCATTCCTTTTTTGATCCCCTTTCTTTGCTATCCCCTCCATTTACCTCTTGACCCCCTTCCCCTTTAAGAAAGATATATCTTGTTACTCCCTGCTATTTATCTTTTATTTTGCTCTCTATTTTTACTCTGGGTTTCTCGTGTAAGATAAACCATGTGATATTTAAGCTTGTGTGTGTGATTTATTTCACTTAACATTATGGTCTCAAGGTGCATTCATTTTCCTACAGATGACTCAAGTTTATCTTTCTTTATGGCAGTGAACCTTTAATGGGATCTTCCTGCATGCTAGCTGAAAATTCTACTGAGTTTCTCTCTTTAACTCAATCTTATCTTCTTCCTGATAAACATTTTATCTTTTTTTGGTTTTTTTTAGATCTCTCTGTTCTGCTCACCCTTAGCTGGTGACTTTGCTCCCTTATTTTCTTAAGAAAACAAGAGTATTCAGAAGATAACTGAGATATGCTCCTACCATGTCTGCTTACCTCCCTGCACCTGGGTTCTTTTTCCCTCCCTTCTTTCCTTCTTCCCTTACTCCCTACCTCTTTCTTTCTTTCTTTCTTTCTTTCTTTCGTTCTTTCTTTCTTTCTTTCTTTCTTTCTTTCTTTCTTTCTTTCTCTTCTGAGAATCTTAAAATACCTCCAAGATGTGCATTCGAAATTTTGATCTGTAGTCACTTTGGTTCAAGACAAACAGTACTTTTCTTTGGACAGCAAGCAGAGCATATGCTTTGAGACTCTTTATCTACATCATTTAATAAATTTTCCAAATCTCTGAACAAATAATGGTTGGGACAAAGGGTCTGCCTGTAACCAAGGAGTAGCCTTGAGTACATAATAAAAGGAAGGGGCCCAGAACCCTGCAGGAATGAGGCCCAGCCTTACACAAATGACACTAAGGCCAAAAGTAAATAGGAACCTCCCTGAGCAAGGACATCATTTATGCTAGCAAGCCCTCAGTTAAAGCCTTGTGATAGGACAGGCTCTGTGGAAAAGAGGTTACCCAGGCCCAGCAGATCTGTGCCAGACAGAGGTCAGCAAGTGCAGGGTAAATCCTAGACACAGGAAGTTGGAGCTCTGACAAACACATAAGAGAAACCGAGATAAGCCTGCAAATTGGTGACATGTAATGAAACCTATAATTAGATAAGAATAATTAATAGGCAAAACACCTACTCCCCAGAGAAGAAAATTGCATTTTCCACTTAGAAATAGTTATTTGGACATTATTATCTTCCAGAAATAGGGGTTTTGTGGAGCCTTTGCAAAAGGCCTCCTTTAAGCTTGTGTTCTTCATGTTAATCTTGCACCATCTGCAGTCTCCTTGCTGTGTCTCCATGGGAACATTTATTTTAAAGCATGAAGAGTCTCTCTCATCAAGGCACCAGATGGCCGTCCCAGGACCCCTAGATGAGCCCCACCCTTTTTAAGGGGTGACTATCCAGACATATATTTACTTACAGAAATTAAAAGATAGGATCAGTTTTCAAGGAATTGAATTTGCTGAGTAAATGAACTGAAACTTTGCATCCAGAATCCTGTGTAGTTTTTTAATTTCACTTTTCCTTACACAACCTTACAATGACAATTACAAACTCCTTGATCTATCACCCCTCTAACAATCAACAACTATTTCTTCCCTCTTTTACTGGAAGCTTTTCAGAACAATGGATGGCCCCCTGCCTCTATGTTCTTGCTTGTAATTCTTTCCTCAGCCATTTGAAATTAGACTTCTACTATCCCCACTCTACTGAAATTATTCCATTGCTATAGCCACCAAGACTTGTTAATTGAAAATGAATGATAGATACATTTTTCAGGTCTTACCTCACATATTTAACCTTGTTGGTTATTTCTCCTATCACCAAACCTCATCATATCTGGCAGCTTCCTCTCCTGTCTGGCTTCCCATGTTTGTCAGGCTCCTGGTTCATCTCACTATGCAGACATCAGATGGACCATTATTTTTGATCTATAATGGGCTACATCTTCCAGCCACAACTTTTTGGGTCTTAGGCTTTAAAATCTAGCTCTTTTTGGACAACTTGACAGTATATTTTTCAGATATTCAAATCATAATGCTCCCAAATATCCTCATTTTCTCTCTCCAAATAACTCCCAACTCACCCAAATAGTTTACACAGGACTCACCCATGTCTCATCCTTTGTCCTCTTCCTGCTGTATGACCACCTATACTTCTGGAATCTCTTTGTTCTTCCTCATCCTTCTTATTGCCTTTTGGGCCCTTCTCATTACCCACCTGGGTTGTTCTAGCAGTCTGTCTAGGGCTTCACTCATGAAGAACCACTTCATGGGTCCTGAGTCATCTCAATATTATCGAATAGTGGTGTCTCATGGGAAGTGGATAAGACTAATAGTTATAAATCTAACTAAATCTAAGTAATAAATCTAAGTTATAAATCTAAGGAATTCTTGTTCTTCAGCCACTTCCTGGGGCTTGCTTGCCATTCATAGCAAATGAGAACTACGAAGTCCCTCTTCCACTTTTTGACATTTTTATAAATGAATAGGAGGCAATTGTTCCACAGTGTCTCAAATAAAGTAAAAAGCACGATTGTTACCGCATGTCACTGCATTTGCCTTTAATTTCTGCCCTGAGTGACAGGGGGTCGGACATCTGCTCTGCCATAGTCACGTGTACAGAGGTTGGCTGCTGGGCTGTGGGTGATCCGGACCTGCTCGGGGGCTCATCACAGTTGAGGAAGCCAGCGAGTTCCATCCTCATACAAAACACAGGAGCTGTGCGGATGTGTCTGGGGTAGATCTTAGCACTGATGTTCATGAGGAACAAAGGAAGAATGGCGTGAAGCCAGCTGACCATTCTCTGCCTCTTGTTTTACCAATATTTCCATGTCATGGTTAACCCAGGAAAGGGAGATAGTAAAAATTTTATCTGATACCAAGACAAAGATTCGTGATTGAGGTATCACCTATGAGTCCTGTTTACTTTACATTGATTTAAAGCAGAAAGCAGATGATTGTGCCATGTCGGTCTGGTCCCCATCTGTCTTCCAGCCATACTGGCCTTTCAGATCATCCGTTCTCTCTCCTACCACAGGGCTTTTGCACTTGCTGTTCCCTAAGGCTGGAAATAACCTTCTCCCCTACTCCTTCTTACTACCTTGTTAGCTACTCTTTAGTCTTTGGATTTCTGTACAGATCTCTTTTCCCCAGATAGGAATTTGTCTTATGATTTCTTAAGTAAATTTTTTTTTTTGCTTCATAGCCCTTTGCCCCAGTTTGTAATAAAGAACCGTTTGGATCACTACTTGATTAATGACTGTCCTGCTCCCACTGAAGCACAGGCAGCTTGAGAGCCCAGGACCACATTTGCCTCTGTCCACTGTTTTTAATCCCCATGGCTTATGCAGGGCCGGTGTGAATCAGACAGTCAGCACACGGATATTGATTTAGTGAGTAAGGGAGTAGGCTTGGTACTGTCTGGAAATAGAACATTTTTTCCACCCAAACTCTTTACATGCCTCATGCTAATTTTCATGCTAATTAAAAAAAAAGTTGCTGGCTTGCAATAAGTGAGCTCTTTATCTCTGACAGTAGTGCTGGAGAAGTGTGCAGAGACGGGCATATTTTTCTTCCTTTAACATTCTTTTGAAATAAATATCATGAATTGGCCTCAAAGCGTCCCAGTTTTTTCTAATAGCCTATTATATATTGCTAGTGCATAAATCTGTCATCTTGACAGATTTCTTCAATATATTTTTAGTCCATATGTCTTTGGGTTGTGCTTTTAAGAACTGCATTATATCCCTTTTTAGTTGATTTTGACCCCGATTTTAAGCACTTGGTGTTCACTTTATAAAACAGTCCCTTTTTCTCATTTTTCTCATCCTCAGGCTGTTTTATTTGTCTACACTTAGTTTTTTTTTTTTTTTTTTTTTTCATGTAAAGCTAAAGGTTTTGAGGATTTATTTTGTGTTACTCATTCTGCTAAGGGTTTTTTTCCTATGCTAGTTCATGTAATACACAAAATAATGCTGTTATATGGATACTATTATTATTTTCATTTTACAAACAAGGAAACAGACATAAGAGTGTTATTTAACTGGCTCAAGATCAAACAGTATATGCTGATTCCAGAAACAACCTTTTCTGTGAATTTTCCAAATTTGAATGGCACCGAGGAAGTTCATTTTTTTTTTTTTTTGTGGGTACTGGGGGTCGACCTCAGGACCCGTGCCGCTGAGCGATATCACCGGCCCCTTTTCGTATGTGGGTTCTGGGAGTCGAACTCGGGCCCTCGCGCTTGCCAGGCAGGCGCTTAAGCCGCTGAGCCATCTCACCGGCCCGAGGAAGTTCATTTTTCGCATGTCTGTTGCTAGTATACCAAAACACATTCTGTGGTACTATACTGTGACAATCGAATGTTCAAGATTAATGATGAAGTGTTTGCTTTGCTGCTTTTACAACTCCTAAAACTGAAAAAATCTTTAAATTAAAATCTTTTAAAATGTGAGCATGCCACTCCTTCTTGTTCTTCCTTCCTTCCTTCACAACACCCGGTACCTAAATGGTGACTCCAAGGCTCAGTCTCTCAAATTCCTCTGGGGAGGAAACCAGGTAAAGTAGAGGCTGGGGGCCACACACCATTCTTTGTTGTGTAGGGTGATTTTGAATCCTTTATCTTTGTCCTGATGGCAAATTTACCCATTATTATTTGCAATAATTTGCAGCAGAATGCATTACCTACTACTTATGCTTGTATGGCAGCTCCTTCCAGTAGAGAAGGTTTTGGGGGAGGGGAGGAAAATAATTAATAACCAAAGGAATGTTTATACAAGGGTTGAAGGATATCTTTGGCTTGGCTTGCAAAATTCGCTTTATCTATCTGAATAATGCATCTTACTGAGTCACATTGGTCGAAGGAAAACTCAAGTCTCAACATCTTCATTTGCATTTCATGGCTTGAGTGCATTTTGCTCTCTGGGGAAACAGGAACTAACTCCCCTGAGCAGAAGGAAGAAGAGGCTGAAAGAGATGGAGCATGGCTTTCTTCTTCTTCTTCGGTGAGGGAGAGGTGTCTGCAGTATTTGCCCTTGAATCATTTCTTTAGGCCCGCGATTGCTTTAAGAAGACTTTTACTAGTTACGCTGGAATGGTGCAAATGGAAAATATTATCCGGGAGCAACTGCTGATTTTCCTAGTTACAGGGATTTGTTCAGAAATGCAGTATTCAGAAACTTGCGGAATGGCATAAGGATTCCATAGTCCCAACAGAAAAGTTAAGAGGACAGAAAACAACCCAGAAAATCTTAAGGCGAAAGAACTGTCTCGTTATCTATAACTGATTTCTTACTGATATTTCTGCGTTTGCCAGCCAACTGACATGATGTAAGTGAACTTCTTCAAGTGGCAGTTAAAAATAGAGGATCATACATGACTAACAAAACCACATTGAAATAATTTCCCTATTGAAAAAATCTAATAGTATAATATTACACAAATGAAGAGGATTATTAGTTTCAGAATCAGAATCTCTAAGTTTAGTTTGATTCTTATTTAGCAAAAGACATTTAAATGCATGGATAACAAATGCACAATGGTGATATTTGGGGAACATTTCTCATCTTTCAGGGCTGATAGTATCCACCTCCAGGAGCTCCCACAAGTTATCCCTCAGTGCTAGCAAAAGACTTAACTCTGGGATCTCCACTTGGGAATCTGAAAGATTCCCAAGATGACCTGATTTTCCAAGCACGGTATAGGTGTCTATCATCTGAGTTCTCTAATGGGCAGCAATGGGTCTGGTGAACTGGCCAGAAAATGGTAAGGGGTCTTTCTGAGTATTTATTTAAAGTGAAAGAGAAAGAAACATTGCCAAATACTATTCCATGGGTCATCTCCCCAGCTCACAGTATCCTAAGTATATTTGAAAAGCACACTGACATAATTTTGTTGAGATACAAATTAAATGAAAAACATTTTATATGTCTAAAATGCCTCTTTGGACTTTCCCAGTCCAAAAGGGAGAAAAGCCAACCCTGAGAGAAACAAACTTTTCACAGGTGCATGGATCTTCGAAGCTACATGTAACGTAATTATTATTATGTGGTCATTGGACACCCTTCCACACACCTAGTCCCCAATAAACTTTAGGGATGTGTGAATATGTACAAGTAGGTATGGATGGATATGTGTGTATGTATTTTCTTTAAGAGGGTCTAAGTAGATATTTTCTTTTGGATAGGGCCGAGTTTTTTTTTTTTTTTTGCTGGAATGCATTTGTAAATTAAACTTTGGTATTTTCAGAATCTTTTATTATATACCAAAGAGTACTCGATAAAAAGTGAAAGCTTGACAAATAGAAAAAGAAAAAAGAAAACAAGCTCATAGAAATGTATTTTTCATTTAAACATGCTAAGAGCTATAAGTATTTCCACTTGTCTAGACTGGCTGTTTCCACCCATCACAATGGTTCTAGTGACCAGGGGAAAGTTCTGTTACTTACAGGCATTTCTAGGAGTTCTTGTCAAGTCAATATCTTTGGATTAGAGTCTCCCTAATGAGCACTCTCCTAAATTCTTATCACTCTAGTAAGGATTTGCTATATATTCCAATAAACTGGAACATTCTTAAGGATGTATTTTTTTTTTTTGAGACAGGGTCTTGCTGTGTAGTTCAGGGTGGTCTTGAACTCACTATGTAGCCCAGGCTGGCCTCAAACTCATGGCAATCCTCCTGCCTCAGCCTCCCGAGTGCTGGGATTACAGGTATGTACCACCACACTTGGTCTTAAGGATGTATTGTCGTTGCATAGTTAGGCACTTTGCAGGATGACTGGAGAATCTATTGGAACAGTTACATTATGATGAACACAAGCACACCAAGCCACACACGTGATCTGTCATCAGAAGCCATCCACAGACCACTGAAATCCAGACTGCGTGCAGGTTTTATAATCTTGTTTTGACATCTGAGATTCCTGAAAATATTTCCTCTCCCTGTGTAAAACTAATTACTAGTTTCCAAAACCTTATATGCAGGAAGGCAACATTTTGACTAAAACTTTGCCTAAGGAGTGAATAATTCAAATTCTGGCTTATTTTATTTTAGATAGCCTCTTATCTCAATGAATAAAACAAACATAAAATAAAATCAAAAGCTTCCTTCCTAGAATACTAAAGAATAGATTTCTAACTGTATCATGTATTTGAAAAGATTTCAAGAGCATAACCAAGGTATATTAATACTTGTCAAGTTTGCATTGACCCATAGTTTCCTGAATATCCCTTTTCTTTCCCATGGCGCTGACAAAACCATAGCAATGCATTTGTGAGAATGAGAAGCAGCTAATAGTGTATTAACCACCGTCTCTTGACAGAGTTTGTTTGCATGCCTTGAGTAATTGGTTCAAATTTCTTGCCCGTTAGACAATATCCTTTCTGAGATCTCAAGTAAACATGCACATTCTTCCCAAATTGCATTAAATCACATAGGTGATTTTTTTCTCTCTAAGACTAATCTCTGGGAGAAATGGCTGACTGTATTGGGAAGTTAGAGGTTAAACTAGCTCAGTTACTGGTGCTCAAAATAGAGGGAAACAATGAAAATGTGGAATCGAATCAGCAGCCTTTCCTACAGATAAGCAGGTTGGATCTCATATAAAAGAAACCACACTAGTTTCACTCATTTGAATAAGCTGGCCCAGTGAAAGAAAGGAGACACTCATTTTCTGAGAGGCTGAAGGACAGGTGCCCTGTTGGTATTTCAGTTACTTTTGGTTATCACTGTGACTGGAGAGGTGACAGGAGTATGGGGGAACTATGCTTATCAATGGATTAGCCCAGTGATGTTCATAGTTGAATGTGCTGTGAGCATGCGGGGCCCAGTCGGAGGTAGGTGACTGGTGGCATATCTCTCCCTGGCACTCTCGCCAGCTGCTCTGCTTCCTGGCTGCCACGAAGTGAGCAGTTTTTCTCTATCATGCATTTCGGCCATGATGTTTCTGCCTTGGAGACAGTGGACCATGGAGTAAAATCCCTGAAACCGTGAGAAAAAATATATCTCTCCTCTAAGTTATGGGTGTGAAATACTGTGGCCAGCGAGAGAAAGCTGACTAATACAGTTGCAATAAACCTTAGTGATTTGACAAAACTATGAAATCAAGTCTTAGATACAGGAGTGCCTTCCGGTCAAAGCTGTGTGCTACGCCCCTTCCATTTTGTTGTGTACCAGGGAAGTTGAGTGAGCTCCTATCAGAACCCTGTGTGTAACACTCAAATAAAATGGGGGCTTCTAATCATTTTCAGAACTGTTTTGGAGAAAACTCAACTTCTGTTGAATCAGTCAAGATACTTAAGGCAGTGGCCCAATTTATACAATTATTTGGTTGGTTGATTCTCTTTCTTTCTTCAATCAATTTGTTTGATCATACATCCAGTAAATCTCCAAAATCCATTTTCATGCTGTAGCTTCCACGAAGTCTGTCTGAGGATGAATAAGAGCAGGGAGTGAGTAAATAAATCTTCATCTGTTAAGTGTGTCTCTCTGAGGATAGGAAATTAGTGATATAGATATATTTTAACATATTTATAATTTTAAACTGTATCATTTCCCTCTTTTGGGGAACTACACATTTGAATTATTTACTTTCCCACTCTTATAGTAACACTGACTCAGTTTACTGAAAAATAACTTCACAATAAAATTTTTCCTCCCAACTAATGCATAATCCATTTTATAATATCCTGCCAATTTTCTAATTCTGAAGTAGAGAGTGCTAACATATAATGTAATAACACAATATAGTAATTACAAAAGCAGAGAGAAAGGGTGGCATGCATATATTTGCTGGAAAGAGAGGACTACAATATTTTGTGGATAGAGCTCACCAGAAAAGCAAATTACTATTACCAAGATATTTGCCTTCAAATGTATTTCCTCATCATTGTGCTAACAATGTAGAAAATACCAGAATGCATTTAGAGAAGAGTCTTAACTAGTTGAATGAAGACAGACAAAGATAATTACAAATACCAGGAGAGGACATTTGGATTATAAAAGACTCATGCTAAATTGGATATGATTGTGAAACATAAATTGATATGTTAAATGTGGTTATATGGAAAGCCCATAAGGGTGAAACTCAATGCTAGGTCAATAAGTTTTGGTTTCCACGGAATCACAAGGGTTATCTTGGGGCAGTGAGGGAGAGGAAGCAAGTGGGGGAAAGAAGATAAGGAACCAAGTATCTATCTAGCTCTCAGCCCTTTCCTTTTTATTTTGTTAATATTAAGTGTTATTTAATGTAGTATTAAAATAATTTCCGTATTTAAAAAAAATGTATAAAACCTCTGACTTTAGATGTGGGTTCTGGAACAAGCCGCTTTGCCATTTCCAAGGTTTTGATCTTGGCAGGTAGCATCTGCAACCTCTTCTAAGCCTCGGTTTCTTCATTTATAAAATCAGAATAACAATCGTTCCTACCTTTTAGTATTATCACAATAATTCACGAATAAATATATACAAAACTCTTAATACACTGCTGTAATAAGGAGTCAAAATTACCATTATTATTTAATAGACTATAAGCCATTTGTTTTTTATTAATGATGATTGCCACGCAGTTCATTGGACTTAGAAAAATGAGGAACAACCCATTCCTTAGGAGATGTATTGCCTAACATACAGCACAAAAGTGAGGAAAAAAACCCCACATCAAAGAGCAAAATTAAAGGACCTTTCCTTGTCTATTTCACATGTCCGGTTTCTGTTTCGGTCCACAGCCAAATTTTCAAACTGATTCCTCCTTCATCTCCCTTCCTCGCCTTTGCCATTCATTTACAATTTTAACTCTGCCCATTAAGCCACCCAAATGGTTCTTACCAGTGTAGACTGATTTGACTCACTTCTTATCTTCTCGGGATGTGGGAGGCACCGATGGTTTTCCTGTGTTTGGGACCCCACTCAGGGATTCCGTGCCATGACAGGCTCAGGGTTTCCTTTGCCCATCGTTGTTCTTCTCCCCAACCTCCAAATGTTGATGTTCATCTGGGCTGAACTCCGCTCCTTCTGTTCTTTACTTTCATCCTATCCATTCCCCTTGCCTTTCCCTAACATGTATACACTGAAAACCACATTTATTCCTGGCTGGGACTTCTCCTCTGTTGCCACTACTTACATATCTCATATCTTTATGTAGGTGTTCAATAAAGTTCCCAAACTTAATATGCCCCAAATGAAATCCTTGATTTTTTTTTTGCCAACCTTGTTTTTATTCTAGTTTACTCATCAGAGTAAAACACATTAGTGTTTTGCAAATTGCTCAAGCCAGAGCCTAGATATTCTCCTTGACTATTTCATCTGTTTTATCCATGCATTTGAGAGTTACCTCATCCAAAAAAGCAACAAACAGCAACAACAAAACAACCTCATGGTTTTTCATTTTTCTCTCTTTAATGTAAACCACCTTTGTGTTTCCTGTGCACTACCTGCTGATCTCCTCCCTTCCTCCGTGGCTTCCCTTGTATCTATTCAACATTATATTCTGCCAGAGTGATATTTTTAGACTGGAAATAAGTATTTGAAGTCTGAATTGTCACTCAAACAAAGTAAAAATTCTCTGCAATATATATCAGATATCTTAAAGTGAAGGCAACAATTTCACTTCCTACTAGACTGGGTTGAGAAGACTATAATACTAACAGGAAGAGGATTAGCAAAGCAATGCTGCTGAGCAGAAAGAAAAATATATGTATCAGACTGAAAAGGAATTATTTCCTATGAGGAGATGTGGGACATAAAAAAAAGAAGCTTGCTATATAATATTTAAATTTGTTAATGCTAGATCTGTAACTTGTAAGTGCATTCTATGAGTGGGCTCTGGCTGTCAGAAAAAATCTCACTTTTCTTTTTCCTTACGAACACTTTATTAGGTGTAGGCCCTCTAGTAACCCTGAGAATGTTGTCACCGTGTGATTTATTTTGTCTGGATGTGTATGTCATTATGGTTGCTGTCCTACTTATAAAGCATCAGTGTAATAGTCCAAACAACTACAAAGACACCCATTAGTGAACTGTGCAGCTTGGCCATATGCCCCTTGCTCACCTCTATATAGGTCAAAGTAGTACATAAACTTTAAAAATTTGTCATTAAAACAATAAGCATAGAAAAGCTTGGAAAGTGTAGTAATGAGTCACAGGAACTGTTTCATTCATTTCTTAAAGGTCAAGATTAATTGAAGAAGGCAAATAATCTTATAAGGTTCCAAGTTATATTGAAGTCTCCTTAATAACTCTTTTATTGTATTAGGGGCTATTTTCAATGCTTCAACTCTGAATTTAGCCATCTATCCTATAACCTTAGACACTTGCCTTTAGTTCTCTGAGTCTTGGTTTTTCTCCTCTGTGGAATAAGTACACAGAACCACATGAACTACACAAGCATATACCTTTTTCTGAATCAGATATGTCTAGACTTCATCTTGTTGAATCTTTCATTTTCGTAATAGGTTATAATAAGAGGTTAGCAAATAGGTCACCCAGGAGAACTTTGTCCATTACAAAAAAGTGTATTATACTTAATGATTTACCAGAGATATCTAATACTGTAATTAAGAAATTAACTGTTTTTATATAATGTTTTTCTCTCTGTAAGGGAATTTGTATCTTAAATAGCTGTTGTATATGACTGCTCCCATAATTAATAGCCAAATATAACATTGAAGAATCTACCTAGATTGGTAATTTTGTATCCTTTGAATACCTTGTCTTGTACTGAAGCAATTGAGCACCTCACAGTGAATATGTGGTACTCCTTTCAGTGTATTTTTTTTTGTTTTTTTTTGTCTTTTTGAAACAGGGTTTCACCATGCAGTTCAGGCTGGTCTTGAACTCATTTTGTAGCCCAGGCTGGCCTCGAATTTACGGTGATCTTTCTGCCTCAGCCTCCCAAGTGCTGGGATTACAGGCGTGTGCCACCACTCACGGCCAGTGTAATTTTTATATGCCCATTTTTAGTTTGTGATGAAGATGCACTGGAAAATATATAATTTATGGAAGATCAAACCCTAGCTCTGACATCCATTACCTTCGAGTCTTGGTAATCATCTATAAAATGGGAATATTAATACCTGTCTCATGGGCTACAAATATGAAAAATATGCGTTCATATAATAAAATATATAAAATTAGCTCAAGCAAATCGTCATGCAAAATAGGCACTAGCAAATGTTGTAGGCTAGGAATGAGATATCATGTAAATGGGAAATGAAGTATAGCAGAGAGACACGGGGGATGTTGAGTTAAACATTTAAAATATAATTTGAGAAAGAGTTCCTGAAATTAAAGATATCTCAAAACTGTGTAGTTAAGTAGACATCATTTTTCAGGAAAACCTGATCTGAGGGATCCAGTACTGGGACATATTTAATAAAACTGTTAGACTTTATATCCCAGTAGACTTGAAGGGCAGCCAGCCAAAAGGAACAAGTTTCTCAGAAGTAGAAGAAAACCAAGTGGGCACCAATTAATGCAAGAAGCGATATCACCAGCCCTTTTTTCGTATGTGGGTTCCAGGAGTCGAACTCGGGCCCTCGCGCTGGCCAGGCAGGCACGTATGCCACTGAGCCATCTCACCGGCCCAGCAGCTTTTTAAATTAAATAAACTGATGCTAAAGTTCACTTGAAAAAATAACCAAGTAAGGATAACCAGGGAAAACTATTAAAAATAAGAGCAATGAGGATAAGCATCCCTAGAAGGTAGTAAAACATTTTATAGCTTCAAAAAAAAAAAAAAAAATCAAATGTGTAGTACCCTGGTGCATGAAAATGTACCAGACCAAAAGAACAGTCCACAAAAACTTCTGCATGGCTATATTAATTTGGAAGTCAGTGAAAAAATAATGAAAGTATTTGCAACTCTTTTCCCCTTCATAGGACTAATTTTGCTAGTATATAAGTACTATTGGAAATAGAGAGGGAAAAGACCAATAAGGCAAGAGAAAGACTGCAAAGAACACGAACAGATAGTTCACAGATGGTATGCATAATATGAGGGTGCAAATTAAAGTTACAGACTAACTCTTCATGCATCAGATTTATTAAAATCTCACATTTTTACATCATGCACTGTTGACTGAACTGTGGACAAATGGTCACTCATACCCCCGTCTGGTGTACAAGACAGTGTAGTCAGTATAGAGAAATCCTTTGGACACGTCTATCTAAATTGCAAAGCCATTGACCACTTGACCTGGCCATTCTAATTCTGGGAATTTATCCTCCAAGTATGTTTGCATACATGAAAAGTGAAGAACATGAAATTATTCATTGCAGCCTTTGTAATAACACTGGAAATTCTTCAATCTGTCTAGTAATAGGAAATTGGTTAATAAACTATGGTTTACTAAGTAAATGGGAAAGAATGAAGAAGTTTTATGTGTAATATTGGGAAAGATCTCCAGGATGTATTATTAAATAAAAACAGCAAGGTATAGTGTATATGGTGTGATATCTTTTAAGAAAGTATGTCATGTTTGTACTTTTATTTTCGGTACTGGAAAATTGAACACAGGGCCTTCATAGCAACCTTTATTTATTTATTTATTTATTTATTTATTTATTTATTTATTTATATTTTCAGACAGAATCTTGATATATTGTTAATTTTCCCAGGCTGGACTCAAACTTGCAATCCTCCTGCCTCAGCTTCCCAGAGTGCTGGCATTGTAGGTGTGTGCCACTGCACCTGGCTGTAAGTGTTTATAGTTAATACTTGCTTATTCTCACAAAAATGAACACTGAAAGGATGTACAAACAACTTATAAAAGTGACCTCTGATAGGCAGGTGGATGTGGTGTATTGGATACATGGGGATAGGGAAGGAGCAGGATTTCTTAATACTTTACACGCTTTGTGTGAGTTTTTTTTATTGGCGAACTATACAAATTTATTTCTTACTTAGAATAACAAGATAAAATTACCAGTGCATGCTATGGGAATCTGCTAGTCTAATTTCAAATACTCTTGTGTGTTTGTGTGGGTGGGGCAGGTGTGTACACGGATGTGTGTGTGTGTGTGTTTTGTATGAAGAACATTTCCAGGACCATTGTTGCTGCCTCTCTTTTTCCAAATATTCAGTGAAGTCTTATGCACCCAAATGTCTATGTGAGTGGATATTTTGTGAGGATGCGAAATGGGAAGAAGAAGGCCTGGAGAAAACTCCATGTTTGTTCTGCCAGGGCAGGAAATGGCCAGCACACCCCAGTTGTTAAGTATGAACCATGTTCATTGCTCATCTCTTGAGAAGGCCAATGACTTGAGGACAAGTTTTTAAGACAAAGGAAAAAGATTCATTTGGAAAGCTAGCAAACCAAAGAAAATGGAGGTTTCTGGCAGTTGAAGACCGTCTTGCTTAGGGACAGCAGGTGCAAGGTTTGTGGAGAGGTACAGCAGATAAGTGGGCACTGAGGTAGTTCCGATTGCCACAGTCTGCTTTCCTGACACATGGACTTCTATTATCTGCAGGTCATGGATGTTCTGGGTTCTGTAAATTCAAAGAAAAGTTACTGGTAAGAAAATCTTAGAATTCCTGTCTTTTTAGTTTCTTTATCTTGGAAGTACATAATTCTGCAGTTAATTATTACAACACAAAATGTGTCTTTTCCCTAGAGAAGATAACAAAAAGTTACCTTTCCAAAGAAAAAAACAGTTTTCCCCCAGATAACAGGGAAAGATAGCATCTACTGGAGAAGCGTTTTTATCCCAGCTTCAGTCTATAATGTTAACGGAAGACTAATGTTTTGCCCAGGTGTGTGACTTCCAAAATTAGTGATTTTTAAAAATTCAACTAAGAGCAAGTGAAAGTAGATGGTGTAGTTGGGTTTATCTTCCACAATAAGGTCAGTTCGATGATCCAGAGACTAATTCAAAATAAGTGGGGTTGTGAACCATGAAAATGTACATTTCCCATGATTCGGCAGAACTCTCCCAGATAGAGTGGAACAGGCTTCAGACAGATTTTTATTTAGAATTTAAGTGGTAAACTCTACCTAGTTAATCCAAGGATTACCAAGCTCTGTTTTTAATTTTTAATTCTCCAGAGTTTAGGAACCTAAACACATAATTTTTTTTTTTTGTGGGTACCGGGGGTCAACCTCAGTACCTCACGCGCCAGCAGGCGCCCGTGCCGCTGAGCGATATCACCGGCCCTTTTTCTCCTTTACGTGGGTTCCAGGAGTCGAACTCAGGACCTCACGCTTGCCAGGCAGGTGCTTATGCCGCTGAGCCATCTCACTGGCCCATACTGTTTTATATGGATGCAAAACAGGAAGGCGAAAAACAAAACTTGGTAACAACTTAGTGTAATTCGGAATATTAGATCTGGGGATAGAAGAAAAGCTGGCATTTAAACAAATTAATATTAAATGCATTGTGATGTCTAAAACTCTGGAAGGCATTTTAAAATATATAATTATTATTAGGAATATCCTTAGGTTGTAATCAATAGCTTTCTTAACATTTCTTTCTATCTCACACTCAGGAAACTAACCGGTCCTTATTCAAATGACAGCTCTAAAACTAAAAAGTAATTTGGGATCTAAGGTAAAATAAATATATTTTATTTATTAATGCATCTCTATAACTATGACATAAACTATTAAAAATTAAATAGCTGAAAATAACCCAGTAGTGTTAGATATATTGGTGTACATTGGTTTTCATTCTCCTTCTTTCTCCATCTTTTGAGAAACAAATTGGAAATCTCAGCAGCAAACGCATTAAGCCATGACACATCCCACAACCTCTCTGATGTTACTGCTCCGATGATCTTGTTACTTACACAATGTCACTAAAAACTCAAAGACACTGCTGCAAACTATATGAGCTGTCACTACCTGATAAAATGTCTTTGTCCAAAGCACTAAAAAATTATCAAGCTCAATCGCCTTAACTTGAAATAATAATGCCAAGTGAGACAATACACCAGCAGTACATTGCTATTTGATATACTGTTCCAAGTTTGCTTTTCTAGTAACGTTTTGCAAATTTTTTCCTGATAAACATGACTTGAAAGAGGCCCAGACTGTAAAACAATCAGCCAGGGTGGATAGCACAGGATGAGACCACTTTCAATCGCCATCAGACTCTGCCGGTAGTAAGCTACTGTTTTCTTAAGATCATTAAGGAGTGAGTGGTCCTGCTTCGGAAAGGGAGATGGATTAGAAAATCTCTTTAGATTTATCCCATACTTTTCATGATCCTGAGAGTTCTGATCGTCTTTGGAATAGTGTTAAAGAGAAACAAAACAGAAACTATAAGAGAAGTCATCTCTTTCTGATATTTTGAACTGGGAGTATTTATAGATGAAGATATGAAAAGGAAAAGTAAGAAACCATTCCTTATGTCCAGCCATGTGATAGGCTCTGGAAAACATGATTTTAAAATGTTTTGAATCCCTGGGGCAGCACAGGCCATTGCTTCCTGCAGGTAAAAAATGGTGTTAGAATTGTTCAGTGCTCACGTTTAAGATTTGAGGCCAGGAAAAGCAAAGATCATCACAATATACCCATGTAAGCAAGGATATCACTGGATACAGGCAAGAAGTCAGAGAAAATAATTTCTTTTTGCAAAATATGATCGCATGCTTCTCTAGTTCAGATTTGGGATGTTCTGGTTGTAGATTCCCTTAATATCAAACAGAAAATTCGCAACCGCATTCCAAGAATGCACATGGGGAGCTAACAAGAACTAAATAAACGATGCTCTGTTTGCTCAAATATTTAGCAAATAGCTCAGGGATTACTGCATACATCACCGTGGAGATTTTAGCCAATTCTCAAAGATGTTTTTATGCTCTGCTAATAAAACAACTCATGTATATATAATGGCACATTGTAATTATTTCCACATGGTTAGCACTTAGACAAAAAACTGAGGAAAGAAGGTCAACATCTGATGGAACTTCCTCAGAAATCAACATTTCTGACAGCAAAATCCAAATGTGAAACAGGATCAAACCAACAGAAGCAATCATCTAATATGCCAGTACATATTTTTTCTCTTACGTTTTTCTCCTTATTACTATTTCTTTGGTTATGACCTAGGTAGGTGGATGATAAAGTTACAGGAAATAACACATTGAAGCTTAGTGTTTAAGGAGTCTGTCTATGTTAGCCATGAATACTTAACAAAGCATTACCTGTGACACAAAAATTTGTAATTAGTGGAAGAAACCTGAAAGAAAATTTTGCTTGAACATCTGGGTGTTGGGACCATATCCAAGTGATTATGATTTGTGACCTTAATCTCAAACAAACCCATGTCCTGGGATTATTTATTCTTGCTTCAGCAATTAATTTACACAGGAGAATTTCTACATGAAGTTATGGCTCAATAGAAGAAAAAATCTTTCAGCTTTATAGTGTAGAGGTGTCATATTTAGAAGCAGATAGATTTTTGTAGAAAGATTTAGCAACTTGTGTGCTTAAAACTTAAATAATGTCTGTGTGCAGTTTGGAACCAGGTAATGGTGTGGGTTGTTCTGGTGACCAAAGTTGAATCTACTAAATAGAGTTTAGTATTTATTAACATAAATAAACATATCTCATTGATTGGAATGCAATTCCATTTGTTACTCTATCCAACTCAAGGATTAGAATAAATCTCTTTATATTTCACTCATTTGTTCAGTCTCCCTGTCAGTCAATATTTTTTGAGCACCTGTTATGTGCCAGGAATGTTCTAGGTGTCAGGGATAGAGTAGTGGACAGAATAAAATTTCTAATTCACAGGGATTATATTAAGAAGATAATTAACAAATACGTAATATAGTTGCAATATGTTTTGCATATCATGAAGAAACGTAAAGCAAGATGGAAGGAAAATATTGAGAGTGAGAAAAGTGTCTCATAAGTAGTCAGGGTGGACTTTGAGGCTGTAAGATTTAAGAGGAGAATGCCGTGACAGGAGGATGAGCTATAAGAAAGTCTGGAATCTGAAAAAAGAGTCAGAAGAAAGAAGTACAATGGTTCAGATGTACAAATGCCTCATTTGAGGGACTTCTAGATAGAAAGTCAGTATAGCTGGAGTAGAAAGAGGAAGAAATAAATCTAGAGTATAGGTACCCATGAGAGCCCTACAAAATCAGTTAAGGATTTAGATTTCATTGTAAGCACGTTGGGAGTCACTGAAAGAGTTTGAGAACATTACATGATTAAGATTTTCACACGTCTCTGGCTGGTTAGTGCAAGATGGACTGTAACAGGGAGCAGGGTGGAGTGGGAAAGCTGAGTGAAAGGTTATTGTGCCACTATCTGCAGCAGACAAATGGTTTTATCAGGGTTTAGTAGTGGGCTAAACAGTGGTTTAATTCTACACATACCTAAACAGAGTCCAGAATCAAGAATGGCAAGACTTTTCTACTGGAGATAATGGATGAGAAGGAGAATGAGCAATAAGGATGATTCCAAAGCCTTTGTTTGGAGCCACTGGACAATGGTTGAGCTAATTATTCATTCTTTTCTCATGCATTAAATGCAGGTTTGTGCTGGGCACTGTACTGGGGGCTTGGGCTGTGTCACTGAATAATTTAGAGCCCAGATCCCAAGAAGAAAAGGACAATAAAAATAGACATAAATAAATGTTAGAGTATGTTAGAAGGCTATAAGTGTTGTGGAAAAGAGAAAGAGAGGAGGGAACGCTCATTGGAAATGTGAAATCTGACTCGAGCAAGTCTGCAACCCAGGGAGGTGGAGAAAATATAGTGGGTAATGAGAGATTACCAGCAGGCCTGATACTTTTACAGGGTTCTGATGGCCTGGAGATTTGCCTTTTATTCTGGATGAAATGTGCAGTTATTATAGGGTTTTGAGTAAAGGAATGACATGATCAGACCTGCATTTAAAGTCTCGTTCTGGTTGCTCCTCAGGAATATATTACAGGAAAGCAAAGATAAAACAAGAGACCTGTTTGGGAGACACTGAACCAATGTAGATGACAACTGATGGTGGATTGTTTGAGAGTGATAAGAATGAAAATGCCAACAAGTGACCTGATTCTGGGTCCACTTATAGGTAAATATCTCTTGATTTCTGGATACATAGGAAACAATGATTTTTGGCCTGAAAATTTAGAGCAATGGAGTTGCCATTAACTCAGATGATGAAGAATCTTATTTGAGGGTGAGATGGGGGAGATTGGTACCTTAGTTTTGGACATTTTAGGTGCGATAGGTCTAATAGACATCACAGTGAAGGAATCAAGTTAGTGGCTAAATATTTTAGCCTAGAACTCTGGAAGAAGTTTAGAGCTGGAAATATGATATTTCCAGGGGGCAGTGAGAAAAGTTACCTAAGGAGTGAATGGAGAGAGAAAGGAGGTCAAAGACTGAAGCATGGGGCAAACCAACCATCAGGAGTAGGGAAAAGAGGGAGAACTAGCAATGGAACCACTGAGATGGGGAAGAACCAGGAAGAGGTGTCAGCTAGGTGTCAGCTAAAGATAGTGTATCAAGGAATGCATAATAAGTGATGTTGCTAGGTCTCAAGTCTGATGACAGAGAAGGGATCATTGGCTGTAGCAGTATGTAGGTCATTCATGACTTCTGAAGGCAGTTTTGGAGGAGTGGTGGCAGGGCAGCTTGGAGAGAATGAGGATGGAGAGAAGAGAAGGCCATTATTCATTAAGCGAGGGATCCTGGGGAGAGGGGATGAGGATGGTGGGGTCAACCCAAAGGACAGCATCTGTTGTGACTGGTTTCCTTTGCTGGCCACAGACAGCCATGTTCTTAGGCAAATCTGAAGGAATGCTGAATCATTTATTTTCTCAGTGATTAGCACTTAATCATTTCATTAAAATATTTATTGTTTTACTCAAAATCAATTTTGTTCTTCCCTGTTTAAGCCTTCTGAAAATTCATCTTGCCAAGAGAAATATGAATTCCTTGTAGGCTTTTTATGGCTCAGAGACAAAGGATTCCTTTCTTTTTATTGAATTATTTGTGCTGCTGAGTCTGGCTATGTTCTGAATCTTGTATTATAATAAATTAATATTTATTGTAGTACGAGCCAATAATGCAGTGCTTAGCACTAGTTAACTATAAAAATAAATGGGTTTTCTATTTACCTGCCTTAAAGAAAGACAAAGGTTGCGATTATGCAAACATTAGGTAAATAACAGCACACTGCTCCGTGCTGTCCCTGTGCTGTTGTTTTATATTTAGTTATTGTATTATGATATTCTTTACTCCCATCTGGATTATAATTTATTGGAAGGCAAAGTGTATGTCATGAATATGCTTCATGGCTGAAACTGTGTATTAGACCTTAAGACTTTTCTGTTGAGTGATTGAAATAATGCTCTGTTGCTTAAAAGCTGGGTAGTAACAAAGACAAGATGCTGCACTTTCTGGCAGGACATAACTAAAAATGCCTTCCAGTTTCTGGCTTAGTTGTCCATAGTGCCATTCCTTACTGAAACTAGATCAATATTTTTTATAGCTTCTTTCACATTACCTCTACTTCCTATTCTTCATTGAGCATTTTGATCATGGAAATCAAATTACCTCATTGGGCAATGGTGCATTATATGTCTTTCATCCTCTAGAATATATAGTTTAGTGCAAACAGTTGTATTTAACCATTTAATTTATAAACAAAGGCATTTAATTGCAGGACTTGTGAGTCCTTCAATTAGTAAACGATGGCTGACATATATTCTGATTTCCAATTTATTGATTTCTTTATAAATTTCTTTGAAATATTGATTTCATAATTGATTTTTATCTTCCCCAAGTACTTATTAACAAGCCCTTCCAAATAATTATACCCAATTTTACTTGATGGTCTGGTAACCTCATATCAGCTTTATAACTTGAAAATAGGTTGTTTACTGTTTAAAATCCAAATTTTTTCATGAAAAAAATTGCTGACTCTGACAATCTTCCCAATTTGAAGTATTTTTTAAACATAGTAGACTGAGTAAATATTATGAACTACAGTAAATTAAACAGCTTAGTTACTAAACTAAATAGGTGCTTCTTGAAAGAAACATCTGAACATTTGACTTCGGTTGAGAAACATCGCAGAGCATTCTTGGCCTAGCCAGTTTACTTTCTCTGCCCACCCAGCTTAAAAGCTGTCGTGATACCTCTGCGGTTCCTGCAAAGCAGCTATACTTCTCTTTGGTCCTTAAGGGCCTGGTAAATCTTGGGAAGCAAATCAGGATAGGCAAGAATTTAATTTGCAAATTTTGGTAGTAGAAACTTCAGACCATAAATTCTTGCTGCAAAAATAAATCAGTGAAGATTTCTCTAGGCCCAATATTTTATAGCTCATCATTTACACCATAGTCTTCCCTGCCATATGTCTTTAGATTATATGCATCCCTTCTTCCTCTAATTACCTTCACAAGGTGATTAGAGCCTTGTGTTTCAAAAATTATATGATATATATAACTATGCATTGTGGATTTCAGATATTGCTGTCAAGTCCTTTTGTCACTTTATTCCTTTTAAAATTTATTTTTCTATTTATAGATTCTGCAGCAATTACGGATCTCAGGACTCATGATATCGCTGTTATTTTAGTGAATGAAAAGTTGTACAATCATCAGGTGTCAGTGGGCATCTACTATGGGCCAGGCACTGTGCAATTTACTGGAGATAGAGAAAAGACAAAGTTCTCTTCTTCACAGAATTAGAGGTTAGTGGCATCATTTTATTTTAAATGTGTGAGCAGATGAAAATTATTATTAGGTGATGGATCTTAGCCTATTCTCTCCCTATGCATGCTACGGAGTTCTGGCTTCTTTTCCATCTCTTATCACACATAAAGAAGGAAGGTAATGACAACCAGATGAGTCTTCAGGCTTATGAGCAAGATCAGAGGCAAAGAGAAACTGGTAGGTGACAAGGAAGGCCCTGTGCTTGGGCTGGAAGTGGCTGCAGTCACTTCTGTTGTAAAGCCTGCTTTGTGGGTGAAATGTGACACCCAGGGAACAATATGAACACGAGAACTGCGTGTTTGCTCGTGCTAAATTTCATCTGCAAGAAATACCAGGTAAAAGCAGAATATTGTTGCATCTAAACACAGTCTCTTACAAATACATAAAAACCCTCAAACGTTTACCAATAATATCAGTTCATCACCATTCCGAGTCACCCTCATCCATTCCTGATGTTAGCACTTTCTCTCTCTTTTCAGGCAACATTCTTTTCTACTTCACAATCTCTCCTAAGCTCCTCAAGCAAACTGTATGACTTTAATAGATAAAAACACCATATTTATTGTTTTTCCTAACCCCTTAGTGCATTAAACTGTTTTTATTAGGTTTCTGTTTTTTTTTTTTTTTTTAATGTGCATGACGATGTTCCTGAGTGTTATTTCTCTAACTCCATTTTCTCATAAACCCTGTGGTGTTAATTGCATGATTTTGGATAGCATTGGTGATTTTCAGAAACATATGTCATGCTACAGCAGAACTGACTATATTTTCCATGTTACTGCATATCCTATATTCCATATTTTGCAGGAGAGATCATGATTGCAAACAAAAGGGCTGGGAAAGGAAATAAAAAATTCAAATTTATTATTATAGACTATCTGTTGCCTTAATAATATTTGAAAGGCCCAAGTAAAATACTTGAACTATTTTGAAAGCACTACTCCGGGCCAAAATATCTAAGTCAGAGAGTGGGAGTCTCAATCCAAAGTGAGTATGAAACCTGGAGTGATCCTGTTAGTGTCCTGGGCCTGGACTTGGGCCATTTGTGGTGTGACATGGGAAAGCCACAAGTAGGTGCAATATTATTACTGTACTGAAGCTTTTTTTTGTGTGTGTGCTTTAGTAACTAGCAACTAAAATTTAATATTTCTCAGGTGCCTCTATTGTTCTTTGGGACTTCATTAGAGATCACATTGTGTATTTGACTGCAGAATCAGCTCCATGGCCTTGATGTGTACTGATATATTTTATTCATCCCAAAATCAATGAGAAGTTTCCTAATCTGATCAGAAAACTCATTCCCTAAAGTTGCAGACAAGACCACGTACTAAAAAGTCCAGTGAAGTTGATTGCAAAATGAACTATGAGGCATGAACCTAAATTAATTCCAAAACTCTTCCGGTTAAAAAGGAGGAAAACATTCTCTAGATATTACTATTCTCTAGATAATATTACTATTAAGACGTTTTCAAGTGCCCGAGTAACTGTTTGTAGAAACCTACCTTTTGAAAATTTTAATGGATAGGTGTAAAAGATGAGAGATGAGCATAAATATCTTTCCCAATAAAACTTTCCACAGCCATAAGCTGGGTCCATCTGCAGAGCATGGGAATCTGAGCTCCATCTTAACATAGGCATCCTTGGCTTTTCAATAAAAATGAAGGTAAAAAATGTCACATTTGGAGCTTATTTGGTAGGTTTTCTTTGTTGGCCTTAGCCCAGCTAACCTCAGAAATTTTATATTCACTGTTTCTCATTGCTTAATTCCCAATCCCTTGTCATTTGTTTTGTTGTGGTGGTTGCTGTTGGAAGGGAGCCTCTTCACTTGTAACTTTCTCCTAGGTTGTGAGAAATATTCACATTTGCCTTGGCAGCCTTTGTACCTGCCAATAGGGTCAAAATACTATCAAGGAGAACCAGGAATAATTATAATCAAGTTAGTTCAAACTCCTAAAATATTAATAAGGAAAGACTTCTGAAAGGTGGAAGATTGACCATACGTACTAACTTCTGCTCCTTTCTCAAATAGCAGTAAATGGCAGTTACAGGATTTTTAAAAAGAGTCCAAGGAAGAAGAGTTGAAAGAGAACAGAGCCACCGAATTCCAGCATCCAACAAGCTGGATAAATGGTGTTTTTTCCCCACAAGTGTGAGAACGCTGATTGCCAACGCAAGCCACTGATGGGCTCTGGGATTGGCAGCAGTATCGGGCACATCTGGAGGTAAGGTTGAGGATGGGCAAAAATGGGGAATTGGTCAGAAGTCATTTTAAGAAGTAGTTAGAGGGCCGGTGAGATGGCTCAGCGGTTTAAGCGCCTGCCTTGCAAGCGCGAGGGCCCGAGTTCGACTCCCGGAACCCACATACAAAAAAAAAAGGGGCCGGTGATATCGCTCAGCGGCACGGGCGCCTGCTGGCGCACGAGGTCCTGAGGTCGACCCCCCGGTACCCACAAAAAAAAAAAAAAAAAAAAGAAGTAGTTAGACCCTTGGACTTTTTGCACTATTCCACACAATCTATGCTGGTTTGCCCAACCCTAGCATAATATTAAATGTTCCTCTCTAGAGAAGCTGCGCTACATGTCTCCAGTTTGCCCTCTTAGCAATATTCTCCGTCCTTTCTATACTCCCTTTGCCACGAAGAGAGCCCTAAATGGGTAAACTCATGGTTCCCATTGTACTTTGGCTTCCCAATGGGTTTGGTCAGTGGACATCCCCAACATGAGAGCACAGAGGTTACAAAAGTAAGTCAGGACATTATCCCCCTTGTTCTCTCCACAAGTTCTCTCCTTGTGAGGTCAGCTCAGATGACTTCCTTTCTCCACTGAAGGTTTCAAGATCACAGCTCTTCACAGTTGGCCTTTCTATAGGACTTTCCATTCCAGGTTTTTTCTACCTTCTTCCTCTGGGCCTACAGGTATTAACAGCAGGTAGTTGAGCGCTACCCCTGTGATTTCCTTACATACTGCCCTTACCTTTGTAAAGATGAGTCCCTTTATTAAACTGTTTCTTAGTTATCCTCATTTCAGTTACCATCAGTTTTGTGTGGGTAAAGCAGAGTCTTGAGTTGGAAGATTTTAGGAAGAATGGAGGGGGCAAACAGCATTCGAAAACAAAGGGACTAAGGGACTAAGTGAACATTTACATATTGAGTTTTGAGACACCTGAATGCTTCTTCACTTTGGTTCTCCTAATAGAGGGCTAGGTTTTTAACTGAAGGCAGAAGGTTGTTGGAAGAGTCTTCCCTAAGCAACATCACTAGGCCAATGGTAGTGTGTGTGTGTGTGTGTGTGTGTGTGTGTGTGTGTGTGCTGCTTCCAGGGTGCCAAACAAAAAGTTCTAGATCGAGAAGATTTCCAGGTCATGAAAGTCACAGTCGATATGTCTCATCAACATTCATGGGTCTCCCAATCAACTTCTTTTTTTTAATGTGAGCACTTTAAAATAACTAATTATCTGAGAAAGGCATCTAATAAGAAAGTGAACAAAACTAAAAACAGAGGAAAAGCAATTTGGGGGAAACCAAGGTTATGCATGGAGAAAAACGAATCTTATTTTAATAGAAAGGTAAGAGAGATATAACCATGAAAGAAGAATAAATTTGATATAAACAGAAAAAAAAAGCTCCAGGAATAAAGAATATAAATGAAGTAGTAAATAAAGAGAAGATGAAACTAAAGAAGTCCCCCAGAAGATGGAGCCCAAGATTAAAAAGGCTAAGTGCAAGAAAATCAGAGAGAGAAACCACACCAATTAAAAATTAGTCTAGAAATTCTAACATCAAATAATAGAAAAGGTAGAGTAAATTATAAAAGAAAAAATTAAATTGTTCATAACTGTGGAAAATGAGTTGATACCTTTAAAAAAGCTGTGGCATAGATACAAGAAATACATTTCCACCAAATATTGGTTTCCAGGTACAGCTCCTAAAGCCCTTGGAACCTATGGAGTGATGTGTCTTTTTGTAGGCTAATGGGATAGTTGGTAGTGGGGCACCTGTTAGCCTCAAGAAGGGTCTTCTTGCCAGGGGAACCAACCAGATGGCTAGAAGCTGGAACTTCAGCCCCACTCTCCAACATCTCCTTTGAGGACAGGCATTGGACAATGACTTAATCACCATGGAGAACGATTGAATTAATCATTGCCTAAGTGATGGCATTTTCATAAAACCAAACAAGAGCAGGTTTCAGAGAACTTTCAGGTTCCTGAGCACTTGCAGGTGCTATGAGACTGTTACTAACTTTGACCCCAGATTGGGTCTTCTTCCTTCTTGGAGTCATGGGACCAATAACTGAATGGGAGCACTGGGTGGGCAGTGCAAGATTTTTTTTTTTTTTTTTTGTGGGTACCAGGGGTCGACCACAGGATCTCATGTGCTAGCAGGTGCCCGTGCCGCTGAGCGATATCACTGGCCCTTTTTTCGTATGTGGATTCCGGGAGTTGAACTTAGGACCTCGCACTTGCCAGGCAGGCGCTTATGCTGCTGAGCCATCTCACCGGCCCGAGTGCAAGATATTTTATACTTGGTCAAGAACAGGAGAAGCAGGAGATGTGCTCTCCAATCAGCTTCTTAATCTAAACAAAGGCTAAGGATTCTTTTAAATGTAAAGAGAGAAGAGGGGAGGACCTTAGACAATAATTAGGAGGATTATTCATGAATTTTCCTGGGGAGGAAGGGTGGGTCAATCAGATTTTTCAGAGGGGGTGAACTGCATTCTTTCAATTTTTATTTGTGCTGATTCCAATCTGCTTTGGAAATAGGCTAGACCATGATGGCCCTGGTGGGAAGGATGTTATTAGAATAACGTATTACAGTGGAATGGTAATGAGTTGGGGGGTGAATAGTAGGTCAATGCAACACATTTTGCTGTTGGAACTGGTTTCACCCCATTCTACCCTACATTCTGTTTGTAGCAGTGGCCAGGTCAGGATGTCTGCGTGGCCAGCTAGTCCAACAGTTTGCCTGAAACAGAAGCTGGTAGCAAAAAGGATTGTTTTCCTCAGGGTTTGAAACCGTGCTTGGCTGGTAACAAGACTGGTGCACCTGAAGAGGACACGGTGGCTCCAAGCCCTTCTCTCACATCTAGTACTGTGCAGCTCTTCTCCTTGGCTGTCCCCGAGTTGTAAGAAATGATTAATAGTGAAGCTTTTTCCTGAGTTCTGTGAGCTCTAGCAAACTATCACATTTGTGGAAGAGGGTATCGGAGACTCCAGTTTACAAACCAAGTCAGATTAAATTTGTGGGTAACCTGAAGACTTGAAATGGGGAAGAATTGTGGGACTGAGCCTCAAATCTGTGGGGTTTGTGTTAACCCTGGTCAGTGTCAGAATTGAATTGATTTGTAGGAGAGCCACTTGGTGTCAGAAGTATGGAGTGTAGAGAGAAAAAACAAAACAAAACAAAACAGGTGTTAAGTTTTCTTGTGCAAACACCGACTGAGTGCTACAGCATAACCTATCCAGTGGTGGCGAACCCATGGTACGCGTGCTGCAGTGGGATGTTTGTATCATTGAAAGCGCTCAAACATTTGTCATCACTGACCTATACCAACACTTCATTGAGAACTTCAGGCACAGAGACAAAGTACCCAGAAGTTTCCAAATGAGGGGAGGCAGCAAGAGGTTCATGAGAAGGGTCAGGGATCATAATGGCTTTAGACTTCTCAGAAACGATATTGGAAGCAAGAAGTCAGTGGAGTAAATCTTTAATATATCGAGAAGAAATTATTTACAATTAAGAACATAGATATTTTTGGATCAAGGCTTTGGAAAATTAGCTTTACATACATACTCTTATGGATGCTGTTCTGTTGCGAATATGCCCCCAATAAAACAAGAACTAAACTAACAATGAAGAAGGTACAGGATCCAGGAACAGGAGTATCAATTCTAAGTTGGTGATCAGGGGAGAGCCAGCTGGGGACTAGGTTAAACACATCCAGTCTGGAACAGGTCAGAAAGGGACATTGCCAATAACATAACAGTAATAAAAGTGCTGGAGATTCCTCAAAAAACTGAAAATAGAAACTCATTTGACCCAGCTATTTCCCTTTTAGGTATCTTCCTAAAAGAGTTAAAGTCATCATATTACAGTGACATATGTATACCCATGTTTATAGCAGCACAATGTATAATAGCTAAATCTTGGAAACAGCTTATACACCCATCAGTAGATGAATGGATAAAGAAAATGTGGTATTTATACACAGTGTAGTACTACTCCGTCAAAAAGAAGGATAAACTTAAGTCGTTTGTAGGTAAATGGGTGCACCTCGAGACTGTAATGTTAAGTGAAATAAATCAGACACACAAGATTAAAAATTGCGTGGTTTTTCCTTGATGAGAAGCCTAAAATATAAATAAAAAGCAAAATAAAAGATAGATAATAGGAAGTAGGAAGATATTTTTCAAATGAGAAAGGGATCAAGAGATGGAGAGAATGGGAAAGGAAAGGAAGGGGAAAAGGGATTAAAAAAGAGAGAATCAAAGAAAAAATGGAAATAGAACTTTTGCAAATGGGAAGAAGAACAAGAGTTGGAGGGAGCAGGGAAGGATGGAAGAGGAAAAGGACAAAAAAAAAAGAATTAAAATGTGTTAGGCACATATAAACTTCCCATGATAAATGTAATCATTGTGTATTGCAAATGTGTACTCATAAAAATAAAAAGAAACTTGAGAGAAAGCTGAGATACTTGAAGAAAATTTTGCAAATATGTTATTGTTAAGTACGTGCATAAATAAGCAAACAAAAATCTGATAGCTATTAACTCCAAGTAAAACCAAAATAGTGCTCAATAGGAATGGGAAAGTTGTTCAGATTAATATAGGGTTCAGCATTTACATAAATACACAGTTCTAATAAGGGTTAACAAGTAATCTATGTAACCTTAGTATAAAGTGATACTAGAAGTCAGTTGGGTTCAGAGAAAAAAAGAGACTGAATCTTTGTTTTTTTCTGTAGAGGGAAAATTCATTAATTAGTCTTAAAACGGAAATATCAAAAGTAATCATATAGCTATTTCGCATTATGGAAGTAACTATGAATAAGAAAAAGTACAAAAATTGAAAACTGTCACTTCTAAAAAGGGGGAAATCTTACATGTGTTGGGCAAAGGTGTCTGAAAATATTTCTAACGTGTAAATGAATTACATACATTTAACAATTGGATGAAATAACCAAATTGAAAAAAAAATAGAATAAAAGAGCAGCAACAACAAAAAAAGCACATGATGTTCAGTCAAAATTCTGCTCAAGTAATTTTCTTTTTAAAGAAGTCTGACATTAATCTTCTAGCTAATTTTCCAAGATTGTAGATTTATTTTAATGGATTTCAGTGAAAAAGAAGAACATCAAAGTGAGTATGTTACCTAGAATTCAAATGAATAAGTTATTTCCCAGAAAAAACTGATTTACAAAGAAAGGATGTTTTTCAGATTTGCTCTGTGAAAATGGTAACAGTTATTCTGAATATAGAGTTGCAGGGTAGCTCATCACTTGGGGGATTTTCAGACAGTGAATTTCGCCATGAAACTAAACGCTCAACCTCTATCTCTGTTCCTTAACTTTGGAGCACACACACCTGTGTACTTATCAAGTGAAAAGATTTTGTGTTTCTAAACACAAATTCATTACCTGATGACTCACAAAGAGAAATGTGCTCAGTTAATAGCAACCAAGAGAGGAGAAAGAAAGAAAAAACACTTAAATGCCATAAAACTCAGTTGTAACTTTATAAGAAGGTTATTTATATAGCTAAGAAAAGAAACTCAGTATGTTTATATGATGCCAAAGGAAATATAGGGACCTGGTAGGAAGTTACCAATAAATATCTGCCTTCTCAGATATCTGACAGCAAAACTCTCATTTGTCCAATTTTGGTTTGTGGTACTACTAAACTTTGAATCTTAATGTAGACCATCTCATGGACTAACTTTTGTCTTTGGAATGATACAGCAATTTTCCTCCATATAATTTCAAGATTATCATGAAGGGGGTGGAGCGAGAGGAGGGTAGACAGGAGAAGTGTGAGGTGAAAGCAGGGGTCAGTGGCAGGGAAAGTAGGGGTCAGCTTTTCGGCAATGAGGTGGGGTACAAAGCGAAGATCCAAAGAAAGAGGAAGTTGCACCCATGCTCACGGATTCCTCTTTCGCCGCCTGTGAGTCTGTGGCTAGACTGTATGTGAACAGCATTAGCTCTGTCTCAGTATTTCAAAATTACCATCCATAGCAGGGTGGATTCCAAGAATCGGAGGTCAGCTCGGGTCCAATGTGGCTCATGTGGTTCAAATCTTATTAGTGGGGCATCATTGGGCGAGATTCAAATTTCTTCTTGTGTAAAATCTTGTCAATTTTAACATATAATGTGAATAATCATGTGAATAATTGAAATAATAGTGTGCTGCTGTGAAGATCAACTGCGATAATATGTAAAAAGTACTTAGTACATTGGCTGGCATTTGATAGACACTAAAAATAAATACAGGGATGGGATCAGAATGGTCAGTGCAAGGATGAGAGGGGAACCAGGTGAATCAGGGGAGAATTGGCAAGGGGAATTCAAATGCTTTACATTCTTCAATTTCTTTCTGCCCTGTGTTTTAAATTTTGGCTTCTCACATCTGACCGCAATACAGAATATGCTTGAATGAAGTTATATGCTTTGGCAATTAGCTGACAGCTGTCTCTAAATGTATTCAGGATACTTCAGCTTCCGAGGAAGCAGAGTAGATTATATGATTATATGAGGATGGATTATTGGTAGCGAAGTTCAGCAGCCTCGGGTGCTGCATGCGTGGGCTGTGTGGTCATTGTGCCTAGGCCTCCAGGAGGGACGTGGGGACATCGGCTCTGAGCTGAAGGCATCAGGTCTACTGGAAATCACATTATTTCACTTCAGTTCAGCTCAGTTCCATTCAATTCAGTTTAAAGCTCATTTCACGCTTCAGCCAGTTGTAGAACGAAAGCGAATCCTAAAATAGCAGCACAAATTACCAGCAGGTTCTGATCTAAGATGTCTGTAGTTTGAGAGGAAAACAAAAATCTGCTAATCAACCCGAGTCATCTCTGTTCTTGTCTGATTGTAAAAAAGAAGTTATAAAGCAATTAAAAGGTTGAGATGTATCACTTATACCATCATAAAAGATACACTTATAAAAGAACAGTAAGCATTATTTTATAAACGTGATTAAGAATTTTCAGAAAAAGGTACACTGTGTACAAAAGAAATTTCCAAGAGAGCTTCATACATTCACCACATGGATCTTTATTTTTTCATTCCACTTATATCCACTGTTACATCTATATGTATTCTCTTTTCTAACTTGTGTGTGATTTTCGAGAGTTCATTTTCGAGTAGTACAGTTATAAATATATTCATATATTGTTAGTAAAAGTAAATGAATAACTAAGATTAAAGTAGAAAGTCAAGTGGCTTAATTTGTGCTTTCAATTTACCTACCTTTAAAGAAAAATTGTCACTGAACTGAAGAAATAATTACCTATGTGTATATAGTGTGTGTGCGTGTGTATATGTGTGCATGTATGTATAAAATCAGATTTGTGACCTTCAAGTTTTAGGAGTCAAAAAATAATGCTGACAGCGAAGGCCCAAACAGATTGTCAAACTCCTGTTCGGTGCAGCACTCAGGCAATTGGAGACACAGCATCCTTGCAAAGAGATGTTCAAGGGGGTCTCAAATATGCCATTATTACTGAGATAGGGGCTTAGTCCATGGCAGTGAGGGTGTTACCAGTTCTTGGAAAACCTCCATCTTGTGAATCTAAAAAATTTTTCATCTTCACTAGGGACAAACCCAAAGTCTGACAAAATATTTATGGATCAATGGCTTGAGGGGGAGCCCTTTGGAAGGGCCGGGAGTGCTGGCTGCCAGAAGGGCTCTCCTAAGGTTTGGCTTCTCACGGATGACCTCTTCCAGCGGAAGCCAGGGCTAATCTGTTCTGGATTATTTGCTTTTCCTGAGGTGGGATTAGCATAAAGGAAGAGTAGGTATTCTGTGCTGTCATGAGGTAAGGGCATTTAGCAGTTGCGCATCCCCAGGAGGGATGTGTGTCTGTGAGTGCCACTGAGAGCAAAGCCATAGTTCACTCAGGAAGAAGGTTGTTAGGACTTTGGAGCTGCTGTGTGACCCTGGGAGAAACAGGGTTTCCTGCTAGTTACACAGCTGACTTGATGATTTGTCTTCCCTGGCTGATTCACAATGGGGTTCCTTATTTCTTTTTCAGTCTGAGTTGATTTTCACTCTTTCCATTTTGGACAAGTTTTTTCTCTTTTCACTATCACATTTATGTAGATTTTATGTATATGTAAGTATATGTACACAAATAAGTATACATGTTTGTATGTAATTTATATATATGTATGCAAATTTTTGGAGCAGAGTCCAATTCATTTATTCATTTATTCAGATATTCAAATTCAGTGCTAAGAAATGCCTGCAAATTTCAGGTCGCAGAACATTTTATTTGTAAACTGAAGAGACCCAGTGACTTGGAACTGAAAATGGAGTTCCTAATCCATTCTTTTCATTAAAGTATTTAGAAGCACATTTTCCTGGATGTATTAGCGGGGAAAGGGATATGATAGACTGTGGAGGAGCCAAGATTAAACATTCTGGGGAAGGCTGTATGCAACTTTTCCCGAAGCCACAGCACTACTACAAAGATTCCAGGTTTACTTGGGAGAAATTAGCTGCTATTGGTGAAAAAGAAAAAATCCTACCCACCTTATAGGTGTTGTCCACACACTGAAGCCTGAATATATGCATTCTCTCCCTTCCTGGCACCTCAAAAGATTGCATGACATGGTAGAGGTGCCATAAATTATTTCCCTGTCATTAGATGGAAATCTTGGTGACAGATGAACTTCAATTGCCAATTTCTAAGTAGTGTGGCCAATATGTTTCTCTGGAAATAGATAAATGTCTTGTTTGTCAAAATCCCATTATTCTGATTTATTTGGCTAACTTTTATGTTGTCAGAGAAGTTCTATGATAGATTGGGATGGATTCAATTTTATTATTTATTTAGATTTATGTTCAAGAAATAATGTATCGCCTAAAAGACACCTGGAGTGAAAATGTTTGTACTTCTTCCTTTTATCTGTACTTTTACAATTATTTGGGGCCTGGATGGTTTTCTTTTTTTTTTTATGTGGGTTCCGGGAGTCGAACTCAGGACCTTGCACTTGACAGGCAGGCGCTTATGCCGCTGGGCCATCTCATTGGCCCTGAGTTCACTCTCTAAGACAACAGAGAATTAAAATCCATTGAGGCCAACCAGCATGTTCCCTGCAGAGCCGCTAGTCTCTGCCTTCATCTTTCTCTCACTTCAGAGTCATTGCAGGGTTATTGGTCAATTGTAGGGTACTATTATGGTGTATAGCATTTGGCAGTTTAAGAAAAATATAAGGAAAATGAAGCAGAATGGGAAAATCTAATGATTGATCTGTTTAATCTTTTTTTTTTTTTTTATGCGGGTACTGGGAGTCGAACTTAGAACTTCACGCTTGCCAAGCAGGCGCTTATGCCGCTGAGCTATCTCAACGGCCCTGGATGGTTTTCTTAAGTCTTTTCTGAAAGACAACAGCAAAAAAGCATCATCATCATCATTATTATCATCCTCATGTCATTTTTCATCTTTATAATTATAATCAAATTTCTATTACAATTGATATCATGTCAGGTATTATAAGTTGCAAATTAAACTGATAGAGCTTTTACCTTCTGGTATATAGAATATAGAAAGAAGATCATCATAATAAAACAGATACCTTAAAATTATAATGAAATAAATGTGTACAAAAATTAAATTATATTTGTTTAGCATAAAAATATTGCAAAATTAAGGGAAAATTGAAGGCTTACAATATTGGCTTCTAAGAATCTGATTTACTTTTCAATATTTAAAATTGACTCTGTGGTCCTTCCCTTATCATCTTTACTCTGTGTTTTTGTTATTTTCTTGTTGCTGGGACGAAATATCCGAGATCCACAAGTTTAAAGAGGAAAGGTTTACTCAGCTCACAGTCTGTAGAGGTTTCAGTCCATAGTAGGCTGGCTCCAAGGCAGGGTGGCATGGCATCACAGAGGAGAAACAGCTCATGGCAGGGCAGGCAGGAAGCAGCAAGGCTTCCTTCTTCTTTCCCTTTTTATTCTGTCCAGGTTGTAAGCCTGTTGGTTGGTGCCACCCACTCCCAGGATGGGTCTTCTCTCTTCAATAAATCTGTCACCCCCAGCCAGAGCTATGCTAAACCAATCAGTGGACTAATCCAGTACCACATCCATGATCCAGTCACCTCCCCAAAGCCCCACCTGTGAGTGCATGAGGCTTTGAGGGGACATCTAGATATAAACCATAACACTCTGTTTGGGTGGTTTACCCCTCAGTATTTTTTTTTTTTTTTTTTAGCTTTGCATCTCCTGAGCATAAGTAGGCACAGAAATTATTCTTGGTCTCTTTTCTAGAATGATGGTAACTTCAGAGATAATGCATTTTGAAATTAATTTCTGCATCAATTAATATACCTACAACATCGTATGGGTATTTATAGTTACATATGAATTAACACCAGCAACGTACTATATTTTATGAATTAATGTGAAATACACATTATGGGGATTGTACACATCCCATTCTTTAGTTTCTGAGGTTCATAAAGAGCAGGTTTTATACCCAAGTTAATTTAAATCAGGCATCTAAGCTGTGTATCCTGAATTGTTTGGTCCAAATTTGCCCATGGATGTATATAGGACAAAACTTCGAGATATGAACTCAAAACGAGTTTCTACCATTTAAATTCTATGACATTTCTGATTCATGTAAAGATATATTTATGTAGACCTGTGTAACAGGACTTGTGACTCTCCCCAAGTCAAGGTTCCCTGGAAATAATTCTAAAATGTATTTACCTTCAAGTGAAGAGCTATTGGATATTAGTTACAAAGGTGACCATAAAATTACATCAATATCCAAAAGGTAAATAAAATTTTGTTACTATAGAACACTATAGAAGTGTTATTTACAACAATTATTCTAATATACAAATGATTTGCACTTCTGATCTATTCAAAGTAACATTTTATCTCAATATATAACTATTCATACTCTTTATAATAAATTTAAGAAATTTTGTAAATCCATCATTTAGAGAATAGACATTTTCACTGGCCCTTTAAAACCATTACTGATTTGATAAAAAAAAATATTTCTCTGTAAAGCTGTTAAAATTATATTTTGAACATTTATTTTTATTTAGTACTGTATCAAGCATTTCCTGACATTATTAAATAGTATTCAAAGTCTGATATTTAATGACTTGACTGCCTATTCCATCATGTGAAGGCACCATCTTTAAAAAAAAATTCCTTCCTGTTGTGTGTTTAGGTAATAATTTTGTTTTCGCTTTTAGTTAAATATATTACACTATTTTGAAGATATGTGCATGGTTTGGGGGAAGGGCACATCAAATAGACAAAGACTCTAAAATGAAAATGAAAATGAAAACCCTCTAATTTTTAGAGAAATGTTTGAGCTGGTTTAGGAAATGCTTTTAAACAAAATTTCTTTCTTTTTTTTTCTTTTTTTTTTTTTTGTGGTTGTGCTTGGGATCGAATTCAGAGCCTCACCCATGCTAGGCAAGCACTTTGCCATCAATACATCCTAGTCTTAGTCATTCCTTCTTAAATACGCTTTGTAAAATATAAAAGTTTAAAAAGAACTAATCTATTATTGTTATTGATATTTAAATTTTTTAATGTTATGATTTCATTTATTTGACTAATTGTTTAAATTTTCCTGTCATCTTCTTTTCCTGACCTCAGAAAACTGGTACTAATGCTCAGGGAAGAGGCAAGGTAGAGAACTACGATAAGATGCTTTAACTTGTTCTATAGCTCAGTAGAAATCCTGCATAATTCAACATTGCCTTTGAGTATCATATCTAATTCCAGATTTACAGTATTGATAAAAAGGAAGTTGGTACAGTACTGCATGTTGCACATGTTAAAACCTATAAACAGGGCCGGTGAGATGGCTCAACAGCATAAGCGCCAGCCTGGCAAGTGCGAGGTCCCGAGTTCGACTCCCAGAACCCACATACAAAAAAAGGGCCGGTGATATTGCTCAGCAGCATGGGCGCCTGCTGGCGCGCGAGGTCCTGAGGTCGACCCCCCCGGTACCCACAAAAAAAAAAAAAAGCAGTTGTTAAATCTTGGAGAGAAACTACATAGTTAATGACATTGGAATTTCTGGAATTCTGGACCCAGTTGCAGTTCAATGAACACATTTCTGTTGGTCACTTAGATTATCCCTGATATCATTGATATATAGAAAATAACACAGAAGAAAATTGTTTCTAGTGTGAATATAACACTGTTAAAGGACGGGTGAATTCTGAAGAGCATTTGGTGAGAGTAAAAGCTGTCTTTCTGTCTGTGTCCTTCTTCCTCTCCATCCCCCCTCTCCTTCCCACCAGCATATATGTGTATGTGTACACACACAATATATGAAAAGAAAGATTAAAATATTCTATCATTATATAATATAGTAAACAGTAAAATATAAGAGAATTGGCTTATGAAACATGAAGGAAACTTCAAGAGTATCTAACCACTCGATTTTATAAATGAGAAAATAGGTAAGAAAGTGGCAGGATTCTAACTGCACAGCCCAGAGCAGTGTCCACGAAACTAGATTAAAAAGATGAGATTGACTTTCGTTAGTAAGTTTTTACAAAACTATATTTATTCCAAGGGATCACTGCAGTTACAAAGACATGCATCTTCTTAACCATGCATCTTCCTAACCTAACCCGTGCATCTGGATTTCTGGTTACCGGCATTTATCCAGGAATGGTGCTTTAAAGGTCATTGCATTGGCAACACAGAAAAAGGAAAGGAAAATTAAAACCAAAACAGTGTTCTGTTTGGCCAGTGGGATCAGTTCTTCATGCCGATGATCATTTCTGGGTGACCATTGGTAGTCATGTGGCTTTAAATATGGCCAATATTCAGATGTCTCCAAAATCTAATTCTGACCTCTAACATCTGCATCTAAGTGACCTCTTGAGACTCCATTCAGTTGTTTCAGGAAATAATCCAACGTATTAAGTCCCAAACGTATGTCTGGACTGCCCAACAGTCAAACGTGTTCTTTCCCCATACCCTCCATTTCAGTAAATGGCTACTCCACGTTTGTAATAGTTATCATTAAAAATAAAATACAATAAAGGAGTTATCTTGGCTCTCATTTTCCATACCTGGCACCCATGTAGGTTGGCTGTATCTTCAAAATATATTGCCATTCTTATCTTTCTAACCAACCTCACGGCTGTCACCTACTCCCAGCCACACAGGATCCAATGGCTGTGTCTTTTGCAAAGCCCTCCCACTTTGATTTCTGGCTCCCTCTCTTGCTTCCAGTGGTTCATTGTCCACACAGCAGCAAAAGCTCTGCTTTACACTCAGAGCCAGAGCAAGTCACTGCCTGCTGATGGTCTCCAAGGCCTCCCATTCCATCAGAATAAAATCAACACTCTTTACAATGGTTCACTGCATTGCTATCGCTCTTCCCTTTGCTCCCCTTGGCCAGGCTACTTTGTCTTTTTGGATGATCTTGGAATATCCACCCACACGTGTATACCTACCGTGGTATCTCCGTCCTTGCTGTTCCCCCTATCCAGGGTGTTCTTCCTACAAGTATACTTCATCCAGGCTTCCTGTAAAGATCTCCTCTTCCTATAGCCCTTCCCTGCCCACTTACCTAGACCAGACATTCCATCACTTTTACCCGTTCCCTTCTTTATCGGTCTGCTTAGAACTTTCCATTCCCTGAAATACATTTTCTATTATGTCATTCTTTCCTCTTGGCTCCACTGGGGTGTGATCCCTGAGCACGGAGACCTTACCTCTTTTTTTCACTGCTGCTCTTTGTTCTATACCTTCAGTAGTCTTTGTACATAATAGGTGCTCAGTACTGGTTTCTGGAATGAATGAATGAATGGATATTTTAGATTTCTGCCAACATTGGACCCAGAGTTGAATTTCTGAGGACAGTTAGAAGACAGAGTGTCTGCTTTGGCTTTGAAAGAGAGCCTGGCTCCTCTCCACCCTTTTTGATTTCTGTGTGATGGAGCCAGGTTTCCTCTGTCTCTCAGTCACTGCATGATCTGAGACCACAGCTGAATTAAAGAAGAGTGAGTGGCATTTGGTCCAGTGGCTTGGTTTTGAGGTCTCTCATTTAGTTGTGTTACACCTTCGATTCTCATATTTCTATTATTACGAGTTTTTGGTTGAGATCTATGAAGGTCAGTAAAACAAGAATGACCATGAGAAAAGTTCTAAATAATTGATTAGCTACACCTGTGGGCACACTCTGGCGATGTCTTAATTTGCCAATTGTTATTTGCTTGCATACAGAAAAATGATTTGCAGTTCATAAATAACGAATTAATGACAAGCAAGACCATGACAGCTAAATTAAAAACAGAAAGAGCTTGAAATAACGTTAAAACATCCTTTGATTAAAGCCAAAGAAATTGTTAAAAATGAATTTTGCTGGTTTTGAGCTCTCTGGCTAATCCATAATAAATGCCTTCCTTTTAACTGTCTTTGTTTGCTTGTTTTATGTAAAATATTTGCTGCCACAGTAGGGAAAAAGTTTTGTTTAATCTGAAGTTTCTCTTTGATCTGGTGATCTTTTTCTAACCTTTATTATAGAAGTGGGAAATTAAAGTTGAGCTACAATTCCCATGAGGAGGAAGGGGCTGAGAAACTCATAAAAAAAATTCACTCCTAGAAGGTCCTGTCGCTGTTACTTTGTGCTTTACGCAGACCTCTTTTGCCAGTTCCTCTCTGGAAATTATAGGGTTGAGCTCCCGGCCTTTGAAAGACAAGCTTGCTAAGAGGGGACTTTGCTATGTGCTCACTTTTTTTTTTCTCCAAAAGGATAATCATCTACAATCTCAGTCCTCTTTCTATTGGCTTCAAAAGTTACTGTACAAGTGTTATCATTTTTTCAAAGGCCACTCTTGAAGAGAAGTTCAAGAGGTAATTTAAGTTTGAGACGTAAAATACATTTCTGCTAATAAGAGACAAATTGTTATTTCTCTACCTCCTTTCTATTTATTGCAGTAGAATGATTCAACCAAATTAAAAATGTGAAGACATTTTTCATAGAGCCACAGTAAACAATCGGCCCCACACAAAGCACGCCGTGCTGTGAAACAGCTAATAGAGTGATGACTCTTTCCTATAGAAGGAAAACCACTTCAATTAAAAATGCATACTTACTTAATAGGCTACATGGTAATAAGTTACTTTTCATTTACCAAAAAGAAATAGCTGTTCACATTTTTGTCTTAACTCTCCAGGAGCCAAGTGTTCTGTATTGTTGATTTAACTTAATTATCAGAATAATTCTTTTCTTCAATTTACAGATGAAGAAATTTGGATGTCCTAAGATTTTATAATTTAGGAAAAGCCACACAGCTACTAAGTGGCTGAGGTTGGATTTGAATTTAGCTTTCACTCTAATTGTCTTCCCCCCCCCATTTCACTGCACTGTGTCTCCTCCATGCTGTGAATTTTACACCAATATGAAAGGCCTGAGTTACATCGATTTTTCTCAGCCCATATGTTTCAGATCACTTTTTCCTCCTATGTTTTCTTGTAAGCATGCTCAAAATGCAAGACACAGAGTACCCAAAGCTCGAGTAATTTGGGGAACTCTGTGTGCTCTGAGCCTACAGATCTGCCTTTCTGTTATATTTAGACTCACGTCTTATAAAGAGTGACCTGATGTCCTGAATACAACTGCAGCAAATGATTGGAACTTAAACCTTTCTACAGAGAAAGAAAATTTAAACTTGCTTCAGGACAAGATCCTGTCTCCTTCAAGGGAATTTAGTACAAAGAAAACAGAATTTGATTTGTAATTTAACCTTGCTTGATGCAGACGTTTTCTCTTTCTCTGGCTTCTATTCAGTAATTCTGGGAATTTAGCCTGCTGGGAAGTCTTTTCTGGGTATTGTAGGTCATCGTTTTTGCTTCTTTTTGAACTTAGGTATGAAGACCAGATATATTCAGCCACCTTCATACATGCTAGAAGAGTGTTTGAAATTCCGTCTTGGTAAGTTTGAAATGGGACCTGACAATTTAACCATCCACAAAGTGAAAGTCTGATTACTGGAGATCCAGCCAGGCAGTTTGTCTTTCTTGTAAAGGATGCTAAAACTCCTCCCAGGAACCAAACACCCCTGAAGATGTGAACAGAGGAACCGCTTCTGTAAGGAATACTGTGATGAACTACTTCAAAAGGAAAGTGGAGAAAAGAACATATGGCACCCATCGGGGTTTTAGGGCAGTGAAATTATTGTGTGATATTATCATGGTGAACATAAGACATTAAACATAAAGTTACAGAGCTGTGCAACACAGAGTTGGTCCTAATATAAGCCATGGGCCCTGCTTATATTGATATAAACAATATAGATATTGGACCATTGGTGGCAACAAATGGACCATGCTAATGCAAGATGCTAGTTAGAGAACGGTTGAGTTGGAGGCAGAGGTAGAATATACTACTCTATATTTAATGCCCAATTTTTCTGTAAACCTAAATTAAGTCTACTTTTAAAGTCTATTTAAACAAAGGAAAGAAAAAGGGAGTGTCTTAGTCCTAGTAGAGGCGTGTCTGTTAACAATGGTTGGCCATTCTTCCAAAACCCCCTTTCTCAAGGAAATGGACTATGATTACAGCACTTTGCTTTGGTGGAGTGGGGTGTTAAGGTTGTGGCCAGAGATAAATTGCTCTTAGTCAATTAAGAAGAGAAGATTTTCTTTCCCTTAATACATATTAACCAACATTGGTTTCAAGGCACACCAAATGCTAAATGCTATCGGAATGTGTTTTAATTTGGATGGTTGCTATGCTTTGAGATTAATCAGGAAGTGACTTCTGGCCCATCATCCCAGCTTTTGACTTGAGTTTCCAAGGGCTCCTCTGATGAACCTGGTGGCATAACAGTCCTGTGACCTGTCATTTGCTGGCCATTTAGCAGATGGTTCAAGGAAATGACATGGAGGCCAGCCTGGGAGGAGGAGGGGTACAGTCTGAGGACCCTGCTTTGGGGAGCCATCTGAGGACCATGCCATCCTGAATCTATATTCGCCATGGCTTTTAAGAAGTAAATCCTATAAATCATGTCCCACGTATTTTGTCGGTGAAAGAGGAACATAAAGGTTAGCATTGTGACAAATCTTAATTTGAGAGTATCTTCATCCACTATAAAAAATTTCATTCTCTCTTGAAACAATTTAAGCAAATATCTAGTTCTTTGTTTATTCATTTTTAACAGATTTCTTGGGTAGCTCAAAGTAATTTCATGAATATAAAATTATTCAGTAGATGGCATTAAAGCTGCCCTATAAAATAGGCATGTGCTTGATTTAAAAAATATTATCTACCTCCATATCTGTTTACAAAAAAACCTAAATCAAGATAGTGGTGTTAAATGGAGAAGCAGCTATTTATTTTTACACTGTTATAGAAAACAACCTGAATAGAAATTGCTGGATTATTTTTTATTGCCAAAATATTAAATTTTCCATTTTTCTTGTAACTTTTTGATAATAATAACACCTAATAATAGAGAGAGAGAGAGAGAGAGAGAGAGAGAGAGAGAGAGAGAGAAAGAGAGAGGGAGAGAGAGGAACCAGAAAGCAGGCAAGCAGATTTAAATATAAAAATATAGTTAAAAAATAAAGTGAAATTTGGAAAAGGCATATTTAAATTAAAGAGGGATATACAAGAAAAAAATGCTCAAATAAAAGGTAAATATCAGATAGTATTAGCTTAGCATCTTCATTTTAAAGACTTGTCCAAAATTAAAGGCTAAAAAAATGAAAAACAAAGTTAAAGGCCATAAGGTTTAGGAATCCTCCTTTATTTTAATCACCTTTCTCAATACTCACAGGAAGCAAACAGAGGGATCTTGAAGACTCTCCCACTTGGCTTTTGTCCTCAGAAGTCCTTTAGAGTCATCCACCCTTCCTAGTTTCCCTCCCTCCTTCCTTCCTTTCTTGTGCTAGGGATTGAACCCATTTGCCTGGCAAGTCCTCCATCCCTCAGCTGCATCCCTAGCCCCACATTAAAAAAATTTTTTTTGAGACAGACAAGGTCTCGAAAATTTGATCAGGCTGGCTGGGACCTTTCGTTAATACCCCAATATCCTCTTAATATCCCCTTGGGATTTCAAGGTTGCCAGGGCCAACATTATTGTCACCTTGTCTACCTTTTAGCAGCACTTGGCAGTTAGTTGGTCCCTCTTCTTTACTCATAATTTTCTTGACTTTTAGCAACTCCATCTCTTATCACTGGCCTCTCCCTTTCATTCTGCCCAGCTCATTCATTCTTGGTTTAATCTCTACCTGTTGGCAGCCTTGGAGCTCAACCACATGTACCCTTCTCTGCCTCTCTCATATTCTCTCCTGAAATTCACCTGCTGACCATAATCCTCCTTTTAGAGGACATGCCTGTTAAAGTGTTTCAAATTTAACGTGTCCGAAACTAAATTTTTAATTCTCTCTGCTCTTTCAACTTGCTCTCTTACAGTAAATGGCAACTCTTTTTATGCAGTGACTTGAACTGAAATCTTGATCTTCTTACTGAAATAAAGAACCTGGGGATCTTATAAAAAGCAAAGCCGTATTTTTGCATAATGTGTGTCTAACCGCTGATTCTCTGGCATTGTCAGGAAAGGTTTCGGCTCTCTTTCTTGTCTATTTCTGGTTTGAATGGTCTTTCCTGAAGAACCAGAGCACAAGGCAGGAATGTGGATGGAATTTGGATGGTTGCTAGGTTAGTTGGTACTTTCTATCCTGTTTGCTGTTTGCAGGGAAAACTCACAAAAGTGAGATTTTCAGTAGGAAAAGAAACTCTTTTGAGGTTTACTTATGAAAAATCAAATAGTAAAGAGTATAAATAGGAAAAATTTTAACATTTTCCCTTTCCTTCTAGAAAATATGTTTTTAAGTATATAAAATGGAATTGAAATTGAAAAAAATGCTTTCAGAATGTTAGTTTCAAAGCACATAGTCTTGGCTCTATGTGAGCCTCAACAAAAATATCACACTGAAAGCAGGTACAGGGGATGGTAGATTTCATTTAGATAGACCTGTGCGTAAAAGAAAGGGGCTGTTGTTTTAATTTAATCATTTTTAGATACCGTCATTTGCCAATCAAATGAATTGAAAGAGAACGATTATATTACATACAGAATGTTTAGAGATAAATTTTATAAGAAATGAATTTCGTGCTTAGATATCCAAGTGCACTATTATGAGACATTTCCTTAGCCAGTCATGAATCAATACTGCCTTTTCATATGAATGATTGTTGTTTAGAATTTTTCTCAAGAATTCCTCATGTGATGCATTATTTTCAAGGACTCTACTAGACCAGGCCCCCTTATTCCTCTATCCTACTGATACCATCATTTTGAAACTCTGGGGCATATTTCTTTGTTATCTTAGATAACCTCCTGTTTATCTAAGGTATTTATTATTTATTTTCCTGTGGTAGTGGTTCATCGTGCCGTAGAGAAGTAAAAAACAGAAAATAGTTTTAAAGAGTTATACAAAAGCTACAACCATCTATTCATCTGTTATATAAACAGCCGTTACCTTAAACAATAGAGCTAAAGGATACTTCATAAGATCCAATTATTTCAGATTGCTGTATTATGTCCATTCATAAAGTCACTAAATTTAACGAATGTTAGACAAAAATAATATATTTTCACACAAGCTAAATAAAACCTAGAGGAAGAGAAACTTCACCTAAACTTTCCATCTTGAACTTTTTCTTAAAATGAGAGTCCAAGGATTAATAAATAAGATACAAGCTTAAGTAAATGATCTACAAACTCATGTCAATTAGCATATTCTAGGAAGGCAATTCAAAAGGAAAAGTCTTTTTAAAATGGCTAATTATTTTTCACACATTTCGTAGATGGGCACTGTTAAAATTAAAAACAAATGTGAAAGATAAGATATGATTGCATGTATTGCTCCCTCTAAGGGGGTCTCTCTTAGCACTACCTAACATCTATGAAAAAAAAAACATGATTTTGAGACCATTTCTATGGTTATTTCTGACAAATATAGATACTGGTATATGTGTGTATTCAAAGGTAGTGTTTCATGATGTTTTAGAGGAAAGGAATAGAATTCTTCAAGAATTATACCCATTTTTGTTGCCTCTGGTCCTGAAGTATCCCAGAAAGCCTATCTCTGTGAAAGGAGACACCAAAGCTACAAAAAAGATACATTGTACTCTACAAATACAAAATTTTCATGAAAAAGCTCCTATTCAAAGCTACCAAAAAACCCCAAATATGCACAATATATAAACATATGTACTACAAACGTAAAACTTTTATTTCCTAAAACTACTAAAAATATTTTTAAAGCAGTTGACAAAATCCTTTTATATCAGTACTTAGTGCTTATAAAAAGGGAAATGTGATAAATAGTGCTTATAAAAAATAGGAAAATATTTATAGAAATTTAAAAAAGTATTTATAAATATTTATAAAAATAGTGCTTACAAAAAAAGGAAAATCAATAACTAGTGCTTATAAAAAAGGAAAATACAATAAAGTGGTCAAAGATTATGAATAAATAATTCACAGAAGATCAAAACATAATAATCAATAAACATATTACTACAACAGTATTGATTTGTGTCAAGGGGGTGGGATTCTAAGCTTGTTTTATTATTCCCCCCAGACATGTGCTGTAAGGGGTGAATTTTGTATAATGAGTATGTAGTCTGTAAGTCATCAGAGAAAAAACAGCTATTTTTTTTTGAAGGCAAAAAATATTTCAAGGAGACAACACATAGACACGGGTGTGGGGAGACACAGACAGAGAAAAGCACAGCAAAGAACTTTGGGGAGCTCACAGCTTGCACATCAGGACCCCTGGGGTCACTGGAGACTTGGCACCATCAGGTCAAGCCCAGCCCTATTCCCTTTCTCACTCTTACATTTCCTATTCCAGCAGTAATTTGTCTCCTGATCACATATGCAGCTCACCTACTTTGACTGCCCTTCCAAATACTTCCATGAGGAAGATCAAAGCATCTTACCTTAGGATTTCGCATTGATCTCTTTCTAAAATACAGTAGCTTCCTAAAATTATCCCAGCCATTCCCAGTTCGTGTGCTGCACGTGCAACAATGGGCAGGGAGAGGAAGGACCTGTGTGAGTGCCAAGGTGTTCCTGCAAAGGCTTTCTGAATGCACGCACAGGCTTTTCTCTACCATTGAATTTGTGAAGTACAACTGCTGCCTAGGTATTGAGCACAGGGGGTGTTGAGTGTTGGGGAATGATTAGGGACATTTTTTTTCTAAGTTTGTAATTTTATCTTTCTCATTATTTATTGTTATTTGCTAAATTGAGTTTAGTCAATTCAGTTGAAGTCAATAAGTACTTAAATAGTTATCATGCCATTAGCATTAAGTATGTAAAGTTAAGTATGTAAAGGGCTTTATAAGTAGTGTGGGCCATAGCCCTAACACTCACAAAATTTGAATTTATGTGGAGGCAAGACTTGTACATACATGACAGTTGAAATCAATATGAAATAGTCCATTACATTTTACATACCAAAAGCTGTGGAAGGTATCATTTTATGACTTAATTCTGCAAATCAAGTTCCCCAAGGGGGATTTATTTTTCTCCTGTTTTTGGATTTGGGATATGATGGTACCAGAGGATGAAGTTATTGCCTGACTACAAGGAAAAATCATCTTAAAATTCCTATCTGGGCTCTGTCCTTAAGCTCTTTCTCTATTATTTTCTTTTCTAGTTCTTAATCAGAGTGAATGTGGCAAAATAGTTTTCATTATCAAATATTGTGTGAGCAGTAAGGGTTTCTTTTATAAACTCTTACTTGTAGTTCAAGTTGGGAGCAAATTTGGAAAGTAAACAATTTCAGGATATAATTAGATATTTGTCTTTCACATTTCTTAACGATTGCCGCACTCATTTATTTCCTTTTTTTCCCCGTTCTGTTACTAATCTTGACATGAATGATACAACAGTCACCCTGCTGAGACAGACGCTGTTCTGTCAGACAATTCAGCTCCAACTCAGATTTCCCTGCATTAAATGCTACAACCTATAGATTTCCCTTAAGCTCACAGCGACTGGTCTTTGTCCTTCTCAAAGTGCCTTATAGATTTATAGAATGACATATCTGAATCTGCTTCTCCATCTATAGGTGCTTATCTTAGATGATCTTGAGATTTCTCGTTCCAATTATTCTATTATAATCCCTGCAACTTTCCCATTCTCTCAGATAGTGTGAAGGCAAACCTGATAGAAAAGAATATATATATATATATATATATATATATATATATATATATATATATATTTAATAATAAGGTGTAACAATATATAATTAATACATAATTAATACTACCAATGTATTATTTATTTGAAATTTCCTAAGAGGGTAGATCTTAAGAGGCCTCACCCTATACATTAAAAAAATTGGTAATAATATATGGTGATGGGTGTTAATTATTTAATTATGATAATATTCCACAAAATATATATACATCAAATCACGCCTTGAGTGCCATGAATCCATACAAGCTTTAGTCATCAGTTAAACCTAAATAAAGCTGGAAAAACTCCAGCCACATTTTCTCTCAATTGATTCCCATCCTTAGGGCCTAAAAATGATTATAAATATATATATATATATATATATATATATATATATATATGATAAATCTGAAATCTCTGACATTATTGTGTGCTCAAGCATACAGAGATTTCCTGCTTTACTTTATTTTACATCTGCATCTACTCTTTATTTTTATTTTTTTTGTGGGTACCGGGGGTCGACCTCAGGACCTCGTGTGCCAGCAGGTGCCCGTGCCGCTGAGCGATATCACCGGCCCTTTTTTCGTATGTGGGTTCCGGGAGTTGAACTCAGGACCTTGTGCTTGCCAGGCAGGCACTTATGCCGCTGAGCCATCTCACCGGCCCTGCATCTACTCTTTAGAAAGAAATTCTTTTACATTTTCAGTCCAGGAGTAGTTGGCTTGATTTATGTGCAATTCTGCAGTAATCCAACTTTTCAGCACATGTTTTTTGGAAGACAACCTAGTCACTGAATTCTTCAGAAATTGATACAGAAAGAGTTAGTACGATTTATGGTGGAATACATATTAAATAAAATTTTACAGAGTAGATTTGCGGATAGGACTGGTCCATCAGTGGTTGGTAAGCTTTGAGTTGTGAGGAGCCAGAGAGTGGAGTATTTTGGGAGATTTGGGAACAGAAAAGTTTTTTTCTATTCATCTACCTGATTGATCTCAGCAGCTAACGGATTTCCTTTAGGATGTTATTGCTGATGTAGCTCCAAAGACCTGGTACTTGTAATTAGTATCACAAGAAATAGTTCAGTAAGTTTCAAAGTCTTTTTAAAAGTGGTAGTAGTATCATGATACCATTAGCATTCTTTGTAAAAGAAGTAGAACTCAGTCAGTCATTATAAAATGGTGGTTTATTTTCACATTTGGAAGACTTTATTGAAATGCACCATCACCACTGTACTCAAAAGGCATCTAAATGAAAGCAAGAATTCAATTGCACTGAGAGAAACCCATTCCTGGAATCCTTGTTGCCAGGGACTGAGAGGATGGTTAGAAAACCCAAAATAGTCTTTACAATCTGACCATCCTTAGCAACGGGGGCATTATTAGCAGGGGTTTTTCTACAAATGCATTTGGCAATGGTGAACTCTCTCATCATAAGCATAATTTTAAAATTCATATGCTGAGAATAGCTAAAGCTACAATTGTAAACTAGGACAAGCATGTTTTTCCTAGGCGATTGAATGAATAAGCAGGTAATAACATCATAAAGTCTTACTATGGAAGTCTATGGTGATTTAATATACTTGAAAATAGTGTGTGTATGTGTGTTAGATTGCAGGCTTAGCACATCCCTTATCTCTTGTCTTCTCCTAGGAAGCCAGTATTATTTATGCTTGTTGTTATTTTTCAGAAGCTTGTGTAGAATGGCAAGTGTATAGTTAGATCTATTCTAATTCACAATAGAGTAGCTGTTTTCTGACAGAAATTCAACCCGTTTTAAAGAATTTGAACAAAATTTTTTTCTTAACAGCTGATCTGAACTACTTATCCAAGTTTTTCACAAAGGATTGATCTCAAGACTAAAGTTTTGTGAAACTTTTTCCTCCTTCTCGGTCCACAGTATCCTCGTCCCTCCTTCTTTGTTTTATGGCACCATGAGATAGGTTTTGAAAGTATGCTTTGCCTTTTTTAATAATTCTTCAACCATAATAAATTAATTTGTGCATGCATCTATTAAGGGAATGAAAAGAGAGATGGGGAAATTCTCAATTTGAAGGAAGAGAAGATTAGAAAGTGGGAAAGAATGATACAAGAGTTAGTAGGATTAGTGGGATTTTACTTTTTGAACAAAATGACACTGTATTTATGAGAACAGCTAACTTTATGTATATAAATTGATAAGGAGCTGTGATAGAACCACAGAACTGGTGGGTCAGAGTTCTGAAAAAGCCTAGGAATTCAGGTGGTAGATATGAGCACCTTATATAAACTGAAGTCTGTCTCTATCGGGTGTTCTAGGAGCTCAGGGTTCCCTTAAATTTTTTTTTTTATATAGCTTGAATCTCCCCAATACTCTTCATATGATTTCTTTTCCTTTCTCCCATCCAAATACTAACCAGGCCTGACGTTGCTTAGCTTCCAAGATCAGATGAGATCGGGAATGTTCAGAGTGGTATGGCCATAGACTCTTTTCCTTTCTCACTGGAATCAAATACGATTATTTGCGCCTCTTTCCTATTGCGTATACCAAAGTCTGTGTGTAACTTCCTTGGGATGTAGTTGAATGCATTCCAATGAATGAACCCTACAGTGCTTAGAAGTTTCCTGCATTTGCAGGAATTCCTCTATACTAAGTTGTCTATGTTGCTGTTTGTTATGGTTTGTTCTCTCCAAAATCTATGTTGAAATTTGATTCCCCATATAACAGTGTTGAGAGGTGGTGGGAACTCTAAGGGTGATTAGGTCATTGAGAGAGATTAATGTAGTTCTCACAGGACTAGATCAGTTACTGTGAGAGCAGGTGGTTCTAATTGAGGCTGCCCAGCCCCAACCCCGTGTCTTCTTCCACATGGGCTCACTTGCCCTTCTGCTTTTCCACTGTATTATGTTGTAGTAGAAGACTTTCACAGGCTCGACCTTGGACTTCATGGAATGCTGCTTTGGGCTTCTATCCTCTAGGGACGTGAGCCAAAATATACTTCCTTCCTTTCTAAATTACAGTGTCAGGTATTTTGCTGTAGCAACATAAGACAGACTAAGATGCTATCGGAGAGCGAATGTATTCTACCCATTGAAATAATCTAATTATAACTGAGTGTCACCCGTATCCACCATTTCTGTCCCAGGGTAGTAATAAGAGTATTCTTTCTCAGTAATCGCCCATTCATTCCCTTACCATTTTGCGGGGAGATGCAAACAGCACCTGTTGTATTTCGTCCCCAAGACTAGCACTCCATGCCTGCTCAAAAGTTATAGCATTGAAGCTTTTGGAGTGAAAACTCCTTTAGTGGTGGCCTGTGAAGCAGTCTGTATAATATTTGTGTGCTGCGCAGCATTGCTTTGTGTAAATAAAAAAGGGAAATATCCCTTTAATTCTGTGTCTTGTACATGGAAAGGTCTGTCTTAAAACCATAACTAGTTCAGAAAAAAATCACTCTCAATAGGAAGGAAACAAAGTGGTGCTTTCCTTGGTGACAAGTAATTCCCTCCCATATCCATTTTTTCATATCACAAGTTAAAGTCTACACCATGGTCATGCTCTTTGGTATATCTTACAGCCTGTTCACGTGTTCCTTCTTCCCATTCTCATCCATGCAGAGATGCATGAAACCTCAAGAGAAGAAATTATGAATCTTTAGGATTATTTTTGGAATCTCAACTTTAACAGGCATTATCCTCACTGATTAATTTAACTTTAAATATTGCTTTGCATTTCTTGCTTACTATTTCAAAATTTTTAGGGTGGTTTCTCCAAATTCTTTCAAAGACTGCAATTCTAAAGCATTATAACATTTTGAAAAACATATTGTGATGCATGATGTTATGGTTTGTGTCTGGATGTCCCCCTAAAGCCTCATGCAGTCATGGGAGTGGCTTTTCAAAGGCAGCTGAATCTACAGTTTGTGATTGGTTCATTGTCTAGTGCTGGGGTTGGGGGTGTGAGTGCTACACCCGCCCTAGGGTGGGTAGCCTGCATACAACATAAGGTAGGAAAAGAGGCTTGCTCCCCTCACGTTGATCTTGTTGTTTTTGCTGTCTTCCACTGCCATGAACTTTTGCTCCTGTGCCATGCCACCGTGCCTTGGAGCCAGCTGATTACAGACTGAAACCTCCACAAACTGTGAGCTAAATAAACCTTTCCTTCCTTAATTTTGGGTATTGGGTATTTTGTCTCAGCAATGAGAAAAGTAACTTAGACACATGACAAGTGAGTGCTACCCATACAAAGTCGTCACCTTGAGAAGCTACACCTTCCTTTTGGTTTGGTAGGTTACACTAGCAAAGCTTAAGGTATCGGGAAAGATACAATGGTGGCCTGCAAAGCTAAACAGGAGTCACCACATTATAAGACATTTTCCTTTAAAGTTTTATGTGCAATTTTTATAGGACAGTTTTTCTTTCTTATTTAGTCATAAAAGTGAAAGATAGTTCCTACAATAGGAAACCTAGAAAATCTGAAGGCTTGGGAAGAGAACTGTGCAATCGAGCGTGGATGCACTGTGCTGAGACAATCGACCTGGCCCTTGCTAACCCCAGGTAGATTTCAGCAGATAAACCCCACTGACCCCAATAGTGGGTCCTTCTCTGTGACTTCATCCTTAGCCCTGCTTCTCCCATTTCTCTGCTAACTTCAGTCCAAATGAAGCAAAGACATGGGAAGACTAAATAGCTGTTTTGAAATTAATCAAATAATTGGAAGTGATGCATTACAGGGTGTTCATTCAACACTGACTGGGTGCTTCTATTTCCTAGGCACAGTCTTATCACCCTAGAGAGTACAATAAAACTATGCTGTCTATCTGATCTTTAAAGATTTCTGTTATCCGGTTACAATGAAGTAGATGTGAATCAACAGGAGAATATGCAAAGTACTGCTGGAATCAAAAGACAGAGGGTTCCATAGAGGAAGTGACATTTAGGCTAGATCTTGAAGAGAGCAAAGCAATTCATTCCTGTTTGGTTTATCAGCAAGTACAAATCTCAGCTTTAACATAGGGATAAAGATAATGAAATCCTTCCCAAAGGCAGAGCCCTATTACTCACATACCTCTAAAGGGCCAAATACAATCTTGGTGTGGTGCTGTGGCTTATCATGACAGCAATAAAATGTATGGTCATTCAATGTTTAATAAATTAGGTAAGGGCCGGTGCGATGGCTCAGCAGTGTAAGCACCTGCCTGGCAAGCATGAGGGCCCGAGTTCGACTCCCGGTACCCACATACAGAAAAAGGGCCAGTGATATCACTCAGCAGATCTGGCGCCTGCTGGTGCATGAGGTCCTGAGGTCAACCCCCGGTACCCACAAAAAAAAAAAAAAAAAAAAAAATTAGGTGATAAAGCAAAAGCCCTGGGTCTTATCAAAGACTTCAGTGTGGTGACATTTCTTCAATGGTAAAATAGCCTAAGATTTCTGTAACAGATTCTGCCAAACAGTTCTCTGAATCAATTTTCTTAGTGCACAAATGAAAATGAGTTTATAAAAACCATGAACACCTCCAACTCAGGCTCAGCTTTGTAGATCAAACCATAGGAGTCTTGAATTCTGTAATGAGTTATGAGGCTAGCCAGTCACCTGGGAACAAAATGTCCTGGCCTTGTCACTTGTGACCAACCCTGAATGGAATGGATGTTTCCATCACATAGCTGACTCTCTTGGTATCTATAGACTTGGACGCAATTACAGGCCTGACATATCCAGTTTGTTTGACTTTTTTGACAACATCAAGAATAATAAAGTCTGGCTTGCTTCTCACCTTACCCGTTGGAATTCTCTTGGACTCTTGATATTCTTCTAGAAGTTATCAATGAGTCTCAGAAAGTGGTTGGAAAATTACCTAGTGCTACCAACCATCCCCTAGATTGAAGCAATTGCCCCTTCCTCTGAATTCTTACAATGATCACTCTGGGTGATTCTTTAATTAAAATGTCATATGTATGTCTTAGTGTCTTATTTTTGATTTACTTAAACTTTTGGTGAGGTTCCGTTACTTAAGATTCCTTATACTTATGCTTCATGTTGCTGATAAAATTATGGTTATTTTCATGCCTGAGATCTCAGTCTTATACTTTCTAAAATTCCCCTTGCTTGTAGCCTTACAATTTAAAACATCTTTAACATTATCTTAATTGTTTCTACTGGAGGAATTTAATCTTCGAAAAATTTTGAAGCCCTGTTGGTAGAGATCTAAAACCTAAATGTTGTTTTGCTGCTGGCCCATGTTGGGGTTGAAAATGAGTGCACCCCAAATAGTATGGTCGTAGCAAGCATCTTGGGCACTGGGAGAAGAGTGGAAGGGCACAAAGGCACACTTGACCTTCCTCATTATTGTGCCTAGGACAAGCCCTGCCCACTGAGTAGAGGTTATGTGTGCTCATCCTGAGGAAGTGAGTTCTTTCCAAGGTCATGGGTGTGGAGATGGATGAGCAGAGCACATAACCTCTCTACGTGCCTATATGTGCTGTTCTGCAAGAGTGCGATCCCAGGGCTGAGTGATGGTTGAGTAAGGCTCTGGGGGATGGCAGAGAGAGCAAGAGGTTCATAGTGGAGGCTGTCTTGAGACAGGGGTGAGCAGGGTAGTTTCCAGGTCAGCAGGAACTTAGCAAAACATATGTTCACCTTCTGAGTTCAGTTCTGACATTAAAGAGCATGAAAATCCTCACTCCCATCCTTCGGAGAAATAGGCAGCATAATCTGAAACTAAAGCATTTTTCTTGGATCCATTAGCGATATGAGATTATAGGACAAATCACCACCCTGAAATCTGGAGAAACAAGAAATTATGGAAAATCGACTTTCTTGGATGAGAGGCCCTGGAGCCATGAACCAGTAGGAATGGCTAAATGATAATTTTGATGAATTGCTGAAGGTTGAGTGTGGACTGACCTGAGAATGCTCAACTCCCAGGAGCCACAGTGTTAGTATGAGTATTCAAGGATTTTTATCTGCAAGAACCCCAACGGGTTCTTATGGTCAGTACCAAAGAACCCCCTTCATGCTTCTGAAAGAGAGAGGAGGAAACTAACCTGTCTGAAATAGACTGAGAGCATTTTCCATAAATAAAAGTCCTACTGTTTAGGGGAAAAGACTTTATCAGAACCTTATCCATACTGAGAGAAGGGCAATTACCCAATTTTAACATCCTCTGGCCTTCCTGATCTAATAGTAGGAAGACTAAAATTAAGAAACACCTGGAAAGGTGAAATCCCAGGGACACCATACAATCCTACCGTGATGTACTGCCTCACCATGAGCCCACCGAAAGACAGAGATTTAATAATAAATACAGAAAGCTTGCTTTCTTCCACATCTTACCACCATATCATCAGGGCTTCAAAATCATAACAGTAAAATTTAGCTGAAAGAGCTGCAAGGTACAGACTATTAAAGAAGGAGTGCTCACGGAAATCCAAAGACAACAGAGGGGACAAAAACAAGGACACTCAAAAAATGAGAGCATTTGACAGCCCTGGCTGTAGCAAATATTAAGCACAGTCCAGTCAGATAAAGCCTCATATTAGAGCCTCACATTAAAGACTTATTTACCTCAGTACCTGTTACCCTACACATTGTATCTGGCTTTCAACAACAACAACAACAACAACAAAATTACAAGTCTTGCTAAATATTAGAAACAAAGCCAAAAGAAGAAATTTTGAAGAGACAAGGCAAACATGAGAACCAGACTAGATATGACACAAATTTTGAAGTTACCAGATAATTTAAAAATAACTATGTCTAATACGCTAGGGTTTGAATGAGAAAACAGGGGCCAACATATAAGCGCAGATGGGTGTAATGTGAGTGGAGAGATAAAAATTCTAAAAAAATGAAAAGGAAATGCTGGAGATTAAAAAAAACCCCACAGGAACAGAAATGAAGAATGCCTTTCTTCAGTAGAATGGACACAGCTAAAGAAAGAATCAGTGAATTTCAGTGAACTTGAAGATATATTAATAGAACTTTTCAAACTGAAATTCAAAGAGAGAAGAAAACAGGAAAACCAGAACAGATTATTCAAGAACTTTAGGTTCAAATATATATATATATATATATATATATATATATATACTTCAGAAAGAGGATGTTATGAATTAATAATGGCTGAAGATTTTCCAAAATTAATGATATATACCAAACCACAGAACTAGGAAGCACAGAGATTACCAAGCCAAATGAATACCAAAAAAATCTACACTTAAGCATATAATATTTAAATGGTACAAAACCAAAGACAGAGAGAAAATCTTGAAAGAGGTCAGAAAGGGGAAAATGAAATCACTTTAATTACAAGAATGGTAATCACATGAGACTTATTTCCAGAAATCATGCAACCAAGAAGAGAGTAGAGTGAAGTACTTAAAATGCTGAAAGAAAAGTATCATCAGTTGTGTGTCTAGTCAACATATCCTTTAAAGTAAAGGTGAGTAAAGATGCTCTGGGGCCGGTGAGATAGCTCAGCGGCATAAGCGCCTGCCTGGCAAGCGCGAGGTCCTGAGTTCGACTCCCGAAACCCCCACACACACACACAAAATAATAATAAAATAAATAAATAAAGCAAATCTGAAAGAAGTCATTAGTAGGCCTGGTCTGCAAGAAATGTCGTTAAAAGTTCGTCAGAGGAAGGGAAAGGATGAATGGAAGTTGGTCAGCACTCTGGTTGAGATCTGAAATGTTCGTACTCCAATGCCCACATGTTAAAGGCTTGGGCCCCAGCATGTGGCCCTACTGGGTGGTGGTGAAACCCTTAGGAAATGTGGCTGAGTGGGAGCAAGGCCACCAGGGCTGTGTCCATTAAGGAGATGGCGGGACCATGGCCCCTCTCTGTCTCCTCATTGCCTGGCTGCCATGAGGTGAGCACGTTTCTCCGCTTTGTACTCCCACCATGGAGTCCTGCCTTGCCTTGGCTGACCATGGACTGAAACCTCTGAAATGGAGTGCCAAACTAAACTTCCCTCCTTATAAGTTAACTGTGTCAGGTATTTTGTCACAGTGATTAGAAGCTGATTAACATAGACAGAAACTTAAATTGACATAAAGATATCAGGGAAGGAACAAATGAAGGTAAAATAAAAATCTTTTATTTTTCTTATTTTTAATTGATATAATAGATAACTTCAGAGTAATAACAGTCACAATAATTTGGCTGGTTATAGGCTATGTATGAATAAAATAAATAACAACAATGTAGTCAGAAATAGGAGGGAGGAATTAGTTGTTGTGAGATATTTGTTTGAGTAAGATGCCTGCATTGCCTGTGAAGTGGTATACTGTTCTATGAAAGTGGACTTAGGTGTAAATGCATCCTTCAAACTCTAGGGAAAGTCCTGAAAAATTAGAAGAAAAACCAAGTAAAGAAAAAAAATGAAATCCTTTAAAACACTCAGTTGAAACCAGAGAAAGTGAAAAGAGAAACAAACACACACACGCGCCAAAAACAAACAAAACTTGAAGAAAATCAAAAGAAACCTGTGCTGGGATTCCTTTTGGCCCTGGCGGGTATGCAGATTTCTTGAGGGACGTTCTGACATGTTGGTCTTCAGAATGAGCTGGTTGACTGCTTACTGCTTTAATTATTTACAAACATTGATTAAATTGTATTTGTTCAAAGGAGACAATTAAATGCATGCCATAAAATAATCTGCTGCTGCTTTGAAAAGTTACCCATGTCCACTCATGTTTGGAGAGTCGCTGGCTCTTAGAAAATCCTCCAAAAGCCTTGAATTGACTCCCTAGAGAATTGCAGAAATATACAACCTTATAAAATGCTTCATCTGATTTCACAGGGCCACTCATCTGAATCCGCTTATGGATCCTTAACCTGAATTCCATGTTAAGAAAATTTGCCTGTGTTTCCTGCTTTTAAAGTAAAAACATATAGACCAGAAACAGGGAAGAACCTGCAGGCAAGTGGTCCTCTCAGGGAATTTGCACACGCTCTGGGCCACACCTTCCACATCTGGTTACACTCAGCAGCTACAGTCCACTCCCAGGGGTGCAGACAGGCACTGCCATGCAGGGGCGAGTCCAGAAACCTGTTATTTTTTATGCAACTAGAATCAGTTCCGTTGCCAGAAGAACAAGCCTGTAAGGAGTGGAAGTGTTATTATGTCCATTTATAAACACCGAGAGGCACATTTGCATTTTCAAGTCCCAAAGAAATCATCACTTCTGTTAGTCTCCAAACTTTTCAGAACATACCCCTACGGGTGAAACATTTTTGATTGTCCTCAGTAAATGCATATTTACTTAAAAAATATACCCAGATATTCTTGTCATTTTGTGTAACAAGAGTATTAGAAAAATATATTTCTATTTTATTTCTGGGCAAAAATAATTATTCCCAGAAGTTCTGACATTTTCTTCACTCAGCCAGTGGGTTGTGTTGCCCGCCCCTGAAGTGCATTTTGGTGATCACAGCGTTAAGTCAAAAGCACAGCTGGGTGGACATAGGTACATTAATAAAACACCCTTGGGTGGAAAGGTGTTATACGAGGGTCTTATGCTGTCTAGGGGAGAAACTAGGGGGGAAAGTACCATGATTTTCATTTCATTTCCAAAGAGAGCCAACTTTACTGCAAATTTATGTCATTATGTATATTATTTAGCATGCACATTAGCTCTTACTATGTACCAGATACTGTTTTAAGCACTTACGAATGCTTAAGTAATGGCTCATTGAATGCTTCCTGTAAAGTAGACACTATTATTGCTCTAATGATGTATCGATAACTTGAAATGGCCTTCTCAGGTTTGCATAGCCTCACCACCAGGGGGTTGAGTGCCCCATAGTTTGGATCTTAAGTGTTCTTAAAGGCATATATGTTAAAGGATTAGTCCGCCCCTTTGTAGCACTGGGAGGTGGTGAAATTTAAGAGGTCAGGCCTAGTGGGAGTACTTTAGGCCATCAAAGCTGTGCCCTCCAATAAGACAGTGTGTCCCTGGCTCCTTTCTCTTTCCCCTTTTTGCTTTCTGGACATGAGGTAAGTAGTTTTGTTCCACCACGCTCTCCCACAGTGAGGTGCTGCCTTACCACTGACCGGAAAGCAGCGGGACCAACTGATCTTGGATTGGAAACACTGAAACCATGAGCCAAAATCTTTTCTCTTCATGAGTTGGTTATCTTAGGGTATTTGCTATAGTAGTGGAAAGCTGACTAACACAATACTACTCAATAATTTAAAATGCAGTTCTGAAGATCATATATCTGCTGCCTTGTCTCGTGGGGCTTGGATATTTCCCCAGAGAAGTGGAACTGGAAGGAGGACAGCTTCTCGGTGGTGGCACAGTTCATGGGTGCAGGGGCTGCCTAGGAACCAGGAACAGGGAGGGCACCCTGCCTGGGGTTTGTGTCCCTGCAACTTTGCAGCTTCTGGTGCTTGCTTTATGGGACACGGTCATGTACTATAGCACAGGGACAAGCAGTGTCCCGATTAAGGACCTTTGCCATTGTCTTTTGACAAATATTCAGGCAATAATATCTGCAGCTTTTAAGAAGAAACTGTGCAATCATCTTGTTCTTCTGTTTAAGTGTTCTAGCTTTATTTTGAAACAAGGACCTGCACCTCAAGGCTTGATTTCATCTAAACTCCTTTTTGCTTTAGTGCAAGAGTTGCTGGGAAAAAAATCTTTCTTTCCTTTTCTTTTCCTTTTTTTTTTCAGAAGGTTTTTCTATAGTATGAGAAGATGTCAAAGGAAGAGAAGATAAGAGTAATGAAACACCGCAGAACAATTCTCATTTTCAAAACCTCTCCCTCTGCCTCTTCACACTGGTGCCTGAATAGAAGCCACACATTGACTCTTCCTTCATTTCCAAACTTCCTGAAAGCATCTATTTCCAACTCCAGCTGATAAAATCAGTGCGCCATAAAACTAGATCACTGGACAGGATTTTGTGTATTTTTGTATCCTGAATTTTTTTCTTTTTAACATTTATCCATTTAACTAAGTCTGTTTTATTTGTATGTCCTAAAGTTTAGCATCCTACTGAAATGTTATGCCAAGAGAATTAGTAAATGTATCTGAGACCCTTTGAGATTTTAAGAGAGGAACAAGATAACTGTCACCTTTTATTATGGCTTGTATCTCAATGTTCCTCCAAAGCCTCATGCAGTCATAGGTGGGGCTTTTTGGAGGTGACTGGATCCAGGGTATGTGAATGTAGGTTAAGGGTGTGATATTGAGAATAAAGGTGGGTGATAGTAGGATTAGTCTACTAATTGGTTTATCATAGTTCTGGGTGTGGGTAACAGAAAGTCCTACCCTCGGTTTGATGTTACCACCTAAAAGGCTTGTAGCCTGGATGGGATAAAAGGGAAAGGGAGGCTCACTGTTGCTGTTGCTGCTGCTGCTGCATCCTACCTGCTCTGCCACGGACTGTTTCTCCTCTGTGATGCCCCTCTGCCATGCCACCCTGCCCCGGAGCCAGCTCATTATGGACTGAAACTTCCTCAAACTGTGAGCTGAAATAAACCTTTTCTCCTTTAACTTGTGGGTATCAGGTACTGTGTCTCAGCAATGAGAAAAGTAACTAAGGAAACCTTATTTTGCTTTTTTCTTCATAGGATTCACACACACACACACACACACACACACACACACACACACACACACACACACACTAATCTTACCAAAGACTTTCTTTTGGTCACTGCTGTACTTGGCAAAGAATTGCTCTCAATGAAGACCTGTCACAGAAATGGGTGCATACATAAATTTAAAACTATGAGGCATGTTGATTGCGAACCACCCCATCTTCCCAGGTGCATCCTGTGAAAAAACAGACCTTTACCCTCAAAAGTTTTATACAGGATTAAGGAAGGAAAGTTCTCCTGCCTTCTCGATGATGAATGTGATAGGAAAGAGGAAATGCGAGGAACAGTAAGAGTGACTTATTTTCAGTGCAGAAAAACAGAGGTTCATTGAACATCTATCAGTGGAACTTAAATGGCAAAAATAAGCAGTTATTTTGGCTTCTGTTAAGTAGCAATATGCAGATGCCGAGAACCAAGAATTGAAAGCTTTATAAAATCAAGTGCAAATGAAGAATGAAAGAGACTTGTTTGATTTAAATATTCTGAAATGAATTTTAAAGAAATCATTTGACTGGTTTACATTCTATTCTATATTAATAATGTATGCATTTTTAGCCTTGTGCAAAAAGCTGTTGTTTTCAATTTTTGTCAACAAACCGAACATACAGTGAAATCTTTCTCTGCTGTGCTTTTCAAATAGGTTTTCTTTGATTTCTTAAGTGCTACTTTTGAGCGCTTAATTACATTGATAGGAGACGGGTTGCCTCAATATTTTTACTGTATAAATCTCTTGTCCTGAAAGGAGAAAATTGATTTTTAAGAACTGTGCAATGAGCTATTGATGAAAAGTCACTGTAAAATGACTTCCTGTGTATTCAGGAGTTGACGAGAAAGTAATACTAGCTGTATAATCTCATGAGAAATTGATCCTTGCAATTTTCATTATAAAAATTAATAATATAGTTCTCTCTTCCATCAAATAGAATGCCACTTATCTATTTTATTTTATAAATTGTTTCACATTCAAATGACTGGGCCCTGAATAATGGAGACATTTTATCAAAAATAATTTTGAATCTATAAAAGGGAATAGCTAAGTTACCAAGATTGTCTAAGTTTAACACACTTATTTCCTTTTTTTTTTTTTTATCAATGCCTGTGATTTAAAGATTTCCATAGTCTAGAAGCCAATGGGACTAGATTTCAAATCTTGGAATAATAGTTGCACAAATCATTTGTTTCTGTGTTGTTATAAAACCACAGCCTTATCATTACCTGAAGCAGAACAGACATGGCATTAAATATTGAAATGTGGGCCGGTGAGATGGCTCAGCGGCGTAAGCGCCTGCCTTGCAAGCGCGAGGGCCCGAGTTCGACTCCCGGATCCCACATACGAAAAAGGGGCCGGTGATATCGCTCAGCGGCACGGGTGCCTGTTGGCGCCCGAGGTCCTGAGGTCGACCCCCCGGTACCCACAAAAAAAAAAAAAAAAAAAAAAAATAAATATTGAAATGTTTATCCAGACAGACACTGAGAGCAAAGAGAGGATCAAATGAAATCTAGTTTTTGATCATATTGATTGGTTAACCTTGCCTAGTTGAGAAGGTTTCCTGTCTAGGGATCATGTGTTAAGTATTACAAGTAACATGCCACTCCAAACTCAATGGTTTAAACAGTTATTTAACACTTCCATATTTATGGATTGATGAAGGAGAAGCTGATACTATGGAGCCTGGGTACTGGCCCCTCTCAGCTTGGCCTGGGTTATCGTGGCTGGGCTGGTTCATGTGTCCATTGCTGGCTGACAGTCCTGCTCTGGGCTAGGCTTGCAGGGCAGCTCAGCCAGCGTGACTCTGCCCAGGTCCCTCTGGTCCTGCTCCTGAGTCTGTGTGCCAACTTGGGCCTGTTTTTCTCATAGGCCACACACAGAACTCTGGCTGGCCTTCTGCGGCCAGATCTGGGAGCTGGCACATTGTCACTTCTGCCTTGTCTGTTGGCTAAAATAAGTCACGAATCCACCCCAGGGGCAAGGAGTAAGGAGATTCTATTCTACCTCTTTTAGAAGGAGAACTGTAGACTGATGGATACAGGCAGCTATGTGGAATATGAAGGTATTAATGCCATTTACCACTGGTGGAAAGAGAAGATACAGATTTAAAGCAGTAGGACATAATTTTTGAAAAGGAGAGACATCAGGGCATGTCCAATTTTGATCATCTACAATTATCTCAAGGCTTTTGTATGGATGGTACTTCTTTCTATGAAGGTGATCGATGGAGGTATCTCTTCTAGTTCTGGGGCGTAGCTCAGTGGGATAGTACTTGCTAGGATGCAGGAGGCCCTGGGGTTGAACCCAGCACCTCAGGTAAAAAAAAAGGAAAAAGAAAAACCTATAACAACAAAATCCAAAAAACAACAAAAGGCTATTTCCATACGCCTACTGTTTCTCAAAGCATGGTCACCAGACCAGCAGAATCATCTGGGAACATGCTAGAATTGCAAATTCTTAGGCCTTATCCCAAACCTACTGAATCAGAAGCCCTGGGGCGGGATCCAGATGTTTGTAGTTTTACAAGTTCTTTAGGCAATTCTGATGGCCCCTAATGGGGAAAACCACCTCACAATGTCACTTTTATTTATTCTCTCGGATTATAATAAGTTTACATGTAATCTTCTAGTGATTTACATAGTTTCCTACCCATGATCTGATCACCTTTGCATTTTATTGTCAACAATGGCAAACAGCAAGATCTTAAAGCCTCCCCAAATTTTTGGCTGATGATTCAAACATTTTTTCTACATGGAACTTCATTGGGCAGCAGAGAGGAATATAGAGTTGCTGTATTCTTTCCATTCAGATCCATTGCTTGGTGATTTTCCAGGCATTGTCTCTTGAGTTTAATGACATATGCCCTTTGTATCGCAGCAGGCATTGGCATTAAGGTGCATAATGCTTAATAACTATCACTATGGGTCGAATGTTGGTGTTCTCTCTAACATTGTGTTGAAACTTAATCCCCAAAGCAATAACATTAAGAAGTGGGGCTCTGAAGAGGGGTTTAGTCCACAAGGGCTCTGCTCTTATGGATAGGACCAGTGTATTGCACAATGGCTGGAGGAAACTAGGCAGACTCTTGTCTTTTCATACTTCTGCCAACTGAAGATGCAGGGTTCCAGCCACCATCTTGGAAGAAAAGACGGGATCCTTGATAAACATCAAGACTATTAGTGCCTTCATCTTGGACTAACTGACATCCAAATTTGCAAGACACAGATTTCTGTTGGTTGCATATGACCAGTTGGTGGTATTTTGTTACAGCAGCGGGAGCAGACTAAGGTAAGGATTATATTTACCCTCATTCATAAAGATTTGACAATTTGACTCTAACCACAGATAAGATTTGTGACATTTTGGCAAGAAATTATGAACAAGCTATGCTTAAAGGGCCAATTCCCTCACATTCACATTCATTATTTGACTAACAAAAATTGTTTGGTTCCTTCTGTTTGCTTCCTAACCTCAGTCCTTTCTATTTTCCCTTGGTGTAGGAGCCTGTGTGGGACTACTTTGTCCTGACTCACTGCTGTTCAGAAATTTGGAAGGGTAAGTTAAAACAACTGAAAAGTGCTGTGAGCTTTGTTTCCTTTAATTCTTTTCTTTCAAAAATAAAAGAAAGAGGGCTGGTGATATAGCTCAGTGGCATAAGTGCCTGCCTGGCAAGCACGAGGTCTTGTGTTCAGTTCCGGGTATCCACATAAAGAAAAAAATAAAAATTAAAATAAAATTAGAGAAAGAATATTCAGTTATTGCTCATATTCCTAGCATTGTCATCTGGACTTTTGAGACTGGGAGGAAAGTTGTGATTCTGGAAACTCCATAATCTTAACAGAAAACTTTATAACTTAAGCATGGAGTAATATTGATATGACAATATAAATGGAATAATTATTATTTTCCCAAAACAATTTCTATCAAGAATATTGTTAGGAACACAATATATTTGTCAAAGAATTAGTGATGGAACAATGGATGAAGTTAATAAACATTTGGAGAATGATTTGGCAGGTTATTTAGTTCTATGAAAAGCAAATAGTTTGCCTTCCATATAGAACATTGTTTCTAAGGTCACTACACAATTGAGACTGGAAAATAATTCTTTAAAAAATCTTAGGTGTATTATTGTAATTATAAAAGACCACATGTTTAGCTGTTTCTTTAATGGAGTCGAGAGTCATTTGGTGAACGTAAGTTCCAAACCAGTAAGCGAAAAAGAAGCAGAGAGAAAATTGTATTAATTGACGTTGAGATGATTCTTCTTGAACACAGCCACAAGGCTACAATGTTCTCTCCAGAAGAGCTTGTACTTATTGTTCTAAATTGCTCAAGTCATAACCAAGTTTATTCTCCTAAGACACATCCTTAGTTATTTTCTGGAGGTAAACGTCTTTCAATTTCTTCTCTCTCTTTCTATGTGTGTGTGTGTGTGTGTGTGTGTGTGTGTGTGTGTGTTAAATTTAGAACTGTGACTATTATCAGCCTCTTGATATTTTTCCATAAACAATAAATACTTTTCTAATGAACCATAATTCAGCATCGCTTTTGTTCTACAATTTTTTTGTAGATCTAGTCAGAATGGCTAAACTCAGAACCGGCTGCTAAGATCGACTCTTTGATTTGATTCCAAATTTGTACCTAGTTCTTTCCTTCCACCTGAATCAAAGTACTGGATATTTTACCTGCAGTAATTAATTACCCTGGCAAGAATCCTGTGTTGGCCACCTTCCTTATACATTGAAGACATCAAATTAGAGACCCTGAGTGTTAGTTGCATTTCTCTACTGCAGTGGAAGAACCAGGAGAGGATTAGAGTGTTGAAAAGAATTTTGGGGTAAGGGGGAGATGAGATTAGGAAAAAAGATTTTTGAAAAGGGTAAAAACATGAGGCAAAAGTAATGTACTTTGTAGTTTCACCTACAGGTAAGATCACCCATGAGGAGAATTAACTGATCCCTGCTAACCTATCAGAAACTGCCACAAAGCAACGATGGAAAGCCCTGGTGACTCTTGGTCAGCCTAGAGATCACCGGTGATGATGTCTGCACCAGCTGTTTGTTAGCAAAGCTGGTCCTAGACCTAAGCATCTAATGAACAAGAACTTGGTACCTCATTCAAGAGTGTCATCTTTTTTCCTTTGAAGCTGTATTTTGTGAAATATGTTGTTTTCACTACTCAGATAAATTTTTTTTTTTATTGAACAAGCCTAAGTTGTTGCACAGGCATGTTGAAGCATGTTAAATGTAACTCATAAAATATTTATTTCATATATGGTGTCTTTTTATTTATGAGTCTGTTTCCCATACTAGACTCTAAGCTTCTTGGAAGACAAGAGCAATTTTCCTGTTCTCTTTAACACCATGTCTGGTTTATAGCCGGTGCTCACATTTTGATTACTGAAGAGAAAAATAAAAATTTGATTCACAGTTTCCTGTTGCTGAGGTAAAAAATGGCCACAAATTTAGTGGCTTTAAACAACACAAATTTATTACCTTATAGTTCTCAAGGTCAGAAGTTCCCACTGGGTCTCAGTGGATAGAATTAAGAGGCTCTAGAAGAAATGTGTATTTTTTTTTCAAGTGTCTAGTGGACACCTGCATAACTTGGCTTGCGGCCACTTCCTCCAAGTTTGAATCCAACTGTGTAGTGTCTTCAATCTCTCTCTGACTCATCTGCCTCCCTCTTCCACTTATAAGGACGCTTTGGATTACTTTGGACCATCAGGATAATCTCCCCAACTCAGATGAGCCAATTAGCACCCTTCATTCCATTTGCAACCTTAAATTTTTTTTTGGCATGTATTTTAGTACATTTACAGGTTTCTGGGATTAGGACACAGATCTCTTTGGGGCGATGTTATTCTGCCCACTACATTGTCCAAAATACAGTTCACTTTTTAAAAAGACTTTTCAACCTGGACTGGATAGCTGATTTTTTAATTTGACTGTAAGCTATGTTAAGGTACCTGAATGGCATATAATTATTTTGAGAATGAGTGCTTAAGTGTATAAATGAATGCCATCTAGCTTACTTTCAGGCAAATTATTTCCATCTGCTGTATGCTGTGTGAATCATAAGAAATGCTGGAAAGACTTAAAAATCTGGTACAAATGAGAAAACTCCATTGGAAACAAGTGAGTTTTGAAAACAAACCACCATGGTGTTTGGATAATAGCCCCTTAACAAAGTTAATTTTATTTAAATTTTACCACATTTTGATATTTTAGAATAAACTTTTAGCATTTAGAGTCTGTTGGATAAACTTTTTTTTTTTTTTTTTTTGTGGGTACCGGGGGGTCGACCTCAGGACCTCGCGCGCCCGCAGGCGCCCGTGCCGCTGAGCGATATCACCAGCCCCTTTTTTGTATGTGGGATCTGGGAGTCGAACTCTGGCTCTCGCGCTTGCCAGGCAGGCGCTTATGCCGCTGAGCCATCTCACCGGCCCGGATAAACTTTTAAAACAAAATTTGAATATATTTTTCTAAGTATAAAAATAGTTTTATAAAATTAACATCAATTTTCAAAATTTAAAAAAAATGGTAGGAAACTCATTTAAGCAAATAAGAAACAAATCTATAAGCTTAAGAATTTACCAGAACAACTTAGAACACTCATTTTTTGCTTATAAACTAATGAATACTAAATTGAGACCATTTCTGAGCAGAAAGAAATTGGTTTTCCTTTTGTGGGAAATGGGATATGTGCTAATTAGAAATATGAAACATTATGGCACAATGAAACTACTGAATTGCTCCAAATTTGTCCTGAATTTTCTTAGCTTTAGGGCTGTGTGGTAATATCATACTCTATCTTGTGTCCAAGAATCAGCTACCATCTGCCTCAGAGTAAGTTTACCTAAACTGGCACTTTTACTCCCAGTCTAACTGCTTACTTGTTTAATGAATGGATTCCATCCTCACTGTGTTTCTGAATTCATCATGGAATCTGCTATATTCTAAAGAGTTCAGAAGGAAATATACTATGCTTTAAGAGTGTTAAAACTATCTGTTGGGTCTTTTCCAACTACTGTCTTTCTACCTTCATACAGCCAAAAATTAAATACTGAAAATGAAGGGATAAACCTATCCTATTCTAATAAAAAAATTTGAATTCTCATGTTATCTTGTCTAATCTGAGTTCTACAGATATTCTCATAAAATATATACATATTTCTCATTCAACTATGGATATATGAAAGACCTCTTTCCTGGAATTCTTTCCAGGAGTCAAAGGCATATTAACCATCACTCCCCACTGGAGATGTAGAGATCTTTTGTTTCTAAGTGGCTTTTGTCATGTGAGATTTCTTTCAGAGAAAACTCGCCACTGAGTTGCAGTCCTCCTTTCTGGAATATAAAGAATCTTTAGCTGTGAAGTGACTACATTCTGACATTATTTCCAATTTTCTCCAAGAATTGGATCATTCTGGAATCAGGTCTTATTCATTAGGTCCTGATTTCCTATCTGAGTTCTGATAACTTTCTTTTCCAAGTTACTTCAACCTCTAAACTCTTCTGCTGGCATTGCATCCTAACAGATTTATGTCTCCATTGAGATATTAAGCATTTATCTACTTGATGCTACTCACCAAGATTGCCCCAGACACCCTATTCCCATTTTTGTCTTCCTTCCTGGATCAAGTGCAGCAGGATTCATTCTTCCTAGTAGTGGAAGAGATGATAGGGCATAGGAGTGAGAGAAGACATTCCTGGGCATAATTAAGGTCCAAATCACTTCTTGACTTATAGCTAGCATTTGTAATTCTCTGACTAAATGTTTCTTTGGATTTAGAAGTGGGAGGAGCAGTGTTATGGTTTAGATCTAGAATATCTCTTGCGTGTGCAAGGGATTCACTCATAGGAGCTCTATACTCATCAGTTCATTATGAGTTCATAGCTGACTTTCTGTTAGGAGGTGGAGCCTGGTAGGAAGAGGTGGGTCACTGGGGGCCTGGCCTGGAAGGTACATCTCCCTCCTTGTCTTCTCCCTTCTCTTTCTGCTTCCTGGCTACCATGATGTGAGCAGTTCTCCTCCACCTAGACCCTTCCGCCATGCCGTTTCTGCCTTGCAGCCAGCCAACCATGAAACCTCTAAACCATGTGAGCCAAAATAAAACTTTCTTCCCATAAGTTGTGGGTATTGGATACTTTGTTTAGGCAACAAGGTAGTAACTAAGACAAGTAAGAAGGAACTACACTGAATTGCAATTTTGGCCCCATTGCCTATGAGACCCCTATAAGACCAAATGCTTCAGACATTTCCATTTTGTGAGATGTAGATTGAATCTCATGAGAAAGTGGAGGATTCTCACACCATAAGCAATTATTCAGCATATTGATACTAATACAACAGAATAGTACAATAGTTCATGCTTCGCTTTTTGCTGACATTGAGACTTGCTCTCCTTTTAAATATAATGTCATAATCCAGTTTAATTACCCCCAATAATGTGGGTTATAGGAAAATGTTGCAAAATGTACATGACCCATTTTTAAAAAATCAGTAGTTTGTGTTTTATAAATGCAAATGATTTGATTTCTCATTTTGGTACCCTTTTTGCATTATTTCATTCATCATTTTATTTTAGCTAATATAATTGAAACATCAAATATAGAAGTAGCAAAAATATATCTTAAATTTCTTTTTTACAGCATTAGTGAAGAATAAATGACAGGAAATATAATTTGGTGAATGTTGACATATGTGTAATCCCATAATATAACACCCACAGTCAAGATTATCATTTTATTATTTCCAGAAGTTTCTTCACGGATTTGCTAATCTCTACCTCCTATCTTCATTTCTATTTCAGATAACTAGTAATTGGTTTTCCTCATTGAGTTTAGTTTGAATTCTCTAGAATTTTATAGAAATAGAATTGTGCACTAGAGCCTTCTGAGATGTGTGCGAAGATCTGATGAATTCTTTTGAGATTCACCCATGGTTTTGTGTGTACAGATAGCTTGCTTCTTTTTATTAATTGGCTATATGGCAATTTGCTTATGTATCCATTTGAGGAACATTTAGGTAGGTTGTTTCCAGCTTGGGACTATGTATTACCAAAAAAGCTGCTATAAAAGATCAAGTCTTGTATGAACATAAGGCTTTCATTTCTCTTGGATAAATACCTAAAATCGAAGTGGTTGGATTAAGTAGTCTTATGTTTAACATTTTAAGAAACTGGCAGGGGCCAGTGAGATAGCTCAGCGGCATAAACACCTGTCTGGTAAGCGTGAGGTCCTGAGGTCGACTCCCGGTACCCACATAAAAAAAAAAAAAAGAAAAGAAACTGGCAAACTTTTCCAAAGTGGCTGTATCATTTTACATTTCTACTAGTAGTGCATGAAAGTCTAGTTCTCTACAACTTCTCCAATCTTCTGTAAGTGAGTTTTAAAATTTTATACATTTTGTAGCTGTGCAGTGGTATCTCGTGATTTTAATTCACATTTCTCCAATGACAAATGATGTGGAGAGTTTATTTATGTGATATTTTGCCTCAGTATATCTTCTTTGGTGAAGTGCCTTTAAAAATTAGTCACAAAATAAAAGAGCCTGAGAAGCTCCTCGTACAATTAATCACTGCCACTGAGGGGTGTCATTCTGGTGAAAAGCAAGTTAATCTCTTGGTGCCATTCCCTCTAGCCATGTAAGTGAGTTTTCTCATCTGGTTTCAAATGGCTTTGATTCAACAGGGAAGAGCATAAATGACCATCGATTCTTTTTGCACTTCATCAAACTAATAATTCTTAGCAGAAATTGGAGTATGTCATAGATGTCCTTCAATATTTGATGAGTTCCTCCTATAACACAAGCACTATCTGCCCTCTGCTACACTGATGGGTAAAGCACTGTCCTCTCTGAGCTCACAGTATAATAGGAGAAACTCAGTGAACTGTGCTGCCTCCCAAGTTCTAAGGTAGCATCTTTCTTTAAGGAAGTAAAAGAAAGCTAGAAAACATAAATAAACAATGCAGAATCAAAATATTTAAATCACAGGGACATAATGAGACAAACTGAGAAATAAGTCATTCTGACTTCATGTTGTGAAGCCTTTAAAATTATGTCCATTTATTGCCACTATCATGTGGGTAATAGCAAAATGCCAGACCAAAGGGTCTAAAATATATTGACAATAATGCCATGTGTGAATCACACCCACCCAAGCACCATGTGTATTAGTCAGCTTTCCTGTTGCTGGTACAAAAATGCCTCAAGCAACTGAAAGGAGAAGTTTATTTGGCTCATGGTTTCAGAGGGTTCATTCCATGGTTAACTGTCATCCAAGAAGAAACATCATTGCTGAAGGCCTTGGTAAAGTAATTCTGCTCACCTCATGGTTGCAAGGAAGCAGAGCTCAAGGGGACAGCACTAGCAAAGAAGAGTGCAGGTACAAGATATAGTATCCAAGGTCATGCCTCCGTGACCCACCAAGATACTCCCAGAAGTGTGCTTTATTAATCCTCTAGATGGTTCTCAAACCAATAAAGTTGACAATTAAACTTAATTGTCACAGCATGTAAGGCATGTCACATACATCATCATTTATTTATGTATAATTCATCAAGTCTGAGCTTGTAAACCTATTTTGTAGATGAAGAAATCAAGTGATAATGCCTCAGCAATGAAATAATTTCTCTAAGATTCATCAGCTAGCAATTGACAGAAGTCAGATTAAATCCAGATACAAACTCAGACTCCACAACATTTTTCACCCATCTTTTGTTGGTATCTCCTCTCAAAAATCTTGCATATGACCCTGCCCTAGAAATAGAAACAATTTATATTCAGTGCTAATTTTTGTCTTTTTGCTCCATAAGACCTTAGGAGTAAGAGTGAGTTGGTTAGAACAACAATACAACAAGAGATCCACATAATAGCAAAAACAATGGCAAATCTGTTTTCACACATTTACGTCAAAAACTTTTCTAGAAATGAAATGGTGCTATTCCAATGGTAATCCAATTTTGAAAACTCATTTCCAGATTTGGAACCCACACATACCCTATGTAATGATTAAAATGTAAGGTGGTGACAGAATTCATCCTGCTAGAGAATAAATTCATCAAAAATTCCATGTAAGGAGTTTCCATTGGGGCGCTTTTGGATTCTCAGCTGCAGCAACTGACCTAGTTGAATATGTATTGAAAGTCTTCTGGGCTCCAGGATCTGCTCAGAATGCTTGGAAAATATCAACGAGGAAAGTACTAGTAGGTAGGGCTCCAAGGTACCCAGTTCTGAAGTATAGCTTGGCCTACAACATAGAGTATTGGCCTATGGGAACGGTGTTCATTTTCTGCACTTTCTTTCGAAGGAAGAAACTGTGGCCTGCTGTTATGATCCACTGTGACCCACAGTGTTCTCGCCAATGTGATCTGGAGCATCCTGAGAATGTTCCCCACCTTGTAAATGTAAAGCTTATGATGAGATGAAATGGGCACTGAGAGGTCTTTCCCTCAAATCATCACTGTGTAATGAGGGGCCATCTCAACTCAGCCAGTTTAAGCGAGCAATAAGCTCAAGCCCACTTTGGATTCTCTGCCTTGGATGATGTGTTGATTCGTTCCACAGATATAGGGTGAATGTTTTTTGTTTTGTTTTTAGTACCGGGAATTGAACTCACGACCTCGCACTTGACAGGCAGGCACTGTGCCACTGAACTATATCCCCGGCCCTAGGATGAATGTTTGCATGGGCCCAGAACTGGGTTAGGAAATGCTAGCACAGATCAGATGAAAGCATAGCCAGAACTAGAAACCCCCAAGCGAGTTTTGACTCTTTCCATTCAGGCTTACTGGACTCAGAAAGAAACATAACATACAGTGGAACCTGGGCCCGCTCACCTGCCAGGCTCACCTGCCAGGCTCACCTCCCACCACTGGCCTCTCTGGGACCCAGCTGTAGCCTTCTTCAGTTCTTGGAACTGTGCCAGTGTCTGTCCTGCTGCAGCTCCTTCTTACTCATTGCCTCCTGCAATGTACTTCCCTCCTTCCTTGACTTGGCCCACTCTTATTCTGCCTTCAGGGATCCCTGAAACTTCCTCATCCTCCATGCCAAATTTAGTCTCATTGCTATCCATTCTCATGGCATTTCTGTACTTTGTCTGCCTTTCTGTACTAGGACTTGGAAGTTTCTATCTAAAAATTTGTGTCATTCTTTCGTTCCCACCCACCATCACTCTTCCTACTTCTCACCTACCTGACTTCAATGAAATTTTCCTGAGAATTGGGCCAGTTTTGTCAATCATCAGATCATCAGTACTTCCTACGGAGCCCATTCACAGTAGCTACTCACCAATGTTAGTTTGTGCCTTTCTCTATTGCCTAGATTCTCTGACCCTTATCATCTGTTCCCTGTTCATTCATCCAACTCAGAATAGCTAGGCCACAAGGCAGTTGATCTGCCATTTGCACACTCAGAAGCTTGTGATGACTGCTGGTTGATTGTCAAAAGAATAAAATCTGAATTATACTGTAGCACTGTGCTCAAGATGTTTTGCAACATGACCTGAGGAGTTTTATTATTATGAAATATATTTTTTAAGTACTTACTATGCACTAGGCACTGTGTAGCCCCTAGGAATTCATCAGTGGACAAAATGAAGATTCCCATCCTTTACTGGCTGGGGATAGATAACAAAGAAGTAATTTCTGGAGTATGGTAGAGAGAAGTACATACCATGGTAAGGAAAAGTTGAGGAGATGAAAGGGAATGTTAAGGGGCTGATGGAAGTTGGCAGTTTGACATAGGATGGTCAGTGTGGGCCTAACTGGGGTGATGTTTGAGCAAAACTTGACAACAGTGAGAGAGTTTACTGATTTCTAATGGCCCCCAGGCAGAGGGGTCAGCCAGTGCAGGTGCTCTGAGGCAGGAGCATGCCCAGTGTATTTGAGCAACACTGAGGTCGCAGTGGCTGAGGTGTAGGGAATGAGGATAGAGAGACAATGAGAAGTCAGGTCATAGTGCAAGCCGCTGCTTCAACCTGGATTTCCACTTTGGGTAGAATGGGGGCGCTATTGCTGAATTCAGAGGAGAGAAGCGATATAGTGTGACTTCAGTTTTAAATGCATTCTTTTAACTGTTCTGCTGAGTTCTCCTATAGGTGACTATGCTGAGACAGGGGAGTGAGAAGTCAGAGGACACTGCAGTAATCCAGATGGTTTAGACTGTAGCGCTAGGTATGGAGGTGTGCCTAGAGGTTCCTACGGCTGTTCATTCCCAGCTTGCCATGTACGCTGACAGACCAGCCTTTCTTTGGAAAACTTTAGGCAAATCAATGTAGATATGGCAGATGGAAGGGAGACTAGAGAAGAAAGGCCTAGAAATAGGGTAGGGCATCCAGACAGGCTCAGCGTAGGTGAGATATCCTGCAGTTTGGGGAAAAAAAACAAAACAAAACATGTCCCAGGAGTGTGAGGCAGTGGATGGATGAGGGCAGTATGGAAGGATTGTTGGGCAGCACTTAGGCACCAGCTGAGGTTCATGGACATGACTTAGCATGGCTAGGGGCTTAGCCAATTTCAATTACTACAAGGGTATGGCATGGAGTAGGTGGGGAATTTACAGAATGTGCAAAGGAGTGGAAAATGACAGAGGTCTTCAGAGTTCTGGGGTTTTAATTAGGAAGCAGCTGGTAATAGAGATCCTCTGTTTGGTAGTACAATTCAGGTCTTGGGAAATAGACTTGGGAGTCACCAGCCCTCACAAACTGATTGCAGATAAGGTCATCTGGGAAGAAAATAGAAAGAAGAGAAAGGAAATAAAGACAAAGGAGTAGGGAACTCCAACATTTGAGAAGTGGGCTGAGAAGACAGAAACTGCAAAAATCTAAGAAGATATGATAACTTATAAGAGAAAGGAAAGAGTGTGCTGTTCTAAAACTCAAAAACAAAACTTAGGGAGGAAGGGATGCATAACAGTGGTAAAACTCACAGAAAGATCAGTGGAATGAAAACTGAAAGTGGCAATTTGGAGGTCTTTGTTTGTATGTTTGGTCAGAAAGTAGGAACTGTGGTGATGGGTTGAGGAGCTGATGAAGCATGAGGGTGTGGAGAAAGCGTGTTTCCAACAGTCTTTCCAGAACTTAGGTAAGGAAGGAAAGAAGGCAAATAGAGAGCTGCTTCTGAAAAGGAGTAAGAGGAAAGGGGGAGATTTTTAAATGAAAATTTTGTAGGTTAGAAGAAGTAGATAGGAGATAGATGGATTTAAGAAAGAGAAGATTGAGTTGATCAAGCATGTATTTTGAGAGTCGATCTTACAACATTTGTAAATAATTTTTGTGTGTGTTAGGACCGTAAGAAATGTCTAGCAGACATGCTGGCCGAATGAAGGAAATAATGCCTGTGATGCAGTCATTCTTCCCCTGAGAAAGGCTCCGGGTCCCTTCAAGATGTACCTGTCTGTCTAGCCATTTCCCACCTGTCCATGCTTAATAGCCCACGCCCAAGAATGCCACATCCTTACCAAAATCTATCCTGTCCTCACCTTCTCAAGGAACTTCAGTGTATGGTTTTACCTCTGTAAAAGGAGACCTTTCACCTCCTCGTCCTTTAAAAGGTATCTTGAATGTCACCTGCATCATAAAGCCTGCTTTTCTGAAAGGCAAAATTCATCACTGCCTCCAGGATCAGCTCCAAGCCATTGTGACCTGATGTTCTTATGCCTTGTGGAGCACTTAGCAAATTCACTGCCCTCACGCCGTGTGCTTTCTGAATTCCTTTCACTGGGCTGGAAACAGGACTTGGATCTGCCTGAACCAAGCTCCTAGGACAGTGCTGGGGACATAGTAGACACTAAAAGACTATTTACTAAATGAATTAGTGAGAGAATCATTGGATATTGGTTTTACAGATCTAGATAAATTTTAAGAAGCTCAATAAAAATCAGTCCAGTTGTTCGTCTTAGGAAATATTATAGGCACTTTTGAAGACATTGGAATGTCAAAGCCTAGAACAATAAGAAATATAGTCCCTCCATTGGAGACACAAAAGGATTTTGATGCTGTGCTGTATCATAAACACATTGACAAAGCAAAGCGATAGTCCAGTAACTCAGCAACAGAAATGTGTGACTTGGATTACAGCAGACAGACTGAAAAATGGAAATTTTTATAAATATGTTTTCTAACAAAAATTCCCTTCTGCTACTTTTGCCTAACACCAAGGCAACTTTGTTTGAAGTACAAGATGTACTGGCTTCAATCAAAACCATATCATTCTTTTTTTGTTGTTGTTAAGTGGATACCGAAAGTCGAACTCAGGACCTCATGCTTGACAGGCAGGTGCTTGTGCCGCTGAGCAATATCATCGGCCCACATCGTTCTATATTTACTTAAAAACACAAAAAACTGAAGGCATCTTCAGATAGCTTCTCCAATTATGGTATTTTGCTCTTGCTGATGTATGAGACACAATTTTTTTTAACCAATTAACAGCTATTTCCAGTGCGTCTTCCATACTAACTAGAATATCTGGTTCAACTGTTTGTCACTTTGTGCTTCAAGGGAGTTGGGCTTCTCCCTCCCTGGCCCTAGAGAATGAATTATGATGAATGTAAGTCCAATATAGACAGTCTGTCATTCTTTCTTGTGGTTGATTGATGAAAAGTCAGGCAAAGGAATTCTGGTGGATGAGACACAAAGGAAGTATCTTCTCGTTCTTAATGAGGAATCAGAGAACAAGGCTTGTTTTCTTCTGTACTTTGGACATGTGTGAAGATGGGATGCTTGGGGCTGTGGTAGTCATATTGTGACCAGGGAGTGACAAGCCTGAGAAGAAAATCCAATGTTATGACAATGGCGGAGAAGAAAGGTGGAAAGAATTGTGTCCCTGGTGGTTGTGCGATTGAGCTACTGAATCAATCAATCAAGCCTGCTGCTAGGCATTTATGTATGAATGAGATACTAAATAAGTTCATGTCATTGGTCCAGTCAGTTGAATTTTGTCCTCCATAACCTTCAGCTCAGTGCATCCTATTAGATGTTATTGGTCATAAAGTTTAAGGTCAGCTTTTCCAGCCTTATATGCTACTTAACTATTATACTTCACAGTGACCTCTCCAGCCACTGCTAAAAGGTGTTATACAACCTGTTACTGAGTTTTATAAATGAAACCCCCAGAATAATTGGAAGCTGTCTCAAGTGGAAATTTCTTTATGCAGTGTAGGTTTATTTTAAAGAAATGAGCACTGGTGGTATTTGACTCAGTTAATATTACCTCTGCAAAACACAGACAAGCTTTTACAGCTTTCTGCTTCCAGACTTGACCTAGTACTATCATGGATGGGAGAGGGTTTCTCTAACACACGTGCTTTGTGGTGCACACGAGCTGAAGAAATGTCCACTTCAACTTTCATTTTGAAATCAGTGGCAAGTATCTTGGGCTATCCTAACTTGAATATATTTAACATCAATTTTATTATAATAATTTTTTTTTTTTGAGATAGGGTTTCACTATGTAATTCAGGTTGGCCTTGAACTCACTATATAGCCTAGGTTGGCCTCGAAATTGCAGTGATCCTCCTGCCTCAGACTCCCAAGTGCTGGGATTACAGGCATGTGCCATCATGCCCAGCTTAACATCAATTTTAGAAAAGATGTATTTAGTAACCTAAACTTATTTTTTACTTTTTCCAGTGATGATGGTGCGAGTAATTGTTTTGACTTTAGTAAACATGTATTGAAATCTTGTGATACACCTGATATTCCAGTGAGGTAGAATATACCATAACGATATAAACAAGTGCTTTTGTTTCAAAATTGACATGGATTGTAGCCTTGGGAGGTACTGTGCATTTTCTTGGAAGGAGATTTGAAATGGGAGAGCATATTCCCCATTGGATTCCAATGGCCAATGTTGGAGCTATTGAGAGGGTAAGAGGCGGGGTCTCCCTTCCTTTGCCTTACGTTTCAGTGCGGAGGAATCTCTGTGACTGAATATTTCCTTGCATAGCACCCTCCTTTTCAATGACACTGGACCTTTGGGGATGAACTTGGTCGTGATAGACCAGCAGCTTCCGTCTCCCTTTGTTTGGAGGGTGCTCCAAGTTTCACGGAGGCCTTGGTTGACAAGTAGGGCTCACACTAGGGAAATGTGTCTGCCTCAGCCTTGCTTTGATTTTTTTTTATAAAATGAACATTTGAATCTCCATAAATCTGACTTTGGGGCACTCAGTGAATTGAATCTGCACTGCTAGGAGGAAAGAACTCTCATCACTAGAGGCTTTGCAAGGCATTAGGCTCATTACCCAAGCTGCTTTGTGGTCCTGGGAGTGGGAGGGCAAAGAATGAGAGGAGCACATGTCCTTCCTGTTTCACCCCCCCCCAAAAATTATGTACAGAATCCCTCATTTCTGTCTCATTCAGTGAAAAGTCTTCATACAAATCAGGCTCAGAAATCTGCAACACTGGCAACCACAGCAATTGATGCTGTTTATTATAACCTTAGTAAATGTACATAGGGAGTGTCTCGCAACTGTGTGAAATGTAGTGATGTGTCCACGCCAGGCTGCACCCTCCAAAATCCCCACTGAATCATATCCAATGAGTTCTGCTGCTCTCCTAAAGCTACATAGGCACAGGAGCTTTGTTCCACAGAGCGTGAGTGCAAGTGGCAATGTCAAAGCATTGCATTGCTGCAGGTATAGTCATAAGTGAGCAAAGAAAGGGAAGAAACTTAAAAAGACTATTGACAAACAAATATGAAACATTTCAGTTATATCCAGAAATCCTCGGAGGAGAAATTTTAGGACTTGAATTTATGCAATTTAAAAGACAGAATCAGTGCAATTTAGGTTATTATGAATGCGACCCTAATTTGATTCATAGGTTGAGAAGGATAAGGGAAAGGTGAACTGCGATAATTGTCATACTGATCTGATATGTTAGTGTCATTATCCTGGGTATGTATTCAATTTTGGAACACTACGATGGGTTTTTGTGCTTAGATTTGAATGTGACTTTTATTTATTTCCAATTTATAGAATTTTTCATCATAAATTATACTATTGGAGCAGCAAGAAATGCCTTTTGCCTATTGCCAAGGCTTGCAGAAAGAATTGTTTGCATTCTGGGAATTGCAAATTGTTCTGACCCAGTCCCTGGGACCCAACCTGCCATGTTTTCTGGAGGGGATGCCTGGATTCCAAGCTCACGCAAGCACATGTGCCATTGGGTCCACCATCATGACCTTCATCATGTCCCTTGTCAGGCTCCCTCTACACCTGACATTACACCAGCCATCATGTCCCACCAGCAGCAGGAAGGAAGGAAGGCAGTGCCCATAGCTCTCTAGGTTCCCAGGAATAGCAGCCTTGTTGGACCTTGTTGCTTGCAGCTGCGATGTGGAGAGGAGTCCAGAGCTCTGGACATGGTCCTCATGGTGCCAAGAAGGGTATGCTTCTGTGTCTTGTCTTCAATCCAGACATCTAATACACATCTCAAATTTAAAATGTCCCAACATTGAATTCTTTTTGTGGTACTAGATATTGAGCCCAGGGGCACTATACCACTGAGCTACAATTCCAGCCATTTTATTTTATTTTATTTATTTTATTTTCAGACAGATCTTGAATGTTACCCAGGCTGGCCTTGAACTTGTGATCCTTCTGCCTCAGCCTCCCAAGAAGCTGGGATTGCAGGTATACATCACCTTAGCTGGTTCAAAAATTGCATTCTTTTTTTTTTGTGTGTGTGGGTACTGGGGGTCGACCTCAGGACCTCACGTGCCAGCAGGCACCCGTGCCACTAAGCAATATCACCGGCCCTTTTTTCGTATGTGGGATCCGGGAATCCAACTCGGTCCCTCACGCTTGCAAGGCAGGCACTTGCGCCACTGAGCCATCTCACTGGCCCCAGAAAATTGCATTCTTGATTCTCCCTTACAAGTCTGCCCTTTCTGCAGATTTCCCCATTGCTTTCAATGACATAGTGCTATCTTTAATTGGTCCCTTTCTTTCACATCTTATATCTAATCATCAACAAATCATGTTGGCTATATACTCAAAATATACCCTGAATCTAATAATTTCTCACCAACTCCATAGTACTATCTTTAAGCCAGTGTCATCTCTTCCACAGGTTATTTCAATAATCTCTCAAGAAGTCTACTTGCTTCCATCTACCAAAAGTCTTTTTTTCTTCCACTAAAGCCTATTCTTGACATAGCTTTTGGATTGGTCCTTGTATGCCTAAGTAAATCATGTCGGTCCTCTGCTCATAAACCTGCATTAGCTTTCCTTTGATCTCAAGAAAATGCTTACCCCAAGTTATGCTCATCCCCTGGGGCAATCCACTTCCAGTAACTGGACAGTGAAGTGACACAGTGTCACAAAACCTGGACCCTCTTTTCTAAATTCCAGTGGCAACTGCAAAAGGCCATCCCAACTTGGAACATCTGTCCTGCTCAGTTAGTAAAACCAGTTTCAAACTTGCAATTCCTCTGCTTTGGCCTTCTAAGTAGTGAGATTGCAGGAGTCTACCATCTGCCTTATATCTTTTGAGTTTTTGAAGCTTACAGAATATTTCCCTCTCACATAAAAGTATTGTTGATTCTTCCAGCTACTGTAATAAAAAAAATATCCCATGAACTGGGTAGGTTAATATAACAGAAATTTACTTCCTTGCCTGTATGTCAGCAGTGAAAAAAAGGCATGCTGTCGAGGCTGCTTCCTTCTGAAGTCTCGGAAGGAGAATTGGTTCTATTTCTCTCTCAGTGTCTGAGTGTTGTGGGTAATACTTGGCTTGTTGTGACTTGTAGGTATATTGCTTTGGCCTCTACCTCTGTCTTCATATAACCTGATTCTATTTTAAATCCAAGATGCTCTCATCTCACAATCCTTAATTTTATGCAAAGACCCAATTTCCAAATAAGGTCAAATTTACAGTTAATAGAGGTAAAACTTGAACCTATCTTCTTGTGAATAATAATAATAATAATAATAATAATAATAATAATAATAATAATAAAAGCAAGTTTGATCGATATGTTCCACTTTTCTCAAGTGGCTTAGACCTGAGTTTCCTCTCTGTGTCCCTTACCCTGGACGATGATATTTTCTGAAACTCTACTCTAATAAGGTTGATTCACAGAAGGTGCAAGTTGGCACTTCCAGTATGTTCTTCCTGTTGCCCCGCATCTGATATTCACTGACTGCTCTTAATAATCATCATGGCACCTACTACCTCATTCTTCTTAATGTAACTCATAGCTTGTTTTTGTTTTTTTAAATGGGATCCTCAGTGGGCTAGATAAGAAGCAGCTTCCTAAGCTTTTTCTCACAGCTGGTAATGGTGGTGGGCAAGCAGTTTGAAGGAGTCTTTCATGAGACTCTTAAGAACTTACTCAAAATTTGTGCAAATGAATCCTGTGTACGTAAATCCATAAAGCATCTCATTCTGTTGCCTCACAATTCTGAGTCCTTGTCCCTAGAGATTTTCTTCCAGCTAGTAATGTCTAAACTCGGGAATACATGTGTGATCATCATTAGTGTTCTTTTAGCAAGTATTTCTGGCTCTCTTACGGGGACATGCGATAGCATTACATTCTCTAGCATCCTTTTTCTTAGCCAGCACCAGGTAACTTGTTTCAGCCCATAAATGATTGTTAGCAGTGATGTTTGTCACTTCTGGTTGGGAGAATTTGCCAGCGAGAGAGCTCAAACAATTTTCAGACATTGCTGTTCCACATTGCCATGGGTGGTTGGGTGAGGTGATGAGAAGCAAAACCTGGGTCCATGCTCAGCTTCTAGAAGAATTACTCAGATTTGGGGGTTCTATGGAGTTTAACATAACCTAGCCTATAACTTCTTGGAAAAGGAGATCTGGTAACCATCCCACATTGCTTGTCATAATGCCCTCATAATAAATAGAAACCTTGGGCAAATTGATCCTTGAAAATAGTTTTGGATATCTTAGAACATCTGATGGTTAAATGCAAAATAATCTTCGGTATTGACTATGTGCATAATATTAAAGACGTTTTTTACCATGCTGCCATAAGATCGTGTATATAAACTCACTTTCACAATATTGGTTGGAGAAGATTGGTGGTGGTGGTGGTGGTAGCTGGAAGATGCTAAATGAACTGTTTATAGCAAAAATGCATCTTTCCTGGGCAGATCATCCTCCATTTCAAAAGCACATTCCTCTATGAAGCTCCCCTCCAACCCAATCCCCACCCTGGAGGATGCTAATATTATTTAAAAAGATAATATAATTCTAGCATTTTTAGAAACTACTATAACTTGTGATCTGGTGATGAAAATCTAAGATCCAAGAGATTTACGATATTAAAAAGGGTGGGTTTGACCATAGACCAGCATATTGAGCAGTTTTGGAGGTACTGCTATCCGTGTGTTTGGGGTGCGCTGAAGGGGCACACAGGGAGAAGATGCATCTCAGTAAAGAAGGAAGTCTGTGGCTCAGACGTAATTAACAATAGTATTGTTTGAAATTGTGTGTCTGTGAATAATAAATTGTACGACCTCCCTTCTCTAAGCAAGAGTGAGATCCATTTTACCTGAAGCTTCAAAAAATATCACTGTGTTTAACGGTGAAATCTACACTTATGATTTTATAAAAGTAACCATGAATTTGTGAGTTACTTGTCTAAAGCTGTTGCAATGGGCTAATTACCTTGGTGTTAAGCACATGCCATGCATATGTACGTGTATGTTTGTGTGTATCAATGAGCATATGAGAATCAGTGTACAGGTGTGTGAAAATCAAATGTGCATTTTGACACTGTACCATCAAACTGAATATATGTTATCGGCTAATTATTAAAATAATTAAAAATTTTCAATAACTAAAGTTATTTTTTAAAGAACACCTTTTAAAAATTTCATTTGGTCTGTGAGATGGCTTCAGATTAAATTATTTAAGAGAAGATGATTTTATAAATAACTTTAGAAGTCAATTGGTCTTAGAGAAATCCCTTCACCACTCATTGTCTTTATCTACTACAGGATAAGGGCATGAGGATTCATTAGATGAAAAATCCAAATTTTCTAAGAAAGAGTGCTATCAGTGCAGTCACTGTGCTGTATTTGCAATGTAGAGGAAACTCCGGAAAGAAAGTGCAAATCTAATTTGGGAGTTTTGGACAGAGTAGGAAGTTAGGTCTCAGAGAAGAAAGGAAGCAACTGTATTTTTAACTTTCTATGAATTGATGAGTGAAAAAAAATAATGCATACATTTAGCTTTAAGTCATAACAACAATTTGTTGGTTCCCACCATTTTTTCTCCAAGCCTTCAGAGCAATCTATGCAGGGTCCTAAAGCTCAGAATCTTCTTAGAGACTTTCACTTCCTCGCTTGAGACTGGCTTCAGGCAAACAAACACAAGTTGACTCTTTCTTTTGTGTGGCTTTGAGCAACTCCAAAGACTATCACTTAAAGAAGTTTTCCAACTTCCTTGCTGGTTCTTGGAATTCCTTCATGAGAGGCAATTTCGCTCTGTACAGAAATAGAATGAAATAAGCTGGTAGAAGGGCTGACGTCAGAATTCAAAAGATTTTTAAATGATTGTTAAAATCAGCACATCCAATCCTTTAAAGTGAGTAGATATGGATTAGTATCAGGCAGCCAAATCCAAAGGTATTGAAAAATCTAAAAGAGACCATTGAGGAAAAGAAGCATGGGGTTTCTCATTTTACAATTTTGCTTAGAATCAGCTTTGCTCATTTTTCCAAAGTATTGTTTTTCCAAAGTATCGCCTCCAGCTAGTGAGGAAAAGGTAAAGTGGGAAATGAAGACAAGTCATTCATATAAATGTATTTTACTGAACAAAAAGCATCACTAACTGAAGTAATGAGAAACTAAAATATTACATTTTGAATATGTATATTCAAATATGAATATGTATAAATATATATGTATTTTATTTATTTTGTCTAATGAATCTCAAGTCCACTCATACAGCTAACTTCTCACAAGAAAAATACTTTCTTCAGGCATGTAACTGTTTTTGACAAAAAGAATTATAGATTATATATTCCGTATAAATGAGCAGTGTAGATTTGGAAAATGTGGAAAAATTTAATAATTAAAACCCAAATTTTGTTGAAAATATTAGCTTTATTAGTCAGAAGCATGTTTCAGTTTTAGAAATAAAATACAGTGAATAAAATAAAAATTGGTCTTTCTCTGAGGAAGCAATTAAAATTTTCTAAAAATTGATTTTTGCATTTAATTCCCTATCCCAAATTATTAGTACATACTTGGCTGTAGAAGCTTTGCATTTTGATCAAACAGGATTTAGTTCTCTTTAGAGAATAGCTAACACACTTCACTGCCCCAATAACCTTCTTATGGCATTTTCTCTCACAAAATAGTGAAAATTCAAAAGTGTCAAGATTGATGCCTGTCTATAACTCATTCAGAATTATAAATGGGAAGATTAATGTGTTTCTTATTCATGAGAGTAGAGAAAAGGTAAAAGCAGAAACTTTTATGATAAGCATAAGGTCCATTTTTTTATCCTGTTCCTGTTTCTATGAATAATTTAACTTACATATGGTTTTTAAAACAATGTACTATAAATATAAGTAGTATATTTTTCCCAGCTCATACTGGTATGCTTGGAAAAAGAGGGGAGGTGACTTCCAGCTTTTGCATATGGATAGAGTTTAGAAGATGACATAGGGAGAGTACCTGAGATGCGCCCATTCTAATACCATCTGTTAGCACTAATACATATGTGTCCCCAACTGGGGCAGACACTGGCTTGCTGCTCACCAAATCTATTTGTCTTTTCTGGGAAAGTAAGAATCTGCGCTACTCAGTATGGTAGCCATTACTGACATGCCACTATTTAATTATTTGTAATTAAATATAATTAAAAATTCAGTTCCTTGCTTGCATTAGCCAAATTTCAAGGCCTATTGCCATATGTGACAAATGTTTAACATTGTCACAGTGTGGATAGAGAATATTTGTAGAAACTGTTCACAATACTGAACTAGATTCCATTTCTCAGTTTCCCATTTAGTAATTGGGTTCTGACCAGGGAAATGTGAGAAGTAATTTGTACCTGGTGGTGCAACTTCCCAACCGCAATTAGTCACTTCCTCTTTCTCCTTCTTTGGAAAACTTGGAAGTTTTGTGATGCAAATAGAAGAGCCACAAGTTAGAAAGAGCCTTAGTGAGTTACAAAGGCCAGTAAGAGGTCACAAGAGACTTGACTCAGTGCACATTGGATTAAGGGGCTTGGGCTTTGAGTGTTATTTCAGATGGCTTCAGAGTAGCTGTCATTCAGGACAGACAGAGGCATAGGAGCCAGAGGAGAAATAAAAAACAGTGAGGCTTGAGCTTTATACCTAGGGTAAAACATGGGATGTCAAAAATTGATTTTAAAGAATCTACTAATTTTTAGGAAAGTGTATTGCCAAGAAATGAAAAACTGAGACTAAAAATTAAGATTTGAAAAACTCCTGAAATCCCAAACTTGCACTAGTGGGAAGTTATGGGTTCTCCGTTGGTGCTGCCTCCTGGGTCACAATTTCGGCGACAGCCTCAGTGGACCAAAGACGAAGATGTTCCTCCCAGAGGGCAGAGCCACAAAGAACCATGGATGAGTAGGTGCATTTCAGAATACAGGAATCAGAATCTAATTAAGAAGCTTCCTCCACTTCTAAGGCAGGATCATTTCACAATGTCTGGCTGACAGGATTTCTTTCTTTTTTTTTTTTAGAGAAAAATGATAAAAATAACAATGAAACAGATTAGTAGGTGTGGTGGATTGACAATTGGTGGTCAACTTGTAAAACCCAGCTGAATTGAATCAGTGTGGTGCCTGGTGTGGAGGGCCCACCTGAGGACTGTTGCCAACAACATAAAAAGGAGAACTGGAGAGGAAGAGTTGGTGCTGTTGGTTCTCCTCGAGGAGCTTGTCACGCTGGCTTTCCTGATAGGAACTTGGCTGTTCTCATCGTCGGAGGAGCTCGGGACCTCGTTGTCGCTGAGGATGGCTGTGGTGACTTTCAGGGGAGCTCCGGTTCTTACTCTGAGCGTCGCTTCCTGGCTCCGGGGTAGATCCCTCAGCCTGCTGGCACAGATCCTTCATCCCGCTGGTGCAGACTTTCTAGCTTCCACCACTGACCTTTGGGCCTTCCCGGTGCAGATCCGTGAAATATACTTGCATGAGACATTGTTGTGGGCCCTAGGCCTTCAGCTGGACTAATGAGGGCATGGTCATGGGCTCTAGGTCTTCAGCTGGACTCATACAGGACACTGCTGTAGGATCCAGGCCCTCAGCTGGGTTCTTTGGGTCTTTAGTGTGTGGACAAATTTCCTGCACTTTTTGTATATGACTCTTTGGGTGACTATTACAAAATAACTCTATAAATTATGTGTCCTGTATTGTATTGTTTCCCTTGCAAACCCTGACTACAACAGTAGGTTAGTAGGACAGTTACAATAATTAATACATTGCACATTGTTGTCTTCATAGTAGTTATTCAAAGTACAAAATATAGGCATGATATTTTGTCCAAACAATATTAGCACAAAATTTTCTTTTCAATGAATTAAGAGAAACTAGCTGTATAACTATCTTTACTATCTTGTGTATACCTATGTTTTTTTCTTTTTCCCTTTCTACCTTTTTGGTTTCCCCCATCTCAGTTTGTCTTTTCTTGTGAACAGTTTCTTCCCAGTTCAAAATATCTATTAAACATTTTGGATCTTGTTTACTCTTTCAGATTCTCACACTAGTGGGACAATACAATGTTTACACATATGGATCTGATTTATTTTACTTATGAGTATGGTCTCAAGTTGCATCCATTTACCTATAAAAGTCTCAGTTTATCCTTCTTTATGGCTGAGTAGTACTTTATTATACTAAAAAAAAACCACATCTTTTTTTAATCCATTCCTCGTTTGATGGGCATTTGGGTTGTTTCCAAGATTGAGGTATTACAAATAGTGCTGCTATAAACATGGGTGCACATACATCGCTGTGGTATGATGTTTTCATTGTCTCTGGGAAGATACCCAGAAGGGGGATACCTGGGTGAATGGAACCTCCAGTCCTAGTTTTTTAAGGAATCCTCACACTGATTGCCACAGTGGTTGCACCAGTCTACACTCCCACCAACAGTGGAGAAGGGTTCCTTTTTCCCCACAGCCCCACCAGCATTTGTTATCAGTTGATTTTTTGATAATAGCCATTCTTTCCAAGATGAGATGGAATCTCAGCTTTGTTTTAATTTGCATCTCTCAAATGACCCATGGTGATGAACATTTTTTCAGGTATTTATTTGCCACTTGTATTTCTTCATCTGAGAAGTGTGTATTCATCTCAGATGTCCATTTTTGGATTGGGTGTTTGAATTTGGGGGGGGTCTGATTTTTTTTCAGTTCTTTATGTTCTAGATGTAAGTCCTTTGTGAAACAGCTGGCTATAATTTTTTCCCACTCTGTGGGTTGTCTTTTCACTGTGTTGGTGATTTCTTTTGTTGTGCAAAAGCTTTTTAATAAGGAGAGATCCCATTTGTTGATTCTTTGTAATGTTTCTCTTGCAGTCTGAGTTTTGTTCACAAAGTCTCTGCCTACACCTATGTCTTCAAGATTTCTACCTATTTTCTCTCCCGGCAAATTTAGTGTTTCTTTTTTTCTTTTTTAGTGTTTTTATTTTAACATTTCATCCATTTTGACTCTAGTTTAGTGCATGGTGATAGACATGGGTCTAATTTTAGTCTTTGGCGTGTGGAAAGCCAGTTTTTCCAGCCCCATTTATTAAAGAGACCATCTTCAGGATTTCCTCCTTAGGCCAGTGACTGCTGGCCATCTTCCATTTTTCTCTTTGGTAAATGGGAGAGTATGTCATTGTCGTTGAACTATGAACACGAGACAAGAGTAAGTATTGCCAAAAGAACTGGGTTCAGTAAGTGGATGGAATTTTGATTTCCTGTCTCCATATGGCTCAGTGCCCTCATTTTGGTAATAAGAAAATCATGGCAGTTAGAAGATGAAGGTGATTAATGAGTCCAAGATCATACTCCATAACCAGAAATAGAACCCAGACCCCTGGCCATTTGGTCCAAGACCCTTTCCTCAGCACTTTACATCTAACTGTACTAACAAAGGAATTCAAGTTCTCCAGCTACATGTAAGTAGGGTAAGGAAAATAACTTACCAATTGACACAATATTTTCTAAGGGCACTTATTTGAAATTTTAAAAAAATTCCATGTTAAAATAATTGATTATAGGCCGATAGTCTAAGTACACATAGAATATTTGATATCATTACAGTTTACAAATGTTGATCATTTAAAATCCAGGGAAACAGTTTCAGGAAATGGTATGAAATCTGTATTCTAAATTCTCATGATAAATTCCTCAGATAGCCTTATTCCAAGAAATACTTTCTATCACTTAACTAAATCACCTTGATATTTGTGTTTTATGTTTTTGTTCCTTCTTTGTTAAATTTCTATGTGCACAATTAGGGGCTACAACTAGAGACACTATAGGCAAATTCATCATATTCTACTACTGTTCTGAGATACAGAAGATAAGAAATCACTACATGACTAACATTTTAGGCACAGATCCTTATACGTGGAAGGCATTAAGAAATCATTTAGTCTAGTCCACATACTTTGTAATTAAAGAAACTGGACAGTAGCCAGTAATTAGGGATTTGTAAATATTTGCTGAAAAGAATGCATCGTTTTTCTTTTCTCAAATCACATCGTATAACCAGTACATGTTAATGTGACTCCTAAACTGATGTTCTTTGCACTCTATCATGAATACCCTTTTAATGCATTTGATCCATTAACTAGCAATTTAAATTGAACATATCTTCACCAGGGAATGTCAGTCCATCACTGCTGCTGGTCATAGTTCACTGGGAACAGTCTCTCTTACATTTTGTTCTGGCCCTTAAAATGATAATTGCAGTTTTGAGCTTTGTCTTCCTTCACTGTGTCTCCTTTGTCGTTTTTTTGAGTTATTTTTTTAGGAGCAAGTATAGCTGGAATCTTACAAAAGAAAATCAGAATTGAAGTTGTTTTTTTAGCTTTGTTAGCTGTATTTTATATATTGCAGCCTATTCTTTTGTCCTGTCGATACAGTATTTTCATCTTTACCCACTGTGGGTGGTATCTTTGAACCCAGGCCAGAAAACCCACTCCCCATGGGCCTTGAGAATGGGCCCTTGTTTATTTACTGATGAATGGATTCTTCCTCCCTCTTAGTATATATTGGTGTTCTTTTTGATCATGATAATATTTTATGTCAATGGTAAGAAATTATCCCTTGGAACTCATTGTCCTAATTTATTATTATGATTTCTGAAGTTTCTCCTTCTAAAAGAAAATGAATCCTCTTCATGTTTTGTCATTTCTCATGTACAACTCTAACTCGTCTTTACTTTTTATTTGTCTCCTTTATTAGGGTTCATATTGTTCTCTGTCATCTAAATTAAACTCCTTTTCCCCCATGTTGTAACCCATTAGAACCACATAATGATCTATTCTAAAGCAGAGCGAGGCCTTACAGCGTCCAAAATCTCAATTTCTCTGCTTTATAGGATCTATTTATTAGTTTCCCTTCTCCCTTGGATTCTGTATTTTGAAAGAGTTTTTTTTTTTGTCTGAAAATAATGTATTTGCTTTAGTAATCTTTCAACTGTTTTTTATCCTTTACTATTCAGAATTTGACATATGTAATGCTATTGACATATGTAATTGCTATTCAGAATTTCCCATCAGCACAAGACTGGTTTTTACTGATTGTGTCACTGCACTGAGGTGATAAAATTTCCTGCCAGTTTTGAAAGAAAAAAAAGAGAGAATGAATTAAACAATAAAACTTAATGTTTTCAGAAGCCCTCATAGTTATCTTGAGTGAATGCAGGTTTTCCACTAGGCTATTGCAAATGCTGAAAATATACTATAGAGTAATGCTTTAAAAACCTTCAGAATCTGGGAGCCTTAGGCTGTGATGACAGATTTAAATCCCCCCCTCACTGTTTTGCGGGTAAGCAGAGACCAAATCACACTTTCAGTAAACAATGGGTTGAGTCCCAGTTTTATTTTGATTCCTAATTCATGTCCTTTTCATTTTTGCATACTTCCTACCCTCTAGAAGATAGGAATCACCAAACTTGTATATTTGTCACTGAACCTCTGAAATGCGGGATCACTGCAAGAAGATTCTGGAAACCCAGATGCTACAGTCTCTGTGAGTTAAGACTTTACCAAGTCTAAAACCAGAACTTTTTGTTAGGCATTCTCAAAGCACCAGATGACTTGAGAGCCTCTAGGAATATCTTTAAAATATGTGATTAAGCCTAAATTGTATACAGCATAAACTTGGAAATTTCCCAAGCCTTATCTAGTTCCACACAATATAGGGTAAGTCTGAAGTTCAGGATGTCACAATTTACCCTAGGAGACCTTGATTTTGGCCTTCAATCTGTCTTGACAACTACTTTTAAAGTACTGGTAGGTGTGATTTATTTTTTATTTTTTTATTTTTTGTGGGTACCGGGGGTCGAACTCAGGACCTTGCGCGCCAGTGGGTGCCTGTGCTGCTGAGCAATATCACTGGCCCTTTTTTTCGTATGTGGGTTCTGGGAGTCGAACTCAGGACCTCATGCTTGCCAGGCAAGTGCTTATGCCGCTGAGCTACCTCACTGGCCCAGTGATTATTATTTTTAATGCAGAAATCAAAGCCCAGAGCAGTTGAGAATGTTGTAGGAGATTACGCAGCCAGTTGGAAATAGGTAAGCTGCGAGTCTAGAGTTCATATTCTCAGTGGATCAGTGTCTGGCTTCTTGGCGACCAACTAAATATCCTGTGGTTCAGGGGTAATGAAAAGAAGGCAAATCCCAGAGTGAGCTTCACTTTTAAATTCAGGGAGTGGGCAGTTGTGTTTGTGCTTTATGCTACTGACTTCTTGGAGCCAATACAATGAAGATGTTATCCGGAGAACAATTTGGAGATACTTCTACATGGATCTGAAGTCATTGCCAGCACATCAATATGGCACATATTTGATAAACACCATGTGTGTGTGTGTGTGTGTTTTGTTTTGTTTTAAGGGATTGGAGGGTACTGATACATTAGCCATGGATGATAAGTGTCCCTCTTCCCTTACTGAAGCAAGATATAATTTCTATTCTTTCTTCTTAATTCTTGCTTGTCGATCTCTATTCATGGGAAAAAAGTGTGAAAGGGCTGACTCACTGTTTTCTGGTTTTAAACAAGGCCATATTTTCCCTCCTTCGGCAATGCATAACAGAAAAATAACATTAGCATCCAAATCACACCAGCCCCGTAGTAGGCAATCATCAAAGTACAAGAATACAGAATCCATCTTCCATGAACTAGCAGGACTGCTGCGCTGTTGGTGAAATTATCCATGATTAAAAAGAGAAGAGTTCAAACCGCAATCACCTGCTGAGGATGGAAATGTTGACCTCACTTTGGATTTGATTTTTTAAGGGGAATTTCTCTGGCTTTTGCTTTCCCCAGGCAGCTTGTATGTTAGGAGAAAGCAAAAAATGTATTATTGATGCTGTGGTCATAAAAGGAATGTATTCCTCTAAGAGTATTCCTTACAGATAGAGTTTGTAGCATTCATCTTCAGCAGTCCCTGGGGGTGAAAATACATTTGCTTGGAGTCTATTCCAGCTGCCCAATCTTTAATAAAACAACTGGTGAACAATTATTTCATTTACCTCCCATTGCTGAGTGACATTGATTCCCGGGGCTTACAGGCTCAAATGCACCAAATTGGAGGTGATCGTGACAGTGCATAATGTGGTCATGAGGAAGTACATTGTTTGCTCCGTAAAGTGCACTGGGGATGACAGCTTCCTTTCATGAGGGTGTCTGTTTAGCTGTAGAAATCGTCAGGACAAAAAAAGAAACCTGGTTCCCTGCGGCCTGTGTTTTAAGGAGGAAGAAAAAAATAGTCAAAAAATATTATGTGGAAATTGTTTTTTTCTTTCTTTCTCTTCAGCGTGTCCTTTAGAATCTATTTGCAACTATCAATCACCTTCCAATATACCATATATGTGATTTCTTAGAGCTATCAGTTAAGTTATTTAGACCCCAAAGCAATGCATGTTAAATAACTGTTGAGGGACCTAGGAGGAGAATATTTTCCATTTTTATCTGCTTAGGATCATCACAATTCCACTCCAACTTCAGTGAATTTAGAGGAAGGATTATGTTCCTGTAAATTTCAAAAACACCCAGATGATACCAATTGGTCATTATCATTTCAAAGCATCCATGGTGTAACATATATATCTCCGGTGGGAAAATGGAACTCACAAAGAACATGAAATGAGCAACTATTAACGGCCTGAGAAAGGTTTTTCACTTTGATAATTGGAAGGTTTTTGCACAATAGATGGATAATAATTATTATAATTAAGTTTTGCTTCCCTGAATAATGTTACCACCTTAATTAGTAAAAACTTAGTCCAGCCTGCAATCTGTGGAAAACTGTGTACAAATTATACAAGTCCATGAGCATTTTCATCCATTTTATCATATACACAATTACTCAAAATTGCTTTAATCTTAGTTCTTCATTATCTTGGGAGATATTTAATTCCAGAAGCTGCTTCCTTGGACATAAAATGCAAGTCCTTATTAAAAGGCAAAGAAATTGTACTTTTCTTTGATAGTATAATTTGGTTTTGATGAATGAACACTTCAGTCATAATGTGGGCCAAGGTTTGTGTAAGAAAATCTACCACAGGAAATTATTCTTTCTGGGACCCTGTTCCCCAGTGCTCAATGGCTGATTGTCCACTCTCCCTCTAATATCTGTCCCTTTGGATTTTAATGGAAATAGGGGATGAAAAAAAAAAAAGAGCCAAGATTTCCAGGTTCAGTAATGATGGAAACAGCAGGATATGAAGTTATTTTTAATTCTCATTACCTAGCTCAGGGAACAAATTTACAATCCACTTTGTTAAATTGTGGGTTAAAAATTTTTAAAAATTTATGTGGTCGTAGATGTCACTACATAGTCAAAAGTAGTGAGATGGTAATTAGGATGATGATTTCAAATTCTATGGATCAAAATCATCTGGGGACCAGTGTGAGCTGGGACACTTTGGATTAGTTCTGGAACAGACGCTACTCACAACAATTTAAGCAATAAGGACCTCTCTGGGGTCTGATGAGCTCAGAGGCACCATGGGCCTTGAGCATCTGGAATGCTCTGACCTCTGTGCATTCTCTGATCTTTTCTGCACATCTATTTCCTGTCCTCTTTCAGATGGATTTCTCTGCTTCTCAGGAGAACTGGGGGTGGGGGAGAGAGTGGGGGGGGAGAGAGAATTTTCCTCCTAATCCCAGTTCTAACATTCCCAGAGTAGGGCCCAACTGGCCATGTTAAGTCAACCATTCACTGTTCACCCCTAGCCAAACAACCTGATGGTCAGAGAGATGAGTAAAATCATTTCCATCATAACTGTGTGAGTAGAGGGGTTGGGGTGTGGGCACAGAAGGAGCTGGGCAGATATAATTACACTGTAGGAATTTAAAAGCTCTATCCATTGTGCATATGTACCACATTTTCTTTTTCCGTTCACCTGGTGAAGGATGTTTATGTTGACTCCATGTCCTGGCTATTCAGTCATAAGACAGCACGAAATCCTGTCATTTGTGCCTATGTGGATGGACCTGCAGGACACTGTGTTAAGTGAAATTAGCCAGGCACAGAAAGACAAGCGCCAGATGATCTTAAGTTGAATTTAAGAAAGTCAATCTTATCAAAGTTGAGAGTAGAATTGTGGTTACTGGAAACCGTAACCAAGATGGAGGACTTGATCGATGGGTTCGAGGTTATTGTTTATTGGGAAGAATACATTTTAGTGTTCTATGGCATAGCAGGGTGAATATAATTAGCAATAATGCACTATATGTCTCATAATAGTTAGAAGAGAGGAATCTAGTCTCTCTATATAGTGAATCTACTCACTATAAGGAAATGATAAAATTTTCAGGTGATAAATCTGCTAATTATTCTAAATTCATCACTACTCAGTACGTACATGAATTAAAACATCCATTCTACCTCATCAATATGTATAAGTATTATGTCGATCAAAAATAAGAAAGATATATCTGAAAATTTCCAGTATCTACTCACTTTAAGAACTGGAAAAACTTAGCTCTCAAATGTCAATTTTAGAAAGGCAGATAAGCAGCAGTTTCAAGCTTGCTTTGCACTCTCCTTTTCCTACCCACTGGAATGGTGGCAAGAGAACCAGTTTGTCCAGTGCACAGTGAGAGATTGGGCTCCAGGGAGAGATGGGCTGTGAGTGTTGGGTTAGCTGGGCCTGACCCTGTGGGACTACACGGCAGAGTCCAATTAGGGCAGAGGTGAAATGAGTGTGGCTGAGTGTGCCTCGCCATCAGTGGAAAGCCCCCCAGAGGAGTGTGGCTATACTGCACAGTGTTTCACCCCACTTTTGGCCTGTTCAATTCATGAGCCTCCCCAGATGCTCACAGAAAAGAATGGGAAGGTCCTGAGGGAGAGGCACAGAGACTAGCCACTCAGAGTGAGCTTTTCTTCCCTTTCTCCTCTATGAAACAAAATCCCCAATCTATAAAGAGAGGAGCAAGCAAGCTGTCACCCTTAGGGTACCGGTGAAATTCCACTGCAGTTGATGGAAAGGAAATGGAAAAATTGTAAGCCTCCAGGGAGAGACAGGAATGTATTCTGGGTTCAGAACTACACCAGGATTCTCCAGCAGCAGGAAATGCAGCTGCATCCTGAGGCTTTGCCAAGCCCATCTGGGCTGCCCCATGGGAGCAGCCAGGAAGCTAGAAGACTTACTATGCCTGGAAATCAGAAGGGATGTCCTCGTGAGCTTGGGTTGCTGTAACAAAATGCCATAAACTGGGTGGCTTATAAACAACTGATACTTATTTCTCACAGTTCTGGGGGCAAGGCGTCTGATATCAGGGTGCCAGCATGGCTGGGTTCTAGTGTGGGTCATCTTAGGGCTGCTGATGGCTGACTCCTAGCTGTGACCTCACATGGAAGAAAGAGAGTTTCCTGAGGCATCTATGATAAGATCACCAATCCCATTCATGACAGCTATACTCTGTGACCTACTCACATCCAGAAAGCCCCACCTCCTAATACCACCACATTGGGCATTAGACTTCAATATACGTTTTTTTGTTGGGTGAGACAAGCATTCAGCCTATAACTGGTTGTTATGGTTTGTATCTAGATGCTCCCCCAAAGCCCCATGCGGTCATAGGTAGGGAGTTTTGAAGGTGGCTGGATTAGGGTGCGATGTTGGAATTAAGGAGGTGATGCTGGTATTAAGAGTGTGATGCTGGGATTAAGGATTCCCTACCCTGGGTGTAGCCTCGATGAAATATGAAGAGACAGAAAGAAGCTACTCAGCTACTTCACTGCTTTGCTGCCTTCTGCCTGCTCGGCCATGGTCTGTTTGTCCTCTGCCATGTCACCCTGCCTTGGAGCCAGTGACTATTGACTGAACCCTGTACAAACTGTGAGCTGAAATAAACTTTTCCTCCTTCAATATTGGGCGGTGGGTATTTTGTCTCAGCAATGAGAAAAGTAACTAAGATACTGGTGGTATGGTAGAAAACTCCTAGGTCACTACTCTTTATGCAGCATTATCCTTCTCTACTACACAAATATTTCTTGACCTCCAAATTGAAATATTTTATTTTGGTGGATCTGCAGCAGGCCTGAAGAATCTGAGTTCAAAACAAAAGCAACAGCAACAACAAAGTCTCTGAGAATTTCCTGTGGGGAAACCCAAGGCTTGTGGATATATCAATTGGATAGCATGAATGTAAACTTAGTCATTGACTCCACCATTTGAAGGTATCTCAGTTCTACCATGGTTTGGCTGGCAATTAGTTACATTGTAAGAGTTTAAACACAAAAGGAAAATAGCTGAGCGGCTTAAGAATAGTACCCAAGCCTCTTTTGTTTATCAGCTGGTGTTGCCAGATTTAGCAGGAATACAGAACACCCTAGTTAAATATGAATTTCTGATAAAGGACTAAAAGAATTAATATAAGTAGGCCCAGTGTAATATTTGAGTGTTTACTGGAAATTTAAATTCAGCTGTCAAGTCTCTACTTTCTTTTGACATCTTTCACACCAGTGTGTCTGTAGCATATTGCCTAGAACATAGTAGGTGCTTAATTCTTATCTGTTGAATGATCGAACTGAAAGACATGCTTTAATTCTTTAAATATTACTTACACCAGCTTCTAGTTTGAAATGAAAGAATCTACTTTTAGGTACATTGACAATTGAGGCCAAAGTGTTTAATACTCAAATACACCTGACACTAGATGGTGCTCACGTTTGTCCATTTTTTCATTCCATGTTATCTGTTGAGATCATTGCCAATCCATGGCCTATTGAACCAATCTTCAATAAATAGAAAGCTTCATTAACTGTTGATATCTTGTGTCTCGAGACATGAATCACAGGTACTGGTAAGAATTATGGACATGAAAGGAGTCTGGATAATGAAATAACTTTCTTAGAAATAACCCCTGCTTTCAGAAGGTCTGTGTGTATTTTATGTTATTCTAATACTTCTTTTTATATTCCCCTTCCTATCTTTTCACTCCTCAGAGTTGATGAGTGATGACTATTTACTTGTCACCTGTAGACAACAAAAGAGGATGACTCTGTTTTCTATATGTGCCCATTACATGGAATAGGCTCAATTCATTTAGCACATGAGATTTCAAGGTCTCGAGGATCTGCTAACATCTGTAGCCTCCTCAGAATCTGTTGGCAGTAGGCTGTAGTCACTTGAATACTATCTCCTGGGTTCGCTTCTCAGTTGCCTTTATGATAGTGCAAAAGACAAGAGTGATAAGGTGAGGAACAATAATAAAAACAAAAATAAAGGCAAAATAAAAACAAACGTCATTTATGGCATTAGACAAATGAACCTCACTTTGAAAAGAACTAACTGAATGGTTATTTTCAATTTGCAAACAAAAAATCAAGTTTCTACTTGATCAAGTATTTAGGGAGAAGTAGTAACAAACTTCTGGTGGAACCAAAACTTGAGCTTTGTTCTGAATGCAGTCTTATCAGTTGGCTCCCAAGTCTGCTTGTGTCTGGTGTTTAGAGTTGCTAATCAGGCATTCAGAATGTTTGTATAAAAGTATTGGGGTGTCCTGGACTTTTGAGCCATTATATAGAAGGACGTAAGTCTTTATTTTCCTGTCCAGGCACGTGCAAAGAAAGTGGGATTTTGGACACATGTGTTTCAGCCTGTAAGTACAGATGTATATTTCCCTATGTACCTACATACCCAGCTGCCATTTCTTTACCAGTTATTTGGACAAAGATTGGACTGACATTCTTAGAATGTTGCATAGGGACAGTGAGAAACTAGTGGTGAGTTATGATATTCAAAAGACAAAAAGTATTGGGAAACATGGAATCTAAAGTTATGCAGAATAAAACAATGAGTTAGAAGAGGAAATGGATCTGCCCAGAGGATAAAGGATGAGATGGAGAGAAAACAGCAGGGGAATCATAGTGTCCCAGCATGGGAAGAGAGGAAGTGCTTGATAATGCAGCCGTGTTTATTTTTTATTTCTTTGAGGTCACCCACATCTTTAAAATAAATGCTTATTTTACTTGAATTTACTAACATGAGTTTCTGTTGTTTGCAATTAATGGTCTCCAATGCCATTTCTCCAACCCTCCCATCTCATTTCTTCTGATTTTCCATAGTTAGCTTCCTTCCTGGAGGGTGGGTCTGCCTAAGCTTCCCTGACTGGACATTAAGGTAAATTAGGAACCTGTGGGAGAACTTTGCTTTTCCAAAAGGTTTAACCCACTTGATCCAAGTTACGATTATAGAAATCCAGTAACATACTCTCTTAGTTTAAGCCCCCATTAGATTCACAGGAAAAATAACTATTCTCAATGGAACAGCCAGTCTGTCATTAATGGTTATTAGGTCAGAAAGAAAGAATCAGCAAAATGCAATTTTTCTGGTATCTCTGCTATGCTCCTCTTCCATGCCACTTGGGCTTTGGAGCCAGCCAACCATGGACTGTAACCATGAGCCAAAATAAACCTTTCCTCTTTATGGTGTTGGTGTCAGGTATTTTGTTCCATTGACAAGAAAGTGACTTAGACATATTGATACCAGAGAAGCGGGGTCATTCCTGTTTCTACCTAACCATGCAGTTTAGAAACATTTGGAACTGGTTTGCGGGAAGAGTCTGAAAAGGCTGGGATATACCAGATAGAGAAGCCCTAGAACGTAAGAACCTGAACTTGATGAGAGATTCTGGTCCAAGCTCAGGAGACCAGAATGCAGATAAAAATGCAGAAGATAAAGACCAGCCTTATTTCTTTTGGGAATAAGGCTCCATTGAGAGTTAGACTCAAGACCATGTGGGTTAAACTCTGGCAGAAAATTTGTCTACATTTTGCTCATGTTCTGAGACTGTATGGGAAACTGAGATTAAGGGTGGTGGACTAATTAATTTGCTGGAGGAAATTTCAAGGCAGTCCAACATTCAGACTGTGGCATGGGTACTACTGGTAGTTTTTAGCCAGGTTTATACTGAGAAACAGAAGCAAAAAGCCCATTTAAAAAGCTTTCAGGGCCGGTGATATGGCTCAGCGGCATAAGCGCCTGCCTGGCAAGCGCGAGGTCCTGAGTTCGACTCCCGGTACCCACATAAAGGAAAAAAAGGGCCGGTGATATTGCTGAGTGGCACAAGCACCTGCTGGCAAGCATGAGGTCCTGAGTTTGACTCCCGGTACCCACATAAAAAAAATAAATAAATAAAAAAATATAAAAAGCTTTCAGTTTCACCGGAAAGTAAACACCTGTAAAGTTGGAGCACAGAAGGGCATGGCTGCTGAAAAGATTAGCACCTAGGCATTGGGAATGTAGCTCAGTGGCACAATGCCTGCCTGGCAAGCGCAAGGCCCTGAGTTTGATTCCTGGTACAAAAAAAAAAAATCACCTAAAAGAAGCCAAGTACTTTGCATCAAAATGATAGGAAAAATTGCTTAAGAGCACCTCAGAAGTTAGCAAGACTGTACCCTTCACAAGCTTGAAGGTGTAAAAGTAGAAGACTTTGTTTTGAGAAAAGAGTTCCAGGCCACCCTTCTGGAGAAGGGCCTCCTAAGGACCTGGTTTCCCAGGATTTGGTTCACAGTGTTTAGGCAGTCAGAGTCCTCTGCAGCCATGGTCCAAGGGGCCTAGTTACTGCTCAGTCTGGTGGCAGACTTTGGTGGCATTCACCTGGTCCTGGTTTTATAGGTATGCAGAATGTACAAGTCGTGGGGTTATGGACACTTCTACCCAGATTTCATAAGAAGGCCTGGAAGACCAGGCAGTATACCCCTGAAAGGGCAGTGTACAGACCTGTGAAAGTAAAGCTGAAAGGGTAGTGGAGACCCCAGGAAGGTGGAGAAGCCAGGAACACAGAATATCTGCTGAGGAAACCAAAAAGAGTGAGCAAAGCCAGCCTGAGAGAGACTGTGGGTGTGGTTACCAGCAATACCAGAGGGACAGAGTTTGCTTTGAGTCTCAGAGGAGATTTTTTTTTTTGTGGGTACCGGGGGGTCGACCTCAGGACCTCGTACACCAACAGGCACCCGTGCCGCTGAGCGATATCACCGGCCCCTTTTTCGTATGTGGGCTCCGGGAGTCGAACTCGGGCCCTCGTGCTTGCAAGGCAGGCGCTTACGCCGCTGAGCCATCTCACCAGCCCTCAGAGGAGATTTTTGACTTGGACATTTTAACAGTGCTGAAACTGTTAAAACTCTGGCACCTTAGAGATGAACTAAATGCATTTTGCGTAAATAGACGTGTGAGTGTTTTCAGATCCATTGTAAGACCAAGACCCCAAAAGGGGGTCAAGAATGACTCCCAAAGGCCTCATGAATTCACAGGTGGGCTTTGTGGAAGGTGACTGGGTCTGGGGTGATGTATTCACCAGAGGGATCATCCATTGGTGGCAGGTATATCTGCCTCCCTGGCTCCTCCTTTCTCTCTCTGCTTCCTGGCTACCATGACATGAGCACATTTCCTCTCCTGTATGCCCCTCTACCATGTTACTTCTGCCTTGGATCCAGCCTGACCATTGACTAACCATGAGCCAAAAATAAACCTCTGCTCCTTAATTTGGGAGTGTCGGGTATTTTGGCTCAGTGAAGAGAAAGTGTCTCAGATAAATAGCTATTAAGTCATAAAGAGAGAAGCAGCAAAACACATTATTTCTGGTGTCTCCATTGTGTCACAATACCAGGAAAGGTGTAGCTATTGCATTCTTTGCAAATTGTTATCTTCAAAGTCTGTTGCCAGTAATTGGAACTCATCAAAATTAGAACAGATTATCCAGCTTGTAACTGAAAAGTTCTCTTTAGTTCTTTTGGCAAGTAAGCGTGTGCTTAATTTCAATTAGAAGCTGAAGCCCACGGAGGTGCATATTATATAAACTTGCCAACTGATGCCATCTGTGAGTGTAGGAAGGCAAGCCTCGCCCTTGTTTAGGTGCATCCCTTACAGAAGAAAAAGACACAGACAAACCAAAGCTTTATTCCTTCTATTTGTTTTTTTTTTTTTTTTTTTTTTTTTGCATTTTTGTGATCCTATTTTAGTCTACATAGGCTTTCATATTGATTGTAGAAATTCTTATGCCTGTATCTTGTACCCTGAGCAACTACTTTAAAGATAACAACATGTAATGTTTTAACTATTGTTATTCTCCTATTATTTTGTTATGAAATTTTGTTTTACCTTATTTTCTGTTAAAAATAAAATACTATAGACTGAGTACCTTTAACAAGAGAAATTTTTTTCTCATGGTTCTAGAGGCTGGGAGTCTGAGATTAGGGTACCAGCATGGCCTGGTTCTGGTGAGGGCTCTCTTCCTGGTTTGCAGATGGCAGCCATCTTGCTTTGTCTTCACATGGCAAAGGCAGTAAGCTCCCCAGAGTTTCATCTTACAAATGCACTAATCTCATCATGAGGGAGCCCAGTTCATGACCTGATTTATCCCTATTTATCTTCAAAGGCCCTACCTCTAAATACCATCACATTGGGAATTAGGGCATCAACATATGAATTGGAGGGTTGGGAGCACTATTCAGTCTATATCAGTGCTCCTGAAGGAAGAATAATTATTTCTAGGACTTTTGATAGAATAGTTTTCTTTGAGATTTGTAAATGTCCCTTCCCTTTTCTTTGCTGTAGTCTGTTCCCAGTTCTATACTCTAATTAGTTTACCGGTATTTGAACTGGACTGCAGTTATGCATTTGCTTGGATTGTGCTGTGAGGGTGTGGTTTGCCCTTTCATGCTTTGCACTTAACTGAGGATAAAGGTTTATGTTTTTCTTTCGAGAGATAGTTTTTTGTTTTTTAAGAAAAATGTATTTTAATGCACTGAATAAATTCTAAAGAAGTCGCATCCACAAGAACTCTAAAGTGTTCATATATTCTTTAGTAACATTTCAAAGGTATTCTGCAGTTGAAAAACATGTTTATAGTACTGTATTTCATTTGTTTTTGTTTGTGGAGCTTTGACCTTGCAGTATCACTATCTTTTTCTTATTGACCATAATCACCTACTGTAACTTGAAACTTCTCTTCTTTTCTTCTTTCTTTATACGGTAGATATAAGTCAATCATAAAGGAAAGAGGGTCTCAAATAGAAAAGGAGCATAAACGAACTTGAAACTAAAAAAATGATGTTTCATCAGGATGAAGCATTTGGGCTGAGTACTTATGAGAGACTAAGTCATGATGAGCTGGAAAAATAGAAGGCATTGGGGATCTTACATCTTACAATAAGATACAGATTGGAGCCAGTTGTGGTGGTGCGCACCTGTAGTCTCAGCTACTCAGGAGGCTGAGGCAGGAAGATCATTTAAGTCCACAAGTTTAAGACCAGCCTGAGGAATGTGAGACTTTGTCTCAAAAGCAGAGCAAAAGAGAACAAAACAAACTACACCCCTCACCAACAAAAGGGAAATGTAGATCAGTTAGGTTCAGTGATAAAGAGACCTTCTGGTTCCCAGAGCAGATTACTTAGAAATAAAAATGGTATTTAAGGCGGAATATTGTGGCACCATATGTTGATGAGTCAAATCACGGAGGTAATGAAAGGGGAGTTTTGGGGAGCTCCTGCAATGTTTCCAATGAGACCTAGTTGTAGAAATGTAGAGCCAGACGGACTCCTGAGTATTATCTAGCCTTCATCTTTTTACAGTCTAGGAATCTGGAAATGTAAAACAATGCTTGGATATTTAACCAGGGTTGGAAACTGGAGAAATGGGAAAGGCAGGAAGGTGTTAAATAGGAACTAAAAAAATGACAATTAGATACAGCTAGAGAATAGTCTTTCTGCAGTAGCCAGCAAAAACATCTGATCTATAAACTAAATACATCTCTCAGGAGAGGAATGTGTATTGGAAATAAAAATATGCTGATTTGAAAGAAGAATTGTTCTTAAGGGCCCCATGCCAGAGTCACCCAGGAAATTTGCTTTCTGATAAGCAATGGAAGCAAATTATCTGATTTCAAAAGGGCTAATTTCCTGATTCTGAGCTCTGTGGTTTTAAAGCACAATATATTTTGATGTGCAGAGAGGAATGCAGGGTTTGCTGTTTGTGTTAGCCTAAGGATCATCATCTTCTAATGTGAGATGAGTTCAGAAAGTTTTAATTCATGAATCTTGGCAGTCCAATTACCATGTTTCTTTTTCAACACTGTTTCTTTGAGCTATTCTGTGAGCACAAAGAAAAATGTAAGAGAAGTGTCCTGGTCAATCTGCATTTTCTTTTGGCAATCGGTGTAAGGATAAATTTAACTCAGCCGTAAGTATTATTTCTGGTTTTATAACAATGCCCCTGCAAAGGAGTCATTGCAGGTGTCCATAAATCATGCAGTAGGAAAGCTCATATTTTTAGAGTAATTTAAAGAGGTCTTATAGTCATTTTTATGGTATGTGGAATTTGGGTATCGATAGGGTGACTGTGGTTCCAAGTTTGTCTGGGCTAGTTTCAGTTCATGACTATTGTCCTGTTATAATTATTTAATAGCTCCACAGCCTGTCCCTTTCAACACTGCTCCAGTTTGGATGATGAATTACACGGTTTTTGGAGGCTACGGAAGAAGATCCCGCTGTAACTGTAACTCATCAGCAGGCTCGTCTTAACTTTTAATCACGACCATTGATCTCACCTTGTTAGGGTCGGGACGCCCGCCGCGTGAAAGAAGACTCCAAGAAGCTTTCTCTCATGCAAAAGGCAAAGGGATTTTATTTTCCAAGCATGCGTGGGGCACACTGAACACGCAGGAACAGTGGGCCACGAGGTTTGTCTGTGCAGGGCTTATATATCTATAGAACAAAGGGAGGAGGGGTCTCAGCAAGCGTGGTTACAGAAACAAATAGCATTGGTTAGTTTGAACAGATTTTTACATTCATTGGGGAAGATACTCATATGGGGGGTCTAGAGGCTGGGCAGTAGTGGCCATTTCCTAATATGGACTGAGGATGGCCCAGAACAGCACATTCTGTAACTCTTGCAAATTCCTTAGCTCGGGGTCAGTCATTATCTAGCAGCCCAGTTCTTTGTTCTGTCCTTATCTAGTTTGGGTAGCTAGGTACCAGCTTAATTCCGGAACACTGGGAGGTGGGAGACATCCTGATCTATACATTCCCAGAAGGGAAAATTTTTCCTCACATTCCCCCCTTTTTCTTATGAGAATCTTTAATCTTAAAGATGGAAGTCTTGTTGGAGGGATTGGTATTGTTGTCTAATAACCATAAGCTTGACTATTGATATTTGTTGTCTAATGAAGGTAGTTATTCGATTTAGCACGCATGGTCCTATTGTGACCAGGAGGAGTATAACTAAGAGTGGGCCTGCTAGCGGCATTAAGTATGGGAGAATGCCACTCCATAAACCCCCATAAGGTGTCTGAATTTCTCTCTCTTTTTGTCATTGTTTTAAGCGTTGGTTTAACCTGTCCATGGATTCTTTGACTACTCCTGAGTTGTCGGCATAAAAACAACATTTTTCTTGTAAAGCAGCACATAGTCCTCCTTCTTTCATGAAAAGGAGGTCTAGTCCGCGTCTATTTTGTAATACTACTTCAGACAGGGAGGTTAGAGAAGCCTGGAGGGCTTTTATGGACATTTCTAATTCCTGAAGATCTTGATCAATTACTTTTTGCATTGAATCTATATATTTAGTGCCCTGAATGAGCACTGCAGTCCCTGTACCCACACCAGTGGCGATTCCTAGGCCAGCTAGGACAGCTAAAGTTAATGATATGGGTTCTCTCTGGTACCTGGTTGTTGTCTTTTCCTTGATTTTTTCAAAAGACTCACTAGAGTAATATATGATCCGAGGAAACAGTTTCACCATCACACAATAGTGAGCTGAATTGTTAAACACCTTGGTAGAGACACAGTGGGTGATTCCAGTGTTACAGGCCCATTGGGTTCCATCAAGGGGGAGTAAATATCCTGTTGATGTAGAGACATTATGAGTCTGTAGGCACAACTGTCTTATATTTTCTGGAGGTGTCCCTATGCAGATCCCTTTCCCTGAGACTTCAGAAAGGGTGAGGCGGTGATTGCCATTCCAATCACAGGAATCATCTGTCTGTAGGCTTTGGTAAGTGCCATTAATTGCAATGCCCTCATAGTATGGGGGTGCCGCAGATAAGCATAGCCAGCAAGATTGTGTTAGGTCACTCTGGGTATAATTTAACATTGAATAGGCTCCCAATATAAGATTATATAATCTATCTACTGTTTCAGCTGGCTGCCTGGTTGGGAGCTGGTCTGGCTGGTGTGTAAAGTCGGACTCAGTCTGTGAGGATAACGCCATAGCAGAGCTGGACACATTAAATGAGGCAGTGTTCATGGGCATAGAAGTGGGGGTGGTTGTAGCCAATTTAGGGGCTCGAGTGAGTTGGGGTTGAGTCTTGGGCTTTAGGACTGGATTTGGACCAATTGCAACTTTTGGTAGTATGGCAATTTTCTTGATAAGTATAAAGGCTCCGGAATGTGAGGTGGCATCAAATCTAGTGCCCCACATTCTTCCCAAAGTCCAACCAAGGTCATTAGGGTCTCGTGGTATAATAGTTATGTTTGTTTGTTTCCATTGCCAGGTAAAATAAGGGTCTGGGGTTGTAGACCAACCGGTCGCTAGAGTTTCACATCCCCAATAAGCACAATAATATTGACCTGGGCTATTGCAGTAGCTTTTGCCAGGATTAGATGCAGGGCACATGTAGAGTCGTCTAGCACACCAGGTGGCTGGGGTTGGGTTGGGATAAGGGGGCGGAAGGAACAAGCAGGGGTGGATCGAGAGATCGGGTGTGCCAGATCCTTCCCAGGCTACGAGGACTTTGTGGTCCTCCATACGAGTAATGGTCCATTTCCATGGTTGATGTATATTTTGTCCCACACAGAGGGTCAGTAACCCATTTAGTATTAACCAGTACATCTTAGACAGTTAAGGACACTCAACCCAGTTATAATAATCAGGTAAAGTAGGATGAAAACAACTTTTTGGAGAAGTCCCCAATGTTGTTCCTGTAAAACAGTCCAAAAGGCTATAGCAAAAATTAGAATCAGAAGAGCAAATACAATTGTAAATGTCAACGGGTAACAATACATGGAGCAGTCTTACGAATTACGAGTAAGCTTGATCTTAAGAGGGTCTTGAGTCTTCTGGAGGATCCAGGAGTCGGTCTCCGACGGAGGAGCTGAGGGCTTGAGGTGTGAAGCGTGTATCCAAGAAGCAATGCCGTCCACTTTAACGGCTGTGGGGGTAGTCAACAGTACCTGGTATGGTCCCTTCCAGCGTGGTTCTAAGGTTTGTACCTGGTGGCGACGGACGTAGACGAAATCTCCTACGTTGTACCGGTGAGGTGTGGGTTCGTCAGGCTGAGGAGAGTTGACGCCACAAGATCTTTTGAATCTGGTCCAGAGCCTGGAGTCTATCAACTAAGAAAGTATGGGGTAAATGGGCACCCTTAGGCAGAGGGTTGAGGTCTCGAATTGGGGGAGGAGTTCCATACATAATCTCAAAAGGAGTCAAGTTAGGTGGCTGGGAGAAAGGGGTGTTTCTAGCTCTAAACAAAGCATAGGGTAGGAGCATAGTCCAATCTTTAGAGCCAGTCTCTTTGACTAATTTTGTTAAGGTCTCCTTAATCGTTCTATTCATTCTTTCTACCTGTCCTGAGCTCTGGGGTCTATAAGCACAATGAAGTTTCCAATCAATCCCCAATATCTTGGCCAATCCCTGACTTACTTGAGCCACGAATGCCGGCCCATTGTCAGACCCGATTACCTTTGGCAGGCCGAAACGAGGAAAGATTTCTTCCATCAATTTTTTTGTTACCGTTTGCGCAGTTTCCTTTTTGGTAGGGAAAGCTTCGGTCCATCCTGAAAAGGTGTCTACAAAGACTAACAAGTACTTGAGTCCATATTTGGCCAGTTTTATTTCAGTAAAATCCACTTCCCAAAACTGTCCTGGTCTAGTTCCTCGTAATCTTTTTCCCTTGGAGGCTTTTGTGGGAAAGGCGTTGACAATCTGGCAAGTTTGGCAATCTGAGGTGACTTGTTCTGCCAGTGTTTTAATTTGTGAGGGAGACAGTTGACTCTCTGTTGGTAAATTTCTGGCCAATAAGCACAGTTTTTTTGTCCCCAGATGGGTTAACTTATGAGCTTGTTGGAAGTAGGTTAAAAGTTCGGTTTTTCCCATCTTGGGAGATTGGAGAGGCTCATCTGGATGTGTCTCAGGTGGAGCATCGACCTCCAGGAGCAAAGTAGTAGGGGCACTTAAGGCTGCCTGTTTTGCAGTCTTATCTGCATGATTGTTTCCCCGTATTATGGGACTGGTGCCCTTTTGGTGGCTATTGCAGTGTACTATAGCTAACTTTTGTGGCAACATGATAGCTGTTAAGAGTCTAAGAATCTCCGTTTTGTTTTTAATTTCCTTGCCCGCAGAGGTTAAGAGTCCTCTCTGTTGATAAATAGCTCCATGAATATGTGCCGTAGCGAAAGCATATCGGCTGTCAGTATAAATGGTGGCCCTTTTTCCCTGTGCCAACTCTAAAGCCTTTATAAGGGCAATTAATTCTGCTCTCTGTGCAGATGTACCTTCTCTTAGTCCTGCCGACCAAATAACTTGAGTCCCATCTGTAACCGCGGCCCCCGCATGTCTCTTACCTTCTAGTAAGAAACTGCTACCGTCAGTGAACCAGGTTACTTCTGCGTCAGGGAGTGGCTGGTCTGTTAGGTCTTGGCGAATTCCAATTTCTTCCGCCAGGATTTCTTGACAGGTATGTAGGATTGGCTCTGACGTCTCTTCAGGTAGCAGAGTGGCCGGGTTGAGGGTGGTTGGAGGTCCAAATGTGATTCGATCCTTATTTAGCAGCAGGCTTTGGTAGTGAGTAATTCTGGCATTAGAGAGCCATCTATCTGGAGGCTGACGAATAACACTCTCCAGTGTGTGTGGGGCTACTATAGTCAACTTTTGTCCCAAAGTCAGTTTATCTGCATCCTTAGTTAGGATGGCTGCTGCAGCGATAGCCTTTAGACAGTGAGGCCATCCATTAGCCACTGGATCTAATTTTTTTGACAAGTAGGCCACAGGGCACTTCCATGGGCCAAAGGCCTGAGTTAGTACCCCGCGAGCTATCCCCCGTTTTTCCTCAATATAGAGGGTGAAGGGTTTTTCTACATTGGGGAGAGCCAATGCAGGGGCAGACAGAAGGGCCTTTTTAATATCGTCAAAGGCTCGTTGTTGATCAGCGCCCCAGATGAAAGAGGTATCCCCCTTTAGAAGAGGATATAGGGGAGCGGCTAGGGAGGCAAAACCTGGGATCCACAAACGACAAAACCCAGCAGTCCCCAAAAATTCCCGCAATTGTTTTTTACTCGTGGGTGGGGGAATTTGAGTGACTGTTTTCTTTCTGGCTTCAGTGAGCCACCGTTTTCCATCCTTGAGAGTGTATCCTAGAAAGACAACCTCTTTTTGGCAAATTTGGGCCTTTTTAGCAGAGGCTCGATATCCCAACCTAGCTAACTCTTGTAACAATTCTCGAGTCCCATACATACAGTCTAGTTTGGAATCCGCGGCCAGCAAAAGATCGTCGACGTACTGGAGCAGGGTCACGGCAGGATGTTGGACTCGGAAAGTTGCCAGGTCCTTATGGAGAGCCTCATCAAAGATAGTGGGGGAGTTCTTAAATCCTTGGGGGAGCCGTGTCCAAGTCAATTGTCCTGACATCCCAGTGTCAGGGTCTGTCCATTCAAAGGCAAACAGAGGTTGACTATCTTTATGTAGAGACAAACAAAAGAAAGCATCTTTTAGGTCTAGGACTGTATACCAAGTCTTTTTGGGACCCAGGGTACTAAGCAAATTTTATGGATTAGGCACCGTAGGGTGTATGTCTTCCACCCTGTTGTTTACCTCTCTTAGGTCTTGCACTGGTCTGTAATCTTCTGTTCCCAGCTTTTTGACCAGTAACAAAGGCATATTCCAAGCTGAACGACATGGTATGAGCACCCCCAATTTGAGAAACTTTTGTATATGTTTTTTAATCCCTTTGTGAGCCTCTTTGTTAATATAATATTGTTTGATGCGGACCGGCGAGGCAGAGGCCTTTAGGGAAATTACCACGGGGGGCTGTAGTGTGGCCAGCCCCAATCCAGCAGTTTCAGCCCAGGAACCAGGAAACTCTGTTAACCAATCTTGGGGTATGGTTTGTGCCATAGGCTGACTATAAAGTTGGTATTCATCCTCAGCTGCTAGCGTGAGCATGGTCACCATAGGTTGACTCACCAAGGGGTTAAGAAATGTCACTTGGGGTCCCTGAGGCTCAAACGTTATTCTGGCTCTCAATTTGGTTAATAGATCTCTTCCCATGAGGGGTGCCGGACATTCTGGAATCACCAGAAAGGAGTGTTGAACTCTTCCTTTACCCAAATCCATAGTTCTTTTAGTAGTCCATGCCCTAAATTTGCTCCCATTAGCCCCTTGAACTAGAGACCCTTTAGAGGAGAGAGGTCCCAATGGGGCTTGGAGAGCAGAAAAAACGGCTCCCGTATCTACTTCAAAATTAATTGGGGTCCCCTCCACATTAAAAGTTACCCTGAGCTCGGGGAGGGGATCCGAGCCCCGTCCCCTCTAATCTTCTTCTTCTAAGGCCAGTACATTGGGCTGTTGGCGTTGTGAAGCCTCTAAAGCCAGTTTTTGCTTTCTGTCTCTCTCTTTTTTCCTTTTGAGTTTGAGACATTCTTTCATGTGATGTCCTTGTTCCTTGCAATATGCACATTGGTTGGGGTCAAGAGGGGGGCGGCGTGGCCTACCTTCATCTGTTTCTCCCTGAATACCCTTTACAACTGTAGCCAAGATTTTTGTCAATTCTTTATTTCTTTTCTTATCTCTAGTCAATTCTTCCTCCTTTCTCTCCTTTTCCCTTCTCTGTTCCCTTTCTTCCTCTGTTTCCCTCTTATAATACACCTTATCAGCTTCCTTTACTAAATCCCTTAAGGTTAAATCCTGCAATCCATCTAGCCGCTGGAGCTTGCGTCTAATGTCTGAGGCCGACTGTCCTATAAAGGCCATGGCAACGGATGCCCGTTGTCCCTCATCCTGAGGGTCAAAGGGAGTGTATCTACGGTACGCTTCCATTAGCCTTTCTAGAAATATTGAGGGTGACTCAGTAGGCCCTTGAAGAATTTCTCTTACCTTAGCCAAATTTGTAGGCCATCTAGCGGCCGCCCGGAGACCCGCCACTAGAGTCTGGCGATAGATGGTCAGATGCTCCCTACCTGCCAGAGTATTGGGGTCCCAATACGGGCGGCGCAACGGGAAGAAGTCATCAATGAGATTAGGGAGCCGGGTAGGTCTTCCATCCTGTCCCGGTACTAGCTTTCTGGCCTCTAGGAGAATTCGATCCTTTTCTTCGGTAGTGAACAAGGTTCCCAGTAACTGCTGGCAATCGTCCCAGGTAGGCTGGTGGGAAAACATAAGAGACTCCACCAACCCAGTTAACCTAGAGGGGTCCTCAGAGAAAGGGGGGTTATTATTTTTCCAGTTATATAAATCGGAGGAGGAAAAGGGCCAGTATTGGAGTGCTGGCATTTCCCCTCCTTGTCCATCTTCTAGCATGGGTCCATGCGGTCTGAGGGGGAGAGTAACTGCTACTCCATCTTGAGGGCCCAGGGCTCGTCGGCTCTGGGTGCCCTGGGCCGGTCCAGAGTCTGCAGCCTCAACCAATGGGTCCTGTAGAGGCAATTCAGAAGACGAGGGCAAAGAAGGCGAGATAGGAGGAGGAACTAGAGGAGAAGCAGCGGCCGCGGCTGGAGCAGAGAGTGAAGGGGGGTATGGAGGGGGCGGTGCAGTAGAGTCCAATAGAATCAGATCAGCCTGTGACTCGGGTAAAACTGGAGGAGGAAGGGGAGGGTAGAGATTAGGTATCATAGGCTGAGCTTTTGCAGGTAAAAGAGTAACAGATTCGGATAAAGCCGGAGGTAAAAACATTCTTATCCACTTGGGGGGGTTTTCACATAAGTCTTGCCATACCATGATGTAAGGTTGTTGGTCAGGGTGTCCCTGCTGTTCAGGACGGAAGACTATAGCTTTAACTGCCTAAACGAGGGGAAGATGGAAAGTTCCCTCTGGAGGCCAGCCCACTTGAAAGGAGGGCCACTCCGACGAACAGAAAGTCTGCCATTTACCCTTTTTAATAACCAAAGAAAGATTATGAGCTCTCTCTTTCACCTCTGACCAATGGTCCAGTGTGAAAGAGAGGGGTGTGGATTCCATCTGTCCCATGGTGGATGCTGTGGAACCAAAGAGGTTAGTGGCGCCAAACAAACACAAACAGACAACCAGTACAATCAAGACAATAGACAAATGCCGGCGTACCCAACTTCCCCAGAAGAGGAAGTAAACTGAATCTGATGGGCGGCGAATGGTGACCGCACCAAAGACAAAAGAAAAATCCTGAATCGGTGAATCCACCGCTGACCGGTCCGTCAGACCGAAAGTATCCTGGGGCGTCCCCCAAGGAAAGTGGCCTGTGACTTAAATAAGCCACGCGGATCAAGAAGCTCACGCTCCTTGAGACCGACCACACTGAGTTCCAAGAAGCTAGGATCCAAGCACAACAAAGATCAAAAGAACAAAGAACAAGAAATGAAAACGGCCATACTTACCCAGAGAGGCAGCTGTTGGGGTCGCCTTCCAGCGCAGGGGGCAATCCCTGATCTCGCTGGGGCCTCCAAAATGTTAGGGTCGGGACGCCCGCCGCGTGAAAGAAGACTCCAAGAAGCTTTCTCTCATGCAAAAGGCAAAGGGATTTTATTTTCCAAGCATGCGTGGGGCACACTGAACACGCAGGAACAGTGGGCCACGAGGTTTGTCTGTGCAGGGCTTATATATCTATAGAACAAAGGGAGGAGGGGTCTCAGCAAGCGTGGTTACAGAAACAAATAGCATTGGTTAGTTTGAACAGATTTTTACATTCATTGGGGAAGATACTCATATGGGGGGTCTAGAGGCTGGGCAGTAGTGGCCATTTCCTAATATGGACTGAGGATGGCCCGGAACAGCACATTCTGTAACTCTTGCAAATTCCTTAGCTCAGGGTCAGTCATTATCTAGCAGCCCAGTTCTTTGTTCTGTCCTTATCTAGTTTGGGTAGCTAGGTACCAGCTTAATTCCGGAACACTGGGAGGTGGGAGACATCCTGATCTATACATTCCCAGAAGGGAAAATTTTTCCTCACAACCTAACCCATGCCTCCTACACATCAAAATCTGACCTTTAATTATATGAGTCCTTTTCCAATAAAAGAACTTGGAAATGATTCTAATTCATTGAAGGGATGTATTTTTCCAGCATAACAATGTTTCTATGAGACATTAAAAGGAAAGCAAATGATGTTCAGCATTTTTGTAGTGGGTATGAGAAACAACAGGACTTGACCAGACTCGGCAAAACAATCTCCACGTTGGATTTTTAACAACGGTCTTTATTAATACATGGACACCCAGAGCTGTTTGTATCCATTATATTCTTCTGACTAGCTAGGGTATACATCAGGACACACTGGGTGACAGTATGATATTTTTATCTGTGGACAGTGAGTAAACTGCCTCTCCAGAGGTTTTAGTAAAGGGTGAGTAGCTATTTTCAGCAATCGTTTGAACCATTTGTCTGAAAGGGATAACAGGAGGGTCTTTGAAGTTTTCTTTCAACTTTATAATTATATGTCACACACTTTCAATATGGATGAATGTAGAAATTCTCTCTGACAGTGATTGATGGCTTTCTCCTCAGTAGGCTCCTGGACAGAAAATATAGAACTTTCCTCGGCACTCCTTGTGCTTTAGCATCTTCCAGAAGTTTATCAAATCAGTCTCTCTCCCTCTCTCTCTCTCTCTCTCTCTACCTCTCTCTCCCCTACTCTGGATTTTATTGTCTTTACCTGATGGTGGTAATCAAAAAAAGTTCATTGTTCTTCTTACTGAAATCTTTTATATATATATATATATTTTTTTTGTGGGTACCGGGGGTCAACCTCAGGACCTCATGCACTAGCAGGCGCCCGTGCCGCTGAGCGATATCACCGGCCCTTTTTTCGTATGTGGGTTCCGGGAGTCGAACTCGGGCCCTCGTGCTTGCCAGGCAGGCGCTTACGCTGCTGAGCCATCTCACCGGCCCTCTTTTATATTTTAAAGCCAATTATTATTTACTCCTTAGCCTTCTGTCTTTTAGGATAAACCTTAAAATTCCTGTTGTCCTGTCATTTTGAAGACTTCTAGATCCCATCTTCTCTGGAGAAGCCACTCTAAGTCACAGGCAGTGCTAGAGTTACTAATTGAAGACGTTATATACCTGTTTAATTCATTGAAGGTACTCAATGTCTACAATTAACTCTTTTGTTTATTTGGTCACACTGGGGGTTGAACCCAGCATCCTACCACTGAGCTACATCGTCAGCCTTTATTATTATTAATTATTATTATTATTATTAATTTATTTTGAGAGACGATCTTGCTACGTCACTAAGTTGCCCAGGCTGGGTGCAAATTTGCTATCCTCCTGTATCAGCTTCCCAGAGTGCTGGGATCACAGGCATGTGCCATTGTGCTGGACTTACAATTAATCCTTCAATAAATGAATACTAAGCTTTTCTCTGTATCCTTCTTAAGGTACAAGATGCTTATCCTACATTTTACCTCTTTATAAAAATTTTACTGCCTTTTCCCGTGGCTCTATGATGCTGGCTTAGAGTTAATTCCTGGTTAAATCAGGCCCTGTAGGCTTTCTTCACTTTCTACCTTGTAATCTACAAGTCACCTTCCTTTCTGTATTTAAAGTTTGCTGAATTAGAGAATGCAACTTATTCTGATGTCATACGTCTCAACACAAAGTCTGTTCCCATGCAGTGTGTGTGACAGAGCATGGGCTGTAAATTTCCTAGGCTCCACTTACATCATAGTATTCATTCATTCATTCTACAGATGACTAAAAAGAGAGGTAAAGATTTGTTGAGTGAATGAGCAGATGAAAGATCTAACAATTTTTGAAGTAGCTCCATGGAGAGAAATTACAGGATACACAGCCAAAGGAAAAGCACTTCTCTCCAGATTCTATATCCTTATGGAGGATGGGTGACCATACTCTGGAAATGCTCACTTCAGATGGGTAGAAAGGAGGAAAAGGGGAAAGAAAAAGAAAAATAGTTACATTTTTATGCTTGTCACATAGACTTCCAATGTTATGTATTACCACCCGCATATTGCATGTTAGAAAACAGAATCCCCGGAAATGAGTTGGTCCCCCAAACTTTCTCTGCTAGTAAGCACTTCTCCGCATGAAGCTTATATTCTTAGACTGTGTCTTGTTGCCACCCATAAAATGCAAAAGCCCAACGTTGCTAGCAAAGCAGAAGCACTTTGCTTTACAATTTGGACATTGATTTAAATTACGGACAGTGGTGACTGGGGTCAATAACAGACTGACAACAAAGACTTCAATAAAGGATGACTTGGACATGGTTATGGAAGGAAGGGTAGGGATCAAAATAACACAGAAATTTTGTTTTGTTTTGTTTTGACACCTACATATTTCTCAATTTGCTCACCCAAATGGAAAACACCTATGGTATTTAAAATTTTAAAAGTGTTCTTATTCATAAATAGTTTAATTTAAATTGGATTTAGTCTAGAACTTTTGATATTATAATCAAATACATTTTATGATATAACAAGAATTGTCAATACCTCAAACAAAAGGAAAAAGGAAGCTTACAAATGAGTAACACAAACAATTCCATCTACCAGGGTCTATGTCCTAGGTCCAGTGTATATAGAGAATACATCACGCTGATGGCTTAGAATAAACCTGAAATCCAAAATCATGTGTTTGCATGTACATTTTGTTGGTTATGCCCTCCTTACATTGGAGCAAGGGTGGAAAATTTTACTTCCCACTGAATAGCAAAAAGTGTAAAGTAAAAGTAAGCAAAAAAGAATTTATTGGATAAACAGACAATGATCATTATGCCAACAGAAACTTGAAAAAAAGAAGCTTTGGTGTAATGTATTCATTCATCAAACTCAGTGTGCTCTAAGCTAAGAAAAATAATTCAAGGCAAAATCCTCTCGGTATATAATCATTGTTCATCAGAAAACTAAAAGAAAAGCACATTAAATAGCAGTTTAAACCAGTCTAAAAATAAATGCTAAAGAGAGGAAAGGATGAGAGTCTAAGAGGTAGGAGAATCCAGAAGGTGAACTCATGGGGAGTTGGATTCCATGCAGACTCTCACCATGGGGAGGAAGAGTTAAGCTGAACGATTTGCAAACACCAGCGCTGCTTCCTAAAGGATGGTGTTCAATTTGGCCAGCAGGTATTTTTTTCCAGCTCATCTAAGTTTGAAACATTGTAATCGTTATGAATATTTAAAAGTTGAGAAATTTCATACCAAATTCCGGAGTACAAGCTTTGTTACAGTTTGGGTTTAAAATATTACAAGTTTTCAAAAGAAGCTTATGTTAGCCAGCTTCCATTACTGTAACAAAATACCTGAGATAAACAACTTTCAACAAGGAAGGGTCTGATTTGGTCTCCTGGGGTCCCACAGAGGCCCATGTGCTTGGTCCACAGCTTGATGTTGTTAAAAGATGATGGTGACCTTTAAGAGGTAAGACCTAGTGGGATGTTTAAATCACTGGGGGCATGCTCTAGAAAAGGATGGTGGAACGCTAGTTTTTTTCTCCCACTTCGCTTCCCAGCGGCCAGGAGATGAAGGGGCCTCCTCTGTCAGGCACTTCCACTCTGACATACTGTGCCACCATAGGCCAGAAACAATAGGGCCAGTAGTTTATAGACTGAAACCTTCTAAATGGAACCAAATTAGACACTTTCTTGCCTAAAGTGATTGTCTCAGTTACAGAAAGATGACTAACATAAGCTTCTTTTGAAAACATGTAGGACTTAATCACTCTGGATCTGCATTGCCTCTTGACCTGGAGCTGTGGCATTAGAGTATGTCACTTTGGTATAGAAATAACAGAGAAACCGTTGCGGTATTAAGCAGGAAAGCGATTAGCTAGGGACTTCAGACTAATCTGACTGGGACCGAAGGTTTCCAGGGAGAAAACTTTGAAAAGATCTGTTGGAACCAAACTGAGGGCATTGTGAAGGTCACGATAAACAATTTGGATTGTATCTAGTAGGTTCTTCATGTTTCCATAGTGTATTTTTATTGCGTGACTCGAGCTGAGGTGTCTTGAGCTAAGGTTAAAAAATCCAATAATGTTATACTTTCTGAAAAACCAAATTAATAAAGGGGGATTTTTTTTCTTCCCAAATTTTTGCAGTTTTTCTTTCTAAAATATTTGCCCTTATAATTCAAATTTTGTATTACATAGTCTGCTAAAATACTGCTTCTAGTTTGATAACTAATGTTTCACAGCTTCCTGTAAAAAGCATGGTATTTCACTAGCAGAAAGGGAGACAGGTAGGAATTTTGAGCCTCTACCAAGTGCTAGCTGCTGTGATAAATAACATACATGTAACATCTCATTTTATATGCTCAGTAAATGCTGCAGGTTAGGGGACAAAGGCTCAAGGGGATAGACATGCTACCCACTGGTGCAGAGCTACCAAGTGCACCATTTGTATTTTCTCCCAGCTCCATGCAGGGCCAAAGTCCTGTTTTTTTCATTTATGACATCCCTGGAGCATGATTGCCAGCTACTCTTAAAGTGGAGCAGGTCTGAGAATCATGATTATAGGTAATTGGGAGTCATTGATTGTTTTGGTTTTTTTCCATTTTTTTAAATAAGACAATGTCATGTGTTTTGAAAGAGTGGATTTGGTATGCTAGGTAGGGCTGATAAGAGACAAGAGCAATTTAAGTGGTTATACTGGCATAAAAATGAAGATAAATGATACCCAAAGACAATGCAATACATTTGAGCCTTCTATCTAGTGTTAATATTTGCTTCCGAATGAATAAATGCATAAATAAAAATTGGGAAATCTTTACAATCTACAGAATAATTGTAGCCCATAATTTGTTTAAAAATACAGGTAGCACTTTTCATTATCATGAAATCATTTTCACTGTATTCCTCTACTGTTGAGAAAAATATTTGAAGGGTATTTAAGTACCTCTCTAAGAGACAGGAAAAAAAGAATGACGGCATGTTATTTTGGTGTTTTCTTTAGCAATAAATAATAGTTAAAATTAATATTGGGATCTGCTTGTCATTTTTGTTAAAAATAATAACTACTCCTGAGTTTCTTGCACTTTTTCTATATAGTTTGAGCAACTGGGCATGGTTAGAAATAATAAACTACATAGTATGTGCAAAAATAATTTTTCAGCTTTCATAATTATTTGATAATCAACACTGATATGAAAGAGATTAATTTATATGGTCTTATTTTGAGTCATTCTGGGAATTTTAATCAAACCAGCTATGTCTGAGCAAAACTAGCTTTTCTGTCACAAAAATAAAAAGCACAACTGGAGTTCCAATCTGGAGTCATTATTAGTAGCTGCTTTTTAGTTTAAAATTTTTCTCTTGTATGAAGCAGATACATATTACAGACAGCTAGATACCACTTTAAACTCACTTCAAATAGCACATGTTAAATTACATTTTTCTTTAAGAGGTCAAAAGAGCTTTTTGTATTTCCCTCTCATTGCTCCAACATACACACAAACATACGTATCAAACCAAATGTGAAGGTGTTATAATATAAAGTCTGTAAGATGAAATGAAAAGCCACAGCTCTCAGGGTACTTATTCCTACTGTTGTCTTCAATCAACTATAATGTGACCTTTTTGTTACAGTTGTTTCCTAGGGAGCCTAGTGCCAGTTCCCTTTCATTCTTCAAAAGCTCTCTAGGTGATTTTTGCAAAGTTTAGTTTGTGATTAGCAGCTTTAAGAACACAGAAGGATTTGCCGCTTGGCTGAGTCAAGTCCTCACCTTCTTGACTTTAGGACCATAATGTGAAATTGATTTGAGAGTCTTCATGCATATCCCAAATGTCTAATTTTCACCAGGTCTGATGCTATTAGTTTTCACCAGATCTGATGCTTTAAAATTTTCAGGAACTAGCTCATCCAGAAGAAAAAAAAAAAAAAAGTGTTTGGTTTACTACTTGGTTTTTATAATTCTTTGTATGTGAGAAACATTTATTTATTTATTTATTTATTTATTTTTTATTTTAAAGAGAAAAAAACAATAAGAACAACGACACAGAAACATTTAGAAGAGTCTTGTACTATTAAAAGGAGAATCATCAGGCATCACTGAGAACTAAAATAGTCTGGCAGGTGGGTAGAGGGCAGAGGGAGGGTAAGTGTGTCTTTACTGTGGAGTTGCATTTTGCTGCTGGGGCTGGGAACTTCCTGAGGGTGCTTATCTGTGCCCCTGCATCCCATTGTCTCTCACGGGGAGGGTATTGCACATACTGCTCATTAAGAGAAGCTGCAGTAAAGTGATTTTATTGCTAAGGGAATGCTTCTTAAATGATAAGCGCTGAATTTGCAGCTGCTGATTAGTGAGAGCAGCGATAAGTTGAAGACTTTAATGTTTCTTATTTACTACTGTAGTAATGGAACCAGAGCAGTGGAAAATATCTCTAATAACCTCCCTCGTTTCGTTGAACCCTCCCTGAAAAAAAAAAAAAAAAGGTCCAAAGAACTTTGCTAACAAGTATAAAATGCACACATATTTTAGATGAAGGGGAACAAATTACTAATGTGACTTATGTGCAAAGCAGAAGAATTGCTAATGAAGCCAGTAATGTGACAATCTAAAGAGATGTTCTGGTCTCAATCTTATTTCCACTTCTTTTCTCTAACCCATTTGCTTTTTCCTTCCACTTGTTTTTAATCTACCTGTGTTGTGGGGCAGTTCTCAGAATATACATGTATATATATATATATATATATATATATATATATATATATATATATATATATATATTATGTGACTCCTTTATACTGGACTATCTTTTCAAAGATGTTTGCATAATAGCCTTAGAAACAGCGATAGTGTTTTCTACTGTATTGAGGGCTTATTTGTTTCAAGACTTGTATAATAAAGACAGCATCTTCATTCTGGGACAAAGGTGGGGCAGCTTTGCTTCCAGAACCCTTTATCATGTTAAAGGTTTTCTAAGCTTGGGATACCCCAGCTGTGACACAAGCCCATTGTATACCCCACATCTCCTTGGCCTGCCTCTTCATCTTCTCTATGGCAAGTGGTTTATAAGAGGAACCAAATGTGAGCGTGAGGCCTGTGCTACTGCTCTACTGTGAATGACAACATCCTTTATTTCTGACCCAGGAGTCTCCTGTCATCCACTGAACAATGGAAGGCTCGCTTATTAACCTGAAAATAGGGTGACTTCTATGAGCCTTTCCTATTTCATTATCTTTGTCCATACTATCTTACTCCTCTTCCTCTGATTCTAGAGCACAGGTGACCAACACTTTTCAGAACCTTTCTGACCCAAGACGTGCAGACAACCCCTTGCTAAAGGACTCAAGAACTCATAGTTCATGTAAAAGGAAGGGCGACACCTAGAGGGCAGTGGTGGCATAAGTGGAAACACCCTATTGTTGACGTTGTTGGAACTAAATGGAGAGCCCTGGTGAACTCTCAACAACCCAAGAATGTGGAGGGACACACTGGTCCCATCACCAGATATATGGTGATTTTCTATTATAACTGGAGTACTTCAATGCTGTAAAACACTAAGAATAATGTGTTTTAACAGGGCAATAATAGTATTTGTTCCTCACTTGGCAAGTGGGCCTGGGCTGGGGAAGGAGCTATTACTCTTGAAACTGCTACCTATTCGTGGCATTCTTTTATCCTCTCAGCCTCACCTCAGAGTTGGTTAGAAATGCAGACTCTCAGCCCCAACCTATAGTTACTGAATCACCACGTGCAGATCCCCGGGTGATTCGTGTGAAAATTAAAGTTGGAAGGGCTCTGCTCTACAGCAGTGGTCCTGGTTGTAGTTTGGTTAATCCAGTGACCATTCCCAACCTCTTTGACCTTTGCTTCTGGTGAGACCTAGGCTTAGTAAATGAGGATTTACTGACCCTGAGACTGGAGGATAAGAGATTATAAGACAACAAATTGTCAGGGCTCCGGACCAAGGGACAACACATGCTTCCCATGATACCGTCTAGAAGCAGTAGGACATCTTTCTGATGTAATCTTGTGACAGGTTGTGGTCATGTGACAGCTGTGCCTTCTAGACTCAACTAACCTTGAAATTCAAACAGCATTTCAAGCTAGGTTGGACTTCAAGGCAATTTTTAGTTTAGTTATTTAAACTTTTATACCATCTCCTTTTCCCCAAATTCCATGCTGCAAGGATTAACGCCTTTCAGTGAGATCATATTTTCCCTGCCTTGCTTGGCAGAAAATTCTGCTTAATCTTTACTGTGTCTCAAAGTCTTTCTTGTTCCTCTGCTATCTGCCTGTACTTTGAAGATGAGAATATACAAACACATACTTTCCCCGCTTCTTTTGAATCTTTGGGTTGGCCAGTACGGCTCAGTTCTGACTAGTGAGACACAGGTGCCGTACAGCCCACAGGTTTTGCCCTCCACTTTTATGTTACTTCAGAACCAGAATCAAATTCCATAGCAGAACTTGACCAATTGTCTTACAATCATTAGGTGATAACCATGAACTATATATGAAAAGATTTGAAAAACATTTCATAAAACAGCCTACATCAGCTGGACGGGGTGGTGCACACCTGTAATCCCAGCTACTTGGGAGGCTGAGGCAAGGTTATCACAATTTCAATGCTATCCTGGGCAACAGAGCAAGACACTGCCTCAAAAACAAAACAAACTACCCCTGATCTTCTTGTTACATGAGAAAATAAAATCCTCACTGCTTAACCTAGTCAGCTAAATTGAAAATATTATTTGTGGCTAAAAGCCATGCTTACTGACAGAGTTACAAGCAAAGTTCCTAGAATAAGAGAACAATCCTGATTACGACTTCTAGTTTCAGGCTTTACAACTGCAGTGGCATCTAGGTTCGTGAACTTAACTCATCCCACAGTCCCAGGATCGTGCAGGGAAGATGGACGTGGTCATGTTTGTCACCAGATATGGAGTTCATGAATAGAAGCAAAATTTTGCTGAACACTTCAGTTTGGGAACTGAATTTTTCAGGAACGGAAGTGTTCATGAACCGAGGTGTTGCTGTACCTGATATACTTTTACAAAGCGGAATGACAGTACCTGTTGCAGAGCTGTTACAAGTTTAAATAACATGGAATCTCTTAACATTGTGACCGGCATAGAGAAAGTACCCTAACATTAGTAACAATATTACAATTATTACACTTGCTAATGATATTTATTATGTGCCTACTGTATCCTGGGCCCCATTATAAGCATTTAGGAACATTCACACAAGTCACTATGCATACAGTTTATCTATTTAAATGAGTGAATTAGGACATTTCCATTCTGGGTGTGCTAGGCTGTTTTGCCCAGGCCATTTCCCTCCATAGGATTTATATAGCCAAGTCCTGGTATTCTGCAGCACGCTGGAGTCTTAAAGTGTTGTGTGTATAACCTGCACTCCCAGAAATTAGATCTGAGTAGGTTCCTACCTAGTGAACTGGAATTTTTCAGGAATCTAGACTGACTTGTTTGATCGCTCTGGGATCAGACTGTGTTTTCAAGGAGCCTATTATCCAAATGGGGTATTCAGGGGATGATTCCTTGCCACAAAGAAAAAGGATGTTCTAAATTATTTTGGAAACCTCACTGGGTAGGGAAGTGATTCTAGATGAAATCTCTTATGTTCTAATTTTGTCTTTTTCTCTGATGGTGATGAAGAATGGCTGATCGCTATCCTTTCCCTCTGCCTCATGGGTATGGTATTTAATCGTTCCTGTGGTTTTACTCTGGATGTGTTCCAGCATGTCCTTTTCTTCTCCAGCTGAGAGTTTATAATTGGATATTTGCTCTTCCCCCAGCCTGGGATTGTCTTCTCCAGACTCTTCCCAGGCTTTGTTCCTTCTTATCCTTTGTTTAACTTAAACCTCACTCCCCAGAGAGGCTGCCCCCGTGATGGTGGACCCAGAGACGCCACCATCACAGCTGCTGGGAGATGGCTGTGTGCTCGGCTAATTTCTCATGCTGTGTTCTTCAGGATCAAAGACTATGGGGGCCTGGGAGTCTGGAAGAATCCATCAGTTTCCCTTATAGAGAGCAGAACTTATAATACGGGCTTTTTTCCCAACGTGTTAAGAAAATGCGCGCATGCTCATTGAAATGTGATCAGTGGATGCTCTGAGAAGAGAATGGGGTGAGAATTTGAGGACAAGAGATGTACAGCAGCCAAAGGTCAAGTGACACAGCGTGTAGAGGATCACACGGTAGAGAATACACAAAGTCCAGGTAGTTGAAGGTTAGTCACACAGACGAATCCGGCAGATGACAAAAGAGTCCAGCATGATGGTGTTTATAAAATGCATGATTCCCAGCTTATCCCTGCATTTTTGGAGACCTTGCTGATAGAAATGAGAGAGAGAGAGAAAAAAAAAAAAAAAACACTCTTGTAAGACCTGCAAGAAGTTTTCTCCATGCACAAGAGTTAAGAATATAATCTACCTGTGGAGCACAGATATACTTCCCTTCGTCTAGGGAAAAACATCGTCTGCATCAGGAGTTAGGCTTAATCCTATTGGTGGAAGGTAATCTTTGAAGACACGTGAACAGAAAGAGGGTATCCTATCATTTAAAACATGCTCACTAAAGTTAAATCAGGGAAGGAAGAGATAAGTAATGGTGAGAAAGAGAATGAGGGGGTGATGACTGAATCATAGGATTCATAATCCCCCAAGTCTGATCTAAGGGCCAGGTTTAGTATTTTAGGAAATGCAACATACAGGGACGGGTAGTAAAAGTTAAAAGTGAATGTTTTCTCCTACTGAGCTTTTCCCGTTTAGTGCTTAGGGACCTGTTTTGTGGGTATCGATGGAGTTTCTTCAGGCTGAGTCGATAGCTCAGAGTCGCCCTCTGGTTGCTCTTGGCTTGATCTGTCTTTGCCCTTTCCAGAGAAATGGATGAGGCAGTGAGGGATCGATGCTGCAGAAGCTGAGGCGCCGGGGATTCTGCTCTTCCAGCTGGCTCCATCTCTGGTGATGTATTTACTGTCTCTGGGTCTCAGTTTCCTCAGTATCATCATCAATAAGACAGCAATGGAAACTTCTTCAGGGATCTGGGCTGAGCAGCGGAAAAGGCAGAACACACAGAGGCCGTCAATACCTGTGCACCTCTTTTGTCATTGGGAAATGGGTGGAAGGAAAGATTCATTGCGATTTCCTTCTGTTTTCCCCCCTTGGCATTTGTCTATGACATTATTCTGACCTCATACGATGGCTGTCTCACCTGCCAGGAAGGACAGACATTTTATTAATGTCTATTATATTTTTACTTCTTTTTTTGAGATTGTTTTACAAATAGCATATTGTATATCTCTTCAAAGGTCACCCCAAAGGCACTGAGACTCTGAAGGGATGGGGGTCACGAGCTTTATTGAAGGGCGAGGTCAGGCATAGTGCCTTTCTGAGCCCAGGAAGGCAAGTGCTGAACAGGAAAGAAAGAGCAAGTCCGTTCTCTCTTTCAGTGAGTCTGAGGTGTATATAGGAAGAGCAAATGTGCACCTCGGAAATCCTTCAATTTTATATATTTAGTGATTTTTGAGACCGAATATAAATGGCTCATAGTGAAGGTGACAATGGGATAATGTGATGGTCTTTGTATAAAGAGTGTACGAACCAGGCATGGCGGTGCCCTCCTGTATCCCAGCGCTCGGGAGGCTGAGGAAGGCTCGCCTTCCGGAGGCTATGACTGCCGTGCTGAACACTGGTCTGGGAGACCCAGGACAGGAACAGACATCTATTCAACCACCGCAGAAACCATGCTGAGATTTTCACAGAACTGCATGAGCTGCCAAGAATATAACAGCTGATAAAAGGTTTTCTTGTGAAACATGTGTCAAGGGTCCCTCCATCTCTGGCCAGATTTCACAAGCATTTTCATGATCTACCTGGATGGTTGTGAGAGTTCTGTTGAGATACTTATGCATCAGTGGAGCCAGGCTTTTGCTATTCTCTCTTTCTCTTTCTTTCTCTTTCTTTCTTTCTTTCTTTCTTTCTTTCTTTCTTTCTTTCTTTCTTTCTTTCTTTCTTTCTTTCTCTCTCTCTCTCTCTCTCTCTCTTTCTTTCTTTCTTTCTTTCTTTCTTTCTTTCTTTCTTTCTGTCTCCTCCCTCCCTCCCTTCTCTCCTTCCTTCCTTCCTTTTCTGTCTGTCTGTCTGTCTTAGTTACTTTTCTCATTGCTGAGACAAAATACCCAACCCCCGAAGTTAATGGAGGAAAGATTTATTTAGCTCACAGTTTGTGGAGGTTTCAGTCCATAATCAGCTGGCTGCAAGGCAGAGTGGCACATAGCAGAGGGGCAACAGTTCATGGCTGTGGAAGACAGCAAAAGCAATGAGGGAGAGAGACAAGACTCTTTCTGTCTCTTATATTTTATCCAGTCTTCTAGGATTAGGGCGGTGCCAATCCAATCAGTGGACTGATCCAGCAATCACCCACCCTTAATCCCAGCATTGAACCATGAATCCATCATACACTCTAGATTCAGCCACCTCTGAAAAAGCCACATCTAAAAGTACATGAGGCTTTGAGTGGACACCTAGACACAAACCATGACTCACTCTTGTTTCTTTCTTTCTTTCTTTCTTTCTTTCTTTCTTTCTTTCTTTCTTTCTTTCTTTCTTTCTTTCTTTCTTTCTTTCTTTCTTTTTCTTTCTTTCTTTCTTTCTTTTTCTTTCTTTCTTTCTTTCTCTTTCTTTCTTTCTTTCTTTCTTTCTTTCTTTCTTTCTTTCTTTCCTTCCTCCCTCCCTCCCTCCCTCCCTCCCTCCCTTCCTTCCTTCCTTCCTTCCTCTCACTCTTCCTTCTGCTACCCAATTGCCTGGATCTTGTCCCACTGTGACAAAGAATGAAAATGAAACCACAGATAGAGGGGGTAATGGAAAGCAAATTTATTTAAAGGAAAGTAAAGCTCCTGATAGCCAGGAGGGAGTTCTGAGTAGGATACACATGAAGGTTCTCTGTGTAAAAGTCTTTAAAGAATTTAGAAGAGAGTTTCAGCCACTGTGTCTTACAGATTTTTTAGAGTCCAATCTATGCAGTGTCCACATGGTGCCCATGCAGGGCCCATGCATCCATGAGCAATGGCTTGCCTGATCATGCTCTGGGGAGGTCCCAGACAGCCAAAGGACACCTGGAAGATGTTTTTGTAAGATCCCAGGAGGGTGGTGATTTGGCAGACTTCATTTTGGGCTCCCTGATTCTATTTTGGGGCCACTGTGCTTACTTTCTAATAGGATCCTAACTCCTATCTCACTAATTCCTGATACCCTTTCTTCCTTCTTTCCTCCCTCCCTCCCTCCCTTCCTTCCTTTTCTTCCTTCCCTCCTTCCTTCCTTCTTCCATCCCTCCCTCCCTCCCTTCCTTCCTTCCTTTCCTTCCTTCCCTCCTTCCTTCCTTCTTCCATCTTCTCTTTCTTTCTTACTCTCTTTTTTTCTCTCCTTCTTTTTTTCAGTATTGTTCATTTGATGAGAATTTCTGCTTAATTAGAACTGGAAATAAATGATCAATCCTGATTAACATAAATTCACACACACACGAAAACAGTTTTTACAGTCAGATTATGACTGGTGGCTACATTGAACTGGCTTTTCATCCTCTAGGCCAATATATTCCCCGAAAGGGGTTTTATAGAATATCAAGTCCAGAAAAATAATCTTGAAAGCAAAAGTAGGAATCCAACACACTAATCACACCTCCCTCATCCCAGTCATAGAGATTTAAGACCTATATTAACATATTAAAATCCTGAGATACTCTTTGGTAAAGAAATCTGTTTAATACCGAAAGTGCAACTTAGTGGAAGAATGGGTGCTTGGCATACGTGAAGTTCTGGCTTTGATCCTCAGCATGTTACCCCCAAAATCGATTTATCTTCATTTAAATAAGCATTTTCCACAGAGTCCTTTTGTTTGTAAAGCCCAGTAATACTTTTCATTGATAGTGTTCTACGAAGTACATTTGGGGAAATACTGTTCTACTCAGATCAATAAGATTAGAAAAAATAAATGTCTACACACCAAAAACCCTAACTGCATTTCTTTTGGATATTGATAAATTAAAATTACACATTGTGAGTTCTTTAAATTTTATTATAACAGTACTTTGACTTAGATTGGCTACCCAAAGAATAAAATTCATCCAATAGGAAAGCTTACTGCTTTTATTGTGTTGTGGGGATAGGGTCACATTTAAATATTAAACAGGGGAGAGGAAGTTCTTTTGAAATTTTATTTACTTAACTCTTAAGTGAGTTGTTAAGCAGATGCCATTTATGGTATGTTCTTATTAGGCTTAGTATGTTTTCCATCTGCTTCCTGTTACTTTTTAAAAATGGTCTTGAATATCGAATACACACAAAGGTATATCTTAAAATATGTGAAATGTCTAACGATTAAAGGTAAGACACATGCTCCATGAATTTCTTATCCAACTTAAGAGAGAGAACACTAGGAATTGTGGAGAAGCCCCTGTAGACTCCTCCTTGATTCTGTCCTGTCCCATCCACCAGGCCAGGAGAGCTTCTGAACCTGTCTTCTGTAGTTTTCTTTCTAGTGTTCTGGCACAGGCATCTGTGAACCCAGGGACACTTGGATTTTCCAAAAAAGGTAGAGATGAACATTTGCTGTAAATCGACCATCATTTTTTAAATTTCACCATCAAACAGCAAAGCTGATGGATTCTGTAAGAGTCTTATGAAAGCCTCATGAAAAATTTATTATTAATCTGCATCTAAAATGAAACCTGATTAGAAAAGCTAACATGAAACTATGGAGAATTAAAATGAAAAGAGTATTATAATTAAAAGAAGAAAAGTTAAAGAAGTTTAAAGGAAAAAGGCTAAATAGGCACACATACATTTGCGAATGTGGAATTTGTAATGAAAATGTGAGAAATTACACTACACTGGAGCTATGTGAAAACTTTTGAAAAAAAAATCCAAGTAGGTAGCAATTATGAAGATTATTTTGCATAAGCATTCTTGGTTATTAAGGCAGCTAAATGAAGCACAAATAATGAAATAAAACATTGGCAATTAATGTTCTAATGGAAGTGTGAACCATTGTAAATGAGGAGCAAGAAAGCATTAAAACTCCTTTAATAAGAAGGCATGTTTTTTAGAAATGAAATTTGAAAGGCAGCTATCTTTGAAAATAAGTTGAAGTGTTTGCTCAACATTGAAATGACTCTGGCTCAGGTATGCAAAAATCTCTACATGATCAGAACTCCATTTCTTGGTTTGAAATTTGAGTTTGAAAAAAGAGAGTGTGATTACTATGGAAAGGAAATGCTATCCATTTTTCTAAAAGGAAGTACACATATATGCCATATATTTATGTCATATTCATTTCCCTTTGATAATGTTGCTGTTTTTGGAAGATATGGAAATTTAAGCACTTGAATGTAATAATTTGAGTGCAACTGGAAGTTTCATTGTGCAGCTAGTAAATGCGAGGCGACCATGCCAGTAAGGCAGGGAGTAGTGCAGTCATTTTATGAAGTTCTTGTTAGTTGCGAGCTCATAGAAGCAACGGATCAGAAAGTATAAATCTGCATTTGGAAGAGTTACACAAGGTGGTTAGTTAGGAATTGTCAATTTACTTTATAGTTTACATTAACTGACATTAATTGCTTAACGAATTTCAGATTAGTACCCTTATTTGATCTGTCAGGGTAAAGGAGAGAAGGTTTCAGTCACTGGTTTAGCATTTGCCTGTTAGGCTAAAACCAAAGTTTTTTTTTTTTTTTTCCCAGTATGGGGATTGAATCCAGGGCCTCCTCACTGAGCTTATCCTCAGGTCACTAAGTTGCCCAGGCTGGGCTCAAATTTGCCATCCCTGCCTCAGCTTCCCATAATGCTGGGGTTCCAGGCGTGTCCCACCGTACCCCACTCAGAAAGGGTTTCTTACAAAAAAAATTTGATTACTTTCTAGATCTAGTTAGAATATGTCAATGGGTCTAAACGAGACTGAAAGGGGTAAATAGATGGGGAGGGGGTAAATGCTGAGTTCACAGTCCATGGGTTGTGGTTATTTCTCTAGAGGAGAACAGGTGTGGAAACTAGGACTCTCCCAATTCACAATTGCTCTAGCCTTTAATTTTTCTTCAGTCTAGTCCATCCTCTTTTTGACTCTAAAAGAGTCAAATGATGCCATTCTTTGCTGAAAATTCCTCCTTGCCGGCCTCATCACCACCTGGTGCAGTGCTGCAAATCTCCCAGCTCCTTAAGACACCTTGCCTTTGGCACCTGGCCATGCACTCCACAGCCCGCTGTGCCGAGTGTGTCCGCTGCGGTGGTTGGGATGTGGACCTCACGAGATATTTCTACCAGGAACCTCAGAATATGAACTTGCTTAGAATTTACAAATATAACTAAGCTTAAAATCTCAAAATCATTCTGGGTTGGGGGGGCTCTACATCTAATGGTGAATGGGGTTTAAAAGACAGAAAATACAGGTGGGCAGGTGAGGAGGACTGTGTGAAGATGGAGGCAGAGATTGGAGTGGTGCATCTACAAGCCAGGAAACACCAAGGATTGGATTAGCCGTCAGAAACCAGGAGAGGGGCATTAAATGAGCTCTTCCTCAGTGTCTTCAGGTACAACTAACCCCACAAACAACTTGGTTTCAGACTTCAGGCTGCAGAACTGTGAAAGAATACATGAAATTGGGGTCATGTACCATGCTAGCTCTAGAAAGCTGACAAATTCTTCCTCTGCTTGCGATGTCTGCTCTTCTTTTTCCAGGAAACAAATGCCTTCTTCAGGATTTGGTTCATATATCTCCTCCACATAGCAGAGGAATCAGAGGCAGAGGTTAAAAGCCTAGACTACACTACCTGCACCCACATCCCACCTCTGTCACTTAATGAGTCCACAGAAAACTTCGCCTTCTTTGGGATTCAGCTTTCTGTAGGCAAACAATAGGGCTAAATGATAAAAAGTTTTAGTAAATATGTTAGAACATATAAAAGACTTGGAGGGCCAGTGATATAGCTCAGTGACACAAGCGCCTGCCTGGCAAGTGCAATGTCCTGAGTTCGGTTCCCAGTACCCACATAAAGGGAAAAAAAAAGACTTGGAATGATTCCCAATCTATTAAATGGAACTCAAAATATGTAAAACATTGGTTTTTTTCTTCCTTTTTTTTCTTGGTGGAATTGTCCTAAATTTCTCCAGGAAGATATTTTCATTTGCTTTTTAAGGGGAATAATAATATAATCATAGGACACTCGATAAATAAGCTGTTACACATGAAAGATGTGATAATTTGGTATAAATATTAGCTATCGTGTCCATGTGCACCCTTTCCTGGATTCTCCCAGAGAAAATCTGAAGATGATGCCTGAGGATTGCAGGCTCGCCTCGGTCATCCCTCTGTTCGGGGCCTCTGCGAAGCTGAGTCGGCACAGGGCTTCCCAGCCCTGGGTCAGTCTCTGCCCCTGCGGCTGCTCTACGGTCTCCTGTTCTGGGCCTAAAGCAGCTGCCCAACAGGAATACTATGTCAGCCACATATATAACCTTACATTTCCTAGTAGCTCCATTAAAAAGATAACACGAGAAAAGCTAATCATATTTAACCCAGTATATCCATGGCATCATCAAACATGGAAGCAATGGAGAAGACCACTGTTGACAAGATAGTTCACGGTCTTCCTTTCTTGTATTACATTTTGAAAACCTGCACATAGTCTATACTCCCAGGCTGTCTCAGGCCAGACGAGCCATATTTCAGGTGGCACATGTGGCCAGCCACGACCATATTGCACAGCTCAGGTCTAAACTTGTGTGCGACACATGGGATAAGCAACTGGATGTGTCAGTGACAAAATACCATGACTATGTTCCAAATGTCTGCAGAGAATAACAGAAGCCAACACACACACAGCTTACTGCGTGCCAGGCACTCTTCTAAGAGCTTCACTGGCTGTAACTCACGCAGACCCCTGACAAACCTATGGGGAAGCCACTTCATCTGTCCTTTCATTGATGTTGAATACATGAGGAACTGAGATCCCATACTAACTGTCCCTGTTGAGGCAGCCAGAGACTCAAACACAGGCCTTCAGATGCAGATAGTTTGGCTACAGAGTCTCTGTTTCAACCACTCTCTCGTTCTTTTTATGTGATACTAATTGGGATCTAAACTTTGTACTGTGTCATTTCTAAGTTTCTAGCAGAATGTTTGTACAACTGGCTGGAGCAAAGGAGAGGAAATTCATTTCATCTGAAGTTGAAATTGTCAACTGTGTTTCGATCTGAATTTCTTTTAATCTCCCGTTGATCCATTCCTTTAAATCTGGGGATAAAATTTTGGATCTGCAGGGCTGACCGGTGAACCCCAGAGTGAGGCCTGGCATATATTTCATGAAGACCACGCAGAAGCCGAAATGCCCTCTGGGGGTAATTAGTGCCCTCACCTCCCTGTGTGTTCTCAGTAAGTCAGTCCGGTTAGCTTGTAGCTCATACTCCTTCCAGGAGATAATTAGGGGCTGCTGAAAGCTGTATTAACTCTGCCAGGCCGCAGGGGCATCATAGATTACTACTTCTCAGAGAGACTCATCAACTTTCAGCAGCTTGCAGCACCTGAACTATAATCCCCGGAAGGAGTGCCTGGATTACTACATCATCATTTGGAGGCTCTGGATCTCCTCTTACAGACACTGACACCATTTCTGTGCTTTCAGAGCCACATGAAGAGTCGATGGCACACATCTGGAGGAGGCCGATTAAAAGATGCAGACACAATTTAAGGCCCCAGAAAGAGAATTCATTAAGATTTTCTGATTCATTTTGGAATTTATCTTACAGCCAGAGCTCTGGTCTGTCTATATTTCTCATACAAATTGTCAAATGTTGTTGGGGCTGAACAGCCATGGCTTATAAACTCCTATCAAGTGCCATGGATTTTTTGGATATTATTTTTAATCCAACAACAATTATATTATAATTATCATAGTGGCAAACATGCAGTGAAAGATAAGAAAATACCAGGTATAATTCCAAGCATTTTACATACATTGACCTGTTGAATTCTCCAACAACTTATAAGATAGCTACTGCCCATAATTCTGTTCTTATGGACTGGACAAAATCAAGAATAATGTCCCAGTGTGACTCAGCTGGTGAGTTGTCACTCAGCTGGTGACTTTAAATCCAGGGGTCCGTTTTGGGCTTTGTGTTCCGTGTGTGCATGTGTGTATCTCAGAACAATACTAAGATGCCATGTTACCCCAGAAAGAATGGCTATCATCAAGAAATCAAATAACAAATGCTGGAGAGGCTGTGGGGGAAAATGAATATTTCTGCATTGCTGGTGGAAATGTAAAGTAGTACAACCACAGTGAAAATCGGGATGGAGATTCCTCAGAAAACTAAGATTAGAAATTCCATTTGACCCAGCAATTCCCCTTCCGAGACTCTTCCCAAAAGTTAAAGACATCACATTACAGTGATACATGCATAACCCAAGTTTATAGCAGCATAATTCCTACAGTTAAATCTTAGAAATGGACTATAGCTCATTGACAGATGAATGGATAAAGAAAATATGGTGTTTATACACAGTGGAGCACTACTCTGCCATAAAAGAGGATTAACTGAGTCATTTGTAGGAAAATGGATGCACTTTGGGACCATAATTTTGAGTGAAGTAAGTCAGACACACAAGTTTAAATACCACATGATTTCTTTTATGTGAGAAACCCAAATTATAAATAAATAATAAAATAAAAGTTAGATAACAGGAAGTAGGGAGATAGATGGCTTTCAAATGAGAAGGGAATTAAGAGATGAAAAGAGAGGGAGGGCCGGTGAGATGGCTCAGTGGCGTAAGCGCCTGCCTGGCAAGTGCGAGGGCCTGAGTTCGACTCCCGGAACCCACATATGAAAAAGGGGCTGGTGATATCGCTCAGCGGCACAGGCGCCTGCTGGCGTGCGAGGTCCTGAGGTTGACCCTCAGTACCCACAAAAATAAAAAAAAAAAAAAAAAAAAGAAAGGAGGGGGAGAGAGGGGAGGGAAAAGATATTTAAAAAAAAGAATTAAGATGTGCTAGGTGTGGGCATAACTCTCCAGAAGGAATGTAATCATTATGTAAGGCAAACATGTACTAATAAAAAATAAAAACTGATAAGAAGCACAGAAGGAAGGAAGGAAAGTAAGGGAGGGAAAGAAGATAAAAACCAAAAACCACTCCAACAAGGGAGCTGTAATTTGAATCTTGATGTCTCTCAAAAGTCCAGGATCTTGGTCTCCAGGATGGCACTACTGGGAAACGATGGCGTTTTTAGGAGGCGGGGCGCTATGGCAGGCCCTTAGATCACTAGGGCTGTGCCTTTCAAGGGGATTATGGGATCCTGGTCTCTTCTTTGCTCTCTCTCTTCCCAGCCATGAGGTATACAGTGTTGCCCTGCCAAATGCTCCCTACCGTAATGAGCTGCCTCACCACAGGGCCAAAGCAATGGGGCCACTCTTTGACTGGAATCTCTGAACTGAGAGCCAATATGAAACTTTTCTCTTTTTAAGTTGATCATCTCCGACATTTGTTTTAATAATGGAAATCTGACTAACACACAGCCTTCATTTTCCACTTATTTAGCAAGTATGATATCATGGTAAAAGTTTTAAGATTGCCATTTAGAATTCGTGTAAAACAGAAGTACTTCTTGAACAAGGTCAATTTTAGATGTGTGAATATAGAAAGTAAAGTAAAAACAAAACAAACAAACAAAAAATCCTGCAGGAACCATAATGCTTCTAAAGTTTTATTTCCCAGGACAATATTCTATAAATTTGTATAAATCACCAGTGGTATGCTGAAAAAAAAAAGCTTTAAATAATCTGTATATTTGATTTTCATTCAAGAATTTCTATACTACCCTTGTCTACCACCAATTAGAAAACTCTTTTTATATAAGGATTTTTTTTTTTGTGTGTGTGTTAAAAAATAATTTAGAGGCCGGTGAGATGGCTCAGCGGCACAAGCACCTGCCTGACAAGCGCGAGGGCCCGAGTTCGACTCCCAGAACCCACATACAAAAAAAGGGCCGGTGATATTGCTCAGCGGCACAGGCGCCTGCTGGCGCGTGAGGTCCTGAGGTCGACCCCCAGTATCCCAAAAAAAAAAATAATTTAGAGTATCTCAAAGAACAGTGAATGCTTATATAAACACCATATAGAATGATATAAATAGCTTATATATTTAAAAATATCTCTTTATTCCCTTTATATTTCAGATAAGCTCAGACCCCATTTGCCCCCATGTCCAGATGACTGTCCTTCTTATCTCTAGAGGCAATGCCACACTACAGTGAAAAATCCACATCCTAAGTTTACCTTTCTCTCTCTCTCTCTCTCTCTCTGTATATATATGGGTAGGTGTATATGTATGTGTGTGTATATATGCACACAGAGGCGGAAAGTCTAAGATCAAGTTGTCATTGGGTTTGGTTTCTCCTATGGCCTCTCTCCTTGGCTTGCGGATGGCTGTCTTCTTGCTGTGTCCTCACAGGTCTTTCCTCTGCAGACAGACATCCCTGCAGTCTCTCCCTTTCCTTATAAGGACACCAATCATCTTGGATTAGGGCCCATCTAATGGCATCGCTTAACCTTACATGTTTCATGCCCTATCTCTAAGTATACTCACTTTGTGAGGTATATGGGGGTTGGGACTTCAACATCTGAGTCCTGGGGAGCACTACTCAGCCCATAACAGAGCCAAAGGAGAGAGTCCAGACTAATGGTTAGGAGCAAGAGCTCTGGGCTAGGCTGCATGATTTGGGCTCTGATCTTCACATGCCCACACAAGACATGAGGAAGCTACTCAGTCTTGCAGCCACTCATTCACAATCATCCCCATCTATCTAACAGGATTAAAGAGCTGCACATAAAGCACCGTGATCCTGCCTTGCTCAGAGTTAGGTATTCTGAGTCCGCCTTGTGCACCATAACAGGAGTTTCATGATGGGCTTGGCTGTGAAAATTCCAAGGCACGGGAGTACATTTTCAGTTTTTCTAGCTGCTCCCAGACTTCTCTGTATGGTGGTGACACTGGTGCACACTCCCCCCAGGCAAGCAGGAGAGTCCTCTTTCCCACATTTCTTGGCCAGGAGTTGGTTTTTCTGTATTGTAACATTTCTATCCATCTGGTGGCTGAAAAACAAGTATGCCATTATTCAGTTAGTACATTCTTTAGTACGCATGCCTTTCAGGTGGTCTACAGACTTAGTAGAGCAGAAAGGAAGGAAACACACACACAGTACAAATTAACACTGCGTTACGGAGAATTGAGTGGAAGCAGAGAGTCAATTTAAGAAAGGAAGTACGCCTTTTCTAAAGTAATTTTTCTTTGGTTCAACCACTGGCTTCCAAAATTCCCTTTTCCCAAGAATCATCTGAAGCCTTTGTTTATAATGCAACTCTAATGGGAGGACAAGAATCTGAATTTTTAACAGGTACCTCTTGAGATCTATCCCAAATAATGCGTGACCTACACTTTCAGGAACACAGCTGAAAAAATAAAATATTCTCTAGACATCTTCCCAAGTTTTAGGCTATTATTTAAACTCTTAGTTGTATTTTAAACAAACATCTGGCTGTAAACACACTCTCATGGGCTTTGGAAAATGTCTTCCTGAGCCTCATGTTCTAGCTTCTTCATATGAAAGCCATTGACTAAGAAGTACTTTCTGAGATGCTGTCCAGGTCTCTTATTCACCCATCCGACTTGCTGCTCACCCTTCAGTATCCCACACCAACGACACCCAATTTAAGATCATCTAACGGCAATACTGCATTTCTCCCAGGAACTTGAACTTGGAGACATCAGGGAACTCACTGAAAGTTAAATTTATAATTTAATTTTATAATTTACCATAAGGATAAAATCTTTGCATTTGCAACCATTAGACAATTTTCCAAATAAAAAGCTGAAAGCACAGGACCTAAATCTAACTGATGTTAAGCTTAGTATGAAATAAAGCTGACAGTTGTAATAACGCATCTAAATGAAATAATGTGAGGACTGAGAAGGTGTTACAGAATGTGGACCTGAATATCAAAGGGAGGGAGCTTAATAACCACCATGTCCCAGCCCCAGCCCAGAAATTTGCCCCCAAATTCCCATGGTCAGAGTTATATAAAAATTAAAAACAATGAGATGCCATTTTAGCATTAATTTTATTTTATTCATAATACCATGTTTAACCAGTGGATTTTGAAAAAAATAGATCGTATCTGTTGTTTGAGGTAATATTCACTATCACACACTGTTAGCATGACTATAAATTGGCACAATCTTTCTGAATAACAGCCAAAATTATCAAATATCAAATTATCAAAGACTCAAAAATATATATTCTCATGGATTTAGTACTTTTGAATTTGGAAATATGAGGAAGTAACTAATCTATGCAAACACATTTTTAGAAAAATGTTTATTGCAGTGTTTCTGTTATTGAAAGTACATAATGAAAGGAATCCGCTACAGACATGAATGTGACATCATAATATATCATAAAAGTGAAGTCTTAATTATCTGTAAATAATTTTGAAAACTATAAATTATTTTCACATAGAAATCTAGAAACAACATATTTTTAAGTAATACTCAGTTTTCATACAGTATCATACTATAATAAAACTTTTATTTAAAAATACACATATCCCTACAGAAAAAGTTAATGCAGTATGGATATATACTGAACAATTCTAGTGGTTATATTTGAAAAATAGGATACTGATATGGGGCTCTTTTCTTTTTATATATCTCTTTCATAAGTTTTTATAATTGATTTTTTTGTAATAGGATAAAGTAAAAGTTAACAATTTGCAACATTAAAATTTAATTAAAATTTTGTAAATTTTGTTAATTCTAACTGGACTCTTACATTTTATTAAGGACTATCATGCATTCAGCAAACATTATTTGAGCATGTACCGTGTACCTCAGAACACTTCAGTGACAAAACACAAACAGCAGTCACAGTAGATATTGACTTTGCCTGGAGTTTAGGGAGTTAGGGCTGTCCCCTCACTTTTCCAAGTACCTGAGCTCCTAAGAAGACTCTAGAACTTAGTCTTATGTGGAATCGCCCAAATGGTCATTGGTCACCATGGTGGTTTCACCTTCCACCTGGAAACTCCTTCTTACTCAGGTCCAAACTACCAGGCTCTCTTTGACTCCTGGCCTGGTTTGGCACTTTCTGATGGAACCAGAGTTAGAGCTGACCTAACCCAAGACAAGGGCCTTTGAGCACACAGCAGCATGTGTACACATAAGTACATGCCCACGGGTGGGTACAAGAGCTCCTTCTCCTCAACCCCATTTTGAACCTACAAAACTGACAACTCTACCAAGTAATCTTACTGGTGGGCCACTGGCCTCTCAGGTACCATGCCAGTTCTCTCATTTCCTTTCCTCTGTTTCCCTTTCCCTTTCTCTCTGGTAGGTAAATCTAGGGAAACTGCCAGCTGAACTTCTCTGTCTAACGTAATGAAAAGTTATTCTTCCTGGTTGCTTCTGCCTGATACAAAGACAAAGAAGAAAGGTAAAACATTTAGACAAAACTGATTGTGATGCACTTCTGTGCCTGATGACTGGCCGGGGTCTTGTTTTCATCAAATAGTAATGGATCAGGCTTAAGAATAACATAGGTCTTTAATCTTTTAGTCATTACCACATTGTTCAGATTAAACCATAATAGTTCTGCTAACAGAAGAACTGTTGAGCAATTTTGGTGGTGGTAGAAGGAATAAAAAAGTTAGAATTGGGGCCGGTGAGATGGCTCAGCGGTTTAAGCGCCTGCCTTGCAAGCGCGAGGGCCCGAGTTCGACTCCCGGATCCCACATACAAAAAAAAAAAAAGGGGCCGGTGATATCGCTCAGCGGCACGGGCGCCTGCTGGCGCACGAGGTCCTGAGGTCGACCCCCCGGTACCCACAAAAAAAAAAAAAAAAAAAAAAAAAAAGTTAGAATTAACCTAATTAGCAGATTAGACTCACCTAAAATGGTAGAAACTAAAGTAGATAAAGAAAAAAAAAACTCAACAGAAAGTTACACAAACAACTGAGAACATGAGCATTTTCTCTGGTATCAGAAGGATATTTTTAGTTGAATATTTACATTTATGAATATAGAAACATTGGGACTATGAATACTAGATCATCTGAGCTTATTACTCTGTATTGGGGGTCTAGGTCATTTTTATATTATTCTTTGCACATAGATGCACTTTCCAGAAATTTCACAAAGGACCTATGTACTTTTTTAAGCAAAACAAAAATGTTGTTAACTAAAAGAGGATGTGTACTTTAAGCATTCCACACTCTTTAAAACTTGGCGAGACTCACTGAGTCTTAACTTTCAGTGATAACAGTTTTATTTATAACAGGACTGGGCTGCTTTACTACTTTGAGTCAGAAAAAGAAAAAAAAGAAAGAAATAGATTATGAATCCCTTAGTGTTGCATTTACTGATAAACTTCTCAAGTGCTTCTAATTTATTCGGTCATTTTGCCAATGCTGAGAAGAGATTAGCAAGCTGATGAGTCAGGCCAGATCACCCTTTTGATCACTGGCAAGGAAAACTTTATTCTTGTAGCAAAAATGTACCATAGGCAAACCCTTAAGAGACTTAGGAGCTGTATTTGCTCAAAGACTGAAGTCATCAGGGCTTCTTCAGCATTTAGAAAGCCACTTCGCTTGAGAAGAAGTTCATTTCCAAGGCTTTTCTTCCATCTTTGCTTCACAGACCTGAGATTTCACCAGTAGAATATTTTAATCAGCAGTTAAAATGGTGGTGAGTTTAGGGGAGAGCACTTCTGTTTATACCTGAAGCCTAAAATGCCCTTGTTAGAAATAAAAGCCCAGAGTTCTGATTTTATTTCTTAATCCTTCTGGAAAACCTTGTCTGACCTTAATGTTCCATCATCTTCTAGTGAAAAATCTCAGACTTGGTCTTGTCTCCAGCTTTGTCACTTACACTTGACATATTTTAGCAGATCATCAAATTCTCCAGACCTCACGAATAATTAAGGCACCAAATATTAAATTGGACATAAAAATTTCTCATTATTATTGACTACTCACTGCAGGCCCTTCCTCTCTTCCCCTTATATACAGATTCTCACTTCTAGACTGGGGGGAGCACAAGCATCTCTCTATCAGAAGGGCACTGAAATTATGTAAGAACAAGCCCCAATTATGAGATTTACGAGGAATAAGTCTCGTGGGCTAATTTCCTTTTAGCTCATGCTCCTTTCTACTGGACTTACTAACTATCAGAATTTTCTTTCCAAAGAAAATGTTGTTTGTGAAGTACTTTAACACATGGATCTAAGACAATGGATTCAATGATAAAGACTCTTCTGAGGCTGAATTGCTTGGTTTTAAGTCCAGAATGGTGGGATTTTAAGAATGGGATTTCCATGGAAATCTACTAAAGCTGTTAGCCTTGCTCTAGGAAGGTGCATAGTTTCCTCACTTTATCCAAGTGTCTCTTTGGTCTGATTGCAGGCAAGACAGATTTATTGTGCCTTGTGCTCACCTTAAGGAGTCCCCAAACCATTCTGATTCTGGAGTGTTGACAAAGGTCACAAATTCCTAAAATAATACGGATGATCCTAGAAGAACAAACTGAATTGCTGAGGGTATTGGAGAATGCTGAGGGTTCTTGAACAATAGTATCATATATTTCAGTGTTGGGAATAATAACACCTGGTGTTTTCTAGTTTTAACAACATCACATGCTTAACAACCCAGTAAGGTTGATAAAAGCTGGTTCAGATGCTTGATTTTAAGCATGAGGACACCGAAGTGAAGAAGTTACATAACTTGGCTAAAGTCATTTAGGAAGTCAGGGGTAAGGCTGAACTATAAACCAGGTTTGCTGGTTTTCTGTCAGTTGCTTTTACCACACTATAAAAGGATCACATTTGGAGCTGCCACATCTAATTTGAAAGTGCCCTGTAGCAGGAAGACATCTGCAATTAGTCCAGGAGACATTTGCAATAATGTCACTACGTGGCATTATTTAAGTACTTATTTTATTTAGGTGCTTATAATGGGTTATGATATTTTCCAGAGGCAAGATGTACTCAGATCTAATAAAAAGAGGAGAAAAAAGGAGTGCAGTGAATTAGGTCGACTACTTTTGGGTTAATGCTCTTCAGGTTTTTGTTTTGTTTTGTTTTTTCTGATTATCTACACATTCCTTAACTTAGCTAGGCTAACTCCACTACTTTGTGTTTAATAGACTTGCTAATAATACCACCCATATTATTATTATTTTTTAAAATATCAGCTATGTGGATTCTACGACATAGCTATTTTTATGTCTTTTTTCATTTACCTCACAAAACTTCTTGAAATTATTCAGACTGTAAACTGTACATTGTAATAAATGTCTAAGAAAGTGGCACATATAAGCACATGTATTTTAGGTACGCTGTCACTGTTCTGCATAACTTGCTGCAGAAAAGGAAGTGACAAGCCTTTCGCTTCTTGTAGCAAGCACAGTTCCAAGAGCACTGAGCGCTTAATGTGTTATATATTCATGATTTTGGGCTTATGGCATGATTTTAAATCTTACACACTGGTTCTAGAAATCATGTAACTTTTTCTGTTTTGTACAAAACAGTAAAAAAAAAAAAAAAAAGAAAAAAAGAAAAAAAAGGAAAAGACCAGTGTGTCTTTTTTTGCAGAAAACAGTCAGACTGTACTTTCAAATACACATTTTACAACTGCCGTTTGTAGTCAAGAACTGACTCAGACTTGGTTATAAGCAAATGACTAATGTGGGTTGAAATTGGTTTTATCATTAAGTGACTAGATGACTTCTAGACCTTTTATTTGATCCACTTGGAAACAATTTTGGAGAAATAACATAGCCTCAAACATGAAAATAATGATGCATACATATGAAAATGAGATATAAGATTTCCCCTGACAATTTTGTAAAAAATATTAACCTCCAACTAGTTACTATAGAGCTAAAGAGTAAATTAATGTGACACTTTATGAAAACAGGAGTCAATATTTAATATTCTATAATATCAACATCAAACATCTGAGAGAGTATATTATGAAACAATACTTGTACAATTAGTTAAATGCTTAAATATTCTTTTCAGAGCATGCACTAAAATAAAACATTTACTTCATTAAAAATGAAACATATTTCATATATTAAAATTAAATGTAAATGTTCATGAGCATCTTACCTCTTAATGGGGACTATGAGGACAAATTAAAGCCAATCAATCTATCAGGCTATAAAACATTGATGAAAGAAATTGAAGATGATACAAATAAAAGAAATATATCCCATGTTCATGGATTTGAAGAATTACTATTGTTAAAATGTTCATAATAACCAAAGTGATCTGCAGATTCAATGCAGCCCCTATCATATTCTTAATGCTGTCAGAAATAGAAAGAATCCTAACATTCACATGAAACTAAATATACTTTCAGGGTCCAAAGCAATCTTGATCAAGAACAAAGCTGGGAAGTGTCAGATTTCCTGATTTCAAATTATATTACAAAGCTATCATAATCAAAACAGTAAGGTACTGGCATTAAAAAAATTTACACACCAATGGAATGGAATACAGAGCCCAGACATAAAGCCACACATATAGAGCCAACTAATTTTCGACTAAGTTGCCAATGATACAAAATAGGAAAAGGGTAGTATTTTCAAAGAAAGGTGTTGGAAAAACTGGATATCTTCATGCAAAAGAATGAAACTGGACTCACATTTTATACCACACACATAAACTCACATACAATAGAATATTACACAGTCTTAAAGGAAGAGGAAATCCTGACATTGGTTACAACAGGGATGAAGGCAGAGAATATTGTTCTAAGTGAAATAAGTCAATTAAGAAATGCAATACAACATTATACCACATATGTGGAATCTAAAATAGTGAAAATCATAGGAACAGTCATCAGAATGGTTGTTTCTGGAAGCTGAGGGGAGGAGGAAATGGGAAGGTAATGGTCAAAGAGTGCAAAATTTCATTTATGCAAGATGAGTAAGATCCAGAGCTCTACTATACTCACAGTGGCTGTATCTAACAGTAATGCATTGCATACTTAAAGTTTTCCCACAGGGCAGATCTGATGTTGAGTTTTTTTGCCTCTACACATACACACATACACACACACACACACACAGGAACGTGCAGACACAATAATAATAAATGTGGTTGGAGGAAACTCTGGAGGTGATGGATATATTCGTGGTCTTCATGGCAGTGATGCTTTATAGCTGTATACTTAAACTCATTGATTTGTGCATATTAACTGTGCACAGCTTTTTACCTGTCAATGACACCTCAGTAAATTGTTTAAAAACAGGAAGTTAACTAATAAAATCACAAAAAAAATGATAGAGATAATAACTTTAGTATTTGAAGTATTTCATAAACTTTCCATTATCCAATTGTTGCTTTATTGAGCTTACAATCATTGAGTGTTTACTAAATGTTAGGTAATTGTGAATCATTACGTGAATTAAAACTTTTAGTTCTTAAAACAACCTTATGAAACAGTGTTACTATCTTATTTTAAAGATGAGTAAACTGAAAGACACAGAAGTTAAATCACTTTCTCAAGATTAACATGTTTAGATGTTATTGAACAAAATATCTCAAATTTAATACATATAAATTTATCATTTTTTGTTTGTAGCTAATGTTTTTTGAGTTGTTGGAAAACCACTACTGTCCTCAAAGTTAGCAAGATATTTGTGAATAAAACTAAAAATTTTAAGTTTTTTGATTTGTCTCTTAAGTCCTCATCCATCTGGAATTGATTTTTACATTCAAAGGGAGCTGGAATCTTATTTCATTTTTAATATGCATAAGTATTTATCTAGTTCTATTTATCAGAAAAGTTCTCATTTCCCCACAGATTTTCCTATCAGTGCCATGAGTTTAAATTTTATATATTAATGGATGTATTTCTGGGCTGTCTATCCTTGTCAAGTCCATTTCTGCTGTCTTCCCACATTATCTTAATCACTTGAGCTTCAAAATGATTCCTGGTATCAAAGAAACTGGACACCCCCTGCTTATCCTTCTGAAATGTTTAGGATCATCTTTGCTCTTTGCTTATCTATATCTATATCTATATCTATATCTATATCTATATATATATATATCTTAGAATAAGTTTCTCCAGTGCCATGAAATACTCTATTGGAATTTCTGTGGAATTGCTTTGAATCTATAGAGTGATTTTCAGAGAACAAACATCCTTTTAATATTCTTTCCATCCATCAAATTAGCAGACACAGTCAATCCTCGATATATCCACTCCCCCTATGTCTCTGGATTCACCAACCACAGATGGAAAATATTTGAAAAAAAAATCACATTTGTGCTCTGTAGGCACAGACCTTTCTTTATTCTTTCATTATTCCCCAAACAGTGCACTATAACAATTATTTACACTGTAGCAGGTATTACAAGTAACCTAGTGATGTATACAGGAGGATGAGCGTAAGTTAAGTGCAATTACTGCACCATTTTCATAAGACCATGGAGCATCCTTGGATTTTGGTTTTCACAGGGAATCCAGGCCCTCACACATACTAAGCGAACAAGTATAACTTAATAGATATGATGATACAGTGTGGAGAATGAGAGGAAAATATTATTCTCAGGCCCAGATAGGGAGAGATTAAATTGGCACCATTTTTCTGAAAATCTACTTAACAAAATGACAAATTGTCAATAATTGTCAATAATTTTAATCCAGTAATCCAAATCTATGGATTTTAATCCAAACCTATGAATATACACTGTAAAGAAATAATTTAAGGATCTATCAAGTTTTTATGCCTAAAAATGTTTACTAAAGATTATGAACTATTGAGAAAATTATAAATAATCCTTAATAATAATTTGATGAATTCTGATACATCTATTGATGTGTTAACCTGTCTTTTGGAAGAATTTTTAAAGATAGGGAAAAACATGATATTATGTTTTATGCAAAAAAGTGTACAATTATATATGCTGTATGATTTTAACCTTTTAAAGATTCATAGAAAAGAACAGCAAGAATATACATTAATTATCAGTGATTTTCTTTTTGTAATAAAATTGTGGATAATTGTTTTTCCATTTTCTATGCTATTCTGTACTTTCCAAAGTTACTTTTTAAAAAATATCACAAATCATTTTTATTAAAGAAAACTGAGTGAAAAGATGTTCTTCAGCAGTTACTTTTATTTATATCATATAAAACTCTAAACGAATGATGAAAATTTGTGTCTCTCACAGTAAAGCGAATACCTGGTATCAGCCACTACTAAAGAGTGACAGTTCCAAGTTCAGTGTGTCCGTGATAGGTCCCTGCTCCTTCCTTTTGATGTGCCCCTGGGATATCTCAGAAGGGAGTTCATTTCCACGAAGGCACCCTTGTATGCTTTGTCAATATTCAACTGCCCCTTTTCTCCCAAGACAAAATTCCTGAGGGTAAAAATGTCCAAGGCTTTGAATGGCACCAGAGCCCCAGAAAATGTTTCATCAGTCTTATAAAATCCAGGGTGTGGGAGTTTAGACATATAGTGAATTCTTAAACTAGGTGGAAAACACAAGAAACTAGGGTAAGTGTATCTTTGACGTTTCTGAGGAGAAATATCATTGTTCAAATTGTCAACAATCCATGTTTAAGACGCTCAGTTCACCTAATCTTGCTGTTGCTAGGCAGATTTGTTTTCCAACCAGCCATTGCTGCATGCTGCTTTATAACAAAGTCACTCAGTGACTTGAATTAGTCATATCATGCAAAGTCTGAAGAAGTCGCTTTAAGAATGGAAGCAGCAACGTGTGTGTGTGTCAACCTGCGTGACACGATTCCAGGGACCTCCGCACACGGGATACAGGAGCCATGCTGTGAAGCCCGTGTGCATGGAGTCTACTTGGGCTGGATGAACCATCTACCTCTGAAGTTGAAGAGCCTTGAAGACTCGCTGTCTATGTGGCTGGAAGGGTGATGTGAAAGGAAAGATTAAGTTGGTTATACCTCAGTTTATAAACAGTTCCTTACTTATTATACAAAGGTGGACTCACCTTTGTTTATTGTCACGAACTGTGTGTTTTATTAGTGTTAGCACTGCCAATGATAGTTACCTTGGAACTCTGTGCTCAGCTGTAATTGCTTGCAATTGCTGTAAGTAGGTACAAGTAACGTGGTTGTAACAGCTTGATTACACCTGATATATATGTAACTCCCTACTTCTTATTTTACATAGGAGATATTTTGAACATTTTAAAAGCGTAAAGCTGAAAGTCAAGCATTGCTACAAAACACAGTAGGCTTCCTTTTTTTGAAAAACAAACAAACAAACAAAAAACAATTTCAACTAATTCTTTTACTGGCAAGGGCTGTGGAGTTGCCAGGTTGTCTCCATATCACCAGAAACTCTTGCCCTCTCCTTCAGCAGCTCCAGAAGCCCGAGTTATGACAATCATACTCTTTTTTTTCAGTGCACATGTTTAGTATATTTCTTATGAGATTTATCATTATGTATTTAATATTTTTATGATACTGTACATGGTATTGTTTTTATATTTTGAGTTCCTGATTGCTCATTGTAGTACATAAAATAAACTGGTGTTTCACATTGATTGCACAGTATTTTTAAACTTCCTAAATTCACTTATGAATTCTAATACCTGCTTTTGTAAATTTCACAGGATTTTCTACATAGACAGTCATGTCACCTGGGAACAGAGATTTGCTTCCTTTCTAATCTGAATGCCTTTTATTTCTTAGTTTTTCTTATTCCAGCGGCCAGAATGTCCAGCAGCATGTTGGATGGAAGTGGGGAGAACAAATATGCTCGTCTCCTTGTTCTGAAGAAATAAGCCCTTCCTACTTCACCAGTGGGTACGGTGCTACCTATGGTTCCACAGATGCCCTTTATGAGTGCAGAGAAGGTTCCTTCTGTCCCCAGGAGGCTGACAGTTTTTATCAGGAATGAATGAATTCATGTTGGATTCTGTCAGCTGCTTTTCCCACATCTATCAAGACAGTCAGGTGATTTTCCCAATTGCAGTTTGTTATTACGGTGTTTACTTTCACATGTTGAATTGATCTTATATTTCTGGGATAAATTTCACTGCTTATGAGACTCTGCTGAATTTAATTGACCAGAATATTGCTAAGAATTTCTAAGTGCATATTCAAAAAGACTCAGTCTACGGTTTCCTCTTCTGATGTAATGGTGGCCTTGTGGAATGAATTGAAAATTATTCTCTCTTCTAGTTTTCTAGAAAAGTTTGTATGAAATTGATAAAATGTATTCCTTAAATATTTGGTAGAATTAATCAGTGACACTATGTGAGTCTGGAACATTATTTATGAAAATCCAAATAGGCCCTTCCTGTCTATTGTTATATCAGTTATTAAGAAAAGAATATTAAAATCTTTGACTGTGATTATGGATTTGTCCATTTCTCCTTGTAAATATGACATCCGTTATCCCTGTCAGTGTTGCTTACTTTAATTCTATGGTGATATTATTATAGCCACACCAGCTTTTTAAACTCGTGTTAACACGATGTATGCTTTTCCATTGCTTCACTTTTAACCAATTGTTCCTTTATATTTCAAGTCTATTTCTAGTAGGTGGAATATGGCTGAGGGTTGTTTTTTACTCAGTCTTTGCTTTTTAATAGAGATATATACACTATTTTCATTTAAAGCTGTTATTGATGTAGTTATGTTTAAATATACCATTTTCCTCTTCATTTTTCACTTTTTTTTGGCTAGTCATACCTTTTCTTTTCTTTTTTAAAAGGTTTTCATAAACAGCATGGTTTGGCTTTTTAAAAAGAATTTTTCTTGATATGCGTTGGCAATACATACTAAATACACTCACGGTGGGGAACTAGTGCATAGGATGTACTAGAATCCTGTGTAGAAATCCTACCAATTCTGTACAAACTTTTCTAGAAAACCAGAAGAGAGAATAATTTTCAATTCATTCCACAAGGCCACCATTACATCAGAACAAGAAACCATAGACTGAGTCTTTCTGAATGTACATTTAAAAATTCTTAGCAAAAGGACGTGCGTCCAATCTCATCCTTTTTATTCCTCCTTCTCCCCGCTCCAAGTCCCCTCTCCATCACTGTCCTTTTGTTTTCCACTTTCTCTGGGGTTAAATATTTTTGAATGTGTGAGCTTGTTTGTTGTTTCATTGTTTGTACTTTTTCAGGTTTTAAAAAATTTGTTTTTAAAATTTTTAGTAATATATATTTACCATACATGTAACTAATTCATCCTAGTGGACTGGTTGTAATATACATCACATCTTAATGATTCATTTTTACTTTCACTTCTCAGCCCTGCCCTTCTGTCTCCCTCCATCCTCAGACCCCCTTCTCATCTTCACAAAGTCTACTTCCTGTTTAAATTACTTGCTCTTTAAATTATTTGTATTTTGGTTTCTCATAAAAGAGGAATTATGCAATATTCAACCTTCTGTGAGTATTTTTAGTCATATCATTCTAATTTGTTAGCTTATGAAACCTAAAATTTTTGTTGCATTTGTTGCCATTGGATTATATAGTGGGTATTTTTAATTCATCAGAGTTTTTTCTTCCACTACTTTTATAAAACTTACAAAATTCTACTTTCAGTATTTTCATGTAGTGTTACATATTTTACTTCTGTATATTTTAAAACACATTTAATACATATCTTTTTATTATTTTTGCTCAATCAGACAGTCTTTTTATTTTATTTTATTTTATTTTTTTATTTTTTATTTTTGTGGGTACCGGGGGGTCGACCTCAGGACCTTGCGCGCCAACAGGCACCCGTGCCGCTGAGCGATATCACCGGCCCCTTTTTCGTATGTGGGATCCGGGAGTCGAACTCGGGCCCTCGCGCTTGCAAGGCAGGCGCTTACGCCGCTGAGCCATCTCACCGGCCCTCAGACAGTCTTTTTAAACATTAAGGAAAAAATCCTATTTTTACACACATAGCTACCATTCTGGCCCTCTTTATTTACATATATAGATCAATATTTCCATCTAGCATCTTTATCTTCTACCTCTGGACTTTTTAAATTTTCTTGTGGCACAGGTCTACTAGTGATGAAATCACTCAGGTTTTATATATCAAAGTTTTAATTTCACTTTTGTTTACAAAAGACATTTTACTTGGTGTAGCATTCTAGGTTGCTAGTTTTAATCTTTCAGTTGTTAAAAGGTGTTCCTCCATTTCTTTGGAGCATTTGCTTTGTTTCCAAAGAGAAATCCCCCCCGTACTCATTGTCATTTCTCTTTGTGTCTTGTATCTTTTTTTTCTGTGGTTGCTTTTAAGATTTTTCTTTTTTTTTTTTTTTTATTTTAAAGAGAAGAAAAAACAAAACAAATCAAAAGAAGAACAAATTTTCAAAACAACATAATAGGAGGGTAACAATGGTTAATACATTACGTATTACTATCTTTAAGTTAGTTATTCAGGACACCAGACATTAGCATTCAATTGTCCAAACATTATTGGCACAAACCTTACTCTTCAATGAACTAAGTAAAAATGGTAGTGTATCTATCTTAACCATCTTATATATATATGTACAATTTTTTTCCCTTTCCCTTCTTTCTTTTCCCTATTCCAGTCTCTCTTTCCTTTTTACCAGTTTCTTTTTGATTCACCATATCTATTGTACATTTTGGATCTTATTTACTCTTTCAGTTTCTCATACTAGAGAGATAATACGATGCTTACACATGTGCTTCTGGTTTATTTCACTTATGAGTATTTTCTCGAGTTGCATCCATTTACCTATAAAAGTCTCCAGTTTATCCTTCTTTATGGCTGAATAGTACTCCATTGTATAAAAATACCACATCTTTCTTATCCATTCCTCAGTTGATGGGCATTTGGGTTGTTTCCAAGATCTGGCTATTACAAATTGTGCTGCTATAAACATGGGTGCACATATATCGCTGTGGTACGATGTTTTTAATTCTTCTGGGAAGATGCCCAGAAGGGGAATAGCTGGGTCAAATGGGACCTCCAACCCTAGTTTTCTGAGGAATCTCCACACTGACTTCCACAGTGGCTGTACCAGTCGACACTCCCACCAACAGTGAAGAAGGGTTCCTTTTTCCCCACAGCCCCTCCAGCATTTGTTATTAGTTGATTTCTTAATAGTAGCCATTCTTTCTGGGGTGCGATGGTATCTCAGTGTTGTTTTAATTTGCATCTCTCGAATGACTAGTGATGTTGCACATTTTTTTGTATATTTGTTTGCCATTAGTATTTCTTCATCTGAGAAATGTGTATTCATCTCAGATGCCCATTTTTGGAGTGGGTCTTTAAATTTGGGAGGTCTGATTTTTTTGAGTTCTTTATATGTTCTCGATAGTAATCCTTTGTCTGAGGAACAGCTGGCAAACATTTTTTCCCACATTGTGGGTTGTCTCTTCACTCTGTTGGTGGTTTCTCTTGCTGTGCAAAAGCTTTTTAATAAGATGAGATCCCAGTTATTGATTCTTTGGGATAGTTCCCGTGCGGTTGAGTTTTTATTCATAAAGTCTTTGCCTACACCAATGTCTCCAAGGGTTTTACCTATCCTACCTTCCAGCAGATTTAATGTTTCTGTTTTAATATTTAGATCTCTGATCCATTTTGAATTTAGTTTAGTGCATGGTGAAAGATATGGGTCTAGTTTTAATCTTCGGCATGTGTAGAGCCAGTTTTTCCAGCACCATTTATTAAAGAGGCTATCTTTCTTCCAGCGAATGTGTTTGGCACCTTTGTCAAAGATAAGGTGGCTTAGTATGTCTGGGATTGTTTCAGCATCTTCTAATCTGTTCCATTGATCTTCAGGTCTGTTTTTTTGCCAGTACCACACTGTTTTTATCACAGTAGCTTTATAGTATAATTTCAAGTCGGGGATAGTGATGCCCCCTGCCTTGCCTTTGTTGCCCAGAATTGCCTTTGCTATTCTAGGTCTCTTCTGATTCCAAATGAATTTTAGGATTGTTTTCTCTAATTCTGTGAGATATGCTGTTGGAATTTTGATTGGAATTGCATTAAATCTGTATAACAATTTTGGAAGTATGGCCATTTTCACTATATTGGTTCTTCCTATCCAGGAGCAAGGGATATCTTTCCATTTTCTGATATCCTCTTCAATCTCCTTTTTCAGAGTACTGTAGTTTTCAGTATAGAGGTCTTTTACATCCTTCGTGAGGTTGATTCCTAGGTATTTCATTTTTTTGGATGTTATTGTGAAAGGTATTGTTTCCCTAATTTCTCTTTCAGTAAGTTTGTTATTTGTGTACAGGAAGGCTATTGACTTTTGAGTATTGACTTTGTATCCAGCTACACTACTGAATTTGCTTATTAAATCTAGCAGTTTTTTAGTGGAGTTTTTGGGGTCTTCTGTGTAGAGTATCATGTCATCTGCAAATAATGATAATTTAACTTCTTCCTTTCCAATCATTATTCCTTTTATTTCTTTCTCTTGTCTAATCGCTCTGGCTAAAGTTTCCAGAACTATGTTGAATAAGAGTGGGGACAGTGGACATCCTTGTCTTGTTCCTGATTTTAGAGGGAAGGCTTTCAGTTTTTGGCCATTTAGTATAATATTGGCTGTTGGTTTGTCATAGATAGCTTTTACCAGATTGAGATAAAGACCCTCTATTCCAATTTTCTGTAGGGTTTTTATCATGAAAAGGTGCTGGACTTTGTCAAAAGCTTTTTCTGCATCTATTGAGATGATCATGTGATTTTTGTCTTTGGTTCTGTTAATATGCTGTATTACATTTATTGATTTACGTATGTTGAACCATCCCTGCATCCCTGGGATGAATCCAACTTGGTCATGGTGTATAATCTTCTTGATGATTTGTTGGATTCTGTTTGCCAGTATCTTATTAAGGATTTTTGCATCTATGTTCATTAGGGAGATTGGCCTGTAGTTCTCTTTCTTAGTTGGGTCCTTCTCTGGTTTTGGTATCAGGGTAATGCTTGCTTCCAGGAATGAATTTGGGAGTATTGCTTCCCTTTCAATTTCATTGAAAAGTTTGAGAAGTAGGGGCATTAGGTCTTCTCTAAATTTCTTGTAGAATTCGGCAGTGTAAGATTTTTCTTTTATTTCTTCACAGGTTTAGAGCAATTTGATCGTGATGCATCTTGGGATCTTTTTCTTCTTGTTTCTTGCCTCAGGATTCATTGAGTTCTTGAATCTGTGAAGTTAAAACTTGTAAAATTCATAAAACTTTTGCAATTTAGCCATTGTTTATTAAAATGCTTTTCATTGATATCCACTTCTTTTTGAAGATTATGTATATTTTATGGTGCTTTAAATATACAACTACTAATGTGCTGTCCATTTTTTCTGTTATTTTTCTTTTTGTTTTTAGTTTAGATACCTACTATTGCTATGTCTTTGAGGTCACCATTGTTTTTTCTGCAATGTATAATTTGATGTTAATTTTATCAATGTGTTTTTATTTCAAAAGTATTCATGTTTAGATTTTCTATTTATGCTTTTTTTGGTATTTTTTGTATCTCCACTTAATATATTCAATCTTTCTTTTTATTTTTCAGTATATAGGATACTTTGAACATTTTACTGTAAAAGCCTATTGATTTTATCACAGTTTCAGTTCTAAGGTAGTTTTGATTGATTTTTTCCTTCATTATGAGTCGTACTTTTGTGAGAGGCATCCTAGTAGTTTTTAGTGAATGCCACTTATGGTCATTGCTTTGATGGGAAGTAGATATGTTTTCATTATGTAAGCTTTATTCTAAGATATAGTTGGACTTCATACTTGAAGCAGTTTTACACATTATTAGCTGGGATGACATCAGCATTTAGTGTGAGATAATTCTTCCTTATGTCCCATGAATTAAGAGTACTATTTCCAACCACAGGGAATATAAACCCTGAGAATTCTTGTCTAGACTCTTTCATATTTTTTAAAAAATTTTTTCTAAACATGGGTAGTTTTCTCACATGTATAATCTTGCTGAATATTCCTAGTGGTGGCAGGATTTATAATACTAAGAAGCTATGTAGGTCTAGTTTCAAATTCCAACTTCCTTATTTGCTAATCATTTGTTCTAAGACCAGGCTTTTACAATTTCTCGACTTACATATCTCTTTCTGTAAAGTGATGCTTATCTTTTTTTTTTATTTTATTTTAGTTTTTTTTTTTTGTGGGTACCAGGGGGTTGACCTCAGGACCTCGCCTGTGCCGCTGAGCGATATCACCGGCCCCTTTTTCGTATGTGGGTTCTGGGAGTCGAACTTGGGCCCTCGCGCTTGCCGGGCAGACGCTTAAGCCGCTGAGCCATCTCACCGCCCCAAGTGATGCTTATCATAGTGGCTTTTCATAGCAATTCTGCGAAAAGAAAATTAAATATTCAGATTGATGCTTGCTATATAAAATACAGATTTGTATTTATAAAATACAATGTGCTTTGAAAATTTTGTTACATTTAAAATATATGTTTCTCTTTATACGAACTTTGAAGATTTATATGCTTAGCAACAAAATTGTATTAGTCCATTTTCCATTGCCATAACAAAATACTCAAGGCTGGATACATTATAAAGAAGAGGTTTGCTTAGCTCACAGTTTTGGAGGCTGAAATTCCAAATAGCGTAGGGCAGGCTCTGTGGAGTAAAACACACCATGGCATATGGCACCACGGCAGCAGCCAGTGTAGGAGGGAGATGTCACACAGTAAGACGAAGAGCTAGAGAGCAGGAAGAAGCCAGGCGTACTCATATTTTATAACAATCATTTTACTCAGGCACAAATAGAGTTACACGAAACAACATCAGTCCCTTCTGGGGCACATCCCAATGACCTAACCACATTCCATGAGGCCCTGTGTCTTAATGGTCCCTCCACCTCCCCACATTTCCACACTGGAGGACCAAACTTCCAACATATGAACCCTATGCAAACCATAGAAAAAATTGACAACATTCAATCAACATCTGGGAATCTACTTCATGTTCCTACACTAAAGCGTACAAAATCATAAAGAAAAAAATCTGTGTGTGGTTTGACTTCTGGAATAGATGTCAGCCACCAATTGTCACCTAACTTCAAGGAGATGGTTGGAGGGATGCTTTTGGAATTATGAAAAAAATTAATTTCTTGTGGTCTATTACTATTCTCAAATTCTTATAGTTATTTATAGCCCAATAGGAAAGCAAATTACTTCCTCATGGAACTGTACAAATATGTTTAAGTACAGTGATATAGTAAGAATATGAAAGTTAATGTTTTTAAAAATTGTGGTGCAAGGTAAAATCATCAAAATTTTAAGCACAGTAACAGTTCTAAAGTCAGCAGCCTTTTTCAAATTCATTCTCCTTTTCTTAAAATAAATGGAATTCTTCATGTCATGGTGTATGTGAGTTAACAAAGATCACTGTAGAAGAATCATCTCTGAGAAATATCCCATATATATAGTCAAATAAAGAGGATTATTTCTCTCCAAACATGAGTAAAACTATTTTCTTGAAACATCTTGTTTCTACTCTGACAGTTATAATCAACCAAACACAGTTCTTATCTTGGACAGTACAGGGGAATTCTGGTGCTGTTTCATTTGGGAAATCTCGTTTGAACAAGACATTTCCCACACCAGGCCCTTCTGTCTTGTTTTAGGCTGTTTACTCGCTGGCATTTTGGGGATCTCAATGGTGGGCCTTTGCTTTAGATTCTGCACCACACAGAATGACAGAAAAAAAAATGCCAGAAGTAATGAATCATGGGAAATCATTAATAAAAAGAATCCCTTGCCCTAAAATAAAATCTAAAGCAAAACAACCTTCGATGTTCAGGATGTAGAGACATTTCATAATTTTAGAAACTATATTTGTCTGCTTAAGAAAAGATCATAGTTAACAACATCATGAAATTTTGGATGACTTGTCCTGGGAGAATGATTATATTTAATAATTTTCTTACATTAATGAAATATTTATATGGTGTTCATTGAAGAACAATAACAATAAAGTTCATGTTACTTATGTAGTAATTTTGATTTTCATTTTTTTATTGTTCAATATTTTATAAACAATGCACTTCATCACCCAGTATTTACCTTATGAGGTCTTTGTTTAAATCAGATTTCTAGAGAGAAGTTTTTATAAATTTGTATCTCTGTCTTTTTGAGAGAATAACATAAAGACTTATTCATACCATTTCAATTTTGTACATTTGTAGACTATTAATAAATTAGTTTCCTTGAGAATATTTGTTTAAGTCAGTTTATCATCTTATCCTATAAATCCTACCCCACAACATCAATTTGATTTGACCCCAGAATGCCTTTGGAAAATGAACCAAATGTTTCATGCAAATTTCCTATGAAACCATGGGACCATACTTTTTCAAGTGAAGGAGAAGAAAAAGGACAAGAATAAGCTTATTTGATAATAGCAAATATTATTTTGTCCCTTTCCTATAGGTTCTCTAATTACTGCTTTTACACATACAGTTCTATTTACACAAATATAGATAGTCTGTCTTTTGCAGTTATAATCTAAGTTCAAGTAGATGTATTATTAGTGACAAAAAGTGTTGAGACTATAAAAGCAGAGAAATTAGAATATCTGTGATGTAAATTACAAAATACCCAATATAAAATGGAATTGAGAAGAAAGGAGGTGACTTTGGTCTTTGGTTGTTTCATCTTTTATTGTTGTTACTGGGGATTGAATCCATGGCTTTCACCCTCACTTATATCCCCAGTCCTTTTTATTCATTTATTTTTTAAATTTTAAGACAGTTTCACTACGTCGCTAAATTGCCCATCTGGGCTTGAACTTGTGATCCTCCTGCTTCAGCCTCCCGAGTAACTGGGATCACAGGCCTGTGCCAACAGTTTTCCGAATGAAAAGGTCAAATAGTTCTCAATATTTCAGTCTCTCATATTGTAGTCCTGCATCAAGCATCAAGGAAACTGAGCCTATTCACACAATATTTCAAGGCTCAGATGTCTCACTCCCATGTGGGTTGTCCAAAATCCTACTACACTATCTTTATGCTTGCTTCTCTCATTTGATATTGGCACATGAAGAAGATTAATGTAACAGATTTTAGAGGATTCCATAGTGGTAGTGACTTTCATGAATTCCAAAGTGTTCCTTTTCTCTTTTGATTTGATATTTATACATCATTCTTATAATAATCTTATATTTTGAAGTACTAAAATAAAATATCACATGGAATATTAATGGATCAAATGTTCTACTGGATCTTGACATTAAAAAAATCTATAAGTTAATCATGTTTAACCTTTGGTCATTGGCCATGTGCCCTTGTGTCCTGACATTAATTACAATTTACTGGTCTACATTATGTTCTGAAATTCCTAGACATTTATTTTGTTCTCGGCGGTATATAATGCCTTTATATTCTTTGGGATAACACTGTATCACACTTATGTGGATGAGACTGAACAAGGATGTAAATGCCTTACCATTGTATGATTGCACATCCTTGGCGTTGCTAAATAACTATTTTTCTGCCTAGGGAAAAGGAAGGACTTATTCTTAGGCTAACAGTTACCACATTATAATATGAGGATTTGTAAACCAAGATCACAAGGATGATAGCAGTCTTGGTAAGTGCCTGTGCCTTTTTAATTTCTCATTCTTAATTATTCAGCTATAATTTAACAGTGGTTGCCATTAAAAGAACTAGCAAGCTCTGCTCAAAGTAGTTTCACTTTAAGAACCACCTTGCTCCTGTTTAAATTTCAGTTATTTTGAGCACCCACAATAGTATATTGCTAGAGAGAATATATTTGGTGCATTCCATTATTTCACTTGAATTAAATATGCTCTTAGAGCAATTGATGGTACTGAACAAATACAGGTGCATCTTTGCAAAAACAGAAAGAAGGAAAGAAAAACTGTCTGTATGAGGCCCATGCATTTTAAGCAAAATAGCTCCGATGTCCTCTTTTTAGAATTTCTTTCTCTACCAGTTTTAGTCTCACTATTGTGACCTTAGCAATAGGTAACACAAATGCTCCAGGCAGTAATTGACAGTGAGCTTCCATATGCATTTCTATTTTTTTGTGCACTGAGTTTCATTTTTGTTGTTGCTGTTATGCAGTGAAATCACAAGAATGCGGAGAAGAATATGGAAATTTTCTTTTCACTGGTGGGTTACAAATGAAGCTGATTGACCTCTCATACTTTACCTTGAGGATTTCATAGCAGGCATCTTGGAAGCACATATATGAAGGGGATCAGGACAGGACAGACAGAGGGTATGTGGAAAATCTCCAACAAGAGTTGCTATTATTTTAAGTGACCTCCAGAAATGTGTATTGGTTTTGTATTTTTCCATGGTCGAGTGGACATGTGGATAGGGAGGAGGGAGGAGAGAGCAAGAACTGGGAGAGGGGAAAGGGCTTCCAACCTGATCTTTTGCTTTCAACATGGGAGCTAAGTACGGATGGAACCCATCTTGGTAGATCATATCGAAGTGCCACGATGGGGCTGATGTTTTCCATGTGGAGCACATGGACTTAAAGGAAAGTACAGGCTGATAGGAATCAAAGCAGGGGCTTATTTTGTTTTTAATCAACTGTTCTGATTTTGGTCAATTTTAGCAGTTTGATAGTTCCTGAGTAGCAAAGATTGGACTTTCATATTAGCATCTTGTGATGATTAATGAAGCATTTGTAATTGGGAACTGCATTTTGTTTATATTTCTATGCACCTTCAAATAGAAAAAAATGATGGATTTGTAAAAATGTTAGTACATTTATTATCCTTTGTCAACATGTAGTGAAATTCAAGAACAATGGTTAAATAAAATACACCCATTTTAATGTTTATTATTAAGAATATAAATGTTTTCATCAGAAAGATCCAAATCTACAAGTGTGTTCAGATACAGGCTTATGAGTAAATTACAAAACTATCATAAAACCAATAAAAGATACAGTGCTATAATTTAAAAATCTCTATAAAACTATGAAGAGGACCAGCTGGAAAAGAAGACTTCCCAGAAACTCAGTGTCAAATTTCCAGGCAGGTGGTGGATTTTAGAAGAAAAATATTGAGCATGGATGAACAGGGGCTACGCATTGGCTTTGTCATGATCTTAGGTAATTCATTCATTGGGGCTTGGCTGCATTTCTCCAACTACAGGCAAATTCCAGTAGGAATTGTTTTTCCCCCTGTTTCACTGAAATACTGGCTTGGATCCTATCAGTGACAAGAGGCATTTCTCCTGTGTTTAGGTATCGTGTGTATTTTATATATTGTCCTTGTAGCAATAACTGTGCTTATAGGTATTTGACCAGGTGCCTCTTCAGCAAGCAGAAGGCACCTAAAAAGGTATTGAGTAAGAGATGGTGCTGGGCTCATTCATCTCCTTACTTCATTTACTCTTCTTCGTGATCCTCAAAGTATATTTTGCTTTTCTTATTTTACTGATAAAGTTCAGAGAAGTTAGCAGGAACTAAATGTTCCTTCTTCCCAGACTTCTGGAAAAAAATGTCGTGTGACTACTGTAAAAGTCTAAGCTGATTAGACCAAAGCAATGACAAACCTTTTTGGGAAAAATAATGACAGAAACATGGCTGAATTGAGTTAATATAGTCATGACTTATTTGGCTATTCATTGTATACATGTTATTCCAATCATCTTTATTTGAAAATAAATGTATGTTTATAAGTTTTAAATGTTATTATAGGGATGTTACCTGGAAGAAATTTTTTCTGTGGCCTTCATATTTCATTGGATCAAATAAAAAGATTTACTCTATGTAAACTCTGAGGCAAAGTTTGTATGCCTTTTAAAATCTTAGCAAATATCAGTTAATGGAATGAATGAATGAATAACTCAAACTATATCCTCTCAGACTGCATGGAACATAGCACCGTGCCATTATTTGGATATTGCAACAAGTGTTGGTGTCATGTTAGAGTAATTTAAGTCTAATCTTCTTTTCATTTCTTTCATAATTATCTGGAATTAACTAGAAAAATCACAATATCTTTGTAATTTTCTTGGCTACCATAGACAATCTTGAAATGAAATGATTTGAAAGTTGCTTTCGGTAGCTCAAATCCTTGCCGTGAAACATCCTTGTCATTCACACACACAGTTCTTGCCTACAGGTATGTATTTGTGGCTGGCTTTTAACATTTATTGCATAGACATTGCACTGCTTGCTATCTTTGGATTGAGTGTGTTTTTGCTTTGTGAGGCAGCTGAGGATGAGGGTAGAAAAATAGGCTTTGTTTTAAAAGGCAGGTAACGAGGGAATCCTGGAAAAACACACATTCCGTTACTCTCCCAGCAAATACAGATTGTGCACAGCTACAGCTCTTCCTTCTGTATCACAATCTCTTTTAATATCACGTTAGCAGAATAGTAGCCATTTTGGCAAACAATTTTGCTCGATTACTTCTATGAATCTGTTTTTCATTCTCCTTAAAGGAAGACTTTATTATTAGAAGCAGCCAAATCCTTTCATACTCCTCAGAAGGGTATTACTTTCTTCAATTAGTCTTAAGGCAGAATACAAACACTTAAGGTTTTACAATGTTTTGAAAATGCATACATAGGGGCTGGTGAGATAGCTCAGTGGCATAAGCGCCTGCCGGCAAGTGTGAGGTCCTGAGTTTGACTCCCGGTACCCACATAAAAAAAAAAAAAAAAGCATACATCAAAGATTTTTATTTCCAGAAGTAAACATAGAAGAGTTTACCAGTAATGTTGATAATATTGCTCAAAAACAATAACAGCTTACCTCAATTTTAAAATAAGGAGTATGGAAAGTATGCTTAAAACTTGTAACTCTTTTTATATGGATAACTTCTTAAAAATGTTTAAGAAATTCTTGAATTCAGTATATTCTTACTATTAACAGGTTATTGCATCCTCTATAAGTCATTAATTTCCTTTCATTTTTCAGATTCTAAACATGATTGATAGAAAAAATTAGATTGTGGTGATGGTTGTATAAAATGTATTAAAATCTATATAAATATACTAAAAATCATAGAATTATACACTTAACAATTAATTGATTTTACTTATGTAAATTGTACCCACAAAAAAGCTGTTAAAACTATGGTAAGTTTATCAGTGTTCAAGTGTTCTTGAGAGTTGGGTGTTTCTTGCAGAGCAGAAATCTTATCATATTTAAAAACAGATTTATTAGAGTTTAGTTTACATGTCATGAAATTAATTCACTGTAAGTGTACAATTCAGTGTTTTTTTTGTGGGTACCAGGGGTCGAACTCAGGACCTCGCGTGCCAGCAGGCACCGGTGCTGCTGAGCGATATCACTGGCCCTTTTTTCGTATGTGGATACCAGGACTCAAACTCAGGACCTCATGCTTGCCAGGCAGGTGCTTATGCAGCTGAGCTATCTCACTGGCCCCAATTCAGTGATTTTAATATGTAGTCTATCTATATAGATACATATCTATGGCATAGAATGTATTCATTCTTGGATTAATGATTAATGCTACTTTGAATTTGAAATGTTTAGTTTGATGTGACAGTTGCTAAAGCAATATTCTTGCTGTTATAGTGATTAATGCAAAAGGTGAATTCCCCTCCTTTCTTCTGCCCATGTTCTGGTGTTGGGAAATCACTTCTTAATGGAACTTTCAGTAAAGGAATTAATGCCTGCGGTGGCTGAGTGTTGCGTGTTCCTGGTGGTCCTTGACATTTGGCTTCTTAATGCTGTCACTTGGATGCCTTGTGAGTGTTACATTGCCAGTGAGAAAACCCTGAACCTTCTTGACTCTGCCCCAGGTGTGTAGGCTTTTCCTTGATAAAGTGAACACTCCCCTTGGGTAGGTAACAAAGCAAATCAGAGTTAGAGTTATCATAGCAGGCTTCCAGGGAAAGTTAAAAACAGTGAGTAAGACCGAACAGGTTTTCCTTATTATATTTCTTGTTTGTTTGTGAATTCTTCAAGGAAAAAAATCTAAAATATTTCCTACAGTGTCTAAAACAAGCAAACTGTCCTGTGCAGTATGCCAAATATTTCCACTTATTTATGGTGGTTAAAAAAAAAAAAAAAAAAAAAAAAAAAAAAAAAAACAAGGAGGAGGAAATGACTTGTTCTGAAGGCAAAGTAAGTCTGGAGAGCAACCTTCCAGGTGAACATTCCAACACCACTCTCTCTTCAGGAAATTACTTTAAGAAAAACTCAGCAATGAAATATTTCCTTAAAATTACCTAACTCCTCTAAACTTATGTCTTGTTAAAATAAAAAAAATTACACGCAAAGTTTGATACTCAACGCTCTTTTGTTACATAGGTATGTACAGATCTCCTAATGATTCGGTTTCAACATCCTGCTAGTGTTCTTAACTCATTGGTAATCTCACTGCATTCTTAGCAGCTTGATTGCAGTATTAATTATGTATCACAAAATTTGTTCGAAGTATAAAATTCAATAACATTTAGCAGATTTATAGACTTGTGAAATCATCAACACAATATAAGTTAAAACATTTTCCTCATCTCCCCCCAAAATCCTATGCTAATTAGCAGTCATTCCCCATTCTTCCCTTTTTCTCCTATGTGCTACTGCCAAGAAAACTACTATTTTGTTTTCACTATATATAAATTTGCCTCTTCTGGACATTTAACATGAATAGATCCATACAAAACACATAAGTGTTTTGTGACTGACTTCTTTAATTTAGCATGTTTCCAAGAGCCATCCTTGTGGTAGCATGTATCAATACTTCATTCTTTTTGTTGGTGAATAGTATTCCATTGTAATGACACATAAAATTATATTTATCCATTTACCAGTTGATGGAAATTTAGATTGTGTCTCCTTGTCTAGTCTGTATTACTATAACACAGTGCCTGAGACTTCGTGTTTGTAAAAGATAGAAGGTTATTAAGCTCATGGTTCTGGAGGCTGAGAAGTCCAAAATTATGGTGCTGTCTTGTGCTTCTGCCTCATGTTGGCAGTATAGGTAGATGCGTAGAAGAGACACAGCACAAAGCACCTGCCACATACTCTGACTAAACTAGTCTTGCAAGAGTGACAATGAATTTATACCTGGAGATTTAACCCAATCTAAGCAGCAGGAGTTAATCCTTCTTAATGGCCGAACCAAATCTTAAAGGCTCAGCTTCCTAACAATTGCCACAGCTGCAATCAAACTTCAGCATGAGTTTTGGAAGAGATAAACTTTACTCAAACCATTGCACCCCTTTTGCCTATCATACTAAAAGTTCTTATGTGAATATGTTTTCATTTCTCTCAGATATATACCTAGGAATCGACTCGGTGTTTTGTGTGGTAACTCTATGATTTATCATTTTAAGAAACTGCCAAACTAATTTCCAAAAATGGCTACAACATTTACAGCCCCTCCCTTTGCAATCTTGAGGCTTCTAATTCTCTATACCTTTACCCAATCATGTATCTTTTAAAGTGTAACTGTTCTAGTAGATATAGAATTATACTTTGTTGTGGTTTTAATTTGTACTCACCTTTCATGAATTTCAAGTATTCCTATATCTATATCTATATCTATATCTATATCTATACATAAGGTGCTTTTAAAATAATCCAAAGATATTTTTGAATCAGGAGAAGAGTGAGGTGTATAACCCTGAATTAGTCTAGTATTTCCTATAAGTTGAGCTCAGTGCATCAAACCTATAATCAAAGTGAGGAGACCTATTTAAATAACGGTATTTGTCAGGCTGTCAAGGAGGCCAACTCAGGAATAAAAGTTGTAAAGTCATCTTTAAAAAAAATATATATGGTCATCTTAAAATATATTGAGATGCATCTGAACTACTGAAATTTGCTGTAGCAAAAGTCATAAACAATTGTAGGGTAATAAACTCCAGGATTCAGGTTCAATATTTCTTCTTTCCTACTGAAAAATCAAATAAAAGTTAGAACAATATTAATACACTTTCTCCTTATTTCCTACAGACAAAGATTACCCCTAGTATCTAAATGAAAAAGAGAAGAAATTGTACTGTATTTTCATTGGTCCAGGTGATTCTTATTCCTCTCTGTTTCCCTGAGGCGCCTTCTGATAGTCACTGCTTCTTTCCATCTAGGCAAAGTAGGGATATAACTGTTACTGTCTGGCCTGCAGTCAATAGGCTATAGGGACATCAAGACATGGAAGACTATATAAAAATTGGGAAGTATGACTATGACTTTATTAATATAAGTATTACATAATCTCTATGTGAATTTCCATGTATTCCCTGCATCAGGGATCCCTGAACCACTACATCATTTGACTATAGTTGGCCTGTGAACGCTTGCAAAATTAGTTAGAATTTCTAGCTTTTCTCCAATAGAGGCTCTTGGGAGTCAGAAATTCAGCCACATCATAGATATATTGGCTATCCTTTCAGATTTTTTTATATTTTTAAATAAAAAAAAATAAATAATATATTGACACTATACAATAAAGAACTAGCTATTTTCATTTCATCTATTCTAGATAACATTCCATATTAATATATACTTTTGAAAAATGGTTGCATAATATCCATTATGTAGGAATATTGTAGAATTTAGAAATTAGACTTATTGTTTCACATTTACATACTATATGTGTGATATATAAGATATCTATAGCCATATAATATGTGTAGGATAAACTTACTAGAACTATAATGATAGCACATGTGTGTAATCCCATCTCAATCTGGAAGACTGAGGCACAAGGATTGCAAGTTCAAGTTCAGCCTGGGCAACTTAGTGACTTAGTGAGATCCTGATTCAAAAAAATATCTATATACGTATAGTAGAAGTGCATGCAGAATCAACAGGAAAGTGAATTTTAAACTTTAACATATAATGCCAACTTCCCCTTCCAAAAGGATAATCCCTACTTTCCATGTATGGGAGCACATTTTTCTTCACTCTTTTATATATGAATTTTATCACACTGAGTCTTTGCTGATTTGGTGGCATTTTGTGTCTTTATGTTGTATACATCTCCTGCCAGCTAATATTCATTGTCAACCTGACTAGATTAAGGGAATCCTGGAGAGGAAATCAGATCATTGGAGCACTGTGCTCATCAGTGGATTAACTCATTGATGTTCATACCTGAGAATGTTGTTGGGAGTTGGAGCCCATTGCAGATGGGTCACTGGGGGAATGCCTTTGGAAGGTCTATCTCTCCCCGCTTTCTTCCCTTTTGCTCTGCTTCCTATATGCCATAAAATTAGCAGCTGTGTTCTGCCACACCCTTTTGCCATGATATTCCTGTCTTGGAGCCAACTAACCATGGACTGAACCCTTTGAAACTGTGAAACAAGTAAACCTCTCCTCATTTAAGTTGTGAATGTCAGTTATTGGTTCCAGTAATGGAAAGCTGATCAATACAGGTCACATTATGCCAATTGTTAAGACTACTAGCGTTGACCAGAAATCAGAAGACAATTAAAAAGAATCCTTAGATATTTATCACTTGGGCCAGCCGTCTTGTAAATAAGATTTTCTGTCTTGTAGCTGAGGAGGTGTACACTCAGGGAGGGTAAGATACTGGTACAAAGTCCTAGAGCTCTCAGGAGATGGTGAGGGACCACAAGACTTCTGCATCATAATCCTGCATCTCTTCACAGGGAAGAAGTGAAGTGTCTCTCCCATCAGTCTGCAGAGGTGAAGGCTATGTTTTGATGTCATGCTCCTCTGCACCAGCGTGGTGACCTGGACTCAGGTGGAGGTAGTTTGTTCTAGTCATCGTGGTAGGAAAGATTATCTTTTCATTGGTGTTATGACTAGAAATGTTGCTGGCATCGTCAGCTTCTCTTCTGTTAGCCTAACTGCCATGGGGAAGGAGTGACTCTGAGATTAACATGGGCCCATAATGACGGCTTCTTTCAAGAACGCTGGTGAGAAGAACCTGGCATGATGCTTTTCTAGGTGAGGCCTCAGCCTAGGTACAGCTTGACCTATGTTTACATTGAAGAATATCCTACTCAAGTCACCCTTCACAATTGTTTTGGCCAAGATGGCCTCATCTATTGAATATAGGGCTTTCCTTCTTGTGCCATTCTTTGAGGAAAGGTGTATTCACCCAACTCAAGGGATTCCAATATACCTGAATCTTTGGTGCTGGGCTCACTGGCTGTATGGATTTGGGTAAGCCACCCTCATTTTCTCAGCCTCAGTCTTCTGTCTTAAAAAATAGACACAGCAACACCTCCTTCTCAGAGTACTGTGTGAATCGGATAAGATTACATTGTGAAACACTGGGCTTAGACAGTGTGAGCTAACAAGAAAACTCACAGTTCTCTTCTTCTTTCTCTTCATGACTATTGTGGAAGGGACCCAAATTCAGGAGAATTAGAAAAAAGTCACTCAAGTGGCTGAAAGGAGCTGGCAGAAACTTCTAGACTCCAGATTTAGAAACTATTTGTTGATAATGGTGGTTAGTTAATGAACATGGGAATGGGTGCATGTATATAGGTAGGTAGGTAGATAACAGCTTTCAGATAGTTTTTTTTTTTTTTTTTTTTTTGTGGGTACCGGGGGTCGACCTCAGGACCTCACACGCCAGCAGGTGCCCATGCTGCTGAGCGATATCACTGGCCCTTTTTTCGTATGTGGGTTCCAGGAGTCGAACTTGGGACTTCGTGCTTGCCAGGCAGGCGCTTATGCCTCTGAGCCATCTCACCAGCCTTCAGATAGTTTTAAAGCGATCTTTAGGAACAGAATTTGGAGTCCTTGAAAGCTCCAAAAAGTTTCTTTGCAGTTCTTCATCCAGGGTTCCCCCCCTTTGTGGGTCTGTTGTACGTACCTGGCCACAGGGGTCTTGCCATGTATGGGTGAGGGCATATACAGTGTCGTGCTTTCACAGCGCCTCCTCCATGAGTGGCTTTCTCTACTAGTGTTTATGCTTGTTGAGGGTTACTGTTAATGGTATCTCCAGGAGCACAAAAGTCTGTAGTTCTAAAATGCACTGGGACTTTGTTTCTTTACCCATAAAGGGATGATATGAGACCTAATGATCAAGAGTTGTTTTTCAATTTTAACAATCTTTGCTTTGAGACAGTTCACCCACAGTCTGGCAATATGCCTCTTGGGAATGTCAAAATCGAGTGACATCTCATTGCTGGAGAAGGGAACAAAGACTCTCAATGAGACAGCTGTGCATGGCCAAGGACAGCTGTCCCATCAAAGGAGAAGAGATACAGCTTGGGCAGAAAGATGTCTTCAATACTTCAGAAAATATACACATTTTCTAAGGTTGTTATAAAAAGACTAAGAACAATTTTGAGATACCTTGAGTAACAGAGATGGATGATTTCATTGATCCTCTATGCTGGAAGTTCTTTGAGTTTCAGGACCTAGGCCCCAGCAGTACCTGCTGATGGGACAAATGCCTTTTTTGTGGGTGCCATCAATACACATTTGATTTCTTGTCCATCAGGATGTATAGATGTGCATTAGGCTGAAATCATCTCCATTCATTCCTCCCACCTTTTGGTGTCGTTGTCATTAAATTGACTAATATAACCCACTTAAATGAAAGTATTCTCATGAACAACTTATGAACTCTGTGTTTTGAGCTGCTGTGGCCAATGGAATGGCAAAACCACACTGAGTTCTTTCCTAAAAGTTACAGTAGAAAAAAATTTCAAATAAAATAAAATTTAAAAAAATACACAGAGTATATGCATGAATAGGCATATCTTTCTGTATGTGCACTGATAAGATTCAAAATTATTCACATGCAAGGTGTTCTCATTATCTATGTGCTCATTATCAGATTTCTTGCCAACTTAAAAACATGCAGGAAACAAGTCATCAGAAAGTTATTAACTAATGAGCAAAACAATTATAAAATTAGCACTCACTCAAACATTCCTGAATGCCTAACTCTTAAACACCCAATTATTCAATGCATATAGATTGCAAAGTGATATTGAAAATGTTGTAAAGAGAAATACAGGATTTATGAATTCGATGAAAAGGAAGGTTGGCAAACTGTTCTCATCGCAAGCCCTATCATTGACAAATGACAGTCTGGCATGATTTATCAATTAAACTGAGGAGGAGGAAGAAATAGACCAAGCTGACTGCAACTACAAAACAGCTATTTCAAAAGGGAATAAATTGATTATGCAAGGATTAGGCAAAATCCCTGGGAAGACTGATGAGGCCTCCAAATATTTTTGCAAACATGACCCTCTCTGTAATTATGCTCCATAAATCAAACATGAAGTAGAGGGTCTTATTGAATCATATAAATTTATCTGGGAAATAAAGAGAAAAACAGAATTACCACTGCTTGTATTTTCTAGAATCCATACTTTCTTAGATTATTATTACAGTTACACTCATAAATTCGGTATTAATAATTTTTAAAAATGCATTATTTTATAATTCAATTCTCTTTTTAAAGATTCAGACTCAAACGAAACTGAATTTGGAAGAAAACTATTTACTATGAAATTTTGGTCCCCACCCAGGTTCTAACTATTGGATATAATAAGAACCTCCTGTGATATATAATTCTTCTAGGAAACATATGAAAAAACCAACAATAGCGACAATAATAACAAAAACCATAAATAGAATGCACATCCAGAGAACCTATAGTTAACATTTTTGATTCTAAACTTTCAAATTTTTTCTTCCATGCAACTATGCACATTTAATTCTAAGAGCATTCTTCTATATCAGTGATTTTTAAGATTTCTCTCTCATGTAAACTATATTGTTTCAACTTAGATTGCTCTATTTTCCCTGTGGAATATTTTCTTAGTTCTTCACGCTTAGGAATAAACCTACTTTTGTTAATTTTCTGAGTTGCTCCAGACGAAGTAGCAGATTCTGGTGCTATAAAGTTTATTTATCTTAATGTTGGTTTCTGTTGCTGTGACAAATACCTGAGATAATCAAATTATAAAGGCAAAAAGGTTTATTTTGGCTTGCAGTTCATGGTCAGTGGACCCCATTGTTCTGGGTAGCGCATCATGGAGGAAGTATGCAGTGGAGTAGAGATGCTCACTTCATGACCAGGGAGCATCAGAGAGGAGGAGGAAGGGACTGTGGGCATGGACCTTCCCAGTGACCTAAAGACCTCTCACCAGAGTCCTCCTCTTCAAAGTTCCATCACCTCCCAGTAATGCCATGCTACACAACGAGCTTTCACAGTAGCTCCTTTTCTGAAATCCATGAGCAGAAAACTCTCCTTGCTACCTTCTTGTGCTATGTTCATTGATTTCATTTTCCAGTATTGCCCTCTGAAAGTTTTCTTTATACAATTTTTCTTGATTACCCACCAATTATATTTTAACTCTATAGACACGCTATATATCTATTAATATATTATGGCCTTTAGAAGAGTGTATTAGCTTTCCATTGCTGCTATAACTAATTATCACCAACTTTGCAGCTTAAGCAACACAAATCTTTTTTTTTTTTTTTTGCAGTTCTATAGGAATGCAAGTCTAACATAGGTCCCACTGTGCTAGATGAAGAGGTCAGCACAGTGACAATCTTTTATGGAGGTCCAGGTAGTAGAGGCCACTTTCATGCTCATGTTTGTGGTCCTCTCCCTGAATCTTTAAAACAGATTGTTTCTGCCTCTGTGGCTTTCTTCTGTAGTCACATCTTCCTCTTCCGCTTCTGAGGACCCCAGTGTTTCTGCTCCTCGAGTTCATGTTGCTCTAATTAAACCATCTCTGGGAGTTTTTCTAAATTATAGAATATAGAAACCACAGTTAAAAACATGCAGTCTCTAGGGAAATAATCTGTCCCATTGTTTCCTTTTTTTACTGCAGATATTGTTGAGAGAATTCTGAAGTTTTGGGTCTGGAGGATATTTCTGCTGAAGTCTTTTTTTCTATTAGAAAAAAGGCCTTAAGCCAAATCATCAGGTTTCTGCTCTCTGTTACATCAATTAACAGTACCTGAAAATCCGATTCAATTTAATTTTCTTGAAATGGAAACCTAGGGAACACTCCTCTTTTTCAAAGGAAACTTTGTGAAAAATTGTCACCATTATCAAAGATGATTGTACCCTGGGCTTCAGGATGGCAGAAACAAATGTGGAATGATGGTGTCCAGAAAATAGGACAACCTTAAAGCACATTTAGATAATTATTTGGAAGGAAGGCACTGATTCTATGTATTAAAAATAAAATCAGTTGCACTAGTTGAAGAGTTCTTTCAATGATAATGTATCTTTATTTTATTCTCCATTATTTTAAAGTCAGATTACTTACTAATCCCCCTTTCTACAAGATGTATTATGAATAAAGAATATTTTATTAAGTAAGGAATCCAGTTCTTAATTATGCAATAGATTCAGTATGCTTTCAATAAGGCTGGCTTGGCCATCTCTGTAAGTCCAGCCTCCTGTCTAACGAACACGGGCCCTATCCAGGCTCTGTGGATGCCACGGGTGCCAAGCACTGCCTTCTTCCAGCCTCATGGTACATACAGACCCCTCAAAATATAAGTCACCCTATCTCATTCCATATTGAATCATCTCTGTTATTGAACTAATGTTATCAAACCAGCACACTGACCCCTTTTGCCCAAAACATCAGACCACTCCTCACAACCTCCCCTGCCACATCCTAGTGCAAGGCAGAGTTGGTGGTCCTCTGTGGACTCTTGCCAGTAGTTCCCAATGTGTCTTCCCCTATTCCTGCCAGTGAACAACAGGATCCTTTCAAAATGATATCGGCACACCCTTCAATAGTTTCTCATCTCATGCAGAATAATGTGTAAATTTATTATCATGCCTACCATATCCTTCCTGATCTGCCAGTCAGCCTTCTTTCAGACATCGTCTCCAACAATTTTTGCTTCTCCATGGTGCTCCAACTACACAGGTATCCTCAGTTTCATATAGGTAGATAGATGATAGATAGATAAAGAATGTGGCTCATTCATTCACTTCACTCAGAACTTTGTTTAAAGACCATTATTAGGGAAGTTTTCTCTAACTGCTTTATTTATATTAATAGTATTTCTCAATCCTTTTCTTGCTTTATCTGGCTTCATTTTTCCTCAAAGGGTTTATTACTCTCTACTATGTAATTACAGTGGTACCTCGATTCACGAACTTAATTCCTTCCGTGATTCTGGGGAAGATGGTCATGGTAGTGTTCTTCACCCAGATGCAGAGTTCTCAAACAGAAGCAAAATTTTGCTGAACACTTCTGTTTGTGAACCAAATTGTTGGCAAACAGGAGTGTTCATGAACTGAGACATTAATGTATATTTGTTCATAAGCTTCATGTATCTTCTCATTCTAATATAAATCCCATTGCACTCTTCAATTACCACTGCATGTCAATAACTCAGAACTCTGCCTAGCTCATGTAGCTTAGGATATATTCTTTATTTAGCAAACATTTGTCCTGTGCTATGGTTTAAACATGAGGAGTCCCCAAAGACTTATGTATTGAAGACTTGATCCTCAATGTACCATTGTTCAGAGGTAGAGCCTAAAGAGGTGCCTGGATCACCTCTTGAGTGTCACCTCGTCAATGGGTTAATCCATTGATAAGTTCATAACTGACTGGGCTGTTAGAAGGCAGGACCCACTTGGAGGAAGGAGGTCACTGATAGCGTGCTTTTGAAAGGTATCTCTTGTCTTCTTTGTTTTACTCTCATTTAAGTCTTTGCCTTTCTCTCTGCTTCCTGGGTACCACAGAATGAGTAGCTTTCATCTACCATGCCTTTCCACCATGATGCTTCTGATTCAACATGAGTCTAAAAGGAATGCAACCGCCTATCATGACATGAAACCTCTGAAACCATGAGACAAAATCAGTCTTTCCTTTCATAACCTGTTTATGTCAAGTGTTTTGGCCCCAGTGATGAAATGTTAATACAATGCACATCTCCTATGTGGACAACATGAGTTTGACTCTAATCTAAGAGTGGTTCTGCGGAGGAATGAATATTTAGGGTATGGCAATGACAGGAGAATGCTAATACAACCAAAGGCAGATGACTTGAGTTCGAGGTAAGCAATTTAACAGCTTTGTAACTTTATGTAATAATTTTATTCTCTTAACTTTAATGGGATCATCAGTAAAATCGGGAATAATAACATTGCCACATCAAATCACTGCAAACATGAAATGAAATAATGTATATGAAACATCTTAGTTTGGTGCCTAGAAAGTAGAGAGAGATTGAAATATGTCAGATTAGAAAAAAAGAAAAGAAATGAAGATGAACTACCACCCATCACAGAAATTCCTGTTGAAATAAATGGTGGCTTTGCTGCAGGTTACCTCTAATGTCCTTTATTGTAGTGCCATTCTTAGAGTGCACTTATAGGGTGAGGTGCAGGAATACACTTGAGTCTGAATTATACTTTATCTTCTATATTTTTTCCTCCAGAGGGAAAAGAAGTTCTTAATCATTTTACGAACTCTGGCTGAGTAATTCATTTGAAATTCCACTGTAGAATATTTAGAAATGAAAAAGAACATAAGTGAGCAACAGAATTAGTCCTTATTGAAAGAAGTGAAATGATTCAAAGATATCTAAACTTCTCATACCAGGCTCTTAATCTTCTTGGTAAAGCTGGGGTATTGCAAAGAAGACTTGGCCAAATTTAAGGTCATCTGAATTCCTCATACACATTCAAGATTGCAGTTCTCCATTTTTCTGTGCATCATGGATGTTTTTTGCCCAAAAGGCAGAGGACACTAGAGGGAAAAGTTGCTATTTATTTGGAAGAGTCATTACTGATGGTTCAGAATGTTAACTGGGTAAAAGTATTCATTTCCAGTATGCTGATAAAGATAAGATGACTACATGACAAAAAATAAAATCTGGAGTGTAGGGAGAAATGTCAAAACTCAGTTTTTCCAAAATTTCAAACAATATTAAGATATGGGACTTCTAGTTGAATTTTCCTAAAAGATATTCAGCATTTACAAAACTCAAATGAACAGGTGTGTGAGGATAGGGAATTAAGGATAAATTTAGGTAGTAGTAAGGTAAGAAAGGAGTAAGATTGATCCGAGTGGAGGAAACCAGAAGCAAGAGGGTACAAGCAGAACATGGCTCACATAAAGAAACAGATTTCATTTTCAAGCTTACAAGGATTGGATGATTGAACGTTTTAGTCAGTTCAGGTACTATAAAAAATGTCATAGGGAGGCTTTAATAACAAACATATTACTCAGCGTTCTGGAGGCAGGAAGTATGGGATTAAGTATCAGCATGGTTGGGTTCTTTTAAGGCCCCTTTTTCGGGTTGCTGATGCCCAAATTGTTGCTGTGCCTTCACATGGCAGAGGAAGAGCTCATCTGCCTAAGTTTCTTCTCATATGGGCACTAATCTCACTCATAAGGGCTCCTTCCTCATGAATAAATTACTTCCCTATGGTGCAACCTCCAAATGTCACAATAAGGATTAGGGTCAACATATTAATTTGAGGGGGATGACAAACATCTGGTTCATAGTAAGTATCTATCAAGATGAAGAATTCTTGCTCCAATCTGAGATTCTGTGACTTCCTGAATTGGTAACAAAAGAAATAACTGACCACTGAAAACAGACTCAGGCCACCACAACTTTGGTAGAAAAACTCCTCAAGCTGGTGAGAAGCAATATCGCCTGGACTCAAACCCATGGTTTCTGACTTTGTGTTCAGTGCTGTTTCAATCCTGTAGCTGGGGATGAGAGAACTAAGTCTGTTGAAAAATTGTTGAATCTAAAGAATGTTTATGCAGACATTGGTGTAGGCAAAGACTTTATGAATAAAACCCTGATTGCACAGGAACTTTCACAAAGAATCAACAACTGGGATCTCATCTTATTAAAAAGCTTTTGCACAGCAAGAGAAACCACCAACAGAGTGAAGAGTCAACACACAGAATGGGAAAAAAGTTATTACAAGCTGCTCCTCAGACAAAGGATTACTATTGAGAACATATAAAGAACTCAAAAAATCAGACCTCCCAAATTTAAAGACCCAATCCAAAAATGGGCATCTGAGATGAATACACACTTCTTAGATGAAGAAATACAAACAGCAAATAAATATATGAAAAAATGTTCAACATCACTGGTCATTAGAGAAATGAAAATTAAAACAATACTGAGATTTCATCTCACTCCAGAAAGAATGGCTATCATCAAGAAATCAGCCAACAACAAATGCTTCAGGGGCTGTGGGGAAAAAGGAACCCTTCTCCACTGTTGGTGAGAATGTAGACTGGTGCAACCACTGTGGAAATCACTGTGGAGATTCCTCAAAAAACTAGGATTAGAGGTCCCATTCAATCCAGCTATTGCCCTTCTGGGTATCTTCGCAGAAGAATTAAAAACATACCACAGAGATATATGTGCACCCATGTTCATAGTAGCACAATTTGTAATAGCTAGATCTTGGAAACAACCCAAATGCCCATCAACTGAGGAATGGATAAAAAAGATGTGTTTTTTTTTTTTTTTTTTTTTTTTTTGTCAGTACCGGGGGTCAACCTCAGGACCTCACACGCCAGCAGGCACCTGTGCCGCTAAGCGATATGAGCTGCCCTTTTTTCGTATGTGGGTTCTGGGAGTCAAACTAGGGCCCTCACACTTACCAGGCAGGTGCTTACGCTGCTGAGCCATCTCACCGGCCCAAGATATGGTATTTTTATACAATGGAGTACTATTCAGCCAGAAAGAAGGATAAACTGGAGATTTTTCTAGGTAAATAGATACAACTAGAGACCATACTTATAAGTGAAATAAACCAGACTCACATGTATAAACATTGTATTGTCTCCCTAATGTGAGAAGCTGAAAGAGTAAATAAGATCCAAAATGTACAATAGATATTGTAAAATGGGAAGAAACTGTTCAGAAGGAAAGAGAAACTGGGATGGGGGAATGGAGAAAAGAAGGAAGGGAAAAGCAAAAAAAATATATATATATTATATATATATATAAAAGATAGTTAAGATAGATATACTACCAATTTCTCTTAGTTCATTGAAAAGAAAGGTTTGTGCTAATATTGCTAATATTGCTGACAATTGAATGCTGATATCTTATACTCTGAGTAACTAATTTAAAGATAATAATACACAGTGTATTAACCTTTGTTACCCTGCTATCATCTTGTTTTGAAATTTCATTCTATTTTTTCTCTTTAAAATAAAAAAATTGTTTATGCTCAAAATGGTGATCTCTGTTATTAAGATGAGGTGGTGGATGGAAACAGCTAGTCTCTCTCTCTTCAAGTACAATTGCAGGTTCTGAAAAGCCATTTTTTTTTTTATTAATAGGAAAGATGTAAAACACTAACAGGGCTAGGGTGAGGGCTGGGTTTTTCATTCCCAGTATTGGATTAGCTCAGTTTCCATCACCACCACTTCCTGCTGCAACATCTTATTTCAGTGTTATTTTGGGGTTAAATACAAGAAATATTTCAATGTATCATCTCAAATGTTTAAAGTTTTCAGTACTTTGTAGCTTGGAAGCCTATTTTCTGAATCTTTTAGAATCAACTTCCTCAGATACCATGGGCAGCTCAGAACATAGGAGTACCAAAGTTCATGTCTTTGTCATAAATTTCACAGGTAACTTCCTGGGGTACTACCTGTTGCTTTTTTATTTTTAAATAGTGACTTCTTTTAAGAGATATAGGTCTCAGTAGGTATCACTGAAATAGGTCTAGCTGTCTGATCAAGGCTGAAAATAGAGGGTCCAGTATTAAGTTAAATAGTTTGAAAGTAGCCTTTAAAAGTCCTTTATGTAAACCCTATGAGGCATCTTATGAGAAAGGAGTGCACACTTACTTTCTGTCTTAATTCACACAGCTAGTCAATAGCTTCTTAGTAGGTGTGTATGTGCAGGAGGGGTTTGAGATAATGATTCAGACTAAGTATGTATTTCTTGATTTATTATTTCTTGATATTGATAGATAAGACATAGAATTTGCACTTAATATATATGAACATATATATTACCTACCTCTCTGAAAATTAAGTTTCTGATTTTAATCTGTTTATATGGAAGAATTCTATGCACTTAGGATTTTAAGTCTCTTGAATATCTTAAATGTTCTCTAGTTTTTATACCAGATTATAGTGTAAAATAATACCTATATTTGCATTTTAAAATGAAGCAATTAAATTATTATATTACAAGTCTATGTTTCTAAGGAAAGCAATACAAAATGCATTGTATATAATTTTCATATGTACTGTTAGAACTCTCCAAACTTTAATATTAATAAAGACTATTTCCTTTTATGATGATTAATCTTTTTGTTGTTGTTGTTTTTGAGAAAGGGTCTCTCTGTATAGTCAAGGACAACTTTCAACTTGTTTTGTAGTCCAGGCTGGCTTTGAACTTTGCTGTCCTCCTGCTCAGCTTGCTAAGTGCTTGGATTACAGCTGTGTGCCACGACACCCCACTGCGATGGTTAATCTCGGATGTCAACTTGATTGGCTTGAGCGATGCCTAGGAGATTAGCAAAGAACACGTCTGGGTGTCGCTGGGTGAGTCATGGGAGAGTGTTATGGTTTGTGTCTAGATGTCTGCCAGAGCCTCATGAGATCATAGGGTTTTTTTTTATGAGCCAAAATAGACCATTTTTCCTTTAAGTTGTCAGGGTCATATATTTTGTCCTAGTAACATAAAGCTGACCAATACATTCTTACATTTTTTAAAATTTTAAATTCAAGACATTTAATTGTATCATGAAAGCATAAACTTTATTTTGAGCTGTAATGTTTAAGAATAACTTCCAAAGGAAACATAACTCTCAAACCCACAGACTGGGAAAATATTTTAGCCGACTTTCCCTCAGGCAAAGAATTTCTATCTAGGATCTGAAATGTACAGTAGATATTATGAACTAGGAAGAAACTGTTCAAAAGAAATGACAAACTGTGATGGGGGAAAGGGGAATGGAAGAAAGGGAAATAGAAAAAAAATATGTGTACACAAGAGAGTTAAGGTAGTTATACAATTAGGTTCTCTTAGCCCCTTGAAAAGAATGTTTCATGCTAATATTGTTTAGATAAGATATGATGCCTATATCTTGTACTCTGAATAACTACTAGGAAGACAACAATACACAATGTATCAACTATTGTAACTGTCCTACTAACCTGTTTTGAAACTCGGTTTCATTGTTTGTTTATCTTTTTTCTCTTTAAAATAAAATAAAAACAAAGAAAATGTAACTCTTATTTATAACTCATTATTTTAATTTGTCCTTTTATACTTATATATACATAAAGTATCGGGGTTTGCCTTTCAACAGCCGTGGGGAGAATGGTCATACAAAATTATTCTAGACATCTTTAAGGTACATATCTTTAAGGCACACTTTCTTCAGTTTGGAGGATACATTGTTCTCAGTTAATAAATTGCATTCATTTTACATTTATGTCTTTGAAGTTATAAGTAATCATGAGGTCTCTTAAATTTTTTTCTCCATGCTCTTTTCTTTCAGAAGCGTTCACCATTTAAAAATTATCACATTTTTTATTAGGCATATATATAAATGTACATGCTTTGGAGCAGTATTTTAATTTTAGATGTCTGTGCCTGGCTTCCCATAGAGATTTTGCTGAAAAAAATAGCAAGGAAATACTGACTATTGAATGAAATGGTCCTGCAGGCTCCGTAGTACCTCCTCGGGTCCATACACGCATAGCATTACAGTCCATTTCCTTTGAGATGTGCTGTGAATGGTTCTGTTCAAGGCCACTTTCCGGTGGGACATATAAGGCACATTCACAATAATGAAAGAAAAAATAGAGGTTCTAATTTTCTTCCAACCCTGCATCAGCTCATTTTAAAAATCATTTTCATATCTTCTATTACCCTTTAATTCATTTTAAAACTATAGTTTTATCTCAGTGATGCCCTCCAGGCAGTTTTTACAGAAGAATTTAAGTAATCTGCAGTCACGTGATTGAGGGAGCTCCCCTCCCAACCTATCCATGCTGTGTCACTCATTTCAGTTCCTTCAATTAAATGTCACATCGGAAAATTCTGGAATTCAGATTAGTCTGGTAGAAGTTATAATTTTATTGGACAAGAATCCCCTCAAAACTCTAAAGAATAATGTAGTGGAAAGATTGGTGTGTCTATTTATGGCCACCATTAGACACAACATTTTGGTATCCAGGAGCTCCTGACACAGGTTTCTGGAATCGTTAGGCTGAATGCTTTGATCTCCCTGCTCCAGCTGTGTTTAGGTTTGTGTCATTCTGGCTTTACAGATGCTGTTAAGTGGGAGCAAAAAATACATTATTTAGATTTTTCCAGTTATAGAGCTCCTCCTGTGTAATGATGTGAAACCAAAAAGTAAGCAAGCAAACAATATAGACAAAAATATCTAAAAGGAAATGTAACAAAATAATTACAGTTTTCTGATTAGATAATGGTAATAAATATGGAAAAAAGGACACAGACTTTTTCCAAGTTACCCTGTGTTTGTATGAAGGAATGCTCTTGCTTCTTAGAGATAGAGGCTGATATACTGATGGGTACATTTTGGAACTTCCCCTCACAATTATTCAGAAAAACCCCCAAATTTAAAAACTGGTGAAGTATCCTAGATTAAAGCAGATGAGGATATAACAAGTAAATTCTATGTGTGATCCTTTACCAAATTGTTAATATTAAAAGTTATGGAGGACATTATTGGGAAATTTGTCTATGGGCTGAATATTAACTGAAATTGTATCAATGTTAAAGTTTTAAGGATAATTGAATTATGGTTATGTAGGAAAATATTTCTGCTATTAGGAGATAGAGGCTGAAATATTTAGAAACGACGTGTCAAGATACCATCTAACTTGAGATGCTGGAAAAAGAAAAGAGGGGAGGAGGGAAGGAAAAAAAAATAATTGAAATGTGTTATACACATGAACCAATTCCCTACAGTGAATGTAATCATGTGCTGCAAACATGTACTAATAAAAGTAGAAAGAAATATGTCAACAGGAAAAAGAGAAATAAGTCCAATACGACAAAGTGTTAGTAATTGATGAAACTGGACAAATGGTATATGGATTTCATTGTTATATTGTTACAACTTTCTTATATGTTTAGAATTCCTCTAAATAGAGAATTGAGAAAATACCAGAACATGTTTCTAATTTAAAATATCCTTCCAAAAAGAAGAAAAGTAGTGGGTCATTTGCTCAAAAAAAAAAATTTTTTTTTTTTTTTTGTGGGTACCAGGGGTTGACCTCAGGACCTCGCGCGCCAGCAGGAGCCCGTGCTGCTGAGCGATATAACCGGCCCCTTTTTCGTGTATGGGTTCCAGGAGTCGAACTCGGGCCCTCGCGCTTGCCAGGCAGGCGCTTACTCCGCTGAGCCATCTCACTGGCCCTGCTCAAAATTTTGATTGATTTTTTTCTATATTAATCAGGGTGGGTTAATCCATGAATCTGTATGAATCTAGGCAGCAGATCATCCATTAAGTTCATTTATTAGTTTTATTACTTCCCACTTCTTCTTGTGACAGAAAAGTAAAATAGAGCTAAATTAGTTGAAATCTTTGCATTTGAATATTTATGAAGGGGTACTCTTTGAAGACTGTCAATTAGACAAAATAATTTTGGGAGTGCAAAATCTGATTTTTACTACTGGACAAGTAATTCAAGGTGTTTTAGATTCAAATTACATGCCCTCTACAATGTCGTTTAAATGGATATCTTCTGAAGTAATATTTTGCTTTTAACTTCCTGGAGAACGATTGAGAAAGAAGGGAAAGTGGGAAAATATTGTTCTGAGACTCAATTTAAACTAATGTGCTTTTTTTTTCTTTCAGCTCAAATTTTCGAATCTGATGCAATATCCCAAAATACCTGAGCTAAAGAACAGGCACAGCAATTCCAAAGCTCAGAAAGACGATCTTCCTGGTCATAAACAAGACTGTTTGAGATTTTTCACATTATAAATCACACACAACACAAAATAAGTGGTCCATAAAATGGGTAAGAAGGTTTTAAAAAATACTGACGGGAAAGTAAGCTTTTGAAACCTCGGAAACTGGTGCAATGCTCAGAACAAGTGAGAGCAGGGCACGTCATAGACTAGCATCTCCTGGCTGTTGCAGGGTGGGGTCAGGGACGCCAAGGAATGGGGCTTCATCTTTGTGTCCCTGTCCCCAACCTGTGCCTTCTCACAGCTCCCAAATCACTTGGCAGTCTCTCTTCCCTTGGCAGGAAAATCAGGGTAGCTCCTCTGAAGTCCTCCAGCTCTGTGCAGAATGTAAACAAATCCCTGCGGGGGCTGACGTAGCCTCCCTTGGTTTTCATTTCAACCTCCACTCTGATGCTCACAGTGGGGTTGGGCTGGCTCACAGGCTTACTGTGTGGCCGCCATTACTTGCTCCCAGCGCTATGCTTCCTTCTTGGCCGCTCATGTTGATGGAGTCGGGCCCTCATTCCAAGTGTTCTAAATTGTTTATTGAATTTCCCGACATGATGCCCTTGTTTCTCTTGGTTTTTCTTGTTTGATTTTTTTTAATGCTCTGGTTTGTTTTCTCCCCATATCTTCAACTAGGACTTTGATTTATTTTTCTCCCTGTTTTGGGACACTTCATACCAGATCTTATAGTCAGAACCTCAGGACAGTCAGGACAGTTTGAGTGGCTGGATCCAACACGATCTTTCCAAGCACTTTTTTCCTGCTAATAATGAATCTTCTGACTAGGGGAGCTCACATGTTTAACCCTCTCTTTCTTCACCATAAGTCACTTTGCCACCACTAACTATCAAGTTCCTGGGACTCAATAATTATTCCCCTTACTCCTTATTTTTCCGAGGAAGCTTATCAGGCATATTCTGAACAAAAAGCCCCGGGAAGTCTAATGGTAGCACTAATGAAATGGAAAACCTTTTCACTCTCAAGAGCAACACAGGAAATGTACTGTGATAATTGTTCTTTTGAAAGGACAGAACTCTCAGGTATATATAAAATAATGGACTTAAAATGAATGTTTCTAAGAGATGAGGCAATATCTTTTGTTAGGGATGTTTTCTGCAAAACACGAAGTTAAACTTGGTCACTTCCCTTCTCCACCGACTTTAGGAAAATATGCACCTGTATGTATTTCAAAGATTTTTTTTCTTTCACCCATCAATTTTTGGGATGATAGTGAAGAGTCTGTCACACAGAAGCACAGTTTTCCCTAAGAGGAAAGAATTGGCTATCAGAATCAAAGTGCCTTGGATAATTAGAATTTTAAGAATATCAATAACCATTAAAATATAATAGAATTAAACAGAAATTTCAATGAATAGTGTAGTCAGCATGTTTAATCTCTAAATAACAAATAAAATCATGATTCCATAAAATTAAGATTTGCAACCATTTTTGTTCATGTATGAGGGGAAGAAACCCACTAGTCCCCCTACAGTGTGTCAGGTGGCTTTAAGAAAAAGCACTTGAAATGTGCTATGCCCATGAAGAGAAAATAATAGGGTGAATGTACCCATCTTTATGCTCGTGTCTTTTTCCCACTGTTCTTTTGGACTGTTTGTCTTTTCTTATTGATCCGTAAATGCATGTATATTCTGGATCTGTGGTATTCACTAGAATCATTAGACATGTGACTGTTTTGTAACTGTAGCATAATGCTTTGAAGACTATAAAATTATGTACAATAATAATTTTCGTATTTATCACCTTTGGATTTTATTCCTTCCCCAGCCTCTCGAACTACCAGGTTTACAGGCACACACCACCATGCATGGCTACTGACAATATTTTTAATATATTGGGTTAAATAAAATATATTATTAAGATTATTTTTATTGGGTCTTTTCATCTTTTTACATGTTACTTTTTAGAAACTTTAAAATTTCATATGTAGTTCCATCATATTTCTCTTTGACAGTGCTGCTATTCTATCTAGATATCAAACTTCTGTTGGTAGTAAATCTCTTTTAAAACTTTTTAAAAATTGTTTTATGGTTTGCCTTTTTCAGTCTTTTCTGATGAGATTTGATGAGCAAGAGACTACTTGACTGCAAGTATAGAGATTGGAGAGGGACCAGGGAGAGAAATCAGTAAACCCTAAAACATCTTGGAAAAATCAGTGGACTAGATTGATGAGGAATACAGTGGAAATGGTCGAGGATGACCTACAGGTTTCTAGTTGGATCCTGGTGCTATTTACTGTGGTAAAAGTGTTATGGTTTGTATCTGTCTTATGTTCAGACAGGGCACTTTCCAAAGGCGATTGGATCATGTGGACTCTAACCTCATCAGTGCACTAAGTCATTGATAAGGTAATAACTTGATAGCTATATTAGAAGACAATGAAATCATGAAATGAGGACTAATTGAGGGAGTAGATCATGTTGGCATGACCTTGGGGACTTCATCTTGTCCCTAGCCCCTTATTCTCTGGCTCTTCCTCTGTTCTCTGTTTCTTCGGTGCCCTGAGGGGGTAGGATTCCTCCTCTGTGTCTTTCTTCCATTATGTTTCTGCCTGGGAGCTGGGGAAAAATGGACTGAAACCTCTGAAATGATGAGCCAAATAAACCTTTTCTTTTTTACACTGTGTATGTAGGTATTTAAAAATATGACGAACAAAGGGGGTCAAGTTTAGAGGTGGAATCGAAGTCTGCAATGTTTGACCTTCTTCCAAGAGGAGTTATAAACTTCAGCGATGGATTGGGAGTGCTTGCATTTCAAATTCTCCTTACAGAAGTGATTGAACCTTGTACCCAACAACTAACGTTGAATATATAGCAACCATAACATATCTGTGGTACGTGCCCTAAGTATTTGCTTCTTATGCATTTGTGAGGCTGTTGACAATCAGCTGATTTGGGCTGGCCTTGGCTTCTTTGTGCAGGTCAAGCTCTGAAGTGTTCCATGTATGTTTATTGTAGGTTTTCTGCTGAAGCTACAGCAGCCACAAGAATGTCTCTATAGGGCAATTGTGAAGGCTCTTGGAAGCATGGGGTGCTCCTGTATAAGCAATCATGACATCATCAACCCTGCTAAACTGGCCCTGGTTGCTCCTGCCCATATTATGTACGTTGCTCAGAGCAAGTCAGTAGTCAAGCCTGATGCCAATGGAATGAGCAGTAAACTCTGCCCACTATAGTAACTGATATTTTCAACGGTTTTGTTCTTAAATCCTTCCCAGAGGACTGTGTGGCAAATGCTTAGTCCCTAGCTTGGCACAATTGGAAGGTGTTGCAAACTTGGGATCAAATGGAAAATCTTCCAGGCACTGTCAGAGTGCTTCAAAGTGCATAGTGGGACTCTACTCTTTCCCTCTTTTTCTCTCTCTTTTACTTCCTGGCCACTATGAAGTGAACAGTTTTGCTCCCCCATGTGACTGCTCCCATGGTTGCTGCCTCACCGCAGCCCTGAAAGCAATGGTGGCAACTAACCATGGACTGAACCTTCCAAAATTATGGGGCAAAATAAGCTTCTTCTCCTTGTAAGTTGATTTACTCAGCTACATTTCACAGTAATGGAAAACTGACTAACACAATATTAAAAAGCACAAGAGACACAGGCTGTGGGTATATAAGACATGTAAGGAGATGAGAAAAGAGTTGTAAACAATAATTCAATTTGTCACAAGTCTTAACAATCATTGTAAGATAAAAAGGTAAAAACAAGGGCTTTTAAATTATTTTTTAAAAATATTCCCAGAAGTTGCTACATACTTCTAATAGCTATTGTAGTCTGACAGTGTGTTAGTATGACTCTAGATGTGAAGAACTAAGCTGAGAGTATATTAATAATTAAGAGATATATACAGACAGATGAGCTAAAAGGATAACTTATGCTTCTTGTGTTCTACTTTTCTTACCAATTTATTATGAGCCTGACTAAGGAGGAAGCAGAATGAATCTTTGGGAATGCACAGGTCAGACAACAATAAACAGTTTTGCAATTAGAAGGACTTGCTTTGATATTCTACAGTGTTATTAGTTTTCTGAACTTTTCAAGTTTCTTATCTTTTCTGAGCCTTACTTTGTTCATTTGTAAAAATGGAAATACGTAATTCACAGGGTTGTTGCATGTATTAAAGTGAAACATGTATAAAGCATCTAAATATTTGCTAATAATACCTTTTATTTCTTCCCCGATCCTATAGGTACTCTTTTTCTGTAATACTTTATTATCTATACTTATTTATTCCATCTTTCTACTCAGTCCTTTCAAACTATAATCCCTTAAACACTGATAAATTACATTTGTTATTGTAATACCTCATACAATACTTAACACATAGTAGGACTTCAAGAAAATTTTCTTTATCATATGAATTTATGCTTTCCTTTTGGTTGCAGGGATTAGAAAACAAGGCAGGTCATATTTTGTGACTGCAGCACTACTTGAAGACTGTATCATAATTTATTTTTCCACGTAGTAAGATGCCTAAGAAGGTACCTGGCACTTATGAGCTTATTAAATCTTTGTTTTCTTTCTTTTATCTGCAGATTTTTATAAGGAACAAGAATGCATGATAGTGAGCCACTTCACCTTTAGATATCACAATACTAAAACCTCTTTAATTAACAAGCATTTTATCTGACCTGAAAGTTCCCTCCCAAAGGGTAATTTTTTACAGAAAAATCCAGTAACTACTTCACTAGGTAAAATAATCAGGGAAGTTGCATTGCTCTGGTGAATTCTCAGAAAAGTAATTGACAAATGAGTATACACAGGAACTGTTCTACAATTGTTTTCTATAGTGAACTTATCCTGGAAAATGTTTTTCACTGTCAATCAGAATTTTCACCCTAAAAAAACTCATCTGCTTATTAGTCATTGTATGATACAGTACCAATATCTATTATAATGAGGTGTTTCTAATTTGATATAGATAAATTCTTATAATACTTAATAAACTTTAAGAAAATTTATGCTTAAAGTAATATCATAAAGTACATGAAAGGACAACCGACAGAATGGGAGGAAATATTTGCAAAACATAATATCTGATAAGGGACATGTACATATTTTGTCTATATAAAAATTATACAATTTAATAAATAAAAAGACAATCCAATTCAAAATTGACAAAGATGTGAATAGACATTTCTTCATGAAGAGATGAAAATGCCTGATAAATCAGACACACAAGCTTAAACCTCACATGGTTTCTCTTATACATAAGAGAAACACAAAATATACACAAAGGGCACAATAAAAGCTAGATAACAGGAAATAGGGAGATAGATCTGTTGCCAAAGGGAAGGGAACCAACAGATGGAGGGGAAGGAAGGCAGGGAAGAAAAGGGGATAAAAATGAATTAAGATGTGTTGTGTACATGTACCAACTCCCCATGAGGAATGTAACAATTATGTATGGCACACACACACTAATAAAAATAAAAATTTTAAAAGAGTGGATCAAGGACTAAAACTCAGTAATAAACACATGGAAAGATATTGAACATTATTAGTCACTAAGAAAATGTAAATCAAAACCACAGTGAAATACTACATTGAGTAGAATGACTATAATAGAACAGACAATAACAAGAGTTGATGAGGATGCAGAGAAGTGAAACTCCCATTCACTGCTGGTGAGTACAGGAAATGTTGCAGGGACTTTTTAGGGCAATTTAGCAGTTCTTCAAAACTCTAAATAGAACAATCTTCCAATCAACCCACAAAATCAAAAGGAATAATGAATTGCTGTCATTTTAAGCCAGTAAGATTGGAGTAGTTTTTTATGCCGTAACAGATAATCAACATATTGTCTCCCTAATGGCTTAATCCATTATTTGTTGCTGTCTGTGTTTTTATTAGTTTGTCTTATTAGTCACTTGTTAGCTCTCCAAAGGGGCCTTCTTTGGTGACACATCAAAAAATCCTCCACTTTTTAATTTACTTTCTGGAGTAGTATCCTGTTTTATTGCTTATTAATATTTAATACCATATGGAATAATTATTTTTGCATGCATTTTGTCCTTCTTCCTTTATACACATGCTAGATTCACAAGAACGGAGACTGATACAATACTGTGTTGTCAGCACTTATATAATTAATGATTTTTAGTTATTGAATAAGTGAATAGTGAATGCAGGAATGGATGAAAAGAAAATATTTTCACAATTGTTATGTGCTGCTATTTGCAAAAAATTCTGAATATATTAGATGTTTAGTGATCCCCATGTATTAGCTATTATGCTCACCATTTTTAAAAGTAATGGAACTAAAGTTCAGAGAGATTAATATATTGTCCATAATAGAGTGATAGAGTAAAATGTGAATCTTGACCTTTCATACATCAAAGATCATGCACTACAATAATGTTAGTACATTAAAAATAGAATATTAAAAATATAGACAATAATGACCATTCCTATTTCTCAAAACATGGATTGTGAAGAATGCTCTATTTCAAGATGGTCCCTGCCTTTCTCATAATTTTCACTTCACATCATCAAATATCTATAATCTCAATAGACATTGGTGCATATGAAATGATTTGCAGTTAACATACAAAAGATCCCATGTGTGGAAGCATGCTTTTTAAATCTATAAATCAAATTAAATTATGCTTTTTAAATCTATAAATTAAATTAAATTATGATCCAAAAATGTAAAAGAAAAAGAGGAGAGAAAGAAAAAAACCTGATGAGCTCAAATAAAAATCAGCTGCTCACAGATAGAACAGACAAACAAACAAATACACAGACAATCTGCTTGCAATATCAGAGTGCACTCAAATATATTTTTGGCCAAATTGAATTATAATAACTCTTTTACAACTTTAGAAGTTTGTAATTATAAATAGAGTAGTCAGAATTTTTTTCCTTTTTTTTTCTCAGAATTTTTTCTTAAGAATACTGATAACTTTTGTGTCCCTTTCTTTCACATAGCTTTCAGCTCAGTTATCTCCATGAACTCTATCATCTACTTAGAACTTCAATTCCCATTTTTGATTACCATCTCCTGGGCATCCTGGGCCAATTTCTTTAGTTGGCCCCAGGTTGGGTCTAGTCCCATCCTTGTCTGTTGGCTGTGGTGTGGTCTCCGAGGCATCACTGGCACAGGACTGAGCACCAGCTTCTTTTTTTTTTTTTTTTTTTTTTTTTTTTTTTTTTTTGTGGGTACCGGGGGGACGACCTCAGGACCTCGCGCACCAACAGGCACCCGTGCCTCTGAGCGATATCACCGGCCCCTTTTTCGTATGTGGGTTCCGGGAGTCGAACTCGGGCCTTCGCGCTTGCAAGGCAGGCGCTTAAGCCGCTGAGCCGTCTCACCGGCCCCTGAGCACCAGCTTCTTGAAACGTGGAATCAACTCCTTCTCCATTTCTGGGTCCATGATATAGCCAGACAGCACACTCTGGCACCCAGGAGTTCAGCGTTCTCTGGAAAGACACAAGCATACCCTCCGCCCCATCAGAGTACTGAGCTGGGTCCATTCCATTGGCCAGTATGAAGATCTTTCCAAAGGACCCTTCCTGGCTTCTTTTCCTTTACCTGATTGAATTGTCTTTCTGCTACTGTAGTCCCATCCTTAGTAGGATTTAAAAAGTTAACAGTGTATACTGCCAAGTGAAGTCTATTACAAGGTGTGAATTTTGTAGGGAAGGATTCCTTTTTTGTTATTTTAGTTCAATTTTGAGCGTACAGTGAGCATGTTCAACAATTCCTTGACTTTGAGGGTTATAAGGAATTCCCGTGGTAAGGGAAATGTGAAAAGTTTTACAAAATGCTTGGAAGGCAGCACTCATATAAGCCAGGCCATCATCAGTCTTAAGTGCCTGCAGGCAGCCAAGTGTACTAAAAGCATCCAAGGAATGAGCAATGACATGTTTGGCTGCTTCACCAGTGTGGGCAGAAGCAAAAATAAATCCCGAGGAAGTATCCACTGAAATGTGGACCCAGCGTAGAGAGCCAAACTCAGGAATGTGACTGACATCCATTTGTCAGAGAGGATTGGTATTGTATCCCTTGGGGACTAACTCCCATAGGGAGTGAGGGAAGATGTATTACGCACGAGGAACATTGTTTAACAATTTGTCGAGCCTGTTCCTAGGTTAAAAGGAACTGTTTGCACAAGGCAGAAGTATTTTGATGGAAAGTGGCATGGGAGGCAGAAGCCTATTGAATGGTATCTGAGGGAGTAACAGTGACAGTAGCCAGCAATCTGTCTATTGCAGCATCTCCCTCAGTGAGAGGTCCTGGCAATTGGGAATGGGAACGTAAATGACCGAGGAAACAGGGAGCATGGCATGACTGAATGGCAAATTAGAAAGTGTGAAATAAATGAAAAAGATCTTCTTGGCCACTGTGTTTAGTGACAGTTTCAATGTGGCGCACCACACTGCAAATATAAGCACTATCTGAAAAGAGATTAATGGGAGTGGATGGATCATCTTGCAAGGCCCATATAACAGCCTGCGATTCAGTCTTTTGTGCAGAAGAAAAACCTGTATCCTGTATCCTGGAAGAGGAGGCCATTACATAACCTCCCCTGCTCGAAGAGGACCCATCTGTGAAAATGGAGACACCTCCCGCTGGGGGCACCGAGCTTATTTTTGAAAGGAAGATAAAGGGTGTGAGGGAAGCAAATTGAATTAATTTGTCTGGAGGATAATGACAATCAATAACACCATTTATTTGCATTTTCAAAGGTCAGTTGTTGAAAGATTAACTTGCCAGCCTCTGTGTCATTGATAATCTTCTGACTAGCCTGCAATAAGTGTGCTGCAGAATCCTGAAAATATTCATCAGGACCCTGGCAAATGGAAGTCAGATCAAGGGATGTCTCACCCTTTGAAGGAATTTCTCTCCAAGCCCTTGTGGGAGCTATTTTAATTTATTCATATGCTTGTAATTTAAAAGTAAGTTAATTATTTGTAGCAGCAAAGCCACCTTCTCCAGTTAGCATGTCTTTTGTAATGGCCATGTTGTGTGCAGCATTATGAAAGGCTTGATCTGCATGCGATTAAAAAAAAATTCCCTTCCACAATAAATAATCCCCAGATTTAAACATGTTTTAGCTATTCCTTTCCAATCATTTGGGACCATAACCTGTTGTCCCATGAGCTCTATAAAACCCAAGGTAAAAGGGGCTGTGGGGCCATAAGTGGCGGTCACTTGTTTTGGTTCCTTTAAGGTCTTAAAGGGTACAGCTTCATGAAGATTTATAACTTGTCCCAGATTGTTGGGATATTGGAACTCAGCAATAGGGTAGACATGTTGAAAACCCTCCAGGGATTTCCCCACCCCCTTGGCTCCTTTTAGTGCCAGTTGCAAGGGAGAAAGAAAGGATGACTCTGTTCTATCAAGGGTGGAAGTCTCAGCCTATGATACAGCAAAATTTTTCTGAGCTGAGAAAGTGGAAGTAGCCACTTGTGGTGCGGTTAATGTTATTGTCTTGCTTTGGGCTGTTGTGAAATGGAAGTTGCAATGAAGCACTCCTCTAGTGGAGAAGGGTCTTCTTTGCCCCCATAGCTCCTTCCTTATCTGATTGAGCAAAGTTAGATGGTTCAAGCTCTATCGAGGGGGCTGCTGCTCCACTATCCTTTTTGTGCTTGGGACTTAGTTTTAAGATAGTGCTCTGAGCCAAATCCTCTGTGGTCATCTCAACAGGCGTACAATCATCGAGACACTCCCTGACCCAGGTCCACAACAAAAGGATAAATACAGGAATCAATAAAACAACAGTATTTTTATATACATTTGTTCTTCTTGAGAACATGTTTGTCCCATGTTTTACACCTGATGAAATCAATATTGATAATATCAATACACCCCTCTCCCCTATGCTCCTTGTGAGCCTGCTCTGGTCTTTTGCTGTAGTGAGTCTGTTTTGTTTGAGGTGTCCTCTCACCTGCTATATGACAAGTTTCCTCGTGCCCCAGGTCCCTGTTCGGGCAACAGAATGCCTCGCGAGAGACACTACAAGGAGCTCCAGGTCTTGGACTGGATCCTTCTGATCCCCGGTGTGTAGACTGGGCTTTTGCATTCTTCCATACCCAACTCTGTGGGTGGCCATTGTAACCCAACCTGTAAATTCTTATATATTTGTATATCTTGTATTGTATCTGTTTCTGTAGTAAGCACTGAATTATACAAGGGATATATTTGATTGTTTAAATACTATGCCATTTAGCAATATCTATAAATACTTGTTCATTTCCCCTTTGCACTTCCCAAGATGCCATAAAACAGGAAAATAACATTTCTTCAAATTTCATGAAAATGTAAGAAATCCTTACAATATGGAATGATGAATCTGTTATACTTTTACAACATACAACATATCAAATATTAATTCATTATAATGATTTCCTGAGAAATATTGGATGAAGTTGGCCCAACTCCTGGACTGTTAATTACTATAATGTCAACTTGAGTTGAATGTGAATATGACATGTGACAAAAGAGATAAATTTGTGGGCTGGTGAGATGGCTCAGTGGCATAAGCGCGGGCCTGGCAAGCGTGAGGGCCCGAGTTCGACTCCTGGAACCCACATATGAAAAAAGGGCCGGTGATATTGCTCAGCAGCTCGGGCGCCTGCTGGCACGCGAGGTCCTGAGGTTGACCCCCTGTACCCACAAAAAAAAAGTAAATTTATGAAATATGCAGAATAAATAATCCAATTCTGAGATTCTGATGGGATTTGATAAGAAAGTAACAATGAGATCGAACCCCCCTGATCTTTTTATCTTTGGTTTGCTATTTCTGTTTTTCCATTTAAAACTCATACTGCTATTGACAAACACTTAAGTTCTATTGACACTTTTATTTTACTTTTAGTTTCTTGTACTGTGTTTTCTTCTAAAGAGAAGGACTTTGTCTCTATTTTTCTTTATTTTTTGTATGTTTATGTAATTTTTGTTTTGGGAATATTTTACTCTCTCTTTTGTTAAAAAAACAATCCAGTGTATATTTTAGAATAATTTCAGGTTTCCAGAAAAATGGAGTGGAAACTACAGTGTCCCTATATTCCCTCTCTTCTGTCCAGTTTCCTCCCAGAATGGCTAAATTGTTTTCCATTGCCATCAACAATGAATGAGAGTTCCTATTGTTCCGGATTCCTACCAGCACACTGATATTGTCAGTATTTTGAAGTTTAACCAGTTTACAAGGTGTCTTGTGGCATCTCAGTGTTATTTTAAGTCACAATTTCTTAATGATATATAATATTGAACATCTTTTCATATGCTTATTTGTCATTTATACATGTTGTTTGGCAAAGTGTCTGTTCATCTCTTTGGCCCAATTTTAAATTAAGTTCTTTGTTATCTTATTGATGGGTTGAAAGTATTCTATGCATATTTTATTTTATTTTTATTTATTTATTTATTTACCTTTTTGTGGGTACTGGGGGTCGAACTCAGGACCTCGTGCTTGCCAGGCAGGCGCTTATGCTGCTGAGCTATCTCACCAGCTCCCCATGCATATTTTAGATACAAGTTCTGTATCATATATAAACATATAATTATATATTAATATATAATATAATTATATAATATAAAATTATATATAATTATGTAATTATATTATCGTATATTATAGAGTGGTTTTGCTAAGTTTGTGTCTTGTCTTTGTTCTCCTGATAGCAGAAGTGTTCTCATAAAGCAGAAGTGTTCTCATAAAGCAGAAGTGTTAAAAATCTAATAATATGTTGCTGTCAATTTTTTTCATGAATCTGATTGGATCTTTTTCTGCTTTGGGTGTTATATCTAAAAAAGTCATTAACAGAATTAGGCCATTTAGATATATTCATGTTTTGTTCCACTGGCTTTGTAGTTTGGCATTTTGTCTTTTGGTCTAATATCCATTTTGAGTGAATTTTTATGAGAAGTAAGAGGTCATGTCGAGATTCGTTTTTCTAAATGTGGATGCCAAGTGGTTCCAGCACCATTTGTTGAAATGTCTGTCTTTCTCCATGGAATTATCTTTCCTCGTTTGTCAAATTCGGTTAATTATATTTGAGAGGTCTACTTATGGACTCTCTATTCGGTTCCATTACTATATTCACCTATTCTGTTGTCAGTCCTGCACTCTCTTGATTACTTCAAGTAATACTTGAAGTTGGTAGTGTCAGTCCTTCAACTTTGTTCTTAAATATTGTATTGGCTATTCCATGTAAATGCAAAATCAATTTGTTGATGTCCACAAAATAACATGTAATTTTACTTAGGCATTCTCTTTTTCAAATGTTTTATTTTCCAGTCCTTGTGATTCGGTTGTCTTCTTCCTTTTATTCTCACTGCCATGATAAATTCCAAAATTCCACCACTTCCTTTGTTGCTTCATTGCAGTGGGAAATAAACACACACATATATGCACACTCTCCCTTTTCTAAAGTTTTTACAACTCATTTTAGGGAGCCTGAGCCTTTATACTTCTGCTAATGAGTTTTGAAAGCCCCTTCTAACTTGTTCAAGGAGACAATGAGAAATTTTCAAGCAAGATTCATTTGCCCCAAACATCTGAGAAATTTGCAAACTTGACAGATGCCAGTAGTAGTTGCTTATCAATATGAGGAGGCATTAATAAATTTCCTTGATAAGTTATTTCACCATGCCATTTCTGTTGAAAATTTTCACACATAGAGATTTCTCTCTGCCTAAACTGTGTCTATATCTGTGTAAGGCTCATGATCATAGGCCTCATAAACATAGATAAAACAGTGGTTTTAAGTGCTCACAGGCATTCCTCACATTGCAGGATGCTTTTTCCAAAAGTTTTCCCTGCTTATCTGTGTAATGGTATGCAAGTAGAGCTGGTGTCAGTTAAAGTAAAATATTCATGGAGAAAATATTTTAAATTGGAAATACAGGACTTTATAATGAGCCTGATACTAGGGACACATTCACAAAATAGCACGAAGCAAAGTCAAACATTCTCTTTAAATATAGAATTCTTGTTGAGGCAGTACCGGTACAGTCTCTGTGCAGATGTGTGTGTGTGTGCCTGTGTGTGCATGTGTACATGTGTATGCTTTGTTCAGCTCTCAGCTGCAAGGGACAGAGACCGTATTTTTTCCTATTCACTATAGATGAATGAATGTAAAAATGAATGAATGAATGAATGAATGAATGAATCATTGAATAGGTCGTGTACGAACAATTACATAAATTTTCATCATCAAATGCTTATTGAGACAATGTTGGTCTTTTCTAATATTCTGTGAGTCTGTCCAAGGCAGGAACTCTGTTGTCCCAACTTCTGTAGTTTCAGCTCCTACCACAGAGTTTGGACAGAACTCAATGTATCTTTTTTTTTTTGGTACCAGGAATCGAACTCAGGACCTCACGTTTGCCAGGCAGGTGCTGCACAACTGAGCTAAATCCCTGGCCCTCAATGTATCATTTTTAAATAAAACAAATAAATAAATAGGTACATTGAGTTGTCTTAATCTGTTTGAGCTGCTATTACAGAGTCCCACAGATGGGATGGCTTATAAACTACAGAAATTTCTTTCCCAGAATTCTGGAGGCAGAAAAGTCCAAAATGCAAGTGCCTACAGATTGGGTGTCTAGTGGGGGCCCTCTTTCTGGTTCACAAAGGGCCATATTTTTCGGTGTGACCTCACACAGCGCAAGGCGAAGGAGCTCTCTGGGGTCCCTTCCACAAAGGCACTGGTTCCCCTAGTGATGTCTTCGTCTTCATTACCTAATGGCCTCCGGAAGGCCCCACCTCCTAATCCAATGGATTGGATTATGTCTCAGCATATGAATGTTGGAGGCCAGAAAACAGTCAGTCTGTAGCATGGGGGTGTCCTCCAAGGAAAATTTATTTACCTCTGATTTCTTGGAAACAAATTTGCAGCTCAAAATTGCAAGCCCACATGAGAACCAGTGGGTTGGACACGCAGCTCAGAGATAGGTGAGAATGCTTAGCATGTGCAAGGCCCTGGGATAAATACCTGGCACTAATAGACACACAGACAGACAGACAGACAGACAGAATAATAAACAAGCAAACACACAAGTAAATAAATGAAATGTTTCTGAAGTCACTGCTTTCATGTGGATCTGCCCATCTTGTCTACCTACCCTCGATGTAGATAAAATAGTGGAACAGTCTGCCTTTAAATTTTACATACCATGACGTTAGAGTAAGGGAAGAAGAGGCAACAAATATTTGAGGTGTAGAGAAGCCCCATGGAGGAATAAAATAGAGAACACAAGACAGAAAAGAGAAATGGAATTTACGAGAGGATGCCTTTATTAAATTAAGTTTAAATATTGAAATATACCATAATGAAATTATTTTCAGGATATTTTCTTTAAAACAGATGTAATTGTAGAAAAGTGTCCAAAGAATAGAGAGCCCAGAAGACTTCTTGGCCATTTAACTTAAATAAATCTAAAGAAGGCTATGCCAGCTTACCACACAACGGACCTGGTCATGTGGACAGCAGTTTTGATAATACTCCCTGGCCGAAAGTTTTAAGAAATTCTTTCAAGGTGATTATTTAATGCTCTGTCTTCTGCAAATATATTTAATGTGTTGCTACCTTTCAGTATAAAGCTTTGAAAATTTCTTTTGTAAAATAAGTATTGACCAAATAAAAAACCATGCCATTTAATGTCCTCTTCCTCCCGACAGCTGTAGCATTAAGGGAAAAGCTGAATTGCCACTGCCCGGAATTTGTGCGTAGCACAGGAACTCTTCAGCCTTAATCCACCAGCCAGGTTGGTGCTGGTCCTCCAAGGTAACTTCTGAGACCACTTACAGAAGTGTCTTCTGATTTAAGGTACAATATTCGCAGTAACTTATTACCTGACATGACTCTTATTTCAATTTTTAGTACTGGAAATGACGTTTTAAAGTTACAGTGCATTGAAGACATTGCCTCTGTACTTTCATTGACGAATTTAGTTAGAAATAAGTATTTCCGGGGGCTATTAGGGAGCCATGAAGCACCAAGTGTGTCTTTCTAAATAATATTCTCTTTGGGGTTATTTCCACTGTGTCTATTACCATCTTTAATCCATTCTTTCTATTACTGTCCAAATTTAATTTTTTATTTTTCATTCCTTTGCATATTATACTATAGGCAGTATCATTATGTTGAGATAGCAATTTCTTTATCCACAGACATAACTTATGTTAACTTTAAAATCCAATTCTAAATAGTTTCCATTTTAAACTTTCTGTACTAGGACTATTTGCCACTATTGCTTGTTTAATTCATCCACTTTTATTATTCAATATGAACAGAATGAATATGTATATATTATTGTCTTTAATGCTTTCAAATTAATAAACCATCAAAAGATGGTACACTGTAAAATTACAAAAACTATTTTTTCTATGAATGAAAATAATCTATTCTAATTAAAATCAATTATTTTAATATCTGTAGACAATGCATTTTTTTCTCAATTTTGACCTGTGTGTGTGAAATCAGTAGAGTACATATTTAACTGCATCGCCTACTCTTTATTGATAGCTCTGTTCAGCTATCAATTTCTATCTTTTCTAAGCATCAAATTATGGGATTGCAATATGAAAGAAATTCTATATGTAGAATTTAGGGATTTGAATGTGAGGTTTCAATATTCAATCTAATTGAATCTTAGGCATATATCTTATGCCTGGTGATATTCAGCTACATTTGTGCATTCATCCCTTACTTTTCTTATGTATTTCCTATTTCCCATATATTTTTCACTTAAACTTTCTCCTGTGCTTAGAATTTCAACTAAACGTATCTTTTCTTAAGAAATCTATCATTTTCTTTAGTATAAAACTTATTTATTGGGGCCGGTGAGATGGCTCAGCGGCATAAGCGCCTGCCTTGCAAGCGCGAGGGCCCGAGTTCGACTCCCGGATCCCACATACGAAAAAGGGGCCGGTGATATCGCTCAGCGGCATGGGCGCCTGCTGGCACGCGAGGTCCTGAGGTCGACCCCCCGGTACCCACAAAAAAAAAAAAAAAACAAAAAAAACTTATTTATTTAATCAATCAATTTATTTGGCGATACATTCTTTTATGTGCTATAATCTATATATTATTCTCATTTTAAGGGTGCGTCTGACTATTGCATATACCATGGCAATAGTCTAGTTAGTATTTCATATCCGTTTCCAATTAGAAATGTACTTATAAAAAAAACTGAAATGCCGGTGATGGATCTCTGCAGAGGCAGAGAGTTCATTTCAAAGCCCAGACGGCTCAGCGTTCCATATTCCATGACGAAACTCTTCAACTGTAGAAAGAAACCTAATGCAAATCTCTTGACCTTTTAAAAGTATAGCCTCTGTCATTCCTTTTGATAAGAAGTTCTTGAAAGTAGAAAACAACTTTCACTCTTTATAGGAAAAGTTTATTGAAATAAACAGTAATTTTTCTTTACTTGAAAGTATTGGTCTATATTTAGGGGACCTTATGTGGTTAACACAGGGTCCTTCGATGTTTTGTTTGATTGTGTGAGTTCAAGACAGGAACTGCATGCTGAGTAATGCAGGCAGAGATAAAGTAGATCCTGAGTAGAGATTTAGCAATTTGAGCATAAAGATGGTGAATTTCAGCGGGCATGGTGGCATGGTTCTGTTATTCCAGAACTCCGGCCAGCTGAAGCAGGAGGATCACAGTTTTGAGCTCAGCTGGGCAACTTAATGACTTAAGGGGACTCTGTCTCAAAATAAAAAGTTAAAAAAGGGCCTGGAGATGTAGTTCCATACGAAGGCCCTGGGTTCATTCCTCAGCACTGGGGGAAAAAGTTGAATTTCAGTACTATCAGAAAAGCTTCAGAATACACCCAAATGTCATGACCAATGCGTATAATAATGGTTGCATGAGTCTGCTACTCAAAGTGTGGTCCTCAGTCCACCAACATCAGCACATCCCAGAGCTGTTAGAAATGCAGAATCTCAAGCACCACACCAAAACTATTAAATTAGAATTCAGTTTTAACCAAACTCTTATTTATATGCATATTAAATTTTAAGAAGTACTAGCTTACTCAGTTTCCCAATTCAAGGGATAAAAATATAGGCAATTCAAATGGTGGATTTTACATAGGGTTAAACAGCCAGTTTTTTTTCTTAATGAAACCCATAAATGTTTAGTGAAATCACATTCATTTACATAGTTAAAGACTCCGAGGAGAAAATAGGAAAGGTCCATCTTGCATAGGAAATGTCCTCAGAGGCCAATATAATTTAAGATGGTATTGATCTTCCCAGTCCGAGGACACCCAAATGAGAAAGGGAAGAAACTAGCACATTATATGGAAGACACCAATGGCAGGTATCTGTTGTATTTCAAGAACATTTTGATGCTCTAATTGAAAAATAATATGTTTTCATCAAAGTCTTTGACCTCCTCTTTGGACAGTCTATCCAAATTCAATAACTCCCATCCTGCAATCTCCAGGGGACAAGGAATTTACATATCGACTACTGCGTGTGTCAGGCATTAGTGGGAATAACGAGGCTGTTTTCCACATCAGTGTAGATTTCCTGTGGCTTCAGCATCTGGCCTGTGAGCACACAGTGTGTCCATGTGGTCCAGATATTAAGTTCTTGAACGATGAATCTCGTGGTGGTGCTTTCTGATATAGTTCTTCAACTGAAGGATATTTAGCATTTTTTCACCATATTTAGTATTATTTTTAGAGGAAGTATTTTACTGTTGCACCTAGAAAAGAGAGGCATTGATTTTACTTTTAAATGTTCTTACCAGAGGGAAGAATGACTTCTGAACCTAGTTACATAATTGCAGGCACGGAATGCACCTGTTCCCAAGCAGATAAAGGGCAAGAGTTTCTGAATCAAATTGTCAACATGCAATTTTATCTCTAACTTACTACAGTCTTCTCTTTGTCCTTCCAGCCCCAGCTGGAATGTTTTAGAATCAAAGGAGACTTCCTAATGAAGTACAGAACTATCTGCATCAAATTTGTTTATTATCTTGATAAAATCTTGGATTGTTTTCCCCTATTTTGGATTCAGTTATTGAAACTTTCATGAAGCCAGAATAATCTGTATCCAAATTATGTACAAATTGAAAATTTCCTTAATCTAATTTTGGGAAAGACAATGAACAGCACAAACTAACTGATTTTATCAAGTCCACATTTTGTCAACTCAGTTGTAGCTTTAAATTAAAAAAAAAAAGGAAATTATATATGGTGAAGTTTATAGACCATCTCATTTCATGTATAAACTACATTGTGAAATTAAATAAATATGATTGTAAATATGCTCTAATAATAAATATAAGTGACAAGATTCATCAGTAGTTTTCTTTCTAGGAGAAACTTTTTTTAGCAACTTTAAGAGTACGATGATATACCATACATATTTTCAGTGTCTGTGTGATCGTAGAATCGTCTCTTCATTTTTCTCTCTAAAATGGATCGACTTCTTTAAGCATATTCTTGGAGTTCAGGATTAAAGAGGAAGTAAGTTAGTAGATTTCTGTATAGTCACTCAGAATTCGTGGTGTTAGGCTCCAGAGAGAAAGAAATTCTCATCTTTTTTCAGTGGACTTCTACTCAGTGTTTCTCCAATTGCATCTCAATTCTGAAGCTCACATTAGACCTGAGAGTCTAAGAACTGCAGGCAGGACTGGACTTTCTTGCTCTTATCAGCATTCTCAGATATGAGCACCAAGAGATACATTTCTGGCAGATGTGCTCGGTTGCACAGCCATCTCCTATATGAATAAAGAAAATCTTAAAATCTGCCATTTGTCTTTTTCTCATACCACGAACTTGTCATTCTGTGAGTTTATTTAAATGGCATAATTTTCCCCTTCCTGTTTAAACTCTATAACACCAGTTCACTTTGAGCTATGAAGAATTATATCTCAAATGTTTATCATAAAACTTTCCTCACCAAGAACCGAAGAGAATTCCTCTTTGCCCTTGTATCCCAGGATCTGATGAGCTAGCTCTACCACTCCCAAATTTACCTTTTCACAGATTTTAATATCAAAGTAGCCTCACTCTGTCTTACCTTTCCAAATAGTGTTCTAAATCTTAAATTTGTTTTCATGGACATCCTCCTCCACTCCTCTGATTATTTAAATTTTTCTCCTCTGGACTTATTCCAAGTCAATCATATTTTATCCTTGAAAACACATCTATTAAATCTTAACTAGTAAGCAGAACAATGAGAAACAGCATGGGATATGGTAACTCTTATGTCTCATTTAGATCAATGTGTGTTATATATACTAAACTATAAGTTGGGCACTGTTGTGGAGTTCTCATTTAATTGCATGTTTTAAGTTCTCATTTAATTATGTTTTCATATAATTTCATACTTACTATTTCTCCAATTAGTTGTCTCAGGCTTTACCACATGGTAATAATAACTTGTAAGTTGCTTACATTGAAAATCACATTTGACAAAAGCTACACAATTCATTCTGGTAATTTTCTTATTAATTTTAATTAATTTTTCTAATTATTCATAGGAAAAATTTTAAACATATTTTAATCCCAAGTGTTTAATATTTCATATATTTGTGTTGTTCAATTCTTGCATAAAATGTAATTTTAGGGCTTAATTTTCTTTTTAAAATTAATTCTGATAAAGCTGATGCAATGTCATCACCTTAGATATCTAATACATGGCTAGTTGTGACTGTTCTAAGATTATGATTAGGTTAGGAGATATTATTCTGGCTTGTTTCTAAATTGTGTTCCTATTATGGTCATATACTATTGTTGTTTTTCATTTAATCATGTAAACCCACTATAATAAGTATAGATGTAGGAAAAACATGTGTATGTACTTATTCTTGGTCATATTTGATGAAGCACAGTAGTTAAATAAAAACCTGCTCTTTAGGATAGGTTTGTATTTCATTTGTTCATTAGTCTTTTCAGTGCTCATGGAAAGGCGCCAATATTTTTGTTACTGTTGTTCATTTCGCAAGGTATGAATTCACCTATGATTTGCCTTCCTGGAAGAATTAATTGGCAGATGTAAACTTGGAGAGTTTCTGAAAGATGTTCTCCGCCAACTTACATAAAATATATTTAAAATAGGCTTGGTATCAGATTGATACAGATCTAAAGAATTCCATTGTTTACATTTTTTCTTCCATAGGTATGATTATTTATGCATTACTCATTGTTTTTACTCTTTAAGCTTCCTTTCCACTTGGGTTTTGAATTTTGGCAAGTGCTAGGAGTATATTTTTCTTTATATTTTCTGTAGATCCTAACTAAGCACCTAATAAATATTCATTGAATGAAATGTCAATTTTCTGTAACAGTAAAACAGTTTGTTCATATTTCTAATTCTATGGTGATTTAATTAAAATATAATAGCTTTAGTGAAAACTTTCTCCAAGACAGTTTGTAAAAGTTTAAATAATCCATAGTTTCAGTGTCTGTTTTTCCACATAAATATGTATCACCCCAGAGAAGTCTATTCAATTAGTCATGCATGACATTTGCTTTAGGGAACCATATTACGTTTCTCCAAATAGATTATGTTAGTGAAAGTGTTCAGTGATTCTGCCCTTTCTTTTTATACACATGTAAATAACTTCAATCACCCATGCTTGATACTAGGCAGTGGAAGACTGCTCATGAGATATCTATTCTTAGAGCATTTACAGTTGAGAAGTGTTCAGAATGTACATGTGACTGATTGCAATATGCCTCTAGGCACACACTCTTCCCTTTGAGTGGCATACAAAAACTAGTGAGCTCAATAGCCAAAAAGTGGAAACAACCCAAGTATTTCTCACCAGATGAAGGAATAAACAGATGTGGTATAGCCATACAATGGAATGTTATTCAATCGTGAAAAAGGATGCAGATGATCCTAGAAAGCATTATACTAAGTGAAATACATCAGAAACAGAGAGACTAATATTGTATGATTACAATTGAAAAAACTAAAATAAGACCTTTCACAGAGATAGAGGGAAGATTAGAAAATACCAGGGCCTAGTGGGAAGGAGTGATGGGGAAATAACAGGGTAATGGCTACAAAGTTTCCATGTAGGATAATGAAAACATTTTGGAAATAGTAGTGAAAGTTGTGCAACACTATGTATGTAATTAATGTCAGTGAGTTAAATATATAAGAGTGGTCAAAATGAAAAATTATGTTATACATATTTTACCATAATTTGCTTGTATATCTCAATAAAGTGATGATGTTTTTAAAAGTGCTTTGAAAGTTGAGTGGAGGCATATAACTCTAGTGCTCTTATTACCTTTCCATTAAAAGAAAATATATAATAATTATAAAAGGAAAATAAAGGTTTCTACCTTTCCTTTGGACACCCACGGAGTCTGGTTAAAGTCTGTGAAATGTGTAGAAATCTAGGTATGAATGTGCTCCATAATGCCGAATCAGCATTCATGGATTTAAAAACTTTCAAAGTAAGTTTTCTATTGGAAAATCTGGTTGAATATGTTCTGTTTTGCTCTGTGTCTTGGCAGCTGGTCATATTTTCAGAATGTCTTTGAGGTGTCTGCGATGGATCACTTCTGTTTTTTTCCCCATCCTTCATCGAGGAGCTTTGCAAACTGGAGGAATTGCTTTATGATCTCAGGGGCCCCCTGAGTCTGCGAGCTGTGTGACTTTGCCAAGATTACCAGCTTGCCAGATCTTCAGCTGCCAAAAGACTAGCACGAGCTTCTTCATATGATGAAATATTAAAAAAAAAAGGAAAAGAAAAAAAGGCCGTGTGCTCAGCAGATTTGTCCAATTCCCTCTGCCTCATAGGGAAAATAAATCTCTGAAGCAGTCCCAGGGACAGCTCCCATCTGGTCAGTCTCCTGGATTTCTCAACGTGGCTCCCAACACCTAGCGCCAGTGTCAGGAGGGCTTCCTGCGCTGGACAGAGGCCGGTGTCCGAGTTCGGTGCCAATATGTTAAAATCAGATAGGAGCCTAACGAGGTGGGAGTAGGCCGACTGGTTTCGACCTGCAGTCTCATCACTGCCGCTGGCGCACTCTTAGAAGGGTCAAAATTTCTGCAATATAAATTGGAGCAATTTAATAGCTGGCCCTGTTGTTGCTGACTCTCCATTCTTGAAGAATCCCCAGCACATCCCACTGAAAGCCTACCCAGTAACTACGACACTGTCTGACTCCGAGGCGACTCCACTGGAAAAAGCTGCAGAACTGTTTTTACAGTGCAGACGCTGTGCAGCTATCTTGGATCATTTCCTGCTCAGATCTTCAGTTCCAAAAGCCAAGCCAATTTCTCTTTTCGTTCAGGGATGTTCATGCTTCAGAAGTTCACATCTTTTAGAAAACACTCCTCTTATAACAAATGATGATAAGAAACTTGGGAGCTTATTATGTATTTAGACTGGCCTTCGTGATCTACTTGGCTTAAACCTGAATTGTGTTTACTGGTTGACTTTTTGCCTTTAGCATCTGAAGTTAGTAGTAATTAAAAATACCAAAACTTTGAATTCTATTATTATTTTGGACTTTTTATGAAGATTAGAAGTCACTGATGAGATATGCAAATTTTGAACTAAAAGGACATTGTCACTTTGAGGGACTCCAGAAGAGAACTAAATATTTTTATTATTGCCTTTAAATTCATTTTTTATTTATTTAATTTAGGGTACCAGGGATTAAACCTGGGGTCTTTACACTGAGTTATATCCTCAGGCCTTTGTTTATTGTTTATTTTGAGACACAGTCTCATTAAGTTGATAAGTTGCCAGAGCTGGACTTGTGATTATTTATTATTTATTTATTTATTTATTTATTTTTATTTTCAGTACTTGGGGATTGAACTCAGCGTCTTCACACTGAGCTACACTGTCAGCCTTTTTTAAAATTTTGAAAGAGTCTTACTAAGTCACTATATTTCCCAGTCTGGGCTTGAACTTGGAATCCTCCTGCTTCAGCCTCCCAGAGTGCTGGGCTTACAGGTGTATGTCGCCATGCCTGGTTGTCTTTTGAATTCGTAAGTAAAGTCAGTACATTAATTTTATTCTCCAACTAAAGACTCTTCTATAAGTCCTTCAGGGTAAGGAAGAATCTGTATGCAGTCATCCCCCAAACCAAACTCTGGACCACTACATTCCACAGACCCAGATCACATCCTCCATGGAGATGCTTCCCCTAACTAGCAGTGTTGGAACTTCAAACTCAACAAAGTTAGCCTTCCTTGGATTTTTGTTTCCTTCTATTTTAGCATATCCCAACAAACTATTCCTCATCTCCCTTCCAAAGCTGGCAGTCATCTAAGACACTCCCTTGTCCTTTACCCTGTCAATCTAGTCAGGCAGCAGTCAGCAGGTCTTGCTGGTCTTACCCCTTGCCTCACTTTTCCACTGTTACTGTGCCCCTCGTCCTGTCTCATGGATGCCTACAAAATTTTACTCCTTCCCTTCACTTTTCTTTATCTCTATATACTTTCATGTTAAATGTTCCCAAAGTTGCCTTTACTAGTATATTTTCAGAAAAGGAAAGAGAGAGCGAGAAAGAAAGGAAGGAGGCAAGAAAAAGTTTTTCTATTGGCTTTGGTGTCCTGTAGAATAAAATGAAATCGTACGGATGGTTCTTTAGAATTCATTATGCATGCACCTCTTTATTTCTCTCCTGCCAAAGATGCCCCATGCAGGGTGAACTTAGCTGTGTTGCTCCACTTCTCTGGTTCTTACTCTTTTGTTTTTGACAAAAGTTCACTTAGTCATCCTAAACCGCCATCCTCACCCCACACTTAATCATCCTTGAAACTGTAGCTGTTTTGGAATTTATCATTTTCCCACTTTATTTGATTGTTTTTACTTGATATATAAGAATATATTTGATGAACCATTATTTGATTCTAATATTGTCTGCATTTGTAGTCATATGCTTGTTGGATCTGTGATGCATTAGCTACTGTGCTGGCCTTGAGGATGCAGTGAGTGAAAAAGGCATCCTCTGCCCTCTTTGAATTTAGAGTTTATTGAGAAGGAAAGGAACAGGTTTTAGCTGCAGGATGTATGATTCAGTGAAGCTTGCAGAGCTGCACACATGTACGTTGGCAGGTGACTTTCAGAGCCTGTTTATGTTGCTGTAACAAAATACCAGAGACTGTGTGATTTATAAAGAACACACATTTATTTCTTATTGTTCTGGAGGCCAGGAAGTGCGAGATGAAGACAGTAGTAGATCTGGCCTCTATGAGGGAACATGGCCTGTAAATGATGCTGTATGTGTCTTCACGTGGCAGGAAGGACAAACAGGGCAGAAAGGAACCAATGCTGTGTCTTTCTATGGCAGAAAAGCAGAAGAGTTTTAGAAGGCACTGATCCATTCATGAAGGCACCACTTTCACGACTTACTCGTTTCTCCAAAGGCTCCAACTCTCTGTGGCCCCACCACTGAGGAGATTAAGTTTCAACATGGATCATTGAGGGGACACATTCGATGCATTGGCAGTCACCAACCCAAGTCAGTGCAGTACAGGAAAGTTTTATGAGAAACTGATATTAAAGCTGAGACCAGAAGGACAAACAGTGAGATGTTAACAAGCCAAGATGCAGGGTAAGAGAAATCAGAATCAAAAGAGGGATAGCAGAACTCTACAGGTAAGCATGCAGAGGGGGCAGTTAGAACCCCCCCAATCATCTCTCCCCTCATCTCCGCCCCCATCTCTCCCCAACAAAAGATTGGTGGGATTTAGGCACCTGTGTGGCTGATAACTACCAATTAATGGTTAAAAACCAAATGGATGTTTTTCAGACTCGTCTGCTGTAGAAATCTATTTTTATCACAGTTTAACCATTCCTATTGCTTTTACAGCATTTATTTTCATGCTAAAGAATCTGTGAATATTATGTGAATTAACCAGCATAAAAGCTCCTTGAGAATTTAAGGTCTTCAGGGGTACTTTTACTTATCACCTTTTGTATGCCAGAATAAAATTTCTTGAAATTTATAAAGTATGTTAAAGAACAACATTTAAATATAACCTCCAATAAAAACATTGACATGTATAAATGATTACAAAAATTGCATAAATACTTATAAGGATATAAATGAGCAAAGCAAAGGTATTTGAAGATCTTTTCCCTTTAGCGGTGTGAGATGTTCATGATCACAGGAGGTTACACATCTTCAGTGCTTATCAGAAGTGCGAAGAGAGATGTAGAGAGAGCCTATGGGCAGATAGTAATGCAGTACGAAATGACGTGGTCTTCCCAGGAATCAGCGTGGATTTACAAAATTCCCAAAAATGATCAGTTTGATTTGAGGGAGACACAAGTTTAATGACCGCAAATGCATATAAATTGTAGGTAGTGGTTTCCTGAATGACCTACCATGTGAGCCCTCCTAGGACTTTCTGAAAAGCAAGGAATGTTGCCATTGTCTCCTTTTGTCTGAGCTGGTTACAAAGCAATGCATCTCAAAAGCAATTTAAGAATGGGAGAACCCTGTTTTCACAAGAGACACAAATGGAGTCTTACCAGGACTATAGACCTAACGGCATCAAAACACATGAACCACAGGACCGAGTTTAGCTACCAGTGAACCACAGATGATGGGGCCAGGTATAGCTTCAGTTCAGATCAGCAAAAGGTACCTAAACATGGACAAATGAACTATAAATTACACAAATTTTCCCATGATAGATTTTCATGATTTTTTGTTAGATATCTGAAATAGCTTTATTTTATATTGGGGGGGTTATGTACCTGTCAATATTCCCAGATGTAAGGATATCTATTAAGAGCTTAATATAAAGACACAAAAATATATCAGAATTCAAAATTAGACATTGCAGCAATATTTAGCCAATAACTATTAAGAATCTAACATGGAAATAGAAAAGATAAAACTTTCACATGTTAGGAATTTATTTTTAATGAAAAGCATTTTCTGCCTGCTCAAATAAAGTAGTGTAAATCAGTTGATCATAAATTATGAATGCGGGTATTTGAATCATGCAAGTGTAAACTTAGACCTCTAGAGTAGGTGCAATCCTTTCATTATGCAAAACAAAATATAATTACAGCAGAGCGTTTCAATACAGGAAAAACACTAACATTCATTTTTGTCTCTGTTATTTTAATCAGTTTGGAAATAGAGCCCAAAATTGACAATATTTTATTCATTAATTTTTTTCTCTCTGTTTTACATGGCAAATGTTTATGCATTTTTCCATGTAAATTAGAAATTTAGAGCCAAGAACGAGAGGGTAGTCTTTTATTCTCACTGCTTCGGTATTTGCATAATCCCAGGTTCAGCACTAGGATTGCTGTAGTTGTGATCTCCTCACTCCGTCTTTCATTTCTCCATTCTCATCTCTCCCCAACAAAACGTTGGTGGGATTTAGGAACTGTTGTACGTATTTTTATCTTGATTGATTTATGACTCCTCAGAGACCTGCTGAAGGAACTCAGGCCTCCCAGGAATCCTTGGGGATCCAGCCTGGCAACCTCAGAAACATTTAACCGTGGCCTAACTTAGGGCTTTTTGATTTTGGCAACTAGCTGCCCCTTCAGTCTCTGCTCCGGAATAAGCATGCGCGGACTAGATAGGAGCCTACCCCATCCATGTTAACCTGGTCCCAAGACCTACCAAGCCACAGACTAAAGCAGAGTTGTCTGGCAGGGCCTACCCTGGATTAGCAGAACCACAGTCAACCTGCAGAGATATGCACATAGGAGTAAGAGTGAGTTGTATGCCACCTCTTTGGGGATGTTAGTCAGCTTTCCATTACTTACCAAATATCTGGGATAATCAGTTTATAAAGTGAAAAGCTTTAGTTTCCACTATTTTGGAAGTTCTAGTCTATGATCACTTGGCCCCATTGCTTTGGGCCTGTGGTAAGGCAGCATGTCATGGGGGAGTGGAGCATGTGCCAGAGCAAAACTGCTAAGCCCCTGGTGGCAGGGAAGTGGGCAATCCATCCCACAGTTCCCTTTAAGGCCACACCCCCAGTGACCTAAAGACCTCCCACTAGGCCTCACCTCTTAAAATTTTCAACCACCTCCAGCAGTACAAAGCTGGAGGCCAAGCCTGTAACACAGGATTTTGGAGGACATTCCCTATCCAAACCACAATAGTAGTTGGCTACCAGCACCATTGTGGCAATTACTAGTCAACATAGAATTTTAATCCATTATCTGCATTTCCTCCCTCTAAGCAGGCTCGGAGGAGAGGGTATTCAATAGAAAAGTGCTTTGGTTCAAACAATAAAGAAATATTTGTTGCAGTCACATCACTGAGGAACACTTCCATCATCCTGATGGTTGTACTTAAAACTAAAAAGGAACTCATACAGGCATCCAGGGCTTTGTTGCCCATAAAATATAGGCTGAAGATTTTTCCAGAAAATCCTTAGATGAAGTAACTAACTAAAGCCATATTCAGAATCAGATGCAAATCGAACTTCTTATGCAGATCAGAGTTTGCATATTTTGTCCCTTCAGAAAAAGAGATTAATCTTATGTCCTGGAAGCATTTTCATCTATATTTAACATCCCAACTATGTCCTGTGTAGGTCATTATTTTTCCTGTGCACTTGGTAGACAGCATACAGCTTTCTCTGTCACACAAAGACATTTCACTGATAAAATGAGAAATTGCAGACAATATGTTATGAGTTAAAAGAAAAGCAGAATGCACTCTTTTCTAAGTTTGTTGTCTTGAGTAGGGCAGTCAATCTCCCTGTTCTCTGTGTTCTCATATTCTCTCGAGGGTGACATGTGCTCTGCCTACATCTCGGTGCTGGTGTGAGAATCCCGTGTGATGATGCTATGAAGCTGCAAGGGGCCACACATTATATGAAACAGATGTTCGGAAGCGATGCATCATGCTTTGAAAAGCACTGGCTTTGAAGTCACGTGGACCTGGCTTCTAACTCCAGCTCTGCCATTTCCTAGATGTGTGATCTTGAGGACATTACTTTACCACCGCTCACGTATCCTGCAAAAGTCATGTAATAGTGCCCGTCTCAGACTGGTGAGCACCAAACAAAATAAGGAAAATGAAGATTTAGTGCAATATTATGGTTTAAATGTAAAGCGTCCCCCAGTACTCATATATTTAAAGCTTGATCCGCAATTCAGCAATGCTCAGGGGTGGGGCTTTTGGGTGGTAACTGGAACATGAGGACTCTAATTTCATCGGTGGATTAATCCATTGAGGAATTATAATTGAGAGAGGAGGGAAACTTAGAAGTGGCGCCTAATTAGATGAAGCAGGCTTCTGCAGATGTGGCTTTGAAGACTGCGTGCTGTCCCTAGCTTTCTTTCTCTTCTCTGCTTCCCGGCCACCTGGGGTGAGCTGTAGCCCCCGTTCTTTCACCACGCCTTCTGTAGTGAGGTGTTTCTGCCTCACCACAGGTCTAAAAGTAATGGAACCAGCTGACCATGGACTGAAAGCTCTAATGGTGAGCCCAAATAATCTTTCCTCCTTTGGGTAGTTTATCTTCACTTTATTTTACAGCCATGAAAGCTAAGGCCACACGGTGTCTAGCACAGGACTCAAAAGTGGGGGAACTAGTTTTATTACTATGCCTTAGCCACTTGTTGGGGCAAAGGCGGTGGGGACAGGCTGTGACATTCTGCTGTCACACCAAACTCTGCACCAGGGAGAAAGTTCAAAAATCTGCCCGTCTCTTTGGCCTTTGCTTGCAATTGTTAAAGATTCATTATCGTCTTTTCTCTCCTTTCTGCTACTAATCATGGGTGCTGTTTTCCAGGCTAGAGATTTTCACAGCTTCTCTTCTTCTGCGATTCCTCCACCAATTAGAGACTCCAGCGGATCATTCTGCAGGACAAGGTCTGGAGTAGACCGAGTCTCCAGGAAGATCAGCCTGGCTCTTCCCTGAAGATTGTCCCCGCCTCTCACCCTGCATTATTAATTTCCCCAAAACTCCGGGTCTTTGCATGTGGAAACCAGGACTAGTTGGAGTCAGTGCATATGAATGAAAACAGTTCACTAGGTGGGCTACTTGTTTTCAACTTGTAAAATTTTCAAAGTAGTATTATTTTTATTGGAATACGAAAATTGAGAAAGCTCATACTCCACAAATATGGAACTTCAGTGAGGCCATAACTTTTCCTATTTTCTATGAATAGGAAATTTTTCAAGGAGGGCTAGAGAATTTTAGGATTCACCTATACATTCTAGCTACTTGTTAGCTAATATATTGATTTGATAAAGGACCTGTCATTCTGTTAGATGTTAGATTAAATAAAATTTAATTAGTACATCTTTATTTTCATCTTGATTAAACATCATTCCATTCTCATTACAGATGATTTTTAAAATTGAGGAGATGTTGAAAGAAGAATCAAAAGTCAAGCATAGTTCCTCACATACAGATGATGGCCATTTACATTTTATTTTATTTTATTTATTTTTTTTTTTACGTGGGTACCAGGGGTTGACCTCAGGACCTCGCACTTGCCAGCAAGTGCTTGTGCCACTGAGCGATATCACTGGCCCTTTTTTTTCTTTATGTGGGTTCTGGGAGTTGAACTCAGGACCTCGCGCTTGCCGGGCAGGCGATTATGCCACTGAGCTATCTCACTGGTCCAGCATTTTAACATATTTCTTCCAGTTTTTCTCTTTTATTGTTATTTTAATTAATATAAATTCTGTATATTTATGGCATACCACATGATGTTTTGATATATGCATAGATTGTGAAATCACTAAACAAGCTACTTACACATGCATTGTCTCACATATTTTTTTTTGTGGTAAGAACACTAAAACTCTACTCTTACCAATTTTAAGTATACAGTATTTTGTTATTAACTATAGTCATCACGTTTTGCAATAGAACTCTTGAACTTACTCCTCCTGTTTAACTGAAATTTCATGTCCTTCCAAACCCACCAATCCTTTCAAATCCACCTTCCAAACCCATCGACATCCTTCCAAATCCATCCAGCTTCTGATAACCACCTTTCTATTTTCTTATTCAGTGTCCATAAATAAATCAGGTTATGTAGTATTTGTCTTTCTGTGCCTGGGTTATTTCATTCAACACAATGTCCTCCAGATCATCCTCCATGGTGATGTGAATGAACAAATATATATATTTTATCCATTCACCCATTGATAGACGCTTACATTGATACCATTTCTTGGCTATTGTGAATAATGTTGCAGTGATTATGGGAAGACAAGTATGTTATTAGGTAATGATTTCATTTCTTCTAGGTTTATACCCATGTGAAGGTTTTCTGGGTCATATCGTAGCTTTATTTTTAATTTTTTTGTGGAAACCCCACACTGTTTTCCATAGTGGTTGTACTATTTCTAGTTTCTTTTTATCTGCTCCTGCATAATTTTGACTAGATCATTTGTAAGACAATGTTTCCATATTCTTCTGATAGAGAGGTGGTTTTTGGTAAAGATATAGGAATGTCACAAAGCTAGACCTTTTGCCGAGTCAATCTGAGTTACTTAACATCTGTGGCTTTGAGACTTTCCAAGCCCACAGCAACTGATCATGCTTTCCAAGGTATCTAGAAGCACAGTGCTGACAAACACTTGCTTGAAATGTGTGTCCAAACCGCAACTATTTAGCTGAAAAATTAAGAGACAAGTTCCAGCAAATTGATTCTTATGTTATTCTCAGTTCTGCTAAAAAGAGAATAATATGTTGCAACTGACAATAGCTGAGGCACCTTATTTGGATTTGTTTTTCTGAGTGTCTTACATTTGGGATTTACAAAATCCACATGAGCTCTGAAAAAGCTACAATTTCCTGTTTATTAAGCCCAAAATGGAAAAATAACAAATACAATGAAAACCAGCAACCTAGTTGACAGACTAATATATATTAATCCCATTGCTATGGTTGAGAGATGGAAAATTATTATTAAATAAGACTCTTTTATCAAACCAAATATTTCCTAATGCTCTGAAGTACATATCTGGCATTGCTTCTGCCTCGCACATCGGCTTCCATCTTTGAATTCTGATATTAATCTGAAGGTCAAATGCAGCTGCACAGTTCTAAGATAATTAGTTCTTTCCATTATATATTACAATTGATAGGGCAGACCTCAAAAACATTCAGAACTTGGATTTGCATAACCTCTGGGCAGTTAGGAGACGTTTCCAAAATTCAGATCAATCTTCTGGAAAAAACTTGTATGGTTTCCAATCCATTCCTGGAATCTTTTACATTTCACCTCCCTTTGAGTATTTTCCCTTTAGCCCATTTCTTTGCATTTTTATACTTAATTGCTGGCAGGTCTTCATGATCCTCTCTGGAATATTTCAAAGACAACCATCCTGAAGGAGGTGGCTGCAGCCCTGGTAAGTATGCCAACTAAGCATTAGGCTGGCTTTTTATATTAAACATAAAGGATTTTGACTGCATTTCCTCCAGAGTTTCATGAATTTGGAAATATCTACAGGACAGCAATTTTACAATTATCTCCTCATAAGAGATAAAACCTATCACCCTCAAGAATGTTGATAGTATTTTGAGTCATGTATTAAGATTTCCTTCCCTAGCAGGACAATCATCCCTAGAGAAGATTCCAGGGCTTCAAGAAAAAGACTTTAGCTATTCTTCTGTTAGATCCAATGATTTATGTCCATGAGAGGGGAGAGGGAGCCAAGAAAGAGATGAGTCAAAATCTTAACACCCAGAGGACTCTGAACCCCAAAAGAGAGATCCAGGAGCTGAACCGAGGGTAAATACAACATCTAAGGTGGAAGAGTAAGCACATCAAGCATTCCACTCCAATAAATGCAAGCTATTTTGAATTTATCTGGGAATACCACACGGCTAACCATTGTTTCCAAATCTCAGTTTCATGAACATAGCTTGAAAAGGAAATTTCTACTTGTCAACAGCATTCTTATTAGATTTATAATTAGTGAACAGACATATCATACTCCAGTTGCTAATTTTCCCAGAAGAATGGGAAAATGTCCTTGTTGTTAAAATTAAATGAATGAGTGGTGCAATGTCTCATTGATACACGAGGACAGTTTGCAGGCATGCTGGTGGCAGTGTGCTCCTTTTCTTGTCTTCTGTATATTGTCCTTATTAGGAATACATTCTGCTCAGCCTAAAACTGCTACTGCAGTCGAACTTTTGTTTGTACACACAGATACACATGAACACACGCACACACAAGAATACATACACAGACACGCACATTTGTCTAGAAATTCACAGTATCTAAATGTTTCTTTATTTTTATAAAACCAGATTTCGGTGTCTAGCCAAAACCCTGGTAGTAATCTTAAGCCAGTAGGGAAGTATGTTGTTTTTACTTGTTCTACTCTGTGCTCCATTTTGCTGGGCTGCCAGGAAGCCTGGGGGAAAAGTAAGCATGTCTTTTGACCACTGTTTCTTTTTTACTCATTGTCCTCTTTGGCTTCATGACCCTGTGCTGGCCTGGGTTTTCTCCTGCCTCTCTGCCTTCTTCTACCTACACTGCCAGCTGTTCTGCTCTCTGACACCTCAGAGTTGGAGTTTTTCAAGGATTGATCTCGGGTCTTCTTTTATTCTCCCTCCACGCTCTCTTTAAAGGCAACACTTTCTACTTTTATGGCTCCCAGATTTATTCCTCAAGCCCAGAATAATCTTTTGGAACTCAGAATCACATTCTAATGCCTATTCAAAACATTACCATGTCTGTCTCAAATCTAATGTGTTGACTTCAAGTCTAATATTCAAACCTGTTCCCCTTTCAGGCTTCCCTCTCTGTGATAGAGTAAAGATGCCCCTGATTTATCTGGTACTACTTCCATCCCTCCCTGAGCTTGGTCGGAGTGATGCTATGCAGTTTCTGGGCTGAGCCTTGAAGAGGCCGGCGCTCCCACACGCTGTCTCTTGGAATACTTGCCATTTATCCAGAGTGGAAGTTTTAGATGCAAATGGGATGATGCCGTAATCAAATACCAAAAGGGAGCATCAGCTTTGGGACCAGGTGGGGCGTCAGCTTTAGGCAGGTGGAAACTGGAAGGACCTCAAGGAGACAGTTGGCAATGACTTAAAGGACAACAAGGAAAATATTAGGGAAGAGATGATTTCACCAGCCAGTGGTGAAAAGTATAGCAAAACTCATCTGCAAAAAATAGAAAATAGAAAATGACTGATGAACTTGTGGATAGGGCTAAGGATCTTTCCAAGAAAATGCTGAAAGGGACATTGATTTTCTTTTAGGTGTGTATGATAAAATATGAGAAGAGAGAGACAGGCTTTAAAAACAAACAGGAAACAAGGTACGCTTTCAACATAATTTTGAACCCCAGACTTTCTGGGCTCAAAAATAAACTGTGTCTCACCCAGGAAAGAATTCTCAGAGTCAGGAACATATTTGGGGTATCTGGGAATGGTGGGGCATGCTTCTAACGTCAGAATTTGGGAGGCTGATGGAGGAGGACCATGAGTTCAAGGCCGGAAGGCTGGCCTGGATTACACAGCAAGTTCAAGGTCAACCTCAACAACAACAACAAAATGGAAGAAAGAAACAAAACAAGGAAAAAAAAGAAGAAGAAGAAGAAGAAGAAGAAGAAGAAGAAGAAGAAGAAGAAGAAGAAGAAGAAGAAGAAGAAGAAGAAGAAGAAGAAGAATTAGGTTTGGAGCAACAATCAATACCAGAACTGAACTAGGAAAACATAGTCTCAGAGCAAATAGCTCGAGAACAGAGCTTTAAGAGCTTTGGGTCAGGCTTCAAAAACGTTTGAGAGTGTACCTCGTAGAACTCATCAAAATCCAAAGGAGTGTGCTTAAGAATTATAGATACTTTAATTAAAAACAGAAATATTATGTATGAAGAGCACTATTCCACAGCAGCCTTACCTGCCACCCAAGGCAGAGGGAGGAGTCTCTCTTGGGAAGAAATATGGATTAGATCCCCCAAAGGAGCATGGGACAGAAAGCAGGGTGAAAGAAGGCAGATTGGAAGCAATACGGGTTATTTATTATGGAAGAGGAAAGATGACTCAGAGGATAGAACTAAGAATCCAGAGAGCAGAGCCAATAGCTCTACAGATTGATTCCCGGGGAGTAGGAATTTCCCTAATCAAAAAACTGGCAGCAAGTGCCGGTGTGAGCTGAAAACTTGGAAAGGGCCAGGGGCAGGTTGGTAACTGAACTCCGTTTCTTTTGCACAGGACTCCTACAATTACTCTACTCCCATTCTACTGTCATATGTTGGCTTTGTGGACACCAAATATTTTCAGATTGAAAGAAAGCATGCTCAGAGAGCCTCATCCATACCTGAACCTGATTTCAGTGAGGATGAGACTTAGACTTCAGGTCAATGGCACAATGAAATGAGACTTTTAGGGGCCCTGAGAAGGGAGGAGAATATTTTTCTCATTAGAGCTTTGTGATTTATTTGTGGCCTGACAAATGATATGTAGGAAATCCACAAATTCTTTATTATTCTCCCATTGCGTCTGAGTAGGCTTGACTATTACAATATGGCAGAAGTAATCTTGTGGTAATGGTATGTTCAGGTTTTAAGAAATGAGAAATGTTTCTTTCTTACTCCTTGGAATACTAAGTTTCTCAACCTAGCTGCCGTTTTGTAAGGAATCTAGGTCACATGGAAAGGCCTACATGTGAAGAAACTGAAGTCCCTGAACAACAGGCCTGACTTTCTTTTTTTTTTTTTTTTTTTTGGTGGGTACCGGGGGTCGACCTCAGGACCTCGCGCGCCAACAGGCGCCCGTGCCGCTGAGCGATATCACCGGCCCCTTTTTCGTATGTGGGATCCGGAAGTCGAACTCGGGCCCTCGCACTTGCAAGGCAGGCGCTTACGCCACTGAGCCATCTCACCGGCCCAACAAGCCTGACTTTCTTGAGCTAATGTTCAGAACCGACTTGCTGGCCAAGGATGGAAGCCATCTTGGAAGTGCATGGGGTGACCTAGTTGATGCCAGATGGCTGCTTTGTATTATGCTGAGGTTTTAAGTTGGTTTTTTATTTTTTTTAGTCTTTTTGAGACAGGGTTTCACTATGCAGTTCAGGCTGGTCTTGAACTCACTTTGTAGCCCAGGCTGGCCTTGAACTCACAGCAATCCTCCTGTCTCAGCCTCCTGAGTGCTGGGATCACAGGCATGTGCCACAATGCCCGGTGTGAGATTTTAAGTTTTAATGTAGTCTTTACATTTATGATTTAAAGTTTGGAGTTTTGTCCAATAAATCCTTCTAAAATTGCCTTTACTTTTGTATAAAATTCTTTTGTTTTCTACATTGAGATCTACAACTCTTGGAATTTATGTTTTGTGCATGGTCTGACAAATGACTACTTCTATGTTTTTCTGTCTTGAAAACCAGTGGTACCAACACTACTTGCTAATGAGTCCACTGTTTCCCCATGGATTTCTTAAATTTTACTTTTATACCTCCTGCTAATTCTCAGATATAGCTAGTGATGTTTGGGAAGCTGATATATTTCATCGATCTAGCATCTACAATCGCTTTGCCAAAACCACACTTTAACAATTACTACAGCTTCATGAGTTTTATATGTGGTAGAGAAAAATTATCCTTCATTATTGCTCTGTTTGGAATGGTCAGTTATTTTGGAAACTTTATTCTGCCATATGAATTTTAAAATCATTTGGCTAGCTTTATCTGGTTAGTACTTGAATTGGACTTGCATTGAATTCAAGATCAACAAATATGAATCATGAATACTCCTATCGTATTAACTAGTTAGGCACTCCTATCATCACAATTAGCTAGGAAAATATGGTAGAAAGGCAGTAGTCATAAGAATGAAAAACCTAGATACATAGAAATCATTTAGCAAAATGGTTGCAAACCTTTAATGGAAAAATCATAAAAGACTATGAAAACACAAATATGGCCAGAACAAATGGTGAGACATACTATATTGGAAAATGGGAAAATTTGATATGCTAATGAATATCATGAACCCAGATCAATTCTATTAAGTTTTTTTAGAAGTTCCTTAACAAAATTTTCTACTTGTCTAAATTAAGGATAAAATTATTTTTAGCTCATCTAGTGTAATTCTGGAATTTTGCATGTTGTTTTGATCTTTTCTTCCTTATTTCCTAATCTCATAATCCAACATTTGTTTCCTCGTGATTAGTAAATCATTTTCTCCTCTCAGTTCTCTGATCTTAGACTTTGTATTCCTCACGGGGTAAGGCATTCATCTTTGGTTTTCTTCTGTTTGGACTGTACATACGCCATCATTTCAACACTTTTCTGTGGTGATGACACAGATCTCCAACTTCACCTTGGGCTGCTACCTTGAATTACAGACTCACGTGTCCCGATGCTGAGGACCCAGACCCATGTCTATCCCCACCAGTGATGAATACTGGCAGGTCTCCGAACTAGACCCCCGCCCAGCTGGGAGAGAAAAACTCCCCAATCCGATCTGTTATTCACACCTGCAGGAGCACAGCGCTCAATAGGAAGCCAGCAGCTGCCCCACACAGCTCAACATGCAGAGAGCTGATTCCACAAAAAACCACAAGAGACGCGCTGTGCCTGCCAGCACCCCCACCCCGTACCCAACACCGCCCTGTCTACCAGCTAGCCCTAGACCCCTACTCAGAGACCCAAAAGTTTGCACCCCCCCAGGAATGTCTCCCTCCCCTATCTAAGCTCCCCTATAAAACATGTTCTTGCCCCTTGCTCAGGGCCAATGGTCTTTTTGCCATTGGCTTGGCAGCACCTGGTCTGCAATAAAGTCCTTGCATGTTGCTTAAACTCCGCCTGTCTCAGTGGTCTCAACTGTGCCTCAGTTTACCCTAACAAACATATAGTGTACCCCCCAGTCAAATTCACTTCCATGCTTCAGAACCTATTCCACTCATGTCTTCAGTGAATGACAGTGCTGTCTACAAGCACTGTTCATACAAAGAGGAAGTCAGGAAGATACCTGCAGCATATTATGCATAAATAAAAAAAATTGTTTCTGGATACTATAAAGATTTTTTTCCACTATAAGTTTCACATTATTCTCATTTGGCTTCGTGACTTTCAGCCAACAAAACAAAACAAAAACCCAAACCAAAAATAACAAAAACCCACTGATATCTTAATAAGTGCTCAGGGTGTACATGTTCTGGTAAGTTTCCAAATTGTATGTGAGTAATATTTGAACAACAAATGGTGAGATGTAGCATACTGGAAAAAGGGAAAACTTGATATGCTAATGAATATCATGAATCCAGATCAATTCTATTCAGTTTTTTAAAAATTCCTTAACAAAATTTGAACTAGCAAATACTTCATGTTGTAGACTAGATGAAGTCTATCATAAATATAAAATGTTTTGACTATTAGGACTCAACGAGCATAAGAATATAAAGCTATTGTCCAAGTATCAGAAAGCTATTAGTTATGCGAGTTTGAAGAACAAAATGAAGAAAATGCATCTGTATAAATATCAAATGCCTCCCATCTTCAATGCTGGCCATCTGCCCAGATCTTGTTTCATTACCATGACATACAAGGCAGACAACTGTCAACAAATGACCTCATCATTTGTTTTTCCATTCATTTTTTTGTGTCCAGTCTTCCCTTTGCAGCCTCAAAGCAGTCCTACCCCTTAACAGAAAGTGGGCCCTGGGCACTTGGACCGGCACGCTGCAGGTCTAGGCTTGAGCCATCTGTGTGCCTTGGAGCCAGAGGAACTAAGAAGTAGGTGACACTGACATCTCTGCTCAGAAGCAGAATAAGAGAAGAGGCCAACTGCACGAGCTACAACGCAGAGGGACAGCTCAGAGAAAATCTTTTCTATCTTCCAGGCTTCCTCAACAGTCTGTCATTTGAACTTATTTCCAATTCTTAACACTGAGCATAATCCAGGCCTGCGTTCATCCTCTCAGTCTTATTTCCTATTAGTTGCTCACAGCCACCCCCTCTTTGGTCTGTACAACTGGAGACAACCAGAAAACCATAAGGCCGTGTTAATCGAAAGAATCAGATTAGATCATATAACAGGTGCATGGACAACTAACCTCTCTGAACTTTAGCTCCCTCATCTATAAAATAAAAAGAGTGGGCTTGAGGCAATGCAGTAACCATTAAGTGAGTGGCTTCAGTGCTCAACAGACAAACGGATGTAATAAGTGCTTGAGAAACAGTAGCTCGATAAGAAAGACCAAGCCCAGAGGACCCAACTGCCTATAAAAGCAACTGCAATTCTCTATCTACAAACTTCATCCTTGTTGCAGTCCGAGTCATCCTTCAAGTCCCCGGCATTTTTCTGCTCCATGCTGGGCTCCTGAGGCAGGAGACTGTGGCGTAGCCAAGTGACTGGGACAACTGGGCGTGTCAATTGTAGAGACTGGTTAACCACGGAGAGGGCTCGGAGCAGCAGCTCCTAAGCCCTGCACCTAATACCATTCAAGGAAACCTATCGTCAATTCTTCTGGTATGGGAACTTCATGAGATCAAGCAAGGCCCTGCGCCTGACACCAGTTTTCTGGCATTAGATCAGGCCAGTCCCAGCACCAGACCCCAATCTGGTGGCATGAGCACGACAAGGTTTTTGATCAGATGGCTTAGAGCTGACACTAGAGAGTATAAAAAAAGACAGTGGCCATTAAATTCAAGGCTGCCCTCCCCCTGCAGGGTGCACTTTTCCTACCTGAACTGGCCCACACTCACTCTGCTCAGCACTTCTTTTCAGAGCCGGTTTTCTTCTTGAGCACTTCTTTTGTACTTCTTTGTCTTCTTCTTTTGCCATAAATAAATGTTAAGCTTTCACTTTCATCAATTGTTCTGTGCAATTCTTTGAATAGATCAGTAGGAGCCCGGAAAGAACAAACTGGTCACCACAACACCCGGGAACACTCAGATCGCATGGCCCTTGTCTCCAACAAACCACTGGCTTTTCTGGTTCACTCTCAGCCTCTGGACTCCTGATTTCCCATTGCTTGGCTGACTACCTCGAATTTTTCCTTATGTTCTGAGCTGCACTCACTAGAAATCCACATGAATGTAACCTAATCCTTCCAGAGCTTGTGCAGCTCCCTGCACTTATCCCTGATGTGTCTGGCTTTGGATATAAATGAAATATCATTGGTTACTTTAACGAAATGCTTAGGACAGCATTAACAAGGCCATGCGACTGTGAGAATGAAGGTGACTTCTCTAGAGTTTCTAAAAAGATGGAAAAATCTTCCTGCACGATAAATCTCTTGGCTACTTGGAATAACTGGTCAGAATTTGAGATATTTTAGTGATAATATTCTAACAACATCACACTATTTTACGATAGATTTGATGCCAGATGAATTCAAGAGTCTAAAAATCAACAGGACAGAATGAAGGAGTCTGTTTCTGATGAAAACATAAGACACATGGTGTCAGTTACCCCAATAATAGGGCGTGCTGGTTAATATAAGTTCATCGAGATCTCTTTTCGGATAAAAGCAACCTTGCTTGAACCCATAAGCTCCCCTACCATCTGCCACTTCTCTTGCTCCCCTTTTCAGCTAAACAGCAGGAAGGAACTGTCTGCATTCTATCCACTGCCTTGGTTCTCACCCTCTTGCAAATGCCCTCCAGTCAGGCCTACATTTCACAATTTTATCAAAACCGCTCTTGACAAGGTCTCTAATGACCTCGGTGTTGTAAAATACAAAGACTAATTCACTCTGGCTTTTGTCAGGCTCTTTCCCTCCCACTTTCCTTGAAAACATCTGCTTCCCCAGTGGCCATTCTCTCTTGGCTCTCTTTTATCTCCTTTCCTGCCTTCCCCTCCTCTCCACAACCTCTAACCCTCAGACTTCCCGGGACTCTGACTCTTTTCTCCGTGTGTAGCCCTCCTCTAGTGATCTTGTCTAGTCTCACCTCTGGGTAATGTCCACACACTGGTAATGCCCACATCTACATTTTCAGCACAACGTTCTTTCCTGTACTTGAGACCGATGTATCCTTCTGCTTATCTGATACTTCTACTTGCCTGTCTGTTACACATCAGTAAAACTTAACTATGGCTAAAGCAAGCTCCTAAACTTCTCTATCTCTACCTTTTCCACATGGTTTTCTTCACCTTCCACATCTTAGTAGATGACAGTTTTATTGTTCCAGTTGTCCAAGTCGGCAATCCTGGAGAAATCCTTAATGTCTTCCCATCTTACCTCTAATCTACCAGCTAATTCTATGGGATCTATCTTCAAAAGAAATCCAGAGTCAGACCCTTTCTTATCCCTGGCACTATCACTGTGGTCTATGCCATTAATATCTCTTCCCTCGTTTAATGCAATTCTTATTTCTGCTCTTGCCTTTCCTTTGTTTACTCCCACAGTAGACAAAGCTGTATTTCTAATATAAACATTGAATCAGTTCAGTTATCCCCTCAAAGGCCTGTACTGACTTCCCATGTCCCTGGTTTAAAGCCAAAGTCCTTGCTATGGCCTAATGTCTTTCCTTTGTTAGCGCTTGTTTCCTTTCTGACTTCAGTGTCTATTCTACTTTCACTCCCACCGTTTGTCACACTGGCATCCTTGTTGTACCTCAAACAAGCTAAGCATATTGTACCTCAGAATATTTGTACTTCCTTTCTGATCTTCTTAAAGTGTACCTTTCCCAGCTTATTAACATGGTTTCTCCTTCATTTATTTAAGTTTCTTCTTAAGTACTATTTTATCAACAGGACCTTTACTTATCATGCAAAATTAAATGGGAAGCAACCTACTCTGAGTGCTCAAACTAGCCTTGCCTGTTTTATTTTATTTTATAACGCATTTCCTACTCCTGTGCATCTTTTATTTCCTCTATTTGTTGTTTTAAATGGAATTTCCATGAGAACAAGGACTTTGACTTTGTTCAATATTGCTTCAGTCCCCAGAAAAGTTTCAAGTTTGTAGTAGATATTTGGCAAACATTTGTGAATAAATGCATAAGGAAATGAGGAATGAGAATAGACTTAGGGATGATTTGGAAAGGGTCATTTATCACAATATTGGGATTACTGAAGAACCAAACCTAGAGTTCACTGCCTGCATCCTATATGCTCTTTTTTTTTTTTTGTGGGTACCGGGGGGTCGACCTCAGGACCTCATGTGCCAGCAGGCGCCTGTGCCGCTGAGCGATATCACCGGCCCCTTTTTCGTATGTGGGTTCCGGGAGTCGAACTCGGGCCCTCGCGCTTGCCGGGCAGGCGCTTAAGCCACTGAGCCATCTCACCGGCCCTATGCTCTTTAGTTCATCAGGAATCATTCTAGGATAATTAATGTCAGAAGAAGATAGATTGTTTCCTTAGTTAAAGAAAGCAATGAAAATTGAGAGCAGTGCTAGGACAATTTTTTCTGTTCACTTCCACCTTGACCATCCTATGCTAGTTGTTAGTGATGTCAATTGGAACTCACAAAAACCACAAGTTGCATTATGGGTACTTGTCAAAGGGATTTCCTAATTACATCAGATTAATATTTTACTAAATTGGAGTTTTTTAAAAGTCAAAGAGAGAGAGAGAGAGAGAGAGAGAGAGAGAGAGAGAACATCCTAGGAGATTAAACAGAGAATGGAACATGTTGTAGTAAATTATACATGGAACAAAAACAAATAGGTAATAGTGGCCACTCTTCCCTTTTGGATTAGAGATGGGAAGGGAAGTGGGTGGGAGGGAGCCTGCCTGATGTTCACATTCTGAGGATTAAAAGCTGAACAATGGAGGAAATAGCAGAATCCGCAGTCTTTGCCACTTATCATCCTTAGTCACTACAATCAACAATGAACCACTTCGTGCACTTTTTGTACCTGACCTGGCAGTGAAAAATGTATAATGCATGACTTCTGATCTTAAGGAACTCCTAATCTAATGAGAGAAGCATGGTTTGATGATAAACATTTTTATTAGTCTGTTTCATGTTACTATAACAGAATGCCAGAGACTGGGTAATCAGTAAAGAAATGAAATTTATTTCTATCAGTTCTGGAGGCCAGGAAGTCCAACATAAGATACCAATTTCTGGTGAGGGCCGATCTCTGCCTGCAAGATGGGGTTTTGAATGCTAGATCTTGTGGAGAGGAAAAATATGTGTCCTCACATGGCAGAAGATGAAGGGCAAAAGGAAACAAACTGTTCTCATTCAAGCCCTTCATATGGTACTTAACCGCATTCATGAGGACAGAGTACCATAGTTTAATAACCTTACAAAATCCACAACTTCTCAGTACTGTTTCATTGGGGCATTAAGTTTGAACATGAATTTTGGAAGAAACAAAAATACCATAGCAGGTCATCCTTGCCACCATTGTCAAATTCATGTTGGACCACATACAAAACGTATATTGACTCTACTTCTGTAGATCCACAAGTCTTCACTTGTCCTAACATCAACTCAAAAGTCTACAATCCAGGGTCACATCTAAATCAGATATGGATAAGATTCAAGGAGTGTTTTATCAACCAACTCATGAGCCAGTTGTGTCTGGAAATACCCTCACAGAAATATGTAGGGCAACTCTACCATTCCAAACCAAGTAAGTCTCCCTTTTATCATAAGGGGGACAGACTCTGTGACTACTGAGGGCCTGAGATAAATAAAGTCTTAGTAGTTACATGGCTATCCCTTAATCCTATCAAGTTGACACTCCCAATCACTATCATGACAATATTCTAGAAACATGACTTAGCATTTTTCCTCCTGTGCCATTGTATCCTTGTGCTCTGGGCAGTACGGAAGGTGAGTTTACAGCCTCAGTAGTCAACATCCTCTGTAATTTTTCCTATGGCAGGTAGCGCATCAGGTTCCTAGTAACTTTGTTCAATAAAATCTGACTGAAACAAGATGGTGAGCTCGACAAACTTTTATACCTGACAATATCAAGGAAAAGAAAGGGGTTCTTCAAATTGTAGTGATTTTGTTTTAGAAGGTGATTTCCAGTTGAATGGAAAACAGAATTTGTGCTTAATTTTAGTGTAGGTAGTTATCATTAGACAATATTTTCAGGGTAAATGGTGGGACCCACAGTAACAATTGGACCTATTGAAGGAAAATCAATATATATTTTGCATATGAGACAGACGTGAATTTGAAGATGGTGGCAAGGATGACATGTTACGGTATTTTCATATCCTCCAAAATTCATGTTGAGACTTAATTACTACACTTCACTAGTATATAAAGTTAATTCAGCCTTTCCCTTCCTTGGAGCTTAGAGAAGCACTCAGGATCACACTGTTCAGGCTACATGAAGTGATTCTTGGATTAATTCACATGTGGGTCTTGTGGCCACCTAATGTCACCAAGGCAACAAGCTCATCATCTCTGAGGATATCTGGGAGCAAAACCCAAAGGCAATATAAATGACAGCAGTCAGATGTTCCTATAGGAAGCCCATTTCTTCATTTGTCCTTGGCAGTCTGGGCTCCCAAGTGGCTGATCTAGAGTGACAGTCATACCGCAGCCCTGTAGTCCCTGTAGCTTTCTAAAATGTGTCCGGTTTATCACAGACTTGAGTCACAGAGAAAAAAAGGAAGTTTTAGAAAAGGCAACCCTGAAAAATAAAAATGCTCCAGAGTAACACCAATTCAATTAGCAGCTTTTAAAAGAGGAGTGGAAATGAATGAAGTATGGTCAGTCAAACAAGGAAAGACAGCGCCATTCAGCTGATGAATTAAGGATCGCGCTTCCTCATACTATTATGTTGGCAAGAGGAAAGTTCTTAATGAGTAATTTTAAGTATCCTTGAAGTGAATATACCCAAAGGAAAAGACTTCAAAATATATTATCTTCAGAAGAAGCAAGTGGGCCTGAGTGGTTTCTTTCAAATTCATTTGCAATTTAACTACTTGCCTGGGGTACACACACACACACACACACACACACACACACACATGCACGCACACACTCAGAGGCAAGAACACCTACATTTTGTGGGGTCCTTGAGGCTTCAAAGATCAGACATATACTAAGTTATTTCAGAATATGGGGGTTAATGACGGCTACTTAGTTTCAAAAGGGAATAAGATATCCCTTTCTACGGAGACCAGCTCTCTCAGGGACCAAGGTTAGCAGTCTTTGACCCCCTATTTATCCTTAGCTATCATTTCTAGTTGTTCTGTGACATCAAATTTCCTTCAATTGTAATGATTTCTTAATCAATCTCACTGGTTCTGGTATTTTTATGTTCTGATCTGTCTTGTATGATTCTATTAGACTAAGAGTTCTAATGTGACCTTGATAATTGATTCAAAAACTTCCTGAGTGCCTACATGTGGCTCTTCATTTTGACACTGAAAATATGATAATGAATATGATGAATCTTCTACAAACCTAACTACAAGGAAATATACTATACTAGAGGTAATAATAGATATTATGAAATGTTTGGATCTACAACAAGGGGCCTAAGCAGATTCTTTTTTTTTTTTTTTTTTTAATATGTGGGTACCGGGAGTCGAACTCAGGACCTCGCACTTGCCAGGCAGGAGCTTGTGCTGCTGAGCTATATCACCGGCCCGTAAGCAGATTCTTATTTAACTTTTCAAGAATCCTACAAAGTAAATATTATTGCCAGATTAAAATAAATTATTATTTTAATAATAAATATTTTATTGTACAGAGTAACAAACAAAACCTCTTAGAACTTTGGTGATTAAGCAAGTATGTTGCAAAGCTGGACTATGAACCTACAACAATGTTAAAGGTTATCATAACCTTTCTTAATGTGCCCCTTTATTTTTACAGAAGATTCCTGAGATTATTTAGTTTAAGGAGAACCAGAATTCCAGGCTCCCCCTGCAGATCTGATACCCCTGGGATATTATTTCTAACACCAATTTTGGAATTCAGCCGGATATTCTTGTATCAGTGGAATGGGGACACTTCTCCTTCCTCTGAACTCTTGTGCTCTGCCCATACATCTGTGAGGAGAGAAAATGTTTCAGGCTAATGCATCAGACTTTGGAAATGATCATGGTAATCCTGGAATCCAAGCCACTCAACCATTTTAATTAATCATGGGGTTCAGGATGATATCTGAAAGAAAAGGGCTGGACTATTATTTCTCTTTTTCTGACATAGAACAGGATTGTGAAATTTTCTTCAATTCTACAATTTATATACTAAGAAACTGTAGAATGGACCTTCAGATTGGAAGCTTAGTACTTTGCATCCCCCCTCAAGTTAGAAGCCAAAAACATCTCCACTGTTTCTTTCCTGCCAAATTCTGACTGAGTTGATGCCGATCACCACTTCTAATAAGCATACAGAAACACCAGATAAAATATAAACCGCAACACTAAAGACCTAAGCCAAACAGAAAGAAAGGAAAATCCCGCGGTGCCAGAAGCCAAGGGAGAACTTGGAGGCAGGATAGTGAAATAGAACAGATACAGCCATACCCTGAGAGGGTTTGTGCTGCTAAGGGTAGCAGTGAGAAATCAAGCTCCTTCTGGATATACTGGGGAGGAGGCTTCAGCAGCCCAGATTTGAAGCCTGGGGTAAATCAGGCAAAGTTTAGGTAGCCGTGGGTCCACGTGAGCAGAAACTGAGCCAGGACTGTAGGGCGCACACCCTTTTGGTGGAACCAGGCTGGAGAACGCTACCTACCTCCGCTTCCATTGCCTTTGTCTGGGCGCTGACTGGTTTGAAAAAGGTGCACGGTCTCCCATGAAAAATCAAAACCTACTGCTTTTGCCACACGCAAGTGAAAGAAGCCAGACAAAAATGGAAAACACGTTCTTTCATTTTATATATATATATATTTCACATATAAAATTCTAAGAAATACAAACAGGTATAGCAGATCACTAGTTGCTAAGAATTAGAGGTGGGGGACAGATTATTTCACAGTACAAAAACATCAAATTTTACACATTAAACGTGTGAAATTTATTATTAATGGTATATATATTAATATATAAATATATATTAATGGTATCTCAGTAAAGCTGTTAAAAATTATGGGATAAAGTTTATTAGACTAATGCTTATATCTTCTAACGTACACATTAGAGAAGAAAATCACTAAAATCTATCAACCAATTTTTAGCTCAAAAAATGTGAAAAACATTATTTGAGTACACTAAAGAAACTAGAAACAAGAAAATAATAAAACTAAAATTTAATAAAATATAAAATAAATGATGAACATAACAAAGAACTTGGTTTTGAATAATGTGATGTGATAGATAATCCTGGGCAGATAGATAAGGATGATAAAAATAACAGAAGAGAGAAATAGTGAAGATAGTATAAAATAGTTAAACTTACAAGATGTTTCTGTGACTTATTTTATGCCAATAGATTTAAAAACATGGATCGAATGACTTTCTCAGAAAATATAAATTCATTGAAGTTTTATAGCACAGTAAGAAACTAAAAACTCAAATAGGTTCATAACTGTTTTTAAAACTTGAACCAGCATCCAAAATATACCCATAAAATATCATCAGACCTAAATGGTGTTACAGAAAAGTTTACCAAAATTTACTTAAGAAGAAACTATTTAATAAACTGGAAAATATAAGGACATTTCAAAACTTAGTGTGGTAAGTTACTTTACTTATTTTTGTTGTTATTGTTTATTTTCTTTTTTCTCTTTTATTTGTGGTACTAGGGACGGAATCCAGGTACACTGTACCACTGAGTTTCATTCTCACTCCTTTTTATTTTGAGACAGGGTGTATCTAAGTTTCCCCACTGGCCTTAAATTTGAGGTCCTCCTGCCTCAGCCTCGAGGAACTGGGATTGCAGACATGTACCACCATGCCTGGTGCTATGATAACTTTTAATATTAAATTTTGACAAAATAAGGTACAAGAAAGGAAATTGATAGTGTAATGTGATATACATAGAGATATAAATGTCTCAAATTAAGTGTCACAAATTGCATCCCATTGTCTAAAAATGCATTGTAAACATAAATTTCATGTAAGGAATTAACAGAAAGATTTTAATACCAATAAGCATATAGAATGAACAATCAAAGCGAAACTCAGGAGAATAGAAATGTCCAAGCAGGTACTAATTCATATTAATTTACTTGGCAAACATCAAAGTCTTAGAAGATCAAATATTCGAGAAGATATGGATACACCCTTTGTGTCAATCAGCTTTCTGTTACTATAACAAATATCTGTGATTAATGAAAATAGAAAGAAAAGTTTCATTTTGGCTCAGTTTTGGTTTTGGGATTTTATCAGTTAGCCCCTTTGCTTGTGGCCTGTGTTGATACAGTACATCATGGCCAACTGTGAATGGTGTAGCATAACCACTCAACTCATGGTGGCCAGGAAGAAGAGAGAAAGAGACAGTAATTCACAATCCTCTTAGAGGGCAAGTCCCCAGGAACTTAAGATCTCTTACCTAGGTCCACTTCTTAAAGGTTTCCAGCACCTCCCAGTAGCACAAAAGTGAGAACCAAGCTTTTGACACATAGGCTTCTGGGGGCCATTCCAGATCCAGCTTATAGCATCCTAATCCATGTGTAAGAGATATGAACCAGTGTTTCTCTATACAACTAAATACTTCTCTATTCCAGTCTATTGAAGTAGGCTATTAATTATGATTTTAATGGGTAGAGGTGATGTGATTATTGTTATGGCTTGTATCTAAATGTTCTCCCAAAGCCTCATGTGTTCATAGGTGGGACCTTTTGGAGATGGATGGATCTAGGGTGTGTGAATGTGAATTAAGGGCATGATAATTGGATTAATCCACTGATAGGTCTGGTGTTGTTCTGAATGTGGGTGATGAGAAGCCCCACCCTGGTTGTGGGTGGCACCAACCAATAGGCTTGTAGCCTGGATGGAATGTAAAGGGAAAGATGAAAGGCGAGCGTGCTGCTTCCTCCCTGTCCTGCCATGGACTATTTCTCCTTTGCCATGCCCACCTACCATGCCACCCTGCATTGGAGCCACTGGACTATGGGCTGAAACTTCTACAAACTGTGAGCTGATATAAGCCTTTTCTCCTTTAATTTGTGGGTGTCCCAGCAACAAGAAAGCAACTGACACAATTATCTATATCCATTCCAAGTAAAGCACTTGAAAAATTCAACATCAGTATATAGTTAAAAATAAAACAAAGAAAAAAAATATCTAGCAAAATAGGAATAAAAAATAAAAAGGAAACTTCTTTCATTTGTTAAAGGGTATTTGCCAAAAATCTTTTGTACACATCGTATTTAATAGTGAAATATTTGAAGTTCTTTAAAGCTAAGCCAAAACTAAGACAAGAATACTTGCTATCACCATTTCTATTAATTTTTTTTTCTAAGTTTTAGCAAGTACAATAAATCAAGTACAGGAAAACAGGAAGAAAGAGGGAGAATGTTGAATAGCAGACAATTTTTATTTTATTAAAAATAGAGTCAATATGGAAATATCAAAAAGTCCACTTTTACTCGAGTAGAAAATATTTAGTACACAAAACCAAAAATAGTGCTCAGTATAGGAATAAATGTAACAAAGAAGTGCTATAACTAGATTAAAAACTATTCATGATAAAAAGGTGAAAGGTGTTTATTGCTTACAATTTAAAAAAGGACATTTCAATCACTGTCCATTGGTTTTTTTCAAGAATATAAACAATTTTTCCTAAAATTAACTCAAAAGATTAAAAGGATAGAGAATATACAAGATATTTCAAAGAAGAGTAGGGTGAGAGGACTTGACCTGCACAGTTAAGGTATTGTAATCCAAGATAATTAAGAGAGCGGTATTGGCATTAATTAAAAAATTAAAAATTGAGTGAAAACTAGGCTTTCAAACATTGGAAAAATTGTTATGATAGATTTGGTATTACAAATCAACAGGAATATGATAGGCTATTCACAAAATCATTCTGATACAACAGGTTATCCATATTTAAATATATATTTGTCAAAATAGTGTAAAAATAAAGCTCAAGAATGTAAAAGACTTAAACGTAGGAAAAAACTTTTAAGATTTATCCTCAATTTACAGAAGATCCTTAAATACACAGACAAGATATGTTGGAAAAATTCAATGCAGAAAGAATTTTCAGTATCTACTACCAAAAGACACTAACAAAATTTAAAATTAGAGATAAAATTTGCAATACTGGTAACCAAATGTGACACAATCATCTAGCCAATATCCAAAGATTAGTGTTGTGCTCAACTGGCATAGAATGAAAATGCTACTGGGTTGCAGTTCAGCTGCCAGGGGTGACTCCTCCTAGTTCTGGGAGCAAGGTGGGGTCATGGAACTAGTTCTTGCCAGTGGATAGTAAATGGAAGTGAACTACCAGGCTGAAATGGTTTTGAAGTGGGCAGATATTTTCCATATCTTTCTCCATTCATTACCTGAATGGAGTCCTGCGAGGGTAGATAACAAAACAGGATATCTGCCATGGATTTTCCTGACACACTAAGATATTTGATCTTTTTCTGTTTCTAACACTAGATAATTTTAACACACACTTTGACAATTTTTATTATCTAAAAAAATCAACAAAAATTGTGAAGAAAAATAACCTCAAATTAGCACAGTCTACGAGTTAAAAAGTGACAGTAGAGAAAAATTTAAAAGCCAATAAACATGTTTAAACTCACTATAATTAGGAAATTGAGACTTTTTGTGAGAAGGTACAATTTTGTAGCAATCTGACTGGCAAAATGTAAAAATCTGTCATACCAAGTAAGGATCAGGCTGTGGGGAATTGGGAATTCTTACACAGCACTGGAGGGGATGTTAGCGTTATTGAACTATAGTATTGTCAAGACCAAATTAGAAAAACTGAATGAAACTGAAAAGGATTATGATTGTAGCGCCCAACCAAACCATTTTTTATATCTACCAAAGAGAAGTTCTCATACATAGCACAAGAGGCATTTGCAAAAGAGGAAACTTAAAATAAGATAGATTAGAAAAAAGCAAGAGTATAAATAAATGTATTTTAGTTTATCACATAATGGAGTGTTAGACCGCAGGAAAATTAATAAGTTAAATCGAAATGTATCATTGTAGATTAATATCAAAAATTTAACATTTGGCCAGAACAAAGTATGTTGAAATATATTAAAAATACTATATTTTGTTAAAAGTTATCAATGTACTTTATTATAATATTAAAAATACCTATAGAATAATAAATGCAAATTCAGAATAACAGTTACTTCTGGTAAGGAAAGCTGAAGACTGAGAATATATAGGAATATACAGGGAGGCTTCTAACACCTAGAAGCATTTTATTGCTCAAAATAATCTGAGATAAGTACGGTAATAATTTCAGGGTTTTTCAGATAAGGTGTGTTGAGTACAAGTCTTTACTATGTTAGCTTCTATGTTACTTGCCTTTGTGTTTGAGATATTTAAAAATTTTTTAAAGTTACAAAAAATGTGTGCTCTTATAAATCACAAAGATCTGAGATATGGTTACACTGCAAATAAAATGTGGAAACTGCATGAAAATTAGTTGTTTCCCTGATATTCTTCTTAAACTAGTGAGAACCCTTAATGCAATCACTCTAGTACTGATATTTCAGCTTTTCTCTGATTAGTGTTAGATGGTCATTTCTAGAAGCTTTAGGTGAAAAAAATCTGAATTAAGTACCTTAAAGCCTTTAAACTGATTTACATTACAAGGTGACTTATTGGATAAGTATGCTTTATAAATGCTGACTTTATCTTACCCCATCAATCCTACTTAAGTGGCAGAAATTATTTTTCTTTAGATAATTGAATAGCTTCCTTGGTGTGACTATTTGTTTTACATAGAAAGAGAAGACTATGACCCTTTTAAAAAGGTTCATGAGCAGAAAAATGAAAAATCTTTTTTTTTAATTTTAAAGAAAAAAAACAATAAAAACAATGGTACAAAATTTCAAAACAAGATTGCAGGAGAGTAACAATGGTTAGTACATTGCGTATTGTTATCTTCAAAGTAGTTGCTCATATTACAAGATATAGGCATGAAAAATTTTGTCAAACAATATAGGCACAAACTTTTCTTTTCAATGAACTAATAGCAATTAGTAGTATAACTATCTTAACTATCGTATATATATATAATATATACATTTACATAATATGTATATATTATATATATACAATATGTATATATAATATACATATGCACAATATATATATATATATACACATATTCATTTATTTTCCCTTTTCCCTTCCTTCTTTTCTTTTCTCATTTCACAATATCTATTGTACCTTTTGGATCTTATTTACTCTTTCAGCTTCTTACACTAGGGAGACAATACAATGTTTGCACATAAGAGTCTGATTTATTTCATTTATGAGTATGATCTCAAGCTACATCCATTTCCCTATAAATGTCTCAAGTTTATCCTTCTTTATAGCTGAGTAGTACTCCATTGTATAAAAAGACCGCATCTTTTTTATCCATTCCTCGGCTGATGGGCATTTGGGTTGTTTCCAAGATTTAGCTATTACAAATGGTGCTGCTATAAACATGGGGGCACATATGTCACTGTGGTATGATGTTTTTAATTCTTCTGGGGAAATACCCAGAAGGGCAATAGCTGGGTCGAATGGGACCTCTAATCCTAGTTTTTTGAGGAATCTCCACACTGATTTCCACAGTGGTTGTACCAGTCTACACTCCCATCAACAGTGGAGAAGGGTTCCTTTTTTCCCACAGACCCGCCAGCATATTATTGGTTGATTTCTTGATGATAGCCATTCTTTCTTGGGTGAGATGGAATCTCTCAAATGGGGTGAGTTTGCATCTCTCAAATGACCAATGATGTTGAACATTTTTTTATATATTCATTTGCTATTTGTATTTCTTTGTCTGAGAAGTGTGTGTTCATCTCAGATGCTCACTTTTGGATTGGGTCTTTGAATTTGGGGGGAGTCTGATTTTTTTTCAATTCTTTGTATGTTCTAGATAGAAGTCCTTTGTCTGAGCGACTGTTGTCTAAAATTTTTTCCCACTCTGTGGTTGTCCTTTCACTCTTTTGGTCTTTTCTTTTGATGTGCAAAATCTTTTTAATAAGATGAGGTCCCAGTTGTTGATTCTTTGAAGTGCTTCCCATGCAGTTTGTGTTTTGTTCATGAAGTCTCTGCCTACACCTATGTATTCAAGATTTCTACTTACTTTCTCTTCCAGTAGATTCAGTGTTTCTGTTTTAATATTTAGATCTTTGATCAAAAATGGGAAATCTGAATAGCCATGTGCCTCCTCATTCAATTCCCACCTCTCAGTGGAAATCTGGGAAATTTAGACGGTTTTCTCCTCATTGAGGTGAAAAAAAATTGGTTGATATTTTCTGTAAAGTAATAACAAGTTTTAAAATCCTACATAGATAACAGATAACACTTCTTTCCAAGAGCTTTACTTCACCCACCTAGTTGCTGTTTTTGAGATTTTAATGATCTCTGTGACTTGAGCCAACTGGTAGTACAGGTATTATGCCATCATGTTGGCTACAAACTTCAGCCAGCATTTTTTCAAATAATATTTAACAATAAATTTGGTTGTATGTGTTTCCTATAAAATGTATCTAGAGTATAACTCCTTCACTTATGTGATACTGTAATACCCTTCTTTATATCTTTTGTTTTCTATCAAAAAGATACCCAAATGAATCACTCTTCGTATTTCTAGAAGTAAATATTACTGTTACAGCTATTGACATTTTTTGAAGATCTAATTTGAGCACATTACCATAAGCTCCATCCATAGGACTGTAACCTTTGATTTTTCTGATTGCCTGTAAAAATAAAACAAACAACATTTATTATCTTCCATGTTGCAGGCATTATATTATCACATATTATATGATTTATAACAGAACTCCTATAAGAAAGTGATTATTTCAACTTGCCAGATGATCAAGTTGGGACTTGGAAAAGTTAAATTTCCATTTGTAGCAGTATTGCTTAGGTGTAGAAGAAAGGTTGTCTGATGCAGAGACTAAACCAGGGTCTTCCATTACCTGGAGAGCTATAAAGGGCACCAGATCCTGAAAGAAGGACTTGCATGTCGGGGTAGTTTTTAAGCAGTTTTTGAACCCCTGAAGGAGGTGGGAGAAGTCAGATTGCAGGAAAGAGATGCATAAGCTGTGATTTCTTTGCAAATTTTGCCTCACTGTCCCAGTAGAGAGTGGGATCTTGGAAGACTTCCTGTTATCCCCAGTAAAGGCAAGCAACAGAGCCAGTCTACATTTGTACTGGCTGATCTTTGTAAGGTCGCTGCTCCAGGGAAGGCGGCTTCCTTTTAATGATGGCAATTTCTGAAAAGGGATTCAGCTGGGAGTTGTCTGCAGCCAGCACTCATGGCAGCATTGCAGCATGAACTGTGTCCTGTGTCCTGAGGGCTGGATCTAGACAACAACCCGCAGCATCACTATTGCTTTTCAAGTCCTTGAATGATAGCATGCTTTTAAGCAGAGACACAGAGAACCCTGCCCACTGCTTTAAGACAGCCGATGTGAATAACTCAGCACAGAACAGAATGACCTTGCTTTTCTACCTCGTGTGTCACAGTTTACAAAAATATTTCATTTGAGACTCAAAATGACCTTCTGAGGTGCTCCAGTTACAGGATAGGACATTGAGGCTCAAAGACCAAAGTGCCCACTCACACACAGAGAAAACATCCTCGTACTGACTCTGCCATCAATTTTTGGTTCGTTTGGATCCTGGTGCTTTATATATTTTATCCTTGAGTCCAAAATGCCAGGGTGGTAATAAAACTTCAACTTCCCTGCATCTCTAACATCTGACAACCTTTTAAACTCTCCAACAGAGTGCAAGCCCAGCACATCCAATGGTTTGAAATGTTGAAAAAACACAGAAACCATGCATCACGGCACAGATGTCTGCTTGATAAGTCACCCTTAATAAGGAAGGCTATTAAGTGATGCATTTTAGCATAAAATAAACCTGCTAGTCTTGACAACCACTGCATCTTACCCACATGCTGTATTGGAAACAGATGAAATGTCATATGGACATATATAAAGAAAGTTTTCGTGCTCAGCATTTCAAGATAAACTGTAATAGGCCACTTTAAAGGATTACAAGATGCCAGTGGGGAAAAGCATAAGGAAAAAAACCCTAAAATACCTTGGCTACTTTTATTTTCCATCCACAGTTTTCCTAAAATCTGAAAACTCTGCACTGAGTTAACACTGGGATTATTTGGGAAATGATGTGATTGTTTTTGAGAAAGCAATGTTAAGAGATTTAGTAGATAGATTTTAGTACGTAGTGGGCCTCTATTCCATAAAGATGGAAAATAAGTATGTTTAAATTATTTGCAAAACTGTAGTGATTTTTTCTTTAGTAGCCAGAATAATAAGTCAAAATAATTTTATAGAGGGAAATCCTGTAATGCCTCTTTGTTTTCTGAGTTTGATCATAGGGTGTGGCTAGTATATGGCAGTGTTTTTACTTGGCAAAAGTCAAGAAGGCACTTTGATTTTAGTAGCTCCGTGTACTGGAATGAAAAAAATCATCAATTTGAAGATTTTTTAGGATCCTCAAATAAAAGCTGCAGTCTTTTATCAGAAGAGGCTATTTGATTTGCAGAGAAAGGCCATGATGGTGAGACTGGTCCTGAGAAGGAGCCATGGAGGAATGTTCTGGAACAGGATCACCAGTCCTTTCACAGGGAATGAATTATGTAGGAATGCCAATTGCCAACATCTCCAGCTCTAGTTGTACCTGGAGACTAAAAAGAGGGGCTCATAACCTTTCCTAAGCCTGGGAGGAGGAGAGCATTGTGAACCAAACTTCAGGAAAGAAGGGGAGAGGGCTGAAGTTTCACAGATGCTCCTCATTTAGCTTTTTAGAGGATATCTGAAACTATAGACCAGGAATTTCTGCTGTGAGAGCTCAAAAGCTTTGGCCTCTGTTGACTCTACCCAATTTCCTGTGATAAATATTTATGGAAATTTTTAATACATAAGAAGGAATTAGGAATATGTAGAGACTAGATTCTTCCACTCAGTAGGCCATGGAATGGAGAAGACAAATATAAGAGGGGAAAGAAAAGCAATGAATGTGAAAGAAAGTGTGGTTCTCTGCCAAAGGATAGGGTAAAGAGAGGCTGAGTTCTAGGGAGACTACTCATGGAGGAAACCTGAGTATTACCTGATGTTGGAAGGACTTTCTGGCACTGAGCAGTAGAAAATCCCACCTGCTGATTGATAGCTCCCAAATGTATACCTCCAGTTTGTTGCTTTCTTCCTTCCATTCCTTCTCCAGGTTTGTGTCCTCCATGCCTGCTAGACCTAGTCCCACATATGACTCGCTGAGATTTCCAATTCAGGGAATGCAAGACAAACCATCTCCTCCTGATTTACGTACTCCTGATAAAGGTGTCACCATTTGCCATTCTTTTCTTCCATTCACTGTTCTCATCAGCGTCTCTTCATTTCTTTTTACTTGGTGTCTCCTGAAAGCCATGTATTGATGGATCTGTGCCCAGTGCAGCATATTCAGAGGTGGGCCTTTGGGAGATGACTGGATCCTGGATCCTAAGAGCTCTGACCATGAATAGATAAGTCACTTTATGGATTCATAGCTGAATGGTATTTTGAGGAAGAGCTTTGTGATGAAATCTAGCGCTCTCTCTGCTTTTCAGGAGGCCACCATTTAAGCAGTGTCCCTCTCACATACTTCCACTGTGATAAATTGTCTCACTATGGGCCTAAAACCTACCAGGGCAAACAACCACAGATTAAACCTCTGAAACTGTGAGCCAAAATAAATCTTTCATAATTTTAAGTTCTTTACCTCAAGCATTTTGTTATAGCAATGGAAAGCTTACAAAGGTACTTGGGTTGTTGGAATAGACTGTACCAATACTTTTTCACTGCACTCTTTAAAGTGTAACATTCTCACCGGCTCTCCACTGTCAATCTGATGATGGCTGGGCATTTTTGGATGTTAGTGCTAAATTCTGACAAGCTGGTTGTTTATCTTCACATACTACTCTAGCCTAGCTGGATTGAACCCCTTTTATAAAGGACAACCTATCTCTTCCTGCACAGTGCTTTTTCCTGTATTGTTTCCCCTTTTCTAGAAAGTCATTCTATCTCTACCTGTCCAAATGCAACCTCCATGTCATAATGATCTGGGCAGGGAGGTAAGAGGTGTACTGAGGGTTATTTCCCTCATGCTAAATTGAGGCCTAAATAAATTGTTCTCTCACTACAAAGAAGTTCTCTTATGACCAGATGTGCTTCTCTTCCTATCAGTGTTTCTAAGTCTTAAATAGGAACAAAAACTTAGTCTAAGATACTGGAAGGGCCAAAAAGTATCATGTGACAGTTACTTCATTGTTCTCTCTCCCTTTTTGCTGCTTCTAGTTTCTAAGCAAGTGCATACAAATCAATGGAAAGACATAAAGGATCTTGGTTTCAGGAGAAAGGGTAGAGAGAGTGAACTAATAATGTAACGGCCCCTGCTCAGTGATTTATTTGAATAAATAGGTCACCCTAAATTGTAATGGTGCTGGAATGAGCTACTTCCTTTCCCTCCTGCCCTTTAAAGAGATTTTATTACCTTAGAAAAAAGCATGTAAAAATCTTAACAGAGTCCCCAAACCTGTCATATGCCTTTACGTGCTGAGGCCCACCATGTTTAGTGAGCTGCAAAAGTATGGATTCTGCTGGTTAGAGCAAAGTTTCTGAATGTATAGTATTTCCCTTGGGTGGGTGATGTGACGTAGGTCCTGAAATTTTGTTTTGTTTTGTTTTCGTTTTTGTGGGTACCGGGGGTTGAACTCAGGACCTCACGCTTGCCAGGCAGGCGCTTATGCCGCTGAGCTATCTCACTGGTCCTGAAATCTTGACAAGATAATTGGCTAAGGCTGGTTAATCATGGGACCTAGCCCCAACAGTAATAGTGTAATCAAGGTGAATCTGCATGAGAAAACGTGTCTAATGCAAGACTTGCTAAGAGTAAGCTGTATTCTGGTATTTGCAAGGCTCTGGCATTTATTGGTAATTTATCGATTATTCATGTGACCATGTGTCAGATATATGTTCCCCCAAAGAACACCTGGCAATACTTCATTAAACAATTTGTATCTTCAGATGATTAGGGGAAAAAAAAAGATTAGGAATCTTCAGTCTGTATTTAATGTCTACAAGAGAATGGTAGTTATATTCTCACGGGCAGCAGAGAGAGGGTTATGGTTTAGATCTAGAATGCCCCCTCAACTTCATCTGTTCCGGGGTGGGGCTGTATAGCTAAATGTGCTGTTAGAAGATGGGGCCTGGTCCAGAGAGGTGGGTCACTGGAAGTGTGAGTGGGTATATCTGTTTCCTACTCTTCCTTTGGCTGCTTCCTTGACTGCCAAGATATGAGCATCTTTCCTCTGTCAGGGCTTTCCACCATGGAAATCTAGCTGACCATGGACTGAATCCTTTAAAACCCTTAGCCAAAATAAACCTCTCCTTTTTAAATTGTAGGTGTTGGTTGTTTTGTCCCAACAACAAGAAAGTGGTTAAGATAGGGAGTGATCTGTAATAACCATGTTACTTCTTACTGTATTTCAGAATTATATGGGAAATTGTTTTAAAATGCATATTCCTGGGGCCACAGTGCCAGAGAGCTTAGTGTTGCTGATCTATGGTAAGCTATTAATTAACATTTTAAATAATCAACCCAGGAGAGTCTCATGCAGGTGCTTTACACACTAATTTTAGACCTGTAAACTAGTGTTATCAATTCTGTAATTTTTTTTTTTTTTTTTGTGGGCTCCGGGGGTCGAACTCAGGACCTCGCACTTGCCAGGCAGGCGTTTATGCTGCTGAACCATCTCACTGGCCTCACAATTCTGTAATTTTTAAAAGAAAATAATCAATTTCTCTATGCAGTAATGGAATACACCATAATAGCACATATAAGGCAAAATCTTATAGCAAGGGAAGAGATAATGATTACCTAGAACCTTCTATCTTGGGTAGTGATAATACAAGTGTATACACTCTAACTGCACTTTGTAAAGAATTATGCAAACCAATATTATTTTTACTAGTTACCTTTTTCTATTTGTTACATACTTCTGTGGTTATTTTGAGAATGTTGATATGGAGGACAAATCCTATAGTCTGAATCTCTTTAAAATCTTCATATTTCATAATATGGATGTTAAGAAATGCAACTTTCCACCAGTTTTATAGATCCAAATTTTATATATTTTTGTTTTTCAAGAAGGAAAAATGGGCAAACACCTTTTAAATCCCCTTAGGAACCAGAGAGCTTTCATTCAGCTGACTAAATACTTAGAGAAATGGAGATGATGTTATGGCTTATGTCTAGATGTCCCCCAAAGGCTCATGCGGTCATAGGTAGGGCTTCTGAGATGTGACTGGATCTACAGTGTGTGATGCTGGGATCAAGGGTGTGTGATTAGCAAATTAATCCACTGATTGTTTTGGCACAGGTCTGGGAGTAGATAATGGGAAGTTCCTCCCCTGGGTGTGAGTGAGTTCCTCCCCTAGGGGCAGGTAGCCTGGATACAATATAAGGGACAGAAGTGGGCTTCTGTGGTCACTTGTTGCTTGCTGCTTCGCTACTTCATTCCTGCTGCCTTGCTGCCTTCTGCCTTCCGCCTGCCCTGAACTCTTTCTCCTCTGACATGGCCCTCTGCCATGCCACTCCGTCGAGGAGCCAGCTAAGTATGAACTGATAACTCTACAAACTGTGAACTACAATACAATTTTCCTCTTTTAACTTTGGGTGTTGAGTATTTTGTCTTAGCAACAAGAAAAAGTAACTAAGACAGATGGTCATTAATATTTTTAATTTTTTTATCATCTATTTTGTTTCAAATAATACTTAAAGCATAATAAAAGTAGTCATATTCTAACTTTGATTATGAAAGAAAATAAAATTCAGAAATATTTAGGTATGTGTTGAATTTGTAGAACATAAAGTAGCAAAAATGAAACTCAAGGTTTGGCTCTGTGGTAAGGATTCCTTCTCTGTTCTGTGTGAGATTAACTTTTGTTCAGTAAAGAGAAAATATTTTGTGGGTATAGTGTTTTTGGAAGTAATGTTTCAGATAGTGGGATATTAAATAATATAAATAGAAAAATTAGGGGTAAGCATTAGCCCTCATTATACTTCACTGCATTTCGATTTTTTTAAATATTGAGAGTTAGATTTGGTTAACATTTTTCATGCTTAGTCTCTGCCTAAAAGTAATTTTACTTTTCTGAAACATATAACTGAGAGTGATGCATGAGTGGAAAATTTTTTTTCCATTTTAAATGAAATTTTTGGCTCTTTTTTATATTTGGATAACTTGACAGGCCAACTTTACAGCTGAAATGTTCCACGTGTCTAGTTTTACTTAGAAAGAAACTATTGGCCTGTGTGTGATGGAAAGGCTAAACACCATGGCTGACACACAGTTGGGAAACATGGCCTTTGAGTATAAATAATGTGAAATTTTGTGTTGTAGAATCCTTGACTTGTGTATAGTTGTAGCTTTTCTTTAATATTTCTTTGTAGAATTGAATGCTTCCTTGCAGGATAATTAAATTTCCTCTATTTGCCTTTTTCTTAGAACTGTTGACAGTTTTATAAAAATTGTATTAAATATTTTTCAGTGGTTGATTTGTGATTTTAAGCATTCAGTTGAGAATAACAGCTTTTACACTATTGCCTTTTCTTCTTAATTACTGTATTCCCTCTTCAGGCACACCACTTCATAGTTTTTGTTTTTTTTAAGTTTCATATTCAGTTTTAACAAAACTGTAAAATGCTTCTTGTGGAGATTTGATTGTAGTATTAACTACCATATTGAAAATTGAAAACAATCTGTTAGTCAGCTTTCCATCCCTGTAACATTTTCTGAGAGAATCGACTTACATAGAGAAAAGGTGAAGTTGGGCTCACAGATTTCAGTCCATGATCAGTTGGCAGTGCATCATGGTGGTCAGTTCATGGTAGGAAAACAAAACAAAGGAAAAGAAAGAGCCCGCATCCATAAATGCTCACTGGCAACACCTCTAATGCAATAAAACATGCCACGAGGCTCTATGTTTCGAAAGTTCCACCAGCTCCCAGTAGCACCATAGGCTGGAGACAAAACCTCCAACACAGGCATCTTTTTTTTTTTTTTGTGGGTACCGGGGAGTCGACCTCAGGACCTCAAGCGCCAGCAGGCACCCGTGCCGTTCGAGCGATATCACCAGCCCCTTTTTCGTATGTGGGTTCCGGGAGTCGAACTCGGGCCCTCGCTCTTGGCGGGCAGGTGCTTAAGCCACTGAGCCATCTCACTGGCCAACACAGGCATCTTTAATGGACTCTGAAGAGTCAAACCATAGTGACAATCTGGTCTGATAAAATACTGGGGAGAGTTTAAGAGATGTGCTAAAATTATTTAGTGTTAAAAAATTATTAAATGGAAAAGCAAGTAACAAAATTATCTTAATTTTTATTGTGAAATACTTCAAACATACAGAAAAAAACAAATAAGAAATATGAATGGTTCTATTAAATCTAAACATAATGCTCAATATTTAAATTTTTAAACACAAAGACAAAATTTCAAATATGAGAGAGGCCCTCTGTAGTACTGTTGTGGAATTCATGTTCTACACTCAATCTTCAGCATTAATCATGACTAAGAGCTCAGAGTTTATCATTCTTATAATGGTTTTATATTTTGAACATATTTTTTATGTGTAAGGATTATATAGAACATCTAGATGTCCCCTCAAGAGCCCCATGCACTCATAGGTGGGGCTTTTGGAAGGCGATTAGATTATATGCATCTATATCTACTTGGTGTTAGTGGGTGGGGTCTGGTTGGAAGAGACACTCCCTGGAGGTGAGGCCCGGAAAGGTCTTATCTCCCTCCCCTGCTCCTCCCATCATCGCTCTCTATTTCCTTGTTGCATGAGCGGCTTCTTTTCTGCCACAGCCTTGGCCATGCCCTCCTGCCTTGGACCCAGCTGACCGTGGAGTGAAACCTCTACTAACTCTGAGCCAAACAAACCTCTGCTCCTTTAGCTGTGGGTGTCAGGTACTGTGTCTCAGTGATGAATAAAGTGACTAAGACATGCATCATTTTAAACTTTGTATAAATTTCATAAATCTGTATATTCTACAACTTGCTTTTAATCTTCTGGTTAAATTCATATTTTGTAAATTTATCCATACCAATATTTACAGATACGATTTATTCACTTTATCTGTTGTATTAGATGACCATACCATAGCTTATTTATCTCTTCCTCTATGGATAGATATTTAGGTTTCTTCTGTTTATTCAATAATACGTACAATGCTAGTGAATGACTTTCTTTGGATGCCAGGTTCTTCAAGATCTGCACCTAAAGTGGGTTTACTGGATCATTGAGCAAGAACATCTGCAACAACTGATGCTCAAAATGATTCCCAATCAATTCATATAAATTTCCACAGCTACTGCCAGGAATGAGAGCTCCTGTGTCTCCAAATGCTTGGTGACACTAGTTTTGTTGGATTTTTTGCATTTTGTTCTTGATAGATGACTATGATGTAATAGCCTATTGTTTTAGTGTTCCCAATCCGATTTTTTGTTTATTGGCTGTATTGTTTTTCTTTCTTACAAATACTCATTTTCTTGGTCCATTTTTTTTTCAATTGACATGTCTTGTTTTGACTGAGTCACATAAATTCTTATGTCTTCAGAAAGCCAATCTTTTTTATTATTTTTATTTATGGGAAAAGTCCCTCAGTTTGTTCTTCTTTAAAATTGTGGTTATTCTTGATCCATGCCTTTCCATACACATTTTAAGTAGATTTTAATTCTAACAAAAATCTCGTTGCCATTTTGATTGGGATTATAGTATAATTTGGGAAAAATTGACACTTTCATCATATTTTGTCCAAACCATGAACATATCTTTCCTTTTCTTAGGATTTGTTATGTTGTTTAAAATTTTTTTACATATTTCTCAGTTGAGAACTTCTTTTTTTTTTTTTTGGTACTGGGGGTCGACCTCAGGATCTCGCGCACCAGTAGGCGCCCATGCCACTGAGCGATATCACCGGCCCCTTTTTTGTATGTGGGTTCCGGGAGTCGAACTCAGGACCTCACGCTTGCCAGGCAGGCGTTTATGCCGCTGAGCCATCTCACTGGCCCCATTTGAGAACTTCTTATTTTTGTAAAGTTCTTTTCTAGGGACTTTTTTGAAATTGTGAATGTGATCTTTCCTCATGGATATTTTATATTTTGTCTCTGTTGAAGAAAGTGCTATTAATTTCCAGTATAGATTTTTTATGCAATACTCTTGACAGAGTCTCTTATTTCTAGTAGTTTGTAGATTTTCTTAGATGTCTGTCAGTGATCCTCAAATTATATTTTTTTTTTTTTTTTTTTTTTTTTTTGTGGGTACCGGGGGGACGACCTCAGGACCTCGCGCGCCAACAGGCACCCGTGCCGCTGAGCGATATCACCGGCCCCTTTTTGGTATGTGGGATCCGGGAGTCGAACTCGGGCCTTCGCGCTTGCAAGGCAGGCGCTTACGCCGCTGAGCCATCTCACCGGCCCTCAAATTATATTTTTTGAATCAGCAGCATTAGCAACATCTAAAAAGTTATTGGAAATGAAAATTCCAGGCCACCACTGCCCTAATGACTCAGAAACTAAAGATGTGGTTATATTAACAGACTTGAGATAGGGAGATTATCCTGGATTATCCTTGGGAGACCAATCTAATCACGAGTCCTTAAAATCAGAGAAGCTTTCCAGGCTGCAGTTCCGGCGACAGGACTACAGAGGAATGGTCAAAGAGAGGCTCGCTGTCTTGGTCAGATGGTGAAACAGATTTTCCCTTACAGCCTCCAGGAAGGGACACAGCCTACTGACATTTTAGGACAGGGAAATCAATGTTGGATTCTCAACCTACACAACTCATTTTAAGCCCTGTATTTGAAGTACTTTGTTATAGCATCAATAGAAAATGAATGCAATTTCATCTGTTTTTACAATTTGACAAATATAGTTATGTAATGGCTACAATAATCCAGATGCAGATTTGCACTGTTCTAAACCATTCCTTCATGTCACTTTATAGTCCCCATCAGTCCCTGACAATTGCTGATCTCCTTTGTTACTAGGTTTGCCTTTTCCAGAATGTCGTATGAATGGAGTCAAAGAGTATATAGCTTTTCATGACTTTTTTTTTTGTAACTTAGCATGATCTTTTTGAGATCTATCCATGTTGCATACTGTCAATAGTTTATGCTTTTAATGGTTGCATATGATTCCATTGTATGAATGTATAACTGTATCTCACCTGTTTATTTATAATTGTTTGACCATTTCCAATAATGGACATTGTTTGGAAATATACCTGTGATTTTGTTTTTATTCAGTGCTTGCAAGCCAACAGATCAAATGACATTGTCATTAAAAAGATAGCTTATTACATTCCTGAGAGAGGGGTACACCATACCATGCAGGGTCACACGGGGATTCCTGGGAGCTGTCTGGAAGAAGATAAGTTGAACAGAAAGTGTCAACAAAAGTCTGCTGTGATTTTATGACTTGGAGAAGCAGGCTAAGCAGCTGAGCAGGTTAACATTGCATAGTTTGAAAAATCTTGGCAGGGTCTAGTTGTCTCAGTGGCTTTACACTGATTTAGGAAGAGGACAGTATCCCAGACTAGAGGAGTATGGTAAAAAGAGGTAGGTCTGGGTGTGGACTCAGGATTCTTTCATTTGCTTAACAAGGCAAGTTGTTCGCTATCTGAGAAATCAGCTGACCCTCTAAGTGGTAGGCTTTACTTGGGTCTGCAAGACCCTAAGATGTCAAGCATCAAAAAAGTATAGAAAATAATAGCATGTTTAACAGAGATACTACTAATAAAGCTGCTATAAATATCTGCATAGAGGCCTTTTGTGGATGCATGCTTTTATTTCTCCTGAGTAAATATCTAGGAATGGAACTGGTTTGCCACATGATAAATGTATGTTTAATTTACAAGAAGGACCAAACTATTTCAAAGTGACGGTACCATTTTGCATCCCCACCAGAGGAATGGAAGTAGCACTTCTTTCCCATTCATGCCTTCTCATTTAAAAACAAAAAACTCAAAAACTTTTCTTGGCTTTAGTCATTCAAGAAGTATAGTGATATACATTGTGGTTTTAATTTGCATTTTCCTAATAACTAATAGTGTTAAGCATTTTTTCATGAGTTTATTTTCCATTTGTGTATCTTTTTCACTTAAGTGAAATACTTCACCTATTTTTAATTGGGTTGTCTTAATATTGTATTACAATAAGTTCTTGACATATTCTGGATACAAGGCCTGTATAAAATATCTTTTGCAAGTAATTTAGTTTTTTTGATTATTAATGAATGCTGAAATTTTATTAAATGCTTTTTCTCTCTTTGACTTTTGAAAACATTATGTAGTTTTCTCCCTTACTTTTGCTACTAAAGCTGATTTTAAATTCATAGAATAAATGTTAATTGTGATATTTTCAAAATTTTATTGAACTTACTAACATTCTGTCAAATTTTTATATTGTTTTTCAGAATGTGCATGTCTGAAAATGTCTAGTCTCTGCTCATACTTGATTTATTATTTGATTGGGAATAGAATTCTAAATTGTAAATCATTTCCTATTTGTTTTGAAGGTAATTTTCCACTATACTTTCTAAGATGCTTATTGATGCCATTCTGATCCCTTTGGTGTATGACTTAACCCCCATCCCTCTACTTTTCTTATGCCTGCCAATCCCTGGACTATCACAATGATGATTTTAATATCTGTCAATTTGTTAGGCAAAATGTATTATCATTTGAAATTGTGGGAAAATTTCAACTTAGAAGCCAGGAATCACCTTCTGAATTCCTTTCTATATAGGGAAGCTGGAAAATCTACAAACACCAAGTGGAGAAAGCCACACTAGTTAAATTAGACCCATTTGTCAAATAGATGGAATTCTACTTACGTTTACTCCATTTATCAAATGAGACAGCTCTTGCTTACGTGTGATTTTAGTCCCCACTTGCATTTACTTTGTGACAAAGAGAAGTAGATGCTTTGAGGTAAATGCCAGGGAAAAAAAAGTTTTAAACAGATTTCCATTTTAATATGCCAAAATACAAATATTGTTTCAGCCAAGTGATTGAATGAAAAATTAGAAACTGTTTTTGACAAAACCAATATGAACTTAAAGGAATCAAAATTAGTTTTGAATTATCTCATAAATTAAAATATGTTCTGATATTTAGAAAATTATATTGATGTGAAAGCCATGATGATATAGATCATTTGTTTTACTATTAATGTTAAATGGGATAAGCTTGTCAAGATGCACAAAAACATGGATCTAATAAAGATTTGAGTAGAGAGAGTTACAAGTTCTAGTTCCCAAATAAATTAGAAATACAAAGCACAGTTACCTATGCAAAAATATGTGTGCTCAGCCCCACACCCGATTATATCCATTTTGTCCCCTTTTCCCCGGCTCCGTGTTCGGGAAGGATGACTTACCTGGATGCCAGGCTTCCTTGCTCTCTAGGTTCTGCTTATGTCCAACAGAAGCACTGGCAGATGAGATGGCAGGAAGTGAGAGAGGAAACAAGGGATTTATTCCTTATTCTCTCTGTATCACTGCTGCTTGCTCCCAGCCCGGCTGAAGTAGCTTCTGCAACATAGCACCTGCTTCACCTATGCGGCCATGACTCTAGATTCCAGTGATACCATCCCTTCCCTTCACTCCTTCCAGCCAGAAGTGCTAATGGTTTTTCTTACTCCAGATAGACCTTTGTGTAGATACGGTCCCCTTGTTAAATTCCATTCACCTAAACCTTCTGAGTACGATAACTCTTCCTCCTGAGACATCTTTTACTCTGGCCGTTAAGAACTACTTAAAGATACTCCAAAACCTCTAAGCTTTATACTATTTCTTGTGGCTTGTATCTAGATGTCCTCCCAAAGGCTCATGTGTTCGTAGGTGGGGCTTTTTGGAGGTGGCTGGATCTAGGGTGTGTGAATATGGATTAAGTGTGTGCGATGGTGCCAGGGATACAGCTCAGCGGCGCAGCGGCTGCCTGGCAAGCGCAAGGTCCTGAGTTGGATTCCTGGTACCCAAAATAAAAACAGTGTATGATAACTAAATTGGTTTAAAATAATTTTGGATATGGATAATAGAAGCTCCACCCTGGGTGTGGGTGGCACCAATCAATAGACATGTAACCTGGAAAGGATAAAAGAGAAAGGAAGGCTTGCAGCTTCGCTGCTTTCTGCCAGTCCTGCCACGAACTGTTTCTCCTCTGCCATGCCCCTCCACTATGCTGCCCTGCCTTGGAGCCAGCCGATTATAGACTGAAACTTCTACAAATTATGAGCTAAATAAACCTCTCCTCCTTTAACTTGTGAATGTTGGGTATTTTGTTTCAGCAATGAGGAAGTAACTAAGACCACCATTTCTTCTCTTATGTAGCCATCTCACTGTTGTTGTCAAAAACTTCCTTAAAAGTTCATCTTTGCTGGAATTGTTCCTTAACTCCTGAGTGTCTTTAATATCTAAGTCTATGCATAAATTTACTTTTCTGGATCCATGCTTGCATTGGACTCAAAGCTTCTTCAGAGCAGATGTTTCACTTAGGTCACCTTCTTTCCAGTAGCGAGGAGGAGTCTGTTGCAAAGCATCAATGAACACAGAGAGATTCTAAGCACTGAAGCCAACTGGGAGATTATTGGAGTATTTGAACAGCAAAAAAAAGTAGTATCTTAGTGAACGTAAGTCAAGAAGATGGAGAAGACAAAGCTAACACGAGTAATTAACATGAATAACTTAATAGATACGGGCGCCATTGCCAGGAGTTAGAATGTACAGACAAGAGAATGAATTAGAAGGAAGAGGAAGTGAAACTTTTAGGAGGTTGGAGTCTGACAGAAGTATTTAGTCCCTGGAGCTGTGTACATGAGGGGCGATAGTGGGAATCCAGCCCCTTCTTTTTTCTCTCTTTTGCTTCCTGGCCTTGAAATAAGTGGATTTGCACGACCATGTACGCCAGCCATGATGTACCACCATAGTTCCCAAGCAATGAGGACAACTCCTCATAGACTGAAAGCTCAAAATCTGTAAGCTAAAACCATCTTTTTCTCTTTATAAGTTGATTATCTCAGGGTTTTTTTTTTATAGAAATGGAAAACTGACAAACACATCAAAGCATACAGGGAATTTAATTTTCAATTTCCTTTATGTTTTTACATAGCAATTTTCTCCTACTGTCTTTTGCTTGACAGGTGGTCACTGTCAGCATATACACTTCAAGGTGTGCATTTGTATGATAGTTTATTAATTTCATAATGACCTCCAGCTCCTTTAGACTTTGCTCTATTGCATTGTCTCAGTCTTATGACACAGGATATTCCTAAAGCCTTTGATGTGTCCACCTTTTGATCTCTTCAGTGGAATGAACATTTCTCCATTCAGACATTCGTATGCCTCTTTCCAGTTTGTAGTTACCTTTTTAGGAAAAGGGTTTTAATGAGATAGTCTTAGTATTTGTTAGTCCATTCAAGTTTAAGCTTCAGAATTAGGTTTTTCCTATTAGAACGCAGAAAATGCCTACCAAAGAAGCTATCAATAATATGAAGAGCAATAGTCATAATTCCCTAAATTAAAAAAAAGAAGAGAAAATGTTTATTCCTTTCCAAGAAAGCTTTTGTTCAAATGAAGGACACTAAATTTTAATTGTAAGTAAGTTCCCAAGATTGCTTTATAGGACTGGATAATCATCCCTTAATTCTCTGCAGGAAAAGTGAGAAAACATGAACCTTCAGAAGGTATTCCTCAGAAAACAGAAAGTGAAGACCAAGTTGAGTATAAAGGTAAAATAAACCGCATGAATTGACCTGTATGAAAGACAGAGCCATAAAGGCAGAAAATGTGCTGTGTGTAATTTCAGCTAGAGGAAGGAAAGAAAATGTGATTCTTTTTTTTTTTTTTTTTTTTTGTGGGTACCGGGGGTCGAACTCAGGACCCTGCACGCCAGCAGGTGCCCGTGCCACAGAGCGATATCACTGGCCCTTTTCTCGTATGTGGGTAATGGGAGTCGAACTCAGGACCTCGCACTTGCCAGGCAGGCGCTTATGCCACTGAGCTATCTCACCAGCCCAAAATGTGATTCTTAAAAGGAATAAAAAAGAATCTGGAATATAATTTTATCTGCTAAAATTGAAAAGTTTGACACATTGCAAAAGGTTTGTAAGAAGTACAGACCTCGGTGGGGAAATGTAAGAACAGATCAGGAAGTGTGTGGTATCTCCTCTCCCTCCCTCACAGCTGTCTTTGCATTTGAAGATGCGTTCTTCTTTGGAATGCGGAATCATTTATATTCTTGCTGTGGCAGTAACAAGCTATACTGCATTTGAGCTTGTGCATTCCGAAGGACACAAAGCACAGGAATTCTATTGCGATCATCCATGATGTGGTGAAAGAGATGAAATGGAGAGCACAACTTTATTGTTAACAGAGTGAAATAGATTCCTAAATCTTGGTGGACATTGTATTACTACATGTTTGAGCCCAGAGATGCAAGTTTTAAAGAATAGTGTTTTGATATTTGGATGTAAGTGTATAAATGACTATGGTTACTTTCTATCCTTCCAAAACCTACAACTAATGGAAAACTAGGGAGTAGTAGGCTCTCAGAATTTGAGAAACAGGAAGCTGGATCTTTCTAATTGCTGTTGGAACTAATGGGGAATAAGAGAGCAACTACCCTGTAGTGGAAAACTAATGTGTCTATTAGATTTTTTTGTTTCTCTCTCTTTCTTTCTCTCTTTCTTTCTTTTTTGTACAAGGGACTAAATCCAGAGCCTTTGCACTGAGCTACACCCCCCAGTCCTTTAAATAATTAATCATTTGATCAATCAATTAATTGGTCAATTTAATTAATTAAGGGATAGTGTGGCAGGGCTCCTCTCAAAGTAATGCGGTGAGGGCCTTCTCAGAGCAAAGAAAGGCAATATAGCACAGTTAGTTCCTAGATATACATGTGTAGTTCCAGTACGGCTCTGTGCCACAGACTGTACGCAGTCAGGCTGTAGTACGTTAGTGTGTTACCATATAAGGGAGACAGAGAAACAAAAATTGTATAAAAGGTGAAACTCTGCCATGATCGGGGCTCAGCCTTTTGGGTATTAGCCCACTGAGCCCGCGCCAGTATGAATAAACTTGCTTCCTGAGAAGAGAAGCCTCAACGTCCTGTCTCACTGCGCGAGAATCTTGCAACAATAGGATCTTGCAAAGTCACTAAGTTGCCCATGATGATCCTCCTCCCTCAGCCTCCCAGACCTGCACCACCGCACCTGCTTTGATTTCCTCTTTATTCTTTTTAAAGTGTTTCCAGCTGGTATTCTGAACTCTAACTTTCTGAGCTTGACTTTTTGAATTCAGCAAACATTACCTCGTAAACACTGAAAAGACTGAACTCATAGCAGGAAGGGTTTTTCACGGGACCTTATCCTGTTTCTTTTCCAAACCTGAAGCTCTTGGTTACCTCTCGAATACTAAGTCACAATGCTCACTGCTGCTAAAAAGTTGATAGCTGCTGAACTTTAAGGAAGATCCACTGTAGTGAAGAAATAAGATCCTTGATTCAATACATTTGCCAGGACTTTCAGAAATGATGGAAATTAATATTGGAGTAGATTTGTCCACTACAAAACATATGCATTCATGTGCAGTGCCCCTTTCTTTCTGTATATTTTACCTCAAGCTCTTTGGCAAACACTTACAACTAAGGCAACACTGTCAGGAGTAGATTTCCTGTTGTTGGTGGTGGAAGTGTGGCGAGGTGATCCAGAGTCAAAGGGACCAGCTTCTACCGTGAGTACCCATCTCTGAGAAGCTATAAAGAGGGAAGCCAGCTGTTTCATGTACCCATCAGGTTGGTGTGTCATAGCCCCCCTCTGCTCATTTCAAGAAAAACAGCTGGGTTCATGCATTCCTTACACCTACTAATCACGGTGGGGGTTATTGTTTGGTTGCTAGCGTCCAGTTTTACTCCCAGTTTTCCTTTGGAGAACCACCGCATCAACAATCTCAGTCCATGCACTTGGAGCATTAGTGACCAGCTCCAGTGCTAGGTATGGCCTGTGATTCAAACCTGGCTCATCAGAATACTTCATTCTCTCAGACACAGCAACTGGTTCAGAGATGGGCACAAGTCCCAGTGAAACCAATAAAATGGTGTTGTAGTCAGGGTTTGCAAGGAAAACAATACAATACAGGACACATAATTTATAGAGTTATTTTGTAATAGTCACCCAAAGAGTCATATACAAAAAGTGCAGGAAATCTGTCCACACACTAAAGACCCAAAGAATCCAGCTGAGGGCCTGGATCCTACAGCAGTGTCCTGCATGAGTCCAGCTGAAGACCTAGAGCCCATGACCATGCCCTCATTAGTCCAGCTGAAGGCCTAGGGCCCACAACAATGTCTCATGCAAGTATATTTCATGGATCTGCACTGGGAAGGCCCAAAGGTCAGTGGTGGAAGCTAGAAAGTCTGCACCAGCGGGATGAAGGATCTGTGCCAGCAGGCTGAGGGATCTACCCTGGAGCCAGGAAGCGACGCTCAGAGTAAGAACCGGAGCTGCCCCGAAAGTCACCACAGCCATCCTCAGCGACAATGAGGTCCCGAGCTCCTGCGACGATGAGAATAGCCAAGTTCCTATCAGGAAAGCCAGCGCGACAAGCTCCTCGAGGAGAACCAACAGCACCAACTCTTCCTCACCAGTTCTCCTTTTTATGTTGTTGGCAACAGTCCTCAGGTGGGCCCTCCACACCCAGCACCACGCTGATTCAGTTCAGCTGGGTTTTACAAGTTGACCACCAATTGTCAATCCACCACAAATGGTATCCGGACAATTTTAAATACTTCTCAGAAAAAGATGTCTTATCTTTTTCTACTGGACTTCAGGTATGGGAATGTAAGCCTAGAGCTACTCATAGCCACACTGTCATCATGAGGGGCTACTGACCAAGGGTGGAATCAACACAGGGGAATCCAGTGGCTTAATAAATTCTCGTAAGAACTGAAACAACTTTTAGAATAAAGTAGTAATGCTTAGATGCTGACATGAGTCTGCCAGTCTGGTTCGTAGTTTCTCGTTCTCTGACCCCTACTTCCGTTATTGGGCGCTGACTCTCTTTTTCATGCCTATGGATTCTGCTTATTTAGGTTTTTGATTACTGCTTTCTCTGTGTGTGTGTCTCGGCTTCTGTGCTACTTTCCTATCTGGGTCCTGTTATGCATTCCTCATATTCAATATAAGTAAGTGGGTCTTATTGAGTTAGTTCTTCATTATCTGGTACAAAGGGCTCCTACTAGGAAAATATATACTTATAATGTTATATAAATATATTTCAATAAGTAGAATACATACTTTGAAATTTGTTTATTGAGCACCTATCATATGCTAGGCATTGATCTATGCCCATTAATCCATGTGGACTCATTTAATTCTCAGCAAAAATCCTATTGGGGAAGAACTATTATTATCTTCATTTCACAGGTGAGAAAATTCCAAAATGTGAGTAATTTAGGTCACACCAATAGGAGTAAAGGGGCAGTGTTCAGATCTGATTTTAAAATCTACATTATTAATGTGATGATTTTACTAATAACTAAATGTATTGATTTTTTCTACAGTGGCCCTGGGTAACTGGGCCACATCATGTCATAGGCTGCTGGCTTCCCTTCATGCTGGAGTCCATCCTCCAGGAAGGTCACCTCTGTCCCGTGGCTCTTGGTGGATAACATGCAAGAAGGGACACTGTCCTCTTTTTTCAAAGGGGCCTGTGGGTCAAGCATCTCCCTCAGAACTCATAAAAAATATACAATTTTTGTCTTTTTTTCCTTCTTTCAACAGAAATATTGGCTAAAGAACTATTGCTTTATGCTGGATTCAAAGGACATTGCTTGTTTCTCCTGAGCCCCACTTCAACCAGCCCACTCATATTCCTCTGACATTTCTTCCACATACATGCTTCATAGCACTTCTTAAAATGTTTACTTATGTGCATTGACTGGTATGTTTACTTTTCCAGTGTTTACCTTCTTCATTTCCTTAATGTCAAGGAATGTAACTGGTTTCATCATTCCTGAGTCATCAGCAGGTTTTGGCTGTGGTGGGTTACCTGTCTTATTTGCTTTTGTCATTGCTGGGACAAAGTACCTGACACCCACACGTTAAAGAAGGAAAAGTTTTGATTTTGGCTTACAGTTTGTAGAGGTTTCAGTCCACAGTTAGCTGGCTCCAAGGCAAGGCAGCATGGCAGAGGAGCTTTTTGCAGAGGAGAAATAGCCCATGGTGTGGCAGGCAGGAAGCACCAACCTTCCTTCTGCTTCCCTATTTTATTCCATCCAGGCTACAAGCTGGTGCCACCCACACCCAGAGTGGCTCTTCTGTCTTCAGTAAATCCATCTGTCACACCTAGAACTGTGTTAAACCAACCAGTGGACCAATCCAACATCACACACCCATGATCCAGTCACTCCCAAAAGCGCCACCTGTCAGTGCATGAGTGTTTGGGGTGACATCTAGATAAAAGCTATAATACTATCAATAAATACTTGTCACATAAATAAACGAGCAAAGAAATGAGCATTTGGATCCCTTATCTGGATTTCTCCCTGAAGAAAAAGAAAGTCTAAAATATAGGCAAAAAGAGAAATGACCAAGAACAATAACAGATATATTATTCAAGGTTCTTCAGAAAAACAGAACCAGTGAAGCTCTATGTAGATATATAGAAAAGGATTTTCTATGTGGGATTGGCTCATGAGATTATGTGGGTTGAAAAGCCCTATGTTCCATCCTCTGTAAGCTGAAGACCCAGGAGCATTGGTGGTTGTAGCTCTAGTCCAAGTCCGAGTCCAAGTCCAAGTCCAAAGGCCAGAGAACCAGGTGTTCCAATGTCCTGGGGCAGGAGAAGATGTGTGTCCTAGCTCAAGCAGCAGGCAAATTCACCCTTCCTCTGCCTTTCATTCTATTTGGGAAGCTTAGATGCTGCCTACTCACCTTGGTAAGGATGATCTTCCTTATTCAGTCAAATGATTCAAGTTCTAACTCCTCCAGAAACACCCAGAAATAACATTTTGCCAATTAGCTGGGCATACCTAAGCAAAGTCTAATGAACATATAAAATTAATCATCAAAACAATTGATTTAGGAAGACAGAAAATTATTATTTGGAGTGCTGCATAAGCTACAACAGTCAGGTCAAGCTGAATATTTTCTACGGTTAATATTGTAGAAGAGAGATGCTTATAGAGAAGGCAAACACGTGTTCTGGTTTGCTTAGGACAGTCCTAGTTTGCCCTTGTTGTCCTGCTGACTTAGTTGGGTTGGCATTTGTGCCTGGGTTAATGATGTGTTTGAATCTAAAAGACAACCATTGATATTGATAACCTATCTCCCTCCTCTTGATGCCTTCCTTTCAAGTGTAACATGTGGGCCCGTTGGTAACACCCAGTATGCTTGAACACATTTCAATGTCCCCTGACTTTCAGTCTCAGGAAATAGTGGGACGGGTATTTCAGTTGCCACCCATGACGGCTCCTAGGTGTACTGGCCAAATGTCCCACAGCCCCTACTACTTGCTTCAACATGTGCACCTGCAACTAGGGATCAGAAGGAAATACTATGGATTAGGTGCTTGTGAAATATCTATGGGACATAGTGTAACTGTTCTTTCTCAAAAATATAGATTATATTGACATTTATAATTCTCCTTTAAAATTTTTTTTAATCTTATTTTTCTCCTTTTTTTGGTAAGTATTTGTGTTTATGAAACTTTAATGTACAAGTGGCCTGTTAACCAGATACTAGGACCACCTATAGTAATTGGGATTCAATAGGCCAGAAGTTGGACCCACAGATTTCCATGTTCACTAAACTTGTTTGGGAACTCTAGTACAAATGGCTGACAAAGCATACTTTTAAAAAAGCATGCATTTTCTTAAGCAGGTCTGTAGAAGGGCAGTTGATTTCAGCTCACAGTTTTGGAGGTTGCAGGTTGATCTTGTGGCTTTTGGCCCTGTGGCATAGCAGCATATGGTGGAAGCATGAGGTGGAGTAAAAACAGTTTATGTCATGGCCAGAAAGCACAAGAGAGACAGGGGTATGGAGGAGCATCCCTCAATCCCTTTCAAAGACATGCCCCAATGACCCACTGGCCTTCCACTAAGCCCTACCTCTTAAAAGTTCCACGACCTCCAATAGAACTTTTCTGGGGACCAAGACTTTAACACATGGGGAGACACTCAAGATCCAAGCTATAGCAAATTTTGGTCCCTAGTGAGCATGTCTGAATGGGTCATGGAAGTGTGACCATGGACACTATATCTGGTCCCTCACTCCTTCCTCTGTGGCACTGTTCTCCTACTCTGCTCCCCGGCTGCCACAAACTAAGTACCTTTGCTCTGCCATGCCTGACTGCCATGATGTGTCTGCCTAGGAGCCAGCTGAACATGAACTGAATACCCTAAAACCATAAGCCAAACTAAATCTCTCCTTCTTTAAATTGCAGATGTTGGGTATTGTGTCCCAGCAGCAAGAGACCCGAGTAATACACCTAGTCTGCAACTGCCCAGGGTTCTGCTCACTGGTGGATAATGTTTTTTAGAAACTATAAAGATCTCACTAAATATTTAGTAGCAGAAGCGTGCTCTGTATGTATGATTTGTGTGTGATATCTATAGGCAGGCACATGTATGATGGCACCTGAAGAGAATAATAGTCAATAAAAACCCAGAGAGTATAATACTGATGTTTACTGAAAGTAATATGGGTGAGATAGATACAATAAATTTCAAAAAGTTCAATACCAAAAACGTGACTGTGTATTTAATATATATATATTTCAAATTTTCCTTTTTCTCTGAGCCTCTGAAAACATTTTTTTTCCTCTTTTCTTAAACCTACCCATCTGCTGAATTTGCCACACAAGAGGGAAAAATGTTCTGGGTAGGGTTGGATTTCAATAGTTTAAAGTCATTGTACTGAATTGGTTTTCAACAATAACAGCTACAAAATCTACTTTGTTCCTTGCAGGAAGGCTCATTTTGAATATATATATATATTTTTTGTGGGTACCGGGGGGTCGACCTCAGGACCTCGCGTGCCAACAGGCACCCGTGCCGCTGAGCGATATCACCGGCCCCTTTTTCGTATGTGGGTTCCGGGAGTCGAACTCAGGCCCTCGCGCTTGCAAGGCAGGCACTTACGCTGCTGAGCCATCTCACTGGCCCTCATTTTGAATATTTTTTGACCGTTATGGTGCCCAGCTGATACAAAAGTGAAGCAAGACATATGCTTCTTGGAGTTGGGGCTCCTTGAATCTCCAGGTTTGTACCTGTGTTTTAGGATGGCCAGCCAGCCGGAAACCAAACAGCCACATAGAACCAGTGTTTGAAAACTCTGCAGCATATTTCAGCTTTAGGGGCTAAACAAAGCAAACCAACACTGGTAATTTTTAAATATCAGCATTTGGAAAGAACAACAAAGGCAGATTCCAGTGATATCCCTCAGTTTTGATGTAGCAGTGAGATGCAGCACAAAGAGCTCTTTACTTAAAAGGAGAACATTTAGGTTTAGGTCCTACTCCTTTGTTTAATAGGCATATGTCATAATTTGAAGGTGTACACCTTCTCAAAATGTGTACGTTGAATGTAATCCCCAAGGTGAAAATATTAAAAGGTGGGATGTTAGGAGGTGATTAGACTGTAAGGGCTACACATTCATAAATTGGATTACTGCCCTTATAAAAGGGTTTGAGAGAGAAAGTTTGTTCTTCCTTTACCCATTATACACTTCGATGCGAGGACAAAACTTTCCTACCCTCCAGAGGAAATAGCAACAAGGCACTGTATTGGAATCAGAGACTGAGCATTCACCAGGCACTGCCAGTCAGTGTCTTGGTCTTGGATTTACCAGCCTCCAGCACTATAAGATGTGAATTTATGTTACTTACAAATTACCCAGTCCATGGCATTTTGTCATAGCAGCAGGAATAGACTAAGGCAGTGTGTATGAGGAGTATCACGTATTCTGGTTAATTACCTAATGTTTTAGAATTATGTCTATAATTTGGGATGACAATAGGTACTATATATCATGATCATTATGATGCAAGTGAAACCCTATGGAAAACAATTTATAAAAGTGACTGATCCCTGCACAAAACTTTGGGTTTGGATCCATGAGTCCCTGAAGTAGAAGCAGGTATGGGTTATGGGGAGAACTATCTTGAATATTGAAGATGAAAGAGGCTTCTGTGTATTGTTTTGTGGTCTGAATTCCTGTGTTTGCATTCCTGGCTCCACCAGTTTCTAACTAGGTGTTATGGCTTGTGTGTAGATGTCCCCCCACAGCTTCATGCAGTCATAGGTGGAGCTTTTTTCTGAGGAGGTTGGATCTAGAGTGTGTGATGCTGAGATTGATTCATGGTGCAATGCTAGGATCAAAGGCACTAGGATTAAGGGTGTGAGTGCTATTTGTCCTAAGTAGCCTGGATAAGAATGAGCTATGGTTGTCCCTTGTTGCTTTGCTACCTTCTGCCCACCATGAACTGATTCTCTCTGCAATGCTCCTCTGCAATGCCACCCTGCCTTGGAGCCAGCTGATTATGGACTGAAAGCTCTATAAACTGTGAACTAGGTAAACGTTTCCTCCTCTAACTTTGGGTGTCAGGTATTTTGTCTTAGCAATGAGAAAAGTAATTAAGACAGGAGGCAACCTCAATACCTAAAACAGGGGTGAAGTATAGGATTTATTTTCGTTATGATTTCAGAATAACCTCTAAACTGGCTGGGTGAGTGCCTGGCATACATTAACACTAAGTATTATTAGGATTCTGTTGCTGGATTCCTAAACCACAGAAGGCCTGACTTCAGGGAGTCCCAACATCCCAGGTTTAGTTACACCAAAAATGATATGGGAAAAGTAATGGTGCAAAAGCAAGGAAGGAACTTTATTTAGGATAGCCATACCAGGAAGACAAAGGGACCAAACATTTTAAGCCATGTCTTTGGAGATCCAGACAGGAGCTTTGGGTTTAAATAAGGAACAAAGCAGGGGGCATGGTGGTTGCAAGAGTATACATAATTGGTTGAGTGATAATATAATATTACTGCTTCTGTCAAGCCCCTTGGGAAATCTTACTAGACGGGGCAATTCTATGCCTACCCTGAGATCATCACTCTTGTTTTGGCGGGGAGCCTGAGTTCCCATCATGGGGTAATTGACCCAGTTTTGGGGTAGACTCATTATGGGATGATCTGCTTGCAAGGCTCTGCTGGGCTCACTGTTTCTGGAATCCAAGGCGACTGGAGGAGAGACCTAGGGATTGAGATTAAAGGGGAAATCAGAAAGTCTGGGTACGGTTACTTCCTTCAGATTTAGGGCAGTTGATTGGAGACTTTTAGATGCTGTTCTGGTAGTCTGGAACAGGACGTTATAAAAGCTGACAGCTAACAATCTTTTGATTATCATGCCCTTCAAATGTTGTAGTTACTCTTATCTTGATGGCTTCAGCTTTGAAAGGGAACTGTTATCAGCTTCAGAGGAGCACTCCTTAAATAATTAACACATGTACATGCAAAGCTGAGCAGGAATCTGACCTAAAGTTGCAAGATTAGTAAAGAAGACAGGTACAAAATAAGGGCAGAGATGCTAAGCCTTTTTCTTGCATTTAGTTACCCATTGGGCATCTGCAGGTCCAAGTGAAGAGTCAATGCTTCTAACAAAAGCAGCCTCTGGGTCCTTGTTACAACGCCTCTCCAGGAGACACAAGATGAAAATCAACGTATTATATATACTTCATTAACTTGGAACTTTCTCTTTTGGTCCTGGAATTTTCTCTTTGATTCTGAAGCTTTGAGAATAATCATTGAGACATATGCTGGTGACCTTTCCAATCCTTTTCTTTTTAATCCTTTGATAAGAGTGGTTTCAGTAAACTTTCTAGGGTAGGTTTTTTTAAAGAATCCTTGGAAGCACAGATGTCCCATCTATACTTATTGTGGGAGAGGGTGGGGAAGAGAGGTCTAGTTGTTGAGTGGGGTGGGGGTTTCCATGGACAAAGAAGGTTTGGAAAACTCTGGGCCAACTTTTTTCTGAAGAATTTCTTAGAGACCTTAGTTATTTAACAAAACTATTTAGTACTTATTAAACACTAGGGTCGGTTGTGTTTTATGTATATTAACATACTAATCCTATTAAGTAGAAGATAGTATTTGTTAGGGTAAATCGAGGTACAGTTGAGACCACCAAGACAGGCAGAGTTTAAACAACATGAGAGGACGTTGCTGCAGACTGGATGCGGCTGAGCCAAGGACGAAAAGACCATTGGCCCTGAGCAAGGGAAGAGAGCGTTTTATAGAGGAGTTTAGGTAGGGGAGGGGGGCATTGTTGAGGGGGGTGCAAAATTTTGGCTCTCTGAGTAGGGGTCTAGGGCTAGCTGACACACAGGGCAGTGTTGGGTATGGGGAGGTTGCTAGCAGGCACAGCGCGTTTCTTGTGGTTTTTTGTGGAATAGCTCTCTGCAGGTTGAGCTGTGTGGGGCAGCTGCTGGCTTCCTGTTGAGCACCGTGCTCCTGCAGGTGTGACTAACAGATCTGCTTGAGGAGTTTTTCTCTCCCAGCTGGGCAGGCCTCTAGTTCAGAGACCTGACAGTATTATCCTCACTTTACCAATAAGAAAGCAAAATTCAACACATAGCTGAAGGTCTCACAGCCAAGAAAAGGAGAATCCTCTTGTTCTGGCTCCTGATTTGTGCTTTTAACCTCCTTTGTGTGCTAATAGAAAGTTTGAAGCACCAAGAGGGAGCCTGGCTTGCCTTCACACTCAGCAATCCCCTCCACTTATTTAACTGAAGCACAGCATTTACTTTTCTCCTCCAGAATGTCTAGTTTTCTCTATAATGCACTGGTCCATGGGGAAGGAAATTTACCTTTATTGAACAATTGCTATGTGTCAAATTTGCTGCTAGAGTTTTCTTCCCAACAGTGATGGGTAGTGAGTGTATAAGCAAAGCTTTCGCTTGAAAATGATTGACTGTTTGTGGATTTGATTATCTGGCCTGATCATATGCCATAGCTGTGTAGCTAATCCCACCTGCTGAAATTTCCTCTCTACAGGACACAATTATTTATGTTATCTGCCAGAAAGAAATAAACAGGGTGGTGGGGCCGTAACAGCAATCTCAAATTAGATCACAAATTATTTCCTAAACAACCAAGCCCACCCTTGAGCTGAAGGTTTTTACGTAATATACAGCCCAAGGGTTCCAACCGCTGAAGGTAATCCATCTCCCCTGGTCAAGCCCTAGCCAGGCATCTCAGGTTCCTTTCTTATTCAGCCCTTTCACTACTTCAAAAAGCAATGCCAATTGTTCTAGAACTCAGTTTTGTCTCTGCAAAGAGAATTTTTCACCTATCGCCTGGAAACTATAATCCAAAGTGTGAGAGAGTAAATTCAGAAGATAGAAATAAGCACATTACAGTCACTGAATTCTTCAGAAAGTTAAAGGAAAAGTGCATACAGTTGAAATGTAATGAAAAGTTCTTTTATAGCTGCTATAAAATATAAGAGATTTGAGCCACAGTGTTTGGTTGATTTAAGGCAACCTAGGCTGAACAGGGAGGCTGAAAAATGGGAAAATGATCAGTGTCTCAAAGCTCAGTTATTCCCCAACCCTAAGTGACAAGGAAGCCTTGTCACTTTCTTGAAGCAAGCAAATTATTTGTTATAACTAGTTTGCTTTGAGTCTTCTGTTTCGCTCAAATACGGTTGCTGATGCTAATGAGAAAATATCTCCAAAAAACTCTTAAATACGTGGAATAAATATATGTTCTGCTATGCCTCACTTACTTATCTCTTTAAAACTAAAAATTCAGAGAGATTTTGTGTGGTCTGTTTTTATGTTTTTATTTATTTATTTATTTTTTTAAAGTAGGAAATACTTTAAATGTGGTTGGACTGAACTGGAAGCTTTATCCGTAAGAGTTGATGCTGTCTTATCAGCCTTTAAGGGGTTCCTAGAGAACAGTAAGAAGCAGGCAGGGCCGGGGTTGTAGCTCCGTGGTAGAGTGACTATTTGGCCTGGGAGTGTTCCTGGGTTCAATCTCCAGATTTTGGGAGAGGGCAAATCATGGCAATGAAAGCCCTGGAGATTTAAAAGAACAAAGCAAAACAAAGCAAAGAGATAAAATATCCCTGACTCCCAGAATGTTCACTTTCTTAGAAATTTTTCTTTTAAGAATTACTTCACAATGTTGATATGTCAAACGTAAGAAGAGGCAATTTTCTAGAAAGCTATATAAAAACAAGAAAATGTTTTTATGAAAAAATAATTAGTTACATAGAATTACAGGTTTTCCTATTTGATACCAACCAAACATGGTGTTCACATTCCTAATTAAAAACAGGCTTTTTTTTGAAACCAAGGATCATATATCATGCAGTTCTGTAAGGAGAGGTGTGAACATCTAGCGAAGTTAATAATGTACATAGATTTTATGAATTTATCTTCTCTTTTTTTCTCACTATCCTGCCTTTTTACTTCCTTTTTGTTCAACAAACATTCTGCTCTTTGCCCATTATCTCACGTCCTGGATGTAGCAAAGAAGAAAACTAAAGTTAGGAAATAAATTACTTCCCTTTCCAACTTTGTCTTCCAGAAGCCTAAGCATTTGGGGGCACTTAGATGATTTTTACAGTGAGGTACAAAGGACTGAATTCCTGATTGTTAGACTGCCAAAGAGTCCTGGGCACAAAACAGGAAAGCTTTTCACTCATCTGTAAAGAGAGTTCCTTGGCTGGGTCATGGGCAGGGGAGTGGGAGTATCCGGGTTTGCCAGAGATAGAGACCAGAGTAAGTGCCTAGATATTACATCGAGGAAAAAGCTGGCCATCCCCAGGCATGCCAAACTGGGACCACAAGCAGCCTGACAAAACTCAACCAGACCCAAGGATGTCCCATGAAAAGGATATCAGGAGGGACACTGCTGAGTTTCAGAGCTAGAAGGTAGCTACATCATGTCCACTGACCTGTACCTTCTGACATTTCCCTGAAGTAATCTTGACCATGGCTTCTGCCTAAAGGAGATGCTAAATATCTTTTCAGTGATATACCTTAGCAGTGGGAAAACACCTTGACCAGGAAAAGCCATGCAATTCGTTCATTCACTCATTCAATTATTCATATATTCATTTACTCATTTTAATTAATTCAATAAATGTTACTTGAATACCTACTATTGCTAGGTGCTCTTGTAGGCACTGGGCATAGAGGAAAATACCTCCTTCACCACCTCTGATGTTGGTTATAGAGCAGAGCCTGGGAAATCTACCTCTGTGGAAAAATCTACTTACGTCCTTTTACCAGTGGTAGAGATAAAAACAAGCTAGCAATAGTGTTGTTGGGTGGGGTGAAGTGGTACCATGAGACAATGGCTAGAAAATTATGGAAATTAGTTCAGTTGTGGAGGGGGTTTCTGATCAGTGTATTCTGAAAACTTAATAACAAATACTCTAGAAATAATCTCTATAGCAAATGTGGGATAGTGGGCAATTCTAGAGTTTTAAAGTTAGATTTAGGAGTTTTGTATATAAATTAAATTGCTTTCCAGAAAGTTAGACCCCATTGTTTTTTCCAATTATGGTGTAAGTTGGTAGAACCACTGCACAATATCTTTGATAGCATGATTAGCTACTTCCTAATCTGATGGTCAAAATAGCATCTTGTTGTCATTTTTAATATGAACATTAGATTTCCAGTGCCTTGGAATATTTCTGCTTTCTGCAAGCACCTCACTTACTAAGCTTCTGAGACACTCTACTAATTGCGTTCCCTTTTTCCACTGTTAGCTTCTCTTTAGTCCAACTTCTCCGTGTTGGAGTGTCCCAAGTATTCAGTCACTAGGCCAAAGTTTTACTCTATCTATAGTCATGTCTTAGATGATCTCATTGGGTTCTGTGGCTTTAATTATCCTATTTATGTCAAGCACTGAATTTATATCTCCAGTCTAGACATCTTTCTTGACTTCGGAGCCATTAATTCATTTTCTGTTCTACAACTTCACTTGGATGTCTGTACTTCAAACACAAAATGTTCTAAACAGAACTTTTAATTTTTTTTTATAAATTTGTTCATTTTGTGGTCTTATCCATCTTTGTTAATGGTAACTGCATTGTTTCCTACTCAGGCTCCAAAACCTGGGGTTCTTGTGGACTCCTCTGTGTCTCGCATTCACATCTAAACCACTAGCAAACTTGATTCGTCTTTCAAATATCCGCAATATGCCCAATACTCACTGTTTACATTGCTCCACTGTAAGATGGACTGTTTTTACTTTGTTTTAACCCAGTTTTGAGGCTCTGGCTGGAGGGTGGTTTGTTCCCCCTTCTTGAAGAGTTGATTCTGTCACCCACCGGCCACTTCCCTTATTGGGCTCTCACTTGAGACCACTATACAATCACCTTAATTGCACCAAGGCCAGTTACCTGACAACTAAGAATACACCCTATGTTTTTGAGTCCTCCAAATTACATATTCACATTAACCAAGTCACAGGATGCTAAGCAACCTAGTTATTCCCACCCTTCTTATTCTATGTAAATTGCCCCCTACAACTCCTTGTTGTTGCCTTGTTCTGGGGTATAATCTATGCGGCTGTTCTTGGCAGACTTCTCCTCTTCCAAGCCATAAGTAACATGATTAGATGGTTAGAATTTTCAGCTCTAGGGAGGGGACAGGGGCTGGAGATTGAATTAATCACCACTGGCCCACAATTTAATCCATCATCCCTCTATAATGAAACTTCCATACTAACTCCTGAGTTGTGTCCTCTATAATGAACAGTAAAGTAAACGGTTTTCCTGAGATCTGTGAGTGATTTTAGCAAATTACCGAAGCTGAGGAGGAGGTCATGGAGAGATCTCCAGCTTATAGCTGGTTGGTTAAAAATACAGGTGGCCCAAGACTTTCCATTGGTGTATGAGTGGGAGGCAGTCTCATGAGACAGTTTTATTAAACTGTGGGGCCTCTGGTAATTCTAGAGAGTTAGTGTCAGAATTAAAGTGAATGGTAGGATGCCCAGTGGTTGTCCAGAGACTTGAAAAAAATGGTTGGTGTGGGTACACCTCTTCCTTTTCCCTTCAGTGCACATATATTTGGATTAGAAATGTTTATGAGTAAAAGGTTAGAGGTTAGACTCTGACTTAAGCTATCAATATAAACCTTGTTTTCATAAGTTTAAAACATTTTATGTTGCACAGACTTTATTTTAAACTACTTGGAGATATAGTGGAAATATTTTTCTCATTTTGTAAACAAAGAAATTAGGTGTAGACACCTGGAAAAATTTTAAAAATGAAACTCAGCCTGGCTGGATGGTGCATGCCTATAATCCCAGCACTGGGGAAGCTGAGGCAGGAGGATTGCCATGAATTTGACACCGGCCTGGGCTACATAGTGAGTTCAAGGTCAGCCTGAACTATGTAGCAAGACCCTGTCTCAAAAACAGCAAGAACAGCAACAACAACACAACTCAGAAGCATTATTTGATTTTCTGTAAAACCATAAATTACAAATGGATAGACAAGAAAGGAAGTACTTCTTCAAATCTATAACCCACTATTAGTTCCTAGTATTGACTCGTGTTTAAGTATTTAATTTTCTACCACTGAAGATTTTAAGCTCCCTCCCTTTTGCTTTTCCATATCTTAGACTGAGGAAAGGCTCATACTGACTGAGATGATGGAGAAAAACGATCCTCAGGGAGAAGGAATAAGACTGTGAGGGTAGCGGCTTCCCACCTGTGCAATTTCTAGTTTAACTGCTTATTTTGCAATCTATCCATCCAGCTAATTATTCCCCTTTGTTTTTGCCTTAAATTAATCTTCTTAAGCACTAGGATAGCATTTTCGTTATTAAAATCAACGAGTCTTGCCCAGACAAAAATAACGATAACATAGCTGTTACTAAGTATTAAGGTCGAATGTGAACCTAAATATTTTTGATCATCATAATCCTTGGAAGTAAGTAAGTACTTTTACCCTCGTTTCATCCATAATGAAACTGGGCTTTGAGAGGTCCATCAAACCTTGTCACAGAACTCATCCCCTTAGCTGTCACATGAGTAGCACTGATTACTACTGATAGAGAGAGAAGATTGGTCTCCAGAAGTTGACATGGGTAACTCGAGAGCAGATGTTCCTCAGTCAGCTCTTTATGATCTAGGGATCCTGGTTGATGTTTATGAGAAGGGCAAAAAGCACCCACAGTCACACCTTCCATCCAGTTTTAGTAGGTGTTGAATGTTTTCGTGCCTCAGAGCGATGGCTGCTAGGTCAGTTATTTGTGGTGGTTTTACGTCAAGGAAATCAAACTGACTAGAGCAATCTGTGTGAAGCAAGTGAACTCCCACCCCAGCGCCTCAGTAAAGCTTCACATCAGGCTGTAAAGTAAAGCTGTGAGAAATCCACAGAGCTGCTCCCCCTCCACACGCCCCACTCCTCGCCAGAGTTCATTGCCTCATCTGCAACTGGAGAGTCTCCTGGGATATCAAAGTCCCTTTTTAACTTTTCTCTCTGACACAAGTGCTCTTCTTCTATTTGCTCTACTGCTGTTTAACCTGCTGGGATCTGGTCTTGTTCAAATAACATACGTCTTTCAAGATGACATCTAATTAAACTCCAAATGACACAGTTTTACAATGGGATACTTTTTTTCTTTTTGCAAGTCATGGTTTCTCTCCCTTGTAATGTACTTTTTCTTGTTCAATATCTCACTTCAAGCACCCTGGTCCAGATTTGAAACACTGTAGAAAGAAATAGGATGCTGTGTGGCATTTAGAATAATTTATGCAGCCCATCTTCTAGGCTTACAGCCAAGCTTCCAGCAGGAGAAATTTTGCTTTGCATTCTATCAAGGTTCACGCCACAATGAATCCTTTTGGAAAACTATCTAAATTGCAATGTTCAAAGAAAATTCGGGAGAAAAAAAAATCCCAATATGATTCTGCAACCCTGAAACGTTTGTAAAGTTCCCACACAAAAAAAGTTACGATACTATCTGGTAGAAGTTTAAAGTCTGTAAGTAAAGTTTGTTGCAGCGAGGAGAGTAATGAACATTTAAGAGGGGTCAATTAACATTTATCAAGAGCTGTTGGCATTTCTAGAGTGTATTTACTCCGGGAGGCCAAGTGAATCGGTTGTCTTCAGAGGGATAACAACTTACAGAAAATAAGTCTATCACTACTATCTGGGGACAGGGCTTTTCATATATCCTGGAGTTGAAAACTCTATGGGAATCTCCTTGATTTTCTCTCTTGGACACATTCTTGAAATTCCAAAATCTGTAATTGCCCAACATTTAGATTTGGAGAAGCAGATATATAGATGACATTTCTTAAAGTACTCACTGATTGGATCAGGGGAAGCCTCAGCTAAGGCAGTCGTTCCCTGTCTGCATGTTTATCTTTTCCCTCTGTCTGCGCTGTCTTCTTTCCTGTTTGTGTTCATGCTCACTCTAGGGCATGGGGTGCACTTCTGAAATCTGCCTCCTGTGAATGGAGCCTAAAGCAGTGTAACAAACTTGTTCGTCTCTGCTCACAACCAGATCCTCCCATCTCTGAGGCACAAGCCATGCTTCCTGGCTCGAAGCACAAATGCACTTGAACTACGAGACTGAGATCTTGGAACACAGAGCCAGGGTCGTGGGAGCCAGTTGGCCTCCTTTGTAACTGACATCTTCACAGTTTCCCTGATGACTAAATCAGGTGTTTATCTGCTTCCCCGGGGGGGGGGGGGAGCTCTGCAGCTCTGAAGCACTTGAGCATACTCTCAAATTATCCAGCAGCAGTTTGAATTCACTCTTTGAAATCCTCTGGAATCGTGGAGACTTTGTCTTTGGTTTCTGTCATTCTTGACATTCAAATCCCCAAGGGATCTGAAGTCTAGTTCTGCCCTTTACAGTCATTTGACTGTCCCCACAGTGGTGGCTCTGCAGTGCGTTTGGTCCCCATCTCAGGATGGAATCCTTTGACCTTTCCAATTCCTTGTTTAATTCAAATTTGCTCAGTTTTGTTATACCCATGGATACTTTTGAGTGAGCACTTACTAATTCATTAATTCTGAGGACAACTTGATGGATTAAATATGAACCCTAAAGAAGGATGGAAGGAAACAAGCAGCTGTTAAGTCATCATTTCAGGGGTCACAGTTTAAATTCAAATCTCTCCACCCAAGTCCCAAATAATTTACTGATTATGTCTATAATACCCCCAAAGAAATTGATCATAAGGGTCATTTTCTAGCTTCATCATCATTAATGAGGAGAGTTAACTTCCACTTTAGGTGGTGTTAGTTGTCTGCGACATCATGGGTTTTTAGAAAACAGAAAAGGGGAGTACTTGTAGAGGATCACTAGGTTGAGCCCAGCCCGGGAAACTTAGCAAAACCCTGTCTCAAAATAAAAGATAATAAATGAGGGCTGCGGATGTATCTCAGTGCAAAGGGCCTGGGCTCAATCTCCAGCACTGTTATGAAGCAGAGGCCAGATTTGAGCAGACCCCTCCAGAAGGGCTGCCCAGATTTCCCCCATGTAATTCATCTATTTCTCTACCTACTGGGAGGTCTTTCTATGAGAGCTTGGATTGTATCCTTCTTCTGCTTCCAAGCTTTTGCGTGTGCTTATTGCTCTTGAGGTGAACTGTAAGGTCGTAGACATCATCAAGAGCCTAACTCTCTGGCTTCAGCCACTCTCCAGCCCTGGTTTCCTCGCTTTCCTGCTCAGTCCCTCTACTCAGAGCCCCCTTTTCCCTGGGATGCCTGTGTGTGGAGACCTCATCTGTCAAGGGCAAACCCAAAAACCACTCACTTTATGAGGTCCCTGCCTTTCCATGCAGAATTAACTCTTCCCTCCTGTGATTTCATTAAGTATTTCTTTCCTTCCCAGGGACCTATACTGCTTGATTTATCATATATATTTGAAGATGTTAGTCTTTTCCACTACTCTGTAGGTTAATGGAAGCAAAGACTGACTCTCTTTCCTTTTTTTTTTTTTTTTGTAGCAATCAAGCACACTGCCTAGTACAAAGTAGTCATTTAATAAACATCTGATACAACAAACCAAGTGAATGCTATGAATGTATGTCTGAAGCATTTGAGTCTGAAAACTGGTTTGGGACAGAGGACAAGTAAGGAGACCTGTATTCAGATTTATAATGATAGCTAATTTAAAAGCCATACAGGGCCAGGGATATAGCTCAGTGGCACAGTGCCTGCCTGGCAACTGCAAGGTCCTGAGTTTGATTTCTGGTACAAAAAAAAAAAAAAAAAATATGTACAATTGTTATTAACATCTTTGTTCTTTAACATCTCCCATTCAGGTTCATTTCCTCTGCATTATATAAAGAAATGAAATATACTAAATGATTGCTTAAGGCATTGACTTAATGTTTTTCTGTTACTGGGGAAAGTTGCATGATTTATATTAATAATCTTTCCTTTTTTGACATCATAAAGACTATTCACACCATTTAAAATTGAAGTTCTGAATTTACTCCATGATATCAAAGTTTAAGCAATACAGTCCAAAAGATCCATACAGAGGTTAAGATTGAAAAAAAAAAAATCATCATCGAATTGCACAGAGCAATTGCTCAGGAAATGCCACTGCCTGGAGACACGGACAGCTTTGGGCACTTCATGTGCTTCTCGGTCCTGGATTCAGGTGTGTGTGTACTTGGTGTTGTTAAAGAGGACAGTCCCAGAATGGTGAAGGAGAAAACAGAGAAGGGATATCTGGATTGAAACATCTCCCTTCACACATCCACAGAAGTTCCTGGAGGCACACATCCAAGCCCCTGAGAAATAGGTACAATCATTTCTAGGTTGAGAAAAGGGGGATGGAATAACGAGGAGTTCATAAAGCAGGACTAACAACAGAGGCAAGCACAGAAAGGAAGCACTTTAACTTCCTTAAGCTCGAGGATTTAAAGTGGCAGCTAAAATCCCATCTGTCTGATGCAGAATTCAACACCTGGCCACTGCAGTTGTGGGCCGGGAACAGTCTTCACCCAGTTGCATGCCAGAACATCCTGCACCCTTCGTTTGCTATGGTTCACTCTAGTTGGCTTTGGTCCCCATGCCAGAGCAGGTTTAGAAACAAAAATACTTTATAGCATGTCAATAACCTGGTGACTTTGGACTCTGTGCACTTGGTTTCTTCCACAGTAGATAAAAATGTGTTTGCAGACTAATGAGGGAAAGGAAACAAAAATATGTTGAAAGATAAGGGTAAAAGTACTTAAGAAATTAAAACAAAATGCTCATTTATTATGTTTAATATGTAGCCAAATATGACAGCACTGTTACACAAATAGCTCCCTTCTCCCCCTTCGAATATCCCAAATTTGTTGACTCCAACTGAAAGTGAAAAAACATGATTTAATTTTGAAAATAGCAATCAACAGCAGGAAAACAGGTAACGTTTGGTTACCACCAGCTTCCACACCTTAAGACATGTATTGTGTCTCGGAGACAGTCAATACACTGGATTTCTCATCAAATAATTATTAGGAAAAAAAAAAAAAAGATTTCCCACACATAGAATGCAGAACCTGAGTCCCTGCAGAAAACCTTAGTTTAAGAAGCTGTGTGAAGAAAACATTAATGAATTATTGCAATCATAATGGTCCCCAGTTAAACAATAAATGGTCACTTAATGGACAGCGAGGAAATACATTCAAACTTAGATCATCAAACTTTCAGTGAAAATAATACTCAGACTACAGAAGTATGTAACATCCGAATTACTGAATTTGAACGAAAGATTCCAATCAAGGGCGCACTGCTTTTGTTCTCCCACACATCAGTGCACGTTCAGATACAATCGTTTCTACATTTGCAGGCTCAGGTCCATCTGATATAAGGTCACTGTGAGTACGTGTTGTGCTACTTGAAATGACAGAAGCCAGCCTAGGAATGCCTCACTGACACGGCAGAGGGAATAGGAATGACGCCCAGAGGACTGGAAGAAATTCGGAATGCTCAGTTTTGCAAGCCTTGTATTAATGAAGTTTTGGAAGAGCTTTCGCAGCATTAACCTTCACCTGAAAGACAGACACGTCGTTGGTTGTGTGGATAGAGCTTTCAGAAATAGTGAGAAACCGACTGGCAGCGTGCTGTGCTCCACCACACAAGCTTTCTTTTTGTTTGGGGTTGACTGGGTTTTATAGGGTCAGATTTTCCTCAGTGTTCTCTTAGAGCGGCACCACAGTGAGCTTTGTAATTCTGACAAAGAGTACAATTATATGCACTTCCCAGTGCGTTACGAATATTCAGCGCACTGGTGCAACTGGCAGAAAACACAGACGGCGGCCCCTGCCCCCGACCCTCCCCGATTGCTCAACGTCTTCTTTTCAACCTTCAACATTTCAAATGACTACAAGCAGAATTGCCAGAAACAGTAGTAAATTCCTGGCATTTGCAGTTCCCATGATCCCGGCTGGCATGCGAAAAAGACTGTCTCATTTTCCCTTGGAAATAATGTACTTCCCAAGCGCTGTCCAAATGCCTCGAATCAGGCAAATGAGACACTTGTTTTGACCAGCCAATGAAAAGACTCCCGCCACTTCTAGGCGGGGGGCCCCAAGAAAGACCGAGTTACAGTAGACACGAGGTGTCTGGGTCTAAAGACACGTAATCGATTTCCCTAAAATGATTTTAACATTTCCTGGCAAGGGGAAGCTTTGATTTCTCTTAATGGTATTTCCAGAGGAGCATGGAAGACACTTGATGTTTTTTCCTGATAGAAATATGACAATCTGAGCATGTTTTTGTTCAAGCCACTTTAAAAATGGTTGTGCAGACCTCACCACATGTCTAGAGGATGGCACTGTTGCTTGGACCCTGAGATCATCAAACTTCACAGAGATGCAGCTCTGGAATCACAGATGAAGATGCCCTTTCTTATCTATCCCTTGGGAAAATTAATCATTTTATTTTGTTGCTTTTGTGCGGTTGGTTGGCTCATAGTCTCCGATAAAGGAAACCAAAGAATATGATAATGCCTTTTTTGAGTTAGAGGGAAATAAATGGAAAATTTGTTTTTGAAAATAATAAGTAACCCAGTTCCCTAGATTAAGGGCCTCAGTGGCATCAAGATTGGTGCTATAGAAGAGGTCCAGTGGCTGGGTTGTAGGCTAACTGGACACATCCTGTACCACACGGAACATGGCTCTTAGCATCACTTGCAGAATCTGTGCTCCAGTATCTGCGGGTCCAAATGACCTGAATTTGAGCTGATCCTTACTGAATATTCTGAAGAAGTTAAAAACTCTGCCTGATAGTACATTTAGCGCTTTATTTTTTCAACAAATCATCTTTGTTCACCCACCACTGTGTTTACATCACCCTCAATACAGCAAACTTCTAAAATTAGTTTATGCTATGTATTTATTTGGTAGGTACCAAAAGTTTACAGCTGCGTGATCAGTTATGATACTTCAGTAAAATCATGAATATATGTATTTTAATGTCAAGGAAAAGAGAGATTGCTGTTAAAAATCCAAATCTCAGAGGGACAGATGGAAGTCATTGAAAATTTTCAACTAGAATAAAAACGAATATAATATTACTATCTGACGAGTTATTTTTTTTAACTTTATTCTACCAGGAGAAAAAAACTTGAGTAATTTTTTTTTTTTTGGTGGGTATCAGGGGTCGAACTCAGGACCTCGCACGCCTGCCAGCAGGCGCCCGTGCCCTTGAGCAATATCACTGGCCCTTTTTTCGTATGTGGGTACCAGGAGTCGAACACAGGACCTTGTGCTTGCCAGGAGGCGCTTATGCCGCTGAGCTATCTCACTGGCTCAAGTAATTTTTTTTTTTTTTTTTTTGTGGGTACCGGGGGGTCGACCTCAGGACCTCGCGCGCCAGCAGGCACCCGTGCCGCTGAGCGATATCACCGGCCCCTTTTTCGTATGTGGGTTCCGGGAGTCGAACTCGGGCCCTTGCGCCTGCCGGGCAGGCGCTTAAGCCGCTGAGCCATCTCACCGGCCCTCAAGTAATTCTTAAATGTTAGTAAAATCATAAATTAGGTAAAGATGGGTACCGGCTTGTGGTTTGCATTTAATTTTTTCCAGCCTTCTATCCTGGCTATAAACTAACATAGAATCTTCACTGTGGAGAATTAACTAGAAATTAATATAAAGTAATAAGTTTTGAGCAGTTTACTCTTTTGGGCATCCTTTGGTTATTCATAAAAATATGTTATCAAGAAGCCAATGATAATGTGTTCTATCAACTTACAATAGAAAATCAAATTCAAGAAATAATGTGCTTTTACTTTAAGAGTTGCCATTTTGCTTCTCTGCAACAACCATTCTAAGAGCAATGGGCACTGGATGGTTTAAAGTTATGCCAGGCAATAATTAGGCAGATCCATTCCAAAGTTGAATCTAGAGGATCAGCTCACTTAAAATTTTTTTTTTTTTTTTTTTGTGGGTACTGGGGGTTGACCTCAGGACCTTGCCCGCCAGCAGACACCCGTGCCGCTGAGCGATATCACTGGCCCTTTTTTTTTGTACCAAGTAGGTTGATATGATAGCGGTGGAGTAGAAAATTATATAAACGTTTGAGGCTCTCCTAAGTTGAAGTTTTCTGATTTCCATGACTGCCTTACGAGAACATTCCCTGGGTGTACTTCTAAATATTCTACAGTCATAGACTTTGTAATTAACGTTTTCAATTTGTATCCATATTAGTAAATTTGTAGCAAATAATTATGAATGCCTTTAAAGTCTGAGTCGATCTTAGCAAACGAATAAATGGAGGCCCGATAGTCCAGTTGGGAGTTTGCTGTTGATTTGGGGATATTTTTAAGGGGCTGTCTTTGATTAACTTCATCAAGTTTTTCAATCAGTGCAAAAAACAGACAAGTACAAACTAATTGGATTCAGCATTATCCATAGGAAATTGCCGGCCCTACAGGAAAACTGACATAAGGCACATCAAATGAGTATGAACTTTGGCTTGGTAGTTTAAATATTCCAACTCTGCATTACAATTTTCAATCATTTAGGATAGTCAAGGTTTTTTTTTTTTTGTCCCATAGAAAAACAATGAAATAAATCAATATTACCACTATTGCTTTAGGCCCAAAACTGATTGGATAATAAAAGAGAATATTCTGATAATGTGAATAAGAAAAATTTCAAGATATAAAAATAGAAATACAGTGTCCAGGTAGACTTAAAATTAGATTTACTCAGCTTCATCTTCTATGTACACTGAGGCAAAGACTAAGGAACAAAATTTTTGTAATGTGTGCAATGGCAAAAGTAACTCCCCCGAAGCAAATCTGTGAGATGCTGAAGCTGTGGGACTTCAGTGTCCAGTCCCTGCAGTGAATGCACAAACCACTGCCATGGTGACTGTAATAGCAAAGCATAATTACCAAAGGGCCTCGTCCCTAACTATGCAAAAGCCAATTTCTAAGTTTCTAGAGATAATTAGTCTTCCACTCGCCTCTCAATAAATTTGTAGGATGGAGAAATCAACAAATAGCTAAGGATGATTTGGAGTTATGGTGGTGTGTGGGTTTTGCAGTCTCTTTTAATAATTCAAAGAGTTTAACATTCCAAGTCTTGTTTTAAAAAACCTACCTATAATGATAATTAAATGACAACAGAATAAAAAATTCATTTGGCTCCTTTTGGCATAGTGGTTTTAACCAGGGACGGGTTGGTCAATCTCTCCCATCCTTTCCATTCCAGGGGACATTGGCAGTTCCGAAAACACCTTCGGTTGTCATAACAAGAGAGGATGTGTGTGCTACTGTCTAGACAATGAAAGCCATAAAAACTACCAAATACGCTACAAAATAGAGAGCCACTTCCTCCACACCAAACAAAGAATTATCAGGCCTAAAATGTCAATAGTGCTGAGTTTGAGAAAACCTGAGATGGTCCGATGAATGATGTAACAATCATACACACCTAAAGTGCAAATGCTTCTTTGATACACTGGTGCTTCTAAGGGCCTTAAAATAATGAGGCTCGCAATTCAAAATCCACAGAAGAAATACTGGTGCAGGAAAGTAAAACTTCAACTATTGCATCTGCTTAGAAAGAATGCAAGTGAACTGGAAAGGTTTCCGCATCAGGGATACCTTTGAGTAACTATTTTTCCTGTACTTGAAATCAACAGATCACTTGAAATACAGCAAATAGCACACATGTGCCATGGTGTATTATATTTCATAAACATTGTTCAGGACAAATACTTTAGAGTTTTCTAAGCAGAAAATTTAGAGTAATGCAGATCCTATCGACTTGCAAAGTTGTGTCTGACGATTTCATGGTGTTGTAATAGTCAGTTTACATATCTGAACTTTACTATTTGTAACTGTCACTGAATACAAGATGCAGCACAGTAACTTGGTTCTAATAGGTGTCCAATAAATAGTTAAGTGAAGTAGTTATTGAATCAACAGAATAGAGGATGATCAAAGTGCTCTGTAAAATGTAAAGTGCTTTATAAACACAAGGTAATGTGAGTGTGTAATAGGCAATTCCACTGACCTCCCAATAACTGCTCTCAGAACTTCTTAGGGCAAAAATGTCCCAATGGTTTAAAGAACAAATCAAAATTGTGATTGAATGAGCATATTCGTTATCAAGTACATCTGGGAAGACATGAAACAAAGACAAATTTTAAATGGCAAAGATTAATAGTGGTGCAAACTTGGGTGGCCACAGATAGGGACGTGGGAGAGGGAACATGCAAAACCAAGTAAAGATTTTGCAATAGCTAGAACTTAAACTTGCTGGTGGTTATAGGGTTAGCAGCATTCTTAAGACAGCAGCATGGCAGAGTTCCCTGTGACAGGATAGAGCGGATAATCCACAGAGCGAATAGAATTAGTTTGGAGATGGACTGTGTTGGTTGGTCTTAATTTCTGATAAATGGATGTAGGCAATAAGAGTTGGAATAGAAATGACTGATGAGGAGCATTAAGTTCAAGACCTCATTCTGACACAGGGGAATTACTGTATCTCCTCAAGCCTTGGTTGTCTTATCACTAGAATTTATAAGTTGCGTGAAATGACGTCCCATGATTCTGGCGTATAGATGCTGATGATAAAACTGAGCGTGAGGACAGGAAAGTAAAAGCAAGAGAAATCTTTGGGAATTAGTGGAGCACATTGTAAAGTTTTTCCAGAGGAAAATTCTTGAAGAAATACAAAGTAAAAGAACTTTTCACAGGAGGAAGAAAATATAACCACAGGATGTATTTTTCAAGTAGTCTTAGATATTAATTTCTTATTATAGAATTAAAATGTCTTAAACCAAGGCATGAATACTAGAAAACTTTTTGTTTTATAGGCAATAGATATTAGGGACATTATATTTCCTCTATAATATTAGAGGAAATGTTTAGATGGGCAAAAAGGAATTAAAGCGATTCTCCTGTGTGTTTGAATGAACTCTCCTTTGACACTTTCTGAAGAAATGTACTGAATTATCTTTGCTTTTTCGATTTATGGACTATTCTCCCTTTGATTGCAAATTTGCACTACCACTGGACCAAAGGATGAGCTTATATAGATTACATTGATATAAGCTCTCAAAAGACTGTACATCTATACATTTAGTCAATCTGCACAGTAATCTTGCAAGGAAAACAGGACAAAAATATTTTTATTTTCCAAAATTACAAATTGAGACTCATGGAGGTTGAAGTGATTTTTCCAAAATAACATAGTGAAGACACAAAACTGTGTCAGCACATATTCTTTTCATCACACTATATGGTCTCCCTAAGATAAATAAATTCTTGGACATGTATATGAGCTACAAAATTCTCTCTCTTTCCTCCACTTCATTTTTCCTCAAGGACAGAGAACTAAAGGAAACCTCTCTATAATACATTCCAAAGGAATTTTCTGCAGTGACAGAAGTGTTTTATGTTGTACAACCAATATGGCACTCATCAGCCACTTGAGGCTATTGGTTATTTGGAATGTGACTAGTATGGCTGAAAAGCTGAATTGTAAATTGTATTTAATTTAAATTAATTTCAATATTACTAGCTATATGTGTCTAGTGGATAACACAGCTCTAGATAATACATGTGAGAGATGAGCTACTGGACTAGGTAGCTCCAGCCAAAATAATAATTGTGATCAATGGTACTTTACTATTTATTTTTCTATTTGTTAGTATATCCTAAGGTCCAAACCCTTCATAACAAACCAACATTATGATAAATGCCATCTAGTTGGTTTCTGATATTTTTCTTGATTTTGAATAACTTCATCTAATCACTATTATTTTTACAAATTAGGATAAAACAACTAAATTCCTCTATAGCACCATTTACCTGGTTTCTCCAGGTAAGTTTGTTATGTTCCTTTGTTGTTCTGTTGTCCTTATTTTTAAATTGTTGTTATTCTCTCTCTATGTTCATGGTATATTAAGTAATGTGCACATAATTCTCTCTAATACTATATATATACACATATACATGTACACATACATATACACATACATGTTTCAAAGCTATGGTGTCCATTATGAAATTTCCAGAAACTGTGTTTATCCTTCTTCTCCAGCAAATGAGCACCAAGAATAAACCAGAATAACAATAGAGTGAAAAACAGAATGACAGTCTCATGAGAGAAAGGGATTCAGCCAACATTTCTCCTAGTTACTTAGAGGACTCATATACAACACAGACTTCTCATTGCCTTTAACTTTAAGTTCTCCTAGGAAGTTTCTCCACACTCTACGAGCCTTTGTACTTCTAGTTTTCCCCTGGTAATTGCTGCTTTGGTTCATTGAACAATTCAGAGTTTTATTCACTGAAGAGAATTATCAGTTCTTTTGAATTTAGCATGAAAGATAAGCTCTGAAGGGTGTAAAGATAATGCTAATATTTGAAATATGTAAGGACTCAGATATAGATTTATATAACTGTCAATCAACTGCTGTTGGAAGCCACACCTACCATGAAAGCTCATGAAAGAAGCACCATCTTATCCTAAGAGGAGGTCGTCTATATGTTCCTTATGTATGTTTAGAATACCAGTTGCACCAGTTACATTGGCAAGTCATTTAGTTATTACTATCTGACCAAACCTACTCCAAAGAATAAGTTGGGATATTTCATATAAACTGAATGTAGCTATGGCAGAGAGATTGTCATTATATCCTTAAATCACTTTCCTCTTCAATTTTCTTTTTGCCATTATTAACTAAACAGTTTAGAAAAGTTACCACTCTCATCAGATACTTAAAAATGTAAAGCAAAATATATGTTGACAGAAAACAGCACTTATTTATGTTGGGGCACTGTGATGATCAAGTTAACGCTTTGTTAGTGGATCGATGCCGTCCAATGCAGACATTGTGTGCAGTTGCCAAGCTGTTAGTAAAAGACTACTTTGGAGACAGGACTGTGTTTTGAGACCTGAATCTGCAAATGTTGAACACTGTACCTTACAAGAACCAATATGGCACAGAACAGAAAAGTTCCACGGATCAAGATGTTGATGAAATTGTACACATAGTACCTGAATTTAAATTTTAGGAGCTCAGTACACATATTAAATACTTTCCTCCTCAAACAATGCCTTTTCTTTCTTCACTCATGGGGAATTTTCAAAATCTGGGTTGTGATTGTAGGGTAAATGGCATCTCCATCTAAGGAGCTTTTTGCATCTATTTCATTCAGGCAGGGAGGGAAGAGGTTGATATGAATGAAGTAGTGGATCAAATAGGCAGGGAAATGATGGGCACTGCAATGAATTTAGCCATTTTGCCAAGTGACATAAAAATATTCTAATATTAAGGATTATTTTACAACTCTACGGAAGTAATGCAGTGATGCATCTTGCATTTGTTTTGTCTTGATGACAAAATGCACTCAGAGTCACAAGAGCCTGCCTTGTGTTAGTTATAAACAAAAATATATTTATATATATAGAGATTTATGTAACTACTATGTGCTTTAAAGAAAATTACTGTATGATTCAGCAGGGTTATCTCATTCTTTTATCACCAGGGTTACATTGACTTGAATGGCTTCTTGGGAATCGTCAATGAAATGGGCTTTTCGTACTGAAATGGCAAAAAATTGAAAAACCCCATATGAAAATCCCTTACCATTTTGTCTCAAAAAATGATCAAGGAATTCTTTGTATTAGCTCTGTTTGTTTCCATCAGCCAAGAGCAACTGTGGCTTCATGGGACTTCCCACTTGGGAAATGGAAGCAATGCTTCTTAAAACCACACAGAGGTTTTATTCTGAGGCAGGGGAACGGAAAACCTCGTTTGCCACTCCTTCCTTCCCAATCCTTAGCTAAAAGTTAGGAAGTGTCACAGCTCATAGAAAAGGCTTTTGTTGCCAAGGAAGAGGCAGGCATAGTTTGAACTTCATGTACAGAGGAAAGATTCAGCCCATAAAGTAATGAATTTGTCAGAACAGATGGACCGAGAGCAGAAAAACAAAATCCTTTTGCCACACATCTGTTTGGAAAAGAGAAAATTTCTCATTTCATGTTTGGTTTTGCCTCCACATGAGCTACGGTTCTCAGCACACAGGAAACATTCGTCACTGTTCTTTCGAGGAAAAGGGTTCCAGCTTGGGAACACAGGCATCTTTGAGACATCAGATAAGAACATTCGAACTGAAGTTGTAGATCCCCTGTGAACTAAAGCTTTATTATTATTTTATTTTTCTCAATCCCTTTTCAACCCTGCACCTAAGCCAAAAAGCACTGCAATCTTGTCACACTTTGGGTAAGTCCACAGGAGATGTTCCAAGTGAACTACAGGTGTCATCCTGCTAGGGAATTGTATGTTCGGTGTAAATGGCATCTTGCATAAGATTTAGTTTTTCTTTTACCCTTCCTGGGCTGGGCTTGTGCAGAAATCTTGTCTTCTTCAGGCTACAGCAGCTTGGGGCTCCTGTGTATGTGTGTGTGTGTGTGTGTGTCTTAAAGATATAGGCAAAATTTTAGTCTTAACACCCGTAAGCCAGTACTGGTGCTATTCTGTCCTAGAAATTTTAGCACTGCTCTGATACAATAAAACCTTCTTTCTCTCCAACTGGTTCAACTTCAGCATAGGCAGGGTGTCCAGAGCCTCTTCGAAACTTCATTGCAGGCCATCTGCTTGGGCGTCTCTACAAGCAGAAATGAAAAAATAATGAGCATCAGGATGAAATCTTATCGTCAGAAAAATATATTTGCCAACTATTCTAGATTAACTTCTGAACTAAATTTAGCAACACATTAAATGATCTCTTTCTACCACCACAGTTGGAATTAATAGACATTCCCCTCTATAAGCCCTCTAAGCCGTGTGCTCCTATCTCCACTACGGCACTGTCTACTCCTGGGAGGTGACAGTCTTTTTGCCGCACCTGCCCCCACAGAACTGAGTGCAAGGTTTAATGCCTTATGCATATTTATGTCTGAAAAGCGCTCAAATATAAGTAGTCAAAGATACTATAATTAAAAAAAACAAAGCTTTTAATATATAGTCACTGACACTTTTTCATCTTTAGAAGTCAATACATATATCACTTCATTTTGTTTATTTATTAATTCATTCAAAACTGTAAGACTGCTCAGTTCTTCACAGTTCCTAGAAATGTGCTTCTAGTTAGGTGCTAGACTTCCTAGCAGACAAGCTGAGTGAACTATCAATTAATATCGTGAGAGTATTTATTAAACTAAGTGTACACACATCATTTTTTGTGCTTGAAAATTAAAGATGTCATACGCTGAAAATAGAGTCCATCATCAGAGGATGTGGACAATCTTGAGCCTATGAAGTTATATTGCATAGTAGACACTAGTCCTGAAATATTGCTTATTTGTATTGACAAAAAGAGAAATAGCTACCCAGCACTTGATCTCCCAAACAAACCTTCTGTGATTTACAAACAGATGTGCTGAAATGAATTATTAAGTTACAGCAGCAGAAGACACTAAAAATACATTTCATTGCCACAGTGACTAGAAACGATTACTCCATTTATCAAAGTGCTTGCAATTTTGGGGTAAATAAGACAATAAATCCTGAAGGAATTTTATTTCTATCTAAAGATTTTTAATGCAAAAAAAGGTTAAATATCAGTATACATATCCTGGCATTTGGTATCTTGGTAGAATTGCCGGTGATGTGCCGATATCAGTGATTAGTGGCTATGGAAGAAGTTTTTCACTTCAAGTTAGAATGGGTATTTGCTGTACATTCTGGAAAAATACCAATCAAGGTAATTTCATTCTGCCTACTAATAATACTACGCGCTGCTGCCTCTGTGACATTGTGTGGCCAGAATGCTTTACGTTTATAAGCTGATTAACCCCCACGAGGTTAAGTGCACTGACTGATCCTTACTGTGTAAAAGAAGAAATTAAAACTAAGGAGAGGGTCATGTAACCAAATAATGCGCCATTGTGGGACTGACACCATAGTCAAGGGACACACACCAAGCATCTCCAGGGGGATGGGTGCTGTAACTAACTCATGGTTACCCCAGTTTGGAGGAGAGAGGTCCACAAGCTGCAGTTCGTTGTTTACTCCCCCACTCTGTTTTCTGTGACTTCACAGCTGGTCTTTTCCAAAGCCATGATGGCTCTAGGCCAGCAGCATCACTAAGGCTTTGCTTCAAACTTCCATCTTCCCCAGTCCCAAATAGTGGTCGGTCCAGCTAGCCAGTGTCACCCTATGGACCACACTAATTTCCAGGCATGGCACTTAAGGACTGTGCTGGGGGTGACTCTGCATTAGACGTGAGTGCAGATGACAAGCGTGCTGTTAATGATGCTTATGAAATTAACGTTTTATTGAGCTCTTAACTATGGTTTGTTTGTTTTTTGCTTTCTATAGGTGATTCACATACAGGAAGTCATTTAATATCTGTAATTTCATCATCTACATTTTGCACAAGCCCATAATGCTAAAAAACGGCAAGACTAAAATAAAAACCATCTAATTCCAAAGTTAACTTTGCCCACTATAGAAATTACTTCTTAAAACTCAGTGCTTTATGCATACATCAGTATTTGTGAACATGGTTTTATTTTTATTTCAGTATCAAAATATACCATTATTATTACTTTTGGTATTTTGTTAATAAGTCAGGATTACTAAGTTAATGATTTTATTTTAGGTAAAAAGACTGCAGAATTTACCGTGTACTCTTTGAACTTATAGAGATCTGCAAAATAACATTAAAATGTTGAGCAGTGAAGCTTCCTCTGTTAAGACAACACGGACTTATTTTCATAAGTATTTACAGACCCTTAAAGAGAATTTTTCTTTTTTTTTGTTACTCATTTTAGAAAAAAAAAAAAAAAAAAACATAAATAACTCCACAAGATTTAAAACACCTGGACCTCTTCTCCATAATTTGGCTAAACTACCTTAGTATATCACATATATGCCTCCATGACCACAGGTGAACAAAATACAATAGTTATAATGCAACCACAAAATTATTCAAGAGTGCTTTTTTATTCAGGCAAAACTGAAAGCTTACACTTACTTCTACAGCAATTTACTAAGTTAAAGAAAGGACATTCTCCATATTAATACAGTATCTTAAAACTTACATAGGTTGTTGAATACCCTTAATCTGAAAATCTGAAAGCTAAATACATAAAAACCTGAAACTTTTTGAGGATTCATCCGATGCCACAAATAGATAATTCCACGCCAAATAGCTTTGCTTCATGAATAGAATTATTTAAAATATTTGAAAAATCTCTGCCCAGCTACATGTGTAAGGTACATATAAAACAAATGAATTTTGCACTTGAGTTCAGACCTAACTTTGAGATACCTCATTATGCATATGCAATATTCTAAAATCCATAAACAATAAAAAGTTATGAAACACTTCTGGTCCTGAGTATTTTGGATAAGAGATACTCAGTCTGTAATGAAATCTAACAAATGTCATGCAACTGGAGTTTTAAAAAGTTGTCTTTGGCCGGTGAGATGGCTCAGCGGCTTAAGCGCCTGCCCGGCAAGCGCGAGGGCCTGAGTTCGACTCCCGGAACCCACATACGAAAAAGGGGCCGGTGATATCGCTCAGCGGCACGGGCGCCTGCTGGCGCACGAGGTCCTGAGGTCGACCCCCCGGTACCCACAAAAAAAAAAAAAGTTGGCTTCATTTTACATTTGTTTACAATTCTTTGATGACCCAATCTTAGCTCTAAAAGTGCCAAGCAAGTTGTAACAACTTCAACAAAATTCTGTTTTCTTTGTAGAATATTTTGACAGAGAAACAGGCAATGTCATCACACGTCACAAAACAATTATGTGATTATGAATTAATCGTTTGATTCTCCTGGGGTTTGTTTCTTCTTCTGCAGAAAGGACCAAAATTTTGCCCTCTAGAATCCTAGGTTCTTAATTCTCGCTTGCCTGAGGTAATTGACTTTAAAGTCAGGGAAAAGATCAGAACTAAAAATAGAAACAACAAACCCTCTACACTGCAGTTCTAATCACTGCTCCTTCTTCTTCACTCTATTAATTTTTATAATTCCTAAATTTAAAGGGAAATTATATAAATTAGTTCTAACTGAAATTGCTTTTCTGTGTCTCTCTGCAGCTGATCAGAGATAGCTGTATAAACGAAAATAATAAGCAACTCACACTTTACCAGACTGAATATTTAGTTCTCATAGAAAAGTCCTTAATGTGGGTGCTATAATCTAAACCATCTACTCAGTGGACCAGGAAAGGAATGGATGAAGGATCTGGCCCTGCCACAACCTTGCAAATTTATACAATTTGCCCTTTTAGGGAACAGAATATATTAAACTTTTTTCTTGAGGCTTAGGCATTTCCAAATCTGTGTTCTTTTTAGAATGCCTAATTCAAATTGTTACAGAAACTGGTGGAGGCCCCAGGGTCACTTGCTAACTGAGCAGGACATATGCTGAAAATTGCAGAATTCAAACCAGACTGTAATGTTAACTCCTTACAGAGCTTCAGGATGTAATGCCTTAAAACATTATGGGGTGTAATACGTGGGTGATCTTTAATTTCATTTCTGAGAATTATTTATGGGATTAATCACATTCAGAAGAATATGTTCACTATGATATGTTAGCACTGGGGTGGGCTGTGCAGGCAGGAATTCTCCCTAATTACTCCTTTAGTACTATTAATTGAATAGTCATCCAGATCTGTCTCAATGGTCATGGCAAGATAACTAGCTGAAATATCCACAAACCAACCTGTAGGGTTCCCTCAGCCACAGTGCACACAAGGCTGCAGCAGGAGACCTCTCTTCCCCTGCAGAGTGCAAACAGACAGTGCTTTTCGTTGGGTTGGATGAGCTTTTGAAAAGAAGTTACAGCCACAAGTACAAAAGAAAAAGGCGCTAATTTTGAAATTCAAGGCCAAGGTAAAAGTCAACTATGGTTCACGGACACCTTTGTCAAGTAGCTGATTTGAAATTTCCATTATTGTGTGTGGCTTTCCTCAACAGATAGAGAGGGACTAGAAAGTGTTTAGGGTGACCTCCTAGCATAAGACCTGGGCAAAGTCACATGTCTTTGTTACTCAGTTTCATCATCTGGAAAATGATATGAACTTGATTACTGATTGTTTTCAGATATTCTTTAAAACAATTTTAAAGCCACAGACCTTTTTTCTAATAAAACCTTACCTGGAAGCCCAAAGGGAATCACCCAGAGTATCTCTCCTCTAATTGTGACAGAGGTGTCTGCTCGCATGGGTTCCCGGAGCCCCAAGGGAGTATATGAATCCCATACTTTCTTAAAACGTGTCTTTGGAAACTATAGCACTAAACCTGCATCCCCTAAACTTGACAGTGCATGTAAATCAAAGGGATCTTGTTCACGAGAAGATTCTGGTTCAGGAGGTTTGGAGGAGGCCTGGGGTTCAGTATTTTTAGCCAGTTCCCAGGGTTGCTGATGCTTCAGCGTCACACAGCACACTTGGAAGAGCAAGCATGATGATTGCTTAAGGTCTCTGCAAACAGGAACATTCTCCATGAGTGGGTGGAAGAAAAAAATACTGGACGCCAACCTTCCTTGTGTTTCTGGCAGGCCTTTGTGGGAACTGAACACACAATTCATACAGCCAGGGCAACTTTTCAATGCCTGCCTGGGGCAGCTTTTTAATATTTAGCTTTGACAAAGTTTCACTATCCAGAGGAAAGGCACCGTTTATCATTTTCGTAGCTCAAAATGTAAATTATTCCCTATTTTCATTACTTTGCATTGAATTATTTCTTCGGTCCTAAAAAGTAATGAATCTTGGGTGCCAGCAAATTCAGATATCTGAGTTGCAGAAAAAATGAATCCTTTTCTTTTTTTTTTTGAAACTGTATTTCATGGACTTACAAAAAAGAAAGTGATTCATCTTTTACTTGAAATTCAAATGTATCTAAATGTTCTCGATTTTGGCAACCCTGTCTATAGGGAAGCATGTGACCAGTGAAAACTTGCAGCGTAATTAAAATAAACTACTTCTGCTTGGCTGTTTGTGACAGTGTCTCTGCTTCATGAATTACAGGTCACATTTTCCCTAAAAATAGTATTATAAGCAATAACTCACATAGGAATTGAGCCTGGGTATTTTCTGATGTATCTTCTGCTGGTCCTATATCGCTTCTTCCTCATGGGGAAGGTGGTTTCATTCTAGAACTATCCCATGCATGATCCTGGAGTAACCCTATTTGGTACCTGAATAAACTGAAATTTTTTCCAAAGCACATACAGAACAACTGTCAACTGGGATGAATAAAAAGATCATATCATACAAGTTCATATTATTTCCCTTTTTCTTTAAGGGTCTTACTAAATTGCTAATTATCCAAGCTAGGCTCAAATTTGTCTTAATCCTGCCTCAGCCCTCAGACTTCCAGAGTGCTGGGATTGTAGATGTGCACCACCATGCCCAGCTCAGTCAGGAATATTTTTAAAAAAATTTCCTCAATGAGTCATCAAGCACAGTGAGGGGTGGGAACCGACCACTGTCACACTGTTCTCCCAGATCCCTGTGTGGATCCCATAATTCCCACTCAGACTGCTTGCCGTGTTCCCTCGGCCTGGAATGATACTTACTTCCTCACCCTTAACTTGGACAAACACATCCACTTCACAGTAGTATTTCCTGGAAAAATTTCCCCACCTACAGATTAGAAATCACTTCTTGTTCTCTTGTGTTGTTTCAGACGTTTCCTGGTATTTTATCACGTTCTCTTGCCACATTTGGCACACACTGTGGTTGTATTTATGCAGTGTATGTGTAGCCATCCTCTTCTTTCTAAATATCCTAGAGGGTAAGTGTCAGATCCTGTTCAACTCTGAAATAACCACAGCAATACGGTACTGAGACGTTTGATATCTGTGACATCTGCCTTCTCTATAACACAACATTATTTTCAGAAATGACTGCAAAAGGACAGAAAAAACAATAATGGCATTAAGGAAATGCATTAAAATTTTCTCATGCTTCAGTGATACAAGCATTCCAGAAAAAAAGCAAGAAGAATAAAAAATTACCATACAAAAAGAAAATAGAGTGAATGAATGTACTTTTTGCATAGAAAAAGAATTAAGGAAGAAAGGAAGGAAGGGAAGAAGGAAGGAAAGAAGGAAAGAAGGGATGAATACTGACAAATGAGCGAACTCTACCAGGTTTGGAGCATGGTGTGCACTTACACTAACTGAATTGAAGTACTTTAGTCTGTTCTTACATTCTCTCTTTTTTTTTTTTGTGGGTAGTGGGGGTCGACCTCAGGTCCTTGTGCGCCAGCAGGCGCCCGTGCTGCTGAGCGATATCACCGGCCCTTTTTTCGTATGTGGGTTCTGGGAGTCGAACTCAGGACCTCGCGCTTGCCAGGCAGGTGCTTATGCCGCTGAGCTATCTCACTGGCCCTGTTCTTACATTCTTACAACCACGCTGCTCTCATACTTTGAGTCTACTGTTCTAACACAGACATAGGGGATGTCACCTGGGTTGGAGACATCACTGTGCCTCAACAAGGGCAAAGGATTTCAGACCCTTGGAACTTTCTCTCTGAATGAACATATGCAGCGCTGTCAGGGGCAAAGTGGGAAATTGGGAGTTCTTAAAATTAACACTCATGTGGAGGACAATGTCTACAAAAGGATAAATAATAAAACAGTGCCAAGCTGAAGTCGACATGTGTATTATGTCAGTAAAACTCGCCGTTAACTGAATCCATTTTCAGCACTAAAATGGACAAAAATTTCTTCAGGGAGGAATATTTCATTATTAGCACAATTTAGAATTTGGGGGGCACATGGTGATAATAATAAAGCCATCTCATTTTGGCTAGGTTTATAATGATTTTACAGTGTTATATAGACAGTGCACCCTCTGATTACCTGCACCTGGAGCAGACAACTTTGGTCTACCACAGCCAACAAAGTGTTCTGTAGGCGGAGACCGGCAGTAAGTGCGTTGTGGCATTGCATGTATCTGATTCCGTAGCATGGCATCCAGATTCTTGAGTGACAGGCTATCTTCTTGACTCCCCATTCCCTTTTGAGTTCAACCCATTATCAACCACTTTGTTGGGAACGAATGCATTTAGTGAGCCAGTAAAATTACTATTTATATCATTTCATGGAAAACACCAGTACTAAACTTAAGGTATATATAGTACTGGAAAGTCATATACAAGGTGGGATCGAGAATGTTCAAATGTTAAAAAACTTAAAAACAGTAAAAGAACACCGCCATTGATCCCCCCTCAAAATATACTCTCCCCCTTCTTCAAACACACTTATCTCATTGCTTGCGCCACTTTCTTAAGTGGCTCTGGAAGTCCTCTTTCGCGAATGTCTTTAGTTGTGGTGTTATGGCTGCCTCTGTGTATAGAATTCATTCAAAACGTTTACCTTTTGTGGTCATTTTGACTTTGGAGAAGAGGTAGAAATCACACAGTGCCAGATTTGGGTCAATAAGGTGGATGAAGACACACAAATGTTTTTCACCAGCCTACCTCTTCGCTGGATGGCATTAGGCAACAGCATTCATCGTATTTTTTTTTTTTATTACACTTTGTAAAGACAAGGAAGAGAACTTCCAGAATGCTTCAGAAAGTCATAAGAACAATGGGGTAAGTGTGTTCAAAGTGAGGAAGAATATTTTTGAGGGAGACAAATGATAATGAATCTTTTATTATAATAAATTCTGAAAAATTTAAACATACATTGATTGCACCTTGTCTTTGCATATAAAAGTTTAAACAGACCCTAAGCTAACCAATGGTACTAGACAAAAACACACATAAGATTTAAGACTCAGTTTAAAATCAAGTGTCCACTGAAAACATTCAACAATTCTGAGTTTCAAGGAAAAAGACCTTCAGTTCGATTTGAGTCAACAGACATGGTTCCATGTAGAAACAAATATAAAGATAAAGGACAGAAGGCCCTCACCAGCAATGCTGCCTTGAGTTGCCTGCAGGACTCCTCCCTGGCCTTTAGATGAAGTCAGCCATGGGCATGGCATGCTTTCTTTGTTCCCTCCTCTATTTTATCATCCCCAGCACCATTAATGACTTTAAACTTCTCTATCTCAGGACTCCCCTCAGATTTTCAAAATATCCACTTTTTCCAAATCTCCACTCCACGTTGCCTATACTGCTCATTCTGTTTCACCTTAAAACAGCCACCTTCAGGGTCTGGCCTGCGCAGTGCACTGCACCGCCTCTGCATCCTTTGGATTGTGGAGCACTGACTCTGGTTCATCTTTCTAACTCCCCCCCTCCCCCACTTAGCTGCCTATCAGCCCGAGGGCCTCTCCAATCACCTTACTCTTTGTTCTCTCATCTAGCTGATAGCCAATTCTGTGTAACTTCCCTCATCCTCATCAAATACCCTCATCTCATGTTTTCTTATTCCAGATCATAAGCAGTTGAGGCTTGTGCAGAAAACGGTCACATGTTCAGGGTAACCCAGGCCCAAAGAATCATACTGTAATTTCTTTCTTTCTTTTTTTTTTTTTTAATGTGGGTACCGGGAGTCAAACTCAGGATCTCGCACTTGGCAGCAGGCGCTAGTGCCGCTGAGCCATCTCACCGGCCCCCATACTGTAATTTCAACAGAGAAGTCAGTGCTGAGTTTGTTAATTTCCTTGCTGAATCCTTATAATATGCCCAAACTCTATCCATTCATTTTCCAACATCCAATCCCTCACTGCCCTCCCATAATCTTATACTTATCTACCCATTTCTACTGAGATTAAGTCATTAAGAAGATGCTAATCTCCCGTCCCCATCAATGCATTTATATCTGCTTATGCTTCCTTCTTATCTGAAATACTCTTCTCTGTTGCCTTAAAATGCCTAATTGCATTTCCTGCTCAGTAATCCTGTCTATGCTATGAAGTTACTTTATTCCTCTCTCTCCAAACATCTTAAAACACTCCTTTCATTGTTTCATTCCTCTGTCTATAATCCACATCAGGAATAAAATCTTTTATTTGATGTTTCTTGTAGCCTAAGTACTTATCTGTCTTGAATGTCTACTGAATCTGCTGCCTTCATATTACAAAACCATTTTCACCACCTGGAATCCGGTGCTGGCTCTCTCCCTTAAAACTACATTCTCTCAGTTTACCAGTGATCTCATTGTCCACTTTAAACTTTTTTCTCACTTTTTCTGTACATCTCTAGAACACTTCATACTGCTCTAGCCTCTCCATTCTTCACCCTCTCCTTTTTGGTGCCATGTTGATAAAATCGCCTGCATCATGTTACTTTTTTCATATATATATATATATATATATATATATATTTTTTTTTTTTTACTTAAAATGGTCTCCTTTTCTGGTTCGTAAATACTAAATGTTAGCGTGTCCTAAGGTTTAGTCAGGAGTGCTTTAATTCTCTCCTTCCTTCCTTTCTTTCTTTCTTTTTTTTTTTTTATGTGGGTACCAGGAGTCAGCCTCAGGACCTCACGCTTGCCAGCAAGCGCTTGTGCCGCTGAGCAATATCACCGGCCCTTTTTTTCCTTCATGTGAGTACTGGGGATTGAACTCAGGATCTTGTGCTTGCCGAGCAGGCGCGTATGCCACTGAGCTATCTCACCAGACCTAAATATCTCCTTTCTCCATAGTGATCTTTATTCACTTGGGTTTCAGCTTCCTATATTTATTCCTATACATACAGGAAAATATATTTCTATATTTTCTCAGATGGAAGTTTTACCTTTGTTCATTCCTTTTCTTCAGTTGCTTTTATGAACAGGCCTGGTTATGATGTAGCCACCAGCTCAAACCAAATATCCTTAAAATCCATCCCCTCATTTTCTTTCTTAAACTTTGCCTTCTGATGTTTCTAATTTTGTCACTAGAAAATTTAATTTCCCAGCTGCTCAATTTCTGCACTTAGGAGTTATCCTTGATTTCTTTTTCTTCATGGTACATATTCAAAGCAATGAATGAGGACACTCCACATTTTATCAGTAGTGAGCTGTAGGATTTCCAGAAATTGCTTAATTTCTTGGAATCTCAGTCACTTTCACTGTAAAACAGGGATATAACAATGCTTACATTTACTGACCTCACTGAGAGTAGTGAGAATGAAAGATAATTGATTGAAAGCACCTTCAGACACAAAGCTTTATGCAAATGACAACTATTAAATCCTATCTTCCTCCTTCATATGACGTTTCAATGAGCTCTATTCCATTTTCTCCAGCAAGACCCAAATCCAGCTCTCAGCAACCACCTCACACTTGCACTGATAGGATCTCCTAACTCTTTTCTAAGGGTTCTCATTGCCATAAGTGGTTATTTTCTACTAAAATTGAGTAATAATTTGCTATTAGACAGGCAATTTACTCTTAAGAAAAGTAATTTGCAGTGGGTGTCAAAACAAGCCAGTTCACCATTGTATAGTGGCTGGGCTAAAAGACAGGATAATGCACTTGGCCATAAATGGTCCTAGTAAAAGTCAAATGTGAGTTAGTGCTGTTCCCTACAACAATAAGACCGGCCGCGTTCCTCAAGAAATTGTTCTCGTAAAACTATTTGTGTCTGGAGCACCGATGTGCTTCTAGATGAAGTCAAGTGAGCTGGCAAGTTAAATTCTCATCAGCTGTGACCTTACGGGTGGTAAATAGGAAGCTGTTTTCCACCCTAAAGTGACTGCATGCTTTAATCCACATTCAATCACACAATTAGGAAACAGCCCAAAAGGACAATCTGTGCCATCAAATCCCAGCGTGGTGACTATTCATTTGAAGAAAGCGCTCTAAATCATCTGAAGTATTATGCTTAAGGTCGAACAAGGGCAACAACAGACCTCCAGAGATGACCGATATATTATATTTTAAATTTATATTAATTTAAATGAAATTAAAACTACAGTAAACTTGTTTTAATCTATTAAGGTTCTACATTGCAAAATGGGTAACCAGAATGGTGGATCTTTTTAAATACGAGAAACTAGATTTATTTATTTTGCAATTCTGGATACATATTATCTTTTGTCAAATCGGAGATAGAAATTAAATGATAATTATGATCATGACAGGGAAACAATATAGTATTAGTATGTTATGGCAATAAAAGCTAAGGAATATGTTATTTAGAAGATCAGTGGCAGAGGTATTAACAGATGCAATGTTATAATGAATAGCCAGTGTTTTATCAAAGACTCCTTTAACTTCCACAGAAATTTCATTGAGGGGTACAATCCATTCTTTCCATGATAAAGAAGTATGCCTAACCACTGTATTGGCGTTAAGTGAGCCAGGTGATAGTTTTGAAGGTAACTCCACTTGCAACATTTTAAAAACATAATAAGAGGTAAAAAAGCAAGATGCCTGAGATATAACACTTAGAACCTATTAGAAACGATGGGTTTTATAGTACAACTAATGTGATGAATTAGTGAGACCACTTGCTCTTTTTCTTTTCACTTAGTGTATGGATAACTCACCAAAAATTACTCAAGAAAACAGAGTAGGGATGGGAAGTACATGAATCTCTAAAATGAGTTTTGGTATTTATATCACTTTTGGCTGAAACTAACAGTGGCTTTTTAAAATAGTGCTTTTAAATTATTCACAGTAGCCAATATATGGAAACAACCCAAGTGACCATTGACAGATGAATGAGTAAAGAAAGAAGAAAGTGTGATATATATATATATATAATATATATATATATATTACAACAATGATATATGTTGATATATATATATATATATACAACGATGATCTATACATATATATGTGTATATATATATATATATATACACACACAATGATAGTTTTGAATTTTCAAAAAGAAAGAGATACCGATATTTGCAGAACATGGATGAACTGGGGGACGTTATATTTTATGAAATGGGCCAGAAACAGAAAGAAAAATTCTGCCTGATTTCATTTATATGTAGAATTTTTTTAAAAAGTCAAATTCATGTTATGGTTTATATTTAGATGCCCCCCCCAGTGCCTCATGTGGTCCTAAGTGGAACCTTTGGAAGGCGATTGGATCACAGAGGCATTGTAGCTGGCTTGCTGTTAGGAGGTGGGGCTTGGTCAAAAGACGCTGGTCACTCTGGTGACCCGGAAGGTTCAATCTCCCTTCCGGCTTCTGCCTTGACAACCCTCTGCTTCCCTGCTGCCAGGATGTGAGCAGTGTCTCCTCCACTGCACCGAGCCTGCTGACCATAGACTGAAACCCGAGCCAAAGAAAACCTCTCCTTTTTAAATACTGTCCAAGCAAGAAGGAAAGTGACTGAGACAGCACAGAAACAGAGTGGAACAGTGGTTGTTAGCAGGGGTGACGGTGGAAGGTGAAGGAAAAGGGAGAGCTAGTTCAAAGAATGCAAAATGGAAGTTGCTATGTAGAATGAATAAATCTAGACAGTTAATGTACAGCATGAGAACTATAGTTCATAATATTGTATAATGAAATTTGCAAAGAAGAGTAGATTTTAAGTGGTCTTAATCATATTAAAAATGTAACTAAAGGGCCGGTGAGATGGCTCAGCGGCTTAAGCTCCTGCCCGGCAAGCGCGAGGGCCCGAGTTCAACTCCCGGATCCCACATACGAAAAAGGGGCCGGTGATATCGCTCAGCGGCACGGGCGCCTGCTGGCGCGCGAGGTCCTGAGGTCGACCCCCCGGTACCCACAAAAAAAAAAAAAAAATGTAACTAAAGACAGTGATGCATAGGATACCCTGGTTGACTGTAGTTATCATTTTTCTGTGTATACGTAAATCAAAATACCACGTTGTACACCTTAATTGTATACCGTTTAATAAAGGAGTGCTTGATATATAGTGTGTGCTGAACAAATGCTGCCTCTGACACAAATACGATGGCTTGCTTCTTCAAATAGCCTCACTCTGTTCTCTTCTCCACCTTTATAGAAACCATCTTTTTTGGTCTCCCTTGCCTCTATCATACTAATTTTTATTCCACTTCCAGCATTTTCTCCTAGTGTGGGCACTGTCATGGAAGTTGGCCCTGCCAGTTCACTTTGGAAAACTCTTTGGGTGATGCTTCTCTGGCCCCTTAAGGAATGCTACACAGGACCCTGGCACCCACCTGCAACTGTAGTTGGTCCTCCCCCTCTCCTTCTGCTGCTGACTCCACATGGGTCAGCTGTGTTTTCTCATCAACATCCATTGACTATTTTGTGGTTCTCTTGTTTTCCGACTGCCAGACATCTTGCGGCTCCCCTTTGCTTTCTCCCACCCATATGGCAATACCATTCTGGTCTTGGGCCTGAGAGTGCTTTATTATCTGCAGTATTTAAGGCAGATGCTGTATTTTAGCATAAGTTCTCAGCTAGTTCTATTGCCCATAGGTTTGTGATGTTGATATCTAGCAGTTCTGTCTGTTTTTATGTAGATATTATGAAAGACAAAAAAAAAAAAAAAAAAAAGTTATGCTACTACCATCAACGCCTACTTTCCAGAATCTTGTTTTAGGACTTCCTTTTGACATTTAAAGAAGAATTTTGCGTTTACTATTAAATCATTATTTATTATGACAAAATCTTTCACCAGATTTATTTGAATGAAAATGTTATTGAACACATTGGAGTATGTTACTATTATATTCACCTTTCATTTACAAAGAAAAAATAGGGAATTACTCCACTATTTACTGAGATAAATGAATATATGTATGTATGTATGTATGTATGTATTTTGAGATAAATAATGAACAATATTATATTTCCTTAAGTAAAGACTCATGGAGAGCCAGGTGAGGTGGCTCACACCTGTAATCCCAGCACTTGGGAGGCTGAGGCAGGAGGATTGTTGCGAATCCAAGGCCAGCCTGAACTACATAACAAAACCCTGTCTCCAAAAAAACAAAACAAAACAAAAAGATCCAAACAAACAAACCAACAAACAAAAAATCATGGAGAAAAGCTAACTATGGTAGTTGCAACTTCCTGTTAGATCCTCCTGAGCATAACTGGAAATTCCCACCCTTTCTATGTCAAGGAACAAATTTGCATTATGTCTTGGATGAGAATCAACTACATACTCTATCAGCACAGGGAGTTTCAACTTGAATGAAATCTGTGTTTGCTATACATAAGAGAATGGATGAGAAGCACTTTCTCCACCAGCACTCATCATTCTAGAGACACTAATGATAACAGATACTAATAAAGTAGGAAAGGGAAAATGTCCATTTTAATTTCAGAGGAATTTTTGAATGCAAAGATTTGAAAAGCCCCTAAGGCTGCTTGACAGAATATGGGATGGCAGGAAACAGAGGGGCAGAAGTGATGTTGAGTGGTCAGAGCCTACATGTTAAAATAGTACCAGAGTAGTTGATCTCAGATTAGTCAAAAGCTCTCAGGGTAGTCAATCTTAGGAAAATGGAAGAAAATGACAAAAATGGAAAGAAAAACACAGTGGCTTATTTCTAAGTAGAAAATGCCAAATGTGCTCCTCCTGCCTCTTTGAAGAAGGCATATACAGTACCTTTCTTAGCAAAAATTAAGAAATTTGTGGACATTATGGGAAAAAGCAAAGAATAGCATTCTGCATGTCTTGCTCTGTTACTTTCTCCTGTTTCAAGTAAGTCACTGGAAAATATTTGTTTAAGGCACTTTACAGTGCTTATTACTTTAGTGATAAGTTCCTTGGTTTTTATGCAGACTTTTCAGTAAAGGCAAATGTGAGTCTTGCTTGCCCTACAGTGACATGAACATGAACTTGAAGGCATTACTTGACACTACACATTTCCTCAAAAGAGGGAAATTTGGTGCCCTTTCTCCCAGTCAATCCTCACAAATAGTTCTATTCTCTGGAGAAGAGAACTACGGACTTTTTGTTGTGTGTGCATGTTTTATTTTTTTCTCTTAAAAACTAAAATGTCTGCAAATAAGGTACTACAAACATGCACAGACATGCCTTTTACTATACTTTCCACGTTTCATTTTCCTGAAACATACACAATTCTTGAGAGAGAAGGAAATAAGAATATCCTTGGTTTGTAGGGACAGATGAATTTTAAATTCATTCCACTTATGGGATTTCACCACTTAGGGAAGGTTTACACATGCTCTATGAAGTCCTAGGGGTCTTTTTTTTTTTTTTTCCTGTGGGTTCCGAGGGTCGACCTCAGGACCTCGCGAGCCAGCAGGCGCCCCTGCGGCTCAGCGATATCACCAGCTCTCTTTCCGTATGGGGGTTTGGGAAGTCGAACTCGGGCCCTCGTGCTTGCCAGGCAGGCGCGTATGCCGCTGAGCCATCTCACCGGCCCCTAGTCCTAGCGGTCTTGAATGCTTAAGCACCTCTGTTCAAGTGCAGGAAGCTGTTATGTCCTTGGGTAACTCCGACTAGTAGAAAGCCTTTAAAATGAGCTGAAATTCATAAATTCACAGCTTCTCCTGAAAGATCTTTGGGTCCATTCCACACACTCATTTGCTACCTTGCAACTGGTGGAGAACTACCCTGCTGCTACTTCTATGTTTATCTCTGCAGGAACCTCGCCTTTCCTTCACCCACTCCTGCATGAGCTTCAAGTGTGCAGTGCTCTGAACACGCGCAAATGGACTCTGTTCTTCTGTCAGTTTGGGGCATGCAATGGACCCCAGCACTTTCGATGCAGCTATCCAGATCTTCATGAAATACACGATCTGATTTTAAATGATAGCTACATACTACAAATGATAGATTTGGAGATTGCTTCTGACTCATCTTCAATATTCTTTGTCTATTTCCACATTAAAACAAATTGTTTCCATATTTACATATTCAAAATTCAAGTTTAGTAACAAGCTACTGAACTAAATATTCCAAAGTCAATACCAAGGAAAAACAACTACGAAAAAAAAAATAAAATGTGACATAAATTCAAACCACAATCAAAAAACTATATTTTTATTTATTAAGAGAGGATTAACCCTAATCAAAACCCTAGAACTTCAAGTTACACTATAATTTTCAATAATTATGACAACTTTATTTCATTTTTATAGAATAAAACATTGTCTACTTTTTCAAAGCAAATTTCACTTCTTCAAAGTACTGGGGGTTGAACCCGGGGATACTCTGCCAGTGTGCTACATTACAAGCCATTCTTATTTGTATTTTTAAATGTTGAGATAGTCTTACTATGCTGTCCAGGCTGGCCTTGTAATCTTCTGTTTCAGCCTCAAAAGTACCTGGGATTACAGGAATGAGCCACTTTGCTCAACCAGAAACAACTTTTTAAATACATGAATCGGTTTTTCATCTTTGCTAAATTTATCACATCTATAGTGATTTCTCATTACTGTGTTAATTAAGATATCAATACACCAATTAGCCAAAAGTAGAGAATATAAACAAAGAACTGATTCTGATGTGAGAATGTTGCTCTGAATTTGAATTAAAAATTATTAAAAGAAAATTATGTTTATATTAAAAAAGTTTAGAGAGTGATCATCAGAAGAAAATAGAACAATCCATTTGGGAACTAAAAATACTCTTGGTTAATCATTTCTAATAGAATTACAAAAAGGAAAACGATTACCATCATCTATAAGTTCCTTTATAGTTCTATTTCCTAGATTCTGAATCTTTTAATTCTGAAACTCAAGTTTTAAATTTTAATTTTCTTATAATCACAATTCTAATGCGAGTCATAATGATCAACATATTTTATTGTTTTGTATTTCTGTTAGAAAAAATTATACTATGTTGAACTGATAAAAAGTAATTTCAAAATGGAATAAATCAATATTATGTACAACAATAATTATCACTAACGTTAAAGTTTTAATGCTTTGTCTTCACAAATAGATTTAAGCATTTATTTTAGTAGAGAATGGTTACCAAAGTCACAAGGAAGAAATTACTCAACAGTAACCTCCTCAAAAGGTAACAGGAAAAAAGGATTAGAATACCTAAAACATATATCATGTACTTAAAATGACATAATTCAAATTTACAAATGCCCAAGTAAATCATAGCTTTGCAAGTTTTCATTTCTTATTCATATGATTCTTTCAGATATTCAGGGCTTCCCTGTGGACATGTTGTCTACTTTGACTGTGTCTATTTTCATAATGTTATAACACTATTAAAAATAACCAGTGAAGGGATGGTAATTAAGGAATTAGAGTAGAGAGCTCAGACAGTATGATTATTCAATATATTTAATAATTCTTCTCAGTGAAGGGAAGAAAATATTTCATCAACTCTGAAACACTATTTTAGTTTTAGGGACTTTCGGTAATATGATAACCAGAAGAGTAAATTAAAGATGACAGAGGTATTATTGTGACGATTACATGTAAAAGACAATCACCATGAACTTGAACTGATGTCTCAAAAACATTCAGTGACGTACACGAATACATTTCTAACATCATAGAATAGGAAGTGAGAAAAGAAAATAATAGTCATACAAATAATTTCTCTTTTTTTAAAAAAAGTAACCCCGTTTCACCTATTTTTCCTTATGTTTTGCTACAATGCTGGAAAGCTGTCATTTAATAAAATAACTTCTTCAATGAGGAGGTTGAACCATTTCAGTTACATTTTGCCTACTCTTTCCTCCCTTACAGCTGTTTATCAAAAGTGAGCACTGTCTTTTCCCTCCTCTAAGAAGAAATAGGAAATATTTTGTTTCAGTGAATTATTTTTTCGCCTTTAGTTTTCTGGAAGACTGAAATAAGACTAAGAAATACCTTAAGGGCCAAACTCTGTTATAAAAAATGTGTGACTTCAAGATAAAAAAAGATTTCTGGTTCTATCAAATTATTTCTCTATTTACTATATGGCTTAGTCAACAGATCATGTCTTCCCAACTCCCAAGAGTTATTCATCCAGCAGCTGCAAAACAAGATGCCAAATTTTTAGTAAACTTTTTTTTTCCACCAAGCAGCAGCCCCTTAATCCTTCCCTGGCTCCTTTCTCTAGCTTCTTTCCTGATTGCCAAGGAAAAGTGGAGGGCCACAGCTGCCTGTGTTTCTTCAATCATAATCTCCCTGGGTCCTTGTTATCCATAAATATTCTTTGGGATAGGGATCCCAAGCAGCACAATGGAAGAGTCTTGCTGTGATGCTGCTCTACAAGATCAGGCTACTTGGCCAGATGAAGAGCTCTGAGCCGAAATCTTGGCTCTACAACCAGATGTCATAGGACACAAGCAGGCTGTTTCACCATCCTGAGTCCTTACTTCTAGGATGATCTGGACCCTAACAGAGAGAAGACACTTAGGTTCCCAAAACCAAGGGCTCCTCTGGTTTGAATTTATATGGATTTTATAGTATCTAGAACTATACAACTGGGGTACCAAAGATACCCAAAGCTGAAGAGGCAAGAGCTGCCTCTTGGAAGGTTAATATGGGCTGAAGATTTTGTGTAATCATTTTTGCATCAAGCATGTCTATAGTATGTAGTGCAAAACTCTTACAAATTTTCAAGATAAAACATGATCTCTAAAGTAAATACATTAGTAGTAGATATGTAGGGAATTCATATACTTTATTTTTCAAAAGTAGTAGGAGTTTCTAGGTTTGTGTATATTGTTTTATCTTTCTGATAGAAAATACTGGGCACCTCCACAAAAGGTAGATATTTTGGTCCCCCAGAAATGATAGGAATTTAAAAATATAATATAAACAATGACTGTCATTCAGACAGTTACATTCAGGTTTTATTGTGAAAACCATCTTGTTTCTACTTCAAACCAGTATGTGAAATTTATGAAAGGTGAGATTGTTTTCTTCTTCAGGGAAATTAGCTGTTTAAATCAGAGTAGTCTTTTTTTAAAAAAACTTATTATTTATTTTTGAAATAAATGTATATCCAGAGGTCCATAAAGTGTCCTAATGATGAAATGATGATAATGATAATAATAATCCCACTTATTATCAAATTGCAAGTGGAGAAAGGAAGATCATAATAAACTCTTGTAACCCTGGTTATTTGGTGACTAGTATATCACTACTCACAAAAGGCAACATTTTATGAAACATTTTACAATTAAACATTCAATGTGAAACTTATACCTAACTTGAAATATGCTCATCCTCTGTCTCCCCTCACGGGAATGTAAGCTCTGGGAGCGCAAGGATGGACACTTGTTCATTTTGATGACTGCTGTGCCTTACGCACCTGGCACTTAAGAGGAGCTTAACAAATGAAATAACTGAATGAGCAAATGGTCAATATATCAATGGTCTTTGGAAGCCGTCTAGCCCTTCAAGCTTCAAATCTTCTCCTTTCCCCTTGCTGAAAATCAGTTTGTTTTCTACTTTTAAAAAATATGGAGATAATCAACATTTCTTTCTAATCACCTTTTCTCTGTAAGGTTTTGTCTATGAACTGGCCTCCTCCAAAAGAAATACAGTGTGACCCATATGGACAATTTTAAGAGTCTAGTAGTCACAATAAAAAGTGAAATTAATTTTAACAATATATTTATTTAACCCAATATACTAAAGATACTATCATTTAGAACAGGTGATTAGGTACAAATTATCAATGAGATATGTTACATTCTAGTTTTTCTTATTCAAACTTCAAAATCCAGTGTGTGGCTTACATGCATCTTACTGCAGACTTATCACATTTGAAGGGCTCCAAAGGAGTAGTAGCTACCATATTGACAGAACAGTCCTTTACCTCATGATTTCTCCTATATTCAGAATAAGAATTATAGTCTCTATTTGAAGGCAAACTCCATTGCCAGGAGCTATCTCAGTCCCTTCCTGAAACACTAGGGCTACTGTTCCTGTAATTTTTGCTGTCTTCTTTACCATCTTAGTCATGTCTTTGTTCTGATTCCTTTCTCTCTGAGGATGCTTCAGATAGTGCTCTTGGCTTTCAATTTTCCATTTAAAATAACTTAATATTTTACTCATAATATATCCATTTCCTAAGGTTTTGATCTTCTTTATCATTAGGTTCTAATCAATTTCTCTTTATTTTTATACATACAGAACAATCAAATCTGTACAGGTATCTGAATACTAGCTATTGTTTAGATATACTAAGAAAAATCAAACAGTGTTAAATGTTAGTTCTTATTGAGATTGCTAGCCTAAATTATTTTACTTATAGTGCAACTAGAGTCTTCTATGGGGGGTGCTGGATACTTAGCTTTGTACATGCACTTGCTTGGCATGTTCAAAGTTCTGGGTTCAATCCCCAGCACCACACACACACACACACACACGCACACGCACACACACGCACACACACACAGAACCTCCATGGGAATGGGAATATCTATTCTATATTTTGTATTACTGCCTTACAATATTATTTTTTGACCTTCACTTATATTTTATGTTTTATTTAAAAATCTTGAATAATGATATGTAAAGAATAGAATTCAACAGTATACAAACATTGATCTTTTTGACCTATATTCATACCAAAAGATATTTATCATAAATCACAGAATTTATGACTAGAAATGCACAGCAATCATTAAGTTTAATGCGGAACATAAGGCACATTGAATCTTCCAAAGAGATGTTAGTCTTATCACAGTGTAGTAAAACCTAAGGAACACATGTTCTTTTGAATATTCTTTGCCTGTTTCTTTCAAGATAATAAACTTCATTTTAAAAAGATTTAAAAGACATATAGATACTCTTGCATAATATAAAGGAGTTTGCTCAGAATCAGATATCCTTTGAAAGTAACTGAGAAAAGCCACAAAGATAACACAAAATACAAGCTATCCAGTAAAGACTCAAAGAAAAATGCTCAGCCTAAGATCCGAGTAGGATGTGGATGATTACAAGAGATAAATGGAAAATAGACCATTCTGCCGGACTGAATAGACACTGGATGTTTTGGAAGAATGGAACTATTGTTCCGGAAAAAGTGTCTGAAGACATGGGAGGTAAATGGTCAGTTCACTTGTTTAATTACACAGTTCATGGGGTGAAGATTTGCTTTATGATCTCATTTCCTCCCTACCAACAAGAAGTTTAAAAGCTAAAGCCCATGTAAACATTTTATAAGAGGAAGAGGGTCTGTGTTTACAAAACGTATAATAACTGGTCTATATTTTCTACAAGAATAAAATACACAGATAACAGTGACTGTCATTATTATTGTCACTAAAAATAGACAATAACAACACTTCCATGAATGGGTGTTTACCTCTGGGCAATAATTTTAACAATATTTATTAAATTCCTTTAAACTGTTTTTTCCTTTGATTCTACTTCGGAAAATATATTCTAAGAACATAATGTATATCCCAAGATATGCATCATTGGAAATTTCTATTTATAGCATATGAAGAAAAATCCTTAACTTGAAAGGAAGCAGCACAGACTCATCCCAAGAGTGTCCACATCCTAATCTCCAAAACCTGTCAGTATTCTGTCCCCAGGCATTCTGAAGACTTTGTGATGGGGCAATTATCTGGGTTATTCTGGTGGGCCCAATGTAGCCACAAGGGGCCTTATAAGCAGGCAGGAGGGTCAAGTTAGTAGAAAATATAATGCTAGCAACTGAATTTGGGATCGTCTGAGGAGAGACCACTAGCCAAGGAATGCACACAGCCTCCAGAAGCTGAAAATGGCAAGGAAACAATTCTCTCCTGGGTGTCCAGCAGGAACTAGCTTTGCTAACACCTTGACTTAGTTGAGACTGATACTGGACTCCTGACCTCACATCTGTAAGATGATGTTTGTGTTCTTTTAAGCTACTAGGTTTGTGGCAATGTGTTACAGAAGTTGTAGAAAACTAATACATAATCTTAAATTAGGTGGAAAAAGTTGTTTTCGACTTCTAGCATGTTAAGCCCTTCTATGTTCTGAATTTCCACTTATCATAATAAGAGGTAATCAATATAAACTACTGAATAAATGGTGAACGGAATAGTTTACAGGTATTAAAATCTTGTTTACAAAAAGTTCATAATAAAGTAGATGTCACTTGACAAAAGAGAATATCAATTCATACTGCAATTAAATCACAATGATATTAAATCGGTAAACATCAAGACATGCATATACAAATTCTAGAAGAAAATTAATTATAATATTAACAGTTAAGTGTTTCTGCATATTAGGAGTATAATAATTTTCCTTTTACATTTCTGCTCTGTTTCACGCTTTCTATAGAGTGGTATCGTTTTCATGGTGGAAAAACACATTAATTTTATTTAAAAACTAGTCTGCAGAATAGCACAAAAAATAAAATGCAGTGTAGACAATATTGGTATACTCAACCCTTTACTTCCATACCAACAATTTTAACCTAATTAATAACTTAAGATCTTCAAAAGCATAGGTCTGGTATGTCCCAAGATAAGGGTCATCATAGGTCTGTGTTTTGATTTTGAGATGTTCATTAGCTTTCATATTGGTGAGGTTGTGATTATCACCTTCAGAAACATGCTGACCAGACACTGGAAGTTGCGTGGCCGCAGCAGGGTGTCATGTAGGTAGTGATTTAAGTGGGTTTCAGCAGTTGACTCAATGGGAAGGAAAAAGGCAGAGAAGAGAAAAGAGGAGCAAATATGTAGAATGATTCTGCCTCACTTAAGTGCGGAAAGACGGGAACTATTCCTCTAATGACTGGGTGACCATGAATAAGTCATTCACCATTCTCTGTCATCAGGGTAAGAGCCTGTTGCCTCTAAGACTCATCCTAGCTCTAACATTCTATAAATACATGGATCTACACCGACACACACTCCACACACACATAGATATTTAGGCTCTGATTATTAAGCAGTAAGAAAGATTCAAAAAGGCAAATGTACGAAACGAAGTAGTATTATTTCGAAGTCTTCTTTTGCGGGCATCCAAAGATTGCTTTTACTAAAGGACTAGCTTTTATTAGGTCCTTTGCACTGTGCAATTTGCTGCTAATATTATCACCATCAGTTACGCTTCACAGTGGACTGAAAGACTTAAACACATGAGGGCTTACAGCAGGAATAGCAGCCCAGCGCCTGGCTGGTCACTGAGACTTTCAGCTTGTCACTTGCCAGCTCTTTGACGAATGTATTCATAACGTCTGGTAACATGTCCACTTTGTTCCATGAAAATAGAGCCTGTTAACAGAAGTTATTAACAACATTCCAACTAAATGCAATGCCTGGCCATTTCTCAATAGCTGTGATGTTAAAGGAGGACGCCCTTTCTGGAACATGAAATTTTCATATGAAATTTTACTGCAAGTTTGAAACATCCTAGCTGGAATATTTATAACATATTTTTTATGAAATATTGATAGAATACCTATTTTTTTGAAGAAAACATAAACTATTTAATCAAGTTTTTTTTTAACTTAATGAGTCATGTATGGTGGGATAAATTACACAATGATTTAACTGTAATGCAAAACAGAAATGTCAGTGTGAAAGAACAGCGTAAGTGTACTACTTCAGATAGAGTTTCAGAGGTGAGAGAGAGGTGCCAGCCGTCCAGAGATAAAGATGGTCTAGGGAAGCTTCGCGAGTACATGGCACTGAAGGCTATTTGGCTCTTGAATTCAAGAGCTGAGGCGGAAGAAGAGGGTTTTCCTGGTGGAGGAAATAAAGTCAGCAGTGTCTTCATGGCATGGAGCATTCAGGGCACATACAGAGCAGAGCCGAGAGTGAAACAGGACATAGTTCCTATCCGGTTTGGGGAGCCGTGGAGCAAAGATTGAAATGATACATAACATCTGGACTGCAAAGGCCTTGAGCGCCTACATAAGGGGACTGACTTTACTCAAGAAAGCCAGACAGGACTTTAAAGCCATTATTTAATTGATTGCATTCCCCAATCCCTGTTAAGGAGGCAAAGGTAATTTTAATTCTATAATTTAAAAGGCACTGTAATTTCTCACTCGACAAATAAACAAAATTCCAAGCAACCTTTCTGCACATTATACAATGGATGAGAATGGAATGCTTACATTTGAAACTCTGCAAAGAAGATTTCCTTATTATTACCCTAGTATTAGTGGTATGATTTGGTGTTGGGAGAGGGGTGTCCCCATTAAGATGTTAGAGTGAAAGTTGCTCATACAGGGGACACAGAAAACCCAACCTTCTAGGGGACAGAGGGTGACTTGGTCGTACTGACTGTATCCAGTGGTTTCTATGCTCCCCAGGTCCAGCCTTTTAGATGTTCAGGCGTGGCTCTGGCCTTTATGTATAGTCCCTGGTCCTCACAGCTGTTTGGTCCTGGCACTGGTACTAAATCTGCATTTTGAACATGAACTCAGAACACTAATTCAAAACGGAGCTCCTTTGTTGTGTATGTAGATGTATGTGCATTTATATAGCAGTGTATTAATACACACACACAGCATATATCACCACCTTATTTTTACATCATTTTGTAGTAAAATCAAATTTTTTCTGCATCTTTTGTGAGCGTATTGAGAACAAGCCCACCATATTGCATCATGCATACAATCAATACTCAATTAGCATTTATTCATTAATTGATTGAAATCAAGTACTTCAGCCCCCAACATATGCTGAATTTCTTCCTGGGATTAGGAGAACAGCTGGTTAACGTACTTGGTCTAACAGGACATAAATGTGTGGTTTCTACTTTCTTTTAGATCTGTAAAAAGCAAGATAGCTTGTTTCTTTAAAAGTTTCAGAGATAAGAGGACTGAACTTGCCATATGAAAGCAATCTGTCAGTATGCACATGTGGCTGCATGCGTGTGAGATCCCCAGCCTGAAACAGACAAAGCATGTGCTAAATATTAAATCCAGGTGACAGTAGCAAGCGGACACAGCTCACGCACTGAGGTGGCCTTTATGGGCTCTCCTAGGTACTCACCTCAATGAAGAAGATGCTGGCTGCTGACGTGGGATGGTGATACATGTAGACAGTCACCAGGATGGCTGCTGCTACAATGAGGACCAGGATGAGGATTCCAACAATGAGGCCAGCGTGGAGGGTCCCCCCTTTCTTCTCAGCCGCACTGTCATCTGTCGAGGCTGAAAGAACATCCCAGCAGTCAGGGCCTTCATAAGTGAAACTTTAAGTTTGAATTTTCACTTGGAGGGAAATTTATGTTTTTAATAAAGTAATCTTTTTTTTTTTTTTTTACATCCTGTTCAACTTTTCTTGCCCATGCTACCAATCTTAGAGGTTATTTGAGCAATGGAAACTCCACATATTAATGAATAAAAGTAAATTTATAATTGCATTTTAATGTCCAGTTCAATAAAGAAAATTAATAGCCTTTATTCTAAAAGTACTATGAGAAATCTCAGACCCTAATTAACTATACAATAAATTTAACTTTGATTCGTACTCATTAAACCAACAAAGTTGCCTACAAAAAACTAATTACTTTTTGCAAGCTCCTCTCATTTTCTTTTGGAAATTCTAAGTTGAAGAATATCAGGTGTCTTTTGGTGGGCGACACAGGCATTTTCATAAAGTCTGTGCATGAACTGAAATAATAATTTTCAAAATCTGTTTTAAAGTGAAGCGCTCTTTAAAAGTGGAACAGATGGATGTTAAATGACCCTCAAATAGTTTTATCATTATCTAAATGGAAAACCACAGCATATGAAAGAAAATATTACACTATGCCACAGCCTGATATCATTTTCTCTAACTTCTACAGAGATGCTTGCCACGATAATGCACATTTTTAGAGCTAGGAAAGTGAGGAATTTAATTTCTAAAGTAATAACTATCCAACCCTAAGTCAATCAACCAAATAAAACTAATCTCCAAAGTCTTCTCTTGTTCTAAGATTCTGTAATCTTTGATGACTGCTCAGGCATTTAGAGATCTTCTTAAATTAGGTACAGCAGGTAACTGTATCTTAGTGCATAGTATGTTTGGTATTTTTGAGTCATTAGAAAATTCTTTAAGAATCATAGAAGTCCTAGACCAGTGGTTCCCAATCCTTTTATTAACAATTTACCTTATTATTTTTTTACCCTTGCCTCTGTGTTAAGCACTTTTTGTCCAATAAGCCTCATTTAAAAAGTACGGATTTCTGTTATTTTCAACTTTTATTAATAAAAACAAACATGTTACCTATCAGAATAAGAGGTGCCTATGAATTTACAGAATTCCAGACACAGCAAAGAAACATGACCTTAATGGTCACATCTATCTTTAAAATTTCTATTGCTGTTGTTTACTCTTCCCTTAAGACTCATTGCTGATATTCACTAGTCCACCAAATTTAATGCTCAACTTCCTAAAGCTTCCCCTTACATAACAGAAATTCACTAGTGAAATAAGATAAAATTTCAAGAGCAATGCATTATACAAAAATTCGTTTACAACGTGCCAGGTATATTTGTATTGTTTTGCAAATAGCAAATCCACAACCCATGAGGTAGGCATTCTTTCCAGGCCTTTTTGATAGATGAACCCAGTGCAGAGGGAAATTAAAAAATGTGCTAACAGTGCACAACTATTAATATGGGACTGGGCTCAATGCAAGCAGGCTGGCCTCAGAGTCAGAATTCTGAACTTGTTATGAATACTTCTTCAATTTACAGCAAGTTGTATGCACTATTTCATCTTATTTCATGGTATGCGTTCTAGCAAAGAATTCTGAAAAGGCCCTGGTAATTTCACATAATGGAAAATTAATTTAAAAGATGGTTAAAGAATTAGCATTGTGCCTCCCAGAGTCCTGTCTCGTTGCTTCTCTGGGAGTAGGATTTAAATCAATATTTGGGAAGTGGGGGCTGGGTGGGTGGAGGAAAAAAAAAAAGAAAGAAAAATAAAGGCTGTTGAAATGGGTTATAGCTATTATAATTACCACTTCTTCAATAAAAATCAAATGAGGCTATAATAAATGACTTCATCTGTCTGGTTTTCAGTTAACTTATCTCTGCAGTGTGGTTGATAACAGTAATTACCCAACAGGGTTGCTGTGAGAACTCAACATTTAATGCATAAAACGTCTTAGGAGAGTACCTGGCATGAAACAAGACCTAGTCACTGCTGAGCTATTATATTACTACAAATGTATATTTTTATATAAAGCAGATTGTGGTAAATTATACCGTCATGTTCATGACACCACATAAACTATGTCTTTGCCCTTTGCATTTGTGGTTTTAAAATACTGGCCTCAATCTTAAATATGCTTGTATGATTTCATCTTGTGAACTTGGCTTATTTTTTTATTTTTACAAGAGTATGATACATTACTTTCATGGGAAAATAGGATTAATTTAGAATGTTGCTTGGGGATAAATGTGACAAAAATATCTACTTGAGTAAATAGGGAAGCCTTGACTGTTTCTTTGAATCTGAGGTAAAATTCATCCAGCCCTGCCACAATCCATTTCTCAAGCCATCAATCCTCTTCTTCTCTCCTTCCATCTCTCTTTACATTCTTCTTTCCCTCTTTTCATCCATCCATCCATCCTCCCATCCATATCCATCCATCCATTCATCCATCTGTCCATCCATCCCCTGGTTTTATTTCTGGGGCTTGTAGTCCTTTATATTCAGCAGCCTAAGTTTCAGCTTCACTTCTTTTGCCCAGGGAAAGGAAGGGCAAGGGACAGTGAATTGGCCTGAGGCTATCACTTCCCAAGTGGGCCAGAGGAACCTGTTGTGGAGGAAGCAGGCAAGAGACAGGAAGGAAAAAGAGAGCAAAGGGCATATTTTAAAAGCATTTGTCAGAACTAAAATTATCTTTGAATTTCAGGACCTAGGTTGCCCATTTTGAAAATATAAAAAAATGTCAGATTTTCACCTTGAATGTGGTAAATGTCACCCCATCCTTTTATGAAGTTGTAATTACTCTTCACCATTATCACTTACTCATACTTTCAATAAGGATTTGATCATAACTGCTTTTTGAAACTTTTCTTTGCATTTCTCTTTTAGATGTTAAGATACCTGGTCATGTCTAATGCAATTTTTATGATTTAACTTGTGACTAGCCAAAGAAGCATTTTGTAACATTTTTGGATTATGATCATTTTAACACAATACACAATTTTCATGGATTCTCAAATAATACTAATCAGTAATTAAATATTTAGAGATCTATGAGTGTCACATGACTTTATGATAAGTTGTAACTAAAATAAATCATTTGAGGAGAAATTTAGCAAATTCAATTCCAAAACAATACAAGAGTATCTATATATCACAAACTGGTACTTATTTTAAAATGCTTCTGAGTGATCATCTAAATGGAGTGACCAAAATTGCGTGTGTAGTTTTGAACACATTTTTCCATTTCTACATTGTTTAACCATTTTTTGTTTGCTACTGCAGTGATTCTACAATTAGTCACTTCCTACACAGCAAAAGCGCCTGTATTTTAAGAACTTTAGAAATCCACAGGAACAGATATGATTACGACGTATTAAAGGTTGTGGAATGTAAAGGTGAAATAAGTACTCTATTGATAGTTTTTTATTTTAAATTCTTTCACTATGCACTTGGTTTCTAGTTTAATAGCACTGCTCAGTTAAATGGTACTGGTTTTGCATATTTATGGGTATTTGAGGACAAAATGAAGGGGACCCCCTGTGTGAAAAACTGTGAGCACCTCAAATGCAAAACTGGAATGTAGAGAGTGTGAGCAAGTGCTTAGTAATTCTCATAACTGAAATTTAGTTCATTTACCTCAAGAGTAGACTGCTCAAATAAACTGATTCCACTCCTTAGAAAAGACAATAAACTGACATGTCAACTTTGGAAACAGTCATTCTGTGGCTTGACTGATGGTTCTTTCAAATTAGCAGAGAGAAGTGGGTCAAAGAAAACTCTGCACCTGCTTCAGGTACAGACTTCTTATTCAGCTTATCAGGGTTCATTAGGAGTTAATGAAATATTCAAGAAAGTTCAGAAGGGATCTAGTTCTACTTTCTTAGAAATGTCTTATGCTCTTTCATTCATGTCCAAAGGCCAACTACTATCCTTACACACATAGCAGAGTTAAAACTTTTAGTCTTCATTTAGCTTTAAATTCTATATTAAGAGGAACTAATAACCAAGAGGAAGAGGATACCATAAAATGTATTTCTCCAAGGAAAGTGTGGAAATAAGAATTTAAAAACTATACAAAATGAAGGCCTTTTTTGGCACTCTGTTTAAGGCATAACTTAAAATACAAACGAAGTACAGAAAATCAGTGATATCAAAGATAATACACTCTTATCTGACTCACTGAGCAATCTGTACAGTGTTGATGGCTTTTAATACTTTATAAAATGAAGGTCAGTATTTAGACACAGAGGACTGTAATAACTGTTACATCTCTCACAACAGTCTGCTATTGTTGGGGAAGTTTTAGCTATGGTAACAGTGAAAACCACAGACTTATAATAGGCATTCAGCACATGGTAGAAAATACTCAAGACCTATGCCAATGTGTATAATTTGCTGTATTCCATGGAAAAACTTATGAATGTATTGAGAGAAGGAAGATGAAAGAAACAAAGAAATAGGAGGAGTAAGATAGAAGGAAAGAAAATTTAAAATGTTGTTTCTGTAAAATGTAGCACTTAATTTTAAACACTCTTAGGTAACTGTTTTTTATAACTTTTCCCCTAGTGTTTACATGCATGTAGGATTTATACTGTGTATTTAGAGGCGTAACTCTCTAAAATAGTAAGATTTTAATACATTGCTAAAATGATCTCTATTATTAAATCTTGCCAATCTTTAAGGTATAGGAATAAAGTAAACCTAAAATAGAAATATTCCTTTTACTCACTTTAACTCTCCTGGTCCTAAAGTAAAACCCTACAGCCCATAAATTCCATAACATATCAATGTCCTCAGGGAACTGAGAGTCTGATGGGTTGGACGAAGTCTTGTACAAATTTGCTCAAAAGCCATAAATCTTATACAGCTGATGCCAAAGTGTTCTTTTCTAAGGCCTCAGAATGAAGTTAAAGTATAAATGCTGAAATGTTAGTGTTCCACTTTTGGATTAAAAACACACAGGCAAGCAACTTTCCCTATGGAATATTATCTAAGCCATTAATATGCTAAAGCATGTAATGAAAGAAAATCCAGTGATGAAAGTCTTCACTAAGTTGATTTTCCTCTGGAAGTTTCCCTCGTAACTGATGTGATTTTGTAGCTCGTGAATTCTCTCGCTTAGCTCTTTTACTTTCTGCATACATAATCATGACCTTGACCCCATTCAGAGTTTCCCCTGGTGCTTTATGTATTTTCTAATTTTTCACAATTCTTTTAGTTCTTCCATTTTCATAATCGTGGTGTTATTATTTTCTGGATGTTAACAAGCCTGTCAATATCATTCCGAAATTAGGGTGCTTTGAAACTATTATACATGGAATACCTAATTCACAGTATGTACCACTGTGACCATACATTTGTGAGTCACATGGTGACACTGCCATTGGAAGGATTTGGGTAAGTATTGTGTAATGATGTGAAAAGAGCTGCACAAATCACATCTAAGTGCATTATGTATGGTGAGAACAATATCTGGCAAAGACAGCTGGCCCAGTGTTTTTATTTTATTTTTTTCAGCCTGTGCTACTACAGGGAAGCTGTGAAATTTAATTCAGGGAAACATATAAAACATTTGGGCTGAAAGAGCTTAGAGTACGACGATTCTTTTTAAACAATAATCCGTTACCTCTTATCTTTGAAAAATGAAGCTAAATAAAATTTCTGTGAAATTGTATTTAAAAAATGCTTGATTCCATCCAAATGAAGGATTTGGGCTAGCAGTCACCAAATGTTAGCCTTCTTCTTGCTTCATTAAGTGATTGGTGCTTTTATGTGTGTGTGTGTGTGTAAGCATCTAAAAGAGTAGATTCCAAAAATAAATCCCTGGAACAACCCATTATTGGTTTTCATTTCTAGTATGTATCTGTGCTATTCTTTGTAATAGTCTGCCTATTCCTCTAATATAGCAATCAAGATTGCAATAGGACCTGCCTTCAAAATTTTTCCTAACAGTTTTTCGTACTGACTTATCTTTCCCATTTCAAATACACTTAAGAGTTATTTTTGAAAAAATAAAATATCATTACATCTACAAAACTATCCATAGAAAAGAAATCTTTGTATATCAATTTTTCAGCTAAATGTGAAACTGAAGAGTTTTATGGATTCTTTTTTTTTTACCTGCCAAGCACTTGCATGGTTAAGACTTTAGGATTTTTAGTTACAGAAAAAATTTAGTAGAATTTTCCAAAAGAGTATACGCACACTGACTAGAGAACACAAAAATAAATTTGAAAAAATACTTTCAAGTCCCAGTGGTGCAGAATAGAAGGACTCCTTATGCCATCGAATACCATCCATTCAAGAATGAAGTTATCTGTGTTGAAACAGATCATTTACCTGCATTATCTGGGATGATCACGATGAATATTTACCACCCTGTCAAGTACATCAGGCTTTCTGAACATGGAATAAGAATCCTTTTTAGGGCTGGGAATGTAGCTCGGTGGTTAAGGCACTAGTGGGACATGGGCAAACCCTGGGTTCCATCTGCAGCACTGCAGGTGGAGAAAATGTATGCTCCTCATGCTGTTTCTTACCAGTATGAAAGACTCAGTTAACATGAACCTTTGAGGCTTCCAGGAATAGCATCAGGACTCACATTGCCCAAACTAAGGGATAAGCTTGTCTTCTCATCTGTAAAATGGGCATAACCATATGATAGTCAGGAAGACATGAGATGATGCCTATAAGGTGTTGGCCTAAAATATAGTAAGTGCTGAATGGAAGGTTTGCTCACATTAATTGCTATTCTACTCATTACTAAGTTTTACTATATTGATTTTATTACTGTTGTTAATACTAATTATTATTTTATTGATTACTCATTCCTCTCAATAATGGCTATATTACCAGGGCAATGTGAAGCCATTTGAAATTATTCATGGAAATAGGAAATCCAGTCCCTCTCTGGAGAATAAGGTCAGGCTGAGTGAGAGCGATAGCATCTTGGTAAATAATTTTTCCTTTAATGGAAAAATCAAGATCAATTTCACATGCATGTGTGTTGCATTCCCACCCTAGGGTAACATGCTGTCCCATGCAGTTGCTGGGACATGGGAGACAGAACCTGAAGCCACTATTTGAACAGTAAAACCCCAGCTGCTGAGGTCCAGTGAATTATCTAGGCAAAGTCAGCCCCTCCGGGTCATCAGCAAGTGGCTTCTTTCAAAAACTGCAGAATATTAGCCAATCTCAAGTTCATTGATGGCTGTGTTTATGCTTAAAATTAATGACAACCTTTGAGTCTCCAAAGAAAGCAGGGATTAATTTAGTTACTGGAGATACTAATTTGGCCCTGTGTGTGTGTGGCTCAGGATTGAAATCAGTCCTCGAGGTGCTTACCAACCACACAATCCTGTTATTTGCTGTGGTTTGACATCTACTATGATGCCTAAGCAGGAGAAATGAGTAGGATTTTATGTATGTGCTGTGTGTATCTTAAGGTGACAGACTCTGGTGAGGGAAAAAAAAAACACAATAGCTAGGTAGAGCCTTGAATTTCATTTGAGTTTGTGTTATTAGAGTTAATAAATTGTGCCACATATATCAAGGCTAGAAATAATGAAATCCCTGAAGACCAGTTTTGCCAGGTATTTATATTTCACTACTTAGTAATGGACAAAACATGGCTAAATTGTGCCTGTACCAGAGATAGAAGCAGTTAACTTGCTGGGGAAGAAGATATTACAAAATAGTGCTTATCACGTTGTCTGCCCTTAGGCCCTGGAATTTCAGGTCTCTTGAAACATAACGCTCCGTGTGCTGAATGTGGACTAGGATTCAGTTTCACAGAAGAGTTCACCCGGGTGGGCAGACACTTCTCTGGGTTGTGAAGTGGCAGGGACTACAGTACTCTTTCAAAGGGTTATGGAATGGCCTGGAGAAGCAGCAAAGCTACTTCTGACTTTAGAAGTCTGTGATTTGGCAAAGTTGGTGCTGCCTGTGTTTGTTGAGAGACTGGATAACTTCAATTGGAAGAGAATGACCCACAAATGAATACACAGTCAGTCTGCATGAGAAGCAACCCTCCTGGCAGGATGGCACCAGACAGACAGCTCCATTCCTTACAAACCAGGTGACCCTGGGAAAATTCCTTAAGCTCCTGTGCTTCTGATACTTCCTGTGTGAAGCGGGATCACGCTAGTACTTTCTTCATAGGGTGCTATGAAGATTAATGAGTTAAACGCGCCAAGCCCATAGAAGACTGCCTAGAATATAAGGTACGGCCCAATAATTGCTAGATAAATTCATCATTATTAGCATCTACATGGGAAGGTTCTAGGAATAATTTAAAGCAAAGTATGAATTAAATAATCAGAAGTATCTTCTTTTAGACGTACTGATTAAAGAAGCTGGTTTGCTAAGGATAAGCCTGTTTGCTTTAGTGGAGAATTTCAAGAAACTTGAAAGAACTTATTTATGAGAATTGTTAGGAATTTATATCTGGTTTGTGAAAAGCATATCACAATGTCTTTTTTTCTCTTCCTGTTTTTAATCAAGGGTAAAATTTGTATCCTGGAAATAGATGGATCTTAAATCTTCAATTTAACAAATTTTAAATAACTATATAAACCCAAGGGGCTATCATCCAAATCAAGATATGCAGCATTTCTGTCTCCCCTAGTCGCTGCCCTTCCAGTTAACCCTTACCAACCCATGCCCACAGGCAACCGCTGAGCTTTCTATTATCGCAGATCAGTTCTGCTTTTGCTTGACTTTCATATAAATTGAATCACAGTGTCATACACTCCGTGGTGTCTGGCCTCTTTTGCTTTACAACATCTTTAGGATGTATCTGCATCATTAGGTAATTCTATTTTCTGCTGAATAGTAGCTCATTGCATAAGCATAATGAATTTATTTATTCTTCTGTTGATGAACATTTGGACCGTGTTCAGTTATTGACAGCTCTAAATATATTTGCCTCATATATTCCTGTACAAGATATTTTGGGATTATGTCTTCGCTTGGATAAATGCAGAGCAGTAGAATTTCTGGCTCAAAAGGATTTTATAAGAAATGTCTAGGGCCGGTGAGATGGCTCAGTGGTGTAAGCGCCTGCCTTGCAAGCGCGAGGGCCCGAGTTCAACTCCCGGATCCCACATACGAAAAAGGGGCCGGTGATATCGCTCAGCGGCACGGGCGCCTGCTGGCGCGTGAGGTCCTGAGGTCGACCCCCGGTACCCAAAAAAAAAAAAAAAAAAAAAAAAAAAAAAAAAGAAATGTCTAGACAGTCTTGCAATGTGTTTGTACAATGTTATACTCCAATCAGCGACGTGTATAAGGTCAAGTGTGCCATATCCACATTAATATTACTGTTGTATCCTCGGTACTAGTTTCATGTCTCCAATGCACCAAATTCTCACCAATGTTAGTGTTGTAATGTTTAGCCATCCTCATGGGTCTGAAATGGTATTCATTGTGGTTTTGGTTGTCTTTTAGTATTAAATTTAAGAGTTCTTTTCCGTTTCTGAATATGAGTCGTTTATACTATAGGGTTACTGTAAACATTTTCTGATCCATATGACCTGCTTTTCATATTCCTAACATAAGTCTGTGATAAATAAGTTTTCAATTTTATGTCTGATTATCTACTTTTTAAAATCAGTCTTCTTAGGGACTATCAAATTTACTGACCTTTTCAAACAACCAACTTATATGAGTGTGTCAATACTCCTTGTCTGTTCTTTTGCTTCATTTTTCTACTTTTATTTTTATTTTATTTTTACCTTTATGTTAATTTTATCTTTAGTTGACAAGTCATGTTTTATACATAGAATTATTTTGGGGCTTACCTTGGCCATATTCTTAAATTTAAATTAGAAATGTGGATTATTAATTTAAAATTTTTTCCTTTTTAATATAAACATTTAGATTATAAATTTCCTTCCTAATACTATTTAGCAGCATGCCACATATTTTGGGGCATTGTACCCATTATCGGTTCACTGAATATTTTCTAATTTTCCTTGTGGTTTCTTCTTCTATTCATGTAATATTTAGAAGTGCTTTTTACTTTTTGCTTGATTGGGGATTTTCAGGACACTGAATTTTCTTCTCAGCTTCTGTAAGTGCAATTGACAAAAGCTATAAATATTTGCAACCTGTAACAAGATGGTTTGCTACATGTATACATTGTGAAATGATTAAAGCAAACTATTTGCCATGCCTTCCACCATACATACTTACTTATTTTGGGGGTGAGAACATTTAAAATCTACTCTCATCAATAGATATCAAATTTTTATTGGTTCTTATTTCATTCCTTTGTAGTCAAAAATATGGTCTGTATGACTTCAGTGTTTTGAAACGAGATGTTTTTATGGCTCAGATATAGACTGTTTCAGTAATCACTTCATATATATATATATATATATATATATATATATTTTTTTTTTTTTTTTTAAATATGTGGGTACTGGGAGTCGAACTCAGGACCTCGTGCTTTCCAGGCAGGCACTTATGCCACTGAACTATATCACCGGCCCCTACTTCATGTATATTTGAAAAAAAAATCTGTATTCTATAGTTAAGAACAGTTCTCTAATTATTAATCATATATAAAGTGGTTGGCAATCTATTTCAAATCTACATCCTTCTTAACTTTTTGTATTTGAAAACTAATTTGTAAAAATTGTAAGGTTTTTTCTGATTTCCTCCCTACCTCTGTTAACACAATTTGTCTTTAAGTCTACTAGTTTGATCTATGGTTATGTTTGGAGTGGATTTATTTTTCTATCACTTGAAGCATTTTACATGGGTAGGTCTTTACTATTTGTGTACATTTCTTTCTTTTTTTTTTTTTTGTGGGTACCAGGGGGTCGACCTCAGGACCTCGCGCACCAACCGTGCGCTGAGCGATATCACCGGCCCCTTTTTCATATGTGGGATCCGGGAGTCGAACTCGGGCCCTCGCGCTTGCAAGGCAGGCGCTTACGCCGCTGAGCCATCTCACCGACCCATGTGTACATTTCTTATGCACAGCATAGAATTGAATCTTGCTTTCAGGGCTGGGAACGGAACTCATGGTCTCAACACATGCTAGGCTCTGCCACTGATTTACACACGCGATGCTGGATCTTGCCTTTTCAAAGGTCAATCTGATAAACTACGCTTGAGGATTATTTATATTGAATATAATTATTGGTATGGTTGGCTTTGGTCTGATATTCTGCTGTTTATTTTCTTTGTAATTACCTGTAATGTGGTTCATTGTTCTTTCTCTCCTGCTTCCTTTAGATTAAACAAGTATTTTTTAGAATTCCATTTAAATTGTGCCAGTGGATTTTTTAACTTGATAGTTTTTAATTAGTGGTTGCTGAACATAATGTTAACATGTGTTAAAGTCACTTATGGTTGAAATTTTATCCGGAAAGTTTTTAATTCATTATTATAAGTGAAAAAAATAACATTTGGTCAAAGTAGCTTACAACACTGTTATAAATTAGTATTACATAATTAACTCTTGTCCTTACTACCCAAGACTCATTTAAAATCTTGCATGGTATTATTTGAGCACTGCCAAAGAAACCTAAAGCAAAAATCAGTCTTAATAGAACAATAGGACATTGCAAACCTAGATGTTAAAAAAGATTAAATTAAATTTACCATCTAATGGACTAAACTACTCTCTTTAAAGCATTGTGCCTTTTCAAAAAACAGTATGTCTTTTCTCTCTGTCATCATTTCCTTTTTTTCTTTCTTATTATGCCTTTTCAGAAATAGCATATCTTTTCTCTCCATCAACATTTCCTCTTTCTTTGTTTTGCTTAAAGTAGATCTGAATATTACATGAGCAAAAAGTATTGGTGATTCAAACACATGTAAACAGAATTTAGTATTGAAGTCATAAAGCATAAACTACTGCATACTAAGATCTGGGGGCTCCAAACACATGCTGGCAGACCTTTTACACATCAGTAGGGGCTCCCTTTCCCATTCCCCAGGTAAATATTTTATGGGTTCTCTCAACTCCTAGACATTATAGTCTGGCATTATCCTGCTCATGCTCATCATATTATTTTGCTTCTTAATGCAGTAGTTCCCCTTATTAACAGGGGGCACATTCCAAAGTTGCAGTGGATGCATGAAATTGTGGATGCATAGTACCAAATCCTTGTGCTTTTTCCTATATGCCTTGCAATGATGCTCTGTAGTAACAGATAATCTGTCCTTCCCTACTTTATGCCCTGGTGCCTCCTTTCTTTACTACTTTTGTACTGTGGCACCATTAGTAAGTAAAATAAGGATTACTTGAAGACAAGCATCGTGACACTGAGCCAAATGATCTGATAATTGAGAAGGCTAATGAAGTGACTGGGACAGGTAATGTATACAACATGGAATCACTGGTCAAAGGAGATTCGTGTGCTGGGTAGTATAGAGTGGTACAGGGTGTGATTTCATTGATCTACTCAGAATGGCATTGTTTCCTTCACAAAACCTCAAATGCCATATTCCCTCTTACTCTAGATTTTTTCTTCTTTATAGTACCCTTCTGTGACCTCATTTACCCTTAGCGACTCAAATAGCATCTTTATGCTGATGATGTCCATATTTATACCTTATTCTTGTATTTCTCAACTGAATTTCAGATGTAGAAAAATACCCAGGAGCCACCTTCATTTGGATGACACTCTGGCACTACAAAGTCAACATGCTCAAATTAAATTCATCGCTTTCCCTCCAAGCTTGTCTGTCTTCTTGTGTCTTCTGTCACATAGCACCATTACCTGGGAGATAAACCACACCCAAGTTTCAAGGCCTTCTTCCTCACTTGCCTATCATATACACTACAGGTCTAATCAGTTATTAGTTATGTAGCTTCCATTTCATTAAAATATTTCTGTAGAGCAAGATGCATTCTTGATATGGGGATGGAGGTAATTTCTTCTTGCCACCAATTAGAATGTTGTTTTAGAGAAAGATACGAGGTGAGGGCCAATGGGTAGATTCAGAATAAGACCTGCTATTTTTATTTGGTGGTCCCTGGCAGAAAGAAATCAAGAATTCACTCCAAGCTTGACACTCAAAGTATGATCTGAGGTGTGGTAGCAACTACATTATATAAGAGCTTGTTAGAAATGCAGTGCAGGCTGGAGTGGTAGTACATACCTTTGACCCAGTACTCTAGGAAGCTGAGGCAGGAAGACTGCAAATTTGAGCCCAGCCTGGGCAATTTAACAATTTAGCAAGACCTTGTCTCACAATAAGAAAAAAGAAAAAAGCCTGAGGATGTGGCAGGGTGAAGGCCCTGGTTCTATCTGTAGTAACACATACTGACACCAAAAAGCAATGAATCATTTGTGCTCCACCCCAGAAACAGGGCATCAGAATACACATTTTAACAAGATTCTACAAACAAATGGTTCCGGTTATTTATTAAGCGTGGATCAAAAGACTCATTCTTGACTTAATTTTACATTGGAATCACTGGGGTTTTGAAAAATGCTGACTCCTGGGACCAAGCCCCAGTGGTTAAAATGTAATTGGTATAGGACAGGCTGAGATTAAAATTTGTATATACCATATTAGTAAAATTAGATGAGAATAACCAGGTGAGTTAGTTCTATTTGCAAAAACAGTCGAGACAGCTATGCTAGACAAGTTTAGAAGAGAAATCTTTAATTCTAGAAAATCTCAAAATTTTCTGAAGTATAAGACTTTTTCACCATTATAGTATATATGTACTTAGAACAGAGTTAGTGCTAACATGAAAAGTAGCCAAAGCAAAGGATAAAACTACATGCCAAGATATTTTACAGTTTTAGAAACAGAAAGTGATAGCTATTCAATAGCCTGTCAAAAGGAAAAAACAGTTTCCCTTTGCTTATAAGACTGTGATCTACACAAAAAAAGTAGATAAAAAAAAAAAAAAAACAAGGAAAGGGAGAAAAAAACAAAGATATGTTGCTTTGATAATTTATATATGAAAGCCGCCAAAAATTCAACTGAATGATAAATGAAACACTAGACACTTGATCTGTCACAAGACTAGATAATAAAAATATAACCTCAGAAGCAAGAAAGTCAGAATAATGTTCTAACACTTTATCTTTGGATGAAAAGTCTTATGTTTAGGAACAGGAAACCAAACACAACAGTATTAGAACCTAGACCAGCCATTCGTTCAACAGGACTTTCAAAGAATACCTCTGTTAGCGCTTTGAAATCAATCACTGCAGACTTGGACTTCCGAATTAACTTAATCATATGCTGCGTATATAGCAATGCCAGCATGTCCTTCATGAAGATTCCATCCTCAGATTCAGAAAAATGCAGCCGTTCAGAGTCCAGTTCAGTAGATTCTTAGCAATAAGAAGAAACAACAAACAGTGCCACCTGCATCTGCATCATGCTGGTCAGGAGCGCTGATATTTTAAATATTAGCAATTAAGAATTAATGTGCAAAGTTTTAAAAAAGAATTTCAACCTAATTGAAGAGAAGAAACTTTAAAAGCATTTGAGAATGTAATTTTTGGTGCTTTGATAAATATGTTGACAGATTTTAAATAAGAAATCTATTCAGGATTTTTGAGCTTGAAATAACATTTGCAGTGTAGCAGAACGGCACAATTCAATTTGCAAAACTGAGTTAAATATAGTTGAAAACTTTGCTTCTCAATTAAAGGCCCTTACCATTGATTCAGCATGCAAACCTCTTCTCAGCCCTAGATACAACTTTATTCAGTTTGCCTCTTGAAGACATTTACATTTCTTTTTTAAAAATTTTATTGGTACATTTTAGATGTACGTAGAGATAACATTCATCATAGGGAATTTGTACCTGTACATGGTATATCTTTCTTGATTCTTTTTTCCCCATTCCCCCCCACAGCCCTTCTTCCCCTCTTTATTTACAAAGCTTTGTTTCCATTTTTCTCTTCTATTCTCTTTTTTTCTTGTCCGTTTTTCCCTCCCCATCTTGTTCCCCTTCTCATTTGAACATTTTCTTCCCATTTCCCAGTATCTATCATACATTTTGGTTCTTATTTACACTTTCAGTTTCTCACACCAGAGAAATAATGCGGTATTTACACGTGTGTCCAATTTATTTCACTTAAGAGTATGGTCTCAAGGTGCATCCATTTACCTAGAAATGTCTCGAGCTTATCCTTCTTTATGGAAGAATAGTACTTCATTGTATAAAAAATTTATCCATTAATGGTTGATGGGCATTTGGGGGCTATTTCCAAGATTTAGCTATTACAAAGTGTGCTGCTATAATTAGGTGGCGAGTGCCATTGAAAAGCAACATATTCAAATGTCAAAGAAGGCCTTATTCTGATACAACAGCTAACATATATAGCTAGGTCATTCTCTAAAGAAAAACTCTTCTAATCTAATAAGCTATCATTAGGATTTGAAAACCCAAAGAAGATGTTGCTTGAAATGCACATAACCATTACCTACATCTACAGTGTATTAATTAATTAGTTATTGATTTACTTAGAGATATGGTCTCACTATGTAGTTCAGGCTGGTCTTGAACTCATCATGTAGCTCAGGCTGGCCTGGAACTTGCAGTGATCCTCCTGCCTCAGCTTCTCAAGTGCTGGGATTACAGGCACGTGCCACCATGCCTGGCAGACAGTGTATTTAAAGAATACAGCCTAGAATACTTCCGACAGGTGAATTAAATCTGAATTTCTAAAAGAATCTGAAAGACATTAAAATTAGATTTGGAACATTAAACCACAGGATACACCTACAGTTTGGGAGCCATATGCTGATGATTCTGACAGCACTCAATTACACAGGAGAATTAATGAATTGTGATTTTCATGAAAAGGATAAAATAGAAATGGATGCATAAATACATGAGACAAGGAAAATCCATTTTCAAACAGTTAGAAGTATAATCAATTGTTATAGAAAAGGAAAATGAATAGGAGGTGTAAATAAAATTTCCTTTGTGCATTTTGATTGTTGAGACTGATCCTACAAGGGAGAAGGGACATTGCAAAGTCATTTGGACTTGGAATTGGAATCAAGGCTAGAGTTCTCATCTGAGCTCTGCTCCGTATCACCTTGGCAACCTAATTTTTTGTATCTCCATTTCCTTAACAGTAAAGTAGAAATAATATGGGACGAACTCAGAAGTGTTATGAATTACGTGAGTTTATACGTGTATTGCTTTTAAAACAATGCCTGGAACATAGTAAATATTCAATCACTATTCATCCTTCTCCTTCCCCCAGCCCTTCTGTTGTTTCTATAAACAAGAGACAGGTATATGATTTAATTAGGATTATATATTACTCTACATTTAATATAAACATGCAACTAGCGGTATTTTAGGAGCAAATAAAATGCTGTCATTAAATTGAATCTCCCAAGATTTTGTACTCAGTCATTTATAGTGGTCAATCAAGGTTATATCTCAATATAAATGAGACCCGCACTCATCAGCTACGACTCTTGTGATAGAACCTGCTCATGTTCTTTTCTTCAAATTCGTTTTTTTTTTTTTTTTTTTTGTGGGTACCGGGGGTCGACCTCAGGACCTCGCACGCCAGCCGGCGCCCGTGCCGCTGAGCGATATCACCGGCCTTTTTTCTTATGTGGGTTCCGGGAGTCGAACTTGAGCCCTCGCGCTTGCCGGGCAGGCGCTTACGCCGCTGAGCCACCTCACCAGCCCTTCAAATTCTTTAGAGAGCTTAAATTTCCATGCGACTTTTCTTTTTTTTTTTTTTTTTTTTGTGGGTACCGGGGGGTCCACCTCAGGACCTCACGCGCCAGCAGGCACCTCAGCCGCTGAGCGATATCCCCGGCCCCTTTTTCGTATGTGGGTTCGGGGAGTCGAACTCGGGCCCTCGCGCTTGCCGGGCAGGCGCTTATGCCGCTGAGCCATCTCACCAGCCCCTCCATTCGACTTTGAAGGTTAATAAAACTTCCCCAGTCAAGCAACCAGCCTGAGTTTGCAAGAGGCTCCACCCAGACTGAATCTGCCATGTATCAGGAAACTCAACATAGAATTGAAGATCGATCCAGAATGGTGTAGCAGATTGTAAGTCAGCCTGGGTCCTCTGAGTGAGAAATCCTGTTGTATGACTTTGGTCTTTTATGCTTAAGCAAAGAATATAATTAAGCAAAATATTTTATGCTTTCGTATCAAAGACAAAGAAAAATCTCCTGGAAAGCAAATGTATAACCATATCAGCTGTGGATTCCATTAAAAAAACTCAAATACTTTAACAGAAATGCCCCAGAATGACATAGGGCTGAGATCATTCAATGCTTAAAGGAGAGACAGTGTATAGGAAGGCAGTCATTGCTTTCTAGCTACATATTGACTATTTTGAAAATGTCATCCTCTTTTCCAGAGAAATACGTTAATGAATTAAAATGCTTTTAAAGACAGCCAATTATATAAAAAAATTAAAGAAACAAAATGTGCTAAATTTCTTTGCAACAATACCTAGCAATGTACAAAAACTTTATTAGTGTGCATGTTTTAAAAAATTGTTCTCAATAAAATATTAGAAAGCATTTAAATTAGGCACAGTTACTCATTTTTACCTCAATCTTGCAAAACATGTTAAGCTAAGGGGAAGGACAACTCTGAATTCTGTTTACAACATGTATAATTAGCTAATGAAGTTAGGATTTAAATTAGCAATCCTTCTTGCATTTTGACATTCCATAAAATAAATTACAGCATACTATGATAGTATAATTTATTTTAATAAAGATACCATAAAAAGTAGTGTGTGATTTTCCTTAAGCAGCAGTTTTTTCCCCTGGTGCTGGGGGCTGAACCCAGGACTTCCTGCATGCTAGCATAGTGCTCTACCACTGAGCCACAACCCCAGCCAAGAACTCTTCTGAAGGAGTATGTTACGACTGGTTAGGTTTTTCTCTTCTAACTACAGTTGAATGTTGTCAGGAGAAATCTTTGAAAACAACTCTAGACATGAGAAAAAAAAAAGACTGTGGTATTTTGGAATTCTGACAGGAAACTGCTGCATAGCAATTATCTCAATATCATAAGAAAATAAAACAATTCACTGTCTAGTATATCAGAAGCTCTACATTTTAATCTTGTGGTTTATTTTACTTGATTTCTTAGCATCTTATAGTATTTTTAATACATTGCTTTAGAAAATCTTCAGAGTTATGATTCAGTGATGCTTTAAACAAGAGTAAGGCTTTTATTGAGATAATTGATAATATGTTATAAGTCCATGTGATGGTACTAATAAAAATGTTTTATGACCACAAATTCCAGGTAGGAAATCTTTGTAATCATCTTGAAGATTCTTTAGAATGCACGTTCCCTTAAAGCAAGGCATTTGTCTAAGCCTTGTTCACTACTATAGTGTCAAGTTTGCAATAATACTTTGCAGTTAGCAAGAATTCAGCAGAAGTGAATGAATGAATGAATGAATGAATGAATACTACTTGATCACAGGAATTCTTTGCTTTCTGTTTTAACACTGCAAAACATGATAGACGTGCACACACACACACACACACACACACACACACACACACAAAACCAGATAGTGAAAAGTACAACTACCATCCATGCAACTTCCACCCACACTATCCTCTTGGGGACGCCTCCTCCGTTCCACTCACCCCATACTCCATGTCCTCCCTTAAAGTGAAGTAACCCCAACTTTAGGATTTTTAGGATCACATGACGGTTTCTGACATTCTGCTCTGGGAAATCCTGAATTGGAGGATTGCTAAAATCCCTTCAAGATTTAAGATTTCAGTTTATTTCTGGCTAGTATATCTTTTGCAAGTGGTCATCTGTAAATCTATCCACTTATTGCATTAATACAATAATGAATAAGAAATGAATGAAATAAAACACTGTAATAGAAGCAGGATAATTGATGAATAATGATATTTACAGAAGGGCTAAGCAGCTTACTTTCAAATGGCCTGAAATAAAATCTAAGGATATACCTACATATATATAAACGATGACTTAAGAAAGTATAGAACTATTGGTTATATAACGTAGACTAGGAAATTCAGGAACTGTTCTCTACAATTAAGTATATGGGAAAACATCCTCAACTATCTATCTCTATCTTCCTATCTCTATGTTTGTGTGTATACATATACATATAAATACAATGGAAGAAATCTTACAGGGCTGCAAAAGTAAAACCATGCTGATATCAATGTCACCAGGTATCATAATAGATACTTCCAAGAAAGGGAGACGTCCTTCTTGAGCCAAATAAGCTATTGCTAGTGAAAATCTTTTTTAATGACATCCAGCACACTCCAAAGGTGAATGCACGAGCTAACATAGTTTGGTAGGAAAAGAACTGAATTTAAAAATCTAGTTAATATTTTTCACAATATGGTATGGGTAAAATCTTTTTTTCTTCAAATATTCAAACACTAGTATAGGTAATTCTAAATTGTTTTAGAAAAGTATTAAGTATGTTACTAATAAAATGTTCTCCGTTCTCCTGAATAATTAATTTTTTTTTTTTGCATTATAGAACCCGTGAAAAGACTACTGCAATGCACTTACACAGTTACCACCTTGTGTTTTTAATTTTATGTAGACAGGTTGATCAACCGGTCAACTTAGTGAAAAGAACATTTGAATCCAGTACCTGCAACAGTTTAGATAATTACACATACAACTGAAAAAAGGACTAGAGCAACAAAGAGCAAGAAGGTCCATGGATGACTTCCCCATCATATAACTATAATCCATATCATGCAGTTGTGTAGACCAATGCAAGGATTAGGATTTCAATTCACTTTTCAAGCAACTGTATTCTGCCCTTGTTAAATACTAATAGAATTAGATATAATCTTGCTCTCTTTTGAAGCCCACATGCCTTTTCTCACATTAAAATTAATGAAATAAATTAGCACCTAAAATGTTTATAACAAAAAAGTGTAATTCCTACCTCCATTATCTTTTAGATGTAGTGCTATCTTGGTATCATCTGGAAGAGAAATTCAAAGTTATTACAACAGAAAAAGATTTTTAAAGGTGCATAAAACCTATGACTAGTAATCGTCTAGTTAATTGCCTTAACTAATATGACTAGAGTTTGATAATTTATTGGGTTAATTTTGAGTTCAGTGAGCAAGAACCAGCTTCATATGATGTAGTACTAAAACTTCTTAAAGAGATTATAAGAACGTAACTTTAGCAAAGCAGATATGATTCTTAAGTTTTGTAAGAAAGGTAAACAGTCATAACAAATTACATCTATTTTTAACTTCAGCAATCCATAATAGAACTTGTAGTTATAACTTCATTTATTTAAAAGTCAAAATCGAGAAAATTTCAAATTAATTCGAATAGTCAGGATTTATCAACATTTATACATTTAACATCAAAAGAAATTAAATGGATTTTCATTAATAACAAATATAATCAAAAGCATTTATGAAAAAGATTTCATCCTGAATGAACATAAGGCAGGCTAAGCCTTTTCATTTGAATGGTTATATTTTGTTCTAAAGGGTAGAATTTATATTACAGAAATATTTTTCATGGGTTTTAATATAACGGTCCAAAATAATATGAATTTAAATATGTTGCTTTTGAGATCAATAAAATGCATTTGGCACTTGCTCTCCATATCACTTTATACCAATTGCCTTGTAGTATCCAATTAAATTTCAATTAAAAGCAGTGGTTTCAAATTTAATTTCACTTTCTATTCAAAAGAAAGCAAGGCTTATAACAATAATTAAGACTATCTTCTCCCATGAAAGTGAACCCTCGGTCACTATTCTCATATTTCTGCCTACTTCCTAGCAATACCATTCAGAATGGAAAGTTATCAAATGATGGCTAATATGCCTTCTTCCCCACAAATTGTGCCTATGTATTAACACTATAGTAATTCTGCCTTCTCCATAAGAGAAAGAATAATTTTTGTAACCTTCACGGTGTCTCCGTATAGGTTATGGACTAACTTTATACGATACTGACTGGATTCAGTAAATATTAGAATTACACATTAACAGAACAATCTATTGTTCAGAATCCAAAAGCAATGGACGTCTCATCCTTTTTTGCCTTCCCATCCTGTGACTGCAGTTTGAGTTCAGAAACTGCTAAATTAAGTCTCATAAAAAGAAATCTATATTTTTTCGCAGAGAGAACAGAAGCCAGATTACAAATAACAGTTAAGTCTTCATAAAAGACACAATATATTAAACGAATCCCACCACATATTTTCAGTTCATAATATTTTTTTTCTTTTCTCCCTTTATCCCCTTTTCCTCACTGTTTTTTTTTTTCTTCAAGAAAAAGCACAATATTCAATGTATTAACCAGTGTTACCCTTCTATTAGCTTGTTTTGAAATTTCGTTCTATTTTTTCTCTTTAAAATAAAAAAGAGAGAAAAAAAAGAAAGAAAAAGAGAACTATGCGTTGGGCACCTTCCGTGGGCAGGCTGGTGGGCAGCTGGGACGTCGCTGCTCTTCTCGCGGTGGTTAGGACTCTGAATCGTGCGGTCGTCGAGTGGACGGTTGTGGTGGTTTGAGAAGTTTCCACTGACTCTGTGTTCTCACACATCTTCTCTTTTGACTAGGAAGAGATGCAAAAGGGAAAACAATCTGAATAATCACACATATGTTTAAAAAATCTTATCAAAGAAGTTGGGCTACAAAGCACAAAAGGCTCTCGAATTAATGTGAGCCAGAAATTGTTTTTGTGCTAGGTTACATTTAGAGATTTTGGTAATTTACAAAGTTTATAAAGTAGGAGAGACAGAGAGAGAGAGAGAGAGAGAGAAAGAGAGAGAGAGAGAGAGAGAAGTAGATATTACAATGTATGCTCAGCTTTAGATATTTGGATTTTATTTGGCTGTTAACTTTTCATATTATTGTTTATGTTTCTTAAATGTTATACTGCCACATTTATCAAAGACATAATGTCAAAAGGTAAAAGTGCAAACTCAAAGAAAAACAGCACATATAGATAAGGTTTATAACATGCTTAAGGCTGTGAAGAAAGAACACCTTTACTTCAAAACAAAAAAATTCTAAATCCTAAACATTTACTAAGAGCTGCAGCCTATGTTAGGGTCTCAAATTTAATCTGCCACATGTTGAATAGACATTTGAAATTTTGTTTTCTTTTATAAATATTCAAAAAGCACACAAAGAAATAGCACTCACTTAAAGGCTTAGTTTAGTTGACCCTAGCAGGGCTACAATGAAGTCACCAGGAAAAGGTTCATTTCCATTTTTTTTTTATAACCTACAGAAATAAATCTGTAATTTTCATTAGTTAGAGTCTCCAGTGCAGAAACTTTCACAGTTTATAGGTTAGCGCTGAAAGCCATCTCTCTGTGCTTCCAGGGATTGTCTCTCCCAGGTCTGAATAGAAAGCATGATCTCTACACAGCATTACTCATGCCGTATTTGAGAATTACAAAATGAACACCTTTCTTCAACTCTCTTCTAATTAGTGACGTACTCTGCCTATTTTCTCTGGTTAATAAAGAGTTCCTGATACAGCTTCCTTTTCATTAATTGGAAACGATGCAGGCTTATTCTCCGCTTCAAGTTTTACCATCCTAGGGGCCCACTGAACGCTGCAAATTGTACTTCCCTCTCTTCAGCTCCACAGAGCTACCAATCATCTCTCGATTCAACGTTAGTTGTCACCCCTACACCCTGTACAACCTTCTGTGGGAAATGCTTTAAGTCTGAAATCATAAACTCAATTATTGTACTTTAGTCTATCTGTGTACCTGCTCGCTCAAATTCTTTTTATCCTTTGACTCCCTAGAAAACTCAAACACAATCATTTTATTTCTTTACTCTCCTTTCCTTCCATCACTCTAACCTATTTTCAACAGCTTTTAGCATTTTGCTGGGGTTTTTTGCCACACATTTTCAGAGAATCCTTGATCCTGTATACAGTAAGAGCTGCCCTTTGAATGCCTGTGCTAAAGCCAGGCACAGCTGGAGATAATCACCGGGCAGGAGCTCCACAAACTGATCTTCGTCCTCAGTGGGCCATCCAGTTGCTTGGCAATAGTGCTCTATTTGGCTAATCATGTCTGCAGTTAGCACCACTTTCGCCCACCCCCACTCTACCTAAAACTGACAATCCTATCATACCTCTCCCAATTTTACTCCACCAGCTAACCTTATATTTTTTGTTAAAAGTGATAACATGAGCTACATTTCTTTACAAATTGGCCTACTTTCTCCAATCTGAACTGACCTTGGAGATATCACAGACATCTCAAATACCAGAAGACTATAACAGAACATGTCATATATTATTCTCCACTCTTATTATTTTTCTCAAAGAATAGTACTACCAAATACCCCAGTGTTTAAGGAGAAATCCTGGATTCAGTTTGTTTACGAAAGTGAAGGCAGACTAAGACTTTAAAGATCCCTCCTATTGCAAAACAAGCAGATTCTGGATAAAACATGAATTTTAAAGCCATATTAGAATTTATAGGAAGAAAAGAAAATCTATAGTGGTGCATTTCCATTTGTTTTTGTTCTTCTAAAAACAAATAAACAAATGAACTGTAAGCTGTAAAGAGAATAGGAACAGTAGGGTTTTCCTTGAGGAAAAGAAGCCAAAGTATTCTTATCATTTTAAGAAGACCAGTCCTGGCATCACCCTTGGGGGCCATAAATCAAAACCTTTCTTCCCCTCATAAAGGCAAGACCTGTAGCTGTGGCATCCCTAAGACCCTCAGAGTCCCATCATCAAGTCCTCTTTGGTGGGAAGCCTCACTTATTTGGGTCCTGGGGATTCCCATGGGATAAGACTAAGTTAATATGTGCCTCTCACTAAAGAACATAAAATTGAAACACAAAAAGAGCGCTTGACGAAGAGTCAGCAAAATCAATGAACAATGAGCAGCATATCTGGACTTGCAAAACTTCAGATAAAAATTATGTATGGAATATTTAAAGAAATGAAAGGAAAAATTTAAAAAACACACTGCCAATATGAGACTATAAAAATGACTTCACTGGTTTAATCAAGTATCAAATTTAAATTTTAGAAGTGAAAAGTGTATTGTTGAAATGACTTCCTCAAGGAGTAAAATAATTAGAATATTAAATAAATAGAAGATTGAGCAAGATGAAGAGAATTAACAAGTGGACAAATATATCTGAAGAAATTCCTCACAGTGTAGCACAGAGAAATAAGAAAGTAGAATATACAAAAGAGATATTAAAAAATACAGGAAGAAAATGAAAAGGTCAAGCTTATCCTCAAAATACTCATAGGGTAAAGAGAGAGAGAGAAGGAGGGAGAGATAGTAGTTGAACAGCACACTGATCACTTTAAACATTACCTCCTCCTGCGAACCTTCCTTCATGTTACTTAACAAGGCCATGCACTTGTAGTTACTATGTCTTGCCCATGTTATTCTCTAACAGCAGGCTATTCACCCGCTGGGCCTAGTGGTCCATCTACCTAGGTGGATATAATTCTCACACCTTGAAATAAATGACCAGTTCTTAGAACATTCCAACATACAGGTAGTTCTCCAGGTGGCCTTGGACTAATATTTCTCTGCCCTTTCTCACTTGTGGTTCTCAAGGGTAAGTGTAGAACGGGCTGGAAATACAATTGTCTTGAGATAAAGTGAAATTGACCCAGACAGTGTTGGCTGTGTTTGGGATCCCCCTAAACAGAGAATGGTCTTCAATACTTTAGTTCTGCAAGGTGGTGACCCCAGGGTGGGCTGCCATCTGGGGTCACTCAGCTGTGATGTAAGGATGCAAGAAGAGCAATTGCAGATGAGATCCCATCATCCTGGGGGACAGGATCACAATAAATCCTAGGTTTCTGCTGTCCCCTGCTGCCTATCTATGAGGGCTACACTCATTTCACGTATCTTGTGGTGTGTGGGGGTGGGGGTGTTCAGTATCACTGAACTCAAGCAAGTTGGTGACCAGTGTGAGTGTACATTCTTAACAAACATACGTAATACGCATTATGCTTATTGAATAAATTCAACTCACAGTAAAAGAAAGAAAATTTAACCCTAGTTTTAGGGATGGAAAGTGGACAGGAAGTTTGTGAACTTGTTTACTTACCTGTAAGAACAGATAGAATTGCTTACCATAAAGCCAGTAATGTTGATAATTTAATTGCACAATAAAAAGGAAACGTTGACTATTACAGAATAGGATTAGCATCTGATCTTTTTGGGAGGAGGTAATTTTTGTTTCTAATCTCTGTAGTTTTAGTGGTTAGCATAGTTCGTAGGATATGGTGATTTTCTCTACACTATAGTTAGGAGAGCACAATATGATGGATTTTTCTATACTTCTTATGGTTCGTAGTGAGAACATATTGAGTAGGAAAATTAAAATGTATTACTTGGTGAATCTTTACACAAATACATTCATTTTGAACATTTTTTATAGGGTTAACTATGATTACATGCAACAGTGATTTTAAAACATAATAATGGGTTTATCAATATACTGTATTTTCTTTTGCACTGTGTTGTTAGACAATTTAAATTCATATATCTAACTGTAATTTCCCAAGTGGATGTCATAAAGTTGATTAAAGTTGTATTCATGTTACAATACTTCATAACTGAAGTATGTTCTTCAAGACGTATTTCTCAAGATCTTTGGGAGACCTTACCCCAAAAACTGAATTTTAAAAGACCTTCTATGAACCATTTATGCCCTAATAGTTTTTAAAAATAGCACTTTGGCATAATCTGCTTTACTGGATGAGAAAACGTGTGTAACTGTTAATAATTTTAATTAAAATTCATGCCCTAGAACTTCATAAAGGAGGAAGAAATACTTTTCTTTATGAACTATTTTTAGGATCTCTGTGACCCTGAAATGATAGTGTAAATGAAATTCACTAGAAAACTTTCAAAAGGGTTAACATTGCTTCCTCAACTGTACACAATCACTTGAATTACTTCATTGCATGATTACTTCTATTGCGTTTACTTTGGAGTTAACAATGTAGCATTTCTTCTCTGTGTTACCTATGTTAAATTATCCATTATTATCACACACCTGATTTGCTGTAATCTGTCTCTTTCTCATACCATTGTTTTTGTCATGTGAGCTAAAAAGAGGGAAAATGTTTCCTAGATAGTAGAAAAGCAGCAAGTGTTTAGGAGCAATACCTTCTGCCTGCACAGGTTCGAGTCCTGGCTCTCCTATTTGCCATAGCCAGGTGCCTAACTCTAAGCAACTACATTCTCCCTCTCCCCACAAACTCCCTCACCTCCTCCTTTCCTCTTTGGGTAATATGATGAGTATTAATAGCACCTACCCCATAGGATGAATATGAGAACAAACTGAGATAATACATATAAGAAATTTACCCAGTTCCTGGCACATATTAGGAGTTCAATGACTGCTGGCTATTTTTGCAGGTAAAGTACACCATTCTTATTAAGTTGTAGTATTAGCAGCATATGACAGCTTGGTCCCAGGAATCTTATCGTAATAAAGCACATGTGTACCTCTTCAGGGCATCCGCTGTCCACCCAATCCTGCCGATGGCGATCGAATCCACTGGAACATCTTCCAAGATCACATTGTAGTTCAGCAAAGAAAGTACAGGGTGGAGGGTGGGGAAGAGAAATTGAGAGAAAAAGATTGGTAAATAGTTGTTGCGGAAATTTTCAGGGTAGCACTTTCTTCTGCAGAGCTGGTAACTGGAGAAGTTACATTTGGAGTGTTGACTCATCAGTCATCACTCACTCCTTAGGTGTCACACTGTTAGGGTCACACATGGTGACACACGGCTGAGGCTGACTACACAGTTGAGAATGTCTAGATTTCTGCACAAAGCTAAGACCAATTGCTGTTCCATGAAGTTGATTTTCTTCTTCCTCATATTTTCTTTTTCTCATCAAAACAAATCAATAGAGACAAGATTTTTACAGGCATCATTTTCTCGAGATTCATATTTATTTATTTATTGAACGACCAACCACCCCACAAACTCTTTCTCTACCATGCATTACAGGGTTAACTCAGCAGTTCTGAGGTTTTCAAACAGCTCTTGGGAGATAACCAACTTCTGCCGGACCATAGCGTTGGCTTACACAAGACAATCTATGCTGACAGTGATTTATTATGGATGCTGATATAATTCACCTGGAGCCCAGGGCCATGATGTATCAGTTTGACCTCCGGGGGAGCATGAGACTCAGAGATGAGTCAGGACAGTCACAGGGATTTTCCACATCGGTGTGAATGACCCTCACCGAAACCCTGGGCACAAGGCTTAGGCGAGCGTCCTTGGTTGGCAATTACATGCCATTGCTGGGGAATTAGCGCTGTTTATTTTTTCTTGCTGGGAGAGGGCAGCTGGAAGCTTGTCCCAGAGCCTGTGCTATGTGTTTTTTACTTTTGCTAATTTTAATCCATCATCTTTTTCTGTAACAAATGGTGACTCTGAGCATACCAGCTTTTCCAAATTTTGTGAGTCCTTCATGTGAATAGTTGGAACTGCGTGTGTTCTTGGGGATCCCCGACAACACATTAGGGAGCACCAGGCTAACAAGATTTTGTTCATACTCCTTTCTTTGACTGGAGTAATTTGTCTTCACTACCTATCCTGATATTGCCCATTCATTTTCATGACCAGAAATGACTACTCATAGTGCATTCTGGCAAAGCTTCATAACTGCTGTGATCATATCATTACTATTTAACTTTTCTCCTTTATATAATATCTCTTAATGACCAACCTTGACTGAGTACATTTTAAAGTTACGGTCAATGTTTTATATTGATTATATACAGCATGTCTGACACATGATATCTTTTTTACATTAGAAATTCAAATGTCAATCTATTAAAATGAAAGATTTACATTGTCCCTTAATTTTAACACATAAATATACATTTATATATAAAATATAAGAATCCATACTACTGCATATTAATCCAATAAGGCATTTATTTTTGAAAATGGAAGACATTCAATTTTGGGAGGTTAAATTTCCTATAGTGCTCACAGTTTTACTTTTTTCCCCCTTTACTTGTTTTGCAAAGAGTCCACATAATGGATTTTTCTAAGAATTCTAGCCAAAGATGCTAGGATTCTTTCATACCCTACGGCATGAAAGAGCATCATTTAATTCAAGTGGAATGTGAAAACAACCCTACTGTCAACAAAGAAGACCATATCTATCATTTTCTCCAGACATGACCCACTGAAGCTCAGCTATTTTATGCCTACCATCTGTGTTGAACAAGCTTAAGTGTGGAATAAACATCAGCGTGATTTGGCATCTTAACTCCGAGAATCCCCAATTGGCTCAGGCCATTTCTGCTTACCCAGTGATGTTCTGATGTGTGGTGTCTATTTAACACCAGATCAGTTACATGACCATTTTCTCCTTTCCTTTCAAGTCTGCTTAAATATTTAGGAATGTACTTTGAGAAGGTGTGAATGTATCAATTTTCTACCAAGAAAAATTGGGGGTGGGGTGTCATCTGACCACAAATACTTGAAATGAACAGGTGATTTTAAAAATACAGTTTGTCCTCACTCCCTCTATTCCAGATGTACCCAAAACCAGTGGAATATATAAACTTTTACCTCCTATTATAATGATACAGTAGCAGATCTTAAATTTGTGTGCTGCTGAAAGCTTATCTTAGAAAAATTAGCTGCTTAAATTGTTAAATTAATTCCAGGGTAAAGTACAGAAGTACTACAGTTTCCTTGATTCATTAAACAATCTCTCAGTTGTATTGAGTGAAATTAAGTTCTACTGAAAATATGTGAATCAATTAAGTCCTTCACTCATTTATTTACTCATAATTGATTCTCTATTAATTTATCTGTAGTTTACTAATGGTGAGGACAGAAGGAACTGAGAATGCCAAAACTAGTAAAATTTGGTTTGAAAAGCTCATACATTCTTGAACTTAAGTTCCTCAAAAAATGAATAAAACTGGATCCTGACTTTTCAGCATTTCTTATAATTCAGAAATCTAAATAATATCCAAAGCAATTATAAGCAAAGGTGTGTGTGTGTGTGTGTGTGTGTATTATAGATTATTTTGAAAGTCACTTTCTTGTTATTTCTGAATTCTAAATAAAGAAAAAGTAACCTTATTTGGGAACATTTTCCTGTCTCCCCTCAGAGGTTGTTTTATTATTTGTGTGTTTGTTTAAGCCCAGTGACATTAAGCATGTCATGCTTTGGCATGCTGATTTCCCAATGTTTGTAACAGGGATTCACAAAGAGCCTCTCCCCATTGGAATTCCCTGGGATGCCCGCTGAAATGCGATTCTTGGATCTGAGTATGATCCTCTGGCAACTGGGGTCCAGTGCTTTTCATTATGAAAAGCAGCCCCGATGATTCTCACCACACTGAAATTGGAAGACTACTGACTTCCAGTAAGGTGAGATCAGGCCCCTCACCTTCTCCTCAGCCCATTTTCTACAACCACTCTTATGCGCTTTCCTTTCCAAGAACAGCAGTTTTCCTGCCCTTTCCGAGCATGCTAAGCTCTTTCCTGACTCTGCCTTTAACATGCTATTACATATGTCTGGAATCACCAATTAGTAAACTCTGTTCAACTCAAGCCTAATGTCCTCCCAGAAACATCTTTGCTTCCTCCCCTGGGTAGAGTTAGCAACCCTTTTCTCAGACCCTCCCCACCCCAGTGCCAATTCCAATTATTATGTTATGCTTTTGAGTTTATCTTAAAGGATTTCTAAAGAACATGGTAAAAATAAAGTGCTTTTGTTATAATTTTCTCTTGTGCACAAAACCGGCTTGTGAATCAGGGCAAGTTACTTTTCCTTTCTATTTTAAAATTTTATTTTATCATGACAGAGTAGATTTGTATAAATTTATGTGGTATGATGTGATATTACAACATACATGGGCTCAATGTAAAATGATGAAATTAACCTAATTAATGTCTATCAACCCAGATATTTTTTGTTGTGAGAACATTTAAAGTTTACTTTCTTAGTAATTTTGAAACATACAATACAATATTATTAATTAGCTTCCACCCTGTGCAATAGAACATAAAAAATTAGCCCTCCTATCTAATTGGAACTGTTACCCTTACATTAGTTTTCCTTTCTAAGCTGGTTTCCTCATCTGTAACATGAAGTGGGAGGGGTATATAATGATTAGAAGTAGGGTGGTACACAGGAAAGTTTCAGTAAATGTTAGCTCTTTTTAATAGCTTGGTCATGTCTTTGTAGTAGGCATCTAGCAAAGTTGATAACTGTAGAAAAATGAGTGAGATTTTCACAGTAAATACAAGAGTTAGAAGATATCTAGGAATTTATTCTGTGTAGCATGTTAATGTGAAATGTTTTATAATATAAATTCCGTATCATATTTAGGAACTAGGTATATAGAATCTTATGAGAAAAAAATCTAAGTTGCTCTTACGTTAGAGCCAAATCTTTAATAAACATTTACATGCAGATGGGAATTATATAATTTTGTAAATATTCCTCAAATATTAACTTGAAAAATCTGAGTGCCTAACTACAATAGATTCTCAATGTTTTTATTTCCAAATTATTCTCTCCTACCTAATTCCAAAAGAAACGGACAGAGGCCTATACTTCAAGTTAATTCTAATCTGTGCTCAATTTCAACGAGGTGTTGATTTCAAAGCCCCCCAAGAACATGTGAAGTGAACCTCACTAAAAGTGCAGCCTGGAAAACAGTATTCTCCTCGCTTGCAACATCTGTCAAATCAAGACACAAGAGTATAAATTAAAAGTCATCAAATTTCTTATCTCAGTTTTTTTCGAAAACGTTTCAGAAAGAGGACTACTACTTTTGCAAGAGTCATATATTTGGATGAAGGAAATAGAGATTAGAATATACGCATAAGGGATAAATAAGGATTAAAAATGAGGTACATGTCTTTCTGAACAACTGAACATGCATGAAACATCTTCAGAAGAGACCTCAGGAAGGAAATGTTATGTAAACTTAGGACTGTGTCAGGAACTATTTTATACATCAGGGATAAACAAACTTGTTGTGTAAGGGATTGGGTAGTAAATATTTTAGGCTTTGCATGCTATGTAATTTTTGTCCCAACTCATCACCTCTTCCACTATTAATTTGAAAGCAGACACAGATATATGTATAAACAGATGGATGTAGCTGTATTCCAATAAAACTTTATTTGTAAAAATAGGAAGTGATTTGACCCACTTTCTTCCTATAATTTGTTGAAATCTCTTCTAATTTTACTATGTAAAATTCTAAAGATTTTGGGACAAATGCCTCATCAACTGTATTTATCAGAGTGTGTTATCTTAATGGAAAAATCAGTTGCACATTTAGGAAATTTTCCTGCCATTTTCTAAAAGTGTGAAAACGATCCTTTAACATCAAAGAGATGGGATAATGCTTTTAGAAAAGCAAATGTATTTTAGATGAGATGATAAACAGCAGTGATTTTAACTAATATCATATTTTATCACAGATAAGGTAGTACATAGTATGGTGCTGTAGGATAGAGGGAAAAGTTTTTTTGAGAAACTGAAAACATTTAATTTGAAAAATAGGTCATTACATCTTAAATGTTGATTATACTCATCATTATTTTAAATAAAGATTAGTAAAATCATATCTCATTTGCCTTATGGGGTGTGCTTGTGGTTCCTAATTGGCTGCAAGCATGGCATGAACAATTTCCCCTCTGGAATGATATTTCTCTAAAATCAACAAACTCGATGGTAAATTTTTTCAGGATTTTCATGCATAAACCACTCATTGTATACAGCTCTAGGAATGTAGATGAATTGATCATGAGCCTATTATAGAGGCAGTATTGCAGGCTAACTTAGAAAATTTTGCCTCCCTATAACATGTGAGAATGTGAAGTGTGCTTTGCTCTAATAAGGTGTCTTCAAGCTAATCATAGCCCTGAATCATAATCCAACGTCAATAAGAAAAGCTGTCTGCAGAATACAGGGACTTTTCCATAAAGATGAGTGTGAGATGGAAAACTGGGATCAAATCATATGATATTTGATAACCAGATTGTTATCATCATATATGAGGCATCCAGTCAATGAAATTTATAAAGTAAAGCCTGCGCCATTTTCTTAAATTTCTAGAATCTACAATAACCCTAATGTGTGTTTACAAAATATAACAATGGGGATTTTTATCCTTCCCATTCTGCTGTGATTTAAAAAATTCATGTCTTACTCTTCTCTCCCAATGACAGGTAAAAAGAAATCTGGTACTTTTTAGTCTTTCATGGATAATATTTTCAACAAGGAAAATGAGTCTTGCAATTTGCTTTTCATGCCGAATTTCTTTCTTCCTATGAATGTCACCCTCTCATAACCAGTCCTTACTTCTGTTCCTGGTTTCCAAGTGTGTAGGATAGGAAAAAAAAATTCCAGGAAGGAAGAAACAACATTTAGGCTTATCTGGAAATAGGTCAATCCTTTCAGCAACATTCTGATTAAAGGCCACTGATGATGTTGGCAAAATACCCTCAAATGTGTACTTACCAGGCTTTAAGCAAATGAAGAACATGTAAAACTAGATGAAAATATGCATCCGAACGGTGATGCATAAAAGCAAATCCGTGTATGACTGCGCAATCCATTAATCTCAGATTATGGCAAAGTAGTAAGTAATAGCCCAGAGCTGTTAACTTCAGGATGTTGTAATCAAGGCAATGTAATTCTAGATCAGCAGATATTTCAGTATTTGTTTTAGGCTTGTACACACAAAATATTTTAAAATACTACTGGGAAGGGGCAAAAGAATGAATTATTCCTTCATTTGGAAATAATTAAAAGCCATTTGACTCAAAAAAACAAAAAAACAAAAAAACCATGCACTGACTCGTTTGCAGTACTATTTCATAGTAAATTCCAATTTGTGTCTTTGTTTCCCATTTACCTCTTAAATGCTGCTAGTACCTATTGAAATATGTTGGTTAAGGGAATTATGCAAGTTTTGCTACGTACAGAATTAAACTATCTTTTATTACAGGGCATTATATATCTTCTATAATTTCACAAATTTAAGATTCTTGCTGGTGCTTGTCTGTTTATTTTTTAACTAGCAGATGAAGAAATGAAATTTGACCAAAGGATGTGAATGTATTAGTCATACAAAGGATGTAATTTCAGAAATCACTAATTGTAACAAAAAATGGATGACTTCAATATAGAGTCTCTTCAATTACTTTGGAGTAAACCATAGTAAGAAACATATTTAATATTAAATGCTTAGACATTAAAGTACAGCTTTGTGTATGTACTGAAGCAAAATATGTATTTGTTTCATTGTACTTTTTATTTTTGTTGTTGGTTTTTCTAAAGAGCCACCCACACGAAGCACAGATATATTTTCTAGTCTACTCTTTTTTTTTTTTTTTTTTTTTTTTGGTACTGGGAATCGAACTCACGACCTCGCACTTGCCTGGCAGACACTGTGCCGCTGAGCTCTATCCCCGGCCCTATTCTACTCTATTTTATTTTATTTTTTAAATGCAGGTTGTAACCCACTGGGAATTAATATGATCTCCCCAAATCGCAACCTTACTCTGAAAAACACCATCTCATAAATAGTTTAAGTGTTAATCATATTGATGCTTTAAATAGCAGTGCCTGGTTTTAAAATAACCATTTTAATAAAAACTTATAATAGTATAAAAACCAACATAGGTACATCCCAATGCCAAGATATTGTTGGATTTATTTTCTACACTGTTGTATTGTGTATTTATTTATACCTACATATCAATCAAATGTAATTACTTACTTTTTCATAATTAATGTAAGAATCTAGGCATTTTTACGTCCATAAATATCTCTTAGGAGATAGTTGTTAACGACAGCGTATAACTCATTAAATTGTTTTATCAAAGTATATTCAGACTATGTAGAAGATGCCTGTGCCATATTCATTGTTATAAAACATATACTGTCATCTCTTTTATATTTAGATTTAAATATAAATTTCAATTTAAAATTTTTTCTATTTCATTTCAGTAGATTTTTTAAAAAAGATTCCTATGAAGCAATAATATATTGTTTGTCTTTGGACCTTAATTCTGAAAGCTAATTTTTCCTGGCCTACAGCAGTATATATTTTTACATAGGGAAGTTTTTCAACTTTTTAAGATGTATTTCTTTGCCTTCATTTTTTCTTTTGCAAAGAAAATCCTCCCCTACTTTGGCATTAAATGTTTACTATATTCTCCCTTTGTTAGTCCATTAATTCATTCTTAATTTATTTCTTTAAATGCTTTTAAATTTATTTGTCATATGGTTGGAAGGAAGAACTGAATTTAAAAATACGTATTTCTTTGAAATAGATAACTAAGATTCCCAGGGTCATTTGTTAAATAGTGCCTAAGAGTTTAAGCCTTCCATCATTGTTTTTATCTTTAATGTTTTCTTGAATAGTCTCACTCATTTATTCTCCTCTGTGATTTTTATAATCATATTCTAATGTTCTAAATAATAATCCCATTGTGAATTTTATAGAATTGATGTGGAAATAACTGACATATTAATACATTCTAGCTTTCCAGACATTGAAATGTTTATTCAAGTAGTAGTCTAAATGCCTCACCAAATTTTCATTGTTTTTTTTATATAGTTTCTACAGATTAGTAAGTTTCTTAGTGACTATTTACCTATATATACTGTTATTAAGGAGGTTTTATTATTGTATTTTCTATATTCTTATTTCTGACACAGAAAGGTAATTCTTTTTTAACTGGTTCCTTTATTCACAAATAATAACTTTTGTTTCTCTATTCCTATAATCATATCTCTCATTTTATATTTTTTACACTGTGTAATAACAAGAATTATAGAATTATGTGACATATTAATGGTGAAAACATCCATGTCTTACTCCCTATTTTAATGGCATGTCTCTCGGGCTTCTGTGTTCAGTATATCTTTATGTTGTTGTGAAATAATATTTATTATTACACATAATCAGTGTTCCTATATCTCTGTCTGTTAACATTTTTTCATAGGAAGCAGTACTGCATTTTATCAAATAATTTTCCATCTATCAAGACACCAAATAATCTTCAGCACATTTCTATTAATCATATTAATAGATTTCTTCAAAGTATATTTGTATTTATGGGATAGATCTATTATCTGAGCATATTTTAATTATTTTAAGTCTCAGTCTGATTTTTAACTATAGGTTGTAAAATTCTATACTTACAAATGATACAGGATATTCATGAATAATCTATAGCAAACATCGTACCTGATGGGAAAAGCTGAATTTTATGGTTAGCAAAAACACTTAATAGCCACTCATTCCTTCTAATAATCTCCCATCAAGGTCAGAGCCCCTAGCTTGCTGACAGAAAGTTTATTATCTAATAGAAGTTTTGTATTTAGAGACATGAACAAAACGTTTGGCTTGCTAAGAGTCATTATCATTTAAAATCATGCTTGTTATTATAATATTATAATAAAATATTTCTTTGTTGATGCATCTTATATACGACTTTGGCAACTAACTAGCATCTGTCTGAAAATATGTTTTAACATCTTTGGGTTTTAACAATTGTTTTAACAATTTGGGTTCTTATTTATGAATGAATTTCAATTTCTTCTTAGAAATATAGCTCTTTGAATATAAATGATAATCAGGATAAAATATGGCTATTGAAGGAAGACTAAGGTTTTATAATTAAATAGCTATTTATGTTTCTTTAAGTTATATACATATGAATAAAATGCTTCATATTTTCATTTTAGAAAAGATTATACTTATTGGTATATTATTTGTAAGAATGAAATCAATCATTTTCGTACCTATTAGCATATGAGATTAAGAAGTAAGTCTTCTATTGAAAAATCCTGCTATTTTTGCATATTTCTGGAGTCCTGTGTGTGAGTATCATGCAAGCCTATGAAAAATTTAGGAGCAGAGCACCTTGTATCACATTAAAAAAAGGGATCTTATCTTTGCACACTTGACTCCCTTTCCAAGTTTAGCCACTAAGAACAATGATGTTTCTAGATTTGAGTTAATAATTAACAACTTGATTAATAATTTTCAGTGTGCTACTGGGTATTTTCAGGTTAAAAATATCTGCTTCATTTAGTATGACCATCAGAAGAATAAGAAAAGGAGAAAGTGGAGGCTACTGATACTTGTTGAAATTATAAAAGTTGACCTGAAATTTGTTCAACAGCTGTCAGTTATGTATTTCTCATGCCAACTTGGCAATGTTCCTCACCATTATTACCATTTGACTATTGCAAAAATTTGAGGTGTATTACTCAGTGGAAAGAGTGGGAGCTTCCGAGTTGCATACATAAAATTGGGGCCAGTCTTTGGATTTGCTATCTATTGTGATCTCTGAAAGTTAATATTAGAGATTCAGTTTGTGTAAGATGGAAATCGTGAAATCTATCTTTGCTGGGGTTTGGTGAGGATTAAATGATGTACTATAGATGAAACACTGTTTTGGTATTTGGCATAGTAAATGCTCTGTAAATCCAAGTTATTTCATAGTTTTGTATCCTACATATCACCTAGCAGAGGTCATAAAATGTCTATTGAAAAACATATATACTGTAACCTGATTCATAAAGAAAAATCGACATCATATCCTCAAAGCCCTGACTAAGACTTCAGCTTCCTTCACCACAACACTCAAGGTTATAAAACATAGAGGAGAATTCTTCAGTTTTTGTTCTGAGAATCTAAATTTCTTGCCAGCACCCAACTTTGCTATCTTTGTCTGACAGAAGTGAGAGTTAAGTCTTCAAGGAAAGAAGAAAAAGAAAAAAAACTTCCTACCACGGCTGTGAGCCACCAGAGTAAACACCGCGTAACAAAATAAACTAGCGGAAGTTTCAGGATTTCAATTTTTTAACATCCTTTCTCAAAAATTCCTGACTTCATACCAAGTTTTATATTTAAATAGCACCTTGAAATGCATAAAGATGAACAGAGAGAGCTATAACTTTTACTTTGTTGTTAGTTCAGAAAAAGAAATGCAAAATCTTGGGGCTTTAGGTGTGCTGTGCTTCTATAAAAGGCTATCCTTTTGCCCATGAATTTTTATTCCATGGTGCTCAGATTCATGGCTTCTGCTTTCTGAGCTGTCTTCCTCAAGAGGATGAACAATACATGAATCGACTCACCTCTGTTCAGCCAAGATAGCCAAGTTAGACTCTGGCGAGAAATGAGAAAACCCCTCTGCAGAGATGATTATCTCATCAGAGAAAGGTCTCCCCTCTAATTTATTACTTTACTATAAATAAGTCTCAGAATTTTACTTGGAATTTTGAGACTGAAATAGAAAAAGGTGGTATTTCTAGTTTCTCAGGATGAAACCTGAAGTTTTCCTTGTTCCTATTTTGAACCATGAACGTTTGGAAAAGGACTATTCAGGAATACGAGAAATCATTACCACCGCTACTATCTCTTCAGGAAGCGTAACCAATAAATGGCTTCGCCAAATAAACGTCATTGTCTGCCGCCAAGTCCAGCCATTGTTTAGGAGACAAAGTGTTCCTAATCGTAGTTGATTTGGGTTTTTGGAAATGATAGACCAAGAAGGACTGGGTGGATAGGAAGGTTGGAATTTTTTAATCAGGAAAACATGCATGAATGACTGATGTTGGAGCTAAGTCCAGAGTTTGGGGTACAGCTTTTCAGAGACCCCCGATGACGGCTTTAGTGGTTCAGGTGGAAACAGCAGTGGACGGCTGTACCCAGGACTGCACCTGCCCACAGACTGCACGCAAGGCAATCTAACTTGTATTTTGTATATTTGGAATTTCACCCTTAAATAATACTTTTCCTGCATAAGAAGTAAAAATTCAGAAACTAATTTGTTAAATCACTTCTACACTTTGCCATATTACAATCCAGGATTTTTATCTTTTTATCTTATAGTGCATTAAATCTTTCAGACACATACTATTACTATTAGCTCATTTAGAATATAACATTGACAGACACTATGAGAAGCAACATTTTCTTTCTGTCCTTAGAAGATATAGTGTGAGGCAGAATAAAGACAGATAACAGTAATGAAGTGAGCCTTACAATCACCAGCGGAACACTAGAATTTAAAATCTTTTTGCTCAAAGACCTTTTGATACTGCACTTCCACATCTTTCAAGAGATATTATATTTGTGAGATAACTTTTCTAAGGTTGAGATTAAATTAAAAATAGAATTTTATACATACATGGTAGTCCATATTAGATTACATTAAACATTCAAGATGAAAATTAGTAGTTACTTTTTCAACAATTTATTGTGATCAAAAGCACTATGTTTGTTTATATTTAGAATTCATAGTGAGTTTAGTTTTATCTTCTAAACATGTAAGAATAATTATCTGAAGTAGAAATAAATTTCTTTTGGTGGAAAGACTTCTAAAACTTACAGAGCTTGCTGCAATGTTATCAAGATGATTCCTTTATTATTTAAAAACTTCATGCTTAAGAATTTGGAATGCTACACACATATAGATGTGACATATATGTTTTATAAGTATGTGTGTGTGTGGCTAGGTTCAATTTGCCTCTTGAATTCCAGGTTGCAAAGCAGTGCTTAAAAAAATAAAATGTTATTGGAGCTAGGAACGTTGCACAGTGACAGAGCACTTGCTAAAGCATGGATGAAGCCCTAAGTGTGTGTCTCAACTGCCCACTTCCTCCAAAAAAGTGACTTTTAGAACATAAAAAGCTGGCTTCTATTTGGATTCTCGGTAACATTCTCTTCATTTTGAATCTGTGAGCTCACTTGGAAGGTGAGACAATTCCTGAGATTGTATCAGGCTCAGGTGGCCAGGCTGTATGTAGATTACCAACAACGCATCAGTAAATCCATTCCGCTGTAGGGAAAGTTGTGAGTCATAAAACAGTATGTTCTTCCATATTTCCTTGCTTTATTCTGCATCACATTTCTCAGGCATAGAAAGTATCAAATTACTAAATGCTAATTCTGTTAGAGCTTTATGCAGCTCATGTGTACCAATGTTCTATGGCTTATTAAAGACAGCAAAAAAGAAAGATTTTAAGAATTTGGGCAGGAAGCAATTTTCTGCTTCATGAAATACAGTTAATGTCACCTTTTGTTAACAGAAGCATTCTTGGCTATGTAGTTTTGCTTCAGACTTGTTTTTGATGAAACTGACTTAATATATCAGAGCACAACCCTTTAAGCAACATAGAAAAGATATTTACGGCAAAGGCTATAGAGGCATATGTTCAATGCATACAACTACCTGAATCTTCATGCTACTCTTTCTTTGAGCTCGCAGCACCTGACAACTTAACACCCTCAAAATATCTTTTACTATTCATCTGCAAGCCTTATTGTTTAGGTTTGATGTGGTCCTTCATTTACTTTTTTGGTATCCTCTTTAGGTAATACTCATTAAGATAGTTAATTTATCCCAATATTCCTGTTTATTCCACTAAATCTCTGATAACCAGGGTTAAAATTTTCCCCAAAGTAATTTGTTGTGAATAACATTTTACTCTTTTCCCATTAATCAACACATTCATTCTATGTCCTCCATTTATTTGACAAACTTCTCTAAAGGTCTAGATAGCAAATATTCTGGGCTTGTGAGCCACATGCTCTCTGTCGCAGGAATTCCATTATGGAATATGATTGTGCTATACTAGATATTTCAGTTCGACTAATTCTGAACTCTCCAGTGCAGTAAAAACCAGACAATGGCAGAACAGGAGGACAATCAGACCAGCAGAATGGTGTTTGGTAGGGTGACTGAATAATTCTCAGGCACACAGCCCACTTTTGAGAGAGAAAGGTGGTATGGATGGGACACTGGGTCAGCAACCAAAGAGAGGCCTGTCCCGGGAGACTGAACAGGTGTGTGTTTAGGGGAAGGACCTGAACCTCACACTTCATAGACAACACTGGTCTCTTTATCAGTCTTTCTGTGCTCAATTTCAGAAAATCTTTGTAGTCAAGTTTTCTTACATATTTATCTCCTACTATGTGTGCCTCCCTGTTCATGTTGTTACTTTAGATCATCCAGGTTTATGTTTGCACAGTAACATTTCAAGTGTGAGAAGTATTTTGAGCCTATTCTTCTAAAGTGTAGATTAGATCTTTGGAGGGAAGAGAGAGGAAAGTGTGGGGAAGGGGCCGAAAAAAGAACTAAGATATGTTATGTCCACGTACCAACTCCCTACGATGAACGTAATCATTATGTATTGCAAACATATAGTAATAAAAAATAAAAATCAAACCATAAAATGTAGATCAAAGATTATTTTCTTATCATAGACCATGGGCATGGGTCTAAGAGGGTGTTGCAAAGCAAAATTTACTCTCCAGCTCCTGATAGAGGTGTAGAAAACAACACAGAATAAGGTGAAGACAGGGTACTCCTACACACAATGAATTCTCTGTACACTCTTTCTGCTGAATGCCATTTTAACTGATTATTCCCAAAATCTTGTTTTTTTGTTTTTTTCCCCAAGAGAACACTGTGTTATTTTTATTACTTGGCCCAATTCATGATTTTCATTGAAAACTATCTTGCCATTCATGTATATTGCATGAGCATAACCACCATTATAGTTAAGGGAACTTTTATATGTATCTCATACATTAAGTCACTCAGGTAAGTTTTGAATGGTGGTTCCTGTCAATAAGCTAATAACGACTCTTGAAAAGGTCAGGAGGGTCTTCATTCCTATCCCTGAGGGATAGCTACTGCTTAGGATTGCTTGCTCCGCCTATGCGCATACTTAATAGAGCTACATGTCTTAACATTTCAACCCTAGTTGTTGTTGTTGTTTTTTTTTTAATCTCTCCAAAGAGCCAGCCTATGTAATTTTTAAAAAAATTTTAAATCTTAGCTCCACCAAATACTAATCTTGTGACTTTGGGTTTGTATGCTTCTGAAGCCTCCTAATTCTCGTTTACTTAATTTATAAAAGAGGGATCCTTATATCTCTTCCTGTGATTGCAAAGATTGAATGCAGTAACAGAATTAATCAACATTAGTGACAGGAAATGTGTTCATGTGACACCTGGCGCGTAGTAAATACAGAATAAAAGATAGTTATTGTAATTATTGTGTTTCCGGGGTCCCCTATCTTCAAACAATCTTCCCATTCTTTCTTTCAAAGCTCTTGGGATATATTATCATCAGCAGCAGCAGCAGAAGGAAATTTGGGCAAAGATAAAATAAACTTATGTGTTAGTTAAAATGCAGAGGAGAAGTAGATTAATTCTGATCAGGGCTGGGTCAATACTGAGGTCTTTTCTCATGGTCAGAACACATTATTTTAAGAATATAAAAATCAGTGTATTTTTAGAGAACCTATCATTAGAAATAGTTATAGTCAAGGTCATGATTCACAGAATAAATAGTTATCCCTTGTCTATGAACTGTCATTGAAGGAAAAAGTTAAGCGCAGAGGTGAAAGAATAAATGGCTTTCTAGGAAGGAGAAATAAAATGAGTCTCACTAAGCCAGACTCTGCCAATCCCTTTCTATAACATCCCAGAAAAAAATACTAGAATGCTAGTGTTCATTCAACCCTCAAATTTCATTTTTATCTGGAATTCAACTTTGTTTTTGTTTTCCTTGATAATGTAATTGGGTTGGTCCTATTGCCCTACAATTACATGAAGAGGTGCATTTTTATAACAGTACTACTAACGAAACAATGGGATTATTGTATGCATTGCTGAATTACTGCATTTCTTGTACTTTTCCATGAATGACAGAAGTCCTGAAATAATTACATTTCTTCCAAATTATTGGCAGTCTTCTTTAATTGGTAAAATTGCACCTCTGACTCAGGACTTGACAGAAAATACATTCTTTAGTATTGAAAAATACCATAAAACTGGTATATAATTAGTAGTATGTTTCTATCAGAAAATGAGACTGTCATATTTTAACTTTTCTGGAGGATAGATTTTTACAGAAGATGAAAACCAAAAATTATTCCAATGGCATTTTAATAATTTTCTTCCATAAATATTGAAAGAGTTGGCTCTAGTATGAACATGTCTTTTGCATGCCTTTTGTTAGTTTAACACTAGATTTCCAGCAAAAATAAAAGACAAACCAGTTTTATTGAATCTTTTAATTTACCATCATATCAGCTTTGTTAATAGATTGTCAATTTGAGGTTCTCCCAATCGTCCATACTAATGTTAGCCTTTTTTTTTCAAACAGAAGCCAACTGTAAATTTTGCTTGTTTTTAAATTTTTATTTCCTTGTCTTTTAGGGATTACACATTTTTTTTCCCCATAATGATTTGGCACCTACTGTTTTTAAGATGAACAAATGCAATTTCATTCTTGGGCAATTAACTTTTAATTATTTCAGAGTAGATCATTATTTTATTGGTGAAAGCAAACTAAGGAAATGGAATTTATAAATCGGCACTAAAGTGTTCCACTTTTAGACATCCTATGTATGTGTGTGAGATTAAACTTGTTGAAGTCTAGCTTCCTAAATGATAGCCATATAAAATGTAGCTATCACAGTTGATTAAAGCATTAACAAAACTTTAGAATCACTTGAATAGTCTTGAAAAAGCTGTTATAAACATAAGTGATGCTAAATAATTCTACAGATTTTATCTCTACTTTGCCAAATGGTGTTGAGATGGAGAGCAAGCATAGCATTCATTGACAGGAGAAAATAAAAACAAAACAAAATAAAAAACCCTAAAAGAATGCCTTAATATTTTGGGTGGGACTTGGTTACCAGAAGACTTGGTTCAAGCACCTATTTCTCTATAGTTTGGAAAAAAGAAAAGTAGTTTTTAATTTTGTGTGCATATCCCTCTTTAGAGACTGGCAGATGTGCCAGTGGCCAAAAAGAGAACAAAATATAAAATAAATTTTAGATAGCTAGAAACATACACAATTTAATACCATTTTCTCTTAAGAAAGAAATTATATGCATTTTATATCCACAATGCTAGTCAATTAAATCCTATCTTTCTACAGGAAAGCAATGACAATAAAAATTAACTTTTCAGAAGCATAAACTTTTTGTCATTGATAAACAGATTCATATTTTGTACTTCAAACTTGCCACTCAATTTATACACTGAAAATAGTAACACTTTGGGGTTTCAGAGTGTTACTATTCAGTGATTCTGATAAGCAAATAGAAGTGATTTCATATTGAAAGAAAGTCAACATACTGGAACATGGATTAATAAAGTTTGTGAAACCTTCCTTCCGAAATTAGACACCTTTGTAAGTAGAACCTTATCTTCTCCCAATTCATTAAAACAAACCTAAGCCTATAATAAATTTTGGATCATGGCTCCTTGATTCCTGAATTTTGTCTACTTATTAGGTACAGATGTCACACCTAATCACCAAAGCCAATGAGTTTTTTTATGCATATTGTTTAAATGCATATATAGTCCTCAAGTATGAACCAGACTGTATATCAAAAGCATTGGCCCAAGATACAGAAAGTACAATTGAACAAGCACAATTACATTTACTCTAACTACTGATGCATTTTTATTTATAAATTTTACTGTCGGCCATGTATTCCAGAGTATCTGTCTCGTCATACAATTGTGGCTTCCTGACTCTCCTTTTAATCTTAAAGTCTTGGATTAAATTAAGCCTCATAGCTAAATTACCTAGTCATTCCTTCAAGGATGACAATAGAGTTTCTCCATGCTTAAGGGCTAGATTCTGCAGTGAGTAAAAAATGTAAAATCTTGCAGTTTTAATACATTTAGAATTTCCTCAGTATTGTAGCTCCTGGGAGCCTAAACATTGCCTCTTAATAAGCCCTGTTCTTCCTATCATGTCAAAACAAACTTTGGGTTTGATTGACCTTAGATAAAGTTGTTGGTTTACTTTTGAATCTTATGGTATGAAAAATACTATCTCCTTAAGAACGAGAACCATGCTCCATAGTGCAAATGGGCCCACTTATAGAAAGGAGAATAAAGGAGAAGGAGTATTCACATCTCCCTGGTACTTTTATTCAGAACCTTAAGATTACTGACCAGGGAAAAGTTGGATCAGCCCCACAATTTAAATTTGTTCTCTGCATCCCTCTCTCTTTTCTTAAGCTTAGGTACTTTAATTTCTGTGAGCTAGAAGAGCCAATGATACTTTGAAAAATTAGCTGTGCCTTTGTAAAAAGATTTTCTTTCACCTTTAATTAATTTTGATTGATAACAAACTTCACATTGTTCATGAATTATTAGTCAATATTTCTGATTTTAAAGTTTTCAAAATTTTTGAAATATATATGATTCTTTCTGTTCTTTTAGTTACAGCAAATGAATATAATTTATTCAGTGAAAAATAATAGTCACTGCCAGGTATATTCAGGGAAATACAATAGAATTAGAAAATTTAAAAACAGAGGAGTTTTTAGAAAACATCAACTTTCCATTATCTTCTATTTCTTATTAAAAATATGTGTCATATTACTAGTCTATAAAAACACGGTTTGTCTTTTCCCATTTACAGGAATGTGTGTATTCCATTTATAACTTGAATAGATGGAATCATTGAATATATTTATTTCCAGAGTTTTACCAGAACAAAGGTTTTAACTTTAAGAAAATATACAGTTTAAGTAACACTTTTAAAATAAGACACCAAAGGACAGACATCACAAGACTAGGCAAGCGTATGACAGGATTAATGGTGAATGTTGACATTTTCTACCATTTATCAGCTTCTTCGTATAGCAATTTGGTTGATAATGACAAGGCCAATAAATAGCAGTTAGAATCCTTAGGAAAGCAGAAATCTCATTTATCTCAATTATCTGCATAATTCAGTCCAACTTCATGTTTTGGGTATTTATTATAGACCAGGCACTGTGTAGGATACTATGAGAGATGCAAAAATCAGTAAGATTGCATTTCTGTTCTTTAAAGGAATTTATATTCCCTCTTTTTCCTTTGGTGGTTTCTCCCTACCATCAACTCAAGGTAGCAACAAATTCAAGTCATACAAGAGTCCATAAAGAAAAGCTACACAGACCATTTCTCCCCTGACAAATATGTTTGCTAGTCTCTCATGCATCTTTTCAGAGGAATTCTTTGTCTATAAAAACATACATGTACATGAATACACTTTTAAAATAATCTCATGGGCCGGTGAGATAGCTCAGCGGCGTAAGCGCCTGCCTGGCAAGCGCGAGGTCCTGAGTTCGACTCCTGGTACCCACAAAAAACCAAAAAACAAAATCTCATGTAAGGAAAATTAGCATCGCCCCTCGTTATGCTATGCCACAGAGCTAGTGTCTGGAAACTCAGGTTATTTTCGATTTACACTCTCCCCATAGCTGATTTCATTCAGTCCCATGAATTTAAACTCCATCTATATGATAATGACTCTCCAGTGTGAGCCTCTAACCATAACCTCTGCCTGTAATTTCTGGTTTATATATCCCTACCCTTCCACACTTCCACTTGAAGTCTGACAAGTATCTCAGACTTAAGTTGTCCCAAACCAAACTCTTTCTCCCCAGATCTAGTCTCTGTTTCATGTGCTACCTTACCTATCTAACAAAACAAAACAAAACAAGGACTACCACCCACTAAGTTGCTTAGCAAACACCTAAGAAGTGTTCTTACCTTACCCTCTCCCTTCACTTCTAGCCTTTTCGTAAGTAACCTGTCTCCTTCCATCTCTCATGATCCCCATGATGATCATCCATGTCCAAGCTATAGCGCCGCTCCTACAGAGTGAATACTATTCCCTACCATCTTCTCACTTCTCATTTTGACCTACCTCCTTCAAACAGTCAAACAAATCTATTCTAGAAACATAATAAAACCAAATCACTCTTACTGCTTATACTCTACAATTGTAAGTTGTATCACTCTACAATTTAAAGCCTTCCAATAGCTTGAGAATAACTCTTCCAGACTTACACAGCCATCTGTGTTCCAGGCACTTTTCCATCTTTCTGACCACTTATGATACCATTCTCTCTCCATGCCCAGTTCACACCGTGTCCACGTCGCTGGGCTTCTTCCCTTTCCTCATCAGATCAAGCTTGCACCACCACAGGGCTGTTGCACTTGCAATTTCCTTTGCTTTCTCTTTGGTGCAGCTGGCTCCTTATTATTTCAGATCTGTTTCATTGCTTCTTCCTCCCAGATGTCTTTCTCACCACCTAGTCCTAGCAACCCTCAGCTCTTTCAAAGTCAGCAGATCACTCATTACCAGCTGACTTTTTGGCTTAATTCTTAATTTACTTATTTTCCAGCTAAGCTAAATTGCAAGCTCCATGAAAGTTGTGCCTGGTCATGTCAGTGCCTGGTATGTGGGAGGTATTTGATACATTGTTAACAAATACTTTACCAACCAAGGTTTATTTTTAATTAAAAAATTCACTTTTGGATGATGATGGCTGTGATAGTTAAGGTGGAGGGTTATCGTGATTGCATTTGGGAGCCACTGGGGTATTGACAGAACACAATTCTGAGTGTGTCTGGGTGTGTCTTGGAGGTGTGACCTTGGGGTTTATATTTGGTCCCTCACTTCTTCTCTGCACTGTTCCCATGCTCTGCTTCCTGGCCACCATGAAGTAACAGCTCTCCTCTGCCACACTTTCTGCCATGATGTTTGTGGCCTGAAGCATCTCATGATGGACTGAATCCCCTTAAAACATGAAGCAAATTAAACCTCTCTTCCTTACATCATTGGTGTCAGGTATTATGTGCAGAAATGGAAAAGCTAATATACTGGCTGGTCAAATCAACGACCCTTCAAAAGGACAAGTTTCCTTAAAAACTATACTATTAAGGAAAACTCTCGTTACTCTTAGCAAATTTGCTGTTTTTTTTTTTTTTGCTAACATTGCCCTGTTTATTTTTCTTACCATAGCTCTCATAACTACTAATTTTACTATGTATTTCTTTGCTTAAAATCTATCTGCCCATATGAAATAGGTGAGTTCCTTTAGATGAGTGATTTTGTCTGTTTCCTTCTGAATGCACAGCCTTGAATAGGAACTTGAACAAAGCATTCACCATTTGTTGTTGCAAGAGTGAAGACAAGATATAGTTGAAAGTGATTCAAGACCTCTCTATTTATAAATACATATTCTTACCTAGAAAAACTGGGCAAAATGTTTTAAGTAAGTGCTTTTGATCATTTGGTTATTGATTTTTTTTTTTTTTTTTTGTGGGTACCAGGGGTCAAACTCAGGACCTCGTGCGCCAGCAGGCGCCCATGCCGCTGAGCGATATCACTGGCCCTTTTTTTGTATGTGGGTTCTGGAAGTCGAACTCAGGACCTCACGCTTGCCACACAGGCGCTTATGCTGCTGAGCTATCTCATCGGCCCAAGTTATAGATTTCTTTATATGTTCCCATAAGTCCAATCCTCTGAGATCTTGGGCAAGTCATCGCAAACATTTTGCCTTAGTTTTGTTTGTTTGTCTGTTTTGTTTTTTTGGGGGGGAGGTTTAGGCAGGCTCTCCTTATGTAGCTCAGGCTGGCCTCAAACTCACCACAACCCTCCTGTCTCAGCCTCCCTAATGCTGGAATTACAGGCGTGTACCACCACTCCTGGCATTTTGCCTTAGATTTTGATCCCTAAAATATGAGAATTAAAGGAAATAAACAAACCAATTAAAATTATCTTATCTTTTCAGAGCAAGCTCAACTTGAGAGTTCAGTAATTACCAGCAACTGATTATCATTCAGGGATAAATGAGCACATAGGAGAAACTAAGAATGGTGGGAGAAAAACATCAGAGGGGCAATAATGTGCTGCTTAGAATAAGACTTCTCTTGTTTTGTCGATTTTTTTTTTTTTCATAAAAACTCTAAAGTCTAGGGAAATAAAGCAGTTTAGATGCTCATAAGTCTAAGAAGAAATTAATAAAATGCAGTGGGGAAATTAAGTTGAACAAAAGTGCAATGAGCCATAGTTAAACCAATTAATTGAACAGATTTTGATATGTATATAACTGGGTTGCTGAAGAATTACAAATAAATCCAAGATTTTAAATCAGTGCTTGGTATTCAACAAAACACCAAACAATAATCCACAGAAAACTTGTACTTTTTAAAGCAGTTTCTGTGATGAATTCCTCCTATTTTTCCTATGAATCAACACCTTTCTTTCACAGAATCTGTGCTTTAAATAGTATGCAGAAGTCTTCGGAATACTGGGACTCTCTTCTACATTCTTATGGTAATTTCCAAACTAGGTAACTTGCTTGCAACATCAATTATGAAAAGATTTAATTTTTTTGTGGTATGTCTGTCACTTTCCAGAAAGCAATGACAATTCCATTGCTTAGTGCACCAGCAACCTAGCAAGTTTGAAGTACAAAAGTTGAGCTAGCTATCAAGACCAAAAGCTGGGAGTCACCCTGACCTAAATTCAATTCTAAACTTATTACTTCAGAGGCCTGAAATCCTGTACAAATAACTTAGCTCTAATCAACCTTAGTTTTCTCACTGCAAAATTGCTGTTAAATGTAACACTTCAAATTCCTCGGCAAAATGTCTGGCTGAGAAATCCCTTAACTGAATGGATGTGGTAACATATCTAACTTGTGAATATGTTTTGATTTCCAAAATTGTTTATTTGAAAGTTTCAGCATGTATGTCCACCAAAAATGTATATTAGAAAAAAATGGTTAGTAGTAGAAAGGTTTCTTGATAAGTCTACAAAACCTTTATTTACCAGAACATTGTTTTCATCAAGCATTATCATAATGGGTGTCTTAGGTACTTTTCTCATTTCTAAGACAAAATACACCCAAAGTTAAAGGACAAAACATTTCTTTTAGCTCACAGTTTGTAGCGGTTTCAGCCCATTGTAGACTGCCTCGAAGGCAGGGCAGCATGGCGGGGTAGTGTGGTACAAGAGAGACAGTCCATGGCAAGTCAGGCAGAAAGCAGCACAGTGAGCCGCAGTGAAGCAAGCCTCCTTTCCCTTTTACCTCAACCAGGTTACAAGCCTTACACCCAGGGTGGGCCTTCCCATTATCCACACCCAAAACTATGCTAAACCAATTTAGATATCACACATCCTTAATCCCAGTATCACATATCCGAGATCCAGCCACCACCAAAAAGCCCCACCTACGAGCGCCTGAGGCTCTGGAGGGACATCTAGGTATAAGTCACAATAGTGGTACTCTGGTAGGATGTTCAACCAGTGTTTTTTTTTTGTTTGTTTTTGTTTGTTTTTTTTTTATTTTTATTTTTTTTCTTGGAATTTCCTGCTTTAGCAGGGAAAGTTTCTCATCCTGGGAAACCTTCAGTCTCAGACAAATGAAATCACAATTCCTTCTGTTTGGAACCTAAACATGATTTCATCACGTCCCCATTTTTCTGCAGTACTAGGTACATTTTAGCTTATGGAGATATAAAGACAAACCACTCGTGGTCCTTGTCTTTAACCAACTTAGTCTTTGAGAGGAGACAAATAGACAAATATCTGCAAGCCCTACTGGAGATGGAGGCTTTCCTGGGATGGTGAACCCTGAACTTGACCTTGAAACAGGTTTGAACAAGGGTAATGAGGGCCTTCCACTTCATTGTTTTGGACGATTTTCATTTCAGAGCTCAATATTCCTTAAATTTATACATTAAAATGCCATCTTTTTAGATTCCTGTTGGTTATATCTAATCAAATTTTGGATAACTTCTGATACTTATGTAATCTTCATGAAATCTTAGCTAAGTATAAATCTAAACAACCATCAACCGCTGATTTTTCTTTTTTTTTTTGTGGGTACTGGGGGTCGACCTCAGGACCTCGTGTGCCAGCAGGTGCCTGTGCCGCTGAGCGATATCACCGGCCCTTTTTTCGTATGTGGGTTCCGGGAGTCGAACTCGGGTCCTCGCGCTTGCCAGGCAGGCATTTATGCCGCTGAGCCATCTCACCGGCCCCAACTGCTGATTTTATAACAGTTCCTCTCACTCTGGATATAGAACTAAGTTAAGATCGACTTTGAAAAATGCTAACTGCCTGCTTGCTTTTTCATTATTTGAAAATTATTTCCCAAAGGAAACTACTGGAACATGTTAAATTGAAAACAAAACTGAGGTTACCATAAATAATTTTGTTCTAGCCACAGTATTGTAGTGGTTGCCCTAAAGTTAGCAAGTAAAAAATATTTCCCAGGGCTGTGGATATAGCTTGGTTGGAAGAGAAATTACTTAGTATGCATGAGGCCCAGGGAACAATCTTTAAAACCATGGGAAATTTTTTTGCTTTTGTTTTTCCTAAAGCTTGTTATCAAATAATTGGCATTTTATTTTTTAGCCTTCAGTAACTTTTGATGTATTCCTGGACATGACTTTAGCGTGCAGCAGATGCTGCAGCCAGTAGAGAATAACACTGTGACTGTTTATCATCTGGGGAGGCACATGCATGACTAAAAGCTCAGAATTCAGTTTTCCACCTAGCGAAGGAAGCTGATTGTTCACACACTTGGAAGGTGAGGAGGGGACTTATTCCCAGACAACCTGCGACTTGATAGGGTACAAGGAACACATCAACATTGTTTACTGTTATATTCTGAGCACCTGGAACATAATAGATGTACAAAATGGTTGAACAAATAACAAAATGCATTTATAAGTCTTCATTCTGTATTTCAAACAAGAGCAAAACAGTCTTAGGATCTACTTGAATGTTTCCCGAATTCACTAAGGCTATGCTTCCCTTTTCAGGAACCAAGCAGGTAGTGGGGTAACTGGTTCCTCCTCTGCCTTAGCTCTGTTCACACTAATTTCTGTGAGAGGTTGGTGGAACCGTGCCTGTTCATCACTGTGGGGACCAGCAATCTACTCTCCCACATCTTTAACTAGGGACTGAACAACTGCCTGTACTACTTATGAAAATCAGTAAACCTTTTTGACACTGCAAATTATGCAGTTTAAAAAAAAAAAAAAAAAAATTATGCAGTTTAAGTGTCAAAGTCAACTAGAACCTGAGACTAAAATCACACGGTATATTTATGTAAAGGTCAGGTAGGGTCAGCCTTTGATAACTACTATGATCTTGACTACTAACCTTACATATTACACAGGAATTTACTAAGCATGTAGATGAGATTATTATAATCCATCCCTGCTACTGAAAGATACCACATTCGAAGTTTTCTCTACAATATGGATCAAAATCATCAACTTAGATTCAGCAACTATATCATGCATGGAAAGCCCTGTTGAGAACTGTAAATGCATGACAGATAAGGAGCTTATGTACTATGAGGATTCTTAGTCATTTTGAGCACTCAGATAATGATCTTATGAAATATGAGGATTCTTGGTCATTTTCAGTACTCAGACAAAGGAGTATACTAAAATCCCAATTTCTGAGCATCTTTTATCGTTTGGGTCATGATATGGTGCTAATGTACAGATAACCTACATGCTTGACATACTTTTACAAATTGTAAGCTTGTTTTATTATTATTTTACCTTTGAAGTTTACTACACCAGCTGCAGTTGAAGCCAATCTGAGAGGACACACAAGGGCCACAACTGTTGAACTGGAGACAAGCTGGGAAACAGGATAGAACATACTCATGAACACTAATTAACAGCATGGGGGAGAAAAGACCACTCAACCAAAATAAAAATCACCATCCATCTCTACACACACAATGGATCAAAATAATTATGCATGCCAAACACAAGTATAATTACATAATTAACACAATAATTATCAACATAATTATTGAACAGATCAGATCATTAAACTTTCAAATCATATTTTCTACTTAACTATGTGCATATATTAACTTACTAGGTAATGGGGTCATCTCCACAGCTGAAATGTTGGTAATTTTTGACATCTGTAGCTCTACTCGGTGGTATTCATAAATTGTTCTTCTTCGAACATCTATAATAATAAAAGCAGAAAGAAATTAACTTTCAACAATTTCCCATTTACAAAATAGCAGCATTTTGATACCATTTTCTCAAACTAAGGCTAAAGTTTTAAGGAATGCACAGTAATTAAAATTTTTCACACTCTAGCCGGGTATGGTGGCTCATGCCTATAATCCCAGCACTTGGTAGGCTGAGGCAGGAGGATCACTGTGAGTTCCAGGCCAGCCGCAGCTACAAAGTGAGTTCAAGGTCAGCCTGAACTGCACAGTGAAACCCTGTCTCAAAAAGAAAAAAAATTTTTCACAGTCAAACATTAGTCAGAATAATAATAATGTGATTGTTTTAAGGGTTTAGAATAAAATTTTTAATAATGCATAAAACGGGATAAATTATTTTTATGCAGCACGTTGACTGTAATTAATAAAACTGTATAATCCTTGAAATTGGAAGAGAACATATTTTAAGTGGTCTCATCACAAATGCACACATACACACATGATATCTAGGTGATTAACTGGATTGTGGTAATCATTTCACAGTGCACACACACATATCAAATCGTTGTGTCATATATCTTACAGATACATAATTTTCACTTGATGGTTATATCTCAGTAAAGCTTGAGGAAGGATAAAACTTTAAATCATTTTAAAATCAGTATTGCAATGTATTAATATATAGTATATCTAAAGAAGGTTAATAATTAGCATTTATATTACATAAAATAATTTATAATAATTCATCAGCAAATCCATCAAAGTCCCTGAGAAGAAGTCTAGATGGAGACTTGACAAGAACTTTAACAACTACAAATCAGATAAATAAAAGCAAATGTATTTAAAACTAAAACAAAGCAAATATATTGAAAATCCCCATTTTAAGCCTTACTAACGAGTGTGTATGGGTTTGGTGAGTGTAATGGAAAAGTAGTGTTGTCAGCATTTTATTTCACTTTTGGAATTCTTGCATTGACAGTGATGCATTTCCTAAATAATATGTCTATCAGGAAATGTTTGAGAGACTATAAATTATTTAAAAATATCACAGTGTCCAATCTTATTTTGGAGGAAATTTAATTTGTATTTGTCAAAGAACCCTTTATCTAAATAGGATGAGTTCCTCATACATTGCTTTCCCAAGTAGTTTGCTAAACGATTCAGTTTTCAGAAGTAATACTTAATATGGCTTTGCCTTAAGATCACTAGGGCTGGAGTTAGGGGGTGTTCCTGCTAAAGTGTGCAGAGTCCATCTGGTGTTTAATAAATTAGTAGTCTTTTCATTTCATGTCATATTTTGAAAAATCTCAACTAATGACAGTGGCTGGGAAACCTCGGGGAGCTAATTATTGACCATGCATATGGAATGGAGGGAAAGAGGGACAATTTTTCTATGCCAGCTGTATTACCTGCTCAAAACCTCCAACTATTGGGATGAGATGATTTAACAAAACCAAATTAATGAGAGTGATTTTTGTTTGATAACCTGCCAATCAATGGCAGCTTCCAAATGGTCGTTTCTGTAGTATTTCAGAGACACTTTTGTCAAAAACAAGTCCTTAGTGAGTTTTTCAATCATTGGTCCTGCCAATGCTAAAAGCTTTCATTTGATTCCAGAAATGTATTTAGTTTAAATGTCTTCTTCAAAGAATTAAGCCAAAATAATGTTAAACCAAATGTTGTCTTGGGAATGGCAATCCAAATTTAACTAGTCTATTCCAACTTCACAAAACCAAGATTAACTCTGCAATACTTATTCTTGAAGGACTTTGTTAAATAAAAAAATAAATCTGAGCAGATTAATGCATAGAGAAAAATACAAGTCAATGATCAAAGTCTTAAGGTGATGTGATTCAACGTGTAAATTACTGAATTGCGTGTTTAAAGGTGTCTGACAACTATCTGCAGAAGGGACAGAGTGATCTTATGAAAACACCATAAATCCTCTCCAACTTGTATTTACCCTAGTGGAAATGAACACAGACCAGTGGCATGCGGCATGATCTAGTTTATTTGCCTGCTTTGAAAGTTAACATTTACGCAGAGAAAATATGATTTCCTAAATTGGCTTATTCTCCTCTTTATATAAATATTTCAATATTTTGTCCAAATTGTGAAATAAATGATTTGGTAGTATTTCCTTGTTTGTGTTGCCAGTGGTTAGTGACTAGCCCCAAATATTTATATTGTATTTCTTTTCTAGTTTAAATTGAACCCAGTACACCACACCATGTACTGAGTACTCCTCAACATAATTTGCATGATTTGCTCATTTAACATTCACTTGCAGCATGAAGACACAGGAAAAAGAGACTCTTGAGATAAAAGGACAATAATACAGCAGTTCCAAGCTTCCCACACAGAAATGTAGTGCAATAACACAATTAGCTACTTGGAATTGTTAAATGAAGTATCTAAAAATAAAAAAAATGCGTTACCCTCAGTTTTTCCAATTCCCTCTGTAGTTCAAATTCTATTAAGTAATAATGTAATAAAGCATTGGATTAAGCAACATACACCTTAGCTGCCCATGAAGTGCTAACCCAAACCTCTCAGGCTTTCCTCTCATCATTCCTTGACTGCTTGTAAATTTCAGGAGATCTCTAAAATCTAAATGTTCAGATGTTGAGCATACATAAAGGGAATCAGGAACATGGTTGAAACAAGCCTCATATTTCTCTTCCTTCAACACATATTTTACTAGTGGTTTAAACAAGATCCATTTCCTGACTTCCATTGATAATCACCCTGCCCCAGAAGAGAAGCAAACCAGTGTTGAACAGACAGGCCGACGTGGTGCTGCAGCGGGCCAGGTGACACCCGGACTGCAGATCTGAAAGTAACATCACAGCTGCTTTGGCACCAGGGGAACAAAAGTGTTTGCTTCTGAGACACATGCAAAAGTTGTAAAATGTACATTTGTGATGTCATTAACTCTTATGCTGTGTCATTAAATCTTGTGCAATTGATTATATTTTTTCCCGAGAGAAAAGGAAATTATGACTTCATTAAGTGAAATTTGGTGAAATGCATTGAGTCGCCTCATTTTAACCTCCAATGTTCATACATACACAAAAATTAGTGCTAAATGACTATACTATATATACAAAAGAAAAAACTCCCTGTGGGAAAGTTCATCTGGAAATATTAACATGCAGACAGGTTTATAAATGTATGCAAGCAGTAGTAGTTAAAAATAGAAATATTCTCTGTGTAGTAGGAAAGTGTAAGTCAAAATAGAAATATACGTTATATAATAGGGAAAAAAGTGAGAAATAATTAAGGTAAAGGTCAGTATAAATTTGAAGTTTGAAGATAAATATGAAAGAAAAAAGTGGAAAATTTAACATCTGAGGTCATATTTTAAAATAAAGGCAGATAAAACTGGAGAGACAAATTTAGCTTATTGTTAAGAACTGTCTTGACCAGTTCCCTGAACCTTCTGTAGGAAGGAAACCACACAATGGATATTTATAAGGATGAGCTTTTCATTCACTCAGTTTCCTTTCCTTAAACGAATTCATCCTATACTATTAGAAAGCCAATAAATATATACTGAATGAATGAACGTATAAATGTTTTGAATTTTTAACAATAAAGTCCTTTCTGTGACTTTAGGATTTTGTATTAGAAGTAGAAATTCAAGCTTTATGAAATAGATTGAAAGACAGCCCTGGGTTGGTAAAGATTTGTTTCTCAGAGAGTATGATATCAGATGAAATGTCAGTGAATGAATGAAGAAATGAATGAATTCGATTTAGTTAAAGGAAATAGATTAACCATAAATTCCTGAAGGAATCCTTTCCTGTTCATAGAAACTCCAAGAAAACAGAAAAATTATCAAATATGTTAAAATTGATAATCAGTGATTTTTCATAACTGGAAAATTTGAGATTTTTATTTTGTTTCAAAAATCAAACCAGAGTCAACCAAATAGCATATGATAGAAATGTATGAATTAAAACAAGAAAATATTATTTACACAGTACTTATTAATCAGAAGTTATTTTATAAACGAAGCCATGATTTCTACTTACTTCTTTTGCTAAGCACTCCTAAGCTAGTGCATACCTGAGAACCTAAACAATTAATGAAATAGAGCTGTAAGGGAAGCAATGCTATCTTCTACAGAATGAATAATTTTGACGGGCTTCCCATTTTCAGGAAAGCTGAGGTAAGATGACACAATTTCTCAAAGATCTAGAGACTGAGCTAGCCTTAAATGAATGAAAAGACTGATAACCCAGAAAATAATGAATGAGGCTCAGTTCCTCTGAAAAGGGCAATAGTCAGACAATCGGGTGTGGTGGTGCACACCTATAATCACAGCAGTCTGGGAGGCTGAGGCAGGAAGATTACAATTTAGCAGAACCTTACCTCAAAATACATTTTTAAAAATTTAAGAAAAGGGCTGAAAATGTAGCTCTGAGTTGGACCTGGGTCTCATTCCTAGTATCACAAAAAAGTGGGTTTGGCTGGGGATGTAACTCAGTGTGAAGGTTCTGAGTTTAATCCCCAGGAATTAAAAACAATAGTAAAGAAAAAAAATATTGATTATTTATATTTACCATAGTCTTTACACCCCTTTTTTTTTTTTTTTGGGTACTGGGGGTCAACCTCAGGACCTTGCGCACCAGCAGGCGCCCGTGCCGCTGAGCGATATCACTGGCCCTTTTTTCATATGTGAGATCCGGGAGTCAAACTCGGGCCCTTGCTCTTGCCAGGCAGGCGCTTACGCCGCTGAGCCATCTCACCGGCCCTTTACCCCATTTTGACTTCCCTTTTTATTACAATTGATAAGTAAGTATAATGAATGTGTCTTACCACCAAATCAAAGTTAGGATTTTTTCCTATGGGGAAAATCAATTATAATTATTATAACTGAAAATTCATTATTTCAAAAATATTTCAAAAAACTTTTCAAAAAATACTTTGAAAAACATATTATTTAAACACATGTAATATCCTATAAAAGGCAAAGAAATAAAAACAATGTCTGTGTAAATATGACACTTGGCCTTCAGCATTTTAATTATGCGTATATGGCCTATTTTTTCCCTGTCCAATATGGCAGCCACTAGTCACATGCAGCTCTTTAACTTAAAATTAATTAATTAAATCCAATTAAAAATTCAGTTTCTTAGGCTCACGAGCCACAGTGCAAGTGCATAAAACTGCATGCGGCTGGTGGGTCTTCTAGGATTTCAGATTCTGGGCATTTCCAATAGTGCAAAAAATTCCCCTGGGCAGCACGCCTGTCTGTGCTATTATTTCTTTGAGAATTAAGATGTTTTCCATATTACTAACCAAAACTCTCTGTTTATTAAGGTTATGATATTCACAGTCTAAATAATTTTGGTTAACTTCTTTGAAAAATTGCCACCTCATCTGTAAATATATTAAAAAATAATCCACATATGGCAAAATACATACAATGTTTCCCCGAGTTCAGTGACCCACTGAAGAAAAGTTTTAAAATATATTTTCTCTACAAATTAACTATGAGTTCTGTTCCTGAAATGCTCTGTTTTTATTGAGCTATGAATAATAACAACCAACAAGGCACCACATGAACACGTGCTACAAAGGTAGCCTGAACAACAGCAATACACGTAAAATAGCAGATGCTGATAAGAAAAGGCTTGCTGCTTCAGAAGTACCAGGTAAAGAATACATGGAGTATTCTAAGGGATCAGAAATAATCACTGTCATAATTTATAGTAAAACTATTTCAAGTTAGGTCAGCTGGTATCCAGATTGGTTTCTATCTCTAGAATCCAATATGTGTATCTGTGTGTGTGTTTGTGTGTGTGTGTGTGTGAGAAAGTAAACATCTCACTGCTCAGATGACCCAGCCTCATGTTTTCAAAACAGAAGAACCACACAGCATGTGTGGGCTTTCTGGGTTTCTTGCCTGAAATGCTATGCTTTTTAAACTCAGCGGGTGGCAGCTCAGCAACCCAGAGGTTAAACTGGAAATTCAAAATATTAACTTGGAGGAGAAAAAAAAAAAAATGAAAGTGGTACTAGTGAGAATCATACATGTATTCAGGAAGACCTCTGCATACTGTGCAAAAGGATTTGAACGGGTGCAAGTTAAGGCTAAGAAAGATTTACTTAGCAGAACCATTTAACAGAAAAATATGGAATTTATAAATGACCTATGAATCTATGACAATGTTAATGTTTTCTCATAAAGACAATTGGGGGGCTGATGGGATGGCTCAGCGGCATAAGCACCTGCCTGGCAAGTGAGAGGTCCTGAGTTCGACTCCTGGAACCCACATACGAAGAAAGGGCCAGTGATATCGCTCAGTGGCATGGGCGCCTGCTGGTGCGTGAGGTCCTGAGTTTGACTCCCGGTACCCACAAAACAAAACAAAACAAAACAAAACAAAACAAAACAAAACAAAACAAAAAACAATTGGGGCAACGGTGAAATACCATGTTCTCTGCTTCTCAAATTTGCAAAGTTTAAAAAATGGTAATAGTATCTGAAAGCACATGGAGAAATGGGATATCTAATGTTGATGGGTAAATAAACTGATATATTTATGGAAAGCAATTTTTCAACATACGTAACATGCTATTAATATTCAACATATCAAATTCATTTTTTGACAATCAGATATGTGTAAAATTTAAAAACAAGGATGTACAGCATTGTTTTACTGTTAACATAAGAAGCAACATATATGAAGAAAAAGTTTGCATAAATTATAAAATAAAGAAATGTGTTTTAACCATTAATGGCCACATTTAGGCAAGTATTAAACAGTTTAGAAAAAAATGTATATTTTGAGGGGAAAACAGGCTACAAAAATATTTTCACGTGATGCCAATTTCAGCGCATGTGCATTTTTGTGTATACACATTGTAAATGAAAGACTGCATGAGATAATGAAAACACTGACTGCTAACTCTTTATAGTAGATTTAGAGGTAATTTAAAAATTTCTGTACGTTTTCTGTTATTTTATGTTACTCTGAATTAAAGTGCATTATGTTTCTATTTGTAATAAGTTCATTTTATGCTCGTATTTCTGAGATGAATAATGAAAGTCATTGTATGCAGATCATTCCTTTGTCATATCTAGAGACATTGGAATAGCTCATTTCTGCAGTTCTTTCTGTTTCTAAAGTTTTACAAATAAAATTTATAAAAAACAGAAAGTGATTTAGAGTCATAAGACCACATATACAAGTCTTATGAGGACACATTTTTAAAAACACATAAGTTCACAGAAAAAATGAGCATTTCAGAGATACCCTGTCCAAGTGCATCTTAGTGGAACTCCCTTGTGAGCCTACTAGGATGACACCTGTCTTTCGCAGTGACAACTGAGTCATTATCACTGTCCAAAAGTGATGATGATAATGACGATGATGGTGGTGGTGGAAAAAGCAATGACTATAAATACTAGAACCCTTCTTACTTGTATGCAACTGCATGTTACATACAAATTGAATTTAGGTCCTAAGATGCTCATTTTGTATATAAAGAAGTTGCAGAAATTAAATAATATGTCCAAAGTATCATGACCAATATTCACACTACAGAATCCCTTATACTGTGCATATTTGTAAATAATGTTCATCTTTTTTTAATGTAAGAGTTAATTTCACCATAGACTTTGGAAGGAGTAATTTCTCTTGTAACCTCAGAATTGTTTCTCAGTTTACTAAACAATGACTGAATTCTCTTTGATATTTAAACTATGCATAAGACTATCTGATCTTTTTTGAAAGAAAAAGCCTACCTCAATAGCTATGTTTCAAAGTTAGCACTAAAATCACTTACTCTTTGAAAGCCTTCAAAAGTTGAAAAATGAAGTTTTTGGTTGTTGATGCTGTGAGGTATGGGTGGGGAGAAATCTTATTAATAAGTTAATTATAATTATTTTAGAGATTATTGAATGCTTTATCAAATTTTCACCAAATCTGATAACAATGGGACAGCAATGCTGGTCCCATAGGGAAAAAGTATTCTCAAGGCCATGGTTCACATTCCCATTTTGCCATGGCTAGATTACACTGAAATTCTGGGTTTAATAACCCACACAACCAAATGATTAGAAGAACAGAAAATTGATCTTGTGAGAACAGGGTCCTATGTAATGCACCTTGACATACAGAAGAAATGAAATTGCCCATTACATAGGATAATGATCAGTTGGTCCCTAAATCCACTCAGGGAAAGAAAGAAGGGGTAACAGAAATAAAGGATTTGATTCCCTACAGGACTGCTCCTAATACTGAGAATTTGTTTAATATGTGAACAGAATTTTGAAAAGGATTTAAATATTTACCTAAGCTCCGACTACACAGATAGGTAACATACAAACCTGTAGAAATAATCCTATTTCTCAGGGAAAAAAATATGTTTTTAATGTGTATTATGCTAATCTTGGGCTATCTTAATCTTTGTCATGAGTAAGTGTGCATTTTTTTAGTTTAGAATTTAATGCAATCTTCTATCTCTTCTTACACAAAGCTCATGTAACAAACACTGCTGCACTTTATTACGTGGGAACAGATTTTTAAGGAGACAAAAATTTTCTGTTCCCAAAGTGAATTTTAAGTAGAACGCATCAATTACAGTTTTATTCCTCAAACATGGCCTCAGCTAACAGCAGAGATGGGGCATTAGAGACTCACAATTTCCATTCCTTCTTGGCTAATTTTCTCTGGATTGAATAGTAAGGTCAACAGGAAATGTGAACGCACCCTAAGTTCTCAGTTTGCCTGAGCAAAATTTTCCTCTGAACTCTGTTTGAATAGTATTTTTAAGGTGGATGCTGAATTTCAAACTTCAGACAAAATATGGTCTCTAAATTCATATGACCTTTGACAATTTATTTAATAAAATTGATACTTTGAAGGATATTTTCCCCCTAAACACTAGCAGCTATCCTTTTACAGCATCATAAGGGATCTAAAATTCCATTCTAGGACCCTGAAGTCTCAGCAAAATTTGATCATGGAGAACACACTGACACAAAATCTGCATATTAAAATACATGTGCAAAATCATTCTTCGTATTTTGGTGTGTCTTTTTCTCTAAACAATGATGTATCAGAACAGCAATGTGCACTAAAATGCCTTTTGGGCAAGCTGCAAATAAAATTCTTCCAGGGATGAAAAGGACCAACAAATAAATGAAAACTACTGTTTCCTTTCACTTGTACAATAATTGACTCAGGCCATGCTTGATTTAACACCTCTGAAAGGGAGAATGTGAGAACGTTCCTCCTCAAGCAGAAGCCAATGTTGGCTCTCCCAGGGCTCAGCCTCTTATTTAAGAGTTCTGTCAGGGCGCCTTTATGTTGCCTACACATACTAATATATCCTTGCTTTGTTCTCAGTACAATTTAGTTTCTGGAAAATCTGCCTTGATTTAACAATTGCCTTGAATATTACCTCCCACAAATTCTCAGCTAATAAGGAGACACCCATTCCAGGATGCATGATCTTCATCAAACAGAATTGCCCTCTATGAATGCCATTTTAAGGGACGAGAGCTCTTCTAACATTTTTAGCCAATCCATTGCTTTGAAAAGTCTAGTTTCCACTCCATTTACTTTATGTATTTGAGGGATGTCATAATTAGACAGAGTCAGCTCAAGTCAAGAGCAAATAGCATACACGTAATAAATTAAGTTTACCACTCTAGTGAAAGAAAACAAAGCGAACTTTGAACAAAAAGGAAAGAAATGATCTGCTCTTTGGATGTATTTTATTATTATTCCTTGCTTTAAATAAGCACACCAAAGACACAAACAAACAAGTACCTCCAGTACCAAATCTTCAGTGCCTTCTTTAGGAATATTCTGGAAGTAAAAAGATGGTTTAAAAACCAGAAGCTTTCAAAAGATGGCTGTTTACCTGGTTGGAATACTACAAAATGCAGCAAATATTTTGGTTTTCTTTTTTTTTTCTTTGTGTGTGCATGTGTGTGTGTGTGTGTGTTAGGGATGAGTCCAATGCCTCGCACGTGCTAAGCACATGCTTCACCAGTAAGCTTCACACCCAGCAACATTTTTATTTTCTGCTATGATGAACAACTGTCCAAAACTCTACTTTTTTCTTCTGCAAAATATAAACTAGATGATATAGGTAAAAATGATTTAAACAAAAAAAGAGAAATATATGTCTTCTCTGGGAGGCATAGCTTCACTTACATTTTTATTTATCTGAATTTACACTTTGTTTTTCATCTTCCTTTAGACTTGCAAATAATTTTTACACAAAAATGTTCTATATAAAATAGCACAAAGCTGTTTTTCTGATTGACTTATTAAAAATAAGTAAACAAACATGGAAAGTCATGTTCTTATCAACCAAATGATCTGTCACTGTGTTAAGTTCTTCATATTAACACCATAATTATCTCTATTTAACCTAGCCAATTATTCTAAAGAATCCCAAACTATATATTCTGGGCTAGGCTCTTTAATTTCTCTCTACCTAACTTTACTGGATCAAGAGTAATGGAGATAGCCAATCCCAATAGGAGTTATAAACCAAACAGTAGAATTAACAAGAAGCAATTAGCTAAGTGATTCTTTTTTTTTTTAAATTATACCTGCCTGAGGTAAATGTCCTTGAAATGTACCCCCACAGAAAGCTCATATTTTGTAATTACCCTTCTTCTACATACTGGGAATTTGTTGGATCCTGTGGACAACAACAAATGCATCAGACAGCCCCACTTTCACTGGATGATTGGTTGAACTTATCTCTGTGACCAAGACAGGAATCTGGAAAAAAAAAAAAAAAGCAGATTGCTAGATGTAAGATTTGAATCTCACTCAGGGATGAGGAGTGTGATCAGCCTGCTTAATGAACAAAATCAGGTGATGGAGATGAGGGACGAGGAAGAAATATCATAGAAAAAAGACACAGTAAACTCAAAATAACATTAGTTGCATGCTATTTGCTAAGTTAAAGACACAAGAGACCTCCTGGTCGTAGAGGATGGCTATTGGTATGGAAAGCAGTGAATTCTCAGAGGATCTCAGCGGTGCTGGTGCTGCCAGCTTGCACAGGTCCACCATGGAAGCACTTCCGCCGGCTGTTTCTCGCATTGAGATTCTTCTCTTACTATTTGCTTTCCTAGATAATTTATCTTGTATTTATTTCCATGAAGTTTAAAAAATTCTTGTCTACAAGCAACCTAATTGATATAAAAACTTAGAAAAAAAACAAATCATGCACTACTAAGTATGTATTTAACTAATTACCATTGATTAGCATATAATATTTGTCAAATAGGGTTGATTTCATATGTAGTTAAGTTTTTTATTTTGTGGGTAGCGGGGGTCAAACTCAGGACCTTGTGCACCAGCAGGTGCCAGTGCCACCGAGCGATTTCACCGGCCCTTTTTTCATATGTGGGTACCAGGAGTCAAACTCAGGACCTCACGCTTGCCAGGCTGGCACTTATGCCACTGAGCTATCTCACCAGCCTGTAATTAAGTATTGAATGCATGTTTAACTTCAGTGTTCTAGGTGAAACACATAAGGAAAACTTATGAGGTGTTAGGGGACATCTCAAAGGCATATCTCCTAAATTTGAGTATTAGGGAAACAAAAACTCTGAATGCAATGGACAGTTGTAATATCTGCACCTTAAAATAACCAGCACACATTGAGAATATAGCAAAAGTGGTTATAGAGAGATGAATTCAAGAGTTACGAATGAGACAGTCAGTTGGAAATTTTTTTCCTAGATTTGGAAAAGACTCCACTGGAAATAGGATTGCTCTATATTACCAGTTTTATGAAAATAAAAGTGAGAATAAAACTATCTTTAATAAATGAAAGGACAAGATAGTAAAGGTATAAAATGAATGCACCAAAAATTCTTCAGGTAGAATACGCAAATTATGGGCACCTGTGGGTATTTTACTAAATAATGTATTTGATCAGAGGATACTGTGTAAGACATAATAAAGAGCATCATAATATGAGAGAAAGGAGCTGAGTTGGAATGAAGATCTAATAAAGATGGACTATTTATTTTTTCTCATGACATCATCATAATAAATAAATAATTAAAATATTTTTGTTGACTTTGACAAATTAAGAAGAAATTTTACAAAAATCTTAAAATAAATAAATGGAAAATTACTTTCCCCATTTGTACTATTTCAGGTCTCTCTTGAGCGATGGTCCTTAACCAACATTCAGAAGGACTCTGATATTCGAATGACAGAAACACATAAAATAAAGTCAAACTATAATTTCCACCCCTAAAAGCTCATTTCCTAAATGAAGGTCAAACATCTTTTATTTAGTGACTTACTAAAGCACTTAATATTAGTAGATGCAATCCCTTTTCTTTATGGGCATTAATACTTTAGCTGTTGAATGCCCCTCAAATGCCCATGTGTTAAAGACTTGGACCCCAGGAGAGCTCTACTGGGAGGGGGCAAAATTTTTAGAAAGCAGGGCGTAATGGGAAGTCATTAGGTCATGGGTGCATGCCCTGCAGGAGGACTGTGGAGTCCCTATTTCTTCCTCTTCCCTTTTGCTTCCCAGCTAATGAGATAAACAGTTTGGCTCCACCAGATGTGCCCTGCCATTGTCATCCAGCATCCCTATCAGAAGCCCAAAGGAATGGGTGCAACCAGTCTTGGACTGGAACCTCCAAAATCATGAGTGAAAATAAACTTTTCTTCTTGCACTTCTTTTAAATTATTACCCAGTTGTATACTCCAGGTTGGGAGTACTGCTATAAATATAGCTTGTAGTCAGACTCATAGTTAAGAATAAAAGGCAAAACCAACAGAAAAGCATAGGGAAAAAAATCCCAATTACAATTCTATTTTGTTCATCCTAAACAGAAAAAGCGATATATTTTTTAAAAAGTAGTACTACTAGGTGTCTGCTCAGAAGTATGAAAGCTATGTCGGTGGCATTTGTCACTTGCTTTCATTCTCTTACATTAAGACTGCATTTTTCCTCTCAAGTTGCAAAATACATTACTAAATAGTCCTGTGGTAATTTATTGTATTTCTTCTTTTCCCAAACTCCCAGCAGAACTTGAATTTATATTACCATCAATTAAAAAATCCTGTTATGAATACTACATGTTGCTATGAGTTCTATGTCATTATAAATGTTATTGTTATAAATACTATACTATATATTTTTATCAGATTTTGTTTTTGGGGTCATGTATCTTGGCCCTTTCAACCCTCCCAGCAATGTCCCCCTCTTTAGATTGTGTGTTCCACATTTTCTCTCTCTCCTGGGTTTTTTTTTTTGTAGCTAGCCATCTTTCTTTTGATTTTTTTCTCTTCCATCTTTTTTCTCCTTTTCATTCCCTTCTTTTGTATTTTATTTCTAGATCCAATCTTCTTCTCTACAGCTTTTTTTTCCCTGTGGTGCATTAATTACACTACTGGCGTCAACCCAGGCCCTCCCTGTGTCTGGGTACTTTGCCTTCTAACTTTGTAATGTTCTCTCACTCTGAGTCCAGGCAAAAGAGTACAACAACAAATGTAAAGCAAAAAAAGATTTTTGAAAACACTTGCAGGTTTCTCTTCCCTTTCTTGGACCTTTGCATCTAGTAGGAAAAGGTACCCTGCTGGTCTACTGAAGATATTGCTGAGATACATGAAGGAATTATTTCTTTTAAGCAAAGTCATCCTTCAGCAGTCAGCAGCAGAGTCCAACCCAGAGCAGGAGAGCTACCAGCTAATCCATAGGTATCTTGAGTAATAAGAAATGGAATTGTGTTAAGCCTGCATCTTTTGGGGAGATTTGCTACACAGCTCTACTAACCAATACATTCTCTATAGATAAAATGGCCAATACAACTTTCTATGGGTGTTTCTACATAGGCTGAAACAGTATTCTTCCTCCTAGTTTTCCAGGAATTGGATAAACATCTCTCCAATTCAACACACAATTACACTTGAAAGGTTGAGATGTTCCAGTTGAAAAGTTTAATTTTTTGTACCTTTAAAACCTTTTTCTATTTAGATATTCCTCATTTAATGATCTACTTGTTTAACAAATGTTCAGACTTATGACTGAGGTATGCTGTTTGGACAAATGACCCGCTGCTTAGATTTATGACCTGTCTTTTTTTCTTTTGTTTTTTAAAGCCTCAATGTCTTTTCTTTGTACAGTATACCTTGTATATACAATACTGTAATTTTAGCTGATTTTACAGTATAGTACAATACTAGTTTTATATTCTGTTATGCAATCACAGTACTGCATGTAAAAGTTATGCAAATAAAAGCAAAGTCATCAAGTTGGAATTTCCTTTGACAATTTCTTTGTTCTGGATATTGTAATGTACATAATATATACAATTCCTCATCTAGTGACCAATTCAACCAATGACCTAGCTGCAGGAACAGAACTTGGTCATTAAATGAGGATTATCTGTATCTCTTTATTCTCTATTTCATTCATTTGTCTGTGGATTTCAAAGCCTAAGACCAATATGTGCAAGTAACCATGATGGAAATTCTTTTTACCTAAAGAAAGTCCATTCAAAAACAAAATGGGTAGCCTCAAGGTATATTGAGGTTTCTATCACTGAAAATTATCATATCATAAATTGACTAACCCCCTAGGGAGATCATTGTCAATGATTTTTAAGGACACTTTCAAACCTCAAGTTGTTATTCCCTAGTACAGACAGATTTTGCCTTATAATGATTTCAACCAATAAATTGATCCAAACAAAAATTATAAGGGTGAAATGTTCTACTTGTTTGCAAAAAAGAGTAAAAATATATTAAAGCCATCTTTTGCAGCCAAGGGATGCATTTCAAGTGGCTGACAGTTTTAAAATGTACATATTGATGAGCTGATGACTACTGTGTTTGACAGGCCACTCCTATTTGCTATGTATCTCTACCATGATTCTTAATATAATATTGGGAGTATAAAGTAGAAATACACTTCTAAGAAAAATGTGTACCACATATAAATTGTTTTCCCCAAAAGGCATATACACTTTCTATGCTGTTTGATGAGATAGAAAAATTCATTCATTCATTCATTCATTCATCAGATATTAACTGAACATATTCACTGTATTATCGTTGGTATTGGAATCATAGCAAAGAAAAAAGAGACCCTGCTTTCACGGAGCTTACAATCTAGAGAATAAAGACAGATATCACAGCAGGAGGATATAAAAATACATTGTGGGAGAAGGTGGTAGTATAAGAAGAAAACTGAAACAAGGTAAAGAGATAGGGAATGGGACCCTGTGAGAAGAGCCACAGAAGGTCTCTGTTAAGATCCCATTACTGGGCCGGTGGTATCGCTCAGCAGCATGGGTGCCTGCTGGCACGCGAGGTCCTGAGTTCAACCCCTGGTACCCACAAAAAAAAAAAAAAGATCACATTACTGCAGAAATTAGAAGGAAGTCAGGGAGCTTACTATGTGGGTACTAGAGGATCAGTATGGGCAAAGGGCTTAATTCAATTGCCTTTGGTATGCTTTAGGAGTTGAATTATCTTTATGGTTAGAAAAGAAGTTATAGACAAGAATGTTAAAGGAGGTGGGGAGCGGTAGAGCCAATCATAACAGGCAATAACACTGTATTTTATTCCAAGAAATACAAGAAGATTTGGAGAGTTTTAAGCAGAGGAAAGACATTCCTGTACATTTGAATAAAATCATACTAGCTACCCTGTGCCGAAGACTGTAAAGGGCGAAAGGACACAGAGAAAGGAGTCAGGAGGATATTAAGTTTTGCAGGGCAGAGATGGGTAGCTTTGTCCACACCAGCATGGTAGACGTAGCAGAAGGAAAAGAAGAATGAATTTGAGATTGACCGTGTAGGTATCTCTATTAACACATCCATGAATTTAGTACAGGGAGTGAAAGCAGAAAGTAAAGGGAGCCACCAAGACTTTCAGTCTTAGTAGTAGGAAAAATGGAGTTGTGCGTTCCTTCAGGAATCGCTTGTTGTGCAGCTTTGGGGGCTCATTCACCTCACAGCCTGTAAGAAGGGCGTCTTCTGTGCATGCAGAGAACAGCTTGTCAGCTGTAAAGAGCAGGGCTGAAGTAATACAGACATGGAAAAGACCGGGAGGGGAAGGCTGAGGAAGATAACACTTTATGGCAATATCGTCAGCTTCCGATTTTTTCTCTAAAATTTTATGGAGCTTATGAGCAAGCACATAAGGTATCTAAAACAATGATGTTTTGTTCTCATTAATTATTAAAATGAGGATGTTCAAGAAACTTTCACTTCCCTGCATTTCCCTAGCAGCCATCCAGACTTCAATGAAATGACTGGGTCCCAGATTTTGGAAAAAAAAAAAAAAAGAACTGCGTTTGCCAACTTGGTTAAATACCTAATAGCATCAAAGATTAATGAAGAAACACTGAACCACTCCAGGTCTTCTCAGAGATTTCCTACGGAAATGTATCTGCCTTTCCCCGACTGATATGGTTGTATCACTCTTCCTCTGCCTTCTCGGGCTATGATCTTTCACTTCACAGTTTCAAAGACAGCCAAGTAATTTATCTGGTTGAGTTTGGTGTGAGCAAAGCAGGCCAGACTGCAGATTTCCATGTCAGTATAAAATTAGAAACTATTAGGGTGATTAAGAGAACAGCTAAAAGCCACAGTGAAAATGAACTAGTTTTTGACTAATACAAAGCAATTATGTATGTGTGTTACAGTTTATATCTAAAATGTTCCTCAAAAATCTCCTACGTTCAGAGGTGGGACTTTCAGAAGGTGATTGGGTCAGGAGGGCTCTAACTTCATCAGCAGCTTAATCCACTGAAGAGAATATAATTGGATGGCGCTATTGGGAAGTGATTAAAAGTAGGAGGCAAGGGGCTAGATGAAGGAAGTAGGTCATGAGGTCATGACCTTGGGGATGATGTGTGGTCTCTGGCCCCCCTTTCTCTGGCTCTCTACCTCTGTCTCTGTTTTCTGGCTGCCATAAAGTAGGCAGCTCTCCTCCACCATGACATTTCTGTCTTCCCGCAGGCTTAAGAGCAGTGGAGCCAGCTCACCACGGAGCGAAACCACTGAAACTGTGAGCCAAAATAAACCTGTCCTCCTGTAAGTTGATATTCTCAGGTATTTGGTGACAGCAATGAAAAGCTGATTAATACAGTGTCTGTGTGTGCATGCATGTGTGTGTTTGTGTGTGTGTATCCATATATAAACAAACAGCTCAGAATCATAGCCAGTATTAGAGAAAATTAGCACAAGAGACAAAGAGTGGGGTCTGTCATATTGTCATGATCATCTATTCTACAGAAGACTCTGTGTATGAAGATACGAACTACACAAGTAAACGCAACCATGGCCAAAGAAAATATTAAGGTAGTAAAACTCTAAAAATTTTGATTGTGGAAAGCCATTTTTTATCCCTCAACACATATATTCATATGCATCCTCAAAAATTCTCCTGTGTCATCCAAATTGGTGATGTCAGGAAGCCAACCTGAAATAATGTAAATCCCAAACTACGGAAGTTTGTTTTTTTTTAATTGTATCTTCATTATATTCAAGGACCTAAAACAGTTGACCTTTGTGGTAAAAGCAAAGTTAAATTTTAGCTGGGCCTCTGTACGATTTGAATGATAAATTTTGAAGAATTTGTTTTATAATTACATTCATTCCACAGGATAGATGGAAAAGGAGCATTAATACCATCAAGATATACTTCCACTTTGACTTACACAAGATTTCATAAATTCTTCCATTGAAGCATGTTTTAATTTTTGTTCCATTTTACAAGTTCATTTTAAATTTATTATTTGGTATAAACTTTTCTACAAATGATATATTGAGCCCAATTAAGCATAGAAGTAGGAAGGGCTTGCAACAGCTAGACAAAATTAAGGCAGGAAAAGGTAATTTGGAGTAAGCAGGGGAAGGGCAGAATACTTTGGCTTCTGGATGAAAATTCAAAGACAAAAGGTTCTCTATAGTTCACACCATGTGATCGTTCTCTAGGACACGGGGGCCAAGCACAGCCCCTAAGCTTTTATGTCTGTCTCTCAAACAGGGAGATAACAGCATGCTGCTTGAATCAGAGGTAATGGAATTTTATTCTCTGTTTTGCTCTGCCCTGCAAATCTCACCAAAACATTCATTTGTTTCCATTATGGGTCTTGCTATCTGTCTAATAGGCAGCAGAGTATCTCATCAAGAGCTTGATGTATGGTGTGTGCTCCAAAGGGTAAACCACACGCATATCAGGACTTCACTGGAAAAGAATTACTCTAAACTCATTTCTGTTCACTTGCTAATCAGCAATATGGTGTCTAGTCACTTAACATTAACAACAACAACAAAACCCACAAAACCCCACTCTTATCTTATTTTACCCACTCTTATCTACAAACTGTATTTGACTTCCTACCTCATCTTCCTTGAATGTCTGATCTGAATTTTGCATTACTCAGTAGGGAATCTACCATTCTAATATATCTAACAATAATCAAATATTAAAAAGTCAAGCTCCTTCATTATGAATAAAACAACATAAAGTAAAAAATACTAGTTGCCTGAAAACTACATTTGAATAGGTTTTAGTTAAATATATTATCAAAATATTCAAATATTTTAATTACATTTTTTTAGTTTACAGTTATTGAACCTTTTCGTGTGCCAGATACTGAACAATACATTTGACCATGTGAAAGCAAAGATGAGCCATAATGCAAAGATAAATCACATTATCCCTCCTACTTCTGACTCCGCAGTCACCTGCTGCAGAAAAATCTGAAAGGAGACAAGTAACAGTATGAAGCTGACAAATAGTCAGCCCCTTTATTCAAAGAAGGACTTCAAACTTCATCTCTTCATAAGCAGTTGCAGACCTAGAGTACAAAAGAAGAAGTTGGTGAGGGAGAAATTGGATGAGCACATTCTGAGTACATTTTCTGGCCAATTTTTGCTGTGTGGAAATCAAAACCAAGTGCTTTCAGGCCTTCCAATGTTTTAAGAAAAAAAAAAGGAAGTCAATCTTTTATTTTCTTTTTCTGTGGATACTGGGAGTCGAACTCAGGACCTCACACTTGCCAGTAGGCGCTTCTGCCACTGAGCGATATCACTGGCCCCTGGAAGTCAATATTTTAATTTGAAATCATCTAATATTTAAATACTGGCAACCTATTCATTTTACAAACACAACACACAACAAAACAGCACTCACAATCATTGTGACCTCTGAATTAAAGATCGCAGAGGTCTCACCTGTGAAAAAAATGCACAAACTAGAAATTGAGTTTCATAAAAAGAAGGCGCTGAAGCAGGTGCCCAGCTGAGAAAGCCTGTACAACTCGATTCAAGAGAGTCAAGGCCCAGGTGGGGACTTTAACTGGGACAAGATCTAGACAAGGAACTTGCCTGAACTTGGCCTGGGAAAAGAAAGGAGATTGAGAAAGCACTAACCCTGGGGCTTGAGGAGACACATGGGCTGCATTAGGCCTGCCTTTAACTGTAGGAACAAAGGAGCTCTCTGGTTTCGGAACATAGGGGCAGGGAGTCTGGATAAGGCCTGATAGTGGGCAACAATACCATCCTTATGAAAGAAACTTCTCAAGGCCGTCAAGGCACAATGGGAAGTGAGGCTGGAAGAGAAAAAGTGACGAAAAAGCACCCAGCAAGATCGCATCAACTGCTCAAGGACAACAGAACCAGATATTGGCAGGGCCAACACCAAAACAAGTTTCCTCTTTCTAAAGTTATTTCCTCCAGGCATTAATTTTATTCCCTTGCTACTTTATTTAGGTGCTTACTTTTATTCACAGTTTTTGTTATTAGGACATAATAAAGGGAGATCCATTTGATTTGTCATTTTCTTACACTATGGGAAGTAAATAAAAAGTTAAAACATCAGGGGATATTGTAACTAATGAAAAAGTAAAATACATCCAAACATGTAAATGAAGTAGGTCCTAAATACAGCCATGTAGACAAAAATTTAATACTTCATGTATTTAAAATACAGGGAAGAGCAATGACATAAAATAGTCCAAGACTACATTTCCTTAGAGTTATTCCTGAAGAGTTTTTAATCAAGATTTTATTCTATCTGAATATATATAAGTATTTGCTTTAGCAAGCGTTCATCTTGTAATATTTGCAGGCTGATAGCCATAAATGAAAGCTCATTACATTTTAAATAAGAGAAATAGTCTTCAAAGAAATTCATAAAATGCTTTAAGGGCCCCATTAAAACCTACAACTAATTGGTAGTGGTGATTACTTAACTTTCCCACAGAAGCAGTAAATGTTACATTGAGGAACATTAGGCTTAAATACTTAAATGGTGGAATAAATTAAAAAATTACTTTATTTAATAAAGAGTAAAGTTCCTCTATATTGACCTCTTCTAAAATTCGCTCTTGAAGGATCTAGTAAGGTATATAACCAGGAAAATTGACAGAATAGGTTGGTTCCTAGGCTGGCATCCTTGTTCTCTGATTCCCTCCTGTTACCATAGAGTAGAATTACATGATTTTTTTTTTAATTGCAGTATTCTAACCTAATGACCGCCATGCGTCCTTGACTATGTGTCCCTCACGTGAGGTGGTGAAAGAAAAGTAATCAAATTTTCAACACACACAGAGAATCACTTCCTCTCCCAGTTTGTACCAAGTCCTAGAGTATGCTAAGTTTAAAAATATATCAAGTGAAGAGAAATGAAATAAGTCAGAGGAATTGTGACTTCTAAAATACCATGCGGTGCTGAGACGGACAGCAGCAAGGAGGAGTAGGAATGTAGTTGCCTCAAATCTCTAACATCTTTGGAGTGAAATTATTGAGACTCAGGATCTTCCTTCTTCGATTATCAACAGACAAGAAATCTCAGTCCATATCAGTTGTAAGCAATCTATTCAGCAACAACTCAAAATAATATAAAGATTGTGGAGTAATCGGTAGCTATTAATAGAATAGGAAATGGGAATTTGGATTTCTAATTTCACTTCTCTTAGAAAGGATCTATTGCTTTTAAACTATAGCTTCTGTTCATTTTTTTTTTTTTTTTGTGGGTACCGGGGGGACGACCTCAGGACCTCACACGCCAACAGGCACCCGTGCCGCTGAGCGATATCACCGGCCCCTTTTTCGTATGTGGGTTCCTGGAGTCGAACTCGGGCCTTCGCGCTTGCAAGGCAGGCGCTTAAGCCGCTGAGCCGTCTCACCAGCCCCTCATTTTTTTTTTAATTAATAAGAGAAATGCTACAGAAAGGCAAGCCACCCTTAACTGTGCTCCAAAGTTGATGGTACAGTAATGATGGTGATTAAATAGGAATGGCAGTAGAGGATAACAAACTGAGTGAACCAGTTCCACTATATTGAAAAGGGAGCTCCCCAGAAGGAGGGCTAACATAGTGGTCTCAGACCTATGGGTTCTTTTCTTTAGTTGAATCTTTTCCCCATGATTTTGGGAAAGTTACTTATCCTCTCAGGCTATTGCAGTTTCCTTTTCTGTAATAACAAGTAACTCCTGTTAGTCTTTGTGAGAATTATGAGATCAATTCTAAGCATATAGGTCTATAGGTCAGTGCCTGGCATATATAAGGAGGTAAAAAGTAGTGTGACATTTTTCAGGATTGAAGGATGTTCTTTAAAATGAGTGGACTTCCACTTTCGGTTATGGCAGATAAAATTGCATAGTAACATTTTTACCACTTAGAATAAGCAGGAAAGATGGACAAAAATGTGAAAAGCACCTGGTGAATTCATTAAGTGGATATCAAAAAGTAAGGACAGGAAAACACAAGATCCCAGAGAAAGGAAATCACAGAGGTAAAACTAAGATAAGAGATGGGCATGGCTTAGGCTGGGTGGGAAGAGAGGCTGGCAGGATCCCAGGATCTATATAGCACTGCCTCTCAGAACCCCCATATGTAGAACTTCTTGTGGGTTCCCAGGAGAAGTGGATGACATATAAGGACACAGGCACCATGAGGAGCCTGCCATCCTGACTGTTTACGGTGACCCAGCCTGTGTCTTCCAGACCAGGGTGTGCTTTTATTTTGATTTTCCCTTTTCCTTTCTTGTTTGGCCCAAGTTTGCTCTGCAAAGCCAGTTTCTTCCTCAGCCCCATTTTTCAAATAAACTTTTGGCATCATCTTTGGCTTGTCTCTTTCAGTTCCTTCTCTGAGGTGAGAAAGACCTGGGACACATTTAATTGGCAAGCCATGTCTGAAAGGAACTACCCGATAAAACATACACTACTTTCTCCTCAAGATTTTGCAAATTCATAACCAAGGTTCAGAGACTGAGAAGTTGAATGGAATTTTAGACTGTCTCATGAAGCTGAAGAAAAATACAAGCTTTCTGAGCCATTTTAGTAAAAGTTCATAAATATCCTGGCCTTTGTTGGAGAGTACTAAAAGAATATACTCTTAAAAGTAAGGACTAACCAGTAATATGCCCTTCTTCACAAAGACCAGTGCTCAACTTTGAGTAAGTTAACACCTTGCAAATTTAAGTAACCTGTTGTATTCCAGGTGTAAAATGTCTTCACATCTACCACAGCACGTATTTTTATACCATAGTTGGAAGGTTTATTTGGCACACAGTGATGCAAGTGGTTTGTCAATTGTCATGTATTCAGATGGTGTATAAATTGCTTGACAGTTCGAAACAAAGCTTTCAAAAAAAGAGCAAATAGCCAAATTGTCAGATTTTTTCTTTTTGCTTTCTTGGTGGGTATTTTTCTCATCAAAATGTAGGCAATTTTGGAAGAAACCAAATCTCTTTAGTGTCATTATTGTTCTAAAAATCTCAATGCCACATCTGTCACTTCTCCATAAATGGTTTAGAGTCTGACAATTAGAATGATTAAGTCCTGCAATGAAGGCTTTTAGTTCAGATAGTGAAATGTCATGATAAATATATTTTTGAGTTACTACTGATGCATATAGAATGCTTTACTTATATTTCATTATTAGTGTATTTTAAAACATCTTGTAGCACATCGTACATTAAAAACAATTTCCAACAGTTAATTGCAGAGTTGGCATTCTGTCCAATAGGTTTTACCCCTGGCAAGAACCTAATGATGTTTTCTGAACAAGTTCTAACAGATTGCTCAGCTATGTATAACCATTTTGTAGCATTTTACTAGTCAAATATTTATTTACATTACTGTTGTCTTTCTCATCTGAATCAAAGTCCTCATTCTGTATTTCTCTGTCACATCTTGCTAACTTCTTTGCCTTACATGATCCAAGTTATTATCTGTAGCTGAATCTCTTGATGACTCACTTTCAACCTCCTCCCAAAGTTGTAAAAGTAGATTTTATGCGAACTTGTATTGAATTGGGCTAATTCTACAAGAATATTCAAAAGAAAATGTGTAATAAAAATTATAAATACACAAAAATGTAACACAACACACAATGTGGGTAAAATTCACCCATTTACACTTTGACACATATGTACACACCTTGCTGCTTGTTGTACCAAGTGGTTGAACACAAGCATTGCTTCCTGTATTTCCCCAACACAGCTATAGAGATGTACAGCCTGCTACCATTATGCTAAAGCACATACTTTCATCAGAAAAGTATGGTCAGGGTGTATTTTACCCACCATGATGCAGCATTAGTACTTCCCTAACTCAATGTTATCACAAACAAGAATGTTACCAGAAGTGAAAATGAGTTTTCCAATTTATTCATCATGAACATGAGTGCTGTTGGAAAAATGACTGTATTAGTAATATGATAGGTTTGGAGATCACTTCAGTATTAGTACAGGCAACTGCAATGCTAAAAGTTACTAAGAGAAACATAATTAAATCCTGGAAATAGCCATATGAAGGCAATGAATATGAATTTTGCTTCAATAAATGTACACAATACACTATTAATTTTAATCTATAATGTAAATCTGTAATTTTACCAATTCTTGCATTGTGTGTTTTGTGTAAGAATTTTTCTTCTCAGTCACGTAGAACAGAGCTGGCTTTAGCTGGTAAGTAAGAATTTATTACATAAGGAATTGTATTTACCTTCCTATCTATAATTTCAGTGGTGTAAGTTTAGTTTAGGTAGGAATATAAAATGTTATCCCTTGTGTTATATGTTCTTACATTTTGCTTAGTTCTATAAATTAACTAGCAAAATCTGTCCTGAATATGCTTGTATTTGTAAACTATGGTGGAATACAGTAAAAATGATTATCAAGCAGAAAACATTCAAAAATACTTACTGGTGGGCTGGTGAGATGGCTCAGTGGCATAAGCACCTGCCTGGCAAGCACGAGGGCCCGAGTTCGACTCCTGGAACCCACATAGGAAAAAAGGGCCGGTGATATCGCTCAGCGGCACGGGTACCTACTGGCATGTGAGGTCCTGAGGTCGACCCCCGGTACCCACAAAAAAATATATATATATATTTACTGGGAAAAAATGAGGAAGATTTGTGAATTGTTATATATAACCTTCTCAGTAAGGAAAAAAGGTTGAGATGCCTTGGAATCACAAATTAAGGTTTTTACCACTGTTGGACAGAATTGTTGAAAGCTAACATTCTTAAATGTCACTCTGGGACTCTGGCAATACACTAGTTTACAGTAGAAACTAGAAATGAAGGAATCCCTTTGGTAACTACTCTTTCAGTTTCCAGGGACTATGATATAAGAATATGCTTTAGATAAAGAAATATAGAGCAGAACACATCCTATAGAGAGTCCATTTACATTATTGCTCCAACTAAGTAGAAAAAAAAAGAAAAAGCTCCTTGTAGAAAATTTCTCCCTGTAGAAAATTAAAACAATAGAAAGATCTGACATAGATAATGGATTTGTAGAGGTTGGTTTATTTAGCTGAAATTTATCCCTTGCTTTAAAGACTAGAATCTAGTGATGGCAAACCTTTTAGAGCTTTCAATGATAACAAACAGTCAACTGCAGCACGCATTCTCTAAGTTTGCCACCACTGAACTTGGATTCCAGAAGATTTGACCAAAGTGAATCTTTTCTTTGTTATCAATGTTTTCTTTGCAATTAGGTATTCATCTTCCAAAAGTAAAGATAATCCCTCAACTGAAAAGAAATATGTAGTCTGTATTATTATAAATATCCATTAACCTGTGGGTTAATAACACCCATTATTAATTTAATATTGTCAGGATTTCTTTCATAACTACTGACTGCTTAAAACAGTACATCTGTAGGTCTTGGAACTTTATTCCTATGTTCTTTGTGAAATAGACCTTAATCACACTATCAACAGAGTTTGAAATCAAACGCAACATACTATTATTCTAGTTCAAGCATTCTGTAAACTTAAGGCTACAATTTAGGAAATTTTCATTCTTTACTTTGTCAAATTGTTCAAATAAAAACAAGTCTTAAGTTTAAATTCCCTTGTTCTTTCCGTCACTGAGGGCTCTCATTAATCATTCCTGTCAGATTTTAATAAACGTTAGCCAAAGAGATTGTAGACACAACTGTCTTAGGACTCTCAGTATTGAATCACTGAGCTGTCCAAGTTTTCATGTTTACTAATACTTTTGGAGTCAGAACCAGAAAATGTCACAGAAATCAACAAGGCCAAAAACAGAAAAAAAAAAAAGAACATTTGGACACAGATGAGAAATTCTTCCAAATCAGAGTTTTTTCTTAGTGCTCTTTTGCTATAGCTGTTCTATAAACTTATAAAATTATTGGATCATGCCAATGATATCAGAGTACAAAATAAAATTAAATCCCCCAAAATTAAACATCAGCACTACCCAGAACATAAAAAGATTTTTTTTTAAGTGAATGAAATCAATTGGTAAGAACAGAACATGAAGTTCTTTCCTGAAATATCCTGTACTTGACACTTGAAGTAAAGGATCATGGTCAAGGTCAGGGGGTAGGGAAATCACCCATTCATGACTTACTTCTTTGTATCCAAAGATGATGCGCCCATCCATAAGGAGAGTTGCCTGGAATGTGAAACTTCCCAGGTTGTAATTATCCTGGAGATGTACATGGTCCCACTGGACAACCAGGGCTGTCCCTAGTGGGAAAAAGAAGAAATGCAATGAGAAAAAACACTAATCAATTCATAGGAACATTAGTATGGACTTCAAAGCCAGTAGTTGTGCTATTTCAGTTTTATGTGGTCCATTGGAATTCTGGTATTGAAATAGCATTTAGGATCGCTTTTAAAGGATTGAGTATTCTCTAAATATTTGGTAAAAATCTAACCTCATGCTGAGGTCAATATCAAGCCAACCCAGCATGGGGGAATTTTGCCTTGGGAATTTCATTAATGTTAATGCATACTATCTTCTTAAATTTCCATGAGCCACTTTCAAAATTCAGCCCAAGTGGATTGAATGAACTTCAAATACTTTTGACAAATGCCTACAAAGGAACACATTCAAAAAAACTAGGCTCACTTATAAAAGACCTGAAAATGTCTTTTCCATACTTAGAGTTATATTCTTCCACATTGAAGAAGTTCCTTTAAGACTAATGGGAATTTTCTTTGATTCACAATGCCTGCATTTCTGCCTTTGTTGTATGGCTTCCAGAAGGCTGCAAGGTAACTTGAAGAGCCCTGGGCTAAAATTTCTGACGCCTCCTTGAAGTGCACTGGGGTGAATCTTCAGGCGGTATGCTAAATTCTGATGCCTCAATCTGCCAGTGTTTACTGTGAAACTATTAATATGAAATAAAAGTTGAAAAATAGTTTAATAGTTAAATCACCAATGAATAATCATATTTTCTATGTAAATGATATTGTGTATTCTCTATTTTTTTTAAAGAAAACAAATCAGCTAAGGCTTTTGCTTAGTTTTAAATGTTGGATTTTTCTCTTTGGTTAAAAAAATCTTGTTGCCAAAGAGTTGTGTTGAAAATGAAACAGAACTAAGAGAGCAAAACTTACCTTCTATAGAAAGTATATGATTAAAAAAAAAAATCACTATCATGTGGCAAAATATTTTCAGCAAGCATTTTGTGTTGCTAGTAATGTACAAAAATTCTTGGCCAGGGATATAGCTCAGCCGCACAGGCTCCTGCCTGGCAAGCGCAAGGTCCTGAGTTTGATTCCCAGTGCCCCTCCAAAAAAAAAAAAAAAAAAAAAAAAAAAAAAAATCCAGAGTTAGTTGACAACTTTAGATATACTGTTACTTTAAATATTTTAGGGGTCGGTGAGATGGCTCAGTGGCGTAAGCGCCTGCCTTGCAAGCGCGAGGGCCCGAGTTCGACTCCCGGATCCCACATACGAAAAAAGGGGCCGGTGATATCGCTCAATGGCATGGGTTGGTGCGCAAGGTCCTGAGGTCGACCCCCTGGTACCCACAAAAAAAAAATAAATAAATAAAAAATATTTTAAATATCCAATTGTGAATCCTTGAAGGTTGTTAAAATATAGATATGTACTGTATTTCTTTGGAGGAAAAATTAAAAGTTAAATAAATATTATTGAACTTGATCTGAGTGTTTTTAGCCAGAAAAAACTTCACATATTCTGGCCAAGGAAAAAACCCAAGTCTCTTCCTTCCACTGGCATGTTCATGTCTCTACTACCATTTCTTTTAAGGTAGAAAACGCTAGAAGACAATACTAGCCAGGAAACTGCCCATGATTTTGTAATTACAGGGCTTTCTGTGCATGAAATCACTAAACTTCGTTCGCTTGCCCGCATGTCTTCAGCTTTCACACCTCAGTCACTTCCTCGTTCTCTAATTTCTATCACAGCCTTGTGGGGCAGTGGCAGCAAGAGCTAGAAGGCAGAAGACATAGCCAGAAGTCCCGCCTCCGTAACCCGTCTGTGTAAGGACGCCACGGCTAACCTGTATGAACCTACTCCCTCCTCTCCTCGAACATGGCAAGTGGTAACTCTTGCCCTCAATGAAGTTCTGCATTAAATATAAGAAAATGAGAGTTCTACATAAGTTAGCCAAATATTTTAATGCAATTTTTGATGAAGCTATTCTTAATATTATAGTGTTAGCTGCAAGTTTTAGAAAACAACACTGTTTGTAAATGTTAAGTTTTATATTCTGTTATTGTATAGCTCCTCCAACATTTATTGATTTCAATGCTCTTATATGACACCAATAGAAAGATTATTGATTGTAAATGTTTTCATTAAATTTTCAAATAAGCCAACTATTTCTATTCTGTGTTATAGAAGAAACAACATTTCAAGTTTCATCTTTTGTTAACTATTGCTGGAATCTAAAACTTCATGTTATGCAGGTGACTGGGGGTGGCCTTTAGAGATAAATGTTCACTCTGATCTATTCCTTAGTATTTTTGTAATCAGTTCCTTACTCAAAATATTGACTTCCAAGCAATGCACAGTATGGGAAACAAAATAGATACGTGGATCAGGAAGGCACTTTCCTTGGAAAACTATGATTTTATGATGTAGGAAAATATATGACTAAAAGAAAACCATGGGCTGAAGAACTAATTCTACATTTTCAAAGAGCTGGGTGGCCCATCTATAAGTTGTTTTTCTATAGTTATTTGAGCACACAGATCAGTCTACAAGAGCTGGCTAAACCATCTAACTGGAACGGTTTCCTTAATTGTAATCAAATTGCCTGATTAGTAACCGATATTAATTCTTTATCTTCAAAACCAAAACAGAACTAGAATGCACTAGTGCTACTTAAGGTCATTAACAACTTCAAAGTTTCTGATTTAAACTTGATCAGGTTTTCTGATTCTATGCTTGATCAGGTTTTCTGATCACTGGTTAAGAATTATATTGTATTGTTTATTCTTTATGAGCCATCAAATTAGTTTTCTGGTAAAAGTGGTTACTTTTATAGCTTTGCCATTTTGGGGGCATTAATATTGCTTAGGCCACCTTAGCACTCAGGGAACTTACAACTTTTTGAAGCATCAACTCATTTTAAAAATCTAGTGCTTTAATTCTTATAGAATTATCACCATAAAAGAAATATTCTAACCTGCCACTGTCTCCTCCAAAGATGTTTTGCTTTTCTAAAATGTTGCTTCCCACCTTAAGCATTCTCTCAATGATCCTAACCAATCAATGTACAGGAAATTTCAGCAAGTTGCTGAAACAGCACTTTGTGAAGAGTCTTACAGTATTAGAAAGTGCCTCATTTATTAAATAATACAGCAATTACTCATTGCTCATTATCATATCATAGGAACTCAGTATTCCCATTGGTCATTACACAGAAAGCATTTAATAAGGTAAAAAATACAATTCTTTTTTTTTTTTTGTGGGTACCAGGGGCCGAACTCAGGACCTCACGTGCCAGCAGGCACCCGTGCCACTGAGCGATATCACCAGCCCTTTTTTCGTATGTGGGTACCAGGAGTCGAACTCAGGACCTCGTGCTTGCCAGGCAGGAGCTTATGCCTCTGAGCTATCTCACCGGCCCAAAAATACAATTCTTTAGTAGTAATATAGCTATAATTCTTAGGAGTTAAAACTCATATACTTATTTTTTATTATTCATTCATTGACTATTGCGGACCTACTGCTTATTAAACACCTTTGTCAGGAAGTAGAGATAGTTTTTTCATCAGAGTCATAGCCTTTGTTTTCAAAGAATTTAGATCCAGATGAAAAGATATGCATAAATTCATTTAAAAATGATTTAAAAATTCATTGAAATAAGAGTAAGTTCAAATATTGAGCTATCTAGGAAGAGTACATGGGAGAATATATGTGGGTAGAGAGTTATTAAGCATATTTTATGATGTTGATGTTAATAATTTAAAAACTTGTTCATCGGAATCCTGTGTTCATGAGCCAATGAACACTGAATAAGTGAGAGGGCTTAGAAAATAACCAACCTTCATCACATCATTTCTTAATTACTTAGAATAGGTTTCTAAGGTGATTTTATATGAGCAAGCATGGAATAAGCTCCAGGCAAAATTTTGCCTGGGTTCATGCCTCAGATATATTTGTGATCTACTTGTACATCCATGTACATCACCATCTTAGGAGTTTGAACTAAAAGCAGTGTAAGGACAGAATATAATAGTTCTTGAAATAATAGGTTGAAATAATTATTTTTTTTTTTTTTTTTTTTTTTTTTTGTGGGTACCGGGGGGTCGACCTCAGGACCTCGCGCGCCAACAGGCACCCGTGCCTCTGAGCGATATCACCGGCCCCTTTTTCGTATGTGGGTTCCGGGAGTCGAACTCGGGCCCTCGCGCTTGCAAGGCAGGCGCTTACGCCGCTGAGCCATCTCACCGGCCCTAGGTTGAAATAATTATTATGGCTAATACTTACATTTACATTTTTGGTGCAATTCAAATTGTTTAACATATATTATTTTACCCATAATTACTTTTCTCTACCAAAGATACAGTTTTCAATAAGATGTGAGACAAAAAGAATGTATGCCTCCAAGACCTTGAATTTATAATTTCGATTTTATATAATGATAATAATTATTACTATTACTGGCAGTATTGAGGATTGAATCCAGGACCTTCACACTGAACTAAACCTCCAGCCCTTTTGCAAATTTTGAAACAAGGTCTCGCTGAGTTTCTAAGTTTCCCAGGGTGGATTCAAATTTGTTATTGTTCTGCCTCAGCCTTCCGGAGTGCTGAGATTTTCTTGTTTGGATGTTAATGGCATTTAATAATATATTTGAGGTTTTCTCTATTTTATATGCCTCCCTCAACATAGGGATAGGTTGTTGTCAGTACACATGACAAACAAACCTTAACAGGATCTATTTAATATTTAGAAGTCAGAAAAAATTTATTTTCTTATGTGTATTTTTAATACTACCTTATATTTTTAAAAAGGTGTGTTCCTCTAATGGATAACTAGAGTTCATAAGTTCTTAGTATCAATATAATATGCTACTTGTCTCCACTTAAAGATCAGAACTAGCAAAATTATATTCTTCTGGATTTTTTAAACAGGAAGGACTTTTTCAAAATAGGATTCAATAAATGTATTTACTTTGCTTGAGGTGTTATCTACAACAACTCTTTTTTTATACATTTATTAAATGAAATAATGAGTGCCATCGACCATGTACTTTATATGACATCTTAACAGTTAACAGTATTCATTGTTGTTTCAGGAGATTCGCAGTTTACAAATCTAGTCTGGCTACCAACCTGCAAGAGAGCTCCAAAATCTTACAGAAATGTTAACATGAATCTCACACTTGATGTTTAAAAATGTATATTCAACGTAGGCTAATCAATACATACCATTATCAAAATATCTGACTGTTGAATTTCTGGATACGCTGGGATCAAAATTTGCCATGAGAGGTGCAATGTACTGTGTGGCTGTTAGCATTCGATGCACAACTTCTCCAGTGTATATGAAACCTAAAATTAGGAAAATAAGACACACATTATGAAAAAGAAGCTCTGCCGTGAGCACTGGTGCACACCTGTAATCCCAGCACTTGGGAGGCTGAGGCAGGAGGATTGCTGAGAGTTGGAGGCCAGCCTGGGCTACAGAGTGAGCTCAAGGCCAGCCTGAACTACATAGTGAGACCCTGTCTCAGAAAACTGATAAAAGAAAAGAAAAGAAAAAAAGAAAAGAAAAAGAAGTCCAGACAAAATTGTCATTAAAATATCTCCAACTCAACTGCA